>CAXKWD010000009.1:91394621-93794621 GCA_964059195.1 Ectobius pallidus
ATGAGTGTTTAGATATATGATTTTATTTGGGCATTAATGCTTGTGTTTGATGAACACGCACATTGTTGTATTTTCTTTAGCCCAAGGAGAGGCTAATGCGAGATTTATATTAGGTCTTTCATATTTTTGCAAATTGAAAACATTTTTACTGTCGTTATTACGGGATTAATTATTTACCAGATAAAAGGGTTTACCGGTTAGGATTTTTAAATTTGTGTTGAGTAGGGTTAAATCCTTGCTGTACCAACATATGAATCCTCTAGATTCAAAACCCCCTAAACGCCAAATTTATATTTTTTTACTTACGCACACCACCAGATTCGTAAGAATGACCTGTATTAGTTTATATGTGTGTGACTTTCAAAATCCCCTTAAATTACTGTTTAATGCCGTGTTGAAAATCAGAGTTAAATTCAAAAACCCCTCTATCCCACTGCGGCTAACTTCAAAATCCCCTATGTGTATGAACCAATGAGAATTGCCAACTTATTATGATGTTCTCTTCTGCTAGCAGTGTCGCCAACATTTATGTATTCATAGTAGCCTTTTCGCCACATAATACTCGTACATAATAACTGGAGACTGTTTAATTTATTTATTTTATTTAATTTTATTTGCAAGTCAGAAATTCTTTACCTAAATCTAACCAAATGAGCGGTTATTTACATATTTATCCGGACGGGCTTCAAACTTAGCAGTTGGTAGTGTCGTTTATTGTAATGGCTGCTTCTATCTTCTTCTGAGATGAAACACGTTTTCATAGTAGTATTTTAATTGGAAATATTGAAATAAATATGAGTGGCCAAACCTGTGACGTTGCTCAAGCTAATCCTGGGAGAGGAAGGAAAAAGTTAAGGCAACCAGATACGTGGAAGAGAGCTGTAGAGAAGCGGAAAAGGTATACTAATATCACCGTTCCTAACCTAACTGCCACTAAAGTACAGTGAGTCTCACGCAAGAGTGTGCCAATGACGCGGGTTTCTGCGTTGCGGCGGGCACACCTCCAACCCCCGAGAGATCGGGTGAAATATCTACTCAAATAAAGCCGCAATCGGTGTAATGATTCAGGTTCTCACATTTACAGTTAACATTACAATGAAGATAACCACGTACCTCATCACAGGAGATGTTCTAAATGTTTTCCTCTTGCATCCACACAATACTGGCACCTGTTTAGGAAATTTTCTTTTCCGCGCATAAGTTCAGCTTCCGAGATAGAGTTAATTTCTCTTGTGATATTGTCTTTAAGTTCTTCTAATGTATGGGAAATGGACCTATACCGGTACACTTTATTTTTCAAGTTTCCCCATAAATAATATTCACATACTGTTAGAAGAACTTAAATACAATATTACATAGGCCTATCACAAGAGAAATTAATTCTGTCTCGGACTGAATTTATGCTCGGGAGTTGGAGCTGTGCCTGCCGCGACGCAGAAACCCGCGTCATTGGCCAACTCATGCGTGGGACTCACTGTAGAATTTCTGGAGAATTCAGAATGCCCTACTAAATTAATATCACTGTTCATAACCTAACAGAACCTGTCACTAATTATATCGGATAAGCAATGTACAAGAAGCGTCATTTTGGTCAACTTGCCTCGCTGAGAAACAAAACACATCACCCGTCCTTGGAAACCTGCGAACATCGCGATATGGGCCCCCCTACATTGCGACTTTGCCATATAAGTTATGCAGATTGATACAAATAAATAATTACAACCATATTAAGTTCGGCAGTGTTTCTATCACAATATTTTCAAAGTTCATTGAATTAGTTCCAAAATCCTCTGTATCCATCACTTCCACAGAAAGTGAGTTTCAAAATCCCCTATGTCAAACATTTGGGTTCAAAACCCTCCATGTGGATATTTAATTATTATTTTAGTTGTCTTACAGTATTGTTATGCATATGTATATGCATTTTCTTGTTTTTTAAACTAAATAGCACCAACTACTATCAATGGAAATGTAAATAGAACAAAGGTCATTATTGTATGAATTAATATACGTTTTCATTATTGTATGAATTAATATACGTTTGCCAAAAATTTGTGAAAGTGGATATAGGGGTTTTTGAATCTAGAGGATTCATATAGCCTAGCTTTTAAGAGACATGATTGACATGTTTGAACCAACACGTATTAGTTGTATTCTATAGATGAAAATTTTACTGGGCTTGAATCGAAACCGGGGTTCCAGGTTTGTAGCTGAAACCTAAAATCACTAGGCTCCGACAGGTCGACCCAAATTCAAAGTCTTCCTCTAGACCCCTACACAGGAGGATTTATAATGTATTTGTGGGAGCCTGATGGTCTATGCGTCAGCGTAGGCCTTCACAGCGGAAACTAAGGGTTCGATTCCCACCCCGGACAAATTTTCCTCTATAGAATACAACATACCGGTAGCCTGTATCTGCTCAGGGAGTTACACTGAAAACCCGTCATTAACGTGATATCAGTCATTACACAAGGAGCCTATCGATTTTTCTGCATAGATAGCGTAACTCCACTAATAGAATTAATGAAATAGGCCTATTGTTCTTTTATTGCTCAAGTGTGTACACTAGTTTCGAGATTCATATAAGAACTTAGACCACCCTTGATGATTTAAAATAAAGGGCGAATTGATACATTGAGAATTGTTATGGCCAATAAAGCTTAACGGATTTATACAGGAAGTTAGGAAAATAGTATATAAAGATAAAAGTTTGACAACAGCTCGGCAATAACAGGGATGGGGCATGTTAAAAGAAATTTATCATAAATTGCTCATTTGAAACAAATTATTGCACGTTATTGCTCCATATCTAAATAGTGAAGTTTGAGTGTGGTCAGGAATATCAGTCAGGTACATCTTGAGAACTCATGAAAGGGTAGGTTGTGTAACAGAATCAAGCAACATTGGACTTTTGTACACCCTTGCCTGTACGAAGATACATGAGCGACTAGTCATCTTTGTTCCTGTTTTAGTGAATGATCCATCTCTTTTCTTATGATGCCAGCTGTTTGTTACCTACACATTGTAGCCTATCTGTAATCATCTCAACAGCGGAATCTCTCCAGCAGTGATTAGTTCTCTTTAAGACATGGTCTTGTCAATAGTGAAAAGCGGTACTGGAGGAATATCGACAGTATTAGAACGGGAAGTCTCTGTAAGTAGATTGTTGACTTGTATTTGTCATCGGTGACGCTGTAGTAGTGTCACTTCAAAAATAAGCAGCTCTCTGGAGTAGGCCCTACCCTTAAGATTTTGTTTTGTCATTGAGAACTTCTCTGTCTAACGAATGGAAACTATGAAGTTTCGCGACTTGCGAATTCACGAAAAGTTAAGAATTTCAATGAAGGCAGATTAACATGTATCTAAATACATTTTCTATCACACGATATTTTCTTTTTCGTTCATTGATTACTGTATTTTCTACTTGTATTTACGAATTTTGGTTTCTTAAAATTTATCCGCGAATTTGTTGAATCTGTTTCTTAATTTGAATTTAATGTTTTGTTATTTACCCTATCATTAGGTCTATAGTTAATTTAGTTTTGCAGATTTACTGTATTTTCACTGTGCAGTAATGTTTCATGTAAATCTTGTTAAATTCTGTCAAGTTAGCTGTAGGATATAATTTTACTTAAAAATTTTTCCTTCACTCAATTTTTATCATCTTCATGCAAGAATTTAAGGAACAGACACTCGCGAATTTTCTGGATCTCTGCTTATGAAATATAAAATACTTCTAGCTTGAAGGATATATTACAACGTAAACAAAGGATAAACTTAACTATTCTAAATATTAGTTAGACCTGTTTTTCTGTCTTGAACTAGTACATGATCGAGTATTGAATATGCTAACGTAGGAGAGTTAATATGTGCCTATCTTTTTCATGGAATATAGGCCTAGTCTATGTTTAACCTAAGGTCATTATGTGGCACTAAATATTGCAGCCCGATTTGTAGGAATAATTTTATACCTTTTGAAACTTAATTCATTTAACAACTCTCTTCGTGCAATTCGTGCTCAGTAGTGTAGTGCTAATTTTCATGGTGTTGATGCTTTGAAATCAATGCTCACTAGATTCTCAGTTGCGTTAGTCGTACTTGGGTTTAGTCTATCGAATATCATATTCATGCTACAGTATGATTTAAATTGTAGAGTAATTCGTGCTGGAAAATTGTAAATCCTTGAATTTTGCATTCTTCATTCACGCTCACGAAATTTCATGAAAATAAATTACAATAGAAAGTCTCTTAATAATAATAATAATAATAATAATAATAATAATAATAATAATAATAATAATAATAGTAATAATAATAATATTAATAATAATAATAATATTAATAATAATAATAATAATAATAATAATAATAATAATAATAATAATAACAAGAGTTTATTGTCAAGCATAATTTTACATGCTGAAAACTCGACGTCGAATTTCAGAGTCGAACAAAATACTTTCTCTACCTATAGTAGATTACCCATGGTGTAAAACACTTTCTGCAGATAGTTTAAAGAATAAGGCATAATATTCCGCCCCACTTTCTATTCAGACTGCAATACATACAATATAGTCCTATAGGCATACAATATAGTCCTACACGAAATTATGTATATTAATATGTGTTAAAAATTATGCTCTTGATAAAAAAAAAGTCTTAAAATTTATGCATAAAACTCCAATTCGTCATTTTTAAAGCTTGGCGTATATTTGGGTCTATTCAGATAATATATTTTCCTTGCTCTATTCGTGATAGCTGGCCGGATGTGTACTTTTGAATAAAACGTCCATTCTCTGAACATTGTTTTCAATTAAACTAGCCCTCTTTTCGTGGGAGGCTGTTGCACCCCATTAAAATTCATGTCTTAGGTGTCTGTTTGAAATGTAGTCAAAACATGAGCAACTTTGAAAATATCTGGGTGCTGGGAATAGAAGGGGGAATTGAACTTCCATCGCTATGCTAGCGAAACTGTATTGAACCTGCTGGCAGTGCTAATACCAACCTAACTTCCCTTTCTCAGATTTCGAGTGGATAGTGAATGGCAAACATTGTGGCGCAAAAGCATTTCAAATTGATTCTCTTAACTACACTACACTTTTAAAATGTTCCCTAGAGGTTCTAGAGTAAAGTGATCCCTATACAGGCCTACGGAGGCCCTAAGGGTTCCAGAAGGTTTAGGCTCGCAGATATTTTACTCAATCAACATATGAAAGTGGGAATGTTGTCTTCTTTACGCCTGGCTCAGCCCATGTTTGGGCATGCTGATAAATACATGCAAAATGACGAAATATTTTTAACTAATTACTTAACATTGCACAATTAAGTGCATTTCTACATCTTTAAAGAGACCATTAAAATACATTATTCATATTTATATTTATTCCAGAGCAATCTACAAATGTTGTATTTTCATTTAAAAGTGGTTAACTGTTGAATTTCGAGATGCAATCCGTTAAAACTATTAAATAAATTATATTTAAGTCCCATCCGTATCTAGTAATCTAATTTTGTGGGTGTATATATGTTCGTCTTTCCTTCTTAAATGACTATAGGCCTAATAATAATGATAATGTTATTAAAAACATGGTGCTCTGTAGGATAATGAAGATCCGTAAACTGTGATAATCATCTAAAAATTTTAAAGCTGAATCATATTTGTCATCTACATTTTTGTAGACGATTTTCTCCCCCCCCCCCTACATATCTAGAAATTAAACCACACTGCCGCTATATAAAACTACTACGTCTACTGTAGATAACACAGACATTATTTGATTACATTAATTAAATTGGGATATATTAGCATATTTACAAAGAAATAAAGCAATTCAGCAATGTTATAGAATGAAATTTTTAAAAACTTAAATTGTCTTTCTAATGTAATCTATTGAACATGTAGCCTATAGCAGTAAAGTTAAATCGTTTTTTTATTTTGTTGATCTAAATTTAGGCTCTTTGGTGCAGTAGTTTAATCTTGTATTGTTGGCTTGTAGGTGAATAGGCTATATTTCTCAGGTTGATAGGTATTGAGATTTTCCTACATTTATAAAACACTGACATGCAGACCTATAAATTTATTCTCCGATAAATAAGAAGTCTGCAATGGGCATCGTATTCAGAATTTGTCAGTATATGCAATGGCTTTTTTTCTTTCCTTTTTATAACAATTATTCTATATTGTATACTGCTACTATTTCCCCAAATGTAAATGATAGGCCTACATCCTATTAGGGCTTCATAATGCTATGGAAAAATGAATACTATGAGATAGGGTTTTGGTATTAAATTCTAAGTGTCTTAATAAATATAACCCTTTAGAAAGTTTTGCATTAATATAATTTAATAATTAATTACAGGCGTAGCCTATTTATCCGTAGACCTATCCTTGTAGACGAAACTGTGTTCTTTCTGAATTCGTGGGAAGTTGAGTGAAGCCATGCTTTCAGAATATAACGGGCTCATGTGACTAAGTAAACATTTACTTTGTTCCTCGCTGGGCTGTTAAAACAGAAAGTGTAGGATAAACTGAGACTTGCTCTGTTAAATAGTTGACACCTTTGTCAGTTAACAGCTGGATATGTAAATGTAACGTAGGCCGTATAGATTTACAGAGATTACAAGGAACACTACCAATTTTAGTAGAATAAACAATTCAGTGTGAGGTTCGATTACTGAACTCCACAATTAAATTTGTGTATGTGTGCATTGCTACTTGCGCATCCACGCGAAAAAAGTATCGATCTTCATAACCATGTACTGAAAATTTCATGTTTAATTAATTTATTAATTTTGTATGTAGGTAAATTTTATTTTTCTTGCATGCCCTGTCAATGGATGAATTTTCAAGCCAGAGCATGTCAGCTATCTTTTTCTGTTGGTTAGTTATGCTGTAGCTTGTAGATGCTTGCTTTTATGCAATTCAGAAACTTTTATCTTCTCGGCTTGTGTCCAGAAATCCAAAAATATACATTTATAAGACAATTATCCTGTCGGTTGTATTAGCCTATATGAATGTGAGACATGGTTCCATACATAATCTGAGTGTGTTCGAAAAGAGGGAAAATATTCGGACTTAAGAGAGATGAAAAAGGGGACTGGAGAAAAATGCTTAATGACGAGCTTCATAACTTGTACTCTTCACCAAATACAATAAGGGTAATTAAATCACGGAGGATGAAATGGACTGGACATGTTGCGCGCATGGGGACGAAATACATATCTAAAAAATATTGACTAGGGAAACCCAAAGGGAAGACACCACTTGGAAGAATTAGACGTAGGTGGGAGGACAATATTAGAATAGATTTAAGGGAAGTAGGATTTGCAAGGGATGGTTGCATAAAGTTAGCACAGAGTAAGGTTGAATGGGGGGCTCATGTAAGCGTGGCAATGAACCTCCGGGTTCCATAAAATATAATAGCTTGCTTAGGAATTGTCTATTGCCATTGAGTAAGGAAGTATGTAAGTTATGCTGTAAAATTCTCCTGCCTTGGGACGTTGTACCAAGATCATTAGTACCAACTGTATTTTACGTTCCCAGTAGGCTTAAGTGTAATTGGACGTTAAGCAGTTTATTAATATTAACAATCCACTGATTAAGTAGACTAAACCCTAAACGTGAACGTACACATCACAAAACATCAGAACGTGAAAAGTTATTCTTAAACGTTAAGATAGTGTGAGTCCACAAACATTTTAAGGCAAATTGTAGGCCTAGATCTACAACTTAGGCCTACCGTAAATGCACTGTCAACATAGGCGTTGACTTTGAGGGGGCAAGGTACTTTCTGCCCCACAACATATAACTTTTGTCATAAATAAAGCCTTTGCAGCCTATAACTAGACTACTAAATATCGTATTCTTGCCCCCGACCATATTTTCAACTCGGCGCCTCTGACTGCCAAGATCAATGGTGTCCAGTCCCTTGGATTTCTGGCAACACTACCCTTTAACGTTGTTTTTACTAAAGACAAAAATCCGTTTTAAATCGTCATAATCGACCTTTCTGTAGACTGTTCGGCCAGTGAGATATATTTTGCTAGCGGTTGTCCACTAAGAACTTAGTCAATAAATAGGCCTTTAAACTGAGTAACTGACTGAGATTTTATCATTCTGAATTACAGTGCTCAGGCGGTGAGTCTGGTGCACTGGTATTCGGATTACTTTGTAACACCCTGGAATAATTATTCGTAATATCCGATTCTCCGCTCGGCGAAACAAAGGCTAATCGCAGATATGAAGGCGTTCACGAAGCCGTGAACGGATCTCAGCGAGAGTGAATTTCGGCTGGCCAGCATCGAGAATCAGAATTAGTGAAACCGACCAAAAATGGGATTTTATCATTAGAACGCTTTTTTTTTTTTGCCCTCTCTGTATATCTCTTGCAGGCACAATATATATGCGAAAAAAGTCCATTCATTTTCCCCCATCTCACCCTAAGTGATGCGGCCATAGTGGTTCGCTGTTTTCACGCAGAAGAAGAAAAATGGCGCAGTGCTTGTCTGGGATTGGCTGCAGGGGAGAGTGTTGCCATGACAACCCTCTGGGAGGGAGGGATGCTGGGGGCGACTGTTGGTGACGTCAGTGGTGGCGGCGGCTTCATCTCAGTGCTGGACCCGGCGTTAGTATTCCCACCCTTAAACTCCCTGCAATAATGGCACATATACCATTGTACTCTGCCTTTATTTGTATACCGATTACAAGCGCGCTTTATCTGACGAGCAGGGGTGTGGTGAATTCGAATACAGGATAACGTATGCTTTCATGTTCATTTGGAGGATCATAGTGTTGTATTTTCAGTGTTAGGACGGTTTTTGTTATTGACTTCAGTCTAGAGCAGTGGTTCCCAAACTTTTCAGTCCGCGGACCCCTTGAAAAAAAATTAAAATTTCGCGGACCCCCTCAGAGTTTTGAAATTAAAAAAAAAAAAACTAAATAAATAGGCCTACTTTGATTCAAATGTATTAAATTCAATAGACAAAATAACAATATCAATGGTAACAAACAGAGTTTACTCCTTAATGTGAACAGTGAAGCTGCTTTAGAAGATATGTAATTTGAGAAAATTACGAGATATCCTATTTCTTCTTAAACCGCCTGCGGACCCCCTGAAACACCATCGCTGAACCCCGGACCCCACTTTGGGAATCACTGGTCTAGAGCTTTATTTCGTTTTCTATGAGCCTCGTAGAAGGGACATTCTGAGATGCACTAGTAGACGGTTGTCGGAAACTGCACACCAAATTTTTCTACCTGGTTTCTAGACATATGGAAATTGCACACCAACATTTCCTACTTGGTTTCTGGTCAGATGGAAACCGCACACTATTTGCTGCCTCGATTATGGTCACGCGGAAAAATGCACATAACTTATTTACCAAAAGATTTTCATTTCGTTCGAGGTGGAGCGCTGTTTTAATTAGCATAGCTGTGAATTATTTCACAAGCACTTTAATGGTAGATTTTACAGCTGTCACCCTTCTTCGTATAAATTCGTCATTCAAATTTTGGACATAGAAACTGAGACTTATATTAAACTGCAAAGCATTGTAGAAAGTAAGGGAAGTTTTAATGTGAAGTCAGCTAAATGCAAAAGAAACACTGAGCGGAGAATCGAATAATATAGCCTAGCTCTTCGCTGATATCCCGCAGACCTATTCAGTTTGTGAAATACGTTTCGCACTTCAGTGATGCAAGTTTTCTGTTCTTTATAAGATATGTTTTAATTTCTCTACCTGTAGGACCAGGCCTACCATAAGTTTCCAATCCGTAAATTCTATTTCAAGTTTTCAGCATTAGGTTTTGTGGTCCCCTGAGTCCAAAAATATGTACTAGTTTTAGAAACCTTTCCTTGTATCTGTCTGTGAACAGCACAACTCAAAAACAAAACCTTATACCATAACGAATTCTTATATTACGTGAATTATCCTCCAAGGATATGACATTTGATGGCTTAATTCTTCGACCAGTACCACTTCACACTAAGAAATTTCATTTTCGTTTGGGTTATCTCTGAATTGACTCAAACGTTTCCTAAAGTATATGACTAACTATAGACCTAATCTTTAGGACCCAAAGGGTATTTTTGTTTTGTTTTATGTTTCTCTCCAATTTATAACTTTTTGGGGAATAACATTGATTATCTACCTGGAAGACATGTGTTTCCAAAACAGAATAAAAGCAAACTATTTTTTAAACTTCGCAGTACCGTGTTAAATAAACAACACACATTGCCATGCATGGTCCATTTTGTATGTTAAGTTCAGAATCGGCTGAGGGGTAACGTCAGACAACTTTTTCAAATATATCAATTTTATTTTACAAGATTAAAAAAAAAAAAAAACATATGTGTAGGCCTATAGCTTTTATAGGTCAACTAAGTTACAGCATGTTTGGAACACACATGTGAAAGTAGTGATGTTACCGACAATGTTTGAAATTAGGCATTTTATGTAACCAAGCATTAGGCCTATATGAGTAGGTAAAATTTTAGGTATCGATTACTTTACACATTCCTAAGCATTTTATCAAATGACAAAACCGAAGCAGGTAAAACATTATTTTCCAATGTTTCATATTAAAATTTAAATCTTATTTTGCATAATGTATTTAAATATTCATATTTCTAGAACTGTTTCTGAGAAAAATTCAGAATTCTTGAATTGTAGGTACTACTTGACTCTCCCAATAGTCTATTAATATTTTTAAAACAGCTTTTTGAAATTTCTCAGAATTTCTGTTGATGTCTCCATATTTAATTAGGCCTATCGTTTGTGTTTTTAAAACAGTTTTATAACATTTGTGTGAAACATTAAAATAAGATTTCTAGTTGCATTTAGATATTTTAACGTGACAGCGATTGACGTGTCATGCCAGAGGTAATATCGAATTCCTAGGATAAGTATAGAGCATATTAAAAAAAAAAAAAAAAAACACACACTTAATTTTACTTAAGCTTAATGCCTGCAATTCAAACTTTCTCGGTATGCCTCACAGTGACATATAATACAATAATGAAGTAAAAAAATCCCACAATGGTAACAGTGACATGTAATACAGTAATGGGGTTGAAAAATCCCACAATGGTAATAACAATAAGTTAAAATGGTAATGCAGGGGTTAATAATGACCCAAGTGTAATGTTGAAAGTAATAGGGCTGAAGAAACAGAAAGGAAATTCGTTTTATACATTGTAGTGAATACTTATTCACAAATCAGACTCACAGTTGTGGTCACTAAATTATATTTAATACCCTACGCCATGTGCCCTTCTTTCTAGAGTTCAAGCTAGTGCTTACCTCTTTTTATGTACATTGGGTAGCTAATGTTGATGAGGGAAATGGAGTTTCTTGGACGTGAAATTTCCGACACTCAGGTTTTTATAGGTCGGGGTGTGGGGGCGAGATTGTTGTGGTTTCGTGCCCCCACTACTACTCTGAATTCCACTCATGTTTTTGTTAATCTGCTTCTGTTTTACAAGAACCAGGCAAAAACCATTCCCTGGCGAGAATGAAAAAGGACGAACCTCTAGTAACCTAATAGAGTTTGCGTACTAAAACTAGTTAACACACTACAGTTTATATCAGTCTGAAGTATATTAACAGTAGGCATACTGTGGCCGTAAGATTGCATTTCGCAGTATTTAGATTTCAAATTAGAGTTCTGTGACTGTTTAAGTCTTCCAACTAAGCAGTTTAGTAGATTATAGTTTACCAAATTTAACGTAAAGAGTTCCTTAGGTAAATTAGGCCTACTGCTGCTTTCTTAAGCTTGTGAGCTTAAGTAGAAAATACATTTCAAATTAAAGGTGAAGTAGAAAGCCGTTTATATTTTCCAAAGAATTACTTTAATGATTAGGCCTGTTCAGGCAAGAGGCTTAAAATTAATGTAAAAAGTAAACATTATCACATTTTTCTGAGGCTGTTTTACAGAATATAGGCCTAATTTACGGGGGATGGGGAATAAATCTTGGCAACTATTTTTTCTTCGGAAAATATGGGACTATTTTAAAATTTTGAAATATAGCCTACAAATGAAAGGACAGGGTATGGAATATATGTAGGCTATAATGCAGATTATAGGTAATAGACGACGCTAGTGAAGGAAACAGACACCCGTATAGGCTACATCCATACGCGACTGGATCCCGCCACTTTAATGTATTCGGTACCGGTAGTTGGAAGCATGAAAGCACATATACCCACTCCATGTTTCCTTAAAGTTCGGTACGGAATGGCATTATTCCATCAGCTCTTTTTTAATATATATAAGCCTATAGTTCTTCTTCCGCCTTGAGCACTAGTAGGCCTATTGTAGAGAAAGATGAGTGTTGAAAAGGAATCATTACGTAGTAACTTATTTGCTATCTGATGTTTATGCCGGTTGTCGACCAAGAGCTAAGCTAACTTAGCCTAGCTTAGTTCACATGCAGTGAGGGATTTCATATAGGCCTACAGCTGTGCAGGATTTCATATGTAGTATTGTCGGCACAACTACATATGAAATCCCGCACTGTATGTGAGCTAAGCTAAACTAACATAGCTTAGCTCTTGGTCGACAACCGGCATTAATCGTTGATCAATTATACAAGCATATGTACAAGAACTTCATAAGATAGATCATAGATAAATTTACCTCTGATTGGAATAGCGATTAGCTATAGTAGTCAGGGTTAATACATGATGGATATATAATATCATTTGTTTGAATTGGGTGGATATCAGTATTTTAATAAAGTCCTTAGATTGTTGTGTAGAATTACCTTAATGGCGAACCATATTCATGTAACTTGAATAATTGTCACATTAGTACAAGAATATAAAAATTACTAAAAGTTAAAACATCATACTTAAAACCATATAGGCCTAATATACAAAGTCGTTGGAGAAATCCAACTTTAAAATAGCTCCTTGTAATATTCTCTGGTATTTTTTCCTTAGATAGTTAGGCCTACTATGTAAGAATGCTTGTCAAATCCATTCTGCATGGCGGGTGACTCATTACTTTATTACCATCGCCTCTATTCGTATTGCCATACTTCACAATGCTACCAAATGATATGTCTATAATAATATGCCTACACTAGAATCGAGATTCTGCAATGCACTTAACGCACTTGTATGTATAGGCCTGCTATTTTTTCGACAATAGCGAATAAAAAAAAATTGTGAAAATAATTAATCACTACTAATAGCTGTTGACGATGGTGGTTAACTTGCAAGGGTACCAACCTTAAAAAGTTGAGAGTATTTTATTTTTTTGATGGCCATCCCCCAAAGGCTATGGTGCGCCGTCCCCCAAGAAAGACCCATCGCCCTTAGCCCAGTGTTTACTGAGAGCTCAAATTTAACTTTCTTTTTTTGGGGAGGCGCAGGTGGAAAGTTCGCAAAGCTTAATGCTACTGTAGCTGTTCTGATACCGGTAGGGACTACATAGGCCTATTAAAAATTTAAACAAGCAATTAGAAAGTTAAAATCGATCAAATAATCATAATATAACTTATGTAGGCTAATTAAAATATAGGCTAAACTATATTTTGGCAAGTCATGTAGGCCCATTTTATTATTTTGTAATTCAATTTATTCTTTTGCAGCTGTCTATATTGACTGATAAAGTTAGTGTATTAATGCTATAGTCTATGTTCTAAGCTTATACATAGTGCAATACCTATTTATTGTTCCTTTTATACATTCCAGAAAATTATGCTTTGATAGGCCACATTCTTTAGGACAGTACGATATTCTTTATGATGCAGCACATTTTATTGAAACAATTCAAGATAAAGAATTAAAAGTAACGGTACTAACAAACTGTATTAAATGTGTATATTTCAACATAGGCCTACCATGCATTATTATACTAACAGTTGAATTTATAAACAAAACTAGTATAGATTATACTAAGATAATTTGTTACACGTAAAAGTATTGCTTCTGTTCAATGTCTACTTTCCATTGCCTTTGAAGGGGAGCCTATTTTCAGCCTATTTTTTTATTTTATTTTGAACTTACTCTTAATTTGTTCTGCTGAACAACTTGTTGGTGGTAAAGATAGAATACTTTTCTTTGTCAACATCAATTTTCTCAACTCTTACAAAGCCTGCAGAAATGATTAATATAACAGTGTGTAGACTTTCTACCAGCTACTTGCATGTAATGTTCAGTTTATGTTAAAACATGTTTATAATGTCATAGGCATGGCCTAAAAAAGATCTTACACCGCATGGAATTCACACTGCATGGTATTGAAGTCAATGAGCCATCTCACCTTATTTGTCGCGGTAGGATTTGAATTAGTTGAAAAAGGGATGTTGGCAAAAGAAATAAAATTATGTAGGCTATAGTGTATGAAATTTCTAAACAAGTGTGTTTTTTAGGTAGATTTCGAAGAAAAATCTACCTATTGCGATCGATACCATGTCATGATTTTCGAAAAATTCTTTCATATCTTTACGTTTCATGCTTCCCTAAGTACGAAACCACCACCCATTCAAAAAAAAATAAAAATTGTGATATTTATATATATATATATATATATATATATATATATATATATATATACACATCTTGACACGCTAGCGGCCGTAATTTTGAAGATATTTGAACCAAATTTTATTATGTTATTTCTAGGCCCAATAGTTCGGACAAGTTCGTTAATGAGCAAAATTGTCCCAAGGGGGTGGTCGGGGGAGGGGGTTGAAATTTTAAAACATTTATATCTCGGCCCCTATGAAGTATAGAGGGAAACTTTGTTTGAATAAATTAGAGTACTCCCTATGGAGTTCACAGTGACACCAACAATTCGGGGGTTTTTGGGGGTACGAGTGGGGGTGGGGGTGAGGGGATGGAAATTCGAAATTTTTGAAACTACGTCTTGTGGGGTATCGTTGAAAAGCTCTTGATGAGTACTCTACAAATCAAAAACTAGTTTCTTGATAGTTCTCATATAAGGCGAGATTTGAACATTTGAAAAAGTGATCTTTCCTTTTTTTTGCTGTTATTATTGCGGGTTTGTCATGCCAAGGCTAAAGAGGAAAAGTGCTACGCAGCGACAGTAAATTAAACCAAAAGCACTTAGAAATCTACCTCAGCCTGTAGGCTTGCCGAAAGGGATTTTTTAACTTAAGTCTGATCTGAGTATGCTATGCCAGAATCGGCAAAAAAAGAAAAAAATCCTTTCTACTGAACGTTTTCATTGCTGTAGGCTTTGTGTTAGTTGAGAGGGGGAAGAAAGATTGATTGTGCGAATTTTTTAACCCGTTGATCCTAAAATTTTTCTTTTGGCGTCAAATTTGAGCCAAAATAATAACGTCCGACAGGGCTGTGAAAGCAATGTATCCTGAGCATTCTTTTCAAATGTTACCTTTTATTTTACAATAAACTCCTTTAAATTCTCAAATATTTCGAAACGCGCAGTGAATTTTTATTTTACCAAACTTCAATATTTTTAATTCCGCTCCCAAATTTTGGATTCCACTCCATTTTCCCCATGGTGCAACTTGCGCCATGATTCCCCCCGTTGGACGGCCCTGCTGGTGGCGTTCGATACATCGATTAGGCCTACTTTAGCGCAGACGCAACTAGTCGCATCATACTTAACTTTTAGATGAATTAAATAGTAAGTAAGTATTATGAAATAAAAAGGAAGTAAAGACACAGGTAACGTTGACTGGTAAATTTCAACTAGCAAATATGATTTTGTTCCAAGTCTGCAATAGTAAATAGCCTAAGTTGTAACTTGTAGACTACAAAATTTGAGGGTTCGAGGGCTGAAAAGAAGGAAATAATGCAGGTAGATCGAGTTTACAGCACTGGGTGCAGAAAGTTCAAGTTTCCACCATGATAGCGTTGAACGGAAAATAGATTAAATTGTTGCCTTGCTTAGATCGATATATGTTACTCAGTTCACTATTCTCTCGCGGGCATTAAAGAATTACGTTTGTTACTAAATAACAAATTAATTTCCTAAACTTAATTAATATGCTACTTTTTAAAAACTTAAAATACAAAAATAAAACATCAGCATCAGCCCCAAACCGCGATGTCTTCATGGATTAATTATCAGACTTAGGCATAACCTACTTTGTTTGGATCTTTACAGATATCCTAAAACCATTGTTCCAGCAACGTTAAAACTATCAGCCATGCCATTATTAATAGACTACATTTAGCTATCGGCTACCTTTAGCTCTTTGGCCTTCATCAAACTGAAATAGGTATTTCTGGTATGTAGGCCTATATTATCGCGTATCCTAATTAAGGTTACAGAGCTAAAATAGCCAAACCCTTGAAATTCATTATAGGCTACTGACATGGCTGATAACTAGACCTGGGATTTTTGGCACCTAAAATAGGCTTTTAAAACAAGTAAATAGGCTTTTAAAACAAGTAAATAGGCTTTTAAAAGGGTAAATAGGCACTTAAAATATGCTTTAAAAATGTGTAAATGGATAGAAAATATACGTTAAAATAATGCAATATACACCTAAACTGTAACATGGTCTTTTACTTTCTCGCTTATACGGAGTATAGAGAAAGTATTGTGATCGTGACAAAAAATCGAAGTTGAGTTAACACCGGGAGAGCACGTTTCACGATGCCTAGAAACCGAAAAAAGTATTTTTGGAATGACGTCTGTCCGTCTGTCTGTCCGTCTGTCCGTCTGTCCGTCTGTCCGTCTGTCCGTCTGTCCGTCTGTCCGTCTGTCCGTCTGTGGACAAGCACAGCGGGTAAACGGCTCGTTGTATTTACTTAATTTTTTGACATAAGGACTTTTTCGAAATTTTGTCGAACCGCCCAGAAATTTAACTTTACAACTGAAATATTAAGGGGACTTTTCATGAAAACTTTTTCAAAATTTTTGATTTTTGAAAAAATGGCTCTAACGATTTTAATAAAAATTTAAAATGGGAAACTCTTATCTATGAGTAATAAAATGGCTATATCTGTATTTCTGCAAAAATGACTTAAGGGGTACTTTATTCGTATCCATTTTCAGTTTTTCTAGATTATATCCATTACAGTAAGTGATACATGAAAACTTACCACAGTAAAGTTGTAGAGAAAATTAAAATGAACATTTTTTGTTTAAAACATTTCTTTATACAATTAATAGATATCAAGATAAAAACGAAATAAGTACAGCTTAAATGCGAATTTCAGAACATACATATCAATTAAAATATGAATGGCATTTTGTTGCCACTAGCAACAAGAAAACTATAGGCCTAATGTACTTATTGTTGTGAAATGCAATCAGTTTAGCTCAGTCGCATTGAACACACTAAACCAATTACAGCGATGTGGTAGGCCTATGGGCTAACAGGGAAGAGGTCCTGAGTTCAAATCAAACCTCGTGGCCGCCCAAATTGACTTGGGTTTTTCATGGTTACCTCGTTCGCAAAAGCAAACGCCGGGTTTGCAGGACTTGCTTATTTTCCATAACTCATCGCCGCTACGTCACTGGATATTATAATCGTTTAAACTGAATGCCACATACGAAGACATCACTAAACAATAGAAACAGATGACGCGAGTGAGTTGTTACAATAGACTAATAGTTCACGCAAACATACTAAACACATTACATGACCTACAATGCAGTTAAAGCGTGCAATATAACCTAAGTAGTAATAGCAGTAGGACTGCTGGCGTGGTCTTGTGGTTAGCGTCAGATCCGTCGGTCCGGGTTCGATCCCCGGTACATCCTTGGATTTTTCTGAGGTTGAGGGGTCTGGTAGGGGTACACTTCCTCGTGATTCAAATTGAGGAGCTACTTAATAGAGAAGTAGCGGCTCCGGTCATGGAAACCACCATTAACGGTCGTGGGGGTCGGCATGCTGACCACATGCCCCAACCCTGCCATCTGCCTGTGGTAGATGACACACCGGTCGGTTGGTAGACCAAATCCCTAAAGGAATGTAGTGCCACGGAGTTTAGTTTTAGTTTTAGTAGCCTATAGCGAAATTCAAATATAAGTCGCCCCTTAAGCTCCGTCCATTCGATATTCACATTTGCATGAACTGTGATGTATTTTGTTTCTACGCGAAGCAGAGTGACCAACTGACCTTGTATTGGTGGGTGGGTTGGGTGGGGCCGATTTATCCCAAGGTGCGACTTATATTTTAATTTTCCCGTAGTAATACTAGTAGTACTAATAATATGCAGTTTTACTGTCATTCATTATTATTATTAGCCTATTATTTCACGGTAAAAGTGTTAAACATGAAGATCGACTCTGATGGTTTCCGTTCTAGATACTTCTTAGTTTTATGAAAATGTAATAAATAAAATTTAATTGTCTTTTTAATTTAATTTTTTCTGTGCTAGCTTTTAACACGTATATGCGAGAAAGTTTGTGCAACGTATTTTTGCACCATTTATTTTTACTGCAATAAACGTGGTATACCTATTCTTAACAGAATTAACTGCAAAATTAGGCATCACGAACTATATTCACTTAAACAGATGTTCTTTCACTGGTGACTTGACGCAGTAGTCCTTCTCCTTAATCCTCCCCCTCCCCCTCCCCCGTCAATCAGCATTCCTTTAGCGACAGTTGTTTGGAATAATCAAGTTTCTGTGAAAAACCCACCTCTGCTGTTCTGCTTTTCATTGAGGGATGTCCATTATAAGATTGTAAAAATTACAGAAGTTGAATTTTATTTTGAATGTACAAAGTAGACATTTTGGGACTAAAATAGTAAAATAGGCTCTAAAGGTCCAAATAGGCATTTTAGGGCACTATAAAACTCTAAATGTGATTTATCATGAAACATCCACATATTTAAAAATTTTCTTGTTATTTCTTGAGGAACAAAATAGGCATTTGCCTTAAAATCCCAGGTCTACTGATAACTCCTGAATCCATAAGTAGGCGTACTCAGCTGACAGTTAGCTTAGGCCTATAGTCTACTGAAAAGCACATATCCCCACTAACTTAAGTTGGTTAGGCCTTTAGTAGACTAATTGCTATTCTAGCAGCAGCTATTACAGGAGAATAACTCATGGAGTCAACAAAGTAGAATGTAAAGTAACTTTCGTGAGAGAGAATTACCGAAGTTATCTACCCTTTAAATACTGGCATGAATACTTGTTTGTTGAACAAAATGTAAAATGCAAGACTAGGTTGATGTGTTGTATAATAAAAAGAGAGAGCGTTACAGAAAGCGACAGTTGTAGTTTGTTAAGGTCCTTTATGTGTGGACCGTATGTAACTAGTGCGCCATTGAACACGCTTCTAGCTGTGAGCATAGCTAGAACGGAATGACGACGGGCGAGTGGAAAATGTCAACAAAATGGCGACGCATCTATCACCCCCAGAGATAGAAGGTGAGATGACAGGTTGGGTTGGGGGAGAGAGTGTGCAGCCTCCAACAGAGCGAGGGAGAAAGAGAGAGAGAGAGAGAGAGAGAGTGAGAGTGAGCGAGAGGGAGAGGGAGGTGGAGGGGAACCAAAAATCCATAACACCCCACAGCACAGTGTGGTCCCAGGCCAACACAGAAATAGCTCCCCCGCAAACAAGAAGCGTCTATATCACAAGTGTAATAAAGTCCTCTGTATCATGCAGGATGAATGGGATTATAGACCTTATCGCTTCAAGGGTTGGCAAGATGAGTTGGTTTGAATTTCCATAATGCAAAAGGGAGAGATAGAAATGAAAGGGGGGGGGGCTTTTCTCTCGCTCTCATCTAGTACAGCATCATGCTGTGCCTTTCCCACGCTATAAAAATATCTGCTAGGACGCTTGAACCTGTTTTATGTTAATTATACGGCCGCCATGTTGTGATATCCAACACTCATTTGTTGACACTAACTACTTTTACAATAGCTTGATTGATGAAAGGCATCAAAGTCATTGTTTTTCCACATTCATTTCGACATGTACAGATTGCTATGTGTTGATATTCACTACAAATAAAGCATAAACCTGGTTGGAATAGTATGGCCTGGATCATTGTGTACGGAATAGGCTTCATTTTCACTCATCATTAGCAAAAAGGCATACGCTACAGTCTGTTAATAATGTTTTGCTTATCACTTTAGAACCACTGTAGGCCTATAAAAGTTTTATTCATGGGTATGGATGACGCTTTGAATAAATCTTCCTTGTAAGTTTTAGCAAAATGGCGATTGGAAAAAGGAATAGGCTATAGGTCTAGGTCAATTGCTGGTATCCTACATAGGAATTGTAGACTATATTCAGCGTTTTCGGTAATTTTTATTGCATAGACGAAAATTTATGTTTACGCAGATGAAAAATTGAAGTCTTAATTCACAATTATGCAACCTATGTCTTCATTGTGTAGCCTGTCAGTAGGTCTGTCTATTATGCCACCTCAAAATAGAAGATAATACGCCTAGCCTAGGACTATATCTCGTGAAATTGTCCTCCTCTTGCAGTTTTTCAGTCTTGCATAGAGGACAAGACTTGTCAGAAGGTAGGACTACAGGCCTCCATATTCTCAGCCCTACGCTTAGCGCGACTCTACTGTAGTTCCATAGAAATAGGTGATTTTTTCAATCTCATAGTTTGTAGGCCCTATTTTTTTTTCTGTTAATGTTAGATACCAAGTTTTAAACTGTTTTTTTAACTTCGCATTAATCTCGCCTTTTCTTTTTACAGGTAAGTGAAGTTCACCGTCTCAGATGCAAAACTAAATCACAGTAAGTAAATAGATGTCCACGTTGGGTTACCTAGACAACTCCTTTGCTTCAAAAATATGTGTTAATAAAGCTCAAATTATTCGTGAATTACATCAGTATAAAAGCCCCAGATAAAATACATTGTAAGTGCTTTAATACACGGTTTTTTTACATAGGAAACTCGATGATAGACTTCCGAGACTCGTCAAAATTGTAGGTACACCTCCTGACAAAATAGGCTAAGCCAACATCATCTTCAAATTTTCTTGTCATAGACCTACTTCATAAACTAGTCATATGCTACTTCATATTTTCGTTTCGATTTTCCGGTATTAGTGCAGCACCAAGCAATTTCTACGCATCTTCTATATCATTATATTCCATCACATCAGGATAATCGTTATCTATAATCATTTCTGCCGTAAATTCTAAGATTAAAATTATATATAGGCTTATAGGCTATATACATAACAACAGCACCATGGAGGAATAACAGTATTGCCATATCAGCAAAATCTAAAACCCCATTAAATTGTAACTTACATCCAAAAGAAACAAAATCAATCTACAGAGAGATTTTTGCGATGTGCCGCACAGCCCAGCGGCCTGGAAGCAAGTCTTCGGCTGATAAAGGCTCCTGTATCTTACGTAACCCCTCAATTCAAGAACACGGATTTTTTAATTAGGCCTACAGTTAGAACAGTCACCTGTCTTTGTCATAGAAGATGTTGAAAATGATCTCCGTCTACCGTCACACCACTACGCATTTCTGACGTCTTTTACGGAAGCTTTGCATTCACACGCACTAATTCTTCTTGTGAAATTGCTGTCATTTCTCTTCTTATGTGCTCTTTCAGTTCTTCAATTGTATAAGGGTTATTCTTGTACACTTTATTTTTTTTTTAAGTTCCCCCAAAATAAAAATCACATACAGTAAGGTCTGGAGATCTTGCTGGCAATAAATCCTTGCTAATTATCCTATCTTCAGACACTTCAATTAAATTTGTATTTTTTCAACAAAACTCCGCTACAGCGCAAACTGTAGGCCTAGATCTTTCGTTAAATTTAGGATTAGGCCACAAATTATGGCCGTACCATCCTCTCTCTGTTTGTTTCAATTTTTAAATCGCCACCTTTAGTTTGTCATTTAAATGTATGGTACTACTGTAGTTTAGTTGTGTAGGTTAGTATACAATATTCACAGATTTTTATTTTGTAGGTCACTTATTAATAACTTATGAAATGGAAAATGTAACATGTTTATATAATGTTGCCAAAACGTATTTAATTATGTAAACACAGAAGGCCTACGTGAATGAATTTTTACTTCCCGGTAGGTTTAAGCAACAGTAAAATGAAAACTATTAAAGTCCCCGGGGAAGATAAATGCTAACTTTTGATACTGAGATCATCTGGAGACTTGTGTAAAAAAAAACCTTTAAAAACTGTATTAATTTTTAACAGTGTTAGTAGGGTTTCTTTCCGAACCAAATAAAATAAAATAAATAATAATAATTTACTGCCGTATTGAAAACTTCTAGAGATATGATCTGATACCCATACAGCTTATTACTAAACATCAACGAAGAGCATGCTTATACATAGGCTAAGTAGTTTAGAATCTTCAAATTTCACTTTAATTCAGGCGTATTGTATAAGTGGCTAAGTTCACTGTGGGCTATGTTTGTTTATTCATTTACCGCATTATTAGGTTAGCGCACCTTCAAGGACTTTGCATAATGTTCTTTGAGTAGATCTGGATTTTCAGAAATTCTAGTTTATGTTCGTTCTTTCCATAAAGTTGTGTCTGAAATTGAACCCTACTTGCTGTCATTGTCGTTAAGGAAATGTTAGAGTTGTGTTTCACTGTACGATTAGTACCATGTAGGCTAGCTTCCCCTACACTTGACGGGACTGGCACAAGGCCCTCGGGTTTCCGGTTCCTGTGTGTATAATAAGCTTCATTGTTTTGTTTGTACGCCGCACTTCTATAGAAGGCCGAGGAGGTAATTGTCGGCAACCTCAAACGCTGTTTGCGGTTTTTCTTCAGTCATCGCGCTTAATATTTTAAAACAAAGCCATGATCCGCTTAGAACTTTCCGGTGTGCATGGACCACTTCCTTGTCTAACTTATCCCCGTCATTCTTCAAGTAGGCCTAACAAAGCTTAGAAACCGCCACAAGAAGTGGTAATCGTCATCAGCTGTTGAGGTTTCAATCATCATGAGCTTTGGTAGTGGCAAAAATCTACCCTTGTGAAATACATATTAGAAACCGACCAAAACGAGAAGAACGCAGTGTATGAAAGAATAGAGAAGAAAGATATGGATGGATTGTAAGATTAAATCCAGACGCAGTAGGTCTGTTAGTAGCAGGGCCGTAGCAAGGTCTTTCTGCGCCCTTGGCGAGTTTGACAAATCTGCGCCCTCCCTGAACAATTTCTGTAAAATTGTTTATTATTTTAACATAAAAATACTGTTATTATCAAAGAAAACCTAAACCTCAATTTGAAAATGAACTAAGTTTTGGACTTTCAATGTATTTAAACCTTATTTTCAGACGATTGGATTACTTAAAAAAAAATTAAATCATAAAATCTAGTATCAAAAGTAAAGTAGGCTACATAATAGACCTGAAGCCTACTAAAATGTTTAACACATTAATATAGGCCTAGGTAAAAGTATTTTTTTTCGAATTGAAACTTTTTAAAACAGCTTCTGCAACATGCAGTGAGGAAATGAAAAAATGCCTAGTATTTAGCCTATTTATAGCCTAAATTCCACCAGTCTAAAAAAAGCGGGATGTTCATGGTTAATTTTGCGCCCTCTTTGTACCTGCGCCCTTGGCGGGGGCACATCACGCCACCATCTAGCTACGGCCCTGGTTAGTAGTATGCTCATGTTTCTATCTGAAAAATCCGGTAAGGATACTCAGTAAGGATTTTTCGGATAGAAATTTCATTAACTCCGGTTAT
This sequence comes from Ectobius pallidus, assembly GCA_964059195.1. NCBI lineage: Eukaryota > Metazoa > Arthropoda > Insecta > Blattodea > Ectobiidae > Ectobius > Ectobius pallidus. The sequence goes on from CAXKWD010000009.1 coordinate 91,418,241, forward strand.
GGCATCCATAATATCAAATACATCATTACTGTTGAATATATTTTGTTGACTATTCCATTCAAACGACGCGCATTTGATATTGACCAATAAAGTTTAGCTGTGTTCATTTATTTAATATTATGCTTCCTAGGAACACAAGAATACGATTTTATCTGAAAAAACGTGAGCTCGTTGTTGGAAACGTAGGCCTAAGGTGTCAATGTGCAGTTATTAATACGTCACATGCTGCCAGTGAACAGAATTAAACACATTATTTTATTCAACATAGGCCTAACTTATTTGGAAAATGAAATAAGTTTAATTTAGATATGCATTGATTAAACAATTTCGATTCGGTGCTAGCCAGTTTGTGTGCTTTTATTCTGTTTTGAAGTTAGCTTATTTGAATTAGGTTGATTATTTCTCATACGCACTATTGGCAGCATTGTTTAGAATCTGGTACCGGTAACTCATTCGATTCATCGATTGTTCATTCATTTAGAATGCTGTGAACTGAAACTGTAGAATATTGATTTCATTTTAAATAACAAAGTAATGATAGGCCTATAATTGTTATTTATGTAATCCAGTACATTTTATTGCGAGATTCTCGCAAATGTAAACTATCGATAATCTCGTAATCTCGTTGTGGGATTACCTTGAACAAAAATTAGAATTCATAAAGGAATTTTTGAACGGTTTATTGTCGAAGATAAAAAGTAGCAAGTGCTTTCTTTATGCTAATTTTATTGCTTGTTTGTTTAGAGTTTGCTTGGCAGCTTATCGTACAATGAGGATTAAGAAAGGTGAAAACCTGTACGCATATTACAAACTTATAGTCATCTTGCCCAACACATTTCCACCCTTTCTTCCGCAAGATAGTGACATCAATCGTGGCAGAAAAAAAATCTGCCGCTTTGCTTAGTTGCCGCCACCAAATTCAATGATTAGGCTTCGCATTTTGGTCGAAACCAGATAGAAGATTTTGCGCAGTGCCGGATAATTGCCGCGTAATTCTGCTAGTGGTACCCTCCCCATTTACAGATAGAAGATATCAGCATTTTATACTGGTTGTGGCCCGTAGAGCGAGCTCTGTGGGTTGGCGTGGAATTGCGCTATTTGAATTGGAACCTCATATAACCAAAGAAACATTGCTTCTGATCCTTTCAGAAACAGACTGCATATAGAGATGCGGGTCGCGGTCCACACAGTACCCGCCGTGGGATGGCTTGGAGTAACAGTAATTGAATAGCAGACCTCCCATGTGAGGCATGTTGTAGACAGAGCCCTATATATGCAGGTGGCTGAATTAGGTAGTTATGACATGACATGGATTGACGTGGAGCACAAATCCAGCCATCCGTGCAAATACAATTGAAACCACCCCGACAGGCCCTTGATGTTTCTTCCACCAGGGGGTCTCTCCGTCTCTCCACCCCCATTATTATTAATAATACTGTATACGTGTGTGTTATATTCCCTGATTGCCTGGATACCCCCATTCTTTCCTTTTCGATTGTTGTTGTTCTCACATCAAGCACCGTGTTGGGCGGTGCGGCCTTTGTTATTTCCAAGCTCTTTTCTGTGTAAGTAGTCCGATGGGTTCATAAACTACCTTTTGTTGATTTGTCTGCTCAAGGTTTTAATTCATTTTTTTCTTGCGTCTTGATTTTTGTGTTGGTACTTCTTCAGGGTCGATTCTATTCACGTTCGGTACGATTGCTTTTGTTAACCTGCCTTCTTGTATTGTCCGGGTTCTTCCATCTTCTCTCTGCTATTTGTACAATCTTTGATAGAGCTTAAACACTGAAGGCTTATTTTTTTTTTCGAATGAAAGCAGCACTTCTCTCCGGTTCTCAGCTGTTTAGAAAATATCATTTTGTGAAGCTTAGAGAAACTTAGCAGGTTGATAAAGTACGGTGGCTCAAGTCTTCAATCTATAACGTCAAATTCTTTTTTATTTCATTCAGTAAGCCTATAGGCCTACATGTTTTTCCTCTGTCGCATTTCAAAATTCCATAGGTGTGTTAGGTGTGATTTATGTAGACGGGGTCTGTATCACACCCAATTATGTATACACATCTAAATAACTTTGAAGCATGCCGTTCAATGACATGAAACTTGGTGTGTTGGGATAGCGTCTGTAGGCCTATACTGAGAACTCAAAAATTACATAACTGAAATTTTTGGACTTCCGTTTTAACCAGAAGGAATTCTAGATCAGGGGAGGACAGAAGGTTGCTCTGTGACGTCATTGCAGCCTGCTCTTCCTTCACACGGTAAAGACTTCTGCGAGGAGTTTGTGAAATGTAGGCACTATTGAACGGGGGGACAGAGGGGCGTTACTATTACGGCAGGGAAGTGCTCTTGCCTGACGTCACAAACAGAGACTTGCCGTGCACTTCCTTCACAAACGTCATCACTTCCACTGCTCTAGGTAAATGAGTGTCTCTTGGACAGTCAGTCAGGTCTGAAGGTCAATTAGGCCTATACCCGATTTTGGTGGACTACCCGAGAGACATTCATTCAGCTTCTATGCCAGGGAAACCTCAAATCTTACACCCATAGTAGATAACTTACTTCTGGACAAATTCATTATTGCTAAATAGTGAAAACAAAAGTGTAGCAGTTTGAATAATAAAATAATACAACAATCCTTCCTAAACAAAAACTAAATGTAGTTGCCTCAATTAATAAATTAAGTGTTCAACTTCTGTACAACTTCCACTAAACTTCTGTCAAATCACAATAATCAAAAGAAGCTTTTTTCTGATATTACTCGTTAGGTCTGTACTTTTCTACTTTCAAGATTTAGTAACAATTAAGTTTGGGTACTTTCCGAAAATCTCTTAATCAGCATTATTGGAAAATCTAAAAAAAATATTAGGTATGATTTAAAATGATCGAGTTTGAAATACTTCTGGTTAAACCGGAAATCCAGAAAATTCGGTAGTACGATATTTTAGTTCTCATGCTTCAAAAGTTATTTCGGTTGTACGGAACTTCTAACTAACTCTGTTTATCATATGCACATATATGCCATTCATTGAATTATCACATTAGAACAGAAAAATACAGCACATATTAATTATAGGTCTTTTATTAAACTCGTCGTTTATTAGGTTCTTAATATATTATGTATTTTAAGTCATTATTTCAGTTATTTTATCATTAATAAACCTATGAATAAATATTAGAATAAGTTTATGCATTAACTGAGTAGCTTGGACTAAAAATCAAATAGATTAATAAGGTCGACTGGGTAAATTATATAAATTTTGAGCTTAAAATTAAATAACTTGACTAGATAAGTTGTGTCAACCTTATGCTGCTTGCGCACGTGTCCTTTGGCTCAATGCTGATGCTAATGCTGCTAGCTAGTAGGTAGACCCATCACATTAAATATTATTTATTTACGCTTAGAGGGAACGTGATAGGTCATTCCACAAACATATTTCGTTATAAGATAAAGGGAGTTCGCGTGAGATTGAGACGGATTTGAAGGGATGATTGATGGTGTCAATCAGAACTTAGCTTGGTGGCGGACAGGGATGGTGTCAGAATATAGCTTTAGAATGGAACGAGTAAAAACCAACTGGTATGGACAAACTCACTGTTTTGAAGATAAGTAGCTTCATATTTGAGTGTCATTAATTTATAAGGGAAGGTTGTTCTTTTGAAATCAGCTATCAACCCTGAAACATAAACCCATGTCACAAACACCCTGTATGTAATTTCTGAAGTCAATGGTAGGTAAATTTTGTTTTGGCAGTTGCTTCTGAGACTGGGAAAAACCTCATTACTCCACCCAGATTGACTAGTCACGGAATTTTTATCCACGGTATTTAATGTGAGTCCGCGCTGTTAAAGAACTGCAATAAAACGTTGATCGAAAAGCACACACTGTAGTTTGCGTAAGAAACGCAAGAGTAACTTATATTATGTAGACCCATCCTATGACTAGGCCCCAAAAGTTTAAGGAACATCGTATTTTTAATAATGCACACTAATACATGCTAGTGTTAAAATGTGTACAGGACATGGAAAAATAACAGAAAATTTATCGTTTCATTTTGCATATTGTGTCATGTCTTCTCAGTTTTGCGATAAATGGACATATTTGCTTGATATTAAAATATTTGTTTCATATTTTATTAGCTTGTCGCATTTTGAGGTAATATTTCTGATATATTTCAAATATTGTACTTAGGCTAATTATCTCTGGTCATAGGCGTAGCGAGGGGGGGGGGTTTGGGGGTTTGAACCCCCCCCCCCCATTGATTAAAGAAGGAAAATTGTATAATTTTTTTAAGTCTGCCCATAAATTGCTTAATACAAGTATAAAGCGTGGGAAGCTTAAAACTCGTTATTTTGCGTCTTAATTTTTAAAATTTTCCGGGGAAGGACCCCCGGAAGCTTAAAACTTGTTATTTTGCATCTTAATTTTTAAAATTTTCCGTGGGAGAACCCCCGGAAGCTTAAAACTCGTTATTTTGCATCTTAATTTTTAAAATTTTCCGGGGGAGGGCCCCCGGACCCCCCCTCTCCTTTCATACTCGCCAGACCCCGCGGATGTTATAACCCCCCCCCATATGGTCGGCCTGGTTACGCCTATGTCTCTGGTAATTCAAACATTTACAGCATTTTTGGCTATGTGAATATTTTGAGAACCAGCTGCAAAATAATAATTGACAGTTCATAGCCTAGTGTTTTCGGAAATGTTTGTATAAATATTAATGCGGCGTTTCAGTTCATTAGTTTTTAATTTACTGAAATTTGTTTCATTGACCTTACTTTAAAGTTTTTGTAATATAATATTTATACAGCTTCTACTGTATGTTGTAATTTATAATGCAATTCAGCTAACAATAGAACGTTAAGTATTAAAATTACTTAAATGATAGAGCATACTTCATTGGACATTTTACTAATTTTAGAGCATATTTGCTTTCTGGTAGAGCATTAGCTTCCGGGCCTTACCTATGACCAGTGAGCATTGCATATGTCTATTGATAACCAGGCTGTTTACACCGAGGTCATATTTCCACCATGTTTTACGAATGTCATCCTTTGTGTAGCGAGAAATTGTCTAAACCCGAGGGCATAAAGATTAAGGCACTTCTGACCCCGTGTTACCATGGATACCATAGCTTGGGGCAATGTTGCTTTATTCTCCCTGTACACAAAGCCGCTTGTTTATGTAAGGATGCTAAGAATGACACAAAACTATCTTTTATCTTGTTGACGTGGCTGGGAAAAGCAACTACGTTCTAGTAAAATATAGACTTATTCTAAAGGAAAACCAATGTAAAACTTATATAAAAACATTTCTGAGGAAGTCCTTACAAGATAGCTGCCTTAAATTAAGGGTGTCAAATAAAATAATTTGAAAGTAGGCATTATATTTTTTAAGTTGAGATTGTCTTTACTTAATTTTCAATATTTGTAGTCTAAGTTTTATGTAGGGCCCGGATTTTTAGGTTTTTATAAACCCTTTTTTATTTTTTATAAGTATTAAAATATACTTATTTTAGTTTTTTTATCATTTTCAAACGATTTTTTCAGTTTCACTTTAATAAGTACAATAAACACATTAAAAATATGTCAATTCATTTTATTTTTATTTAAATTTCCATGGCTCTGAACCACAAAACTTTAAGAATACTTTTTGCTTAGTTTTAGAACCATCCCTGTCATTTCGAACTCAACCACAAACATAACAATTTTCAATTACTAAATCAACTTTTAGAATCCGTTCGGCGTCTTCCTGGAGCAAACATTGTGAATAAACTGCGAGTATAAGCTTCTTAATAATGCCTTTAATTTGCTTCTAAAGAAATGAAACCAAATTATGCAACCAGTGATTTCATACAATGGGCAGAATATAACTTTAAAAGTACAAAGGTGTCACCAATCGAAAAATTTAAGCACGAATTTATTTCTCCTATTTAATGAAGTGACCCCTTTCACAGGAATACGGCTGTCTTCTTACAGACTACATTGCTACTTGAATTGCTTGCTGCAGAAAGGCAAGTAGTCCAACATTTGTACATTTCTTTGGTTATTACGATTACGATTTTGAGTGATCGGTGAATGGTTTAGCACAAGTAACTTGTCTGCCCGATAGCACAGCCATTTTCAATTTTTCGTTTACTGCAGATAAGGAATTGGACATGTTGCCTTTCTGCATGTTTCCTTTCTCATTTGTGCGTCATCTTAATGATACAGTGTGGAAAAAATTATAAACAAAATATGGTAAGTTTTACTTTTTCTACCCGTAGTCGAGTATGACTAAAAATTCGAGTGAGGTTTTCGCCACAAGTAGGGACCGTACCGGACACATATTCTGAAATCGAAAGGCGTTCTGCTTGTCTGCGTGTCGTGTGAACAGACCAGCTCAAAACCGAAAATCCATATCAAAATTAAATTCTGTATTCCATTATTCTTCTTCCAAGAATGTGAAATAAAGCATGTCGGTTACTTTCTTGTTTTCAGCTACAACCACTTTTCGCGAAAAATAAGAATTATTTCTCGCCATTTTCTTGAGAATGTCTCTTATAATTGAGGGGCGTATTAGCAAACCCGGCAATCTCCATTTAGAAGAAAGATAAAGATGCTAACTTCTAATGAAAGTTTAATGCATTTCCTGCTGCATATTTAGTGCCGTTTTTTACGGACTAGAAGACGCTCCGGACCATAAGACGCACCTTGATTTAGGATGGGCATTTAAAGAAAAATAAATGTAATGTGATTCTAAACGACAAATTTTGAATGGAATAATATACTTCATTACATAAACAAATTATAACCTTCTACAATGGAATCAGTTTAAAACACTTCTAACTTAAAACTTGGGGTGTACAAAAATCCCTTCTGTTCAGGTGGCATCGCGTAAATTTTAACAACTGAACTGATTTCTTGTTAAAGACTGAAAATAATTTTACACCCTCTAATACGCAAATCACCATACGGTAAGTGTAACGGGACAATGCTGTTTAGAGGTCATTGCCTTCATTTAAACCACCCGACGGAGACACTCCTTTTGAATAAAAGAACTCAACATTCCTTTCTTTTCGCATTGTATACCTGACTTCCAACTCCCTCATTTTACGATTGTGACAACTGCACTGACATACAGTCTGTGCCAAAATTTGTAACAATCTTATCGTTAATAACTATGGTATTCTGGCAATATTTGCCATAAATTTGATTTTTTTTATGTACTTCGGGCCATTAGACGCACCCAACTTTCAAGGCTCTGTTTTCAAGGTAAAAAAAAAAGTGCGTCTTATGGTCCGTAAAATACGGTAGGCTATATGTGTTACAAATCCGACTTCCCACATAAAGAAGGAACTCATATTTACAGTACCGGTACATACACTAAATATGTAGCAGGAAATGCATTAAACTTTCATTAGAACTTATCATTTCTATCTTTTATCAAAATGGAGATTGCCGGGTTTGCTAATAGACCCCTCAATTGTATTCCATATCAACTGTAGACATTGTAGAGGGGTAGTTGTAAGCAAACTGCCTCGTCCACGTAACTCTACATTGCAGTTGACAGATAAACATTTAAGGTATCCACAAGGATATATCATCCCGAGTTAAGACGCATTGCAAAATGACGAGGGTTTTGTGCCCTACAGCCGTTTTATTCCTGTGTGACTGGAGCAGCGCAGTTGCAGGCAAGTTTGTTGGTAATATCATTACGTCTCTTCGGAAGCCTTGTAATCGAATTTCCCTCCAACTACTGTGCACTGCGGACCTCTGCAAAGGAGATAACTTGATTTCGTACGAATTTGCGTGGTGGTCAGTTGTATACAGAGGAATACGAGAGTGGATGCAGGTTTTACAGAGCTGCTGCGGACTAGAGTGGCGTAACTGTATACTTTCTCCACCTGTATACAATCGAAATCGTAGGTAGGAAGTAGGTCTATTGTATTCGACGCTGAAATGGATATCGAGATTTTAGCAAAAACACATGTTTCGGTGTCCTGTGAATTTATTTTTACAGTTTAAAAAATGTCCTTGTGTTAGCATAGATTAAAACTAAACTAAACTATGGCGCTACATCCCTTTCAGGGACTAGGACTGCCATCCAACCGCTGCGTCATCTACCATAGGCAGGTGGCAGAATGGGGGGGCATGTGGTCAGCATGCCGACTCCCACGGCCGTTATTGATGACTTATTGAACCGGGGCTGCTGCTTCTTTATCAATTAACTCCTAGCTTTGGGTCAAGAGACTGAGTGCACCCCGTTCCAGACACCTCTACTTCAGAAATGTTCGAGAATGTTAACAGTATACAAAGCCTGGACCAAAAACTTAAAATTATATCAAAACGAATTTTTATATTAGAGCTATGCAGCTTCCTCAAAGCCGAAGTGAGCCAGCGATGGGGGTAATGTTCTCTTCCGGTATCAAATATCGTGTGGTTATCAGTTATTTCAAATATTAGGTATCGGAAGCTATCCATGTGTGGTAGGCCTAAGCCTTCTTCACTTCATGATTATTGTTGTTGTTGGTGTTGTTGATGTGTAGAGTTGAGAGGAGTAGAGGAAATGTACCCGTATAGGCCTTTCTATCCTAGCTTATCGTATTTTATCAGCGGTATCCCACGAGATGTCATCGATAGGTTCGCTAGTGAGAAGCACGAGTGAAATTTTCTGATAAAACTCGTAACCTCAAGTGGGAATTATTAAGTCTATGCAAGGAACAAAATTAAACATTGACTAATATAGGCTATAGAAAGTCTTATTATTTCTTTCTTACTTGTTTGTTTAAAGTGTAGTCCTAATTACTATTGTGCCAAGAAGAAGTAGGTAACGCTACAAATCCAACTACCCTATATTCTCTAAAACTTGGCCAATGAAGTAACCACAAGCACGCTGACATTCAAAACTGTGTTCTAATCAAGGCACACTGAATTATTTTCAATTTCGAAATAACTTACGCTATTGTAAAAATAATTTTTTGTTTACTGGTAACAACTCAGGTGAGGAAGTCTGATCATTTCATATTGATACCTCGACGTTTTTGTAACGATGTGACTTTTGACAATGGTAATAGGCCTGCCTACCTCGAGAGATTGTGATTTTATCAATTATTTTACGAGCAACACAGTTGCGAGTTAATATGACTATTTCAGGAATAGTAGGAAACAAATAATTAAAACAAAGAAATTAAATAAATTCAATGAATTACATACGTATTTGCTTATCGTGTCCGTCATCTCTTTGATTCAAACATCGTTTAGCTTTTCAGGCAAAATCAGTTGAATTACGCCGACCGCTATATCTAGTTTTAATGCTTAGTAAAGAGTAAAAAGTGTTAGAGTAGATATAAAACAGCAAACAAATGCTAAGGAAGGATAAAACCAGACAAGTGAACTTCCATAATATTTTGTCAAAAAGATCAAACATGATTGACTGAAATTTTAAATATCGTTATCGTACACTTCATTGATCGAAAGTGAAATAACGTCATACAAATGAAATATTCCGATAAAACCCCTTCCTTGAAAGCATGAACAAGATAAACCACCGTGATTGATCGATATTCGAGGTTTTTTAAATAGCTATTTATGTATCAAGTACGCAAAATAAAGCTTTAGCGGACGAATCTAGTATAGCGGCCGAGGCGAGAGCCGAGGCTGAAATACTGGATGAGTCCGCTAAAGTTTTTGCATACGTGGGGCAAACAATATTTTTTAGTAAAAGTTCTATAAATTATATGAAATAAAACAAAAATACCGTATAATTAATTATAATGAAATGCAGTCAGTCATTTCTTTAAGTTATCTGGTCATGGCCATCTAGATCATAAAACAACAATGACCGTACGTAGCAATAACTAATGTGGTAGTATAGATGCATAATATATGAGTTCCTTGTTTGTAAACAATATTGCATACCAACTAGTATTTATGAAAAGCTTGTGAAAATATAAATGATAATACCGAGGAAATTGCAATCCAAGCCAGAAACATTGAATTGGAGCTGCTACCAGCAACTTCACGGCAGAAATAGGCTATGAGAAGGGATATATTACAGCATTTAAATGCTGTTCGTCCATGGTAAGGAATGTTTTTCAAGTGAACCAAAATGTGAAAAGTTGTTGGCTTATATTTGTTGTCATGTGATGAAGTGGGCTACCGTGTTTTGCGAAAAATCCTGGTAAAGTTTCTGATTATCATAAAGAAACGTGTTGGCTTAAATTTGTTGTTTTATGACCAATTATATGCGTAAATCCATGTTAAAGTTGGTGTGACTGGTCAATGCCATCTGGGTTTTGTTTATAGATTGCCATGACGACTTTAAAGGACATGGCCGCTAAAATTGCATTTTGAATGCAGTTTGAATGCACTTTTATGCAATTTTAGCGGACTTGTCCTTTAAAGTGCAGCTTTTCGGCTGTTACCAGTCCGATAAGCAGCTGTTTTAGAGAGCGTGTACTAAAAAACATTTTTCGTCACTGTCATATATGTAGCCTATGAATGGAATATTTAATTCTGCATTTACTTCCTACTGCCTGTAAATTTAACAAGTCCTAATGTAAACTCGTGTGTTTATTAGTGTCAAGTAGGCCTATTCGGCGTTGTCCTTTTTTTTTTATCGTTTTGCTTCTATTTCCAAAATAAATAATAATTCGTGCTTAGATTTTATGCAGGACTTTAGATTTTTAATCCTTCGGTCCTTATGTAGGGGCTATGGGAAATAATGGAAGCAAATGCAACAAACTCAGATTATATTCCAAAATGAACCCGTAAACCTATTTTTGGTGCATTTAGAGGATTATCTGTTTTTACTACTTCGTCTTGTATGTCTGTATAGGGGTTGCATTAAGAAGAAACAGAGAACTCAATACTGTGTCTTGTTCACACTGTAGAAAGTCCCGGAATTTAAAATTATAATGCAATTGGAGGATGAGTTTTCACTCCTTGGTTCTTACATGATGGTTTAGGGAGTTAAACCAAGAGGGAAAACTAAAAAAATCGGCAACATGTTCACACTTCCCTCCCAAACTCAGGACTGTCAACAAAGGACTTCGACCGTAAGGTCTTTTCTTCAGCTTCACCAGGCACTAATAGTACATTAAAATATACAAAATACATTAAATTATATAAAGTACATTAAATTACACAAAATACACTAAATGATATAGTCTAAAATACATTAAAATATACAGTATTCTGTTAATAATTACTAATAAATTTTAAATTACTGAAAACTAGAGGATAAGTGTTAGGTACCGGTCCTAGGCTTACGTATGTTTATTACATATTCATACATGATTTAGGCTATTAGGCTATGTAAACTTAATAGATAATATGACAAAGTAGGTCTACTGTGTAGCCTATATGTGCAGTTAATTGCGATTTCAAAGTTGCTAGCGACATGTAGTCGTTGATGTGAAACTGTAAACAAAATCACACTCGGATGATTGAACGAGTGAAGGATGATGAATATAGAGATATACGAGGCTTAGAACAGACTTAAGATCGTGCCTCGACATATAGACATAGAAATTAGTCTAATCAATCGTCAACAGATTATGGAAGTAACCGAGCTGTCTATGTCGAGATACATAGCAACGTGAGATGTGCCCCTTGAGAAAGATTAATTTATTACTTGGAGTAACATGAGAGGGTTCACTCTGTGAAATGCATTATTAATTAGGATTAGAGGCGCTGATCTCGATGCAAGGACCCTAGTGAGATAGGAGTTACCATTACTTCCTGGCTTGTGATGATATCCTCAAAGATAATGTATTCAGAGCAACATAGACTCAAGGTACCATGCATTTATTTCTCATTTGGGATCATTTCCGAGTAGCCTTGTTTACAGTTGTTTTTATGTTATTTTATGGAGCTGAATATAAGGTTATAGCATAGCCTATTGCGGTAGTCTATAGGGATGGGAAATGTGTTTTAAAAGAATCGAAGAAAAGTTCGAAAGGAAAAGTAGACAGTCGAGTCTTTCCTGTTTCCGAGATTCTGTTAAACCCTCATATATAAGCCTATGTATTGCATAATGTTTTTTCTACGATAGCGATTTAGCAAATAATACAAATTAAAATAATTAATCACTAACAACTTTTCTGAAGTTGCAAGGTGCACCAACGTTAAAAAGTGGTACTATTCTAATCTTGGTGGCGGTCGATATATTGATTACTTATGAGCAGGCGCCAGTAGTCGCATGATAACTTAGCTGTTGGGAATTAAGCCATAAATAAATAAAAAGGAAGTAAAGCCACGGGTAAAGTTGACATTGCAAAATTCAAATAGCAAATATGCTTATTTCCAATGTCTGCAATAATAAATATAGAAAAAATCGGAGACTTTGGTTTAAATGACGCACATGTGTGATGTAAGTAGGAAAAGGACGCAGGTAGGTTAGGTTACCAGCACACGGTGTGGGAAGTTAGAATTTCCACAATGATAGCATGAGCGGGAAATGGATGAAAAAAATACTATCGAAGGAAAAAAAAGTTTAAGTCTCTCTTCATAACTGGACTCATTTTTACTATATCTACCCCTATCTTAGGTAGCCTACTTAGCTGAAGGAAGAGTTGCATTAGACCTTCGGAAAATTGTCAGTGTGTGTTTGTGTGTCTGCGAGTAGCATGTTGTTCGAAAACGAAAAAAGGTATCTTATATTCGAAACGACTTTATAAGTCTATTCCTCTTACTACCAGTGTGAATGGTAAAATTTATTCGTTTTCTCGGAAATAAAGCGAATGATTTAATAAAGTTTTACACTAATTGCCTGTATCGAGAACTAAAATTTTTATTTAAACATTGAAATTGAAAAGTATCCCATAACCATGACTTCTGTGATAACTCTCGTTCCTGATCAAACTTATCAAATGCAAGAGTCTTAGCTCACAGATCACTTTATGGTTGAATATGCAACGATAAAATCTTGCGATTGCGCTTAGAATTGATTGATTTCTCGCATAAGATTTAACAAAATTACATTTTTCAACAAAAAATCTTGAGTTACCGGTACATGATCTCTGTCAGATAGACAGTGGCATACTAGGCCTGTCCCAGGGTAGCCTAGTCTTTGAATGTAGGCCTAATACATCCCACTACAGAATAGAGATGAATATTTTTATAACTTAATTTACTTTGTAATTACTACAAGTATGGAATGATAACTGTTACAAATAATAAAAATAACAAGCTACCGAAGCTCCTGCCTAGGGTAGCCTATCTTTTATCGTGTTATCGACACTGACGGTTTATATAAACAGGGGGCGGGGGCAAAATAAGACGCGAGAAAATATTAATTTTAATGAGCAAGGGAAATAAAGTTGTGTGAGTGTTCCAAGAGCCGGAATCAGATGCGAGAAAATAGTAAATTTATTGATCGAGGTAGAGAAGCAAAATACAAGCTTGGGGTTGTGAAAGTGTTTGTGAATTTAATCCATTCGAATTTAGCAGTAAATAATTAAATCATTCCTGTTTTGACTGGTGGTGCACACAAGCAACGGAAAACTGTACTATGATGCAGCAGTGTGAGAGACACAGTATTATATTCAAAGGCTGCTCAATCCCAATCCACTATAATACTCTATGGCTCCATACGGCCGTTTAGCCGATTTCTGGCTTCTCATTCTGCATTCGAGGATTAAACTCATAACATTATGGGACAAGGGCAGTATAACGTCTCTCCAGTAACTGATTTTCGCAGCCGTATTACTTGCTCTGTTTCCTCCAGATTTTGAATTGATATTGGTTTGTGCCATCCCAAAACATGAAGCTTTAGATGGCTTTGTTGTTTTTAGTGATATATTGGAACGTTAGTGCTCAGTTATTCCGGCTTCTGATACCTCCTGGTAGGCCTAAGACACTTTGATTAGTGTCTTTCGTACATAATGTTCACCTCTAAAGCGAGAACAACGGAAATTTAAGCCTATACCCAAGATCCATTTTTTGCCAATTTCTAGTAACCAAAATAGTGTGACAATAAGACAGATACTTCCAGACAAATGCGGTAGAAATACTTCTACTTACACCTCGTCATCGTATAATAATTTATATGATAGATATATTTCAAGAAATACAACTTTCATGCTAATTGAAACTTTTCTGGTTGGTTAGTTTAATAATTGACTTTTTTTTAACTTTTTTATGTTGTCCCTCTGAAAAATAGATATGTAGCTGAGATGTATCTTTGATGTATTTATTGTTTTGATAATTAAAATAAATTAATAATAATAATTTGTAAAGGCTTCTGACGATGAGTATAAATAAATTTAAGTAACGTAAACATATAATGAACTCATGAGATGCAAATTGCGTGCGTTTCAACCATTTTTATATAATTTTTCAATAAAATATCAGTTTTTCCTTGGGAAACCGGAAATAGGCATTTATGGGCATTATAATTTGAAATAGGCAAAAATAAGCAGATTTAACTTTATGAAAACAGCTCTAAGGATAATAGATTGTATATTAAGTCATTTTTAGTCATTTTTCCTAACATGCGATCTTTGCTTATTAGATAGAAGCACAACTTCTTCGAAGGAATATGACTCAGTAGGTCTAAGCGGTAAGCAACAGTCGAGGCAAGGTGTCAATGTTGTTTGCTAACCATTCATTTTTAAGTGTGTGCAACCATAAAATTCACCCCAGCCGAGAAATTCGCTCAGTGATAACTGATAATATTTCTGTAGGCAAAAAAATTCGAAATTGCATAGCTTAGGCCCTATAGCAAGAGCAAAATGAGAGATACAGAGACTATACTGCCGTATATTAATTACTGGGAAGACTATTATCCATCATGATGAAGACGATGATGATGATGAGTGGCAGTGGTGAGACACAAACTGAAGCAGAAGGTCAATTAATTATTAAAAGATTCGAGATAACAGCCGACTCATTTCATAGCTTTCTCTTGAGTTTCCACAGACTTCGCGCACAGTTCTTCCTGAAGTGACACATGAAGATGACGTCAAGATGACTTAAGTCTAGCGTCAAGTAGGGATCAAATCATAGGAGACGGTATTCTTTGAAATATGCATTAAATATTTAGTTCAGTGCAATGCAATTGTATCAATTATGGCCATGTTCATAAATAGTAAAAGCATCGAATTAAATAGTAAATAATAGCTAGTCTCCAATTGCGTGTTCATTTTTAATAATAACCTGATGAAATTAATTAATTAGTTTCATTTTTCCTGTGGTAGTTTTGTAAAATCCGCCTAATATAGGCGGATTTTACAAAACTACCATATATTCAACTGATGAAATTAGCTTCCGGCTGGCTTAGTGTTTGCTACAACAGAATAGGAGCTTTTTTTTATTACAAAAAATTATGAGAACAACCAATGTTCGGCGTCCTCTTTCCAAGTGATCCGTATGGCGAAAAATACATGGTACCTTGCTAATATTTTCAAAGAACATATTAAGATTTGAGTTAAATCAAACCCCATGAGCGCTCGGAATTTTAATCTAATACCAAGAATAATAATGTAGCCCCATAGTGTCTAAATCATTATGAAGAGATGAGCTGGAAAAAATTGTAAGGATTGTGTAGATCAGTAGGACAGAAACCACAGGTAGAGGTGTACATATACATATTGACCCATGTATTAGGCCTATGGATTGAGGCAGTAATCGATTTCCGTTTTGTGTAAACAGCTGACGTAGGCTTGTATTGGCCAAAATGTACTCTTGTGAGTTCAAAGAGAAATAACTGTATAAAATACTATTAAAACATTTTTTTTTAAATCGTGCGACATCGGCTTTAAAACATGTATACTTGTAAAACGCAATTTTTTAAGGCTTAGTGTAAAAACCAATCGTACACTAAAATATAACTGTGGAAAATTTTACGCCGTTTGGGCTCATGGAACAGGTGCTAATAGCACCATTTTAAACCTCAATTACTAATAAAAATTTTTGTATAGGCCTTGGTTCTTAGAAATAGTTTAATCATACGCAAGTACGTATTAATTTTTCGTTTCTCTGGGCAGAATATTTTTTTAAAACAAAAAATGTAAACATTATTAAACAAACCATCAGTAAATTTGTAAAGCATCAAAGAATCTCACATAAAAAAAATCTGGTTCATACCGCAGTTGAATATTGTGGGAGGAAATAGATTTCAATTTTGATTTAAAAATCATGTAAATTAATAAATATCTCAAACACCAATTGAAACATAGAAATGAAATTTTAAACGTTAATTTCTGTTTACGTTTTCCTTAAATGTGCAAAATTTCGAGACAGATAGTTCAGAAAATCACTCAACACTTCGGTCATACCTTAAGAGCAGTTTTGAAAAATAGTTTTTTTTTTTTCGAAATACTTTTAGCTTTCTTTCATTAGGGAGACAAGAATTCACAATACAATAAATACTTTTAGCTTTCTATCATTAGGAAGACAAGAAATGCCATGCTTTCACAATGCAATAAATACTTTTCTGGTACCAGATTAATTGAAACTGAAGGCATGGAGGTCAAGTCATTGTCTCGTGGAATATATAAAAATAATCAAATCCACGTATCTCATCTATAACCATGGTATTAAAAATGCAGTAGGCCTATATAGTGTTATAGCTCTATAATAATATCCTGGGTTATTCGAAGACTGCGGAAGAAATTTCTCAGCATTTCATACCGAAGTGCAATATCCTGGAAATTGTAAATTATTCGAAATACCATCGTATTTGCCATCGACCCGGGATCGGGATCGAACCCACGACCTTTGGCACCGAATGCCAGCGCCATACAGAATGGGCCACCTTGAACGATTTATTGCTAAAAATTAATTCAGAAGTACAGGTAACCCTGTTGTTTCGTGAAAGCTATTGTTTCCTGGTAGATAAGAGAAATATATTTTGTTAATCTTGAGCTACAGGAGGATTGCTATGTAGTCTATTCTTGGATTCAGAAGTAAAAAATACTAGCATGGCATACCATATTATCCAATTTCTGCATGCACGTGTCTCTCAGTGTGAACATCATAGTCTAAAACTAAAAAACTAAACTCCGTGACGCTATATCCCTAAAGGGACAAGGCCTACCACCCGACCGCTGCGTCATCTATCATAGTCAGATGGCAGGATTGGGGACATGTGGTCAGCATGCTGACACCCACGGCCGTTAATGGTGGTTTCCATGACCGGAGCCGCTACTTCTCTATCAATTTCCTCAGTTTGAATCAAGAGGCTGAGTGCACCTCGTTCCAGACCTCCCTACCTCAGAAAAATCGGAGGTACCGGGGATCGAAAGTGTAATTTTTTAAAAAGTTTGCTATAGTCGGTTTCAAGGCAAAACTACAAACTATATAGGCCTGTGTATCTTGAAGTGTGTCCAGTGTAGTAACATGTCATTTTTGCTTCAGACGCTCACAGCGGATGTCAGCAATGTGAGTTACTCGCTTGATGCACGGAGCGGGATTGTCCATTATTAATTGCCGGTCGATGTGATGGACCAGCTCGGAGTGTAATTCTCCGCCCCTAGGGGACGGGTACATCATGCCTGATCAATAGCAGATCCAGCACCACCGGTTCCAATCACAACGACCACCCCGTCCAACCGTGTTAAAACCTTTCCCCGAATATAAATAATTATATCATTTCTTTACAAATATACGAGGTGTTACGCTTCACTCTCACTGTATGAAATAATTAGATCCACCTGATTGCACCGACATTAATGCCAGACTCTTTACTTAAGTCAGCCTTGCTTATTTGCATATCATTTAGTAGGCTACTGCAGTCTATTTTAGGTAGATTACATTTTGCAATCGTTACCATGGTGAGACTTCCAGAAAACGCCAATGGTAACGGTTGCAAAAGTTAATCTTCCTTCAAAATTTACCTAAAGTAGACTGCAGTACTAAATAATGTGCAATTAAGCAAGGCTTATTTAAGTAAAGAGTCGGGCATTAATGTTACTGTAATCAGGTGGATTTAATTATTGCATACAGTGAGAGTGAAGCTTAGCACTTCGCATATTTGTAAATAAATTAGGCTATATTATTATTTATATTCGGGGAACTTCGTGGTCTACGGACCAAGAAACATAAAACTACAAAAAAAATGGTTATATGGACTCCTGGTAGGCCTGTACACACAGAAACTGAACTCCTAATATGGCCTCGACGCTCAAAGCAGTATAAATAAAGCTGAATTTAAAAAAAACTGCCGTAATTTTGCACAAATTAATTCCAGACTGATAGATATTATAGGCATATAGAGATGGAAAATCTCGGTCAAATTCATTAATGTGCAAAATAGGACCACGAGGGATAATTGAGGAAGGTTTTTTTTGTTTTAAAGAACTGAAGGGGAAAATAACACTATAACTTCCTTAGTATAGAAAAACTACAGTAGCGTGGTTTTCCGATAATATCCAAGATAATGCTTTACCGTTGAAATATCTGTCAGCAAAACACGATAAACCAAGGTAATTGCGACATCAAGATGGCGATAGGTGACTGGAATGTGATGACTAGACTTCGGATTTTAGGTAAAACCCTATTTTAATCCTTAAGTGATATATGGACGAAAACTTGTATATGCATGTTTCAGAAGTAACTATGCCTAAAACTGGTACTTTTATAGGACCTAAAACCGCCTATTTTTACGTTAGAGCCTAATATTGCCTTTTTACTTGTTTTTCCTCTAAAGTTCAAAATAAGTTATTTTTTTGTTATAAATTCTAGCATTTATTTTCAGTTCATACTAAATTTTTAGCTCGGAATGTGCAGTAGGCCTACATGACATATTTGTGACGTGGTTAAATAGTAAGGAATGTTTCGTCTTCAGTAGAAAAAATCCTTGGAATTCCGAAGAAAATGTAGTGTTTGCCTCCCGACTCCCACGTCCAGTAAAAAAAAAATCGTAGCTCTCTGAATCACTGAGGGATACAAGGGGTTGAATATGCTAGCGTGCGTAGCTTTCGGGCGCAGGGATTAGGTTTTCACTGTTATGATAGTAATACAGGCCCTAGTAATATGTCTATATAGTTCTGTGTACCGTAGGCCTATATCTGTGTTTTATCATGATTATTGATAATGGTGACTTCAGTAAATATAATATTCTGCATTGCAAATTGAGATATTTCAGAAAATTGGCAATTGAACGATTTTATAAGAGACTATTTTACGATTTTTAGAACCTATTTTCCAATTTTTAGAGCCTATTTTAGGTAGCCTACCTAAAACAGCATTTTAGCGACCTAAAAGTCCGAAGTCTAGTGATGACTGATGAGGAATATGAAGCAAAACACAGAATACGTCGCCTTTGATGGATAAAGGAACGTAGCCTTGGTCGTACTTGAACATCTATATCAACGTTATTTCTGCACAAGATTCAAGGAAAAAACGAAATTATCTGCTACGTGCCCCCCCCCCAAACAGTGAGACATCTAGTTATCATTTGTAGAACTGATAGCAGCGCCATCTAGCAAAAGTTGAAAATGGGATTTTTTCTCCATTTTTCCAAACTGAAAATAACATCTTTAACGAAAGGCTCAAAATTCAGAATGGCAAAACTACGAGAGACAGCGTGCGGGAAATTTTCCTGTTGCTATTGCAACGTCTAGCCCACGGGTGCGCAACTGGTGTACTTCCACTCCGGCGGCCCGGGTTCGATTCCCGGCCGGGTCGGGGATTTTTCAGTAGTGAAAAATCCCTTTCCCGGGTTCAGGACTGGGTAGGTTAAGTCTTAGGTTAAGATAATGCACATTGTGCGCGATTCCTTAATTATTGTGCCACTGTGCGGTGGGGAAATGTATTCCACTACAGTCGTCCTTGACGTCAGCATAAAGCAGTTTCGACGTGACACTGAACATGAAAAGCAGGTCTCATACGTCACAGCAGGATGGGGGACTAAAACGTTTCCCCTCAGTTGCTCAGGTATAGTCTAGCCCTACATTTAGCGCCCGGGTGCAAGCCAATAGTCTTTTTCTCCCCGCTATTTCACACAGCACTCTCAAGATGGCATCGGTTTCTCTTATGAAAGTTCTAAGGGTCAGACAAGTAGTAGATAAAAACCAAGTTTTTGAAAACCGAGTTTTTGTTATCCACGATATCGAGAGATTTTATCCGTGTTGGTGAACACAGCCCTAAGAGTAGTACCAACAACTTTTGTTTCAAAGGTTTTTGATAACACCGACTATTAGGTCAATCGATGGAAAAATAGGGGTTGAAGGATAACAAATTTCGCAACTCCCCTGATAGTCTCAGTATCAGATCCGTTCAAAGTTAATGTAAAACTTCAAAATAGGCCTACCATCTAAAACGTATGTCTGAAAAAATTTATTTTTGATACGACCAACCCTTACTGTAAGGGATGATCACAATGAGGTCGCAGAACAAAAAGTGCATTACTCCCTTGATAGCATAGGCGTAACCAGGCCGACCATATGGGGGGGGGGGTTATAACATCCGCGGGGTCTGGGGGGTATGGAATATCCCCCAGGGAGAGGGGGGTCCGGGGGTCCTCCCCCGGAAAATTTTAAAAATTAAGATGCAAAATAACGAGTTTTATGCTTCCGGGGATCTCCCCCGGAAAATTTTAAAAATCAAGACGCAAAATAACGAGTTTTAAGCTTCCGGGGTCCATCCCCGGAAAATTTTTAAAATTAACACGCAAAATAACGAGTTTTAAGCTTCCCACACTTTATACTTGTATTAAGTAATTTATGGGCAGACTTAAAAAAATTATACAATTTTCCTTTTTTTAATCAATGGGGGGGGGGTTCAAACCCCCAAAACCCCCCCCTCGTTACGCCTATGCTTGATAGACACAATAGGCTATCAAGTCATTCATAATTGTTGCGAATCTCGTAAATATTACCAAAATATTTGTCTGAAACTTCTTTTATAACTGCAACCCATAACGCTAGGGGTTAATAAAATTGTTGAATGCTTAACTAAGAGGTGTAAATGGGTAGACTATATAGGCCTATTGTTAAAATCAACTTTGGCCCTTTTTGTTCCAAAGTAAGAATATTACTAAAACCTTACAAAATTATGAACTTCGAAGCTAAGCCTGTAGGCCGAGCCGAATATGATTATTTACTTTAGGCCTATGTTATTTTGAATCGTAAACGTTGTTTAACAGAACTCTATCTATGTATAGTTCCATTTTGAGGGTTGAGCTGGTAAAGGAAAGGATCTAGCTCGTTATAATAATTATTGAGGATATCACCAGATGACACTGTCATTCTCCCTTTTGTGCTAATAAATATCTATTTTCATTTTTACCACCATAGAAAACTTACTACTACTATTATTACTACTACTGCTACTATTACTATTGTATATCTATTAATTATGCCTATTTATCCTACAATTCAAAATAAATATTTCAGGATTGAAAATTTGGTCCTTAAACTAGATGGTTTATTTATTTAGCCTATTTATTTATTTATTGACAATAGACAAAAGTAAACCACACAACAATTTCGTTAAAAACATTACTTTTGTTATGGCTTTATTTTCTCCCCATTCAGTAAACGCTTGAAACTCCTTGTCATAGCTAAGGATTTTTTAATATTAGTTCATTGCTTCCCTTTTCAGTAACTTCAAGAGAGATATTGATTTCTTTATAGTCTAAATAGATCGCAATTAATTCTTTTCCAAAAATAATTTTGGCATTTTCATACGTTTATTTTTTAACAAATAGTTGCCAACCAAAAGAGCCTGAATTCCGCTACAATACGATAGTACCAAAAAGTTTTTCAATACCATTCTGAGCACAAGTGAAATACAATTATTTTCGTTTTAAAATGTACGATTCAAAATACATAAAACACCAAACAACGTTTGACTATTATAAATAACTAAACACGCTGCGGGCCCGGGTCGATTCCTGGTGGGGACAAGTTACCTAGATGAGTCCCCCCCCCCCCGGGGATTTTCCTAGCGCCTGTAAGACGAATCTCCTTGTGTTACCCGGATATCGCCTTTCTTTAACTTCTTCATCCCATCCGCGCCTTATTCAGAGTGAGTGTGTGAGTGATTCCTGTCTCATCCTATATGTTCATGTTGATTCCAAGGCCCTCCACGTCCTTCTGACTCTTGTCTGAAGGAAATCCCCCTCCCCACATGGTCTTTTAAGACCCAGTTGGCGTTGGCCATATAAACGTCCTACATCGGGATGGGTTAAACTAAGAGAAAGAATAAGAAAAGGAGGATTTTTCATAATAGGTCTAGTGGGCTAATTAAAATAACAGTTACATCACTGGTCGGTAGTTATTGTCTATGGGCGTTCTTTTGCCCATCAGCAGTGGATCTTGACTCATTGAACAGAAATCTGTCTTCTGTTCTGTAACGACAAAGAGCCGAAAAATTCCATGACTTTGGGCCTACTTATCTGCCAAGAGAAAGCACAGTGCGGGTTTTTATCCCCGTAAAAGTCTACCCTTTCAATCTGGTTTCCAGATGTAATTGGCAAGCATGCTCACCACTCGATGACTGAGTAAACTTGAATAACTTATTACAAGAACACAGAACTGGATCCATACCTTCTTATCGGCTTTTATAGACTCCTGAATCCAGGTCTGTAAGTAGTAACTTGTTTCAGTGTGCAAAATTCTTTTCCACAGAATCACTGTAACATTTTCTGATATCCATTACGATACAGATTTTCATTAGGCCTGTAACACAGGTGTGGTGTCGATTATTATCGAACACGGAACGATCTTGAAACCTTGAGAGTAGCAAATGAAACTACATAAATAACAACCTGTATTTAAAAAAAAAAAACAATTCTGTTCGTGTTATTTTCAATATTATACTAAACTTAATTCATTTCTTGTTGTATAAATCCATTGGTTCCAAGAAAACGGCCGAGAAAAATCTTCGACTTCACCGGTCGCCATCAGCTGCCATCTGTCGCAGAAGACAAGAACTACGAGTGTGAATGGCAGCCGTACGATTATCATTATAGGATCGCTGCTTAATGTACTAATGTATAATAAAATGCACACTTTTTTTATAAAACAAGCATGGGAAAATGTTACTTTCTCGCGTCATATAGGTAGGCCTACCATAAACGGCCGCATCGAAGCAACGTCATTGCAAACCTTTAAGAGAAAATCTTTATAAAAGAAACCTTTCTCAGAGGTAGTAGTATGAGTAAGATAATTTTTCGATATGCTTCGATTAGTTTCAGTTTAGAATGTAAAATAACGTTTTGATGAGTTTTCTCCAATTCTTTTTCGAGCTGTTACAGACAGAAAAGGCATAGCTACTTTTCTTTCCGAAAATTGTAAAACTTTGGATTCAGGCATCTTAAATTTGCATCAATTGTGTAAATTCTACATAGAATTTTAATGTCAAAACCTGTAAGTTAATTTCTCTGTTTATGGTATGATTAGTAATTTAAGTAGCCTAAGATTAGCAGAGGATGTAGAGAATAACGTGATGTTCTACATTGTCGGAAAATGTTGTTTATCTTTTATGTTTTTTGTACATATAGTCTATCATAAAACCTCCAGCTGCATTTATATGGAAGTACAAATATTATGGTTTTTTGTGGCCTCACAAGATTTGTTTTTGTTCTTGTTAGCTAACAGATATTTGTCATACAAGTTTACAGAACTGAGCCACCATGTGTAATAACATTATTTCTACATGTTTATTTTATGAAGGCATATTTTTCAATAATAATAATAATAATAATAATAATAATAATGTTTATTAGCCTATGTCCATACAGGTGAGGCATCGTCAATATACATAATAACAGTTCTTATAAGACAAAGTCAGCAGTAAGGAATTCGTGTACAGAGTAAAATGGTCTCCTTATTAGCCATGCATATACATAATTTTTAAAACTATTTATGGGTAAGCAACGGACGCTTAAAGGCAGTTTGTTGAATAAATTAATTCCATTATAAAAACAAGTGTTATAAGAACTATTTAAACGACACTTCGGTAGATTTAAATCTGCCCTATGTCTTGTATTATAATTATGCATTTCTATATCAGTATAACTCTCTAGATTATTCTTGACAAATAAGATACAATAAAATACATATAAGTTAAAAACTGTCATAATATTCATTTCAGTAAAAAGAGGTCTACAGCTTTCTCTCTGACTTTTGTTTGCCATTATCCTCAGGGCCTTTTTTTGGAGAAGTAAAATCGAATTTGTTTCCCTGGAATGACCCCAGAGATATATTCCATAAACAATATGGCTTTGTAAAAGAGCAAAATACACAGTCCTTAAAACTTCAAGTGAAATGCAATTCTTAATTCTTCTTAGAACAAAAATACCTCTCGCCATTTTCTTACAAATATTTTCAACATGGGGCTTCCAAGTAAGCTTAGAGTCTAGGTGAAAACCAAGTAATTTAATATTGTCGCAGTTATTAGGTATCGTGCTTGTAAGACCAAAAGAGTATTTCTGAGTCTTTGAATCATTTAGAGCAAACCCATTTCTACCAAACCAGTCCTTTGCAGCTTTGAGGCCATCCATTTCCATATGTTTCATCTGATCTAAGCTTTTATCAGAAGATATAAGAGTGGCATCATCTGCATATAACACGATATCCACTGGTATATTATAAGACAGATCATTTACTGCAACGAGAAAAAGTAATGGTGCCAGTATAGATCCCTGTGGAACTCCACAGTTTATGGATCGAATATCAGAACTTTGGTCGTTTATACTAACAAACTGTTTCCTGTCATATAGAAAGGACTTAATTAAGTTCAACTCAGCGTTATTAACCCCATAGTACTGTAACTTTTTAATTATCAGTTTATGATCTATGGTGTCAAAGGCCTTAGTTAGATCACAGGCTGTTAGTGATAGTTGATCCTTATTTTCAAAAGCTGTGATGATCTTTCTGACTACATATTCAGTAGCTAACACCGTGGACTTTCCTTCCAAAAACCCATACTGTTTGGGTGATATTATGCCTCTTAGATATTCCAATAACTGTTTATGCATGAGAGATTCAAAGATCTTGGACAGAATTGGTACCAAGCTTACTGGTCTATAATTAGCCGGAGAGTTCTTATCCCCCTTTTTGTAGACTGGAACAACTTTACTTATTTTCAAGCGGTCAGGGTAAATTGCATACTGGAAACATAGATTAATTAAAGTAGTTAGGGGGGCTAAAATTGACAGGATAATACTCTTAATGAAGTAGTTGGACATGCCATATACATCATTGTTCCGAGAATTTGACAATTTGCTTGTTACGTTGTACACCTCCTCTCTGGTGATTAGTTTCCATTTTAAACTTGTACCACATTGTGGAGCATTTTCACATAGTTTCATGGCCTTTGTTATATCCATTTGACAGCTATTAACAATATCATTAACTGACTGAATACAGTACTGTTGAAAAGCCTGTGGTTCAATTTCAACCTTGTTAGAAGTATTAATGTTTATTTCCGTTTTAACTATGTTCCAGGCTGCTTTAGTTCTATTATGGGCTGTATTAATAAAATTATCATGAGCACACTTCTTTCTTTCAACCACTAAACATTTATAATTGTCATTCAGCAATTTGTATTTTATCTTGTCACTTTCCAGGTTTGTAGACTTGAAAACCGTCCTCTGAGCAAGTACTCGGCGATGTAGTTTATCGAGATCATTACTGTACCACTTAACAGCACTCTTAGTTTGTCTTTTATATTTATATGGAAAGCAGTAATTATAGTGTACTATCATATGATTGATAAAGTTTGCGAAGGCAGTATTAATGTCTCTTTCATTATTTAAAATTTCCCAATCAGTATCAAACATAAATTGACAAAACATTTCTATATTGGTCTCATTCATGTTACGAAACCTAATAAATTCTCTGTTTACTTTCAGTTTACTCCTATTTACAATCAACAGCAGAGACTCATGGTCTGCAATACAACATTCTATATGTCTAACCGAAATCATTTCCTTACTGATGTCTGTTAAAAAATAATCTAGGCAAGAAGTCCCTCTCGTAGGGCTCAAACTAGTGGCATAAATATTAAAAGTCCTGAGCAGATCCAAAAGTTGGCCAGCCTGACGGCTTCCTTCTGGAATATTTACATTTAGATCGGTTCCAATGATAATTCTTAGTTTAGGCCTATTTTTACATATTTCTTTTAGTATTGCTTCAAAACAATTCAGAAAATCATAAAAATCGCCATTTGGAGATCTATATAAGGCGATTACAATAATATTGTAATCTAAAATTTCAACTGCACAAGCCTCACAAGTTTTTTCTATACAATTGTCAACAATGTCAATAGCTTTAAAATTTAGTCTCTTGTTAAGAAATATACCGGACCCACCGTTTTTATGAATAGATCTACAAAATGCAGAGCCAATTTTAAAGCCATTAGGAACATACAGATCCATCTCTCTGCTCTGTAACCAATGTTCACTGACACAGATCACATCAGGGCAGAGACTTAAAAATGACGCTTCCACAATTTCCAGTTTGTTTCTGATACACTGCACATTTGTATGGATTAACTTAAATCCGTTATGATTGTCTTCCCTAAGTCATTCATCGGCCAGATTACTTATCTGTTCCTGCTTAAGTTTTCCGTAAAATTCCGAGAACAGGCAGCCTTCGGGCCACAAATCGGGCTCCAGTATTCTGTTGAACTCTGATTCGTCTACCTCAACATGAAAAGACGAATACGAATCATATTTAGTTCTTAATTTTGTCACTTTACTACACAGGTTATGTTGTTCCAAATGAATTTTCATTTCAGCGGCTGTAACCTCGGATGCCAACCTCGTCACGAAAATTGCCTTTTTTCTTGATACTTTAGCTGCAATTTTCAAATTGTTGGATTTACCAGTTCCTTTTCCCGTCACCTTTTCTTTCACTTTCAACTGAAACCCAGCATCGGTAGCATCTGTCGGAGAATGTTTAACACGCACTGCATTTCTGTCTTTGACAATCGAAGCAAAGGAGTGTTCGTCCCTAACCTTTCCCTCCATTTGGTTAGTTAATTCACTTTTACTACTCGACATAACCTCACCACAGTTTTGACCTTCTTTAGCACTAGCATCAATATTGTATTTACCCTTTAATAGTTCAATGAGTAATTCCTGTTCCTTTAGCCGTTTTTCCATTTGATTGTTGAGTCTGCACATCAATTCCATTTCGCGATTCCACAGACAGCCATCTTTCTTGCATCCAGCATCAGACACACTATTTACATTTTCCTTGTTATGCGTATTAGGCGTGAATAATTCCTCAAAATAAACTTTCACATTCTCACCAACATCTAGTGCAACAGTTTTGGAGACCAGAATGTCGATTAATACCTTTTTACTAAGCTTGTTCAATTCGTTCATTAAGAGCTCACTCCTAGTGCGTTCGCTCCCGTCCGCCATCTTAACAGCAATGAAACAAGTACAGAAAGTCATCCATATATCCCCATAATTATATAGGCTATCCACTTGTCCATTTGTACATTTGTCCATTGTACAATACAATGGATCTGTAGTTATTTCCTTGAAGTTTTTATCCTGCCTTTTTGTAGCCGTTACGAATGTCATATCGTATTTTAAGGGGGTTTCAAGCAGTTTCAGCCAACGCATTTAATGCAGTAGTTTTTTACTGGTATAAAACACAATGTTCCCTATCACTATTGCACATATTTTATGGATACAAGCTTATAATCTAATTGTTTAATTAGCTACGGTGGTCTAAGGTGGTTTTTGTCCATTGATTTCTGTAATATGGGCACTGTGAACCCTCTTTGTTCTTTGCATAATAATATAAATTTATCTGTAAATAAAAACCTCATGTATGTGGTTCTCAATTTGTAAGCGTACAAAAAGTAGATAGATATAGCCTGCAAATGGACAAGTGGATAGCCTATATAATTATGGGGATATATGGATGACTTTCTGTACTTGTTTCATTTCAATTTATGAGTATAAGCGAAACTAATATTGTATTTCGAATGGACTTCAGTATATTAATGTATTATTATTTTGGCAACTTATTACCATTAGCCTATTATTACTACTACCACTACTACTAGCCTAATATTACTTTTGTTGGTTCCTGTTTTAAATATAATTTCCGGACTTTTTTTTATCCCCAGTGTGTCCCTTGTTCTTTATGATATATATCTTTCTTTCTAAATAAACCCGCTCAATCTCTACCGTGCCTTTACTGTTCCGAGTAATATGCATAACTTGGTGCCCTATGAATTAGTTCGATGCCACGGGTGAGAATTCGATAGTAGTGATTTAGCATCCAAAATAAAATCATTTTGAAAGTATGTATCATTATAAGCTTATATTCAAGCTCTTTATTTTTATTTTTCTCTCTTTCTTTCTTTTTTATACATATCAAACTATCTGCTGACTAATTTATCTTAACTATTTAATCGTCATCCGATTATCCGTTCCTCCATCCGTCCAACAGTCTGTCACTTTATTCGAAACCATCCGTGAGTCACTTTGTACATCCGTTTATTCATCCGTCCTTCAGTTCATTTATTAGCTCTTTTCTCTTATCCTTTCTCTCCCTCTCTCTCTGTCATTCCCTCACCCTCGCCCCCCTCTCTTTCCTTTACAAATGCACTAAACAGGCGCGCCAACGCAAATGCATGAAGTACACAAACACACACAGAATCTACATACTGTATAAGTTAATCTGAAAATGAAATCGATATATTATGATAACTTAGCTTTCAGATTTCTTTTCTAACTGTTCAGGTTGTTACATCGTTGTTAAATTCAGGAGAGACATAGCCTAATGAAGCTGTCAAATTAGAACGTCATTCTGTAACAATTTTATCTAATTGTAGGCCTAGTATATATTTCCAAAATATTCATCGTATCATTGAATTAATGTTTTAGAAGTTCTAACATAACCGGGAGACTGCGCTCAGTGATGAATAGTGGGGGGGGAGCACAGTGTGCCGGTTCAACCTGAGACAAATATACCCATTTTAGAAATCTCGTCTAAAGAACTTTTCCTTTGACATAATATTAGCTACAATTTTGATTCTGCTACAGCTTTAGGATGTATGTAGCCTGTGTTCCAATCCTTTTTTGGACACGTTACGTTGAAGCACAGTAATGCCGTGTATTTTGATTTTTTCTTAATGCAGTGTTTTTCCTTGAAAGTTCTTTGTTTATATAAGCCTGTACGCCAGTGGGTTGAGCGTGTACGTTAAGATATTCTTCCAGAAGAAGAAATAGTGTTAAATTAGGTAGGATTGTTTTGTATGTTTTCTATTCTTTTTTTGTGTTCTCAAAATTAAATTGCAGCTTTCAGCATGTAGTTCAAGTATCACGTGATCTAGACTGCACCTACGTTTCCCTATTACCAGTGGATGGTGCATTTTCCTCTGTTTTATCTTTCTCTTAGGCACCTTAGAAATGGATTCCTTCAAAACCCCATGGGCAGTAGTCAAAGGCCTTGTCATTTACATTCATTTTCTATAAATAGTGTAAAACACTTCTATCTTAGTTTAGCTATATATAGGTATAGGTATATATATATATATATTAATTGACCGATCGAAGCGACGTCCTTTTTTAACTCGACCGTTCGGAATTTCATCTGTTTGTATAAATTTGTAGGTTGCGCAGTTACGACCAATTACGTTGTCCGATTTTCTTCTAATTTGGGAAGAATGTACATTGAAGTTATTAAAAACGATGTATGTAAGGTTTTTATCTTCTGATAAGCCGTTTCAAAATCAGCCGCTTTATTGGATCCGTTTCATACAATGTTTAGCTTGTTTCAACGACTCTAACCAAGCGGTTCATGCTTTAAAAAATGGAAGAATACTTCCACTCTTCGAGTGTAATTTTTTTTTTTTACAACTTTGTCCCAATGCATTTTTATGTAGGCCTAACTCTAATGGGTTACCAGCATTTCTGCTGTTTGTCTATACATTTATTTGTTACGCAATCAGGACTAAAAAACGCATTGTTCGATGTTTTACGAATTTACCATGTAAAATCGACGTAGGCTTATATACATATTTTAGCCTATATATTTTTTATTCCTTTTCAAGATGGTGGGGTTTTAACTGATGAAGAACAGATCTCAATTTTTTTTTTTGTAAAGTCGATTATTTACAGAACTACTAGCAGATGTGTGTCGTATTATTAACATTGTGGTTTACTGAATTCGGTAAAGTAGACAAACAAAGTAAGGAACCGACTTCCATTGACCTGATTATTATAGTGACTATTTTTATAATCGAAATCACCTTTCTCCTTAAGTACTAACCACCTGTGCTGCTAGTAATTATTTCGACTGGATTTCACGTACGAATTTCCCTAGGCTTTACGGGAAATGGCGATGGTGCCTGGCGGGCAATGAGATCTAACCCGGCCGGTAATTCATATCCGCGACGCCGGGCGTCTTTCATACGCATTTATTTAAAACATTTTAATTTCCTTATATAGGATTAAAACAGTTTTATTTTCTCAGTAATCTCTTTTCAGTAATAAACTTATGCCTGCTTATGAACAGAAAGATTTTAAACTTCCTAAGCTCAGGGAAGACCACATTCCCGATAGGATATTTCATTATTCTTAGGCAGCTAGTAATATCACTACGTAGAAACGGCTTATTTATTCTTTTTCCACGTAGTAGTGAATAATTAAATTACTTTTTAAGCCATTCTGTAACCTACATGAACGTAGTGGTCTCGAATGAGAGTGAAGTCGAAATAGACGGTTTTATTGAGGAAGCCATTTAAATGATCAAGCAAGAATATTTAACATCTGACCTGTATTTAATAAATTGAATTTGATTTATCTATGTTTTCTTCATCAAGGCAGTGGATTCAGGGTATCTTAATTTGGTATAGCCTACGTTTGGTCAGAATTGCGTTAAAAAAAAGGCCCCAACGTTGAGCTAAATTGACCTTGAGTATCACCTTCGTGTTTCTTTGCACGGTTACAAACATAGGAGTTCATTGTTTTAGACTTTTAGAAAATAATTCAGGATGATAGGGCCTATTGTGTGTGCTATTCCTTCTTGTGAACGTACCCATTGTTTAGCCTACATATTTTAAAATCCCTAATAGAAAACACTATTGTCAAAATTGAAAAGAGAAATAAAAAGCGACATTATTATAGTTTTATCTTCATATTCTTTTTTTATTTGCCATTATAGGCCTTCTTATATTTCAATAATTCACAGCTTTTAAAAATCTCAATTGATAGCATGCGTCCATCCTATTAATTGAGCATTTATACCTTAAAAAAACTTTATTGTACAAAGAAACAGATTTGCAGCAAACTTTTTATATTTCAGTTATTTTTTTATCGGATATAGCTCATATTTCAGCATTGTTCACATAGTCTTGTTTATAGCAAAAGTTTCTTAATGTAAGAAGTGCGAGATGATTTTTAATAAATAACTGAGATTTTTAACTGCATGGGTTCTCTGATTTCCAGTTCATCAACCCGTTTATTGTTCATTTGTGTAGGACGTAAACGTTTAGATAGTTCCCCTTTAAATCCCGAAGTTACAATATTATTGATTGTAGACTTTATAGGCCTACATTCTCTGTAAATGTTAGTCAACATGGAGTTATCAACGGTTATTCGACTCTTGCCTGTAAAATTAAGATCGGACCTAGTGTTAAAGAAAGGTAGAACGTTTATAAAATGTTTATTCATATTAGATAAAGTGTTGGGTAATTTTAAAATTATTACTACTTTTTTTTTGGGGGGGGGGGTGACGCTATAAAGCAGAATTGAAACGAAGGACCAGGTGATAGTAAACTCCGTCATGGTTGATCCTCTTTCTGAAACGCATGAATATTGTGCCTATGTAAACTCCGGCACGCGGATTTGAGAGGTAGAATTCAGAAGAGACGTAAACTCAGGCCCGTAGTTAATGTTATTAACTTATTACCAACGTTTAATACTACAAAAGTGAGAGACAGATACTGAGCGGTTAGCATTCGTTTCCTTTTAAAAAAGGCAGAGTTAACCTGCATGAGCGTCCACCGACATGGGTGTATAGGTAGCATAGGCCTACTTGCCTTCCACCCTGGGGGTCTGGGTTCGATTCCGGGTTTTTCAGTAACGAAAAAAATCCCTTTAGGCAGGCCTACAGGCTGAGGTAGATTTCCAAGTGCTTTTGGTTTAATTTATTCTTGCTGCGCAGCACTCTTCTTCTTTAGCCTTGGCATGACAAACCCGCAATGATAACTGCAAAAAAGAGGAAAGAGCACTGTAACGGGGCCTAAATATGATAGCGGTGGAATTAACCAAGAAACTACTGGTCTATACTTCTGGTTTTATTAAAACTCATAAGCTTACTATGTATAAAAAAAAAAAAAAACTTCGTTTTACATAACCAGTAGTTTTTTTGTTTGATTAAGTCGGCCGTAAGAAGGGCTTAACCTTCGGAAGAAATTGATATAAGTAGAACTGAAATATTTTTTTTATAAAAAGAGAGTATTCTGTAATTATGTTTCAGCTACTTGGTGGAGGAGTAGCGGCTCCGGTCAAGGAAACCATCATAACATGCCCCCAATCCCCCCCCCCCAATGACGCAGATCCCTTGAATGATGTAGCGTCAAGCAGTTTAGTATTGTTTTAGTTTCATAAATACAAGCCAGAAATAATGTTTTTATATCACAAGACAATAATACTAACCTTGTAGTCCCATGTTCTTTGAGGACAACAGTCTTTTTTTCATTGAGCCGTAACTTTCATATTAAACTCCTTTCTACTGAGAATTATTTTATCACAGCAATATCAAAGTGTACAATGCACCATATGAAATATAAATGAATCTGACATCTTTTTGATAAAAAGAGAGTTGTTTATTATGTTTCAAATTGATATTATATTTTATTATTTATTTTTGTATTTTGCCATGCATTATTGTTCTAAAGGGGTGTAGGCCTAACTATTATTTTTAATATTTCAAACTCTATTACGTTGGTAATTTTATCCTTAGTCGGTCCTATCTCATTTCTTTCGGCAGGCCTTCAGGCTGAAATATATTTTTAAGTGTTATTGTTTTTCAAACATTCAAATCTCGCCTTATATGAGAACTATCGAGAAACTAGTTATTGATTTGTAGAGTAGCCTACTAATCAAGAGCTTTTCAACGATACCCCACAAGACGTGGTTTCAAAAAATTCGAATTTCTATCCCCCACCCCTACTCGTACCCCCCAAACCCCCGAATCGTTGGTGTCACTGTGAACTCCATAGGGAGTAGGCCTACTCTAATTTATTCAAACAAAGTTTCCCTCTATACTTCATAGGGGCCGAGATGTAAATTTTTCAAAATTTCAACTCCCTCCCCCGACTCTCCCTTTGGGCCAATTTTGCTCATTAACGAACTTGTCGGAACTATTGGGCCTAGAAATAAAAGAATAAAATTTGGTTCAATATCTTCAAAATTACGGCCGCTAGCATGTATATATATATATATATATATATATATATATACTTTTGAACGGGCGGTGGTTTCGTACTTAGGGAGGCATGAAACGTAAAAATATGAAAGAATTTTTAGAAAATCATGACATGGTTCCGATCCCAATAGGTAGATTTTTGTTCGAAATCTACCTAAAAAATCTAAGTTACTAATTCCAAACCATTGTGCTCCCCCGAAGACTGTTAATCGCCCCCAGATTGGGAAGCACTGGCTTAGATCAAAGAAGTTAAACACATAATTAAGTACGCTCTCACGAATTCAAATAAATTAAAAAAATTCAACGTACAAGCGATTAAAGTAAACGATAGGCCGCGGTGATTCATTTAAATATAGCATATCCTTCCACAGGATTGGTCACTGAATCATGAACCAAATAGCCATTAACTAGAAAACATGCAATACAAGCCCGTTGCAAAAATATTGTCGAAAGGACAAGAAGCCCCTGCAGTTATTGACTAGTCAACACGTCTATTGGAGAAATTGTCTAAGGTGCTAGGCGAGCGAGGAGCCCCTGCAGTTGATGACTAGTCAACACGCAGTACACATCTGCTACAGAAGTTGCCTAACGTACTAGGCGGGCAATAAGCCCCTGCAGTTAATGACTAGAAAACACGCAGTACACGACTGCTGCAGAAGTTGTCTGACACTCTAGGCGAGCAGTAAGATATTTAAGTATTTCCTTACTCTTTTTCATGGCGTCTTCCATCAGAAAAACATGTAGGATAGTTTCCTATGGAAGACATAATGAACATGAGAAAGGAAAATAAGCTAGGCCTACATGAAAATTCAGAAGAATAATTAAATGGGCAGGATACTAGAGTTAAGCTCCAATATGATGTGCACTACTTAAATCGCTTACCGGTATGAAATTCCTTAAAATGTGCCGGTGTGTAATTAGCTGAAGTAAAGAAGTCCCGCATACCGGCGTGTACTGTACTATACCCCTCCAGCAATAATCACTGTATAGTCTTATACTCTCGATCTAGTAAAAATTAATTATACAATACCTTTATACCTTTACATAAATTAATAAATTTCATTTTTACCGATGAGGGGATGTTATATAATAAGTAGGGCACGGCATTTGATGATTTTGCATCTTTTTCTATGAAGGTTAAAAGATAGCTCGAATATGTATAAATGTGTTCCAGGAAATAAATGATTAAATAAGGGCAATTTGTTTTTGCATTTTAAGCTTTATTTTGCATTTTTCGTCATTTTCTAGAGATCGGTCATTTTATGGTAATTTTTAGGTCATTTTCGGCATTTTTAGGTCTTTTTCGGCATTTTAGGTCATGTTTCTATGAAGGTAGGGAGGAGATTTTCCATGTACAAATCGTTACTTTCAGACAACAGACAATCGTTTATATTTGAGATTCTCCACCAAGTGTTCTTAGATCATTTTAATTCAGATTTATTGTAAACACCATAGCAGTTCGTCTTGTAACAGTAAAGATATTTTTCTTTCTTTTTAAATGGCACATATTTGTTAGGGGCAATTTGATGGGATTGCCAGTTCAGAAAGAACTTATTTTTCTTTAAGGGTGTCTAAGTACTGTAGTATAAATTTACTTCTTCAGTAACAAAGAAATATTTTTCTATTGTAAATTCATATATAACGCTATGTCAACCATTTTCATTAAATTGTTTTTAGCAATTTACTACTTAAAAACTAATTACGAGAAATAATAGTAAATTTATTGGTCATTCTTTTTAATTTTGTGTCTTTTCCACTATTTTTAGGTCATAAATGAATTTTTTATTTTGCATTTTTTCGCTATTTTATGGTCATTAAATGCCTTGCCCTAATAATAAGAATTTAATTTCCACCTTATACCCTAATTAATTAGGTATGTAGGATATCTCGGAGATTTTGCCAATAACATTCACATTCAGTTTTAGCTAAATAAATTAAATATTGTTAGCTAAAACTGACTGTGAATGTTATTGGCAAAATCTCCGAGATATCCTACATACGTAATTAATGAGGGTATAAAGTGGAAATTAAATTCTTATTATACCTTTACATTAAACCTATTTGAAGTAGAACTTTTCTCAGTTACATCATGTATCAATATTTTTAGGACAGTTGTACTGACATTATAGTCCTGGTCTGGTAAGGAGTTATGAATTGCATCTTTTTTGAAGTATTATTTTGTTTCTTTTATCCAAGGAATACTTGGAAACAAATTCATCATCTTTATAACTTTTTCACAATAACTTTATAATTTCATAACCATTTAGTCAATAAAAAATTAAAATATTTATACATAAGTCATTTTTAATCAGTTCAAGAAACATTCGTGTCAATTTTGAAGAAAATTACAAACAGTAAAAAATGCCGAACTGTCGAGCTAAAGCAGGTCCTAGCGTCGTTCGGTCAATTGTTATGTTATGATTGGAGCCGTTGGGCTGATCGTTATCGGACCAAATGTTATAGTTCTGACCGGCCCCGTAATTTACTTTCGTTTCAGACCTCGCAAATCGACGGAACTGTCCTGCTTTAAGCTATGAAGCCAGAGATAGTGCAAATGGATGATTAACGAGCTACGGAAGAACCGCGAAACTGATAAGAAGCATGCCCATTGTTGCGACAACCACATCATGCATATTGCATGATGCAGTTTCCGATATAGCTCCTTACTTTTATAATCCTGTGAGATGAACTTTTGTTTTAACGCGGGAGCAGCAGCACTAGTGCAATTGTCCTACCAACTTATTTATTTGAATACCAAGAAGCCCTTTAGGCAGGCCTACAGGGTGAGGTAGATTTCGAAGTGAT
Organism: Ectobius pallidus; assembly: GCA_964059195.1. Taxonomy (NCBI): domain Eukaryota; kingdom Metazoa; phylum Arthropoda; class Insecta; order Blattodea; family Ectobiidae; genus Ectobius; species Ectobius pallidus. Next base: position 91,454,378 of record CAXKWD010000009.1, read on the forward strand.
AAATCTCGCCTTATATGAGAGCTATCGAGAAACCAGTTATTGATTTGTAGAGTACTCATCAAGAGCTTTTCAACGATACTCCATAAGACGTGGTTTCAAAAATTTCGAATTTCCATACCCCCACCAACCACCCCCACTCGTACCCCCAAAACCCCCGAATCGTTGGTGTCACTGTGAACTCCATAGGGAGTCCTCTAATTTATTCAAACAAGTTTCCCTCTATACTTCATAGGGGCCGAGATATAAATTTTTTTAAATTTCAATCCCCTCCCCCGACCTTCCCCTTGGGCCAATTTTGCTCATTAACGAACTTGTCCGAACTATTGGGCCTAGAAATAGCATAATAAAATTTGGTTCAAATATATTCAAAATTACGGCCGCTAGCGTGTAAAGAGAAAGATATATATATATATATATATATATATATATATATATATATATATATATATATATCGTATTTTTTGTTGTTGAACTGGCGGTGGTTTCTTACTTAGGGAAGCATGAAACGTAAAGATATGAAAGAATTTATCGAAAGTCATGACATGGTATCGATTGCAATAGGTAGATTAAAATTCTCGGGTTCAGGACTGGACATCACCCGCAGCATGGTTATGTTAGGTTAGGAATAGTTAGTTTAGTTTAGCAGCAATATACAGATTAGCATGGGGTTTACTATGTCCCATATTGAATCTCTTCTGCGCTGGGAAATTTTACCACTATGTTTTCCGCGGCTCGGAGAAGCACGGTCCCTAACGGCGGAGCATACTGTAGCACGCTACGCTATTCTGAAGGAGTTCCCAAAATTTACGAAGTTGGCATTTTTCTAAGATGTGATTTTAATTTTTGGCTAGTAACGAAGAGTGAAAGTGGCAAAACATTTTTAATGACGCCTATGCATTTCGCATAGTCAGTCCTCAGACTGGTGAATTGGTAAGGAAAATGTTATGGTGCCGGAGTTTACACATTGCTAATGCCGGAGTTTACAGTAACTGAATGCCGGAGTTTACCGTCTGCGGAAGGATCAATATTCTATTATTTATAGTTTCTTTAAATTAATCGACTACTGGCGCGGTTTCATGGTTAGCGTCGGAACGGATCCGCAGTCCCGGTTTCGATCCCTGGTACCTCTTCGAATTTTTATGAGATAGGGAGGTCTGGAACGGGGTGCACTTAGCCTCGTGATTCAAACTCAGGATATACTTGATCAAGAAGTAGCAGCTCCGGTCATGGAAACAGTCATTAACGGCCGCCTCCTGCCTATGGTAGATTACGCAGCGGTAGAATGGTGGACCTAGTCCTTTCAGGGATGCAGCGCCATGGAGTTTAGTTTGTTTTTTAAAATCGTCAGTTTGTACCCAAATTTGAAGCTGAGATTTTAACTTAAAATACATGTTTTGAGATCCCTGAATCCAAAAATACTATTTGGAAAAACAAGTGTGTTTGCGTGCGTGCGTGTGTGTGTGTGTGTCTGTGAAGAGCCTAACTCCAGAATGAAAAATCTTATGAAAACAAAATTTTGTTTTTCGGTTTAGTACCTTCTGAGGATTTTCTCTTATTTTTAAGGGGACATTATATGAAAACAGAAATAGTCTTTTGCGATTTGCTCGAAAACGGCTCATGTGATTTTGTTTAAATTTTGTACAATGGGTGTTTATACTAAAAACTAAAACTTTATTTGAAACTTTTTTCGAAAAAATTATCTGAAGGGTAACTATAACTATTAGCCACCCACTGTTTGGTAGAAACTCAGACTTGTCTGATGAACTGATGAGCAGTGAAAGCTTTGCACCCGAATGAAACAACTGAATACGCGCTTTTTGCATTGTATCTTTCTCACTTCACATATTATAGAATAATATTAAAACCATCAGATTCATTTGGGTTATGTATCCTTCGGGGATGCGATACATTCTCTTCATTTTTACACGAAGATAAACAAACAATATAGGCTACTATTGTCAAACAATATATTATACTGTTTCTAATTTAGGCTATCTGTTACCGCTTTCTCAAAATTAGCTTGAATTTAGCTTAATATTGTAGAAAACTACATTTCCTCTGTCTCCTGTTCCAAATATTAGGCCTACATACATCATCTCCAAAGTAATTATCTTACTTTCCATTACCATAAAATTATCCGAGCATCACGCATTCAATAATGGTCATTTTGAACTTGTCAAACCAGGGTAGTCAGCTCTCTGTTTCCTTTGTAAAACGTGTGATACAAAATAGCCTATATACAGCTTTGTGTTTAATATCAGTGTTTCTTCGTTTCATATTGTTTCATATCGGTTATCCGAAAAATCATTTTTCTGAGTAGTTTCGGATAATCGATGCTCTACTTTTTTATTTTTTATTATTCCCTTTGTCAGCATGCTCCATTACCATGGTAATACTACATGCATAACATAGCTTATTTACATGTTATATACACATTATTACTGCTATTATTATTATTATTATTATTATTATTATTATTATTATTATTATATTAGTTTATTATGAAGGTTCAAGCTCCGCCTCGAGCATAGGATATATTTTGAAACATAATAATTAATAAAATAAAACAAAAATACTCTCCATTACTAATTTAGACTGTAAAAAGGTGAAAAAGTTTTTATCATTATTGAGTAATTTTTGTTAACTAGCCTATGTGTCGCTTCCATACCATAGAGACCATGTGTATATTCATACCATATAGATCTAGTAGTTCGTTACTGCGGTAAAGCCAGTCCTTGAACCCTTGATTTCCAGGCTGACATACTATCCCCATCCCTTAAATTGGCGGTTGGAATGACTTGCAAAAGATGTAATTTATTTCACCGCAAACAAACGCATTCGCCGGCCTAAACCAGTCAAAAAATTCGTTAAATTTTAGAGAAAGTTTGCGCGGAACGTGAAGCATGCATGTTAATATGTTAGGTAGGGTCCATATAAAGTTGCATATCGGAAAAGGTTTTGAAAGCTTTAAACTTCATATTTGAGGTATACACGCGGTTATGGAACTATTTAGTGTTGATGTCCTGGGTAATTGTCTCATAATTACTCGCTCTTTGTAAGCGTTCCCATTTTCCATCAAACGAAGGTCCTGGGTTAGCTTAACGTTAGCGTTTCTGCCTTCGGTGCAAGTGGTCCCGGGATCATGTTATGGTGGGGACATTCAGATTTCAAGGAGTTCATGGTAGAACTGATGGTTCGTAAACGACTTTTGGTTGAAAAGGAACCAGTGAGTCACCAGTTCATGGCTCGTGACTAAAGAGTAGCTCGTGGGTCTCAACATAATAATAATAATAATAATAATAATAATAATAATAATAATAATAATAATAATAATAATAATAATGATAATAATTATAATAATAATAATAATAAAACTATTGAAACACTTCTTCGCCGCTTTGTAGTCGTGTTGAGGGAACGGTGGGTTCGAGTCCTGTCTTGGGTGATGATGATGGTTAGTAGGCTTATTCAGCCCGAAGGCAGGTCCAGACCAGAGGTGTACATATTCTGATTTTAGCTTGCCTGCCCCTTTGAAATTCTGCAACCAGTCACAGCGTTTTTCTTGCTTGACTTGAAAGCAAGCCAGATTACAACGATGATAAGAAATGCTGTCGCTATGAGTCACAAGCTCTTCATAACCTGATGGGTTGCACAGGACCTAAGGAAACTGCAAGGCCTGGCGGAATGAATATGAAACTGAGTATAGCAGTGCACTGGTAAGTCGTCCAGTTACGTAGTTGAGGAACTTCAGATGTGTTTAGAGAATTTTACCCTGAAGGAAGCCGAGGCGAAACTAAAATGTGGACAGTTTGAATTATCAATGAACAAAGGTAGTACTAGTCCGGCATGGGAAAAATGTTCAAACATTTTCGAGAAAACGTCATAAAATCATTAATAACAATAACAAAAATTCCTTTAGGCAAGCCTACAAGCTGAGGTAGATTTCGAAGTGATTTTGTTTTAATTTACTGTCGCTGCGTAGCATTCTTCTTCTTTAGCCTTGGCACGACAAACCCGCAATAATAACTGCAAAAAAGAGGAAAGAGAACTTTTTCAAGCATTAAAATCTCGCCTTATATGAGAACTATCAAGAAACTAGTTATTGATTTGTAGAGTACTCATCAAGAGCTTTTCAACGATACCCCACAAGACGTAGTTTCGAAAATTTCGAATTTCCATCCCCATACCCCCACCCCCACTCTTACTCCCAAAACCCCCGAATCGTTGGTGTCACTGTGAACTCCATAAGGGGTACTCTAATTTATTCAATCAAAGTTTCCCTCTATACTTCATAGGGGCCGAGATATAAATGTTTTAAAATTTCAACCCCCTCCCCCGACCACCCTCTTGCACCAATTTTGCTCATTAACGAACTTGTCTGAACTATTGGGCCTAGAAGTAACACAATGAAATTTGATTCAAATATCTTGAAAATTACGGCCGCTAGCGTGTAAAGATATATATATGTATATATATATAAATATATATATATACATATACATATACATATACTGTATATAAATATAAATATCTCAATTTTTTTAACAGGCGGTGGTTTCGTACTTAGGGAGGCATGAAATGTAAAGATATGAACGAACTTTTTGAAAGTCATTAGGTAGATTAGGTAGATTAGATTTTTCTTCGTTATCTACCTAATAATAAAAATAATAATTGTGTTAAGACGCTAAAAGGATTTTAATACTTTATCCACCTTTTATTTATCTGCATGGTGAATTTCTTCTACCAGCATGTAGAAAAGCAAGAAAGTATTACCTACACTAGCAACTACAGTTGTTTAGCTGATAGGAATGTCGCAAGCTTATTCTGACTTGCCTAGGCTGGGTTTGACCTGACCCATCAAGTTTAAAGAAACCTGCCTGCTTCCTAGCTATGACGCTGGCAACTTGCTTGCCTGGCGTTCAAGCGGGTATGGGCAAGCTAAAATCGAGATTTGTACACCTCTAGTCCAGACCCGGGACGAAACCGTAGGATCTGTCTCGGGTATGGGCCTAAATGTAATCAGTAAATACTAAATAAATAATTTTTTTTAAAAGCAAAATGAAATTTCAACACTTCAGTACTGGCAACCAAATTTTTAAAATTCGAAACCCTACACAAAATAATACTTGCATACCCGTGTATTTCAGAAAGTGTGTGCAGCATGTCAATTCCTGAAAGGATGGTGCATTTAATAAATTGAAGGAAAATAAGAATGTAAAAGTCATTGCCATGTTACACCCAGACCTTACATGACAACTAAAGGATCCATGAAAAGAAAGGAAAATCGAAACCTTCATTTTACACGCCCTACAGGCTACATAGTGCGAAGTGTTGTGTTTAGGGAAACTTAAAATTGTTGAATCATCTTTATTATTACGCTTAAAACACTGAGCATTACTCTAACTATTAGGCTAAATAAATACGAGGGGTCGGGAATAAGTAACATGGATTACTTACGACAATCCAGAATCAAAACAATGGATGGACACAAATTCCCCGAACAAACCCTTAAGTTACTTCCATCAGCTTGCAGTGAACGAGGAAGTAGTAGTGAACCTTGTCTGTTTTCAGCAAGTGCAGGACTGAAGGCAAACCTGCAACAATGAAACAATGAAAACAATGAAAAATGATTACAGAACATTCGATATTTCTTTTTTAATTAGTCAAAGCCGGCTGTTCTTGAATGTTAGTTTGTAGTAACCACCGCCGTCTCGAGAATTACACTGCCTGTCCATGCTTAATTTTAACATGGAGTTCAGAGTATTGTTAAATTGTCTAATTTCTCCAGTAGAGGCGACACAGTTCACACCCAGATAGCATGAAATTCCATCATATTTCAGTTTCCGGGTTTATACTTCAGAGGGCAACACAGCATACGGTAATGTAAAGGGTATTGCAGCTGGGTGTGAAAGGTGCTGCCATCTATAATGTCGCCGCGTACGCAAAATTAGACGTATAGGACAGGCAGTGTATACACGAGTAATACAGTCTAGAAGGCAGTGGTAGTAACATAACGAGTTGAAGTAGCACATCCCCCGCCCCATTTTGCCTTATTGTAGCACCTTTCCCTTTTTCTTATGGAAATTGCACCTAAAATCCTAATCCTGTTATCAACTAAATCTTTAGTTTACCCCAGTGGTAACATTTCTGTGTAGTATTGTTTTAAAATTGTCCTATAATTTAGGTGTTATTCACTTATAACTATCTGAAACTAGTAAACGTGCAATCTAGACTAAGGATAAGACCATTCCTGAAATTAATGATACAACTAATAATATTAACAAAGAGAAATAATAATGTGACATTACTGGTGAACAAGTTTGTTCGTAGGCCTAACTCTCCCACCCTCGAAAATTTCAAGTAATTTTTCTATATTACTTTTTTTTTTACCCCTATATACTTTGAAGGCATGCTTAGCCTACCAGTTAGAAAAGCACTTATTTAGACCAAACAATGTAGGCCTATCGAAAATATATTAGGCTTACTATTAATTCATTGTACAGATTTTAAATTTTTTCAACATGCTACTTCCTTGTAGGCTTATATTGTATGTTCAAGACACCTGTGCGAAATTTCGAAACAATGTTTGTTGACTAAAATGTACGTATTTTGAATCGTTGAACATTTTACTTGCTACCGTAGGCCTACTAGTCGTTCGGATGCTAAGTATCAAACTTATATTTCTCGAATAAAATGTAGGCTTACTTAGCGTTTTTAAAGTTTTCCTTTATTTTTATATTTGAGGCAGCCGTATAAATAAACCAAAAAGTGCTTCCCTTGTATAAAATGAACATATTTTAAAATTTAGGCTTGCCAGGCTGTTATACAAGGCATACGAATAAAATTTACGTACTTTCAACTATATAGCATTTTAATTCTCTGTTTATTGTATATTCGAGGCGTATATGCTGTTGGTATAAGTTAATATAACATAAATCATTAGGTTAGTTCGTGCTAAACTTCAGACTGTAAAATTAGCTATTAGTTGATTATGTTTGCTTTTGTTACTTGTAACGTGTTGCTGATTTAAACAGTATGTTTGCTCCTATTAGTTAGTCATTGCTAGCTTATGTGATCTGGATTCTATTCCATCGTAGCGTAACGTAAACATTTTGTTTGTACTATGAAATGTAACTGTAACAATGTTTTCCCAGGTCGGGTGGCTTCTCTACTCTTTGATTCAGGAGAATATTATTTGTTCTTATTTTAAAATGTCACATTTGTAGGTTAAAATACGTTCCTTATGTTAATCTAGTCCAGGTCTATCAAACTGGCGGCCCTTGGAAGTTATTATTTCGGCTCACAGAACAAGAAAGAAGAAAGCTATATAAACAGTGGCGTTCCTAGGGTGGGGCGGTGGGGGCGGTCCGCCCCGGGCCCCACTTACTATGGGGCCCCCATTGATGCCCCACCCTAATATAAAAATTAATGTTCCACCTGATTTTGTAAAACGAGGCAGTGAATTTTTCCTAAACAAACAAGGCCCTTTTGATTCAACACAGAAATCAGGAGAAAAGTTGTTTTTAACTAACTTATTTACATTTCACTTGAAACTTGTGAAAGAAGTTTTTCAAAACTGAAACTAATCAAAAACTATTTGCGCTCAACAATGAGCCAAATCAGACTAAATGGACTAGCAATGCTAGACATCGAGAAAAATTTTCTAATTTATTATCTGATTCTGCGAAAAATTAAAACTGTTGTTTGTTACCTTAAAATTTCGTTAACTTTGTCATATTTAAACATAACCTTTTTTTTTCATTTCATTACTTTGTAATTATGCACACTTTTATATTTTGCTTATCAGTTAACTTAATATTATTGGACTAATATAATAATATATAAGTAGGCTTACATTAAATACTGCTTGAGTTCGCTCCCTTATTCTGTCTATTATTTTTTCGTATAGATTCGCCCATGGAGACAAACTGAAAGACATAGCCATAGAAAAAGAAGTTAAAAATAGCCGTGTTGGTAGCTTTTGCTGGGGGGAGGGGGCCTCAAAAATAAATCCGCCCCGGGCCCCAAGTAGTCTAGTTACGCCACTGTATATAAATATTATAAGTTAGTATCAAGTTGTAGCCTATTGTATGTTTAACGTTTATGACATAATCATGATAAGTTATGCAAAAAAAAAGGCTGTAATACAAGTTTTGTTTTCAGGGGACCACAGGCCTACAGTGTCCATTAATACTGAAAACGATAGGCTACGTTTAATTTCAGGGTCAAATACTTCCTCTACCTATAACTTACCTATAACTTGTGCCTATGGTTTGAGTAGAGAAAGAAAAAATCTGATGCTAAGCACTCACATAACTTCACCTACTCTTAGTATATTCCGACATAGAGTACACGAATCTATTGCAAAAGTGCACATTCAGTTGTCCCAGCCTCAAAGTCGCATCGTTCGGGAGGCAAGGCTTAAAACCGTGTGTAGGCTATATGAAACCAGTGACTTATAACTAGACTTCGGACTTTTAGGTACTAAAAATGCTGTTTTAGGCACCTAAAATAGGCTCTAAAAATTGGAAAATAGGTTCTAAAAATCGTAAAATAGTCTCTTATAAAATCGTTAAGTTGCCAATTTTCTGAAATATCTCAATTGCAATGCAGAATATTATATTTATTGAAGTCGCCATTAACCAGTAATCATGATAAAACACAGATAGGCCTATAGCCCCATGGTAGGCATACACAGAATTATATAGACCTATTACTAGGGCCTGTACTACTACCATTGAAAACCTAATCCCTGCGCCCAGAAGCTACTCATTTCATACTAGCATATTCAACCCCTTGAATCCCTCAGTGATTCAGAAAACTCCTACTTTTTTTTTTATCTGGGTGTGGGAGTCCGGAGAAAAACACTACATTTTCTTGGGAATTCCAGGGTATTTTTCTACTGAAGACGAACTATTTAACCACGTCACAAATGTGTCATGTACTACACATTCCGAGCTAAAAATTTAGTACGAACTGAAAATAAATGTTAGAATTTATAACAAAAAAAATGACTTATTTTGAACTTTAGAGGAAAAACAAGCAAAAAGGCAATATTAGGCTCTAACGTAAAAATAGGCTGTTTTAGGTCCTATAAAATTATCAGTTTTAGGCATAGTCACTTATGAAACATGCATATACAAGTTTTCGTCCATATATCACTTAAGGATTAAAATAGGTTTTTACCTAAAATCCGAAGTCTACTTATAACTACCCTTCAGAGAATTTATTGGTAAATGTTTAAATTAGAAGTTATCGAGCAAGATTATCGCGAGAAATGAGATCGTCTTCATGTAAAGTGGATGTAAACAATAAAAGAGAAAGGCGTTTCCAAGCTTCTCGCCGCATCCCCGAAGGATACACAGCCCAGATAATATCTGATATATTGCTCTCACATACCTTCTTTTTTATCCCAAGCATGGAGAATTAAACTTGCTCACTTCACATTCTGATATAGAATAAGAGGCTGTATTGCAGAGTGCCTATTTAATTGTCTCTTCCTCAGCCTGCATTGTTCACATCGCAAGAATTAAAACTGAGCTTTTACGAACGGTTGCTGGGTTATAATACCATTCAAAGAATTATGCTGATTTTTTCTTCAAATAGTTTTAGCTCTTAGTGTAACAAGGCATTAAAAGTAAGAGAAAGTGGTAGCCAATCTTCGTGCACATTCCCAGAAGATTCGTACTTGAGCTATGCTGATCAAAGACGCACACAAACATGTTGATCATAGGTAATCCCACGAGAGATTACGAGTTTATCGATATATTTGTGGAAACAAAGTTCGAGCAAATTTATCTGATAAATCTCGCAATCTCGAGTAGGATTTATTAAGACCATTCCATGAATAAAATGTAACGGATTTTGTAAATAATACTTTTTTTTTCTTACTTCGTCAATATTCTGTCAGCCATAAGATCACGGCTTACTAGATGTATGAACAGTCCACGAATCAATTCGATGAATCGATCCGAGTTCCCAATGCTACCAATAGTGCGCATCACAATATGGAGGGCGTCGTGGTAGCTGCTACTTCAAAACGCTATAAAAGCACACGAACGGGCTTGCACAGAATCGAATTTTTTTTTTTTAATCAATGGGCATTTATACTATTTCAATTTCCAAACAAGTTATGCTGTATAAAATAATGTTTTCATTGTGCTCAATGACAGCATGTGACGTAGTCTAAGTTATTAATCACCTCACGTTGATGCCTGACGTGTCCAGTAACGAGCTGACGTTTTGTCAGATAAAATTGCATCCTTGCGATCCTAGGAAGGATATTTTAAGATAAACCATCATGATTGGTCTATATCGAGGAAGTGCTAAATGTTATTGTTCAATATCAAACACAGGGGTATGAGTGGAATAGTCTAAATAACATTTTTTGCATAGGCTATTATTTGTCAGGTCCACAGGCTTAGAAGTCCATGGGTTGTGCACTAACTGGGAAATAGTAAGAGAGATTGCCCCGGTACCGGTCAGGCGTCATTACCGTGCAATAAGGTTTCCTCTAAAATGGCGCTAGATAGCAGCAGAAAACAGTTACGAAGTGGTAGGCAGGACCACAAGGAACTTTATTCCTCGCATAGAGTCCGTGTTTGTCTCGCCATTTTAGAGGAAACCTTGTTGACCGGTAACGAGTCCTGACCGGTACCGGGGCAATCTCCCCTATAGAGATGTGGATAAAATCGGGTCAAAATCAAGCAAATGCTCAATTAAAAATAGGAACCAAAGCATGTTATAAATGTGACGATAAGATAAGATATTGCTGATAATAATCCTGCAGTATAATTCGCATCTAGATAGATCCGAACTTTTTTCTTCTGTGATAGTGTTTCATCCATTTCCCGTTCGAGCTTTCATGATGGAAACTCGACTACCTGCACCCAGTGCATGTAGCATAACCTACCTGCGTATTTGCTTTCTTTGTAGCACATGCCTGCTTTATTTATACAAAACCCTCTAACGCTTTAATGTAATTATTACTCAGATATGGAATATAATCTTATTTGCTAAGTTATTTTTACGATTTTAATGTTACCTGTTCCTTTTGTTTTGTCTTTATGATTTAATTCCCAGCAGCTCAGTATGATGAGAATATTTGCGCCTGCACAAAGTAATCGATGTGTCGGTAGCGTCCAAGGTTAAAATAATAATACCTTATAAAGTTGGTACCCTTTGCAACTTCAGAACATAATCGCTATAGTATGAAAAATAGTATGCAATAAGTATGCATGAAGTGAATAACAGAATCTCGGAAATAGAAAAAAAAAATGTCGACTTCATCTCGTTTATTCCAACTTTTCCTCGATTCTGTTAAAAACACGTACCTTTAAATAGCAATGTAAGTAAGTTCTGTAGTACACACTTAAAATCTTGCCATAACGGATTACTGCGCATCGCAATTAACTCCCTCATTAATAGAATTAATAGAATATGAAAGAATGCCCCAGTTCTGGGAAAATTAATTCGAACATTAAAGAAAATGGCAAGTTAGTAGGCCTACTTTGCAACTCACCCTGCTCCCCTTTCCACTCGCCTGTCATGTCACCTAGTATTTCACAATAAAAAAAATACCCTTGCACCTCCACATAATATTTCATAATTATAAAAACGACCCTTGCAACAAAGTAGGCTATTTCGGATTGAGAGTAGGGGTGGGGGACTCGGGTTGAGTCGCAATGTACCATTTTCCCAGGAAAATAATAGAAAAAAGTTCTTGAATTCAGCGCTTTAAAATACTGAATAATAATTGTCTGCTAGTGCAGTGATAATTTGTAATAAAAATCAATAGGCCTATAAATTTCATAGTTGACGTATACTCACTTCACCTTAAAAAAATAAATAAAAAAATGTCTCTCCCATCTACAATTAACAACCAAAAATCCAGGAGCATACTTAATTATGCTCTACCAAAATAAACATCACTCCTAAGGGAGGAGGGGTGCACCTAACGACGTACAATACAAGAGCTAGAGAAGTTAAAGCACATTTTTACATTTTTTTATTCAAGTTCTAAAACAGGGCTAATAAAATGAACTACGTTGAAGAGTCCTTAGCGGATTAATAATTACGTGTGCTTGGAGTAAAACAAAATTCGTGATAAAGTGGTAGTGTAAATTAAAATTAACTTCCTTAACGTACTTGTCACTTATACACTTAAGCCTGTAGGCCTATTCAAGTAATAATTGCGTACTCCAAAAATCAGAGGAAAAATATTAAGTCAAGCCATGCCATTCAGTTTAGAAGAGGATTTCTTTAGGAATGAAAAACCTACATACGTGTCATTATAATGAGGCAAAATTAAAAATAAAAATGTTCTCTTTACAGCTTTAGCTTGAAAGGAACGCTCCAGGACTAGCAAGTTTTTAGCAAAAAAGTGACACAACGTTCCAAAATGAGAAGTAACGATATTCTTAATTTACATCAAAACCTACGGTTAGATTCACTTGCCGAAGATCATAATAAGTTTACTTTTAATAATAACGTATGTGATATAATAAAAATACTATTGGAATTCGGAAGGTGTCAGAGTAGACTAATAGGAATTTATGAAAATAATTGTTATTGTTATTAAGTTATTATTACATGTAGGCCTAGAGGATTCTAAGCCTTTTATGTCAATATTAATTAATTTCGAGGTGCTGGAATAGTATTGAACAATTATTTTCTCTCCTTATACCCCGGCAAAAATATAAAAGGGTCTCCCAGGTGTCATGCAAAGAAATTGCTGATAATTAATTAAGGTACAAATGCAAATTCAAATTACTCACGTGACACTGGTCAAGTGGAATCAGCAGTCAGCACACTTGACTACGTAATAGGTTATACTACTTATGATATACACAGTTGTACGTATGTATATCCTATTTACTACTTCGTGTATGAATGTATTAATGTTTATTGTAATATGTATAAATTTATTTCGCTTTTAATAATCGTATTGTATTTATTATGTATTGATACATTTATAATGTTAACCAAGAATGTAAATAACTGTAACGTAAATATTTGCAATAAGTAAATATAAGTTTAATAGTTTTAGCGTTTCAAGATTATTGATCATATTACTGTTTTACATATAATTGTCTTATTTCAATTAGTATTAGTCTAAATGTATAAGAATTAGACAATTCTTGATTGAGACAACTATCATTACAATGTCATACTTGTACTGATTCTTTGTAGCTTAGTAAGTAAATTTAGGCTAGATAGACAAATCACAGTTCCTTACTTGCCAATAATTTCCTTGGTCTTTTAGTTTTTTGTAGGGGTGTAAGGTGAGAAAATCAATTTTCAATACTCTTATGTAATTTCTAGTAAAATCAATACTGTACTAAGCAAGTAATTTTTCTGCTCCCTATAAACTTTATACATTTACAGACTAATTAAACCTAAAATCTGTCCGGAGTATAGGCTTACTTACTTCCTTACTTACTTACTTACCCAATGGCAATAGACAATTCCTAAGCAAGCTAAAGGAATATCATCTATATTATGGAACCCGAGGGTTCATTTCCGCGCTTGCTTGAGCCCACCATTCAACCCTATTTTGTGCTAGCTCCATCCAGCCATTCCTCTCAATTTCTACTTCTCTTAAAGTTATCCTAATATTGTCTTTCCACCTACGTCTAGGTCCCTTCGGGTCTCCCAGTCAATATTTTTAAGATATGTCTTTCCTCTCCCATGTGTGCAACATGTCCAGCCCATTTCATCCTCCGTGATTTAATTACCCTTACTATATCCTGTGACGAGTACTGGTTATGAAACTCGTCGTTATACAGTTTTCTCTGGTCCCTATTTTCATCTCTCTTAGGCCCAGATATTTTCCTAAGCACCCTGTTTTCAAATACTCTCAAATTATGTTCTTCCCGAAGAGTAAGTATAATGGAAACGTGATTGGAGCATAATGGAAACCAAGACGTATGGGCACAAAAAAAAAATTAAAATCCAAGAAGTGATTTCATTCCTCCAAAATAGATACTTATTTATAAGATTTTCAAAAAGGGTCAAGTTGTAGACACAAAAAAAATTAATTTACTGGCTATAGATGTGACTTATGACTAGGGATAGGAATTTTTCGCGATCGCGAATTTAACGATTTTTATTAAGAACTGTATTAGGAATGATAACTAGCTTCAACACACCCAACAGTACCATGAAAAATGCTTTTTGAACTCGCGAATTGATGCGAATTTCGCATGAAAGTGCGAATTTTGCATGAAAATGCGATTTTGGCGCGAATTTTTACTTTAAAATGCGATTTTGGCGCGAATTTTTACTTTAAAATGCGATTTTGGCACGAATTTTTACTTTTTTACAAGAAAGAGGCCGAAAACGAAAATTATTCAAAACTTGCTGAACGCTAAAGTACCGTATTTATCTAAGCCGCACTTTTTTCCTAGATTACTCCCAAAAAATGAGCCTGCGGCTTAAAATCGCGTACAAGTGGTTTTAGGCAGTAATGGTAAAATCGAGCACAATATAGCCGGTTGATCCATCGTAGCTGGTTCCCCTCCAAGCACCACCATCTATCGATTATCTCGAACCACCTGGACTATCGATATATTAATCGATTTAATATCGAAAACGTATCGATTTTAATCGAAGAATCGTAAAAATACGTAAGCAAGTGATGTTTTGCGTATTTTGGGCATTTTTGATAGCGGTATTACAGAATATGCATGTATTATGAGCTGTTCAGAAGTAAAAAAAAAATGCCGTAACGTATGGGAATGTGAATAAAGGCAATTTTGAACTGATGGTAACTGAAAGTGCAGTTATGAAGAATAGAAAAATCGCGCGAAATTCAACACAGAGTCATATGAAGTGTAAAGTACTGATTTCTGTTTTCTTTTTCATCAGTTTTATTTAATTATATTAAATAAAATTAGAATATCATAACTTAAGTCAGCTGATACTTTCTTTTTCTTATTTCAGGCCTATTTCGGCTAAGAAATATGTTACTTTAATATTTTGAATATTAGGCAATTTATTTTTTCACTTTGGGGTTAATTTAATTATTTTGCTTTACTTTATTGCTAAAAAGGCAGGTGTGGCTTAAATTCGGATAGATATGGTACCTTCATATTGTGTTTTTACAACCTCTTTGGACTTTTACTGCAAGACGTCACGATCAACCTTCAGTATGAAAAATAACTTTGTATTGTATTTTTACAAGCTCTATCGATTATTAGGATTAGTATTAGTAGCCTATGACGTGTTTAGTTCTCTGTAGAGTTTGGCATCATTTTGGTTTTGTTTTATGATAAGACCTCACATGATTGTCGTGATTGTTGCTGTGAAAATTGTCGAATAGTAAATTAATAAGGCCTCAAGATGCTAAATAACAAACTAAGAACAAAGGATAGGGCTTTCCAATATAAGAAAGATGAATTTTATTCCATTGAGCACATAAAAGGTATGCTTTCCCGTGAATCTGCTATAGTTTTGAAAGTACCGAAAAGTTCAATTGAAACCACCGAATTTCACATTTCAAAGTACCGCTTTCTTCGATTTGAAAACACCGAAAATTCCTATCTTTACTTATGACTCGTCCTTCTGCATGTATTACTGTTATCAATTTTCTAGTACTGGTATTTTGTATTAAAGTAAAGGTAAAGGCCATGGAGGTAATTAGAGTTCCGGGAGTTTGTGGCTCCCAGATTTTTAGACATTTGGCACACGAAGGTGGTAATGTTGTCAGCCTTACGCACCGGCTGTCTTTACCTCCAGGATTGCTCCTGGTACTCATTTCTGTTAGAGGCTGAGCCGACCCCAGGATCATAGTGCCACCAGAAGAATTAGGCCAATGGAAAAATCTCATCGATCTCATTGGATATAGACCGCGACCTTCCGATTTGCAGCCCTGTACCTCAACCAGCTGCGCTACTATGTACCCTCAGTATTTTATTAACTATCTCGTAAATACAAATTGAACAATTCTTACATTCACTCGATTATTTGTGAGTGGATATCTGTGTACCCTGGAGCAAAGAAAATGTTATGTATTTAGTTTATAATTCACAGCGGCATTTCCAGTTTATATTCAGCTTTTACATGATAGTGATAAGGGCAGGTAGACTACGTTTTGTACAAAGGAGAAAAATAAGGGTGTGAGAAATTGTTCTCTCTCTAATGGAATTTTGCACTCACAATTAGACATAGGTTGAAATTTTCACGAAAAAAGCTGTGTTATTAATTATCTGCGTAAAGAATTTCAAATATATTTTTTTGTTTTATTTTTGCTTTTAATGGAAAAGAGAGTCGCTAGGTGGGTGGGGCAGGCAGGAAAGCACTTTCACTCGTGAATTTTAACCTCTCACTTTATCATAGTATATGTTGTTACTGTTTACAAAACCAAACAATACTGAAGTGCCTCTTTCTAAAATCCTGCAACACCAAAGTTTTAGCAGTTACAGTAGCATCGTGGAAAGTGTTTTTTATCCATTCATGATCAAACAAAATAAAATTAACGTAAGTGAATTCCTTGGGCGCTAAAACCTCCTGATTACTGTGTGGACGAAGCTCATGGAAAATGTATTTGGTGAGTGTTTCCTAAAGAGCACAGGTGTAAGCCTACTTGCGTAGTAACCTAACCTCTGCAGGATTGATTGATTTCCTTTTATGCCTGTTTATCATCATTAAGCATCGTACAAGCAATAAATAAACAATGCCAATAAAAAGTATTACATGCAACGATAAAAACTAGTAAAGTAAAAAAGAAAGATCGAATCCTGCTAGCAACCTCGTCGGTTATAAATTCCTATTTATATTTGAATTTTCTTTCTGGGGTTTTTCCTCACCTGTGAGACAAATGTCGGGTAACTTTATGTCCTTGTGGTCTCCGGATATCATCTGGCCGTCATTATCATCTTCATCCCATCCTCGCCTTGTTTGGGGTGTGTGTATGTGTGTGCATAGTGTGTCTCGTCCTATGTGTTTTTGTCTCGGAGGTGGCCCCGGCATTGGGCTGATAACTCATCCGGGGAGGCCCTCCATGTCCTTGTCTGGTCAACAAAGTATGTATGTGATCAATAGATAATCCCTCTCCCGACAGCTCGCGGCCCTGTAAGGCCCGAGCGACTTGGGTCGCTTAAATGTCCCTAAAGGGGAGAGGTGAAACTAAAGTGAAGAAAGAATATTTTAATTTTCTTAGAATATAAATCTTTCATGTTAATCTAAATAGGGGTGTAATTAAACTGCAGATCACTGGACAAATGCCATTAAATACAATAATTAAATTATTTTACAGTCGAAATATAAGTATATTTGGCCGTGGCAATCGAAGCAAATTCAGAGCCAGTTTAATTTACCCTTATCGGAATTGAATTGAGAATAGCCTATCTGCAACGTACTTTTTGTGCGTGGCTCCTTCCTCTTTTATGCCCATTTCTATGTACTTGGCGTGGTCAACTCGCTTCTCCTTTTACCCTTAAATGCATGATACTCAATATAGAAACCCATGTCGGGCTACAAAGGAAACAGTGTTGACGCAGTGTTTAGCCCTTGGTTTATTTCTTGCGCCTTATTCTGTAATTTTACATTAAATTAAATTTTTTATTCCTGTTTCCTTTCCATCATTTTATTACAAATTGAAGAAATACCCACAGAATACGTTATGAATTTAAGGGTTAATGCATTAACATAAATCATTTAAAATTGGTTTAAAAACATAAATTACTCAGTTGAAGTACGTTAAATTACAATATTCTTGTCATCATCGACACTGTAGAATGGGTTAACAGCTAGCTAGTTAAGAATTAATCTAAATCTAGTTACTCTTCTGTTTGCTTAATGAACTTTATATATAGCTTTTTATCTACTATACTTGTCAGTTACTTTTCTTAAGGCAGCCGAGGCCTGATCCGCACAGAAAAGAGCTTACACACGTAGGCCATCGCTTCAAATCGGTCGGATGGATATCGTACTCGTCTTTCCATTTTAGTCGTATTTCTGTCATGTGTGTGAGAAGTTCATGTAGTCTTCTAGTGATAAGTGTTATAGTTACTAGATTTGTGTTTAAAACTGTCTTTATCGGAATAAGATAACTTGATCATAGACTATTATTACTGTGAGAAACAGCAGTTTTTTGCAAAGCCAAAAATGGAAGTCCATTGTCCAAAAATTGTTTTTAAGAGACAATACTTTTCTTACGTAAATTTGTCTAGAAGATTTGAAGAATTACTTGCGAATAATCATGGAGCTTTTGATCACCTTTTAGAACATAAGCCTGCTAATTAGGCTACAAAGCAGAACATAAAGAAGGTCTACTCCCATACGATTTCTTAGCATCTGTGCAGAGAATGATCTTGGCGTTCTTATAAAGGTTAAGTAGATTAAAAGGGACCGCCCCATGGCTGAGTGGTTAGACCGCACGCTTTCCATCGCTGGAACCCGGGATCGAATCTCTGTGGGTCGGAGCAGGTTATCTCGGTTGATGCTCTTTTCCCTGCCATTCATCATCCATGCCATTATCATCCATCATAATATGATCATTTGATCGCAATAAAATAATTATTATTATAAATAGACCAATCGCATGTCCGTATAACCATAGATATTCTTTTGATACTGCATATTTCTACTCCATATTACATCATGGATCTTGCCAGCTTAACGATATCCCTTTTGGGCATGAAGGTGGATATGGATACCCCTCGGCGGTTTGTACAATGGAATTACATGTCAGTTTGTTGAAGAAGAGATTGGTTTTACGTGTCAATCAGTTAATGAAATACAGCCCGACCTGTTATCTTGCTGTGCTCCGGTGTGACTGTTTCCAAAACGTATGGCCTGCAAATGATTGATACAACCCGATTCATTTCCTACTATCGATAACCCATTGTTTTATATCCATCTGGTACAGGGGACCTACTAATAGAAATGTTCAGTTTTACAGTAGGCTATATCAGTTGCCTGGTTGAGAACCATGAGCCGGTAAATACTTCTTAAATTATTGTTCTATTTTCATTACACAATACAGAGTTTTACATGGTACAGTCAAATACGTTACATTTAATTACCTAGGATTTTTATATACAGAGTGCTTCAGAAAAATGTATAGCTACACACTTTGAACTGTCATAGAAAATTTATTTCCCGTTCTACAAGGTTAAATTTCTGGGAGAAAGTAATGTTATATTTCTTCAACAGATGGCAGCAGAATAGATTCAACAATCTTCCAACCAACGTGCCATAATCATCCAACAATGAAAAGTACCAAACAATGCTTTCTCATTCCATATTCCCTGCCATTCTTGGATTATACGGTTTTTTTACCAACAAGATGGCGCCCCGCTGCATTAACATAGGGACGTACGAGCATACCTGGACCGAAATTTTACAAGGCAGTGGATAGGACGCAGAGGGCCAATTGAGTTTCCGGCACACTCTTCGGACCTTACGCCGCTGGATTTCTTCTTATGGGGCACAGTAAAATATGTGTACAAACGTAAACCATGTAACCTAGACACACTTTGGAATGAGATTCAAGCGGTGTGCGATGATATCTCTTTGGACACTTTGGTACGATGTATGGAATCAGTGGTGATTCGTACTCAGAAATGTATTGGTGCAGAAGGCCACCGTTCTGAACGTCTGAACATTTGAACATTAATCACACTTTCATCAGAAAGTCATTTATTTTTCAAATTGGACTTTAAGCTTTCCATTTCCAGAAATTTAACCTTGTAGAACGGAAAATAGATTTCCTATGACACTTAAAAGTGTGTACATTTTTCTGAAGCACTCTGTATTTAATACATTTTAAGTTTGACATACTATCTATGCACATGTAGGCCTAATATTAACAACATATTTTATACATATTATATTTTAAACACCTTATACTTTTAATATTATATTTGAATATTTTACGTTTACCTACATTTTGAGATTTAGATAGAAAATTCATCATCATCACGTTTTTTTTTTATGTATCTCTACATCTTGCTTAGCCTATTCTAATATCCAAGCCTCTCTATCCTCTCATAGATTCTCAGGAATGTTTTTCTCCTTCATGTCTTCTTTTATCCCATTAGGCCTAAACCATGTCTTCTTTGGTCTGCCTCTCTTCTTTCTGCCCGGAGGATTCCATCTGAAGATCTTGTTTCTCCCCCATTCTTCTCACATGACCATACCACACGACTTGCTTTTCCTTAATTTCATCTATTATAGTGTGTTTTACTTTCATTTGTTCCCGAATTTCTTTATTTCTAATTCTTTCCATCATAGAAGTTCTATTTGCTCTTCTCCAAAAATCCATTTCTGTTGCTAATAATTTTTTTTCATCTCTCTTTTTAATTGTTCAAATTTCTGAACCGTATTGTACTATTTTCTTAACTACTGAATCATAAATATACTGTTTTATTCCTTCTAGTGATATATCTGTCCCACAGTATTCCATTTACTAATAAGGATGTTGCTTTTCTGCCCTGAGTGTTTCTATTCTGGATTTCTTTCTTCATTCCACCATCTTTATGAATCGTAATGCCTAAATATTTGTAATTCACATAGAAAATGAATCTATGAATAAAGTTAACTTAGCCTTTTCTTAGTAATATCTTCTTTTTCTTCTCATAATCCTCAGCCTGTTGGAAAGTGAGTCATACCATCTTTTCCGGGGTCTCCCAGGGGATCTCTTGCCTGTTGGAATGTTATCTCGTACGATTTTTGGTACTCGATCCTAGTTCATTCTTGATATGTCGTCATGCTATTCTTGTCTTCGTCTTATGAGCCAATTACCTATTGACTGGATATCACACATACCTCGAATATGCTCATTCCTTGTTTTATCCTACCTTGTTTTTCTTATTATTTTCCTTAATGTAGTCATTTCCTGGGGTTCCAGTAGCCTATTTGTTTAGTTTTTGTTGTGTCTGCTCTTGTTTCTGAAGCATATGTGAGGACTGGTCTTACTACATAGACCTATAGGTTTATGGATTCTAACTTTTGTTTCTGTTCTTAAATACCTATTTCTCTATACTAAGTCCTATAATGATCCAGATACTCTTGCTGCTTTGTTTGCTTGGTCCATGACCTCTGACTGCACAATGCCGTTACTGTTAAATTTTATGCCTAACATAAAATTAGTAATGTGAAATTTGGTAAATTCGGCGTTAAAAAATACATTGCTCACTCTGATAGGGATGAAAGAGGAGGCCAAGACAAATGTATTTTGTTCTAAAACCGTGTGTTTTCTTCATGTAAAGTGTCATTAAAAATAAGAGAAAGTCATCGCTTTTCTTCGTGTCACATCCTCAGAAGGTATATCAAAGACCTGGATGATTGTATGTATCTATATTAGTTGTACAGTGTATCAAAAATTAATTTGGCATTGTAACAAGTAATTGCCCAAATTCACAAAACTGTGACTAAAATAATGTTCTAAAAGAAAATATATCATGTAGTATTACTTTGTAGTGGAGCATGAGATTTATGAAGAATAAAATTAAAAAAAAAAAATCATCGGAAGGTGCCCAACCCAAATACAAAATTTTGCTTTGGAATACGATTTTTCGTTCTGGAGCTTGGCGTTTACAGACGCGCGCAGCCATGTTTCTAAAAATAGCATTTTTTATTCAGGAGATCCTTATGTATTTATGTTAAATTCAACCTCGAATTTCGGAGGTTATTTTACGGGCAGAGGAAGTAAAAAAAAATGTTTACTCTAAGTCACTTTGTTCCTTGCTTATTTGCAAGAGATTTCTTAACTTTTCACCCAGAAGTATAAACTTACAATTCAGTAGCTATTGTTTACTTTTGCGATTAAAATCTCTTGCTCAGTAGTATGCCGTGTTTTAGAAATACTTACAGTATTGGCCTACTTTTAATCCTGAAATGGAGCTACTGATCCCATGAGTTACTTTTACTTATACTAAAACTTAATGAGTGTGTCTGCACAGCACGATGATAACTCATCAGGTTTTAGGCGACTAATATTTCGTGCAGAGTGTAGGCCTACTCCACAGTGCGATGATATTTCTGTTGAGGAAGACGATTCGTAAATACGACATCGGGAAAGATATTTGTACTGAGTTTATAATACTTTCTGTATCATCATTTATTGGTAAACATTAATAACAATAAACATTAAACAATACAACAATACATTAGCGTAGGTGTAGGTGTAGGTGTAAGGTAGGCTTCTGAAAGATTAAGCTTGACATGTAGCATGCATGAATAATTTTACTGCGAGTCTCTATTTCACTGTTCAGTCAATTAGCGCCAGCCGATATTTTGCAAATAAACAAACTCGAACAAAAGAGACGTAAAAACTTTCAACTCATTCATAAAAAAGTGTAGACCAATGAGTTTTTATTAGTTCTAAAATAGCTTATGTAAAAGTGGCCATCCTCTCATTCTGTAGCCAGGAAAAAAAATGGTTAATCTGTGGAAACAGGAGAAGACTGAAAAAATTGAAAATACACATTCACAAATATTTATATATAAACTAATCGCCACATGGAAAATAATCCTTTTTTTCTCAGCACTGTTTTTGATATCAAATAAACATATCAACTCAGGTTTGTATACAGCATGGCGGTTCCGATGGGAAATCAGTGCATGGTTTTTCTCTATCCTTATTCTAATTTGCTGAGTCATCAGGGACGCATGCAGAGAGAGATGACAAGGGAGATGAAACGAACCCCTGCATATTAAAACGGATGGATGGGCATCAACTCCCACCACCTTATAACACTCCTCCCCACCCTTCTCAAACACACAATGAATAGTTCACCCTATATCACAGAGACCTCCACTTGAAGCACGACAAAGCCAAAGGGGGTATGTACCACCCTATCTCTCTTTATGCTACCACTCGACCATCCTTAGTCCGGGGTGGGCAAATTAATATGTTGCAGGACTCCCGTAGGGGGTTTCATCCTTTCGCTTTTCCTTGAGGGATGAAATCCCTCCTCTCTGTAACCCCTATTCTAGCCAGAAATCTAGTTACACGATCCAGTCCTATGATAATCACTCACGAGAATTCGACTCTCTATAGGGATGAGTTTAGGGGGGGAGGTTACAAGTTTACAGTAAGAACCGGCATGGCGACTCAAGCGATTAATGCGGTCCAGAAATGCGACGAGGCCCTATGGGACGTATCAGACCTGAATTATCATAAAGCCTGTATCATGCCCTCCCCGCAATTCCAAAGGCTTTTAATTGGATGTGTACTATGGTACAGCATTTAGATCTCTCTTGGCGATGCGCAGATTTGCATGAACCTTGGGAGACACCGAATAGAAAATGTCTGCCTCCACCCTCTTTTAACTCAATAATGCAGCACAGATAATATCGCTTCGGCTTTAGGGAATCCACAGCTGATTTCCTTCTTTGTCACCCAAGCGTAATGCCGTCACAATGAGTTAAGCCAGTTTTTAGCCTGGTTTGCGTAATTATAATGCTTTGTACGGCCGTATTCACTCGAATATTAATTAAATGAACTTTGGCGTACACGATAATCTGAATTCGTGTTCATTACATATGAAACGTAGCACCCAAACAAACGGGAAAGGATATTTGGTACTTACGGTCATTAATTTTGGGATTAGCCAATTGCAGTATTCTAATTATTGCACCTGAAGTACTTCGGTGGACTATAGAGTAGCCCATTGTGGTCCAACTAGCGGCCCGCGTGTCACTTGTGGCCTTCGAGCCTTTTTCTGTGGCCAACTTAACATTTTTACGTTGCTAATTTTTTATATTAAATATAAGAAAATAGCAACGTGTTCTTAAATTTTAAGAACAAAGTTTACATTATTAAACTTTATTATACCTGTGCTGTTTTTAAAGTATCCAATATTTGTAGGAAAAAAGTTTATGTTCCACAAGGAAGCCATAACAATACATTCTCCAATAGGCTATTCGGGTGAACAAATAGCCTCAGCATAAAGTATGGACTCAGGTAAAATTTAATGTATTTTCCATTGTCACGAATGGCTGTTATATTTAGGAGCAAAACCATGACACACTAAACCCAGCAATCGGGTAGTTGAAGCAATCGGATAGATTAAGCCTTGCTGTATCTACGTAGGCCTAAAAGGTGAGTGTTCGATTCCGCATCAAATCGGTTGCATTTTCGTGTAGGCCTACAGGTAGGGGAAAAAAAGCGGACCGACTCTTGTAGCTGATTTCAGAGCCTTATGATACGTAAATAAATGTCAGAGATGTAACGGAAACGTTTGTTTTCGCAAGTAATGCAAATTACGTGAAATGAATTATCGACACTAGAACAAATTTCAATACATTCCCTGCTATCCTGTGAATGCCGCTAAGCACGCGCAGTGGCTCATATCGGCAACTTAGATATTTTAGTCGGTCCGCTTCCCCCCCCCCCCCTAAAAAGGTAAAGGTAAAGTGATCCCTATACAGGCCATGGAGGCCCAGAGGGTTCCAGAAGGTTGAGGCTCCTAGATTTTTGACATTCGGCACTTAAAGGTGGTAAGGTTGTCAGCCTTACGCACCGGCCGCCTTTACCCCCAGGATTGCTCCTGGTACTCATTTCTGTTAGAGGCTGAGTCGACCCCAGGGCCATAGTGCCACCAGAAGGATTAGGCCAATTGAAAAACTCCAACGACCTCATCGGGAATCGAACCCGCGACCTTCCGGTCTGTAGCGCCTCGACCACTACGCTACGGCGTACCCCTTCCCCCCCTACATTTACATAATTGCGACATCTCTTACCTGTAGGTCTAAATTTACGGGTTGTCTATGTAGACCTATATAGGCTACTCCTATGGGATCTGGAAGACCGACGACGTTAGTAGTTCGAAGTAATGATGGTGATGATGATCATGATAATCCCGGAGGACCTATTGAATAATTTTTCAGAATGATGATGATTAAGGCTCGGAAGTTAAAGCTCTGTCATAAAACAAAATGTACATGCAAACATGCTCCGGAACCAATGAAGTATGCTCTGTCATTTAAGTAATTCTAATACTTTACGTTCCGTTGTTAGCTGAATTCTAGCTGTTAAATGAATTACATAAACAGTAGACATTGTATAAATTACAACACTTTTAAATAATCAAGGTCAATTACGCTGTAGTGTCGAAAAACACGTTTCGCATCCAAACAGTGGTTTTGGCCTATACATCCTTCATTTCAAATTCCTAGTCAGGAACTGAGAAGAAGGAAATTGTTTGAAGCGTAAGTTAATATAGCGTGCTTTTCCTTAATTTAGCCACTAGTAGCCCTACTTTTAATTTTGTACTTCCTCTATCTGTCCTTATTTTTCAATTGGCCTAATCCTTCTGGTGGCACTATGGCCCTGGGGTCGACTCAGCCTCTAACAGAAATGAGTACCAGGAGTATTCCTGGGGGAGA
The DNA here is from genome assembly GCA_964059195.1 of Ectobius pallidus. Lineage (NCBI taxonomy): Eukaryota > Metazoa > Arthropoda > Insecta > Blattodea > Ectobiidae > Ectobius > Ectobius pallidus. The sequence continues at coordinate 91,479,716 of CAXKWD010000009.1, forward strand.
AATAACGGCCGGTGCGTAGGGCCGATAACCTTGCCACCTTCATGTGCCGTATGTCACAATCTGGGAGCCTTAACCTCCTGGAAACCCTAAGGGTCTCCATGGCCCACATAGGGATCATTTTACCTTTACCTAGCTGTCCTTACCATAGATTGGCCTACTAGGGCTTTAGACAGATGAAATAGTGTTCTGCCCTGATATTCGATGTAGAGTTTTCAACATAAATGCACGTTTTGAGGTCTTCTGAGAAAAAAAATACAGTTTTCAAAAAAGTACAGGCCTGGAGGTAAAAATTGTATAAAAATAACATTTTGTATTTGGATTAGATATCTTGTGGGGATTTGACGCGAAGATTGGCGACGACTTTCTTTCCATTTTGCTACCACTCTACATGAAAAAGTTTAAGTTTTTTACTATTTTCTGAAAATGGCTCTAACGATTTTGTTTAAAATTTGTGTACTAGGTATTGGCTTATACCAACTGATAAGAGTTAAAACTTTTGTTTAATTTTTTTAACATCGTTTTACAATGTAGACTTAGGCCTAGGTCTTGCATGGCGAACAATACAATTCTACGTGGGACTGAAACAACTGACTTCACATTCTCTGTAGGCCATTATACTGCCTCTTATTCTTTAGGCTATCAGAATGTAAATTGAGGAAGTTGTACTGTCCATGATTATGGTAGAGAAAGTTATGTTAGACAGAAATTAAGATTTGTGCTTATATTTAGTGATTAAATAGAAAAGTATGATATACGAAAATATACCTGACATTTTAAGTTATTTTTTTCATCTTTTTATAATGATAATGAAAAATGCCCTGTTTAGTCATATTTTTCGAACATCTCTTTGAAAGTAATTCAGAAAGCCATTATGGCTGTTGAATAATGCAAACGGAAGTGATTTCAGAAGTTGGAAAATGCAGAGTGTAATTAGATGAGCTTTGGTTTCACGTTTCAAGTAGATTACTCCGATTATGATGTTGAATAACACAAGTACTGTCCATGGCTGTATTCGCCGGCAACCTTCACGCTGTTTTTTTTATATCATTACACGTTCTAACGTGCCTTCTGTTTTTTACTTAAAGGCCTCCGTCTCTTTGGGTTATCCCACCAATCTAAAATATAAAAAAATGGGAATGAGACCTGCTTACTCATGGTGATGATCACTGAGACTCAGAAAATATTCTTTTTTTTTTTTTTTTTTAAATAAAAAGCCGTGGAACCGTCTTGCGTTTGACCAATAGCAGACAAGGGTGTTAAATTCTGTATTCTGATTGGTAGTAGAGGGGGACGTAATTCATCAACGTTGTCGTCATCTCTCTAATGTGATGCTGTATAACTCTCCCCCACCCCCTTTTAACTCCCCCTTTTTCAGCACGCGTACAGAGGGGTGAAAATAGCAGCAAGGGAGGTTTTTATTTCACAGAGCTCGCTATTTTTTTTCTCTCTCCTCATCCATCTCATTTTCTCTCTCTTTCTATCTTGTCGATAAATGAAAATGCTTTTGTTCATTTTTACTCACTCTCTTTTCCTTTTTTTTTCCACTCTCTATACCCGGAGCTCTACACTTTTATTTTTTTTATTTCCTGCCATTGCTGTTGCCTTGTCAGCCATTTTCGAAATGGGTTGTTGTTGCTGGTACTTTTTAATTTGGATCGTTATATTTCCGGGGTTTAAATTGAAAACATTCAAATACAAAATACTTCTCTCCCCTCTATCCACACACACACATACACCCACCCTATCCCACTTTTTTCCGCTCTTAGCGTGGTTATTGTCACAACAATATCCGGCTAAGATTGTAAATGCCAGACATTTTTATGTATTTTTTTTTTTTTTGTAAGCGCTGTTGAGTACCTCTGTCGCTAATGAAAATGTATTCATTTCGTTCGAAACTGCGAAAATAGCAGCATTTGCTTGTGTAGCGAGAAGCTTTCACTTAAATTACTATAGGTCATCTTCAGACATAAGGATGTGTAACAAAAATCTTCTCGTACTAATTGGTACCGGTAGGTCTTTTATTTTCATAATTTGCAGAAAGTCTTTTGTTTTCACACCGTCGTTATTGCTTTCGCTCTCGTGGTTTACATTAACTTTATGAATCTGAAGTGAACATCAACTTTGCTTGTGAAGTAATCCAAGCTAGCAACGAAGCTTGCTCAGCCTTTTTTTAATTCCTAGAAACACTAGGCTATATTCTCTGACTGAAAAGAATATCTCATCTCTATCAAGTATCGCAGTAATTTTTTTTGTCAGATGTTAACGAGGGAAATATTCTTTTCAACATCCCTTCTCTTTGGAGTTTCGTGTCACTTAAAATATTAAATATGATAATATATTTGTAGTAGAACCTGGCTTATGGATAAGAAGGGAGGAGGTTATTTCAGACAGGCCTAAGCAAATTTTAGGATATTTAATTTATTCCGCTATTCGTGTTATATCCCTTCAGCCATAAGGAGTAAAGTTTTCTGATGTTTTCATCGTTTCCCTGTTGGATATCTTAGAACAATGTTCTTGCTAAGATTTCGTATCACCACACGTTTGCTTTTACTAACTTATTAAAAATGCAGTAATTAGAGGAATACAGTGCAATAGATAGAAAAAGCAATATGTATACTAGCTTCTGGTATGTTATACCATGCTATTTAGTTAAGCCTATTTTTTAAAAAATAAATAGGGATAGCTGTAGCCTAATTTAGTTCTTATTTCTCTTATATTTCTAGAGATACGAGGGTCATTCAATAATTGAAGATACAAATTGATCTGGGGAAAAGCCGGTTGGTAGTACAAGTTTGATACATAGTTTTAAGTTGATAGTTTTAAGTTGGCATCACTGGGCTGAGTTCTAACCAGCTGATGGATCAACATTGCTCTGTTTATAACCTTAAAATTAAGTTTAACGATGTTGGGTCTTCTTGAAAATTCCACATTGGTTGAACAACGTTCTGTGATTCGATTTTTGATTGCTGAAGGTGAAAAAACAGCTAATATATACTCTAGAATGACGAAAGTGTATGGTGAAAGCTGTATGAACCATGGAAATTTTTACAAATGGGTAGAACAGTTCAAAGGTGGTCGAGAACCACTGAATGACGAACGCCGTCCTGGCCGGCCTGTTGAAGTTGCAACTTCCATTAACGTCCAGCTTTAGCAAGTGACCCACACTAAGTTACTTACCGCACAGGTCCGTCATATCATACCCAGGGTCAATGTCCAGGAACTAAGTACCATGAGTGGTACCATTGTACTAGTTGCGCCTACTACATTTTTAGTAAGGTATGAAAATAATAACACTCAAATTAGCATTAATAACTTTTGAGAACCGCCAAGCGAAAGTAATCGATCGCAACCAAGCACTGCCTTCGTGATCGTCCATGAGATCATAAAGGCAGTGCACAAAGATAAAATAGTAACGTTTTAAAGCCTTGCTACACTGGGAGCCTAGCTTCTGGAACAGTTGTTTATATTTAATTAATATTTCGTATAGATATTTTAGGTTTCCCCTTCCCGTAGAAACAATGTGTGCGATACATGTGAGTGAAGTATGTAATAAGATTTGGAAATAGAAAAAGTCGACTTCACCTAGTTTTTAAAATTTTCCTTGATTCTGTTAAAACACAATTCCCACGCGAGTTTTGCAATATAGGCCTCCTATAATGCTACCTGTTTTACGAATTTTTTATTTTCCAGCTCGACTTAAAGAAGTGATGGAAAAGGAAGCCAAGGAGGAGTTTGCTAGAAGAGAGGAAGAGATAGTGAAGGAGAGAATGGAAATGGAATTGAAGATTCGAAGACAAATTGAGCACAGAAAGAAGAATCTATTAGAAAAGGAGGGAAATGAGCCTAAGGATAAAGAGGAATACATTCCTGAACGAAGAAAGTTAAAGAAACAATGTAAGTAACAATGTCATATCTGTCTTTTTTTTTCTCTCTTTTTATGTGGATCTCATGTTCTCGTATTCGCTGTTTCGAGTAGTGTTAATGGAGTTTAACGCAGGAGGTGTAGACCAATTTCTTACCGAGCGCTTCTCTCTCTTGTTTATCAGTAGACCTGGGATTTTAAGCCAATTCCTATTTTGTTCCTTATGAAATAGCATGAAAATTTTAAAATATGTGGATTCTTCATGATAAATCACTTACATTTATAGAGTTTTATAGTGCCCTAAAATGCCTATTTGGACCTTTAGAGCCTACTATTCTAGTGCCTAAAATGCCTATTTTGTACATTTAAAATAAAATTCAACTTCTTTAATTTTTACAATCTCATAATGGACATCCGTCAATGAAAAGCAGAACAGCAGAGGTGGGTTTTTCACAGAAACTTGATTATTCCAAACAATAGACGGGAGAGGGGGAGGATTAAGGAGGAAGGACTACTGTGTCAAGTCACCAGTGAAACAACATCTGTTTAAGTGAATATAGTTCGTGATGCCTAATTTTGCAATTAATTCTGTTAAGAATAGGTATACCACGTTTCTTGCAGTATAAAACAAAAATAAAAAAAATTTAAAAAAGAGCATGTTACAGTTTAAGTGTTTGTATTATTTTAAAGTCTATTTTCTATCTATCTACACATTTTTAAAACATTAAGTGCCTATTTTCTCTTTTAAAAGCCTATTTAGTTGTTTTAAAAGCTTATTTTAGGTGCCTAAAACTAATTTTCTTAGAGCCTAAAATCCCAGGTCTATTTATCAGATATGAAGTCAAATATCGCTTCAAGTGAAAGTAGAAATAGACTGCAATTTTTAACAATTTTCAGGCATTTGTTGTGTTCAGGTCGCCTACCTGTTCTAAAGATTAGCGTTGCTACCTACGGATCCGCAGATATGGGCTCGATCACAGGTACCAGTATCTCGAATTTTCTGAGGCAGGGAGGCCTGAAACGGGGTGCTCTGAGCCTCAATTGAATGTCTTCAAGAACGGCCGTGGAAATCGGCTTGTTGACCATATGATTTCCCATTCCTGCCATCTGACCATGTTGGATGAAGAAGCGGTCGGACAGTAGGTCTAGTTCCACGAGGGGTAAAGTGCCTCGGACTTTATTTTAGTTTAGTTAGGATTTATTTAATATTTTGCTATTTTAAGTAAGCAATTTCAAGGTTATGAATTGTTTCCAAAAAATTTAACGTTCTCTAAAAATATCTTTTCGAGACAGTTTTATTATTTGTTCATTGAATTTTAAATTAAGAGTCTTTGTGTAGCCACTAAAAGCGTGCTAAAATAATAGACTGGAAAAAAGGAAAGATGACATTCAAATAATTTTTTGTTGGAAAATGTATTTCTTGTAGCCTTTATCTTACTAGTTGCATTTACCAGCACGGTTGTTTACCTAGGAGTAATTTATGCCTAACAAATTTAAATTAGCGTATATTGAAGAGATTATGAAAATATTCACTGTAAAAGCTTAAAAATTTGTTTTATATGAGATAAAAAAAAGGATGTTATAACAAAGTGGAAGACAAAATATAAACAACACACGTGTATAAAATTAAGTAATCCCTACAGCTATTGTAATACGTATGATTGATATATTTGTGTTAAATTAATAAATCAGTGCGCCCCGGTAGTCTTTCACCAAAAATAAATTGGCCCTTTTAGTTTAAAACGGATGAAGACCACTGGCTGACACGACATTCAAAGCTATTTTTTTTAGCAATGCAGGGATCTTGTTTAAAAATATACAAAGTTTTAACAATAATATGTAGTATATTTTATTAATATCTTATACTAAATTCAAATCATTTTAGGCTGACTGCTTTAACTTGGAAAGGAGTTGAGATGAGTCATGTATTTTTGATACAGGCTATATGAAGGAGGGGAATGTGTTATAATGAGGAACAAGGCGCACGTCTTGTTAGACGCTGTAATCCCGGGGCAGGCTAAGCTCTTGCTCCGTACTACCCTCCAGGCACCTTACAGCTAAGTCTTTGTGGACCCTTTCTCTTGGTATGCACAATATCGGCTTCCTTACTTATAAAGCCTAGCCTTGTATAGCACTTACAAGTATTTCGTCATATATTTTCTTTCTCACCCTATACTGATTCTATCATAGGAACTCTGATATTGAATCGGATTTTCATCTTGCGAATTCAATTAATCGATTTTCACGTCCCCTATGGTATGTTTATCTCTCCTCTGGTATAGTCCAGTTACTCATTGCATACCCAGGCGGCTTCCTTTCGTTAGGAGGAAAAGTTTGCCGACAGCTCAACCCATGTTCTTTGTTTTACCGCACCAATCAGCTAGTTACCCCAGCCAATCAAAATCTAAGAATGTCCTGTGGCGATTTTGACAGCTACTCGTCTACTCCGCGTGGAGTGAAATGCATGGTTGCAAGATCAAGTTACAGTAAACAGTAACACGTGTGATTGAATAAAGCGAAGGAAGAACTGAGGTCAGTGATAACAATGAGAGAATATTGCAACGTTGCTTTTGTTTTGGAAAGCGGAAGCCCAAGACCGATTTAGTCAGATCAGTTAACATAAAGAAACACCGAAACCTTTGAAGCCGACTGGCCATCCAATGAGTAACTGCACTATAGAGTTGAGTTGCGGCCCAGTCTGATACTTAAGCACGAATTGCGGCCCAGCGTATTGAGAAGGCTGTCTGAGTTGCGGCCGGGTAATTAGATGTTGACAAACCTATTAGCATTACCCAGGAGGCACCGCAGGGAGATTGGGTGAATAGGTTTAAAAAAATCTGTGCTTGTAGTCAATTTAAAAAGTTACGAACTACACATTGTCACTGGCCTAATTTAAAGTTTGCAGAAAACATTTCAAGCTTCTTTTCACAACTTTTAGTCAATTAAAAAATGTTATATAGAACACAGTAGGCCTATCACTGTCTTAAGGTTTTATTGCGGAGAGTACGAAATTATTATCGTTATAGAATTTCAAATTACCTATTTGTCTATTAATTATGTACTTGAGGACCATTAGGCTAATCCAGGTTTTTTATGTCTATTCAATGTTGGATTATTTACTAAACGGTGGAATGGAAGCTACGACATGAAGAGATCTGAACTAACCACATTGCTACTAAGAATGTAAACTTTCTATGAGCTTAATGTAAACAACAACAGAATAATAACCATGGCCGCAAATTATTAGTTCGGCCGCAACTCATATGCATCCCTCTCCTCTTTATAATTTGAATTCTGTTTAAGCTCGTATGTTTCTTTTAAAACACGTGTTCCATTTTTTCATCTTGTAGCAAAGTTATCGTTCTATCGCTTTTGTATGACTCTCATTTGCTCTGCAGCCTACATGCTTTGAACTTGGCTATGGCATTTTTAGGCCATGAACTTTCTCCACGATACCGTTTCTACCAAAAATCCCCTCACTGCCTTTCTGTACTAGGCCTATATCTGTATGGAAGTCTGGATATTGCAAGATTCCACCCAGAAACTACAGACAGGTTTTCGGTGTCATTAAACTAACTGCACCTCGATTTTCTTGATCTTCGTCGTAAGTAGAGCTTTGGTTTTTATGTAATTTGATTTGAAAAGTATATACATAGATATGTAGTGAAAAATAATGGAACAAGAATGTATTTAAAATCATACAAATTTGTAATATCACATATTTAATACCATTTTTTATGATGAAGGTTCAGAGACATTAGACATTAATTCATTCGATTTTTCAGCATGGTGAACAATTGCATTTTTTTCTAAATTCCTTAGGGTTATTGACGTCTGACAGAAAGAATGTTCTTATAGGTGGAAAACGAACTTTCGACGTCATAGAATGTAAGGAAGTTAGTTTTAAGAAAATAACATTTTCTGAGGAACGATCAATAATGCCTCCATTAGAATTTGGCAACGACACAGACCTAGACAAACTTTGACAAGATTCAGTAAAACCTGCCCTCAACTTATACAGCTTTTGTGTGATGGTATGAGTAAGCATTGACATGTCTTGTCAAAGACTTACAGTTAAATCTGTGGTAAAACCTATTTAAGAGGTTTCTTTAGCTGTTTTTGTGGTCATCCTTTTCAAGATGTCAGTCGCAGTCATCTTAATCCACCAATTGTGGCAAGTGACAATAGGCAGAGCGTCAGGTTTGAATTGCAACTACTAATTTATATGTATAGATAAAAAAATTGTTAAACAAGCTTATGTAATTTTATGTAAAATCACAATTTTTTAAATACCTATAATATGTAAAATGAAACTTCGATAAAATAGTAGTCTTGCGGTGTACTGTGGGCATTTATGGTTTTCCATAGTAAAGGTAAAGAGTAAAATAATGAAATATGTAACTATATAACTAACATGAAAACACTTTTTAATCTTCAAACTAAGTAAAATTAGAAACTCCAAAAGAGGCTGAAAAAAAAGAAGGGATGTTAATTATTCCATGGGCCTCCTGATTTAGCAGCATTGGATTCGAACATTCTACACGAATTTGTTGCGGGCTAATATCAATCTTATGAACATTTGAGGAGCTCAAAAAGTTCTACTGAATGGATCTCGAGAAGAAAAATTGTATGGGACAAACTATACAACACCCTGAATGCAGTTACGAAATTCCTGCAGTAATCGGCGAACACACGTAAGTACACATAGCCTATGTACATCTCACTGTTGGGTCATACGAATACAGTGATACCTTGAGATACGAGTTTAATTCGTTCCGTAACCTGGCTCGTATGTCAATTTGCTCGTATCTCAAAGCAATTTTCCCCATTGAAAGAAATTGAAATGTCATTAAACCGTTCCAGCCCCAAAAATGCTACCCCCAATTGTTTTTGTTACGTGTTTTTTTAAAAAATGCATTTATAAATGACAAATATGGTATAAAAACAATACTGTACTGCCTCGCCAAGTCAGCTACTCGCACACCGTGCTCATTTTTTTCCTATGATTTCTAGAAAAACTTAGCAAAGATGCTTCGACAGCGAGGTAAACAAGCACACCGGGGGAATACGTGGGATAATGAACGAGACGCACGAGGCGATGGCGCAGTAAACTGGTGGGCCGTGTGCAGCGTCGCAGCTGGCCGTTCCTCGTATCTCAAATGTCGCTCGTATTTCAAAACAAAACTTCGCTCGCTTGACAGCTCGTATCTCAAATAACTCGTATGTTAGGGCACTCGTATCTCGAGGTACCACTGTAATATGCTAGAGTAAAACAGGCCTACTGGTTTTTGTTTACTTCAGGTTTCTTTCTTAGAACGGTCAGACTTTAGGGACACATTTTTAACGTGCTTCGTTTAGTACAAATTAAATGCTAAGGAGGTAGAGAGTTATACGTTTTTCTAGAAGTTTCTTGAGAGAGTTAATGCGTAATGGGATAGTTTGTGAGTATTTTCAGAATCAGATGTCCCAAAATGAAACATAAGGGAAGCTATAAATGCATAGGCCTATGAAATTGTAGAAGTAGGGATATATCAGACATTTAGAAGTCAGCTGAAAACGTTCCCGGCTAAACACAAAGCATATTCCGTCTATGGTGTGTGTTTTCTGTCGCTTAGGAATTTGATTTTAGTTGAATCAATTGCAAGAGGCAGCTGTATGTAGGTGTTGCACTTTCAAGATAGCGCGTAACATGAGAAGGGATGATGCAAAGGAAGAATAGAGAGCCAATTAGACCACCGGTCTCTAATGGAACCAATGATTACTCGAAATGAGGGAGAGAGAAGAAAAGATGAGGGCTGTCGTCAGCTGGAATAGCCATTTTTGCTATACGAGCTGCTCTCTTCCTAGTTTCATTTTACAGTTCTCATTATAGAACTCCATGTACAAGTTTCAGGTACTCCTCTCTGCTGAATTCACGACATGCATCTAGATTTTAAAAACAGCATCTTCTCTGCCTAAAGCTGCAGCATTAATATGCTCCATTGTATGCACATATTCACATCCATAGACCCTATACTCATGATACGGGATTGAAAACGATTTTAATACAATTTTGCAGAAACATATATTTCTTACATAAATATTGCCTGAAATAAAATATACTGATTCATTTAGTTTACAGAAACATTATACACGTGATATTATACATGTGTTTTGTAGATAGTCAGTAATAAAAATTGTATTTGAATGTAGTGTGAAGGAATAATAACTATAATAATTAGCTTCTAGCATTAATAAAATAGTTAAAAGTATGAAATCTCTGGCCCTTCTGATCACGTGCGGGAATGCACTTCTGTTAATTTGCGGGAAGGCGCTTCTGTTAACGCGCGGGAATGCACTTCTGTTCACGTGCTGTAATGCACTTCTGTTCACGTGCGGGAATGCACTTCTGTTTACGTGCGGGAATGCACTTCCGTTTACGTGCGGGAATGCACTTCCGTTTACGTGCGGGAATGCACTTCCGTTTACGTGCGGGAATGCACTTCCGTTTACGTGCGGGAATGCACTTCCGTTTACGTGCGGGAATGCACTTCCGTTTACGTGTTGGAATATCACTTCTGTTAACGTGTTGGAATGCACTTCTGTTAACGTGCTGGAATGCACTTCTGTTTACGTGCGGGAATGCACTTCTGTTTACGTGCGGGAATGCACTTCTGTTTACGTGCGGGAATGCACTTCCGTTTACGTGCGGGAATGCACTTCCGTTTACGTGCGGAATATCACTTCTGTTAACGTGCTGGAATGTACTTCTGTTAACGTGCTGGAATGCACTTCTGTTAACGTGTTGTAATGCACTTCTGTTCACGTGCGGGAATGCACTTCCGTTTACGTGCGGAATATCACTTCTGTTAACGTGCTGGAATGCACTTCTGTTAACGTGCTGGAATGCACTTCTGTTTACGTGCTGTAATGCACTTCTGATTACGTGCTGTAATGCACTTCTGTTCACGTGCGGTAATGCACTTCTGTTCTCGTGCGGTAATGCACTTCTGTTCACGTGCGGTAATGCACTTCTGTTTACGTGCGGTAATGCACTTCTGTTAACTTGCGGGAATGCATTTCTGTTAACTTGCGGGAATGCACTTATGTTAACTTGCGGGAATGCAATTCTGTTCACTTGCGGGGATGCTCTTCTGTTTAAGTCCATGTTATGCCATCTTCTTCCCTTAAAATGTGATTTACATAGATGCACTTAACAAAAGTTGAAAATGTTGAGTGTTAGTTTTTATTCCTTGACAATGTAGGCCTATACTAATACACAATTTTTATGACTGACTGCATACGAAACCAATGTATAATAAGCCTATTATGTAAAACGGTTTATGTAATTTAAAGGAATCTGTACATTTTATTTAAGAAAATATTTATGTAAGAGGGTATAGGGCTGAACACAAAAACAATAATATTACAACACTGTATCATCAATGATTTTTATCAATATAACAACTGAATTTCTCTTCTTCTTACTTTTTTAATTCTCTACCGGATGATGTATAAATCACATTGAAATAGGCCTAGTAGGACGCAACATGTAAGTGCATTTATATATAATTTCTATGCAGCAGTAACATCTTGAACAAAACAAAGGGACCTGTAGTTTATACTAATCGATAGTGTAAACTAATATAACGTTATATGGAGCAGAAACGTAAACAAACAGCAAAATTACAATTTACAAGCCACAAAAATGAATTACTGGAGATGTGCAAAAATGTCAGGGAGAAAAAATTAATACAATCTTAAAAGAATAATTATTCATGATTGTAGACAAAGATGTAGCAGAAACATATCGAAAAGCACGTGAAAATGATGAACGATGGAAGATTACTCAAACCAGTGATGGATTGGGAACCTGCTGGAAGAAATAGAAAAGGCAGCCCGTCTACTTCGATGGACTGAGTAAAGCTGCGTCTCCATTGATATACATTTAACACCAACATGTCAATATTAACAAGTTGATATTGACATGTATATTGCAATTTCGCGTTCCAATTGGCTTGACATGCAAACCCAGCGTGTTGCACTTAACATTTTCAGATGTTAATTTGTTTTCCGGAGAAAACGGACAACATGTCAAGTCAATTGACTAGTCGGTCGATGTCGGCTTTGTTTCGGGAATTTCCGGGAAACAAAAAGCGATCGCCAGCTTAATCGGCTTTGGTTCTGTAATTTCCGTGTACACAGTAAGCAGTCGACAGCTTCCTCAATATTGCCGGCATCCATTTTGTATTATGTGAGTTTTTGGTATATCAGTGTTCTCAATAGTATTGCATCTACTTTTAAAATTATTTTTTATGGCATACTCCATTGTTTAGAAAGTGTGATAGTTATTTTGAAATGATCAAGACATCTATACAAAATTAGTATTTAAGAAAGTCATAGACAGTTAACAAGAAGATAATAACGAGTATATAAAATTACTCTCATTTTGTAATGTTGGCTGCCCTCTTCAGAGGCGTTTTCTTTTTGAATGACCGAGCCAACACATGTTAACGTATAACATTGTAGTGGAGACAGTTGTTGAATGGAAAACCACTTGACTTGTATACGTCAACAAGTTGATGATAAACATTTAACATATGTTAACTGCAACATGTTGGTGCTAAATGTATATCAATGGAGACGCAGCTTATGAAGGAACGTGGCAGAAAGAGATGTGTGTCTCTCAGTAGAATTTTTGTGTTCATTTATGTTTGCCTCTGGTATACAATACAGGCATTGGATTCTGATTATTTATTGTTAAATATCAAACCGATTGCGTTTTGTTTCCATTGTCATTCTACATTTTGAGTCTGATACATTGAGGGGAAAAATCGTTTGTGTATGTATGTTTTTATTATGGTTATCTGACCTTCCTGTTAGATTAATGAAATGCGCTAGCAGAAAAGCTTTGTATGGATTTAGTATTCATTGTTATTGTGCGGAACATATCAGTCGAAAGCGAAACGCTGCCCTGGTATTATTTCGAAAGGATACCGTTTAAAATTCTTAGTCGTATTTTGTTGCCAGATCTGAAGAAAGAGAAAATAGAAGACTGATTACTAGGGCCTAAGTGTGCGAAAATTACAAGAGGGATTTGTTCTTAAAACATTTTTTTAAAGCATCCGTATTCTGTATGATTCCTTTTTTTTTGGGTTGGATCTTCAACTCTGGCAGACTTCGTCATTAAATACTTGAAAATATTAGAGATGCGTATGGCTATACCGAAGGAAGCTGAGGGTTCCTTAGACAGACAATAGAATAAGTTATTTATTGTTGACATTCTTCGGAGAATGAAAAAGATAAGGAAGCATTGGAACAATCTGTAGTTAAAGTCTGATGGTAGTAGTAGAAAAGAAAATATTTATCTATCAGACAGGGTATCTAGAAGATAAAGAGTCTGGATTGGAGCTGGGAATATCCGGATATAGCTTAAGTTAATTGGTTAGCTAAACAAATAATTTCTTAAATAACAGTTTTATTTTATACAATTAACAGAACAACAGTTATCCAGACAACGGGATAGTGACATAATTTTAATCAGTTTTCCAATTATTTGTAGTTATCCAATTAACTGTTGAAGAACTTTAGTCCATTGCAATTATAGTCTGAATCATCCGTTCCAGTGCAAGAAGGTTGTTGGAACACTTCATGTTTTAGAGTGGATGGCCTGTAGCTGTGTATGTGGTATTGTCCGTATGACAAACACAGTACTTAGAACCAGAGAATAAGAATTAATTATAAACATAGCCGCTCTAAACATAGCATTTATTATGGTCCAAGACTCTATAACTCTATAATTAGGTCACATCCAGAAATAGTACATATGAACAACAAAAAATTCAATAAGTTTATCAAAAATCTTATTTCATAGTTCAAAAGTTACTTCACTCTGTACTTAGTAGACAATTAAGGAACGATTTTATTTGTAATAACTCAGGGTTTCAATTTTTGTTCTTACTACTTTTCCTTTTTTCTCTTTACTTTTCTGTTCTTTCTTTATTATTATTATTTTTTAGGTTTTGATTTAATTATATTTTCTTTATGTATTTTGTAATTTGTATTTTGTAATGTAAATGGCTGAACTGTGCCCGAGCACGAGCGCATGCTCATTCGGGTGGTCTTGTTTTGTTTTGTATAGATATTTTGTATAAATATAAATTAATTAATTAATTGTCTGCATATGGTTAATTGAAGTAAAAATCCATATAACTACAAGTAATATCCATTAAGGTAAATGTTTAAATATTACAGTTAACTATTTCATCATCTGTGCATTTAATTGACTGTGCAGTTAACCGTTATTCAGTTACTGTATTTGTCCCAGATCTATTCTAGAAGTTAACTATCTTAGTGCCTTCCCTACTTAGGCCTACTACGTTATGTGTAATTCGAAACAAGATAGTAGCCTATGATGTGAAGTCCTACTAGCTACAGCTTCCCGAATTTATTTATTTAGTCTTAAAGTATGCATTTAGTATTTTATATAGAGTAGTGATGTACCTAGGTACTGTAAGTTAGAAAGTGTTATCGCCGCTGTTGGCGCCACTTGCCTGCCTCTGGTCTCTGTTCATCTCATTATATCCGAATATCCACTCTCTCGGCCTCCCACTACGGTTCATCTCACTCTCACACGCTGAGCTCTTATGTCAATTTTCGCATGAGAACAACAGTGGTTTATAAATCCACATTCATTTTATTTACTTAAAATGCGGTGCTGCTATATACGAAGATCTGTTATATAGAAGACTGCACATATGAAAATATTATAAACTTAGAGCAGGGCAAGAATATTCAAGTCTGAGTGCCAAGAATCTTGGTCGCCTTTATTGTTACATAAAATAGGCTATAGGGCATTACAGCATTTTAGGAATTATGAATTATGCCCTATTCATTCTTTGCATATAAAATATTACAGCACATACCTCTTTTATGTATGTAAAAATAAATAATTAAATACCGCACTTTAACTGAACTATCTCCAGGTAGCCTATTAAAAATTAAATATTAGTTTTATTTTTTGCATGACACCAACTAGTTTATAACATTATTCAATCAGATTAAATATTTTGAAAGTATTTAATTGATAAATGATAAACTTTAACGGCTATAACAAACAATACCCAACACACAAACTAAATTGTTAGTTACTTGAAGAGCTAGAGCAACGATTGGCTAAAGTGCAGGGAACAAAAAGTTGCTTCTTAGGAAATTCAAATTGTATCGTTAACTTCGGATATTTCCGAACGCTTCCGAGTAAATACGAATATGCAGACAAATTGTTCATGTAAAGGCGCGTACACATTGGGCCAGCGAAGGCAAACGAACGACAACCAACCGCTTCGCTGGCCGAGATTCGGTTAGTGTGTACTGGAGGAAAATCAGAGCCAACGAACTAGTTGGCCTTGGTTTAGATTCGGACTTCTGGCGGTAACATCAAAAGGTTGGCGTTGGGTCCTTTGTCCTAGTGTAGACGTAGTGTAGTGTAGAATCCCTTGGCCCTAACCCCTTGGTTTGTTGTGGACGAGAGGCCGAACGCCAATGCGTTGGCGACCAACATTCGCCCCAATACATTGGTTGTCGTTCGTTGGCCTTCGTTGGCCCAATGTGTACCCACCTTAATAAGTGACTGCCTATAGCAATATCTACTATTAATTTCTATTTTGTTGTTGCGGGTACTACAGTAATAAAAGTAAGTAAAATGGTACTTGTTGTTTTTAATTTTAATCGCCCGTCTCAGAATTTTGGTCGCGAACGGCGATCTGGCGACCGAAGTTTCCCGCTCTGACATAGGATATAATTATTGTGAAGTGAAAACTACTTATCATAAAGGGGCAGTCTCATTCCTTGAAGAAAGGGGTAGGTGGAATTTGCTACTGACTACAAATGTTTACGTATATTCTTGATTTTTTTTTGTATATGCCTGAGAGGATCATTTTTTGTTCCGAAACATACGAGTATATCCCAAACACCTCGTTTGTGAGTTATGCGGATGAGTCAAAGTGCCCGCGTATAAGGTTCAAATATTAAATAAACAACAATTGTGCAAAAATTAAGTTTTATTGAAAGGCATGTTCTCACAACGGATATTGAAAACAGACGACTCTGTGCCTGACTACATGCTTCACACCATCGCTACAATTGATCCTCAAGCTCTGTCGAGCATGGCAAGATTCTGCTTGACGTGGTCAATTGCAGCATTTATTCGGGCTGAGCTCTAGTGGCAACTGGAATTAACGTATACCGAACTATTGACATGCTCCCAAAAGGCGTCTAATCAGGCGAACGCGCTGGCCTCGCAACCGGTCCTGCTCGTTCAATCGACTGTTCCCCATAGTAGATGATTAGTTTGTTGTGATCTTGCATCCAAACTGAAGTGTGCTGGGGCTCCATCAAGCTGGAACCAGACAGCTTGGGGATCGATGCTGCGATGGTGTGAAGCAATTGATCGGACACATAGTTGACTGTTTAAACAGCTTTTGGGAGAATATGTCTTTCAGTAAAATGTGTTTACTGAACACTGTTGTGTTTGATTAATGTTCGAACCTTGTAGGCGAGCACTTTGACTCATGCAAATACAGTAGACCTCCAATTATCCGAACTCTAGCTTTCCGGATTGCTTTGAGGTCGTATTCAAGTGGTTTCTTCAACAGCAAGCATTGGGAAATCCTCTTTCAGGGTCGATTATTTCCGAAAAAGCATAACTTTTAGCCGACAAAATCGGCAATTTGACAACAAAACAACTGACTCTGACCGATATGTTCAAGATGTGTCACTTTATGTGAGTACTGTACTGTATAATTTAGTTCTTTAAGAAATAACCTTTTCCATGATTTATTCAATTATCCGGATATGTGATTATCCGGATCGGGTCCGATCACAATACGGATAATTGGAGTTTTACTGTAACTCGTTAATGATTTGTTTGGGGCTATATGTTCCTGAAAAAAAATGACCCCGCTGCATGACCTAACAGTTATCGATGAGGTTCTGTTACCCCTTAGGCCTACATAATTTTTTTGTCCAAAATCAGGCTCCTCCCACTAATTTATTTTAAAGAACATAGAAAATAATACTGTAAATGCATTAAAGTTTATTAGAAAATGGTGCGGTAAAATATTTGTCACATTTTCTTGCACATACGCGTTAAGATTTGTACCATTAAGGTTTTTAGGTACCAAAGAAACCGGTTTGTACCATTCAGTAATTAATATAGACCTACAACATCCATGTTTGTATAGATTTAGGAATCTAAGCGAATTATTGTCCAGTATTTTGCTTGAGCTTCACTCGTCGCATTAGCTAAATTAATTAATCAGGTTGTCCGTTTAAATTTCCGAGATCAAGAAGACTAATATTACAAAAGGTGCAAATCAAACAAACTCTGTATAATAGGATAGGCCACTTTCATTATTGCTTTTTTCAGTTGGAAATATTTTATGAACATAGTACAGAATCTGAATAGATTTCATTCTTTTTTGCATTCATATTTGTTTAAGAAAATGTGGTAATCTATTATTATTACCATCGTTGCCACTCTCTCTCTGTATCATGGTTTTTCTTTTACCACCCTGGGCTGATGGAAATACAAATATAAAGCGAGTATTGTGCTGATGGTTGTGACTTAATGAAAGCCATGAACTTTAAAGAAACTAACAATAACGAAAGAAAAAAAAATTCTCTTTACGGGTTTCAAAGATTCTTACATGGGACTATTCTCTGCGAAGTCTGTCGAAAGGTGAGTGCCTTCGTACCATAGTGTGTTTGTTTCTTTACGCGTGACAGAGATCATTGCTCCTGTAGAGCTATCTGGCAGTGCGCTGTTCCCATTCTGCGGAACCTTTCAGCCTAATTCTGCACAGTTACTCTGCTTCCAGCCTTTATATCTTACTTATTAATTGAGAACAGGTTCACAAGTTCGATCAGATCTTCAAATATTCTGTGTTCATAATTGCATAGGCCTACCCAAATGAAGTGAAATTTGAAACCTTAGGCTATTTCTGTATTTATAGTTAATTAAGTTATCTATGTATTTATCATAACAGCCGGTACGATTTTGACTATTAATATCGATTAGAAATTTTGGTTTGAATCTGTGTTAATGTCATCATTGTACTACTTGTACGTTATTGAGATTTTTTATTCTGAATTTCATTTGTGGATTAGTTATTAAAAATGCGACTCGTTCAATAGAGCTTCCTTAGAGCTCGTAGGCTACATTTATCAATAATATTTAATCGTCAGCTGTTTCGTCAATTTATAGACTGTAGTGTTAAACATCACAATATTAATTATATTATTCTCTTACTCTTTTATATAATATTTTTTAAAGGTGAAAATAATTTTTTAATATAACTTGTACCTTTTTATCTATAAAATAATAATATGAAACATTAACACTTATTTATTTAGCCTAAACCTTTCGGTTTCATACAATCATCTTCAAGGCATCTTAATTTGTAGAATTATACACAAAAAGAGAAAAACTGTCTTAATAAAGGCGTCTTTGTAGGTTAAAATCACTAAAACTTGAATGTTCTTAAATACATCGTTAAAATTCACTTCTTCTTTCATCTTCTACGTTGTGTGAACTGAGCTGCAATCTCGAGTTTGAAGATTGCAAGTCAGTTACGTACAAGAAAAAGTGAATTTTAATGATGTTTTAAGAACTTTTTAAATTTTAATGATTTTAACCTACAGTGACGCTTTTATTAAGACGGTTGCGTGCACATTGCCACACGTGCTCATCGGCACAATCGCATTTTCGTGCACATTGGCATATTATTTTTATCTTGCAATATCATCGTGTTCATTGCCACACACCCTTCGTAGGGGTGGGCATAGAGACAAAGTTGGAATTACATTATCGCATTGAATGCAATGGAGTTCACAGTAACTGCTGGATAGACAGAAAGACACACACTTCTTTTATTTTTATAGATACATACTGTGTACATTAATATTATAATTGAATTGTTTAGAAATCATTCATGAAGTATCTGCCTGCGATTGAATGAGACTTTGAATTAACCTAACCTAACCTAATCTAATCTAACCTAACCTAACCTAACCTAACCTAACCTAACCTGACCTGACTTAACCTATCTACGATATCAACGGCCGGTTTCCTTAGCCGCGGTAGCTAAGGGTGCTGCCTTGGAGCTGTGGTGAAGGAGGCTGTAGGTTTGAGTCTCTATGTCCACCCCTAGCCCCAACGGGTTGTGTGGCGATGAGCACGATAATATTACAAGATAAAAATACTATGCCAATGTGCACGAAAATGCGACTGTGCCGATGTGCACATGTGCCAATTTGCACGACACCATTAAGACAGCTTTACTCTTTTTATTGTGAAATTCTACAAATTAAGATGCCCTGAAGATGGTTATGTGAAACCGAAAAGCCTATCCTAAATCTATATCTATTGGGTCGTTGCAACAATCGCTCCAGGTATCAAGAAAACATCACATTGTTCAGTTCATTTTTCATTTTTATGGTATAAGTGTATTTAAATTCAACAATAAATGTTAAGATTCAAATCATAGCTAAGTGATAACTTTCAAATAATAATTCAGTGTTACGTTTCGAATCATAATCCAGTGTTAACTTTCAAATCATAGTTCAGTAGTAAGTTTCAAATCATAGGTCAGTGTTAAGTTTCAAATCATAATTCAGTGTTAAGTTTCAAATCATAGGTCAGTGTTAAGTTTCAAATCATAATTCAGTGTTAAGTTTCAAATCATAGGTGGGTGTTAAGTTTCAAATCATAGTTCAGTGTTAAGTTTCAAGTTATAGGTCAGTGTTAAGTTTCAGATCATAGCTAAATGATAACTTTCAAATCATAATTCATTGTTAAGTTTCAAATCATAATTCAGTGTTAAGTTTTAAATCATAGTTTAGTGTTACGTTTAAGATCAAAATTTCAGTTTAGCGTCGAGCAAAACATAAAGATTTTATTGTTCAGATAAATTTATGTCAATTGAATTTACAATAATCCGCATTTAAATCCACATGCGTATACATTAATCCACATGAATCTTCATTGAATCCACTTTAATCCACATGAATTCACTAGATGTACTAGACGCTTGCTAATTTTCTAGTAAATAAATAAGGTTGGGATTAAGGTTTTATAAAATAGGCCTAATTAATTATTTTATTGATCGAGCTCAACGGTTCAACTAGAATGATTTTTAACACTCCTAGCTATCTGTTTATTTTACCTCTAAACTGATTTGACGCGCCTACATTGTTCGCAGCTAGGTACTATTACTTATGGTAAGCCTAATCCCATATCGTGTCGACGATTTAGTTTAGATCACTGTTGCAGTAATGATGTTGGTTGACCGTCTCCATGACAACGGCCATGATGTGCCCGGGTGATGCTCCTCGACGGGGACAGGTTGCTAAGCAACATGCGACACCTCTCTCTCCCTCCCTCCCTCTCTCTCTCTCTCTCTCTCCCTCTCTCTTCATTTACCTCATCTAACAGTCGCTTCATCTCGCTCTTTCTCTCGTTCTGACTCTGTCTGTCTCAGCATGGCTGACAAAACCCTGTGTGGTGTTTGCATTTTTACTCCCTCTAATTATCTGCCGTAAAAATACTTCCTTAACTAAGCTCTTTTCCGTGTATTTTCTTTGCTTCCTGAATCCTGAATCGACTTTTTTCAAACTCTGCTTGAGTAACGATTCAATACTGCTGCTGTGGATATAAAGCGTCGTGTACAATCTTTAAAATTCTATCGTTGAGTTTTAGCAAATCCTTATTGGTGAATTACATTAAGTTTTTTGTTAAAGGCATTATTGACAGTAAGATGTAAATAGTCTTATATTATTAAATTCTTAATAAAAGTGTTCTGTAAATTACCATTTAGGTTTAGCAACTACAGTAGGCTAGTACCACGAGTACTGATAGTTTTACTGGTAATTTAAGGTCTCAAAATAATTATGTCATGACAAGAATCATGCGTTTAAATTTCCTAAGTTAAACACGGCTAGATAATTTCATGCAAAGAAATAAGTCAATTTTGAAGTTTTCGTTGAAAGCAAAAAAATATTACTCATATAATAAAATCAGGTAAACTGATGAAACGAAGTGCCACAATGCTTTTGTTTAATCAGTGATAATTGCAATTATGATATGCAGAAAATAAGCTATTTTTGTAATCGATTTCCCAGTTAAGCTCCAGATCGATTCATTAAGCAGGGCTTTTGGAAGAACAAAGGTCTAGTTTGATAATCATATGTAAAGGAATGTTTGGGTAGTGTTATTTCTCAAAGCTTCCAACTTCCAAAGCAGTAGCCTAGGCCTATATGAATACTGTAAAACAAAATGTTGTCATGAGAACTGATTTGCATTTGATAAATTCTTTCTAATATATTACCATAAAATATGCACTAGATTGGGCATTAATTCGGTACCGGTCAACCGATTTGGTCCAATCGCAATAGGCTTCTTCCCATGGACGTTATAAATGCATATACCAAGTTTGATGGAAAGCCGGTAAAGCGTATTTGAGTTATCGCGTGTACAGACAGACATTTTACCGTCCACCACACAATCTCAGAAAGTACCATTCTGGCACTTAATAAAGAGGTCATATGCATACCGATACTGGTAGATGCCTAGTTCCATGTAATATGAAGTTCACTGCATCATATGTGGTTCACAGGCTAACTTGAATTTAGAACAAAACAAATAACCTATTTCAGGTCAGAACAAGGCTCGCCAATATCCTGCAACAAAAGATCTGAATCCTGCGTTTTTAACAGCAATATAGCCTGTAGGCCTATTGTTCATAATACTCATTAATTTTGCAGTGTTACTACGCTTAAGAATCCCAGACTCAAATCTAGCTTTGAGTTTAGGGTTTTCGTCATGTTTTATAAATCAGCAGCATAACTTTCGGCAGAAAGTTCAATGTGTAGTTAATCATTAATAACATACATTAATCAAACATCGTATACTAATAAGTAGAAGTACGCTATATTAAAAGCATTTATTTTGCATTGAGATAATTGGATTACCAGCATAATTTTTGTCGGAAGGGAATTGAAGCCGTTGATGCTATGCCATGGCATTACGGTTCATTACAATATCCCAAGTGCCTCAGAGGAAAGTTGTCCATCTACATATCTAGATATATTTTCCTAAATAATGACTTAATGGTTCTTAGTTACGGTGGCATATCTAAGATCATTTGTTAACAAACAAACAAACAAACAAAAACAAAACAAAAAGCAAATCGACTATCCTACATTATTGTATAAATGGTATAAATATTGTATAAATGGATTTCTGTTCTTGTAATTTTGAGCTCCAGATTTAAACTAATTTATTTTGCAAAAATAGTTTAGTTTATACATTCATTATTGTAAGTAATATTTGCTCCTCTGGGGTTTTCAAACAAAATACATATGCAAGGTTTTTAATGTTTCATAATAAAAAGTATATATAAAATTGTAAGAGGAACACCCAAAACTCTTTCGGCTCTGTGTTTACAAAGGCGCTGTGCGTAGATTAAGAGTAGCAATTAGGAATAACTTCATGTCTGTAGGAAGATTTACTGTTGTAAGGTAGTCCGCAAAATTCTCATGGGATGCCTATGCACTTGGTTATCATTATCTGTATCCGAATTCCAAAAGTGTAAACAGCAAGTTACGATTTCTATACTGAAATGTGATTTTGTGGAGCTCAATTATGACTGCGTTATCAGTCATGAGTGAACGAGAATATTTTAATCAAAATCACGAGAGCGGGAAAAGCCGAAAGAGTAAACATTTCTGGCTGACAGATTTTTCTATAAAGCTGATTGTCATATCTTGAGGACGTATCCCTAAATTTTAGCTATAGAACCGTTTGATATTTGCTTTCAACATTTATCTTCACGTACTGCATATACACAAATAAACACACGTGGAAAGCACTTAAGTTATGTTACATTATGAGCGAAAGAAAGAAGAAAGAGTGTTCAGAGAAAGGTAAACATGGAATGGGCCTAGATCGGGGGGGGGGGGGGAGAAGAGAGAGAGAGAGAGAGAGAGAGAGAGAGAGAGAGAGAATGCTTCCTGTGAACAGGTTATTTCTCTTTTAACGTTTATCACATTAAAACTGCCCCTTGTTTTAAACCGATTTTAATAGGTTTAACGTGGATACAGTACGATAAATGTAGGCTTGCTTTTAAAAAAATTTAAAAGTTGATTTCACGTAGCCTACTGTGCTGTTGACGTGTTGTGGTTTGTGTATCTAAGTAGTTTCGCTCATATTTTATAATATGCTTTATCACAAGTTGATCGAGATTTGCATGTATTTGTTGACAGGTCCTAAATTCATAATATTAAGACGCAAGTTACTGTTAGGCCTGTATCTATGCATTTTGAACGGTGAATAGGCGAATTTATTAAAACCAATTTTTGTTTTGCATATTTTAACGTGTCGGTGAAATTGCATAGGCCTACATTTAAAACTATGCACTATAGAGTTTCCTTTTTTTTTTTTACTTTTTTTAAAAATGGTATTCCACCCACTTTTAGCATTCAATTATGAAAATATGTTATTGCCAATATAGGCTAATAATATGTTCAGTGCTTACCACCTTACTCTCTCAAAGTTCTTTTACAGATAAATTACAGTAGACATAGGCTAAATAAACAAACGTAATATCGTTAGCGCATTAGGTTTTATTGAAATTGACTGCAGACTAACGAAATATAATAATCTTTACCAGTCAAATCAATAAAATTTTAGATTAAAAACTCTGTTTTTACTAGGCCCATTGCTAACATTGGCTCAATAGTTTTATTTAAATCTATTTATTTTTTAAATTGTATATATTGAATTACACTTCATTGTAAATTGTTTTTACTAGGCCTATTTACGATTGTAACTGTAACTTCACATTATGCTATAGGCCTATCAGTAAATCAGAAGGCAGTGAGGCAATTTTGACAACTCCTCAAAAGCAGAACTGAAGATGGCGCATCAAATACGCCGAAATGCATATTGTATGTGATTGACACATCCGGAGCCCAAACAGGAGAAATGGATTCAATTTTCAGCCTCATAATTATGACTTTTAATACTGTGACACCATTGTTTTAATGTGTAAATATGTGTTGTATTTTATTTTATGAAGGCTGAAGATGTGTTATGGACCCAGGAAGTTTTAAGTTAAGGAAATAAGCTTAAATTTAATCAAGATTTTAACATTTTAAACATTGGTTATGTATAATTTGGAGAGTTTCTTCTAAAACATCAAGAGATATTTGGGGGAAAAAATTCTTATATCCTTAGGTAGGTCACTGAATCAGAGCCCTAGGCCGGCTGATGTATGAAGTTTTCATCTCTTTCTTTTTAGCAGAGACGAACGCTGGATTGATATTTACTTGGCTTTAAAATAGATAGGCCTATGTGTATTTATAATGAATGAATAGGCCCGAATGGCCTTTCGTTGTCCAAAGGCCTATAAATGTAATAAATAAATATGTAAGTGACCACTTGGGTATATAAATATCGAAAATTACCTAGTTTAAACATATCCGTGTATCCATCAGTTTGTCCACCAGGCTGCGTGAGCAGCAAATGGAATATGTAAATTTCATATAAATATATATTCAGTGTTTACGCGATGAACGAACGCAAAATGCATGCAACGCCTACTTTTGTTTGTCAATACTAATTCCATCACTAGTCAAACCGTGTTGTTTAATTTTTTTTAATTTTCATTTTTGTAGTACCGTGCATAAAGACAGTGGATAGTAGAAGTGGTGTTTATACACTGCAATATTTAGGACCTGTTTTTTTAACCCGATTAATTTCGATAGTGAAGCCCTGCATAAAAAATGACCGCATTCTGCTGGTACCATCATTACACCCTCAGGCCTCGTGTCGTCGCTCGAGGGCGAAGTGAAAATTGAAAAATTAATTGAGTTAGAAATAAAACATAGTTAACGTGATGAATATAGCGTCATAAAACAATGTAAGTGGGCTGTAGGTAAATGTTAATAGCCTCTCTCTCTCTTTCTCCTTTCTCCCTCACGTACACACATATAGCGTCATTATTGTCATGCTTTTGCCCCCGAGCGACGTTATTTATGTAATTCAAATTAGCCTCCAGTACTTAACTAGCAAGTGCAATCAAATTATAACAAAAAATTCTGACTCCCTCTTTATGCGTGGGTCTGTGTACATTGACTATCGAAATGTAAGGTAGAACTTCGTTATTATTTCTGTGAGTGTTTTTCCATTCGGTGTAAACTAGCGGACTAAACACGAAAATATATCCTATTGCGTACCCGCACTACTAACCATACATCCCAGTTGCATACCTCCTTGAATATCCGCGTTGCGTATCGGACATTTTCGTTTCCACTTAAGCAAATTTAGTCTTATTTTAATTTGGCGCATAGCTTACGAATATTGCCTTTGCATGCTTCAAACATAGGCGTAACCAGGCCGACCATATGGGGGGGTTATAACATCCACGGGGTCTGGGGCGTATGGAATACCCCCCAGGGAGAGGGGGTCCGGGGGTCCTCCCCCGGAAATTTTTAAAAATTAAGACGCAAAATAACGAGTTTTAAGTTTCCCATGCTTTATAAGTTACTTGTATTAAGTAATTTATGGGCAGACTTAAAAAATTATACAATTTTCCTTTTTTTAATCAATGGGGGGGGGGGTTTCGAACCCCCAACCCCCCCCCCCCTCGGTACGCCTATGGCTTCAAATACACGTTGCTTTACCATGATTCTTTGCACAAGCAAACGAATTGCATGCGAAGAGGGAGTGAACGCCAAGGTTACCTAGGAGCTATCTGAGTTGCGTGCCAATGGTTCTAGGGGGTATTCAAGTTGCAAGCCAAACAGATATATAAAATATGTTATATTATCCTTCAGATTTTTCTTACTATGCTTATTCTGTACTGTATCGCACAGTTAATTTTAACATAAGCTTTACAAAATCTCTTTTAACGCGCCCTCTTTGTTTATTTATGTTTAATTATATTATAAGTGCCTTTTCAATATATAATTTCAAATTATCGATCTTTTTTTCTCACTCAACATAGTAGTTACAGTTAGACCGAAGATCAATAGTCCCTCGGTTGAATCCATCAAAATAAAACATGTTTCTTGAGGTAATGTAAGTTAAGTCAAAATAAATATTATTTTCGAAAACTGTAGAAAACTTATTAGGCCTACTTTATATTTAACTATGACCAATTGTCATGATAAATATAATTATTTACCTGGAACTTTTAACTGATAACGAAAATAATGTATAAATATATATTTTGCATTAATTTAAATATCTGTTGCAGGCTTGGTTGAGGTTGCGTCCACTTTGAATTTAATTTTATAGGCCTACATAAAACCTGTAAAAATTAATTATAATTACACTCGATGGACTTTTATGTTTATTGCTGAATTGTGTACTATTTACAGGTAGATTGTACCGCTCATTTTGTTTTCTTGCAATTTTGAAGAGACAATTACTAGTTGACGTTTATCTTTCTTCAGTACGCTCTTCGTAGTCTGATTCTGACTACTATTAAAAGACGTCCAAGGACACGGCAGCATGAAAATAAATCCCCGCATGCAATTAAATGTTTACTTTTCTATCTGCATTAATCGCGCATGCAACTCGAGTTCTCACCATTACATTAGCCTAAACAGGGTACTGCTGTAGTTAAAGCAATCTTTATTGCTGGAATGCAATAGGCCTGTATTACTGTAATCCAGCCTACAGACTATCTGTAACTTTGTACTGCATCTATAGTGAAAAATTAAAGGTGTGCTGGTGTTAAATCCTGTGAAGGCTATCCAAAAGGCTTTCTTGTAGTTGTATATCATATATTACGTACTAATAATTACATAGCAGCTTTATCAGAAAGGTAACATAGATGTATAAAAGGAATTAGATGGTGGAGGTTGGAAATTTACTCTGTGTCTAATTTAAATGAATAATTAGCATTTATCCGAGGCGCTCCTGAGCATTAAGGTAAGAACAACAGACAGATGTTATAGGATGGGGTGGGGGCTGAGGGATGTTAAAGCTGAACCGAATGTCTTCTTTTGATTAATTCATTAAATAATAGAGCGCGGATGGTATAAAAATGATACAGACAATAGCGGGGCGGCCCAGGTTGTACCATGTGAAAATAATGAGAGCGATTTTATTTTGTTCTGCCCAGTGCGTGTTTAAAAATGGAAATCGCGGAACGGTGGGGTGGGAGACAGTGATGAAGCTATGCAACAACAATATCTCCACCAGTGTTCATCCCGAGCTACGCTAATTATGTATAAACTCAGTCGGTTCATTTGTGAAAACCAAATTGATTGGGATAGGCCTAAACTGTAGCGAATTACTTTTATACAAGCTTCGGCTTTTATCAACCTTTAATAGAGCTATCTCGAGTTTTTGTTTTTGCAGAACTGGAAACTGAATATGTCAGTAAAAAAGTATGAACTGTTATGACGAAGGAAACATGGTTGTTCTGTTAATAGGATTTGTGAATAGCATTGTAAGCGCTCCGGGGTTTGAAGCAGAGTTCATTTATTGAGACCCACCAGGAACATTTGCGTAGATTGAGGCAGGGTTCCACAAGGATAACACATAGATAGGTTTCCAAGGATCACATCGATTGAGTCCCGTGACATAGGCCTAGCATGTTTATGTTTACATGCCCCAAGATTCGAAGCCGACTGCTTCGCCGAGAATGCTTAGTATACTTAAGGGGAGATGGTGGCAGAAACCATGAAAATATCACAAAAATTTATTTCTTTATTTTCAAGTACAACATATCATTGGTTATCCCAAAGTTTCATTTTGAAATTCAAACTTAAAATGGTATAAAAACGGTCTTTTTCTTTTAGTTCTTTCTTTAGTTAGTAGATCGCACAACATGTCATATACCATTTTACAGCTTAAAATCAACGGTTTGTTTAAAATGTTTTTACGGACATTACCTTAGCATATGCTTCCATATCTACCGATTGAAATATGCAAAAAATGTAATTTATCACGAAAACAATGATATTCCACATATATTCTCAAAAATTAGATATTTCTTTTTTTGCATATCAGGAACTACTGGAAGGATTTTAATGAAATTTTGCGCACCTGTTTCTAGAAACAGCTTGCACATTTAAGTGCAACATAATTTTAGTGTAAAGAATATAAACAATATTATTATTGAAAGATCATGGAAAATTTTGTAAATAAAAAATTGTGAAAATCACAGAGAATAATTGAAACAATGTGTCAGAAAGTTACTGCACTTAAATCTGTCCCTATTAGTGTAGATCATTTCTATGTGGAGAGAATTTAAAATTTTTATTGGCTGTTGGAAAAATGTGTACCGAGAGATAGAAATGCGAAAAAAAATCAAAATTTTATTACACCAATAATAAGTCATTAAATTTTTTTTAGAAATTACCAAAATCAGAAAAACTCTTCCTAAGTATGTCTTTCAACTTTTATTACGATATGTCCAAAAATGTAGGAGATATGGGATTACAAATATGTCGGTGTAAATCGCCCACCGTCTCCCCTTAAGGATTAAGCACACTGCCTCCGTTCCGTTCCGTTCAGTTAACCTAGGATATTATGTGTCGACAGTGTAAACAAATGTCCGGCAGCCCATTGCTTCAATTCCGCGCGCTTCAGTATCCCCTATGCCAGTGACCGGCATGTTCCGTGCTCTGTGACGTCATACTACAGAGCAACCGCGCTCTTTGCTCGGCAATATCTCCGTACTGAGCGTGGAGGAAGGGTTCAACTGGCCAGTGGCGGAACGACGCCTATGCATTGGCAGAGTGCGCTCCGATCTTCGTAGATAGTATGGGAATAGCACAATTACAATGCATTTGTACGAAAACAAAATAGTACAACTGTGATAAATCAATGTAACAGAACAGTTTTGTTTGTAATGAAATTTAATATAGGCCCTACTTACACTAATCTGAAATGCATCCAGGTGCGGATGCGTCAGGTTATTTAAATGAGGCTCCGAAACTACTATAAACATACAAATACATAAAACATAAGAATACTTTAAGGAGTACTGCAAAACTTTGTCTACTCGGAAACTGAAAAATGTTAAAGTATACAAAATATACAAAATACACAAAATATACAAATTAAACTATACACCTTTGTGAGCACTATGCCAAGTATAGGCCTATTCAGACTTTTGATACACACCCTTACTTTGTGTCACTATCGTGCCCAAGCTCAAGGCATTGTCGAGATTTTTTCCCTCTTTTCTCGCGCACTAATTTTGCAATATTAGGAGACATAGTCTGGCTAACACACAAACGAGAACATTTTTCATGTTCTGATCAGATAGGCGGTTTCCATGTTGTGGTTTGCAGATCTTCATACAAGAAAAGAACTATTCACATACATACGTCGATACAAATACCTAATACTCAACATTCTAGCAGCAAATATATTATGTAGTTGCCTGGGGAAATCTTCTATAAAATATAGATAGATCCTTTTTGTTTTGAAAGCAGTCTTTCATTTCAATATTCTTTTGCAAATCAATGACTTCTAGTTGCAATGACGTTGGAACACTGTCAACATCCACAGAAAATGGTGTCGCAAATATGCAAATATCGGATTGGTGTTTTGCAAAATCTTGAAATCTGTAATAAAATATCCTGATCCAGTTCTTCTAATATTTGTACATAATTATTAATGTCTGTAATTGAATGACATACTGTAGACAACTTTGGAAAAATGTGGCGTGTCTCCGAGGGTGACCTGACGTTTCCGTAAGTCTAGTATTAATCTGAATGCACTAAATTTACCATACATTTCACTGATTAACTGACCTCTGCACCCTTGCCATGGTTAATGCACGCAATTCAATGTACCATCACGGCTCACCTTAACCCTACTGCTGCACTGAACGCCACTGCGCTAGTGCGTATTAACAGGAATGCATCTCAACTGCTCGCTCTCTCAAGCTCTTGCGAGATGATCGGCTCTTACGTCACAACTGCAGCATCTGCCGGACACTGCCCTATGCTTACAACATAATATCCAAGGTCAACTGAGCTGAACGGAACGGAGGCAGCGTGCTTCCTCCTTTAAGCGTAAAGATATGGAGTAGGCATTGTCCTAGGAGAGTAATAACTGATAACGTATAAATTTACTCAATAGAGAGAAAACGAATACAGCAATTTATCAGTTGCGACAATACCAGATTTGAATTCATTAATCACGTGTGTGTCAAGAAGTTTTATTGGGGATGCTAAATGACCCGCTTTTTGTTTTTCCGATTGACTAGTCTATTTTACCCTGCATTAATGAAAGCTGCAATAGTGAAGGTATTGCTCATTGTCAAAACACACTTTAATGGAGTATTAAGGCCTGTGTGCTGACTTTCATAATAATGTACCAGAAGAAAGTGTAGGCCTACTTCTTGATAAAATGGGCCTAGTAAAACTTAAAAGTAGGCCTACAGTGACATTGTGGCATCTACTTCTGCGGAATAAATTACAAAAGAAATTGAAAAAAAATTAAGTCATTTGGGATAATTTGTGTGCGCGAGACAAAGATAAATTTTAAATATTCGCTCAATTTTTTGGATGAAATTCTTGACGCCTTTTTTCCTAAATTGTTCTAGGGTTTTCTGAAATTAGGCCTATATGACACCCTATTTTATAACTTCATTATTCCATACATTTTAAAGCTAAATTCTGCAGCCATGGTAAAGCTGGGCCCACGTTATATTTTCCTTGGGTGTTTTTGTTTGGTTCATACGGCATAGTGATTTGAAGCATCCCTATAGTATAAAGTCACTTGGCTGACTCACTGACTCACTGACTCATTCACTCATTCACTCACTCACTTACTGACATTAATGTTTGTTTACTTC
This sequence comes from Ectobius pallidus, assembly GCA_964059195.1. Taxonomy (NCBI): domain Eukaryota; kingdom Metazoa; phylum Arthropoda; class Insecta; order Blattodea; family Ectobiidae; genus Ectobius; species Ectobius pallidus. Next base: position 91,510,442 of record CAXKWD010000009.1, read on the forward strand.
CAGATGAGCTAGAAACTTGTAATTTGGCAAACTTATAGCTTTTAGCCTGTAACTGACGGGAAAATTAAAAAAAAGTTTTTTTTTTTAATTTTTCTCCTAAAAAACCTTTAAAAGAACAAAGGCAGCTAAAAGTCTCTGGTCAGTTCCCATGGCAACAATATTACCTAGAGTGTTCACGTAGGGCTTTAGACATGCTTGGGATAGAAATTACAGAAATAATTTCTGTAAAACAGGCGAGATGACCGACATGGTAACGTCTTGGACTCGCATTCGGGAGGTCCTAAATCCCATAGCCGGCCAAAAGTCTGTCATATAGTACGCACTACATGTAGCATTTAAAAATATAACTCGAATCGATTCATCAACTGTTCATTAATTTAGTTTGTCGTGATCTCACAGGCACAACTGACCGAATATCAATAAAGTAAGAAAATTATTATTATTATATACATAATTTGTTACATTTTATTCATTGAATAATCTTAATAAATCCCACTTGAGAATATGAGTTTCATTAGATAAATTTTCTCGAACTTCTTTCTCGCAAATATCGATAAATTGGTAATCTGTCATGGGATTACCAATGATAATTGTATATTTTGCATTATTGTATAACTTGGACTTTCCTGTTTGAGAATGTCGGCCTGGGTGGCGCAGTTAGTATCGTGCTGGCTTTCTGTGCCCGAGGTTGTGGGTTGGATCCCAGCCTAGGTCGATGACATTTATGTGTGCATAATTGTAACAGGCCCATGTCAGTACATTTACTGGCATGTAAAAGAACTCTTGCGGGACAATGTTCCGGCACACCGGCGACGGTCACAGGCCGAAGTTGCAGTACCTACCTGTACTATCTTCCCAAATGCATGTTAACCATTTGACCATTTGACCATCTGTTGACCATCTGAAGAAATCAGCAATAGGCGGTGTAACTCGTAATATGTGTACTATAGCCATAGGATATAATATGCTTTTATGATTGAGAAAGTTGATACAACATATAGGCTAATTGCCTCATTTAATAAATTGCCAATGAACACAAGCCGAAGAATGTCACCTTTAGGGTGGCGTGCACCAACCAGGAGTAAACTAAACTAAAGTAGTAAATCTAAGAAGGAAACCTGAAGTAAACCAAAACCAGTTTGTCTCACTCTTAAGTCATAGGAGTAATGTGCTAGAGTGAGACAGATGTAGTGGTTTTTATTTACTTCAGGTTTCCTTCTTAGATTTACTACTTTAGTTTGGTTTACTCCTGGTCGGTGCACTCCACCCAGAAGCTTCTATTAGAAATTACTCTGGAGTCACGTGCCTTGGAATAGCTTGAATTTAAAAGTAGAACCGTCCAAATGCAATATTTAAATGTAAAAATTAAATATTTAAAAATTTGCTGAAGTCGTTCTTCCAACTGAAGCGCTGAGCCATTATATTTTTAAAAAGTAAAGTAATAACTGAGTTTTCGTACAAAATTCCTTACGCTATTAGCACTGAAAATAAAGGGCCGTTTAATGTCATATTAGTCTTGCATTTCTTGCAAAAGGATTATTACTGGACCCGGAAAAATTACATCAATATGCTTTTATTTTACAGTCGACTCATTATTTGCTAGCCAGCTCTTATTATTGATTATCATACTATCAATACTAATTAAGGGAAAATAGGTTGGACTAAATTGGAAATAGCTCTAGGTACGTTTACTAGTTAGAGATACCTAGTTTTCGTGAGTGGCGGATTCACGAATTGCGGTTATTACCATTATTAAAGTGATAATCTTTTGCTTAAGAAATTTCTGCGCTAAATCATTGTCGTTTTATACTGTCGAAAAAACACGAAATTTTGTTTTTGCGAAATTGTATTTTTCCAAGGAAATTTCGTGTTTTAGAAAGATATCTTTTTATAAAGGACTTGAATGATATGCTTACTGAAAGTCGAATTAATGTACTTAGGCCTATGTGGACATTAATAAAAATAATAAATATTCAAAAAACCACTTAAATGTTGAGTTAGCAGGCATGCTAGTGGAATAGCGAAGTATAAAGAACAAGAAAAATGCTTAAGCTATTTCTGTTCAACATTTTAAAAAATCTTCCGTTTAGAGATGTTCATGGTAATTTTGCTATAGTATATATTAATATAACATTAAAGCCCATTCCTAGTGAATATATTTTATATTTTATTCTAATATAAACATTACTCTATTTTGTGCCCAGTATATGTAGGTCAGGGAGATTTGAGTTTACCAGTTTATCTACACTACAAGCAACTGTTAATAGACAAGTGGTAAGAATAATTGTGAAAATCTTCAAAACAAAAAGGTCTAAACTCCTTTTATGCAATATTTTGCACGACCTGAGCGCTAAGTCTATTTGGTTTTAATGTGAAATAACGTAGAAATTGTTTTTTTGATGTGCGAAATAACACCAGAATTAACCGATCTTTTGTACCGAAATTTATTATTTTTATTCGCCATAAAATAGGGTTCCTGTTAATAGTATGTGATGTAATTCCCCATGGTACTTAAGACATAGGCCTACTGTAGAGTTCGTCGGGACGCTTGAATTGTGCCGGCAAATGATGGGCACGCCGCCGCTATTTCTGTCCCCGCACTTGCGTTTCAACAAATCGTTGATATAATCCTCCCAGTAAAGAATACACAACATGCGATATTGAAATAAATTGATTGTAAGCTTATTCTAAGAATGGGAATGAATTAACAATATTTTTATGTCATGAATATATCATATTACAGTGCAAAGTGTATGTGGGCCTACAGTTATTTATAAAAATGACCCAATGATGAAAAGGATGTGATGCACAAAGCACACAAATTATGACGATAGTCTACCTTTTGTTTACAATATTTTTAGGAATTTCGGTAATTTTCATTTTGCCCTGAGGTTGTTGATATAATTTAATAATCATTTGCCTTTCTTTATTTTTTTAACCTTCTGCATGGAGAGCGTCCAAGGTATGTAGTCACATAATAAAATTGAAAATATTTGGGTGAAATTCAAATAAGATCATTTAATCATTTTTCATTAACCTGGTCGGTGTTAACATGGTATTAATTACTCTGGTATATTTTCTTGTTCATTGGGTTTTGTACGTGAATATTTATTATTGTTTTTGCATTGATTTCCTTTAAATTTATTGATTTTGAAGGGGGAATTTTTATTTTATGGGTTTAATATAACTTAATATAACTTAATTCGCATCACATCGCTGGCGACGGATCCGCAGGCCCGGATTCTATCCCCGTACCTCCTAAGCTTTTTTCTGAGGTCTGGAACGGGATACACTCAGCCTCGTGATTCAAACTGAGGAGCTACTTGATTAAGAAGTAGTGGCTCCGATCACGGAAACTTTCATTAAGGACAGTAAGTGTCGGCATGCTGGCCACTTGCCTCTAACCCTGCCATCTGCCTATGGTGGATGACGCAGCTATCAGATGGTGGGTCTAGTCCCTTCGGGGATGGAGCGCCATGTGGTTTTTTTTTATGTATCCAAATACGTATCACACATGTTTAACAAGCTAAGTATCTTATTCTTATGTACATTTTCAAGTTGAACCTAACTTATTGGAAAAGTCACCTCTAGGCCTATATGCCATCATTATCAGCAGAATTGTTACTGGCCTAATAGCGTATACCGAAATGAACATTGAAATTTAAAAGTGTCTATTTAAAATAATTTTTCATATTTTTACTCTCTCTCTCCCTCTCCCCTCTGTCTATACTATAGGCAGTAGAAGATTTGGGTTCTACCCTGAAATTTCATTTCGAGATTTCTGAATTAACACACCCCTTCAATCCAAAATTACATTTTCAGAAATATGTTTCTGTGTATCTGAAAATGTGTAAAACAGAAATTTTATATCTAGGTCAAATATCTTCCTCATGTGTGATGTACTGTAGCATGAAATTTACTTTCTCTTCCTTTACCAATTTACATGAAGGAATTTTATTTCTATTGAATTTATTGATACAGCTGTGACGATTTTGGTGTAGTTTTAGAAATATGTAGGATTAGAAATAATATAGCCTTAAATTACGATTTAAACCTTCACGTTGGAACTTATCCTACACCAAAACTATTCATAGCCTATTTAGTCCTATAGAGAAGATGGGAATATATAAAGTGGGTATATTGAATACGTTTTGTGCAACACACGTAAGATAAGTTTCTGTATAGATGTATTATGAATTCTTAAAAATTCTTCTTAATAAGTTGAAACTTCAAAAAATAAATAAATCAGTAAATAAAAATCTAATCAGGAATCACCAATATCTATTGTTACATTTTAAATATAGACCTGGAATTTAATATCGTTAGACCTATGTCAAATTCTAGAGGGCACAACACAAAGTTTACATAAATGGGGCTACATAATTATAAACCTAGATGTTCGCTAACTTTTTTTTTGGGGGGGGGGAAGTCGTTGATAGCTTATGGTGATGACTTAAGGGTCTTAGGGTAAAGAGGTATAGGTATATTTCGTTTATTGTAAAGTTTTACAGCTTTATAATAGACTATTATTTTAAAAAATAACGCTACTGCATTTCTTGATTTTTACTATATTTTGTTGCACAGTTGTTAATAGCCTTATGTAGTCCAATGACCTAATATCGTTACTTCGTTGGAACAAATGGAGTTAATGATGCATCGAGTCACACACAGTGTTTGTATAATTATAATCATGTTAAAATTATAATGTTATGTTTGCAATATAAAGTAAATATTATGCGCAATTTGCAGGTGTTATTATGATAATAATATTAAACATAAACACATCAAAGATAATTGGTTATTAAAAACAAAACATTAATTATCTCCGGGATACTCCCCACCAATTAGCATCATTGATCAAACGTAATGTTCTGATAATTTGTATGCAAACAGTGATCTATTTAATATGGCATCGAAATGGGTAAGTTTGTTTGAATGTTTGTTAAATAATACATTTTAATAGTGCTATTAATATAAAAGAGCAAAAAATTAAATGTGATTCATTAGGAAGTGGAGGAATACATACCTACTCAAATAGCGCTTGATGCTTGTTACTACAAAGGATGAAATTAACCTAGACGTAATATTCAGGCCACCTCAGGTAGGCTAATTTGCGAGTGCGGAATCAGTGTTTGATATGTAAACAGATCAATCTACAAGCATATTGTGCTTCCCCCTACAGTATCAGCGGAACTGAGGACACTTGATGCCTTTAGACAGATGAATTTATCATGCATATTATTTTGCGTAAGCTTATTAAGCAATGTGTCTACGACTGTGGCCTGAAAGTAGATGTGTTGTGGGTTTTCGTGATTTTTCCTACCCTTGACGTCAACGTGGTATTTCCGATCACAACAATTTTAGCCATGTTTTCCGAGCGTTTCAATTCAATTCCTGTTAATGAATAACACCGAAATATATTATCATGTATAGGGGGGACATAGACAAGCAACTTTCAATAGGAGATTTTTGTTCTATGGATTCAATATTTTCTGTTACAGCATAAAATCTCCCAGGGCATGGCCGCCACTGACTTCTAACATTTGAAAAAATGCAGCACATAGGAACTTCGTTGTTAACACTGCAGTCATGAATAAAAGAAACTAATGCAGTGGCGGCCAGTCACGTGATTAGTCTGTAAATTTTGGAGATTGTGGAAACACTAAATTATGATATAGCTGTTGATGAATGATTAAGAATCAGGTTTTTATCAATCACTAAGAAGGCATGAAGTCAATTTTTTGAAAATTTTAACCCTATTTGGCTTCATTATTGACTTATGAGCACTTATGACAAGTGAGCTGAACGATTTGGACTAGGATTGAGCATCATGGAAAACAACCGATATTTTTGCTACGTCGATGTTTTTATAATAAATATAAGATTAATGGGCCTATCTTGGTTCTAAAATATAATTTTATTTACAGCAGCATAATTTACCATTTTTTTTTTCATTTTCATCTCATGAAAATATTTCAGTTTATTTATGGATTTTGCCTAATTTTCTGAAACCATTATATATTTTTTAATATTCATCGATGCTTTTCGTCAAAATACATCGATGTTTTCAAGTCTATATTACCGTCATATCGATGGTTACCGCCGATTTTAACATCGATGGTCGGTGCTCATCCCTTGGACTCGTACAAATCCAAAGGGGGAAATGATTAGATTGTCTCTCTGAATTCATCTCAGCCTACATTAATGCATGTGTTTTTAATGTTTACATGAGGTGATTACAATAATTATTAAATGTCAACTATGGAATACGTTTCCTGTGCTGATTCCTGATAAGCGTAATATTTACTGTGTTTGCATAGTAGGCCTAAATCTTAACGTACCGAGACAGTGGTTGCCTACAGAGTCTCCGATCTGATTAGAATATAGGCTAATGAAAAGAGGACGTATCTTTATCACTTTTGTGAGAGTTGATAAAGCAAATTCGATAAATATTGAGTGAATCAGGTCTGTAATTGGCTGATTTCAGACTCATTCTTAGGTGTTATTCGTCCAAATCTAAAGACGTGTGAGCTAAATAGTCTAATAAAATAATTTGTTTAGACTACTCATGAACATTTTTGCTGATAATTTTACGTTCAAGACAGTTTTAACAAGCTTGCAGTGCAGTGAAGGGATTTATCAAATTTCTAAAAATCTTGCTTGTGTTACTTATCCTAAACATGTTCTCGATTATAATTGCTAAACATTTAGGCTATTTTTTTTTAAATTATATCACTTCGTGGATTATAATATTGGCCCACACTGTATTGTTTATTGAGCTTTGTCTATCTCTATGGGCAACCTGGGCAACCCTTGGCTGAGGAAAGATCGGAAATAAATAATAAAAAATGATTATTACTTTCTTCTTCACATTTACTAACTATAAATAGAAGGATTATTAGATTTTTCGCATTTATGGTAGACCGATTTCAGTGTTAAGCTGCTAGCAGCTTTCGCCATACCTTTCTCCTGGCTGCATGTGTCAGACATTCGAAGCAGAGATTCAAACCAATTACAGGAATCCCAATAAGAAGATTTTGGAACGCAGCTATCTGGCGAGGTAGAGCAGCAGGGACATGGGGAACTTCACATCGATGCCCGTCGAACTGAAATGCTCGTAGCAACTGCATGCAAAAGAATGCATGGGCTTACCTCGTATTTAATCGAAATTAAAAATATACAAAAAAGTATCTGGAGCATTCCTGTAATTTTTATACCCCGTTTCTGTGTTGGGATAAATTCCATTGCGACTGGCATTTAAAGGGGTAGCAGAAAGGGTGGGCTGAATGCTAATAATCCGGTGAGTTGGACGGCACAGCAGCAAGGGGGGGGGGCGCAGTCGGTACGAACAAGGATATGAGTTTCACAGTGCAGTCCCGCTAAACAGTGGTGTACAAAATGGCTTCCTGCATAGATGTATGCCAGGAAAGATATTGTTTTTTCTTTGTGTTGCAGTATTGGACTTTTCAAGTTCACTTAGGCCTATATTTTGCTTAGTTCCCTACACAAGATGAAAAAATTGGGAAAAGGGAGTCTTGGAAAAATTAATAAAGAGAAGTAATATGAAGAGAATTGCTGTTAAGCGATTAGTCCGACTGCCTATAGGCCTAGGTTTCTGGTGTAGGTTTCACTGATATTAATTGTATTCTATGCCAGTATTGTTGTCCAGTGTCGAATTATTCTAATGTAAAACATATGTCTGTAACAGAAGATGTCATATTTCATAGGATAGGCCTATGTAAGTGTAGCCTACGTCACTCTATTATTCTTTAAATTTTGAAATTATGTCGTAACCACTATGTTCATTGTATGCTCATTGCAATTTGTATATATTTTTCATTATTCTTCGGATTGCGGTTTCCACTCTTTCCCCATTTGCTTTGACTATTCCATTCTTACTGACCAGTAACGTTTAGCTATGCTCCTCGGATATCTACCAATCACGATCGCTTACTTTATAGTCTAATATGTTTTATAGGAACTCAGAGATGCGATTTTACCTGATACAATGTCAGCTCGAAAAATAAATATAAAATCGAAACTGTATAGTCCTAATTACATAGGTCAAGTATCTTCCGGGGATTCACACTAAACGTGATGACGCTTTTCTACTTCCTTTACTACCACTTTACAAAAAGAAACTTCGTTTTCGCGTTTTTCTCAAAAACTACTTTACAGATTTTGTTTTTCTTTGGACTTAAATTAGTCAACATCATCATCATTGGCTCAACAACTCATCTCTGAGTTTTGGCCTCCTCAAGGCTTTTCCTCCAGTTACCACGATCCTGTGCCTCTTTCCACCAGTTTCTCAGTCCCAATTCTCTATAGCATCCTAATTCACCTCATCCTTCCAGCGGAGTCTTGGTCTTCCTCTTTTCCTTCTCCCTTCTGGTTAAATTAGTCAACACTAACCTAGAACTTTTATTTGAAGTAAGCCTATCCTATTTTTCTCTATAAATTCTCTGAATGGTAGAGTTTTATTTTTCCTCAAGTGAGCGCTTTATTTATTTGCATTAATTAAATTCAATTGGTGCCTGATACTGTATTGTCTCTTTTCTTGCTGTAATATAATTTTGTGCACTCCTTACTTGCGGTGAACAAATCTTGTGTCTGACATGGCGGCTCTTTTGTTAGCTCGCCACCTGGATGGTATAACTGAGCTACTTAGCTGCTTTTTAATAAGCTGATATGTCGGCTGACATACACACACACATATGGCGCAGCCTTAGAATCTTGCGAGACAAAGCAAATGACGTGTCCGCTCTAAATGCTTATTACAGCCCCACCTTTCAAAAGAAATCGTCTATCCTTTTCAAGTAATTGATCTTGTTCACTACCCCTCTCGCTCTAGTTGGAATAGAGGTAATAAACTAGAACTCAAGGAACTTTTCAGAAGATACGGGCACATTTAACTTGCTTGCCATGGTTATTATTTAAGTTCTTTTGCAAAACGAAAATTGAACATACAGAGTGTCCCAATAAAATGTATACACTCTTTAAATTACTATAACACTAACAATTATTATAACACAGAAAAGTTTCAAAAATCAAAATAATGTGAACAAATGTAGAAACCAGCCAATTATCGTGTTCAAATTGTTGGCCATTGCGGTCCTTGCACAGCTGATAACGCTGACTGAATCCAAAACGTTCCTAATTATTTCAATTGTTATTTCGGCACATTCTCTTTCAACGGCTGCTCTCAACTCATTGATTGTAGCTAGTTTTGTGGTGTAAACGTTGTGTTTAACATGCCCCCACAGAAAAAAAAAAATCCATGGGGGTCAAATCAGGTGAGCGAGGAGAGTACTTGATACTTCCTCTTCGTCCTACCCATCTGGTTGGCAGGTGGCCGTCAAGATAGGCCCTTACGTCGCGATGGTAGTGGGGAGGTGCTCCATCCTGCTGGAAGTACCATTCTTCATTCCTAAACATCTCTTGGATGCGTGGCATAGTGGAATCTTGTAGCAAGTTGAGGTAATTTACTCCACGGTATCATAAAAAAAGAAAGGTCCAATTAAACCAAATGCTGACAAACCACACCACACTGTTACCTCTGGTAAGTTCACATGGTGTTCCACTGCTACATGAGGATTGTTAGCTGGCCAGGAGGTGCAATTGTGACGATTAATTGAACCATTTAACTTGAACGTAGCCTCATCACTCCAAACAATCTTGTTTGGGAAAGGATTGTCCTCTGCACATTTTGCTTGGTACCACTCACAAAAGTCAATTCTCTGGTCATAATCATCTTCCTTGAGAGCGTGGACTAATCTAGGAATAAAACTTCTCCATTGGGCACGCTTCAAAGTGCGATGGACGCTCGATTTTGGGACTCCTGTCTCACGAGCCACTTGCCGAACGGATTTTCTAGGCGATTGCTGAAATCTTTCAATGACTTCTCTTTCTCTTGTGGGGCTGGTGGATGATCGAGGTCTTCCGGAATGGTTCTCATGGACATCCTTAACAGTTCCTTCTTCCTCAAACTTATCTCACAAACGAGTAATTGTGAGTCTCGTTGGTGCATCTCGATGAAACTCCATTCTAAACCGTCTTTGCACTTCACTTATATTCTCAGTCTTCCAGTAGCACTTTGGAAAGAATTTTCTTTCCTCAAAGTTTAGTCTGACTCCAGCCATTATTTTAAGCAGTCACAACGTAAAAAAGAACAAAAAGTGTGGTTGTTATGAACTGTCAAAGAGTGTATACATTTTATTGGGACACTCTGTATTTAACAAGATTCATTAGCAAAACTTCTGTCCTCACTGGCGTAACTAAAGGTCTCGCAGACCCCGCGTTCCTGTCGTTCGTTGCAATGCATATAGCCTACATAACAAGCAGGCCTGAGTAAAAAACTTTCTTTTTGCGATTTCGCAAGTTGCGAAATGTCCGACGGTCCTCATCAAAGTTATTAATTTTTTATTTTTATGTTACTGCTATTCAGGTAAGCCTACTATGTATCTACTTTATTTGCATGATGCACTTCATTACAACAATAGTTTACGAGTGATTTTTACAGCAGACCTACCCCTTTTTTCATTGTGGGCCTACATTATTAAGTGCCAGTAGCCTATGGTACTTTATGAGATTGTGTGGTGGACGAAAAAATGTCTGTCCGTCTGTCTGTCCGTCTGTCAGTCCGTCTGTACGCACCATAACTCAAATACGCTTTTTCGTATTTTCATGAAACTTGGAAAACACATTTATAATGTCCATGGGAAGAACCCTATTGATATTGAACCAAATCGGTTCACCGGTACCGGAGTAATGCCCAATTTAGTGCCTATTTTAATAGATTATGGCGCCTTTCTATTAGAAAGGCGCCATCACTCAAATACGCTGTATCGGATTTCCATGAAACTTGGTATACCCATTTATGACGTCCATGAGAAGTGCCCTATTGAATTTGAACCTAATCTGTTGACCGGTACCGGAGTAAAACCCAATTTAGTGTCTACTTTAAAGGCGCAATAACTCAAATACGCTTTATCGGATATTTATGAAACTTCGTATACGCATTTATAATGTCCATGGGAAGACGTTTATTGATATTGGACCAAATCGGTTGGCCAGTACCGGAATAATGCCCAATTTAGTGTTTTTATGTTAATATATAAGAAGTCGCGATAACTCAAATATGCTTTATTGGATTTTCCTGAAATTTTGTATACCCATTTATAATGTACGTGGAAAGACGTCTACTGATATTGGACCAAATCGGTAGACCGGTACCGGAGTAAAACCCAATTTAGTGTATATTTTAAAGACGCGGTAACTCAAATATACGCTTTACCGGATTTTTATGAAACTTGGTATACACATTTATAATGTCCGTGGGAAGACGTCTATTCATAATGGATAAAATCGGTTGACCTGTTTCGGAGTAATGCTCAATTTAGTGCCTATTTTATGGTAATATACGTATTCGAAAGAATTTATAAAAAAAATGAAAATCAGTTATCTTGACAACATAGCCTATTGTTTTACTGTGATCTTATAAGGCCTTGGAAATTAAAATACAGGTAGCTATGACAAAAAACATATTGATTTACATGCACTTATCCAACTAGACCGTTAAAATGACCCAGGTGGCCGAGATGGTAGACCTTTCTTCTTCCGTAAGCCCTGCTTAATGAATAAATCTGGAGCTTAACTTGGAAATCAATTAAAAAATATATATATTCTGCATATCATAATTGCAGTCTTAACTGATTAAACAAAAACATACTCGCACTTTGTTACATCAGTTTACCTGATTTTATTTAAATAGCAAAAATAAAAGACCTCACCGTGTATCTTAATTTTTTGGGCCCCTGAATCTCTCCGCCCCCTCACGTTGTTAAGCTCCTGTCGCTTATCAATACGTTATTCGTTTTCCATAGGCCTACAAAAGCTGCGTCCATAGCTGCTTTGGCGGCAATTCATAAGGAAGATTCTGCAAGGGAAATTATTTGATGCTTTTCTGACTTTTCAGTTAATCCTGTGGATACTCTCCACTATTACAGTCTCTTGGAAATTCTAATCCTCGCGTTTTTGTGTGAAGTTAAATTGAAGTTAATTAAAAACATAATATCTTGCGGAATTGATTTAGCTGAAGCTGGGGTCAGACACGGCTTGTATGATGGTTATGAATTGACTGGTCTCCAGGACAAGTTCAAGTCTCTCTCCGCACAAATCAAAGGGATATGAGAGATGCCTTTTTACTGTGAAACCGCTGTTGATGAAAAGGGCCCCTTGCTCTCGCTCTCTAGAAAGGGATCTCTTGATGTCTGCTAAGTGGTTTTACCGGCCCGTGGTAATGCCTTGCTGGTTTGCTTTCGGTCTCAACATGAACAAAGAGTTGCGTGGAACATGGAAGACTTTATACTACAGTGAGTTATGTCCATGTCTCCTGTTATTGGCATATTTTAAATACTAAATTAGGAAAAACAATGGGAAATTATAGCATTACCTCCTCTACAAATGACACGAATACATCTCATACCCTATACCAGGCCTAGGCCTATTAATTGACTGCCTCCCGAGATCCCTAAGACTGGCTCTTGAATTAAATACTTTATTATGTACAATATCTTACGACACATTTTGTTTTTGCGATGAAAATGAATTTATTCTCAAACACAATTATCAAGGGAATATTAGAATATCCACATAACTTATCACTACAGCCAATTGTGGCGCCAAGAGACCGAAAACATTTTGGCCCATCCTCGCTTTTGCACACAATTGATAATGAAGGATTAGAGAATAAATTAAAAAATACTGAAAATAAACTTTATTAAAGTCATTCTTGTTTTTAAAACACGTGCGATCTGTACATTTCTCAAAAGTAAATGCAATAGGAATGTCTGATGTTTCGGAAAGAGAAAAGGCTAGTTCCAGTAACACTGTTGTTATGTGTTGTCTGTTCGAAGACTTGTCTGACAGAAATAGGCCAAGACACACCTGTGTAGTCACACGGGAGAGAGACTAAAGAGGCAATAAGCAATTATCTCATAAAGGAAAGTTACTTTTCTTGTGTGAGGTCCGTGAGTAAAACAGTTTGGGATCATAGGTCATGCAGAGAGGATCATTTTTTGTTCAGGAACATATAGCCTGCCCCCAAACACTCGTTTGTGAGTTATGCGCATGGGCCAAGGTGCTGGCCTACAAGGTTTGAACATTAAATCAAAACAAAAGTGCGCAAATTACATTCGATTGGAAGGCATGTTCTCACTTCAGCTGAGCTCTGGTGGCAACTGGACTTACGTTCGTCATACTCTTGACATACCCCCTGAGAAATAAATAAGGTGCGTTAAATCGGGCGATCGCGTTGGCCACGCAACAGTCTTGCTCGTCCAATCCAGTGTTCCCCTAGTCGAAGGTTTGCTGTGTTCTTGCATCCAAACTAAAATGTGGTGGAGCATATCATATTGGAACCAGACAGAGCTTCGAAATCGTTGCTGCGATGGTTTGAAGCATGTAAGTTATCAGGCACAGGATCGACTGTTTGAACACCCGTTTGTAAGAAAAGAAAATTTTAATTTGTGCACAATTGTGTTTATTTAATGTTCGAACCTTATAGGCGAGCACCTTGCGCTTGCGCATAACTCATAGGTCTAAACATGTTTGGGGGTGTACGTTCCTGAACAAAAAAATGATCCTCGCTATCTTCTATCTTCCTTAACAGTTGCCAGTGAGGTCCTTTACACCCAGTAGACTAATATTTTACCATAATCTGATTGCTAAAATTGGCATAATCAAAACAGTCTATGTGCTTTATCTTAACGGATATTAATTTGGACATTGGCACTAAATCGCTGGGGGTAATCTTAAAAAGCTCTAATTCCTAAGAAGTCATAATTCCTTGTCTTGAATAAACTACCAATCTTGTTCAAAATAACAGATCGATAGAAGCAGTTAAAATTATTATAACTCCTAATTATGTCCCTTCGAAACAGAAAATGTGTTAAGAGGAACTGATGAACGTTTCATGAAGTTATTTACAATCCTCATGAATCATCCGATATATTACATAGGCCTATCACAACCGATTGCATTGATATCGCTTTTAGTATAGTAGTTGTAGTGTAGAACTATTTCAGATAGCCTAAGCTTGGGGTACATTCTAGGCCCATATTAAAAAAATTGCAAGGGCTCGCCTATTTTGTATCTTAACTTAGACGTATTTAGACCTTCGTTAATCATATACTGGTACTAAGTGTCATTGCAGATGGATAAAACCTTTAAATTAATACCGGTTGTGCCAATTCGATCCTAAAGAATTGTAGACTAAATTATAATATTACCCTACTGGCACTTAACAAAAGGACCGCCTGCGTGGTCTAGTGGTATCGTGGTATCGTGGTTCTGTGGGCCCAGGTCCGATCTCCAGTACCTCAGATTTTTTTGAGATAGGGAAGTCTGGTGCGGGGTGCACTCAACCTCGTGATACAAACTGAGGAGCTACCTAATAGAGAAGTAGTAACCTCTGTCAAGAAAACCACCATTAATGGCGTTGTGTGTCGGCATGCTGACCACATGCTCCCAATACTGCCATCTGCCTATGGTAGTTGACGCAGCGGTCGGGTGGTAGGCCTAGTCCCTTCAGGGATTTAGCGCTACGGAGTTTAGTTTTTTTTTTAGTTTTTAACATTAAAAATTGAATGACGTTGTAGAAGGATAAAAACATCTCGAATGTGCCAATGCATTTTGGGAAATCATCAGTGACTAATTCGGTTTAACTTACATTATTAACTTAATAACATTCTAATAAAGATCCTAGTTATGAAAGTCTTCTTTTAGACTGAACGTCCAGTTACAAAATCCTATCGAAAGCATGCTGATTCGATGTCATGCTAGGTCATAATTTTGTTATAACATTAGGCAAACAAAACTACTGGAAACAGTCTTGTCACGAGAGGTAGTGGGTCATATCAGGCAACTTGTGTTTTTGTTTGTACAAATTTGGATTGGTTTACAGTTAGCTTGTTATTTGCTTCATGCAATATACAATCTACTCACTCATTAAACTCTATTGGAGAATTGAATACACACGAAAATATCATAAAAGCTCTTTGATTCTTTTTCAAACATAATTAATAGGCTACGTCTTATAACCCTTTTAAAGGTAGTGATTACATTTTTTTAAACTTCTAGCTTTCATACATGTCTGTCACGGTCTCAGGTAGACCTGTCTGCTGTACTTTAGGCATTCCCGCCAGATAGCCAAACTGGAAGATATTTTTATAGAATGTATTGAAACTGATTCCGTGGGCCTAGTACATGTTTCTAATGTACGTAATTTCTGGACTAATGTGCAATTTACCAAATAGTCTTAAATTTTAATCATAGGTTTGTATGGATGTCGTTGTACAGACCCTGATTATTCGGACTATTATTATTATTATTATTATTATTATTATTATTATTATTATTATTATTATTATTATTTTATGAGCAAGAAAAACTTGAAGTACGATGCAGTTAGTTTTTATTTTCTGGTTTATGGTGTCATAGATTAATGTAATGTATCGTTTTTCTCAAAATCAACACAAATTAAAAAGAAGATATCTAACAGATCGATTACTAACCCTACAAATTGAAAATAATCAAAAACTTGATTTTACTTAGATCGTTGTTGCAGATATGTTTTTCTCGCCCAAGCTACGCGAGACCTTATATAACTGTTAGAAGGAAGGGGAGATCTGCTTTCAATATCTGAGCGAGGAATTAAGTATCTAGGAGACTTGGTTTAATGGAGAGAGAGGGAGAGAGAGAGAGATCGGGGAGAGAGGAGCCTGCGCCATTTCATTTGCAATTGGACACCAATTAATTACCATGGTTAATGAAGCGGCCGAATGTCACACAAGTTTTTATTTATCCATGACTTCAGCCATGCAAGAAGTAAAAAATAAAACAATTGTGTACAGTTTTCGAACGCCTTTATAATTAGGCCTAAGTTACAGGGCAAGTTTAGGCTAAGTTTCGGTTGGACATAATTTGAGCCTGTTTAAATAGTACAGGAGTAATCGGTTAAGGGTATTTTTTATAGCGTTGGCCTACAGTTTAGATTCTAACTAGGGATGGGTCGATTCCAGATTTTCTCGATACTCGATACCGATACATTATTTTTTCCTCGATACTCGATACCTTCAACATTTCCAGTTTCAATAAATAGGTACATTAAAATTAAAATTTTAGAGAACTGTGTAACACCAACTAAATTAATTAAGTCTGCATATTTAATGAGACAAAATTTAATATCATCAGTAGCCTATAATTATTTTTAAGCTCTACATTAAAACTAAAATTAGTTTCTGAACAGTCCACTTACAAATTTTTGTTAAAAAATACTAGCATTCTCACTTAATTGCAGAGTTACAAAAGTATCGAAAAAAATATCGAGCAAGTTTTCTGAAGTATTGTTCGATGCCGATACCATGCAAGTATCGAGAGTATCGAGGTATCGAAAGTATCGAGGACCCATACCTAATTCTAACGAAGTGAATTCTGACTACATACGAGTATAAAGAGAGTTACATGGTAATAGCTTTGTAGGCTACTAGGCCTAACAAGTACGAAAAATAAGGATTTATCGGACGAATAAAGTATTGCAGACGAGGCGTAAACCGACTGAAAATGCTGCAATAATTTAAATTAATGCGTATATTCATTTATATGCACAATAAAATTCACTCAGAAGACTAGAAGGCTCCTAATTCGTCTAATTCGTACAAATAATTTTTAGCATACCAATGACAATCATTAAAATATGGAATTGCATGGACTTCCTAACCCTAGTTACAATGTAGTGTAATATAGGATCCAGACTTTAATTAACTAAAAATGCCTAAAAATACAAAAAAATTTAAAAAAATAATAATAAAAAATGAAAATACTAGTTCATTTATCAGATTTGAGTCTATTCTACATTTATGTTGTTGACCCAATTATAGGCTTGTAATTGATTATTACATAGGCCTACGGCTAGATGCAAACAGCAAACACCGTCTTTCTATATCCAAATTAAAATTACAACAGGAGTTATTTACGAGTATTTATGCTTATTTAGACTTCCGATAATATGCAATGTAAGTAAATGCACAAAAACTCTACACAATGTAAAAAGAAACACAAAATTAGAGTAGCCCTACTTCTCATGGAGTTCACAGTGAGACCAACGATTCGGGGGATTGTGGGGTACGAGTGGGGGTGGGGTGGAGGGATGGAAATTCGAAATTTTTGAAACCACGTCTTGTGGGGTATCGTTGAAAAGCTCTTGATGAGTAGGCCTACTCTACAAATCTATAACTAGTTTCTCGATAGCTCTCATATAAGGCGAGATTTGAATGTTTGAAAAAGTGCTCTTTCCTCTTTTTTGCAGTTATTATTGCGGGTTTGTCATGCCAAGGCTAAAAAAGAAGAGTGCTGCGCAGCGACAATAAATTAAACCAAAAGCACTTTGAAATCTACCTCAGCCTGTAGGCCTGCCTAAAGGGATTTTATTTTCATTTTCTAAACTACCTGGCAGTGTAATGGAACTATAGTTGTATTGTAGCCTATGTAAATGTTTGTCTACCAGAAATGGCCTTTTAAAGTTTAAATTGACTGACTAAATAGAAAAAATCTGATGACCGAATTCCTCTTCTTAGTTAAATGGCAAGTTACTCTCATCTATAGGCTACTCGTTTTATGTGTGTAACAGTTGTTTTTTTATCTCTGACATTTTATGATGTAATTAACTTTGATGCAATTAATGTAAACACACTAGTTTTGTTTTTATTCGTTTCAGACAACGGACAAAAAGAAGAATCCTGAAATGATATTTCATACTTTGTCAAATTTATTTATTTTTCATATCATACAGCATTATACTGATGTTTTTCAACGGTGCGGTAAAATGCTAGGCCTGTATCGAATGTTTTTACGTTCGTCCAACAAACATAAACACAGCAATGTATTAACAGGATTTAATATTTCATAGCTTTTTAAAGTTTCGGGCTAAAAACACACAACTATTTTCCGTAAAATTCCGTCCTTTTTTCTTTCTTTCTTTCTGTCTTTCTTTCTTTCTTTGTATATTTATTTATTTATATTTTATAGTTCTTTTTCTATATTATGCCTACTTACTATTACAGCTTCATCTTCTTGACATATTCAATTCCACCAATTAATTCCAGGTTGCCAACAGGCAACAAAATAAATAGGCTGTTTGTTAATAGTAAGAGAGTAGTAGTTACAAATTACATACAGAAAAAAGTAGCAAGTGAGTAATAAATTACTAGGACAAAACAAAGAAAAAATAGAATTGGCTGTATTTGGTTAGCCGAGAAACGATCTAAGGTAGGACGTACGATATAAGGTCAAGGTAAATGAAACGGCATAACTTACTTATAACATAATCAATGTTTTTTATTAATGGAAGAAAATAAAGCCGATGTCCTACGATCCAATTTTTGGTCCAAATCAGTTGGATCGTGTGACATGCCCCACGGGCATTTCACACAATTTTATTTTTCATCCAATTGCATTATATGCTACGGAACAGAAAGGTTTCTAATTTTATATAAAAAA
The DNA here is from genome assembly GCA_964059195.1 of Ectobius pallidus. NCBI lineage: Eukaryota > Metazoa > Arthropoda > Insecta > Blattodea > Ectobiidae > Ectobius > Ectobius pallidus. The sequence continues at coordinate 91,528,997 of CAXKWD010000009.1, forward strand.
AAAATGAAATAAATCAATGAGCTTTATTCTCTCCCCGCATGACGTAGAAACAATGCATGTTCATTTGTTCATGCATATTTTAAAAATTATTTATGCATACTTGCAAGCATATTTTATTATTTGATTATGCATACAAATTCGGGCTCTAGTAATCTCTATAGAAATCTGAATCATAATAAGAATGACAACCATAAGGCTCCTTATAAGTGACACTATTTCTTAACTGGATAGCCTACTCTAGGTATCTCTTATTAGGAAACAGCATTCACTAATAATATATCACATCTGCCCACATTAAAACTTCTTATGGGAGATGTTGCTAAAGCTGTAGCCTATAATGTTACATTTATTATTATTTTTTTTTTTAAATAGAAAATAAAGTTACTGTCGAAACCTACCTTTCAAGTCTTAAAATCTTCAGTTAATGTCATCTCAATAAAAACTTAAACTCAGAACAAAGAAGTAACACCATCACATTTTCGTATCAAGCTCCCTTCTGACTCCACAGAACATGCTGTCATACGAGGAATTACCATTTACATACAATGAATAGCCTGTATGCCACTTTCGGCAGATACCAGGAGCTCGTTAAGGGGCTACCGAGGTGTCTTTTATTAGGAGACTGCATCTTATTTGGCTACTTTACCTAAGTAGGCTATGCTGGACATTTTATATTAAAATGTCGGTAGCATTCATGGCGGTACTTCCTTTTTAGTTTTATGATAACTGTTATTAAAAGTGTATGTTTACTCTCTATTATTATTTTAGCCTGTGTTTATTCGTTCGCTGTAATTGAGAACTCAGTTGCACTTCGTTCAGTATTTGTCGAAGATTACCTTGCCAAACTCAAGTGACTGTTTTGGGATCCTCCATACTCTTCGGATATCTCACAGTCTGACCTACTCTTTCGGATAAAAAGTAATCTGGAGAGCTGCTAATTTCGAGCGCTGATGAAGTCACGGCCGTTGCGCTGAAGGTATAGACCTAGTGTAGTCTAGATCTCCGTTAACCACCGGCATCCTTTGACTTTTAAGCCAAGAGTAGAACGGGAAAGCTACACTGCTGGGGAAACAGAATTAATGCTAGGCCTAACTTACATTGCGACAAGTATCTATGAACAAGCCTATGAATATTCGGGCTACGCATCGACCATGCCTGTAGCTTTAGTTCCTGCGCCACTTGCTTTTGCTTGTGCTTCTGCGCATATTGTTCTTTAAATTGTCTCGCTATATACGACTCATATCCCACGTGGAGTCACAGTTTAGCCTAAGTGTAAAAAAATGAAGGAATGCATCCTGATTGGTTGCGAACAAAATCATGTGGTTCTAAAGCAAATTCATCGCCCACGCAACAACCGGAAGACCCGAAATTTACAAGCCTGTTGCTCAATACACCCTCCAGTTTAGTTATTTATGGCAGTCTGCCGGCCTGCTTTTGATTTGAGTGCTTGACGTGGATTTGGAATGCACTAAGCTATACCGAGAGTTGTTTCGTAAATCAGATCCCAGCAATGCTTCCAAACACGGCACACGCTTAGGCAATACTGGGACAGGGAACTACTTTGAAATGTTCTATAAATGAATTTAAAGTAATTTATTTCTGTGTTGTTACCTTGGCATTTTAAGCCAGTATGGATTTTAATTTCGCTTAGCCTTCCACTTCCTTTGATAACCAACGGTTACTTACATTCTCTACAGCCTCACTATAGTTTTAGAAATGATCAGCAGTGAGTGAGTTTCAGCTTCTTTCTGAAGTATATTACCTCCCTTCTACAATAAATGTTTAAAATTTGAAGCAAATTAAGATGAAAACCAATTACACAGATCATCTAGTACTAAACTAGATCATGGATGAAATAGTGGTCAGTATATTGTTGGACATAGCACGATGTTGCTGTAAGCCATCCTTTGAGACACTGTCTCCCCTAGCGTACAGACACTATTGAATGATGTTCCTGCTACACAGAGAGGGGAAGGAAAGGATGCTGTAACCATGGCAACGGGCAGCTCTGCTATTGGCTGTTGCCTTTTGGTCATCGCTCCTGATTGGCTGCAAGAGGCATAGTGGGTACTCCGTCTATTGGTGGAACAAGAAGGTTGATGGGGTGCAACCCTTGTAAAGAGATAGAGATGTCATTTGTGTATACGGGGAAGGGGATAGCTAGTAATGGAAGCGATGTACCCGAGTTTCCAGTAATTGAATTTTGACCATCCCACCCCATTTGCTGCTATCCCTCGTGTCCTGGCTGAGATACTATTGAAAAATCGGCTGTCCCCTAGGAAGACGTTCTTAGGGATGGCGATGTTAGAATTTGTGTTCTTTATTTGTTTGACGGTCTGCATTGCCTGAGTTTTTTTCTGTCTCTCGTAACTACATCGCGGGGGGGGGGGGGCGAACTTGAAATTATGCTTCTCTCCCCCAACCTACTCTTCCTACATTTCCCCCACTCTCAACTGATTCTGGAGTGCGATAATCAGTAGACTGCAGAGTGCTTAAGCTGTCAATTACTCCTCCTGAATTTTAATAAAACACTAGGAGTGAAAGTGCTGCATTCAGTACTCACTTGTTGGCAGAGTGTAATACACTCCGATAGTGTAACCTACTGGTTCGTCGATATTGGCGATCTTTACGATACACTGTCAGTAGGTTACTAAAAATATCCTCAGCCGATAGCATATTATCGCATCTGATAGAGTTGTTTGAACTAGTTAATCAAGTGTCACAAAAAATCATGGTATCGATTTTTTGAAAGGTGTTTAAGAAAACTTCGATGATGGTTAGCTTCGCCTACAGGTTAATGAGTCAAATTGTAAACAGCTAACCACTGACTTGATATAGTGGAGCAAATGCAATACTTGCAATACTTGCAAGCCGAAAATATAGGTCAGTTCAGTAGGCCTATTCGGTAAATTTGAGTTGCGGCCCAGTCTCAAATTTACCTGGTCTACGAATTGCGGCACAAAGGTCTAGTCCACGAATTTCCGACCCAGCATATTGAGGACATCTGAGTAGCGGCCAGTTAATCAGATGTTGATCAGCCTGTTACCAAGGAGGCACCGAGCGGAGGTTGCCTGAGTAGGCCTATTTTTCCAAAAACCTGTGCATGTAGTCAGTTAAAAAAGCTATTTTATAACACAATGTCACTGTCCTAAGGTTTTATGGTGGCGCGTACGAAATTAACATGATAGAATTTCAAATTACCTATTTGTTTATTAATTATATAGGCTTATTTCAATACCTTAATTCAGGTTTTATGGTGTCTATATTCATTGTTGGATTATTTATTAGACTATACTTAACAGCGGTAATACTCAAAATACAAATTTCGGTGGGATTCGTGGTATAGCGGAGTTGGGGTAGGCCTGTACTAACTTATAGGGTACATTGAATCGCAACAGACATAGCATTTAGTACCTACCTTAATCCATTAATCCGAAAATAATCGTAATGGATTTATCATTTGAAAATGTAGCTACGAACTAATCGTAAGTTTTTGCTACTTAGAGTGTAAACATTCTATGAGTTTAATGGAAACAACGACACAGAGTAATAATCAGCCCTCAGCCAGGTAAATTATTAGTTCGGCCGCAACTCGTATTATGGCTTATTCATGGGGGGTGTAAGGTGTAATAATGACCATTTTGCATTTTGTTTTTATATTTTTTCACAGTCATTATCTGTGCGGTTTGGTTTAGACCTATCATCCCACAAATTTTTGGAACCGTAGGACCATTCTAATGTCTGTGTTCGTCGCCATTTTTAAATGGCTGCGTTTAGTCTGTCATTAAAAAATACCGGTATTAATAGGCCAATGGAATAGGTAGAACTTTAAATGACCGTTTATATGCAGAAGCTAAGACAAACGTTGCGATTAACGAGAGTTTATTTTTTACTATTCCCTTCATTTTTAATTTTTTTACAATTCCCATCTTCAACAGTTTTGACAGTGTTAAAATTGTTTCAAAAAAAGTATATGTAAGTTACTGCAGTGAAAACAGAAAACCTTTTGAAATTCACGCTGTTCATTATTACACATAGGCCTATGAGAATTAAACTTGCAAAAATCATGGTTGTGTCATCATTAGTGTAGAACTTTTCAATTTTACTTTACCCTCCCCTTTAAATTAAAAAGATAGGCTGAATGAAATCTTCCTTCGTTCCAAGACTTTATCGAAGTTTTCATACGTAGGCCTACACTAATGCATAGACTTTTGGCACCAGTCCTGCACAGATAGGCTTCAAATAGCATAGGTTACTACTTTATATCGTTCATAGGCCTACATGAAAATGGGACAGTGAAATAAAACATGTTTCACTGTATGATTATTTTCTTCACATCTAGGCCTACACAAAGTATTAAGCCTAAATAGATACGTTTCAAATTTTCCATACCCGATTAGAAAGTGAGAGTACAAATTTGGGATTAGTTGTTTACAAATTAACCTGCCTTACACTGTTGAAAAAATAGTTATTCCGTTTTTACTATTTTTCCACTGCATATTCCATTCATTGTTTATACATTTTTGTATGTGTTTCTTAACAGGCCTATAGGAAAGAGGGTAGGGGTCGTAGCAAGCTAGCAGCTAGTTTCGACAACTCGTCTGCTTTTTCGTTTCCGATAGATCTATCCCTTGAATGTAGGTGGACCCATGTCAAATAAAATATTCATGATGCATTTCTGGAGCAGTGTTCTAGTAGCAGATCACAAGCAAACAGATCCAGACTGTGATAGTCAGAAATAGCTTGTAAGGCCGCCTTGAAATCACTACTATGTAGGCCTACACGGTAGTTTTCGAATACCATTGGATTGCTTCGTTTATAGCTAATAATTCTGCCTGAAAAATGGAGCACTGTGATGATAATAGTTTCCACTTGGAGAAGCCATTGCAAATGAAAGATTTTAAATGTTATTCGAAGTTTAGTTTGTTACGGTTATTTAATGGCTTAGGCCTAGTTACTGTTTCTGAAATCGTTGCTTCGCCGATGTGTCAGAATTTTGACCCGCGGGATTTTTTTTTTTTTTTTTTTAACGTCAGTAAATATGCAGACACAGGACTCTCGCATTTACCCGTAAACCTGGTCGGGATTGAACCCGCATACTTGAGAACATAAAACCATGCCTTACCACCTGGTTCACCCAGGCAAATAAAAACAAATCAAATTCTGATTAGTGAAAGGTGGGCTGTATTAGGAAAGGAATTGTCGATTATGGTAAATGAGAGGCGATAGACGACTTGTCCTGATGCATTTAAGTGGGGAAATGATGAGATTTATATATATATACGGTAAATAAATTTACAGGGTGTTTCAAAAATACTTTTACAAACTTCTGGCATGGGTTCCTTGCACCAAAAGAAGGAAAAAAGTTTATATGAACATATGTCCCATTATCCTTGTTTTCTCGTTAGGAACTGTTCAACACATTGGTAGAACTCATAACACGTCAACACACAAAGCTCGTAACAAATGCTCGAAATGTCCTCCTCTTGCTTCTAGAAGCCATAACTCATAACTCATTTAACTTTATTTTTTGGTGTAAGGAACCCATGCCCGAAGTTTGTAAAAGTATTTTTGAAACACCCTGTTTATTAAGCCTACCGGTGAAAACTCAGTTCTCGATTTCATAACTTTACCTTAGTTGTAAGCCTGCTCTTAGAGTAGAAGGAAATATAATGTTTATGAAAATTTTCTAAACAGTTATATTTATTTGGTTGTAGGGAAGTTTCTTATACGTCTGAAGATTGTTGTTTAACCAAAGCTAACAAAACTTTATTCTTGCACAATATTAGTCTCTATAGCTAAAAAAAAAAAAAAAAGTTTTTTTTGTAAATAAATAAAATAAACTGAGATTGAAATCTCTTACTCAGATAATTTACAATAACAAAATATGGTACCAGAGTGTTTAATTTTCAACATGGCAAGAGTGGAATTCTCAGGAATTCAATAAGCAGTTTTTATCAATGTGCTTGTTATAAGATTGCAAAGCAAGTTCGTAGTGAGGGTGGAAACAGAGATGTCGTTGTAAATCTCGATTCCCCACCTCCTCACCATCATCAGCTCGGTATATACGAGAGTGAGCGGGCCCAAACCTCATTACCCGGTCCAAACGACGAGCAAGAATGCGTCAAAGCTTAAATTGGAGTTGCTGCGCGAACCAGAGTTTTAAATTACATTCCATCTCTCTTTTCATTTACTCCCCTGTCAAATTTACTCCCCCTTCCCTCTGCACTTCAACAACAAAATACCTTGTGAATAACCCTTTTTATTTAACATTTCAATATACATAATCTTAGCTGAGATTCTTTACTCTGAATAAAGCACTCTCGAAGTGTATAGAATTAAATTATAACAGTGTAGTCTTCCATTTACTTTCCTTTACGACTGGGTAGCATAGAGAAAATATAATTGTTAGAAAAAATCGCAAGCGAGATAATACTGGTAAACACATTTTCAGGATGCTTAGAACTTGAAGATGTCTTTGAAATTCAAACACTATTCTTTCTACCTGTTTATGCAAACCTCCTGGGTATAAACGATACTTGAACTTTTACCCTTCTTGCACTGCCATGAATTTCCTTGAAAACGTTATTAGAATGTTAAATGAACTTTTAAAACATTGTATTTATAATAGCGTTCGCGATATTGATAACCAATTTTATAAAATACTAGCTTAAAAGGCCCGGCGTCGCCCGGGTTTTTATTTTGTAATTTGAAATTAACTTATGAAGGACTTTCGATTTGTAGGCCTACATAGAACTTGAAATGAGGAAGAACGACTTATCACACTTAAACTATTTCCTCAGAAAACGCTAGATACAGCCACTACATGCTTGATTTCCTTTTGCCACATTTCTGGCGTCACCATCAATACTGCTATGTCAAACAGTTTCCTAACATCGCATAATTTAAAAGTTTTGTTATTTCTGGCCACAAACCCTTTGATAAAACTCCATACCAGTTCAATTGGATTCAAATTGCTATGATAAGGGGGCAACCTCAGTACTTGATGGCCCGCTTTATTTGCCATATCATCAACCACATATTTATTTTCATCTTTGTCCGCGAATTCCTGTGCTAAGATCACTAACTCTGCCTTAACACTTTTATCATTAAATGTTACATTCTTTTCTTGTAGGCATTCCACAATATCTTGTTTACGCCAAGAAGTATTTGGACGCCGATAGAGTTTCACACTGTGGTATGATGCATTGTCCATAACTATTAAACTGTTGGGTTCAAGTTTCGGCAAAACATTAGCAAACCAGTTACGGAATACCTCTCCATTCATGTCTTCGTGGTACTCACCTGTTTTCTTTGACTCAAAAATGAGCAAACCCCCATCTACGAAGCCTGTTTCACTACCTATATGCGTAACTATTAGGCGTTTCCTCTTACCCATAGGAATTTTTAAACCTTGACTTAATCCTGCCCTAAAAGCTTTTTCCTTTGATTCAACAATAGTGTCATGCCAAATTTTAGGGGTGGTGTGTCCTGCATTTACCCATGTCTCGCCTAAGTAATAAAACTTTCGACCCTCTGCTCGGTATTGCCGTACAGCTCTAAGATATCGTCTTCTCCAAAGTACAATATCATCACGATCTACTATAACATTAACCTCACTTCTTTTCACATATTTCATTCCAATGTCCAACAATAACTTATAAATTGTTCTTTTAAAATTAGGAAGGTCGGAGTCCTCATTGACAGCACAAAGAAGTTTATCCACAGTTGGAGGTATGTTATCAAAAAAGAATTGATGAACTTTTGCTCGAATAGCACTTTTCACAAAGTCATCAATGTTATCTAAAACACACTGCAGCTTTTCAGCCTTTCTTGGGGGAGTTTTCACTACACCAGAGTCTCTGTATTCACTACACACTTTCCAGATACTTATGGTACATATACCGGTGAATTCATATGTCAATTTTACAACGTCCTCAATTGCAAGTGCTGGATATATATTTCTTAAACCCATTAAACACATTCAATATAATTTCCTTCTGTCCACTTCGCAAAGATTTACCTGGGAAAAAATAAATTTAAGTCGCACCTTGGATGAATGTTCCCACCCACCACTCACTCGCGATGCACTTTCTTTTATAAGACTTCTTCTGTCCTCATATTACGTAGAAACTCGTGATTGGACGTTGGTAGTGTGACGTCATACCGGTAAGCAAAAGCCTCATGTCTTACGTAAAAGGTGACAGGCTTACTAACGTCTGGAAGATATAATATGCCACATTTTCGAAACCTACAAACAGTGTATCGTACATTATTCGAAAATGCAAGGGCGCTTCGCTTCGGCTGCCGCCTCCGCTCGCGCACTTAACTAATGTGGTTAGTGTTTTGCATTATTTAGATTATGTGAAGAGGTGATTGTGGTCTGGTCGGGAGTGCCGAGTAAGCTAGAGGGTTGTCATTTTGGTGTATGGGTTGGTAGCTTGTATTTGGTACGATCGGGAGTTTGGAGAGAAGGAACGATCGGGTGTGCCGAGATAACAAGCGAACAGCAACGCATTGTTCGGAGCGTAAGGGGCGACTTAATCTTATCTTTAGCCATTTACCTCTCTTATTTTTAATTATGCCACTTGGGCCTGGTTGAATTTCAGTCATTATGTTTAATGCTTCTCACAGACTGGGTTATAAATTATAAACACCACGTTTCGCTGTTCACTGAAATTTGTATGTTTACATTATTCACAACAATGACTCTCGCAAACTGGAGGGTTATTTCGCGAATGCCACGTTTCGCAATGCATTGAAACATTTGCAATAAGTTGATATTGTTATCTTAAAAATTTTCGTCACATTTTATGAGCTTTTACTGTTATAAAAATAAAATCTAATACCGCACTATATTGTCTTGTAGCATGATGTGTGGTGGGGTTCAAATCACGTGCATTTGTTTACACGGACTTGCATTCTCAAAATGAATGGATAACATACTTTCGATTTGCTTTGGTTGCAAGACTCACTTTTGTTTTTGTTTTGTTATGAAAACATGTGAAAGTGGAACTCTCAAACTGTGAATGTCACACTTCTTTTGTCACACTTCAATTTTTTTATGTAAACAATTGACAGCAGAACTGTCTAACTTTGTCTAACTTTGCCTCTTTTCATCACATTTCCGACTTCCCCCGTGGATTTTCCAAAAAATTTCTTTCATACAAACCTTCTCCAGACAATTACGATCACAACAAAACAAAAATCAGCCAAATCGGTCGAGCCGTTCTCAAGTGATGCGGCAACAACCCTTTTGAAAATTCATTTTTATTAATATAGATTAGAACTGGTGTTTCCATGTCGACCACTGACCTATTCAATTGTGAAATTAATCGAAGGTGGCCTTCCTCAATTGCCTTAACAACCGGGGAAAGAAGAGGATATCTGAAGTCGATTTGTTCAATATAACACAGCAATTTGTCGATTTGTTTGTTGTGCAGTAGTCTAGCCTTAGTTTGTGTACAACATGAGTAAAACTTTACTTTTCTTTTTGTAAAATTTTATCTTTCAAAAAAATGTATTAGACTATATTATTACCGAATTGCCCTGAACACGAGTTGGACTCATTCGAGGTTTTATTTACATATTTACTGTATGTATTTATGTGTGTTATAGTGACTAAGACTTGTACAGGGGAATCAATCTCTAATCAGAGAATAGGCCTAAGTACGATATATTTACCACTTTTACATGCGGGATTGAAATCTTTGTGAATCCCAATTCAGCAGGCTATATTCCCTGTTTACATGGAAAGATCTAGGAGTGTATTGAGAGTATTAATAAATTTCATTGTCCAATGAGGGTAGACTTGTAAATTTAGTAATAAAATGTCCACCTTATACCCTCAGTTATATAAAGAAACCAGCAGTTTTGTCATAAGATTTATTGTTAACATTTTAGTTTTAACAATAAATCTTATGACAAAACTGCGGGGTTCTTTATATAACTGTGGGTTAAGGTGGACATTTTATTACTAAATTTACAGTGTATTGAGATTTTTTGTACTATTGGCTAACTTGGTTATTCATTGTTATTTGTGTGGTTAAGCTCAAAAGTGTGTGTTCTAAGTTCTTAATAAATTATAATCACCATAAAAGAGTAACATAACAAAATTAATATTATAGTGGGATTTTTTTTATATTAAAATTGATGATCAGCTGACAGAACAAATGACGAACGCCGTATGAGTGGTTGCGCGCGCACCAGGATTGAGTTCGCTAATTGGAATTGATCACGACTTCAATCCTCCATTTGCAGAGGATCGGATCGAAAATTCATTCCGGACTGAGTCCACGTTTACATGACGATCTCAGTACGGGGATCGGACTCAGATCGATCGGAATCCTGCATGTAAACATACTAATTGTCAAGAACAGGTAAGGACAGGCAGGAACATGACATGGGCATCCAAATTAGGAAAAGGATTAGAAACAATAGGGATGGCATACGTTGGGATAGATGGGCAGGACAATAGGATCATTGCATGAAGGAAGGTTAAGAATCCGTAGTAGTAGAGGAGACGTGGAGTGAAGACGTGTTGTGCTCTCTGCTGGTGTGTTCCTTTCAGCCATGTCTTTGACTATAAATAGTGTACGCTTTTGTAACCGTTGTAAGCTAAAGGTGTTGAATGGGATTAACTGTTCTGAATGTGATAATGGCTTTCATATGAGTTGTTCCAAACTTTTTAAAACAGTGCATTTTGTTGAGGAAAACGTAATAAAATGCTGTAATGGCGACGAGGAACAAGAAGAAGTTAACTCTGGACTTATTGATGCCTTGAACGATTTGGCTGGTAATGACAAAAAGGTGGATATTCGTATTGTTAAATACTTGTTACAACAAAAGGATTGCATTATTACTGAACTCAAAGAAAAGGTAAATATTTTAATAGAACATAATGAAATTTGTAACTAAGCAAGTTCAACCGTTACAAATGGACGAGAAAGTTCTTGAACTTGAGGTTATGAAGGACACTGTTGTTCCCTCTACATCGGGTTTGAGTGATGGACCTAATTCTGGGGTGCAACAGAATAAAAAACCAGTTAACACTTTTAAGATCTTCCGAGGTTAAACCCCCAGAGGATAAAAATAAGAAGCAAGACACCAGTATTCTAGATAGTAATAAAGAGGTGCTTTGGACGGAAGTTGTGCGTCGTAAACAAAAGAGAAGTGTTGTAGTGGGTAAAAACAAATCTGACATCAATACCGTCAACTTAAAAGGTGTACCTAAAACACTATCACTACATGTGTATAGACTATAACCGAGTACGACGGTTGGTGAAGTTGAAAACTTTCTAAAAGCAGATTTTCCTGAGGCAAAGTGTCAACAGTTAAACTCCAGGCAACCGGAAGTATACTCTTCCTTCAGAGTTGATGTTTACGAAGACAATCTAGACGCAATTATGAACCCTGGGATTTGGCCTAATAATACTCATATTAGGCGTTTTTTACACCTTCGACAGACGCCAACGGTAGTCAACAAATAAAGGCCGACACGTTGAGTGTTTTCCACTTGAACATAAGTGTCTACGTAACAAAATGATTGAAATAAGTGATTATGTAGAAAGTAAACAATACGCTATATTGACTTTATGTGAACATTGGCTGCATAGAGATGAAATTGAGTTCTTTAATTTTAATGATTACCACTTGGTGAGTAGTTTCTGTAGAACTAAACATTCAAATGGTGGTGCCTGTGTTTATGTATTAAATGAGTACAAAACTAGCTCAATTCGTAGAGTCAATGATCTTTCCATTGAACTACATGCCGAATTTTCTGCTGCCAAATTGGTTGATCTTAACCTTATTGTGGTTTCTGCTTATCGATCACCTGATGGTGACATTGATTTGTTTATAGATAAATTAGAAAGTTTTTGAAATTATCACTGCAAACCCGCAAACTAAAATAATTTTTTGTGAAGACTTCAATATCGACGTCAATGTTGATAACAGAACACTTACAAAACTAATAAGTACGTTAACTCAAAATAATTCTCATTTTGTTAATAATAGGCCTACTCCTACTCGTTTAAGCGCTTGTCTTGACAACATAATTACGAATTATAGTACGCATGAATACACTTATGGAGTTATTGACCCCGGACTATCTGATCACTATGCTGTCTGGTTTGAAGTTAACAAGATTGTTAGTAACCACGTATTATCTGTTCCCAGAAAACTAAGAATTTATTCTCATGAAAGAATTTTACGTTTTAAGTTATCAATCTTTTATACGATATTGACTGGCAATGTGTCTTTATTTACCACGAGCCTTTATTCAATTTTAAAGCCATGTTCAGTACTGCTCTTGAATATTTTAACCAGTGTTTTAAATTTGTCAGCATTAAACAAACTAGGAAAAAGGCTTTGGGTAGACACTGGTTTGGTGAAGAGTTGCGAAATCTGCGTAATTTTATCTTGTTATTGAATGATCTGAGGAAACGGACAGATAATGTTAACGTTGGAAATTTATACAGAGAGAAAAGGCATGAATATAAAACAAATTGAAGCAAGCAATGATCACTCACAGTGAATCTCTAATCAGCAATTCCAGTAATAAGTGCAAAAAAGCATGGGAAATAATTAATAAGGCAGCACGTAAAAATAAAACCCAAATTGAACCTACAAACATTACTGCTGAAAATTATAGTAACTTCATAATTGACTCAGTTACAAAAGTTAAAGACTCGAAACAATGTCCTGAGACTACTGCCGAGGAACTTTTAAATAAATGTAGCATAGTAGAATGTAATTTCAATTGGCATATTGTTATACGTAAAGAAGTTTATGATTCAATCATAAAATTGAGCAATTCTAAATGTCAAGATTTTATGGTTTATCAAATTTTATTTTAAAATCGATTATTAATGTAATTTTAGATCCGTTAGTATTTATTATTAACCAGTTTTTAGAACAAGGGTGTTTTCCCGATGAACTAAAAGTTTCCAAAGTTATTCCTGTGTACAAGAGAGGTGATGCTGACAATCCAGCCAATTAAAGACCCATATCTTTAGTACCTGTGCTGTCTAAGATATTTGAGATTGTTATGTTGAATCAGTTGGCTAAATTTTTTGAGGAAAACAATATTTTGTGCAAAGAACAGATTGCCTTCAGGACTGGAAAATCAACTACATTAGCTGTCGAGAAGTTGGTCAGATGGGTGCTAGAAGCTTTTGAAGATAAACAAAGTGCTGCTATCTGTATGTGTGATCTTAGTAAAGCCTTTGATTGCTTACTTCATGACATTTTGATAAGTAAGCTTAAGTATTATGATGTAAAAGGGAATGCAATATCTATGCTGCAGCCTTATCTCACGGGCAGAACGAAAATCGTTGAAATTAATGGCGAATGTTCTTCTAAACCATTCCCACAAGTTTCCATATTGGGCCCTTGTCTTTTTATTGTCCTTGTCAATGATTTGCCGGCGGTCTCCCATGATAAAATAGTTTCGTGTGCTGATGACACCACTGTTTTTAAAATATTTTGACGATCATGAAATAGACATGAGTAATTCTTTAAAATGTCTTTTAAGGTGGTTTAATGCAAATGGATTATGTCTAAATGTAGATAAGACACAGACCTTTGTTTTTAGCCTCTATAACAACTTATGTACTAAAAGCTCAACCAAGTTACTAGGATTTTATCTTTACAGTAAACTTACTTGGAAGCAACATGTTGAAGCTGTTTGTACTAAACTATCAAAAGTAATCTTTCTGTTACGTAGACTTAAACAGCTGTTATCAATTACTGCTTTGTTAAATGCTTATTATGGATTCTTCCAGTCTCAACTAAACTAGGGAATATTATTATGGGGTCACAGCGCTCATGCGAAGGAAGTGTTCCTTTTACAAAAGAAGGCCTTACGAATTGTCAAAGGATGTGATAAAAAAGCGCATTGCAGACCTATTGTTAGAGAATTTAAAGTGCTGACTGTTGCTTCATTGTATGTATTGACAAACGTAATGTATGTATTTGAGCATCAAAATGAATTTGTTCCTGTCAGCGCAGTTCATTCACATGATACTCGAAATCATTTTAATCATTGTTCCTAATTCTAGGCTAGCAAGAACCTGTGACAGCCATGTTGTTTTAGGTATTAAACTTTTTAATAAAGTCCCCACTGACGTTAGAAATACATTTTTAAGAATAAAGTAAGGAACATCCTTCTTTCAAAGAACTTTACACTGTTGAAGAATATTCGAACTGTGATTTTTAATTTTTTACCACTTGACTTAACCTATTGTAATGTTGTATTACCTAATGGTGACAAATATATTATTATTATTATTATTATTATTATTATCATCATCCTATTAAAGATATTGATATTCATCAGATAATTGCGCAATGTATAAATAAGCTTTCGCTTGAATTAGAATTGCGACTAAAATGAGAGTTGGGAAGGAACAAATCATACAAAAAGGTATCAGTTTGTTGTGAATAGCCAAGGAAGCAATAAACAAATAAAATAGGCCTCAACAAGTAGGTACACAACATTAAGCAGGAGCCAAATTTCTATTATACTATATTATTATTATTATTATTATTATTATTATTATTATTATTATTATTATTATTATTATTATTATTATTATTATTAGGGGCCTACTATTATTACTACTACTACTACTACTTTCGATTAGGTCAGCTTAGGACCACGTGAAACAGTTGTCTTCTTCTTGTCTTCCCGAAACTCCTTCATTCTTTCGCGATGTTGCTGTTTCCGTTCTTCCATCCATTTACTTCCCGTTTTCTTCTTGGGTTTCTCTAGAAATTCGCCATCAAATATGCTTTCCTAAACTTTTCTCTGTTTGCAATATTCTCCTTTTTGATATTGAGTAATTTCAAATCTTCTTCTACTTCCTTGAAAAATGCTGGTTTAGTTTTTTACTTACATAATGATCAATTATTATTATTATTATTATTATTATTATTATTATTATTATTATTATTATTATTATTAAATTCTGCTGTTATTAACTTCGGTGGTGGTGTTTACGTTTGCGTTGTTTGTTTTAACGCGGCTGACTGGACCCGCTGTCTGCAGAGAGATCTTGCCTCTGATGTCAAGGGGCCTTGGGCTGTCATGTCACCATGACGACTGAAAGATTAAAAAGATGAAAGTCGGGTTTTGTATGTAGTAAAACCGTTCATTCTGTTAGGGGGAAGTGGGGAGCAGTGTTGCAATAAATGTAGATCACAGCATCTTCATTCTACCTACTATAGACTGAAAATATTATGTATATTCAAACACTGTTTAATATCCATTGCACATTTATATTTTTGTTTGTGCCATTTTAGTCATGTAACCCCGCTTTACCCTGAATTTTAACTGATGCGAGATTTTAATATAGTCACTGCGAACGTCGCCTCTCCCTCTACTTGCATCAAACAACACACATGACTGCACAAAGTGTTGATTTGCGGGGGTAAATCTGTGGACTGCAGGGCTTTTAATTTTAAACTGTAACTTTTTTATGTGAGAACACTGCATCTCATCATATCTCTCTTGTCTTGCCTGATGGTTTAATTTCCCAAGGGAGCAATGGTAAAATTTCTAACTTTAACCATTTTTGTGGATGGGTAATTCATTTGTGGCACACGTATTTCTCCTAGACCAGCCATCATCAATTCGCAGCTCTAGGTAGCCGACTTTACCTGCTCCACTCCCGTTAGCGTCTGCCACAAAGAAAGGTGAGCAGCAGGCCGGTTTGTAAACTCAGTGGCTCCTGTAACTGCACGGGAGTAATTTTGTGATACAAATTTATTTGAAGTGTTGTAATCATAATGGATGTGAAACTTGGGTGATGTCGGAAAGCATAATGGCTCAGTTGGAAAGATGGGAAAGAAAAATATTAAGGAAAATATATGGACCGATTAAAGACAAAGAGGGGTGGAGAATACGTTCAAATATGGAATTAAAAACGCTATATAAAAAACCTAACATAGTAACACTTGTTAGAGCTAAAAGGATTGAATGGGCCGGACATGTGGTGCGCATGGATGAAGGCAGGTCTGTTAAAAAGATCTTTGAAGGCAAACCTGGAGGGAGAAGAGATAGGGGTAGACCAAGATTAAGATGGTTGGATTGTGTGGAGAAGGACTTACATAGTATGGGGATTAGAAGATGGAGGAGAAAGGCGGAAAACAGAGAAGAATGGGCTATCATCATTAAGGAGGCACTAGCCAGACTATAAGAGCTGTCTGCCAGAAGAAGAAGAAGAAGTTGTAATCATATTGTTTTACGGAAGTATATTATTTATATCATTACAAATACTTAGTTTTCGTGAGTGACGGATTTAAGAATTATGGTTATTACCGTTAACGAAATGAAAATCTTTTATTTCATACACTTCTAGACCAAATACTGTCTTTTACACGAAGTTTTGTGTTTTGTCTGGGAATTTAGGTGGAGATAGTAGGAAGGAAAAAATATTACACATGCTTATACAATTTAAAACTTCCTTCTTATCTTCGTCTTTCCAACATGAAAACGGCATTTCTAATATATATACATATATATATGATGAGACATTAAAGATGAGATGTATCTTTATTTTTCCATATAATTACCACATATGTTGAGACATTTGTCATACCCTTTAGAAGCTTCAAAAAACCCTCCAGGAAAAAATCAGAGCTCTGCAAATGGAAGAGGCATCGAACGGCTTGTGTGACGTCATCATTGCTCCTAAAGCGCCTTCTCCCGAGAGTCTTCTTGCTTCAAAGTCGGAAACAGATGGAAGTCACTGGGTGCAGGACTGTATGGCGGATGGGCTACGTACTCCCAACCAAGAGTTGCAATACAGTTTTGCGTTGCTGTCGTCGAATGTGATCTCGCATTGCCATCCAACAAACAGAACGCCAGATTGGAGAAGACCAGGCCGCTTTTCCGAATCGCCTTCAATTTCAACAGGGTGTTACAGTACCGCATAGCAGTGATGGTTCCATCCTCCAAAAAGTCCAGCAACAAAAACATCTACTGGATCGCGGCTGAACGATATCCAGTGGTGTATGGGTGTCTTTCGCGTACAACCGATGTCTTGTTTCCCCATTGCTGTTCGATTTTCTGGGGAAAAAATAGAGCGGAAACTTACTTTCGGACTCTCTCTCGTATTTATTAAAATAATCTGTCAGGAATTGCTTCTGCCACATAACTGAGGAGAGTTTAAACTCATAAACACTCAAATTAAAATATAATGCAGATATTGGTAGCTATATATTTCAGTAGAAACCACAATATTATATCAACAGCAGCTGCATTTAATTCTTCAACGGTTAGATGTTTTTAAAATCTTTTATTGATATTTATTTACACTGACATCATTTAAAGAAATGAAACAATCGAGGCTGGCTAAAAATATCAAAATGATAGCCAATTTGATGTGTTATATTTAGGATAGAGTGGGCCATGCAATATTATTGTATCACTATATGTAATGCAAATTAAAATAAGTAGGCCTACAGTATTAATTAATGCTTATGTTCTGTCAAGTGGACAGCTGGATGGAACTTCTGGAAATGAAAGCATGCTCTTTAAGAATAGCCCAGTCAAATGATACAAAAAAAACGCGTGAACTTACATTAAATGGAGTATTAATGATTTTTGGAGGGGACTTTAGGACCATTACTGGGATCACAAATCCAGATTTGCAACCCTCAGAAACCTGTGCTCGCTGAATGGCGGTCGAAATAAACCGGTTTTTTCGGACTTTTTTCGGTTTTTCGACAATATCTCCTAAACTATGCGTTTTTTTGGAAAGAATATTTCTTAGCTTTTTTAAAGTAAACTATATTGTCTAAAATATGAGAACAAAATCGTTTTTGTAAGTTATATAGTTACCGAGATTCGGCTTTTCAAAAATTGGCCTTTTTTTTCAAAAAAGTTAAAATTTTAATTTTTTTCGTGTTTCGAACTAAATACCGGCAAAATGACACGTCCTAAAGAAATGTCAAGAGAACATAAGTTGTAGGAAATTTAATAAGCTTTTATTTGAGCTATAGCCGGTTCTTGTAGCTCAGATAGTTTAGTCATGAATGACAAAAACCGAAAATATGAAAAAATGCTTTTTTGGGTGAAAGTTGAATAACATCGTTTCCTCCACCAACACCTTAACTTTTTTGGTAACATGTTGGCGGACAATGTCTTATAACTGTATATATAAACTATTAGAGGTGTATATGTGTCTATGGGAGATGATTTTGCAGGGAAAAAAAGGAATTTACTTTTAAACCAACAGGCATATTTAAACTATGTGTGAGGTTCCTGGTATGGGATGGTATGGGACCTGGGAAGTCGAGGGTGGGGTGATGTCTTCATCCTCACTTGAAGAACTGTCATTCTGGGATGTGGGCACATTGCGGCATAATTTTTCCCCTGTAGAAAGCGCACAAAGCTGAGCATTCAGCCCAGTTTTGCGGCAGCTGCAGCTCCCAGCGCAGCCCATCTTGCACTTGCACGAGATCAGTTCCCCGTTACTGACAAAATAGTTTCTATTAGCTGTGGGATTGTTGGAAGCTATGAAGTCAATTGTTAAATTGCGAAGGAACTGGGAACAGAAGGCGTGGTTAACATAGAAAACCAGACATTTGGGAAAGTTGGATTCAAACGTGAAGACAAAATTGTTACCTTCGTTGCAAGTTGTTACCTTGGCAAGCGTCAATAATTCCATACAAGTCACTAGTAAGAAGATTGAAGTTGACCCTCTCGCAATATTTCAGCGAGTTAGCATCACCATAAAAATCCGACGCAGAGTTGAAAGCCCACTGCAAGTATGAATTGCCCCCTTACGCAATGCCTCTTTTCAACGACGCTGGAGTGAGGAAGGGAACTCCAGCTCCAAAAGGCAGCTCCAAAAATACGTGTGGCATCAAAACGCATCAGTGAAGACCATCATTGACGGCTACATTCATTTTGTGAAAAACCATTTTGGGACAGATGTAACCCATTGTCTTCGATAGATACCCGGAGGACGTCTCTCAAAAAAGTACCAAAAGCGCCGAACGTCTTAGATGATACTCCGCCCTCAACTGCAGTGACATTGTCCAATCAGCTTCAACTACCATTAACATCACGCAAGAGAAGTTCTTATCGAACGACACTAATAACCATAGGCTGATAGAGCTACTGAAAACTGGATTTGAGCAGCACGGTGTTGTAGTGACAGAAGAGAACGCTGACGCTGACATTGTTAGAGCTGCCTCATCAAAGCTGATACTTCTGAGAAGGTTGTAATCATTGTGGAAGATGTAGACCTGCTTGTGTTATTAGTTGGTTTGAATTCCAAAAAATACATCTACTTCCAGAAGAGGGGAGCCAGACGTCCAATATTCATCTACATCGTTCACCAACGGAAATTCTTATTACTGTCCCGGGACCCTTTCAGGCAGGGGAAAACCAAATTTGTCAAACCTTCCTCAAGAACCCAGCACTATTCAGGCAAGCAGAAGTCTTCCTCCACCCAGATGTGAGTCACGATGAAATAGCTGCAGCTGGGGAGAAGAATCTCGTCGCAGATTATGAAGGAGCGACTGACACCACCCTCAACGACCTGACAGCCAAAGTCAACCTCGCCCATTTGTCACCAACCACAGATGCTGCAAAATATCATGCATATTGTATGTATTACCAGGTATGTGTATGTACAGTTCCTATCATTATGTTCTTTAAATTTCGTTGTTCACTTATATACTCTCATTGTACACCATGTGTATGCTTTGAAATATTATAGAATAACTAACTTTCATTCTACTTTTTTGCAGGTACAAAAGTGGTTGGGGTGGAAAAAACTCACGGATTGGGGTGGAAGTTGGACGAGTTGGGCTTACTCCAATTGCAATGGAAGTTGAACGAGCCCCTCAAACCCTTCTGCAACTGATCTCGTGCAAGTGCAAGATAGGCTGCGCTGGGGGCTGCAGCTGCCGCAAAACTGAGCTGAAATGCAATGTGCCCAAACCCCAGAATGACAGTTCTTCAAGTAAGGATGAAGACATCACCCCACCCTCAACTTGCCAGGTCCCATACCATCCCATACCAGGAACCTCATCACACATGGTTTAAATATGCCTGTTGGTTTAAAAGTAAATACATTTTAATGAAATATGCTGCTTAAATATTTTTTTATGGCAAAATCCATCTCCCATAGACACATATACACACAAATAGTTTCTATATACAGTTATAAGACATTATCCGCCAACATGTTACCAAAAAAGTTAAGGTGTTGGTGGAGGAAACGATGTTATTCAACTTTCACCCAAAAAAGCATTTTTTCATATTTTCGGTTTTTGTCATTCATGACTAAACTATCTGAGCTACAAGAACCGGCTATAGCTCAAATTAAAGCTTATTAAATTTCCTACAGCTTATGTTGTCTTGACATTTCTTTAGGACGTGTCATTTTGCCGGTATTTAGTTCGAAACACGAAAAAAACTTAAAATTTTAACTTTTTTAAAAAAAAGGCCAATTTTTGAAAAGCCGAATCTCGGTAACTATATAACTTACAAAAACGATTTTGTTCTCATATTTTAGACAATTTAATTTACTTTAAAAAGCTAAGAAATATTCTTTCCAAAAAACGCATAGTTTAGGAGATATTGTCGAAAAACCGAAAAAAGTCCGAAAAAACCGGTTTATTTCGACCGCCATTCAGCGAGCACAGGTTTCTGAGGGTTGCAAATCTGGATTTGTGATCCCAGTAATGGTCCTAAAGTTCCCACCAAAAATCATTAATACTCCATTTAATGTAAGTTCCGATGTAACATTTGACTGGGCTAGAAGTAATTTCGTCTATTATTTTTACTGACAGAAACTGATACATCTGAGCTTACCTTCTTTACCTTAATTACAAATACTAATGTTTGTGGTGGCTCGGCTGCTGATTGGCTGTCCTCTAGAGCCAATCAAAATGCTTCAGGGCTCGGACATCACACTTTATATTATAATAGATACAACTCTTACTTTTGAATTTCCCAGAATCAGTTCCTTGTGATTGGGTTCCTCATACATTTATTGCCAATTCCTAAAATAGTTTATGTTACTGTGACCAGTGGCGAAGCGTCCAATGAAGCGCTGGAAGCGCCGCTTCCCCTAAATTTCCAAAAGAAATATTATTATTTAAATCGTCCTGGATTTAAATTAAGCTATACGTTCATACAGAACCATTCGAAGTTTTAAAATCAAGACTGAAACTGAATGCCAACGGTAACGCTGCACGGAGATGAGTGACTGCGCATTATTTACTGAGCAGAGTGGTGGGGTAAAAGCAGGTGGGCAGGCCAACGTTAGCCGGCTGATCGGAAACACTCGGTATTTCTCGGTAAGCTGTGCAATATTTTGTCACTCGCTGAAAAATGTGTTTATAGAAAAAAGATATCATTTTTATTTAGTTTACCATCAAAAAAGGAACTGTAAGTATATTTTTAAGTAATGGATTATCTTATCTTGTATGAACTAGTATTTAGAATATAGAAATGGGCTTATCTTGTTAGTTTTAATCATCAGCGAAGATGAATGTAGTTCATAACTAACTTGTTCGCTTCTAGGGTTACGAAGTGTAGGGGCGAGTGCCAGCTCCGTGAGATTTTGGGACGTCCTGAGACCATGGCCAGTCCTGATGCTTGCAGTCACACTACCGGCAATTCAGTGCAAGAAGGACCTACGTGTGACTGTGAAATTGAAAGGCTTTTGAAAAGTAGATTCAGCTCATTCCCTTATGAGGAGAAACTGTCTATTATTAAGAGTGGCAAACCGAAGAAACTGCTTAATAATGACATCGGTATGCAGAGTAAAGGGGTTAAGGCGTTTATGCGTCATTTCAACGAAAACATGTATGACACTGTTCCTTGGTTATGTGGATGTCATAGACTGCGAAAATTATTCTGTTGGCCATGCTTGTTATTTTCGCAGGAAAGAAGTGCTTGGAATCATAGTGGTTTTGATGACTTAAATAATTTGCACAAATCTGTAAAAAGGCATCAGGTCACACAAAACCATATAATGTGCCTAAAACAGTTTACACAGTTCGGGAAAACACGTATTGAATCGTGTTTAAGTGAACAATTCCGGCTGTCAATAGACAAACATAATGAGGATGTTAAAAGGAACAGAAGAATACTTTCTCAAATGATAAAGGTAGTGTGTTTTTTGGGAAAGCAAGAGCTTGCTTTTCGAGGTCATGACGAGTCCGAAAGTTCTTTGAACAGAGGAAACTACGTTGAACTGTTAAAGGAATTTGGAGATTTTGATGTAGAGCTGTCTCGTCATCTGTCAAATTCAACTGTTTTTTCTGGGCTGTCCAGTGACATACAGAATGATATTATTCTGTCTGTTGCACATTTAATGACAGAAGAAATAAAGAAGGAAATATCTGATGCTAATTTTGTTGGAATTATTATGGACGAAGCTACAGATATTGCAACAAAAGCACAATTATCCGTTATACTGCGGTATGTAACAAAAGCCGGGAGTATTGAGGAAAGATTTCTGGGTTTCAGAGATGTCAGTGACGATAGAACTGCAAATTCCTTAGTAAATCAGGTGTTTCATGTTTTAAAGGAGTATGACTGCGATAAAAAATTAGTATCGCAGACATATGACGGAGCGGCAGTAATGTCAGGTGAGCACAATGGTCTCCAGACCAAAGTCAGAGAAAAGTGTCCCCAAGCCATATTTGTGCATTGCTATGCGCATAGACTCAATTTAGTTTTGACGCAAGCAGTGAGCTTCATAAAGCAGTGCAAAATATTTTTTGTCACACTCTCAGGGTTCGGAATTTTCTTTTCTAAATCTACAAAGTGAATGGCAGCACTAGACAGTGAGATAAAGAAAAGATTTCCTACATTGGCGCCTACAAGATGGAATTACAGTAGCAGGCTGTTGGAAACTGTGCACGAACACAAAGAACAAATAGGAGAGTTGTTAAATTCAATTGTTGAAAATTCAGACTGTTGGGATCCTGAAACAGTGTACGGTGCTCGAGGTCTTGTTTCAACACTTCAAGATTTCGATTTCAACTTTTTCCTTAATGTGTTCTACTCCATATTTCCTCAGGCTCACATATTGTTTCAAGTACTCCAGAAAAAGGCTTTTGATATTGAATTTTGCACTAAACAAGTGGAGAAGTTCTCCATGTTCCTCACAGAGCTGAGAGAAAATTTTCAGTTTTTTTGGGATACAGTCTCTGAAGATGGTGATATGGGAGCTCCAAGAAAAAGGTCAAGAATCGATAGCATTCCAGGAGAAAGCAGATATGTGTCATATAAAAGAATATATTTGGAAATTATTGATGTAATGAAAACAAATATTGACTACAGATTTGGCGACTTGAAGAAGCTCGAATTTGTCAGTATATTAGATTCAAGACACTTCAAAGAATTTGGAAAACAATTTCCAGAAGATAAATTTCTAACCTTAAAGAAGATTTATGGTAAGTTCTTCGACTTTTCAAGTTTGAGAGGTGAGTTGAGTGTATTGTACAAAGACAGTGAAATGCATAAGGACAATGTAGTGAAATTACACCAATACTTGACAGAAGAATTACTAGTGCCAGTTTTTCCAGAACTACATAAACTTGTTCTGTTGATAATTACCATCCCAGCATCTAGTTCGTCTGCGGAGAGATCATTCTCAGCAATGAAGAGAATTAAGTCCTACCTGAGGAACACCCAAGGTCAGGAGAGACTGTCTTCACTTGCCCTCCTCAGCATTGAAAAGTCACTGCTTGCTTCTTTACGCCAAAGACCTTCCTTCTATGATGACGTGATTAACATATTTGCCAAGAAAAACAGAAGAGTTGAACTGTTATACAGGCAATAAGGTATGATCATGTTTAATTTAGTAACTCATTATTTATGTACACTCATATCATTAATATTATCTTTCGGCTACTTGCCTTAATTTAGGCTTAATTGTTTATCGTGTTTCGGAGGCTTATGCCAAAGCGCCCTAGTCACTATGCCTTCTTCAGAATTTATACAAGATCAAAATACATTGAAGCTTCCCTTACTTCAACGGTCACGCTTCGCCACTGACTGTGACCATAGTTTATTGCACAAGGTTAAAGCCAGTAGTATCCCTCCTTTATCTTGCTTAAACATCTTTGAATGTACACCTTTCCCTTCAGCAACAAAAGCTTATTTAAAAAAAAATATCACAACTGTCTCCATTATGACACTAGGGACAAAGATGAAATATCTCTAACTAAGCACAAAAAGCAACTATTCAAGAATCTTAATAATCTTCCTCTAGACAGAACATCTCAAACCTCTTTAGTCCAGTTTAAAAAATCCCTAAAAAAGTTATTACTAAATAATTGTTTCTATGACTTCCGTCACCTTCTAGATAAGACATTTTAGTGTATAACAGTGGCTGTCTCAATATTGTCTCTGTCACCTGCTTTTAGAGTTGTATATTGTACATTGATCTTTGTACAGTTTCTTGTTTGTGTCAGTGGTGTACGTATTTTGTTATATTTTACTTTCGCTCAAAGCATCACAAGCACTTTGCGTTTGAATTACTGCACATGAGTATATTGTATGCTTGATCATCTTTGAATGTGCACCTTTCCCTTCAGCAACAAAAGCTTATTTAAAAAAAAAATATCACAACTGTCTCCATTATGACACTAGGAACAAAGATGAAATATCTCTAACTAAGCACAAAAAAGCAACTATTCAAGAATCTTAATAATCTTCCTCTAGACAGAACATCTCAAACCTCTTTAGTCCAGTTTAAAAAATCCCTCAAAAACTTATTACTAAATAATTTTTTTTTTTACCTCTGTTTATCTAATCTTAATATCTCTATTTTTGACTCTGTACACAATCTATTAAATTTGTATGTTCTTATTGTTTACACTTATTGTTTACAATTGTAAGAATTCTGAATTGTTTTTCTATCTTGTTTACAAATACTGTAAAACACTGAATTGTGAATCAGGGCCACTACATCTTGGGTTCGAGTCCAGGACCATGTAGGCCTACTGGTCACGGGCCTCTCACCGACCATCAACCATTCTCATTCAGTTGTATCTTCCCTTCTCCGTGGAGCTTCCTTCTTGTTACTTGTGTAACACAGAACATTCTGTCACAAATTTTTCCAGTTTTCCATAAAATTATAACACATCACTGGGACCCACCGGCCCCTTTGGGGGAATGTTTACATTTACACAGAGTTGGGGCATTTTCTGACACCATGTTGATACTGTTTCTGCTAATAAATGTAGTACCGTATATTCATTCTATTTCTTTTTCCAGCGGAACGAACGGTGATTTACATGTCTGATTCAGAGGATGATATGGATGACTTCAAGGTGCAGTCGAAGAAAATAAATATGATGACAGACGAAGCCAGTTTTATTGTACCAAAGGTAAGGAAGAAACACTGCTTGCTACTTTCTGGAACAGTGCAGTGAGTAGGTCTAGTGATAAATTTGTAAGGTGGGGCACAAATTTCACATCTACACATTTCTTGTGCATCCCTATCTCTAATGTACTTATTTCGAGACATCAGATTGTGAACAATTTGTAAGTTGATATACTCTACAATCTCATCAATCATGTCCTCACAATTCTTCCAAAAAGCTGTCACTTGTGGGTAATAAGTACCCTTTGCAGACCTTTTATAAGCCACGTTGTTGGCAAGTGTTTTTACTATCTTAGACGTTTTGCTTTCCTTAGCCTATTTATCTTTCTTATCTTTACCAAAAAAAATCCTTTTTATCATCATCTTCGTCAAGAATTTTTGCTTTTAATTTCAGACTCTCTAGGCGATCACAAACCAGTACTTCCTGTCTGACCAATTAATTCCTTATACATTGTTACTTTCGTAAGAACTTTCATTTAGAAGTCTTTCAACTTTCTGTTCATCAAGCATTTTCTGAAGTTGGCCCCACAAAATAACTTAAAATAGGTTGAAATAATGTAACAAATAAATGTATATACTGTAGTTATGAAATAATATTCAGAAATAAGAAATAATAAGTAACTTATGACCTCAAAAAGCTGGTCGATAATACTGAACATAGAATTTGAAGATACTCAAATTAATATATATGGGAATATATACATAACCACTTGCGGGCTATAATACTAAAGTATAATGGTATTGGATCTTGGATTCCTCTTGCTACCTTCTCAAAATATGTGGATAACCAACATGATTATTCTTCCCTAGTACAAGCACATTTTTGTGCATAAGTCTGCATCCTTCATAAGGGACATGCAGTGTCAAGAAGAACATTGTTGGTTTACATTTTCTCTGTTTTATAAGCATAATTGTAACTAATTTTGTGGAATGAATGAAAGAGGTTTTTTTTAAATTAAGTTTTTCTCATTCTGATATACCACCAGCCCTTTTACATCAAATTAGCAGGGCTCTACTGCATTGAAGTATTATTGTAACAGGATTATTATGTTTCAGGACTTATCTTCACAGACGCAGCCTCTCGACCTTCTGTCTCCTATACTTGCTAATCCAGATATGCCGAACATAGGAACTCAGGACGATAATCATATTATGTTAACTGGAGACCTGCCAATTGAAAAGACAAGGTAAATATTTTTAAAAATTCAGGTCTTAAGCATTTCATTCAAACAGGACTCTTTATGTTTGAACCAAGTGTACAAGAAATTGGTTGAAATCAGCCATTTGCATATAGTGAAATTAATACAAAATGAAATAAAGGTATATATATATTTTAAGACAAACAGCACAGGTTTTATGTAGACAATGTATCAGACTGTTATATTTTGCATTCATACACTCTCTTATATGTTATGGTATCATTCTGTGGAGTTTGACCAGTAAAACAAGAATATTAAGAATACTAATATACTTTATTAATATCTCACGCAAAGATCATAGAAGATATCTGCAACATTGATGGACTATGATAGGGTACATACCAGAAGATTTTGTCCGATGAACTCAACCTAAGAAGAACTAGGACAAAATTCGTTCCACAAGTACTGAATGCTAGGAAAAGTAGAATTGGCTTCATCATGACCTAGTCTTCCTTTTCTAGGTTGTCACAGGTTTTCCCAAGTTTGAAACAAAATTCTGCAAAATCACAGATACTAAATGTGTGAAATCAGAATGAAGTCTTTTGTCACAATGATTTACAAGAGATGTATGAAATGTCACCTAGTTGCATTTTCTCGTACTACCACTGGGTCATGTGCCACTTATGAATTTTGGGAACTTTTGGGTAGCACTATGTACATATTTTTATAGTCATTACAGTACATTGTTTGCTATTTTGTTTAATTTTTTATAGGATTTTTCAGGGACCAAAATCTGCAGCTTACACTAATTTTAATTTAAGCATTTTTTTAAATTTATTATCATTATCATTATCATTATTATTATTATTATTATTATTATTATTATTATTATTATTATTATTATTATTATTATTATTATTATTATTATTATTATTATTTTATGCGAGTGAACTCATCTCCAGAACATATCAGTCCATCATGAAATTGATTTAAACATCAATTATCATTTTCGTCACAGTTTGCTTTGGTGATCAAATCACTTTTGCACCATCTTGGGTTGCCACCTTCAAATTACTTCTAATGTAATTTGCATAATTTCGTCAGTTATTTTACAATTTTGCTGAAAGGTGAATAACTTCAGCACTTTTAGTCAATTTTATGATTTTCATGAATAATTATTGCATTTCACACTTTGCAAAAAATAAAAAATAAAAAAAAAATAATAATAATAATAATAATAATAATAAAAGAGATGTCTCTGTTAATACACGCTCCTGCTAGGCAATTGCTTATTGGAATATGATACAACAAAATTTCAAGATTCATGCTTTGGCTAGAAAATTTCGTGTGAATCTCTCACATCAGATTATTCTTAATTGTATCTGTCAAGAATAGAAAAAAAAAATTAATACAATTTTGAAGTGTGTGTAATTTCTGTTACAGGGTATCAAAGATTTTCTACTGCTCTAGAACTCACCAGCAATTACAGCAAGTTGTACGGGAGTTAAGAAAAACAGTATATAAAGATATAAAGTAAGTGTTAACTTGTTATATCACTTGTCACATTCGTAATTTCATTTCCTTTCTAATCTTTAGCGACAGCAAACATTTCAAGTAAGTGATGTATCTGAGTTCAAAGGTTCAGAATTCATTGAAAACATGCTTTGAATATAAATATATAGAGTTATGCAACAAGAAACTATCCAAATTAGTTTTGTACGTACAGTAAAACCTGCATTAAAGACACCCCCTCTTAAAGAGCGATTTTCTAGGAACCAACATCAATTCAGGTCAATTAAGTACATTTATTTGATTCCAAGAACTGTACAATATAATATAGAAACAAGTCATTACTGTATGTATGGTATATATACAGGGTCCGCCAGAAAAATGTATACACACTTTAAGGAACGAAACTATTTATTAGGTTTGTTCTTTTAATTTAAATACTAATCAAACATGTACCGGTAGTCCTTTCTTAGTTCAGTGGTTACATTAGATATTCAAAATGTTAGCCGTTGGCGGCCAGACACATCACTGAACGATGAGCGGTCACCGCAGCTACGTCGGTCAATGTTTCAATGGAGATCGCAGCACATGCCGCTGTAATCTCCTGGCGAAGTTCCTCCAACGTGCATGGCTTACGTCGATAGACTTGATGTTTCACGTTTCCCCATAAGTAAAAGTCCATAGGGGTTAAATCCGGCGACCGTGGAAGGACCTCAATGGGCCCTCTTCGTCCAATCAGGATCGTCATCATTAATCACATGCCGTAATCGTGGAATGTATGGTTTCCACTTAGCACCTTTCAGAATTCGTCACACACTTGTACTGCTACTCCCCCCTTCATGTGCACATTGCGTAGCAGACTTTTGTGGAGAAGTAACAAACTTTTCCAACACGAGATCCGACGAAGCAGGACTTGTAGCTGTACGCGGTCTTCCTGATCTTCCTTTATGAATATCACAAATCGTTCCATGTGCCTCAAACTTGCCAATAATGCGTTTAATTGTTAGGCGGGTTGGGGGTTCTGTTTCAAACTCCCGCCTCCACTGATGCTGCACTTCAACGGCATTATCAAAAACCTGATAAACCACTTCAGGATGCATTTTCGCTGCTCGAACGTTAAGCGTTCTCCAGCCATTTTGTTTTGTCACTATCATGTTGAAAGTAACGACATGTGTTGAGCATAAGACCGTACTACAACATACTGGTAATATCCTGATACAGTCTGACAAAGAGAGTATACATTTCTCTGGCGGACTCTGTATATGTAATGTAGTTCATACCTATATTCACCTTTTAACTGCTTTAGCTGTCACTGTGATGGCTGAAGATTATATTAAAATCATTGATGATGTTTCACGAGTAATGTTTGTAATACGAAGATAACTATCTGCTCTTCTTAGAATAAAGTATATATAATTATCTTTTATAACTGAAGACTCTGTGGGCATATTTAAGCGAATTTTCCTCGCGGTCGGGCCACAGCAGTTAAAAGGTTAAAAGGTTACAAGACTACAAGGCTGGTATATGTAAGGTTGCCTCGTTCCCGTAAGAGCTGTGGGGAGAGTCCTACACTGCTGTGTGACGTCACTCGCAGCCCGCGCGAGAATTAAGCAGCTACATACAATGGTAATGATGGGAAGAAATAACACGAAAACACCATCGTTTTGCCAACAATAGGCCCCTAATACATGTTTCCGAGGTGAAGATAGAATGCATACGACCCTGCATATAAAGAGGATTTAACACAAATTAAAATAAATATTTAATACAGGTACAAATAAGAATAGTGCAGCTTTACAAAGTTAGGAAAAAGTTTGTCTGACTCAGGAAAAAGTAGTCTAGTAGATAGAGCTTAGATTATGCTGAAAGATTTTTAATTTTACATTTCTAGGTAGGCATATGTTTACTTATTTCAGGTAAATTATTCTAAATTATGGAAAGAGGATTAAAAAGAAAAGACTTTGGTATACTTTGCAATATTCGTCTTGACTTAGAAAAATAAATTTCTCAATGAGTTCGATGCGCAGTTGTGTATTTTCTGTATTTATTTTACATGAAATTAAGTTAAATTAAACGTCTATAAGATGAACGAAGTCACCTCTGATTGCAATGTACTTGTCACAATTTAATTACAGAGCTTATAATCATAGATACTAAACAATTATTAAAACCAAAGAGGAATAGACAACATGGAATAATGCTTTCCAGAGGCAGAAAACTGGAAGATAAATAAAATTTGCGCACGGAATAACAATTATTATATTATAAACCAATCTGTATTCTGTTTGTAGAACACTTTGAAATAAACATTTACAAATGAATCAAAGTGATCATAAATATAACAGGTATATCTTTAAATGTATACCGACCGACAGCATTTAAATGGTCGAACAGTCCAAGACTCAATTTAGTCATGTTTACATGTAAATATGGATTTTAAGACGCGCTTATAATAAAATAATGAGTCAATAACTCACCTTCAGTCGGAAGTGGCTTCTTTTGCAGTTAACAACAGATCCATTGTTGAATATTCTTCCCCCCACCCCAGTGGGTGAGCCCTAGTCAGGTTTATGGGTTCAGTTTCTGACAGATGTTTTATTAGGGGAGTCCATAAATAAAATGTTGAAGGATTTTTACTTTAATACTGGTATATACTGGAAAAGAGGATTCCTAATTCCTCGAAGCGTTATTAAAACATTATACTGTACAGTACACTAACATTGTAATTGTTTAAGTGGCATTAAAGCAGTAATGGAATTCAATAGTGAGCCACTCTTTAAAAAAAACACACACTCTGGTACACTGACACTTGAGGTGATAAAGTTATATATAGGCTATAAGAATTCCCCAACTATTAAATTCAGGCGATAATTATAGCACATATATGACGTAACTAATCAGAACTTTGAATCAATATTAAATAGAACTTGTGCACGACACTTGAAACTAGAGCTGTCTGACTGTGAACTCATGTTTTAAAGATTTTTAAAAGGGAGTCTTGCTTCACAATGTACATTTTTTACATCTGAAGGGTAAAATCACATTTTCTAACCCTTAACCCATCTTTTTGAATAGAACTTTTTTTTTGTCAAATATAGTGTAGGTGGTCAGCTCAGCAAGGAAAATTTTCAATAGTCTGCTGCTGTCTATAAATAAAATGGACAGGCTCTTTAAGTTTCTGCTGGCAATGTGTATGAATAAAGAATTATTTACAAAAGGGCAAACTCCCCTCTGCATAAGACAAAAAAAAAGTTGTATAGGCTACTTCCCATTTTCTGAGTCATAACCAAAGAGTTGTAAAAGTACCCCAATAAATTTAAAGAGAAATGTATGATGTTTGTGCGTGTTCTTTATTTTGACATCCACAGTATGTTTTACAGAAACCAGCAGCTTAAATATTTTGTTTCAAATGTCTCAATATATTTTGTTACAGCTTATTCATTTGAGGCCTGAGCACTCAGAAGTGGTCCCTCTATTAAGCCATACCCCCTGTAAGATCATATGTAGTCTATCTTTACAGATACATGCATTATTTTAGTTAAAAATAAGTTTTATTCCCATCATTCCCATTGTATGTAGGTGTTTAAATCCTCCTGCCGGGCTATGGGCCACGTCACATCCCTCGTGCTCAATACGCATGCGCGTCGAATGAGGCAACCTTACATATACCAGCCTTGACAAGACTACACCTCCTCCTGACCAAAGACCAATGTTTTTAACTCCTTTTTACTAATCGAGTATAAAGAACATACTTCTAGAGAAGGCATAAAATCAGTAGCTGAAGGGATATAAATTATGTTAACACTGTAAATCATGTCTGGAATTTTTAGAATTATTGTGAAAGGAACAATTAATAAGGGTGCAGGAATGGTCAAACAATGTTTTATTCTGCCATTCTGGGAAATTCATATTCTTATGCCTTTATGTTGAAGAGGTATGGTGAAAATAGGGGTGAAGAGGAGACGTACCAACCCCCCTGTCTGTTTAACTTTGGCTATTTTAACTGGATTTGCTTCAGGCTTGTGTTTTTTTTTTTTTAGTTGTTTGGCATTTTTATATGATGAATGACAAATCAGAAGTGAACCAGTATAAAAAAGAAGTTAAGGCATAGTGTATCATAAATCCAGATAGACAACCATTGGCTATTTTCACACAAATACCTCAAAATAACAAATAACTGTTTTTTATTATCTTTGCATAGTTTAATTCCATAATTCCATAAAAATGCATTCCCCATACAGACTGTCTCTCTGAAAGACCAATTTTACTCTGGAACTATCAATGGTCTTTAATTAGAGATTTTACTGTTGATCTCTTGTTGCAAAACTCTGTTTTGTTGATGATCATGATTGTAAAGTGTTCCATGTTTTTCTTATTAGAATGACCATCTTGTCAAGCAGAGAACATACTTGTATCCAGACTACAACGAAAGGTAGCAGAATAAGAAGCAAAACGGAACTGTGCAAGACCTTACTAGATTCTATAGAGGTATGTTTATAAAAGCATATCAGATTGTACGTAGTTTTCTTGCTAGATCAATAAGCTGAACCGAATAGAAGATTAACAAAAAGTGTCTATGTTACAATTTTGTAAAAATTGAGTTATTTGCAGAACAAAGGTCTATGATGCCTCTTCCATCTACCAATGCACTTAATTTTACCTTACAATAAGAAATGACGTAACCTCGCAGAAAATTACGAAGCAAAATGTGTGTTGAAAATTGTGGAAAAAGGGAGCATGTCAAACATAAATGTAATGTGCCTGCTTTTTTTGCACCAAGTTACAACAATCACATTGTCCACTCTTCTATTATTCTTTGTGTTGTTGTTTTTGTTGTTTTTTTCCTATCTTAATATTAACTTGTGTACTTCAGATAATATTGTTTTGACTATTGCACTCATACGCCACGTGTTTGATATTGACCAATAACATTTAGCAATTCCTTGGATATAGAGCAATTTTAACTTTATGTGTAAATTCCGAGATTTCAAAGAAAAACTTACCTTTTGTATTTCCTGTTATTCCACTGTTCTAACTCTATATAAAAGCCAATATATACATATTCATATTTATATGTATAAATAGTATGTACTATATATAAGTTGCACATAAATAAATTATATGTATATATGTATTATATATATATTATCAACCATATATGTAGTTCTTCAAAAGTAATATTGTTTGGTGTTGGACTATTTTCGACACCCTGAATCTAATGGAACCACTTTGAGAGCTCCATCTCTCAGCCCTACAAAAATACAATGACTATATATGATGTAAATTGACAATCTATCGAGGATCGCTGATTCTTTATTGTTATTTGAGAGCACTCTACATAGGCAATGCTACTTGTATTCAATGTATATAATACGAGGGTTGGTCAATAAGTAAGGTCTCCAACACTCTAGCCCAAGCTCACAACGTCGGACGAGAGATTTGCCGCCACTGCCATGTCCCGCTATCTCCCCTCTTTCAAACAAGCCATTTCTGCAGCCGCTGAATTTTTTAGTGTCCGAGATAGAGCTGTTTGAAATGGATCTCCCGATTTCCGTCTCCGCCAAGTAATAAGTAAGGT
This sequence comes from Ectobius pallidus, assembly GCA_964059195.1. Taxonomy (NCBI): domain Eukaryota; kingdom Metazoa; phylum Arthropoda; class Insecta; order Blattodea; family Ectobiidae; genus Ectobius; species Ectobius pallidus. Next base: position 91,562,590 of record CAXKWD010000009.1, read on the forward strand.
CTCCAACACTCTAGCCCAAGCTCACAACGTCGGACGAGTGAGTTGGTGCCACTACCATGTCTCGTTATCTCCCCTCTTTCAAATGAGCTATTGCTGCAGCCGCTGAACCTTTTATTGTCCGAGGTAGAGCTGTTTGAAATGGATCTCCTGATTTCCATCCCCACAAAGTGCGGCCTACGCGAACCCACCTCGCACAAACCTTATGGAACATCAATTTGTCACTCAAAATGGTCTGCATGGAACCTTTAATAATGTCAGGAAGCAATAAACAAAGTTCACGGGTAGTGACGCGTCAATCTTGTCACACCAATTCATCGACTTTTGCCACCATCTCATCTGTGATGGCTGTTGTTGGTCTCCCACTTCGTTCTTCATCATGAATATTTGTCCGGCCCTGTTTAAACTCATGAACCCATTTACGCACATTTTTTATGTCCATACTTCCCTCTCCATAAACTTCGTAAAGCTGTCTGTGAGTTTCAATCGGCGGAACTTATTTTTGCAGTAAGAAACCGTATGATTTCGCGTAGGCGCAATTGGCGGGGACGGAAATCGGGAGATCCATTTCAAACAGCTCTATCTCGGACACTAAAAGGTTCAGCGGCTGCAGGTATGGCTCGTTTGAAAGAGGGGAGATAGCAGGACATGGCAGTGGTGCCAAATCTCTCGTCCGATGCTGTGAGCTTGGGCTAGAGTGTTGGAGACCTTACTTATTGACCAACCCTCTTATATCTTTCATTGCTGCTACTTTTTTCAGTCAAACTATTGGCAATTGGGATTTTGAGAAGAGAATGTATATTTTTAAATTTCAACAAGACCTGCATAGAATTCCTGTCCTTCCTCTTCCATTGTGCTGATGTGTGGCTGTGATTTAAATGTCTAAAGGCATCAAGACTCTCATTTGTTTTTACAGCTTTGATTATGCAGGGGGTGTTTATATTGTTGTGCGCGGGTAGCCAGTCAGGGCCTTCTTACTGCTGCTGAGTCTGCATGTTCCAATGGCAGCAATTTTTTTGCAAAGTATATTAAATTGCAGAATTTCTGCAATTTAATATACTTTGTGGTATAAGGTGGATACTGTTTTACCATATTATATTTCACCACAAACAGTATGAAGTTCAAAAGGTTTGAATTTTTCTCGGTGAATAATATATAAAAGTTCTTCACAGGCTAACAGCCGAGTCAAGGGTTTAAAAAACTCCGAGCTTTCGAACTCCATCTCTGAGTCCTTCTTCTGGGAAAACTGGTGAGAAGGTTTCTGGTGAGAAGGTTTCTGGTGAGAAGATTCTCACCAGTTTTCCCAGAAGAAGGACTCAGAGATGGAGTCCGAAAGCTCGGAGTTTTTTAAACCCTTGACTCGGCTGTTAGCCTGTGAAGAACTTTTATATAGTATGAAGTTCATCAATTATTTTATGCATCAGCAGATCTTGTGATTCTTTTGACAATTTATTATTATTTTCAGGGTCGAGGATGCTCTTTCTATAGTGCAGTGAATCGCATGGGGACACATAAAGCTCTTGAAGAAAACTGTCATCTGACAACTCCATGGGATTTGGAGGATTTGGTAGCTGCAGGAAAGAAGATAAGAGCATGTCCTTATTTTTCTGCACGAGAGCTCATTGCAGAATCAGAGATAGTGTTCTGTCCTTACGTATATCTCATTGACCCCAAGATACTGAATTCGGTAGGTATTATGCATTTAATTTTTACTTAGTACAACTAAGCTTATAGGACTTGGTTTCTAGAGATTGAATTTTCTTTTGAGTTGAAATGAGATTAAAAATCATATTACCAGTGATAGAAGATGTATTTCGTACTAAGTACGCAACAGTTGAGAGAGGACATGTGTGGACTGTATTTATGTAAGGGGAGTAGGACTGCCACAGAATTCCAAAAATTCAAGAACCATTGTCAGTATTTTCTTTAAATTCAGTTTTTAGTTTACTTAGAGAATAATGCCTCAAAAGAAGCTGGAAATGTTTTTTCTTTAAAATGCCCTAAAAATTGAGCCTAAGCAATGAAAAATACTCTATTTTGAAGAAATTTTTAAAATGCAGGAAAAAATTGTCTATGAAATTTGTATGTTTTTATTCCTCGTTGCATGAGTCATGCTTATTTTTAATAGAGTATTTCCTTAGTATCATCAGAAAAAAGGATGGAAAGTCGTTTTGGGAAACAAAAAAATTTGATATGGAAGAATATTGGAAAGTGCTTGAGAAGTGATGTCAAGTAGGACTTTCTGTCATCTCACACCATTATTTAAGTATTGTGATCCCAAATGTAAAATGAAATTAGTTAAGTATCGTATTTATATTACAATAGTTTCTGAACTGTGATTATCTCGTTGCTGTGTCCATATTCACGTGTCCTTCGTTGCTCTTCATGTTGGTTGCTAGATGTCTGCCTTTCAGAAACCAGATAAGGCCAAAAAACAACATAGAAATGGATCGAGCAGCTTAATATTTATGTAGCATACTCACTGTCTTCAGATGTAGAGAAGCTATTGTAGGACCACATAATATTAAGTTTATTTGAGAAAAGCCTCATTTACATTCAGTAGTAGAAATGAGAATATTTGGTAAAAAATTAAGTGCATTTTAAAAGTGCACCCAAAACGTTTGCTGAACCATACCAACAGAAAAAAAAGCATTTTAAAAAGCAACTATGTTCGAGTGTTTTAGAATGCCTCAATGGGTTCACTTACAGATAACCAAACCCTAGTAATAGAGAACCAGGGTCAAATCTCATTGCTATATGACCCCAACATTAGAACTATTCAACATCTGCTGTATTACAATGCATTTTAGCCTATTTACTTATTTCAAACACACACAATTTCACATAATATAAATGAGTACCTGACTGAGCAAATCCTTGTGCTTTATATTACTTTCAGAAGCAACTTAAATAATAATAATTAATGGATATGATTTTATTTTAATTTAATTAAAAATTACCTGGATATTATAATTTTCAGATGAGGATAAACCTGAAAGGATCTGTTATTCTCCTGGATGAAGCCCACAACATAGAGGATTGCTGCCGAGATAGTGCTAGTTGTTCAATATCTTACAATGAAATTGAGGAGACTGTAAAGGATTGTAGGAGAGTTGAAGAATTGAAGGTTTTACCTGAAGTTCACAACGAGTTGGTATGAAATTTTTAAATTCAGATAACTTCCTTTAAAAGCATTTTCCATCAGATTATGTATTAATAAGAATGATTTCTTTTACTAGTTGTTTATAAGTTGTGGGCAAAGATGTTGGAGGAGGGGATGTGTAATTGCTATGTATTTACACACATACATATACGGTCAGACATTTGCCGTCAAACTCATAAAGTACCATACTGGCACTTAATAATCATACTGTAAGGAAGGGGCTTTTTTTTTTTTTTTAAATTTAAATTTAGGTAAGATGGGTTAAAATCTTGAGACAGCATACAGTCTCTGGTTTTCCCCCCATTTCCTTCATTGATCCCACTGGTAGTTGTAATTCTTGCCTTCCAGCAGCCATTTTCTGTTTCATCTGGTTTCTTTGGTTTATAAAGAACACATAAAGCTAAAAATCACCATTTTCAACATTTTTTTTATGTTAAAAAATATGGTGTGACATCAGTGAAATCATCCTCATATTTTTAAATGGTAATTTGTATCATCATCGTGATTGCTCAGTTGAATTACATTGCTTCTTTACTTGTTCCAGGCAAATTTTCTTAGTAACCTAATGGCTTGGATGTCAGAGAAGATAAGATTGACAAATCATTACTCCAATGAAAGAGAGATGGTGATGGCTAACACATTGGATGGTATATCAGCTGTTGCAAGCTTTGAAATACATGGTATTAATATGCAAAGCATACAACGATTCAAGGTAAATGAAAACAAACTTTCCTTCTTAAGCTTTTATCAAAAACTTAAAGATTGTGTCCTAAAACTGTATTTTCATTAACTACATGCAGGTAGTTAGTTACTTATTAGGAAGCTTTGGAAAAGCATGCTTGACTACATTATTCACAGACTACTGTTCTAAAAAGTAATTACATGATTATGATTATTTATTTATTATTTATTTATTTATTTATTGATGTGTATAATTGATAGGGCAGTAATCATTCTGGCATTACGAGTTCGGATACATAAAGTTAATTGATTATGGACATGTTTTCTGGTTATATTATGTTATCCAAATTTTTTAAGGCATAGTTCTTATTTCATTTTCTGCACCACCACTAGATTGATTTTTCTTTTAATTTTTTTTTTATATATTTTTTTTAACTGGGCAAATTACTCACAACTACAGTAATACAATAATTTGACAGGGTAAAGCAAAAATACAAAATAAAGAGACTACAATTAGACTTTAATTTGTATAAAAAATTGTTTGCATGTGATGCACTTAAAATTTGTTCAGATTTTAGGGAAAAGAGGTCTTGTTATTTGTCGGAAAAAAAAAATAAAATCAAATATAATATTTGAGCTTATGTTTCTACAGTGCCTTATTTTTGACTGGTGGCCGGCCGGCGGGAGGTAGCTGCTGCCGCGTTGAATAGCGCACGCAGCTACGTCTCGCCCGCCACCAGTCAAAGATAAGGCACTGTGTATACATCCAATGTCATGTATTAACAAAACCATATTCAATTGTGAAGGTGGCTTTGCTCGGTTGATATCTTGATTCATTTGTGACTTGCAGAGATCTGATTTTTTTTTTTCCTTTCTTTTTTTTTCTTTTTCATAGGAGGCAGAAGGGGATCATGAAAGCCCACCTAAATGGGAAAACATTGAATGATTTGAATGAAACTTACTATGCGGTGTCTTTTTGGGCTAAGGAACTTGAATCTGAGGTTACTTTTCCATGGACATTGCACTTTATTTGTGAAATGGACCTTGAAGCCAGGATTACCTTTTCAATTATCGATATTTTTAATTGTTTATGCCTGATTTGGGTAAAGTTCATAAATCTGTGGTACATTTCAGTTGTTTCATTTTGAATCTGTATGCCCATGGTAGTACAAGATTTGTTTTATTCAAAAGTAGTCAAACGTTTAAAACACTTCTTGCTCACTTTATGTACCATTACTAGGACATGTTTTAAGAGGTTAGTTCCCTCCCATCGTCGGCTAGCGGTCAACTGCTGTTAATTAATATTATGTTCTTTATTTCTGCAGTTTTTAGCATCATGTGCAATTGCAGAAGCTAATAAGGAGGAGAATAAAGAACAGACAAAGAAGAGCTTCAAGCGCTTTGGAGTAGCTCCTTCAACAATATTTATACTGGAAGCCTTACATATTGTATTAAGTTTCATGTATGATAATAACATGGCACATATCAAGGACTATTATGTGGCAATGACAAAATCTCCAATTGTCACTAGTGGTGGAATAGCTGTGAGTATAATTCTTATTATAAAAAAATATAATAACAAATAAACAAATAAAAAAGATTCTGAGAAAACATTCTTCATAGTGCACAGTATAAATTAGGCATAGAGGTGGTTTTGATTTTGAAGTAGCTCAATATCTGTCAGATCAAAATATTTTGTTACAAAGTGACATATGTCCCATTTTTGCGTAGATAGTCCCTTTTCTGTTAGTGGGGTTTACCTTGTGAACAGTCAGAACATTTGAAGTTCTGCCTTGTAAGAGTAAAGTTCCTTTCTTTTTCTTTTGTTTAATATTATTACATTTTAACACTTTGAGTGCTGAGTCTTTCTGTAGTAGTCTTGCAAAAACGATGGCCAATTTTGGCATATTGCAAAATTTGAATTTAAAAAAAGGTGTAATTATACGAAAATAACAATGATATGGTTTTAAGGTATGAAATTTTCTCTTTAAAATAGTGTGTAATGATTTAAATTCGTGAACATACTCTTTACCCCTGATAATATAGAAACATGACAAATTAACAATTTAAAATAGTTGAAGGAATAAACTGTAAAATTGAATTCTAGGTTAGAAATGTATTTTGAAGTTATATTTACAAAGATAAGCAGTTTGCCACGCTGCAATGCTGATGTAACATCATAATATTACAAATAATGAAATTTAGTACCACTTTGTATCAAATTTATGCATTATGGCGACAATGTAGGTATAAAAAAACTTGGCAAACATGCTGCCAATCAAATCACATTGGTGCTTGAATACATTTTTAAAGATGCATTCTAGCGGCAGGTAATGAAATTAAAAGATCAAAAGGAATGCACACAATAATAAAATGCTGTCAAATCATCAAACTTAAGAATAAAATGCATAGAAAGTATGAGCCCATCATTTATACCAATCATCAGTCAAATGTTGTTGATTCACAAAGGAACATAATTAAAAGTGCTATGTTCTATGAAGCTATGCGTATTATAAAATTTTTTGTGATTTTTTAATAGTCATTTTGGTATTTTTTTCACTTTTTGTATAATTTTATCAATCTTTTGCTATTTTTGTTCATATTTTTTTCGGAATGAAAGCTTCACTAAACACCAGTTGTAATTTATGTGGCTCCAAAATGCAAATGTACTCTCATTTTCATTATATATTGATCTGTCGTGAAATTGATTGAAACATCAACTATCAACAGTTCACCTTCGATAACTGAATTGCAGTTGCTGCCACCTTCAAATCGCTTCCGGTGTATTCCACAAAATTTTGTGATTTTTCTAAAAAGTTAATAATTTCCACATTCTTGGCCAAAGAAAAAATTAAAAATGGAATCTTTGATTTTGTACCCACAATAGAATTGTGATTTGTGTATATTTAGAATTGATTGGATACTAAGACACCAATTGTTAAACTGACTTTCAATCTGATATCTTAGTACTGTAAAAGGTCCATGCTGTAACCCAGTGGCGTAGCAAGCTTAGGTGGTACCCGGTGCGGAAAATTTCTTGTCCCCCCCCCCCCACTTAAATTATTAAAAGATGGAACAGTTCCAAGTGTTATTTTTTGATTAGTCAAAGATAATCCCACGAGAATTTAAGAGTTTACCGATAGATGCAGCTGCAACGAACTTATTTGATGGAATTCGTAAACTCAACGGATTATGCAAAATTAGTAATAATTACGTTGTTATATAAAAACAAAACTATGCTCCGAAATCATGGCATAAAGCGATTCCAGTTACCATGTTGTCACCATCTTGTAACCAGTGTTACCAATGGTGCATATAAGACATATTTAACCTATTTCAGCCAATTTTGTTAGGATTAAGGAAAGACATACATATCAAGCACATTATGGTGTACATTGTACATTGTACTGTTAAATGGCAATAAAGCTATTATTATTATTATTATTATTATTATTAGGCCTACTATTATTATTATTAGGCCTACTATTCTTATTATTATGAATACAAAGTACATTATTATTATTAGGCCTATTATTATTATTATTATTAATATAAAGTATGTTGTAGACAGACAGATATACATTGTTTTCGTGAGCGACAGAGTGTGGGTGTTACCGTTAAAAAAGCGAACATCTAAGCCACAATACACTCCCGAAATTATGCAAATTTTTATTTCTTGAGTGATTTTTTTAATATTTTTATATTTTGTTTTCCAAGAGAAATCTAGAATTTTGGAAAGATGGATTTTGATAAAAGGACAAAATTTTGTATTTATGTCAGATACCTTTCAAGATGTGAACCGAAGATTGGAGACAAGTTTTCCTTATTTTTACATAAAGAAAGTTTTCTCGAAAACAGCTCTAACGATTTTCTTTAAATTTTGCACGTGGGTTGCTTATACTAAGAGCTAAACCTTTTATTTGAAACACTTTTTCGGAATAATTCTCTGAAGGGTAGTTATAAGCCACCCACTCTGAATACGCGCTCTTTGCAATACGGCCTCTTGCAACGGAAAATCGTACGAAAAGAAAAGTTTGTATTTGGGTTAGGTACCTTTTTGGGATGTGACACGAAGATTGGCGACAACTTTATCTTATTTTTAAGGGGAGGCTAACTTTTATTTGGGCAGAGGAAGTCATGTGAATTATACATAATTTTTTATAGGTTGATCCTAATAAATTTCATAAACAAGTAGTGTAACTATTTTACGGAACTGTAGGCCTATTATTAATAATCTATGCTTAAATATGCATAGAAGGAGACTTCGGAGTCAACTCACATTGGAAGTTTATTTTCGTCAAAGTCATGACTGCCGCAGCGGGTAGAATTGTTTGCGGCTTGAGTGATATAAAATATCACCGATTGTTGAAATCTCATTTAAATTAATAAAACTGCAGAGACAAGCATCGCCAGAAATAAACACCCCTCCCCCTAACCATAATATTATTGTCCGTATCAACACAGCGGCCAGTCCAGCCGCGTTTTATTACCTTTGTTGACTGCATTTAAAACTAAAAGAAGTTTCAATACGCATGTTGACTTGTAGAAAGTTGTTAAGCTTATTTAATTGTATTAAATAATATTATTTTCTTTAAATTCCCTTGAGCGATTTTTTACTTACAAAGACACGTTTTTATTTTGTCACCCCCTGAGTGATGGTACCCGGGGCGGCACGCACCCCCCGCACCCCCCGCACCCCCCTTCCTACGCCACTGCTGCAACCACAGCATATATGAACACAGTCTCTTCGCTGAAGTATTTTGGAACATCGTTTACATACAAAATAAGTTAGTTAGTTAGTTAGTTTGTTTATTTTCTCACACAGTACAGTGTTTTTCATTAACCTACTTATAAGTTTACATATACTTATGAACTACATTTCTTAAAGTTTAACACACACATTTACAAATTAATAATTTACAAACAAATATTTAATACATGTACAATATTTAAACACGCTATATTTTACTACATTATACATTTTAATATTATTTCTAGCTCTATTTTTACAGTATATGGAAGATGAATTTTACAAATTGAATGATAAATTTAAGAATACAGTATATACACACTTACAAAGAATAGAGATCACTTATATTATAAAAACAGTTTGATAAAAGAAAGGATTTGAGCATTCTCTTAAATGAAATTTCTGTTTTTTGTGATGTGATATGAGAGGGGAGTGAATTAAATACCTTAGAGCATAAGTAGTATGGAGAAGATTCAAATAGATGGGTAGAGTGTTTCGTCACTGCTATGCTGTTTTTATGTCGGGTGTTGTAAGAGTGGTAGTCAGAATTAACTTTGAAAAGGAGTCTATGAGAATAAGCAAACAGGGCGGCTTCAAAAATAATGATACATGGTAGGGGGAGGATCTTGTGGGTTTTAAATAAAGGTTTGCAGGAATCGAGAGGCTTGGCATTATAAATGGTACGTATTATGCGTTTTTGCAATTGGTGGTCCCAAAAATGAGCCCTGAGAGGTACCCCTAATGAAATTCAAAGTAGAAGAAACAACACTGTTTATTTTCACACAATAGGAAATAAAAAGTAATAATTGCTAAATAGTTGAGATTAATGGTGTTTCATCTCAAGAACATCCAGCAGGTTTTCTTGGAATACTTCAGTTTCTTCTTGCTTCCAGTCATGCCTCCATTTCTTGATTACTCTTGTATCACCCATCCTTTACACCTGACCAGCCAGCACATTCCATGGGTTCATAAGTGATATTGATCATAGCCTCATCCCTGACTAGCTGAGCTGAAATCAGAGTAAAGAGATTATGATTGTTGTTTATTATAATCCTTTGGTTATTAACTCATTGGCATGCTATTTTCTCTTTGCACACGACACAACTATAGTTATTAATATTTTTAGGTAAATTTTTAATTTAATTTAATTTTATTATTATTTTTTTACTTGGCCATGAGGATGGATAGTGCCAATAAGCTTACGTTTTGTCTGATGTTGTAGGGAACCATTGAGTTACTGTAGGAGAATTAGGATTTATATTATAAAATTGTACTGCAATGTCATGGACCAGAAGTTGAAAAAACTTTTGATAGTTTCAGTTCATTTCCAACCTATTGCTTTGTCTTCTTTGTTATTTTTGTTGCTGGTGATGCTGTTTCGTCATTGTCACTTGATTTGAGATTTTTATATCAATTAATAACTGAGAAATTGATATAACACTAATTGATAAATAATTTCTTTAGTTTTAAAATGGTATAAGGCATGTTATGCCATCTTCTGACAGAAGGCTAGAATTAAAAGAAAAGGAATTGGTGGCTCAAATTCGTCTGACAGCTGTGGTGGTATGAGTGAACACGTATTGTGCTCATGGCTCACAGCCATGATGGTAGGTTAAGGAGTTAATTTTCTTTTTTACCACAATTATAATTACTGTATTTTACTTCTTTTAGGATGACTGGTTGACTACTGCTGGTGATGAACCAGGACATGAAAGCAGAGGGTATTATATAAACTTCCTTTGTATGAACCCTGCTGTTGTTTTCAAACCAATAGCAGATACTGCTCGAAGCATTGTTCTTGCCTCGGGCACTCTATCTCCATTGCTGACTTTTGCTTCGGAACTCGGCACTGCATTCACAAACGAGCTACAAGCAGCTCATATAGTGGCTCCTACACAGGTACAGTGCAAACTAAAAGCTTTTTAAGTTTTTATTGCATTATTCCCAAACCAGTCTTGACCAAATTTAATGTAGTGATAGTGGCTGCTGGGACTAGCAATATGCTGTTGAGATATTTTTACTTTTTATGCAGTCAAACCTCCGTATAATGATATTTGTGGGCCTCAGCAGATTGTATTGTTATACGAAGGTTATTGTTGTAGTGAGGGACTTTGCTGTACAACATATTAGAAAGACTTTACATTCAGAAAACTGTGTGATCAACAGGATAATTCAAGGAATGGACATGCAGAGAAGCAGAAAATTATGAATCAGAAATGAATTTTTAAAAACCACTAATTCTGTTTATTAACTCCCTAACTTCCGTTGAATGGTAACCATAGGAACTTTACAACCACACATTAAAAAATTAATATAGACTTGTTTAACGTCACAGATCACGCCACACTTTGAGCCTTCAAAACTCAAAGATGATGGGAAGAGGGAAAAAGAAAAACAGCAAATTCATCACATAACTAAGCCAAAAGTAAAACATTTGCTTGATGTGGTGTTTTAATACATATGCTGCGCGTGTTGAAGTTGCAGTTCAGCTTTGTTTTGCTCTGGTAGAATACGGTCAAATCTCCATATAGCGATATTTGTAGGCCTTAGCAAATTGTATTGTTAAATGAGCATTACTGTTATATTGAGGTGCTATGATACATCATATATTAAGAAGACTGCATGCAGAAAACTTTGTAATCTACAGAATAATTCAAGGAACAGAAAAATTATAATTGATCACAAGTCCAAATCTAAAAAGAAGTTCCTGACTTCCATTGAGTGATAATCATACCGTATTGGCCCGAATATAAGACTATGTTTTTTCCCTGAAAATGTGCTTTTAAAAACTATACTCAGCCTAAGACTCAACTACTCCCCATCCATGAATGCAGCTGTGCACGTGTGTAGCGGGTATCCCCACGCAAATGGCGTGCGTCCGATCCAAGGTCAAAGTCACGCGGAAATTACCAAATTTTACCGAACTTTATTGTTCCCAAATTCATGCTTCTCCTTGTACTGCCGTGTACTGCACTGCTTGGCATCTCTATTCTCTACGCATAATGCTTTGTTTGACCACCATCATGGCAGACTATGTGGAAAAGAAAGCATCCTCATTGTCTTAATGCGTAAATAAAGGCGAGAGAAGAAGTTACGACATGAACTTCAAACTTCTGAAGCAAAATGTACTAATAAGCTATTATTTTTTCGTAACCACCCTTCAAAAATTCAGGGTCGTCTTATATTCCAGGTCGTCTTATTTTCGGGCCAATACGGTATCAATTTTACACACACACTCTGAAAAATTACTAGTCAGACTGGTTTAACATTACGGATCACGGCAAGTTTTTTGCCTAGGCATTGCCAGAAATTTCAAATTCATAGAGGGTGGGAAGAGGGAAGAAAAGACAGGAAATTTGCCATATACCTAAGGCAAAACAAAAACAGTATGCTCGATAGGGTGTTTTAACAACACGGTGATTTTATTGTCAATTACGCTACTTTCAGCCCCCTAATCAACCTTTATCTTTTGAAATTTCTAAGGTATGTAGACCTAACAGTTATCAGACCCTTAGAAAAGAAATCTTGGCCCATCCACAGAGCTATGCTACTGGTTTGCAATAGCAACTGAACATCAAAATATTGTTATAAAAGGGTGTTTCTATAATAGCTTCATTGTTGTGATGAGTGAAATTTAACATTATTAAGCTAGGAAATTTGTCAGGACCAAAGAAAAATATCGCTAAATGGGGGTATATCGTTATATCAATCTTCATTATACCGAGATTTGACTGTATACTCTCAATTACCTTATTTTCCATGCCGTACTGAACCTTTTTCTTCTGGAATTTGTAAGAAATGTAACAGAAAACATGGTGGCGAGGAAGAACACTACTATGAACACTACTATGAACACCATATCTCAATAACTAAAAATGGACATGAGAAAGACAAAGAAGTCATGCTTACTGTCCTGTTTCCTGTAACAATGGACTTCAAGTCAACTTTAATAAGTCTGTAGCACTTTTGTAATATTTCAGGTGTGGGTTGGAGTACTGGGGTGTGGTCCAAAAGGAAAAGAACTTACTTGTACTTACAAGAACACAGAAATTACAGATTTCCGTAATGAGCTGGGAAGTACAATATTGAATATCTGCAGGATTGTGCCATTTGGGGTGCTTTGCTTTCTTCCATCGTATACTTTGCTGGAAAATCTGAGATTACAGTAAGTAATCAGAAAATTTATTTTGTTCACATCTGGTTTTATTTGCACTGTACAGGAAAGAAAATATTTGTTCAAGGACATGCCTTAGTTCTACCAAAATGGGGCTAAGTTTGAAGAACATTTCTCAAGAGGCAAACAAGCCTTTAATGCTTGATTCGCAGGTTCATTTACCACGTTTACATGTGGGATTGAAATCTATCTGAATCCGATCCCAACTCAATACGTTCCCCGTTTACATGGAAAGTTCTTGGAGTGTATTGAGATTTGTTGCACTATTGGCTAACTTGGTTATGTACGGCTATTTGTGTGGCTAACCTGTGTAAACAATTGCCGTGTTTATTCCATGATTAAAAATATTAAAAAGTGTGGGTTCTATTAATAAATTCTAGTCACCTTAAAAAAGTCATGGCATAAAAAAGTATCATAACACTATTAATATTACAGTGTGAGTGAATATTTTTTATTAAACTGACGATCAGCTGACCGAACAAATGACGAATGCCATGCGAGTGTATGCGCGCGCATCAGGATTGAGTTCGCTAGCGTTTACATGGAATTGAACTTGACTTGAATCCGATCCGTTCCTCCATTTGCAGAGGATCGGATCGAAAATTCATTCCAGACTGAGTCCGCGTTTACATGGCGATCTCAATGCGGGGATCGGAGTCAGATCAATCTGAATCCTGCATGTAAACGTACTATATATTTGTTACCCATACAGTTATAATAATTTTAATTTTAACACTGTTTATTAAGTGCCAAAATGGTATTTTCTGAGATAGTGAGGTGGACAGCAAAATGTCTGTCCTCTGTATATTTGTCTGCCTGTTTCTCTGTGTGTCTGTACATGTGATAATTCAAATACGCTTTATTGGATTTTCATGAAACTTGGTACCAGGCATTTATAATGTCCATGGGAAAAAGCATTTTGATATTGGACCAAATCGGTTGACCGGTACCAAAGTAATACCCAATTTAGTGCCTATTTTAGGGTAATATATTGGAAAGAATTTATCAAATACAAATCAGTTCTCATGACAACATATTGTTTTACAGTGTTCATATATAGCTTTGAAAGTTGCTATACAGTTAGCTTTGACAAATAACACTACCCACATATTCCTTTACATTTGCTCATCAAACTAAACCTTTGTTCTTCCATAAGCTCTGCTTAATGAATCAATCTGGTGCTTAACTCTGAAATCGATAACAAAAATAACTTATTTTCTGCATATCATAATTGCAATTATTACTGATTAAACAAAAGCATTCTGGCACTTTGTTACATCAGTCTACCTGATTTTATTTTATTATTACTTCCTCTGCCTGTACCATAGGTACTATTGGTAGAGGAAGTATTATTTTCGATCCCAAAATTCAAAGTTGAGTTTTTAACATAAATACACATTTTGAGGTCCCTGAATCCAAAAATTCCATTATTGGAAACATGACTGTGTGTGTGTGTGTGTGTGTGTCTGTCTGTAAACAGCCTAAGTAGAGAATGGAAAATCATACGATAACAAAATTTTTTATTTGGGTTAGGTACCTTCCGAGGATGGTGACAAGAAGATTAGCGACAACTTTCTCTTATTTTTAAGGGGACTTTACATGAAGAAAATTTTGTGTTTTGCAATTTTCTCGAAAACTGCTTTAACGATTTTTCTTTAAATTTGATACATGGGATGCTTATAAGCAAGAGCTAAAACTTTTATTAGAGACATTTTTTTGAAAAAATTTCCTGAAGAGTAGTTATAAGCCACCCACTCTGAATATGTACCCTTTCCAGTAAGACCTCTTATTCTACATCAGAGTGTGACGTGAGAAAAATGTATTTGCCATGCTTAAACTAAAGAAAGTTACGAGAGTGCATTAATCAGATTTTATTTCGGTTATTTATGTTTTGGGGATGCGATGCGATGTGGTAATGACATTCCCTACAACCAATTTACATGAAGAGAATGTCATACATGATATAATAATAGGATAACTTTTATATTTGGGCAGAGGAAGTTGGGTTTCACATCAGATTTTTATTTTATATTCTTATTTATTTATTTTTTACAAAAAATTCTGGACACTTGAATTTTACATCTTATGTTTGTCTCAATTAAACAGAAAACCTTTTCAACTGCCAGCACGCAGTCCCAACCTAAATCCCATAGAACATGTTTGGAACATTCTACTGAGGGGATTCATCAAAGGAGAGTTGTTCCTGAAACCATAAATGAAGTTTGAGCAGCTCTGGAAAAAGAACATGAAAATATCCCCTATGAAAGGATTAGGAGAATAATCCAAAGCATGCCACATCTCCTACAAGAAATCATTAGAGCTAGGGGTAGTAACACACGCTACTGAAGTCACATAACTCAAATAAATGTTAAGAAAACTAGAGAACACTTGTGTGCTGTAAATGAAAAAAATAACATTTTGTGTATCATTGTTGTGAATTTTAATAAAGGCAACAGTTTTTCTGTTGATGTAATGCTTTGTTCAAAATATAAGGTATATTCTCAATTGAAAAGGTTTTCTGTTCATTTAAGACAGACTTAAGAAATACAATTCAAGTGTCCAGAATTTTTTGTCCGCCAGTGTATTTATTGGAGGTCTAGATCAGGAGTAGTTTCCAACTTCAAGAGGTCAGAGGGTCAATATTCTGCCAGGAGTTGATTAGTGGATCACACAGTTTTTGAGGAATGAAATTAGTCAAATTATAAATTATAGGTTGAAAATTAAGACTTGTTGAATAAATCTTGAAGTAATCATATTTTGTTTACATCAAGTACCAGTATTTTACATAAAAATATTCTGAGTTGCCTACTTTAGCTTGAACCGAATTTCTAAAAATAGGCAATTAAAACAATTAAGTTAAAATTAAAATTAGACACTTAAAATGTATTTCACTAAAACTGAATAATGTACTCATTGATGATATAATATATTTTATTAAAAAGTATATTAATTTAATATATTTTTCAAACTGAATTTGTGGGCTGCAAGGAAAGACTTTGCAGCTCCCAGACCGCCAGATGGAAACCCCTTTCTTTGAACATAGTAAAATATTTCTTGAAAATCACAAGAATTTAATGTGTGTAATTTCAGCTGGATGAAGACAGGCTTATGGAGTGAATTGGTTGATGTAAAAGAAGTATTCTGTGAATCTCGTAGCAGTAAAGATCACCTCAGTACAGTAGAAATGTTTAACGAGTCTGTTAAGCAGTGTGAAGGTGGTTATGGAAGGGGACCTATACTCTTTGCTATCATGCGGGGGAAAGCTAGCGAAGGCATGGACTTCGGTAACAACAAAGCTCGAGGAGTTATCACAGTAAGTAGTTTAATGTTCTAATTATTATTGTTGTTATTTTTTATTGTTGTATGTTGTTTGAATTTGTTATTAGTCTTTGTTGTTGCAATTGTTTGTTCCTACTAGTGTTGGGACAAATAGCTGAATAATGGGTTAACTGCACAGACAATTAGTTTCAAAGAAGATCAGACAGTTAACTGTTACTCACACATATACAGTGCACGCTGCTTATTGTAATCACTTTGGGACGTAGCTAATCTGATAATATTAATCGATTGATAACAGTAGCCAAAGGAATTAAGTGAAGGTGATTTATTCCTATACAAGAAACACTACAAAACAGAATTTAAAATATTTATTCATAAAATATGTAACTGTGAATCATTGAACCACTCATAGGCTAATACAGTAATAGACTGTTACTGGTTAAAAAATACTTGCTTGCAAAGTTTTTTATTGTTTTTACTTTCCTTTAGGAGTCCATTAACCAGTACTCTATACTCAGTTACGAGTTTTGAGTGTTTTTGGAAGTCTATACTCATGTGGTGAACACCGCGTAGCAAAACATCTAACGCTTGTCTGTTCAAGTCTTTTCGTTTTTCACTAGCCATCACTGTATGCAACACTGTTAACTTCAAAAATCTGCAGCTTAACTGTGGGGTGAAACATGGTTTATTGCTTAAAAGAGAAAGATAGGTTATGCCTGGTAATGACAACCCCTCGAACTGGTCAGCCTGTAAGCTGGGAACAGAATTGCTACTTCCAATACAACACAATGCAGTTAACTATGAAACAAACCCCTTTACTTGGAAATAAAGCCGCAAAAATGAAAATGTGATAACATTAACCGAATGTTTGATCACAATAAACAGCATTTTTTCAATGTATCAGTATTTGTTTCTCAAATCCCTATAATGCAAAAAACTTTCCTCCTATAATAAGAAGAAAAATTATTTGAAAAAATTAAGAATCGGTTGACAACTTCTGATAGTGCAGCGCTCTTAAAGTTTATAAAGATTGATGGATTTGAACATTTTTCATAATTTTCTTAATACTACTTAAAGTTCTATGATCGAACACACTATAGTTGGTTATGCTCATTTTATAGTTCAATAAAGTTAAATTAATTAGAGCATAATTAATATTTAAATGTTTTTTGTTTGTACAATGTATTCGAAAAACTGAAATTTGAAGAAAATTTCTAAGTTCCATCATGCAGATCTTCACCCATTTTGTCAGATCAATATGACCCATAATTCACAGCGAGGAGGTGACAACACATCAAGTTCACCCACACCCTACCCAAAAACCATCTAATTTTTAATTTTTTTCACATCATTTTTCTTCTTATTTTATCTCAAACATTTTCTCATATAAATTATTTAAAGGGTTGTCATCTCTTCCAAAAGCATAGGATTTATGTCTTTCCTCATGAACAACACAGCTTTCCATGAGTTTGAGAAAATTATGTGCGAAGTAGCCATTTTATGGTTAGTAAAACAAGAAAATCTAAATATCTATGCTAAAGGTAGAAAAAAACAGTACTTCATATCAGACTTTGTTTTTCAGGTTGGCATCCCTTATCCTCATGTGTATGACATTCAAGTTGCATTGAAAAGAAAATACAATGATGCAAATGTTAGTCAAGGGCTCAAAAGCGGAAACAGCTGGTATGAAACTCAGGCATACAGGTGAGTTTATTATGTAGTGAGAATACAGTAAAAGTACTTAATGGAATGATTGTATACATTAATTCTCACATTCACAAGATTCTTTAAGTATCATTCTGTGATCCCATCCTCGTCGCCACTGTTATGTATTGTCCTCAACAACACACAAATTCGCTAGGAAGTTTGGTCGGGTGAAATGATGACACTTGTTTTCATATTAACATAGTTCTGTGGTTTTATTTAAGACGCACAATTACAGCAAGCAATGCAATCCGCCATCATGAAATGGACTCTCTCTATAGCTTTTTGGTGGGAGCAAGCTCGCTTTCTCATTGGACGAGTCACGGCCTTCTTTATACATAACTGCCCACTCAGCACACACACAGAACATAAATGGAAATACACCCTATAATTCACATACATACATAACATACCTGAAATATGAGAATATTATAGGAGAAAAATTCCTCCGGCACTGGGACTTGAACCCAGGACCTTTGGCTATTCGCGCCAATGCTCTACCAACTGAGCTAAGCCGGAGCCCAATTCACAGCGCCAGATGGAACTTCTCTCCTATGACTAATTGCCCTAATGGTCTACCTCACAGACAGACAAGTTATGTCATATGCAGTACTGTGAGGCACACTAAGTAGTGATTTTTGTGACCGGGCTCCCACTGTTATTGTACAGTTAACATTCAAGATAGATACATATGCATTCATGAGCCACAGATTGTCTCTGTTGGACACTACATGAGAATATTATAGGAGAAATATTATAGTCATAGGAGAGAAGTTCCATCTGGCGCTGTGAATTGGGCTCCGGCTTAGCTCAGTTGGTAGAGCATTGGCGCGAATAGCCAAAGGTCCTGGGTTCAAGTCCCAGTGCCGGAGGAATTTTTCTCCTATAATATTCTCATGTAGTGTCCAACAGAGACAATCTGTGGCTCATGAATGCATATGTATACCTGAAATAGTTTTGAAGACCATCATCATTCATAATCATCAGATTAACACCAACTGTGTTTCCCTCTAGGGGAAGTTTGCTGCATTTGGCGATGAGAAATTCATCTGTTGGGATGTTGAAGTTCATGAGATTTTCTTTATGTTTGTGAACGAATACCCTCTCCCAAACCGAAAGTTCCTTAATTAATCTTTACCACCCTAGAACACATAGAAGAAAATAAGAAAATTACTTTTCACCCTTGGGCAGACAAGAAATTCAATAAAGTTTTCAGTAAATATGATATCACCACAGTACCAGTGAACAGATTCTCATTACAGAACTTATTAAATTCCACCAATTTAGAAGACAGACACCAAACACCATAGCCTAAAATCAGGAATATACCAAATCAACTGTTCAAATTGCGAGAAGTGTATGTGGGGAAAATCAAGAGGAAATTAGAGGTTAGGACAAAAGAACATATGATACATCTTAAACACAGAAATACAGACAAATCTGCAGTAGTGGCCCACTTTTGGAATGAAGGTCATGACCAAGGCCCGGATTCTAATTACATGTCATCTTTTTATTGATGCTGCATAGACATTGCCAACTTGTAGATAAATCCTAATCATGGGCTCTAGATTATAGAAATACATTTTTATTGGGTCATTTTTTGTCATTTTATGCAATTTTATATTTTTAGGGCATTTATTTCAATTTTAGGTCATTATTTTGTCATTTTTGTGTCATTTGCTTCCTTATTTAGCCATTTTCGTACATTTACATTAAGTGGATTAACTTTTTTTCATCACTAGCGGTGCTGTCTTTGAAGTGTTGTTTGTTTAATGCAAGAAGGAAAAATTCGGCGTAAAGTGTTGTCATGTCTAGTCGGAAATAAGAATCAAAGAAACAAAAAAATGTATTATATTACTATTGTTATTAGATTGACTTGGCAGTATGCCACCTGCTTGGATTTGAGAGTGCAAACTACTGTTTACCCTCAATTAAACAACAATATAATCGTCAGACCACAAAAGGAAATGCCGAATTTTTACTCGCCAGTACCTCAGTGCCAGTATAAATTTCCGTGAGAAAAGAACATTCACAACATTACAGTTATTTACAGTTTTTACAATTATGTACAAACTAGTCTATAACATTGTGTGTACAATAATATTTTTTTTATAAATAAAATGTCTGTTTTTAGGTCATTTTTTATAATTATTAAGTCATTTTCTTTAAAATTTTGGGTCATTTTATAGGTCATTTTTCAAACAATTTTAGTTCATCAGAATCCGGGCCCTGGTCATGACATGAATTGGGATCCAAAATTAAGGTCACAAGGAACTTTTAGTTTGGGAGAGGATATTCATCCACAAACATAAAGAACACCTTATGAACTTATCTTTTTGTCTTAATTGAGCTCATAAGCATGGATGTCAAAAATCCAATTTGCTCCCTGCTCTCATTTTTTATGTTGTAATTCACAATTTTTCAGGGCCCTAAACCAAGCATTAGGTCGCTGCATTCGTCACAAGAATGACTGGGGTGCTCTCATAGTAATCGATAATCGATTCTTGATGGATAAAAGACATTGTGAAGGACTGTCTAAATGGATTCGAGACAAGGTGAGTGCAATTGAAATGTTTTCAAAATGTACTTTCGTGTAGAATTTTTTCTTCCTTTAATAATTATTAATTACATTTGTAGGTTTTTATTATATTATTATTATTTATTTATTTATTTATAAAATTTAACAGCCTCTCAGATTGAATGGAGAGAATCCAGTCAGGTCATTTATGAGAAAAATAAAGTATATGCTGTGTGAGGAAAGTGTTAGGCACTTCAGAGAAACTATTTTTATATCATTCTCGGGATTCAAAAATTTATTGAATATGAACCATCATTAAGTACGACATTCGTATTACCGCATATGCACAATTAACATCACATAGTGCACACAATAAGATCAACATTGATATGGAGAAAATTTTGCTGCACAATTCACATTGAGCAGATATGAATTTGTAGATTATTAAACTCTAAACCTGGCATTCTGTATTGAAGAAAATAAGATGCTGGGCATCAAGGGGTTATAAAAAATGTATTATTATGTTTTGTTATGACTGGAGCGTGTACTGATCATTGCCGCACAAAATATGCTGGTGTTGAACACATATAACAAGTAGTCTGCGTATTATGAAGTTTTTTTTTACGTTTAGATATCACTCCTTTTATTTTAAATATTCAATTAGATATTACTATACCTGGGCCATCGTAAGTTTGCACTTTCCATTCTACAAGTTAGGTTGCCAGTATCAGAGATTGACAAATGAACTACTCGACTTCGTTCTGTACTGACAAGGAGGTTCCAATCAGCATTATTCGGCTGTATTCGGCCTTGAACATTCGAAACTATTTCTAATCCCTCAATTATCATTTATCTGTTCTTCCATTCAGAAATTTTCGATATTTATGTAATGCAATATTATTCCGAACCCATAGTTTCACAAAAAAAACCATATCGTTCATGTACACAAAGATTAATTATCCTGCTATGTGTGGACATCGTACACCTTTACATGATAAATATTCACATTATTGGTTCGTGGTATCGTAGCTCAGTGGTTATGATGCTGGATAGTTATGCAGAAAGTTGGGGTTCGATCCTGGGCAGGGTACTTTTTTTTTTTCATACTATTTTCAAGACGCAAATACAGTTTATGATTTTTAATTTCTAAAATTAGCTGTCTTATATTTTATTGTATAATATAATTTGTAGCTTATAAAACCTTATTAACAGTAGGGAAACCTTAAACCCTCGGCCAATCTAGGCCTAAAGATCGCTTTTAGCGACGAAACCTATTAAAATTCTTTTCAAGGAGTTTGTTCTATTAATAATTAATTGAAGCAATTAATTATCAACAAAGGTATCAAACTCACAATGACAGGAGCATAGAAGTTTTGCTAGAAGTACTGAAGAGAAGAATTATTAATTGCAACCTATAAACGGCATCCCTATATATAGGCCCTGATTTATAAATTGGCAGATTGGGCATTTGCCCAGGGCGGCAAACCTAAAAAGGGTGGAACAGTTTTAGGGGAAAGGTGTTATATACAAAAAAACTTTTATTACATAACAGTGTGTTCCTGAAAATAACTCATGGCAATTTTGTCAAGAGGAATATGGTGTATTCAAGATTTGTTGAATAGATCGTCAGAATTATCAGAAGTTGAGAGAGCTACTTCAGAGTTTTGTAACTTTTATCCAAAGATATCAGTTGTGACTTTTCCAATGAGTGTGTATGTTTAAAAATGTATGAGCTTAAAATATATTTAAAAAAAACCTGAAATGCATATTTATTTGAAGGACAATAATTTAGAAAAACAAACTTGAAAACTAGAAAAAATATTTAAATTGTTACTAGAATGTTTTTTTACTTTACCACAAGCTAACTGTACTGCTTAAGGAACACTTTCGAGAGTCTAAAATATTATGTAATCGGCCCTCCTTAATAAGTTGAACTTATTAGATATCATTTGCATTGAAAAATATATTATATCTTTGAAAACTAACTTCTCAGAGATTGTAGACGACTGTGCAAAGAGAAAATCCAGGAAAAATATCAAAATAAACTTTATGTCCATTCATAGGCGTAACCAGGCCAACCGTATGGGGGGGGGTTATAACATTCGCGGGGTATGGAATACCCCCAGAAAGAGGGGGGTCCGGGGGTCCTCCCCCGGAAAATTTAAAAAATTAAGGTGCAAAATAACGAGTTTTAAGCCTCCGGGGGTCCTCCCCCGGAAAATTTAAAAAATTAAGATGCAAAATAACGAGTTTTAAGCTTCCCACGCTTTATACTTTTATTAAGTAGACTTAAAAAATTATACAATTTTCCTTTTTTTAATCAATGGGGGGGGGGGGGTGGGTTCAAACCCCCCAAAACCCCCTCTCGGTACGCCTATGTGTCCATTGAATTTAAAATAATTACATTTGAAACAATGAAAAACATGTTAGATTGAGATTTAGATTCTCATAGGAAAGTAGAAATAAGATAATAATTTTTTTTAGAGAATCGAAGATATAGGTATGTATCTTAATGGTATGCTACTTGGTGGTATGAAATAAAATCTAGTTTTAACATTTGGATCATAAATAACTATTTTGTTCTAAAATATTTGTTTTAATATATACAACCTATAATACATATGTTTTATAAACATAACTTATTAAGTAACCTATATTAAATATTTTTGAAAATGTCAAAGATTGATTACATTACATACTACAATATTTTCAGAGGTTTTAGGTAATTGTTTTGCAAATGAAACTGCAATAGGAATCATGCATTTTTCTCCAAAACATAATTACTTTAATTTTTTTAATAAGTGTTGTGAAGCCTGGGATTACTTGCAATAATAAAATGCTATCGGGACAGTATTGGTTTATACTTCGGTAAAACTCACACTTAATACCAAAACAGTAACTTCAGGGTAGGTCGTATAAGTAAAAAATGGAAGGGGCGATTAACAAAGTTTCGCCCAGGATGCAAAGTAAGTGAAATCGGGATCTGCCCGAAAAGATTTGACAAAAAGTATAAGGCAGGTAATTTTAAAAATTAAAAAAGCAACACTGCATTTAAATCTTAAAAATATAATGAACGAAAAAAAAAAGTTACAGCATGAGGATTCGAACCAACAACCTCTAGAACCACGAGCAAGCATTTTAACCTTTACGCCACTTTGAACTTTGACCAACCAGCGAGAATATAATAGATGTGAACCATTATGCATTCTCTTATATTCTCATAAGATTTTTTATAGGAACGATACGGTTTTTTATTAATAGTGTATTAGTAGTTGTATGAATATTATTAATATTCAGACGTTAATACAATACAGAACGGAAACATGAGAGAGATACGACATGCAATGTTTCAAGCCGAATGGCTTCTCTTTGTCAATCATTAGAATCGCAGTGCAGCCAACATAAGTAGGCATGTAATTGAAAATAGAAAGTACAAACTTACAACGGCCCAGGTATATCATTGATATGAAAATATTAACTCACAATAATTCATTCATACTGATATTTAAATACCCTCACCTAAACATTGGCCTTGTCATTTAATCAGTTCCAGGGTACAAATTGAAGGCACAGCCCTAAGAATATGTTATAAAGGCTAGGATCCACTGATGAGTTAGTGTCGGTATTCACTGGTTAACCTGTACAGGAGTAATGCCCAATTTATTATTATTATTATTATTATTATTATTATTATTATTATTATATCATTATTATTATTAAAATATTAGGACTCCACAAAGTACCTAGAGGTGTATATTTGCCTTTCTTTGTGCCCATATCTCTTTCATTCATTTACTGTGGGCTACCTTGCTCTCTTTAGATCATGTTGTTCCAGTCTTCTTCTTTGGTTTTTCTCTGGTCAACTTGCCATTTGTGAATTTTGGTCCTGAAGATTTCCTGGTTTTGAACATCTTTTGGTGTAATTCCTGCCAGTTTCAGATTGGTTTTGATTTTGCCGATCCACTTCATAGTGTCTGTTTTCGCTTTACTCCTGTTTTCATAGAATTTGACTAATAGTTTTGTAAGTCTACCTGGGTTCATCCTTTTAACGAGTCTGTAGAATCTCGATCTGCATTTTTTAATTTCACTGTGAATATTTGTGTATTGTTTGATTTCCTGTTTGCTTCAGAGTTGGTATTGTTTGACTGCGAGTTTTTGGGCCTACAATTTTTTTCATGACTTTGCATTCCTTTTTCTCAATGTTTTCAATATCTGCTTTCCTGTTCAAAATTAGTGCTTCTCATTCATAGAGGCATTCTGATTTAATAGCTGTATTGTAATGTCTTAGTTTTATGCAGTGAAGGAAGTGGGAAAAATCCAGAGGTGGTATGTTATCCCAAAAGTTTTCACGATCATACCTCAATTTGAAAAAGCACATTCCCTCCCTTACAACATAATAATTCTGTGATATACACTTGGTGCGTTCTTAATTAACTTTCTCCATGAGTAACCAACTCTGCTTTATAGATGATTGCCAAGCAGGAGCATAACACAAGACCAGAACATCTTGTACTGTCGATTGGTAGACCTTTATTTATTTCACGGTCACAGAAACCACCAACAACGGCTGTGGGTGTCGGGATGCTCACCACATGCCCCAAATCCTGCCATCTATGGTAGATGAACAGCGGTCGGGTGTAGACCTAGTCCCTTCAGGGATGTACCACCATGGAGTGTATTTATTCCAATAAAGGTATTTTAAAAGTATTTAAGACCTGTTTAAACAATATAAAAGTTACAACAATTTGTTACCGAGAAATATTTTTAAAGCATCAAATCTAGTAGTATACTCTTTAAGATGGCAACAAAGACCATCATAAGTTATCTTCGCAGCCTTCTATAGTGACAATGGCTATCAATGAAAACGTACGAGTGGATGAATAATCATCAAAAGTAATTATTATATTATGACTCAAAGGAACATTATCAATTTGTATTAAATAGCCACTCATTTTCAGTGATGGTATGCGTTTGGGCCTTTAAAAGCAGTGACGGTATTCCATACGGCACATACCGCCTCACTTCCCTCACTGGTTTTAGGGGCATTTTCAGTGATGGTATGTGTTTGGGCCTTTAAAAGCAGTGACGATATTCCATACGGCACATACCGCCTCACTTCCCTCACTGGTTTTAGGGGCTTGGAGATAATTTTTTTTTTCTTGTAGATACGGTATTTTGGGTGAGTCGATATGCAGTCTCCATCTTTTTGCATCTAATTTCGTTGGCTTTTATTTCGATTACATTTTCTAATTATTACTATAATTATCATTATTATTATTGTTGTAATTATTATAATTATCATTAATTAATTTCGCTTCTATAACTCAATTATCAGAAAAAATCCTGATCTCTCAGCATACTCCACTGTTAAATTTAATAGATATGTAAAGAATTTTTTGTAATTTTTTAGCTTTTAAGTAATTTTTGTTTCACTCCTTTTATGTATTTATGTTTTTATGTTTAATGTTTTTGTTTTACTTTCTTTTTTAGTTAAGCACATTATACACTCTATTTCTTTGTCTCTCCTCTTTCTTCACTTTGATATTTTTGAAACGGCACCCGAGCACGAGCAGTCTTGCTCATTCGGGTGTATTACTAAATGTAATACCTCTTGTAATATCTCTTGTAATAAATAAATAATAATAAATAAATAAATAATTGTTATTGTTGTTATTGTTGTTATTGTTGTTATTATTATTTCGGACATCTGGTGGACATTGACACAAGCTCATCAGTTGGATCATAGCTGAGGATAAAGACAATTGAGTGTAGCCTTTAAAACATGTTCTAGTATAGTGAGAAATTAATTATTTATGATAGTGAAGTTGAATCTCCAAGTTTCATATATGGTAAATACAATCTTTTGTGGAATTTTTACTCCTTCTTATTAATACTATAGTAATTTTATGTAATTGTATCACATCTGGCAGCCCTCTATTTAAGGGAAGTTGTCACATAATATGTCTAGTATCTATCCAATAGCCTAACTTGTCAAGTGTGTTATATCAAATGTCTCAACCCAACAGGTGCAGAGATTTGGAAGATACGAGAAGTTTGATGCAAGTTTGAAAGACTTTATTCATTTTCACACTGGTAACATCAAAATGGAATGGAATAAATTAGAAAAGAATGATGCAATGGATGGCCTTCCAATGCTATAGAGAAGTGAAACCATAAGTAGAAAATGATTGAAGGAGTCAAAATGTCAAGTGGAAGTGAGAATGCCATTATCGTGTGCTGTAATTTTTAATTTATTTAATCTTCCCATAGTTATGGGTTGCCTACACAGACAAAGAGTACCAGAAAAGAAAAAAACAAAAAGGTAATTGAACATAGAACATTGAAAAGAAAAAGAGAATAAAATTAATGAAAAATTAATACAAAATAGAAAATCATTAACAGTTACGATTAGGATTTATATATGTGATTCCTCAGTATTGAAACAGATCCTCTGAGGGTTGCTAAAGCAACTTCAGTTATAACTGATGGAGGAAGTCCCAATCTCTTGAAGGTGTTTAACATGAAAGTTGTAACAGTTCCTCTTGCTCCTACCATGAGTCCAATGACTTCAAGTTCTTTGAGATTGTATTTATCACGATAGTATTGGATGGTAGGATTATAAATGTCTTGCTTTTCCTTGTTAACATCTTGCGGCTGTGCCTCATTCACTTCGAAACGCACAGTAGGATCAATTATAAATCCGGATCGTGTGTTTCTTTGAAAAGCAATGATATCAATTCGCCTCGTAGTCCCGGTGGTAGAGAGACCATGCACCTCTTCAAAAGTAGTATAATCAGCATCTTTAAGGGCATTTGCAACAATTGACCGTACTGTATGGTGTCTGATGTTTCGAAGGATCTCGCCATGCGGACAGGAACCCAGAACATGTGCAAGAGTTGGTTGGACAATTTTATATTATCCTTACTGAGAAGTCTGTCCTGTGTGGTGTATAGGATCAAAATCATATCATAACTGGATCCATTAGGTATGTGAATGCATCACTAAAATCTGATCAATAATTATGTTATTGTGTTAATTTTAATTCTTACCTTATTACGTAATATTTTCACAAATATTACATTTTCTTTTCCTTCCTGAAATACTGTGAGGGTAAGAGTAGAAAGAGTGGGACCAGAAAGAGTGGGGCTAAAAAGGATGGGAGGGAAAAATAGTACAGGAAAGGAGTCAAATTTTGATTTTTAGAAAACTGTAATTGAAAAAAATTTGAAACCTCAAAATTGAAAATTCTGAAGTCAAATATCCAAATTTCAAAATGTCTAAATTTTAAGTTTCGGAATATCCAAATAAAAATTTCAAAATTTTAAACTTAAAAAATGTTAAACTATAGGTTAAAAAAATTATAACTTTAAAGCTTTTACAAATTTTAAACTTTATTATTTTAAACATAACACGTATACATCTTTTCATATTAAAACTGATGAAGAAAATTTCAAGGAAATATTTAAGGAAAGCATTGGCCACAAGGTAAGTCTTGTTACAGAATTTTACGGCAAACTTAAGACAGAACAGATTTGCATTTCCAATATGGCAGACAAATCATCTGAATGACATAATCCTCCTGGTAAGGAAATATCTATCTTAGACATACACGAGCGTTACCCATGTGAGACTTTTTCAACCACAGCCGAAACTGAATACAGAGTAACAAATGTAAATGATAATGTAAAAGAAAATATTGATTATACTAGTGATAATATTTTTAAAAATTTTTCATGGCAATATCCAATGTTTACGAAATAAGGTAAGCGACCTTGGTATATTATTGGACTACTACAATGTTGATGTGCTATGTGTATGTGAACATTGGTTAAACGATCTTGAATACAATTTGTACTCCCTTCCTAATTATACCTTAGCTAGTATATAATGCCGAAAGAATTATAAATGTGGAGGTTCGTTTGACGGACTATAAAATACTAATTTTAACATTATATCGATCACCCTCAGGTGATGTAAATTATTTTTTCTCTTTTGCTATTATATTTGATAAGTTTTAACATTAATATTGTGATTTGTGGTGATTTTAACATTAATGTTCTAATTGAAGATGCAATATCTAAGGAATTTAAAATAGCATGCACCCATAAGGCATATGGCAGAAGGCAAAAAGGGCAATAAAAGGAAAATAAAGGGCAAAAAATGGGGCGGATTAAAAAAGGAGCCAATTAAAAAAAGGGGGCCAACTAAAAAGGGGGCAGATTAAAAAAGGGGGCGATTAAAAAAGGGGCCGATTAAAAAAGGGGGCCGATTAAAAAAGGGGGCAGATTAAAAAGGGGACCGATTAAAAAGGGGGCCGATTAAAAAGGGGGCCGATAAAAAAGGGGGCCGAATTTTAAAAGAGGGGCAGATTAAAAGGGGGTGCAGATTAAACGGGTGGCAGATTAAAAGGGGTTGCCGATTAAAAAAGGGGGCCGAATTTTAAAAGGGGGCAGACTAAAAAGGAAGGCCGAATAAAAGGGGTGGCAGATTCAAAGGGAGCAGATTAAAAAGGGGGGCCGATTAAAAAAATGGGGCCAATTAAAAAAGGGGGCCGATTAAAAAAGGGGGCCTTCTTCGAATTCTGGGTGCATTTTTCGAAATTTTCAAAGGAAAAAAAATGCACCCAGAATTTGAAGAAGGCTAACCCCTTTGAAAATTTCGAAAAATGCACCCAGAAATTGAAGAAGGCTAACCCCTTTGAAAATTTCGAAAAATGCACCCAGAAATCGAAGAAGGCTAACCCCTTTGAAAATTTCGAAAAATGCACCCAGAATTAAAAGAAGGCTAACCCCTTTGAAAATTTCGATAAATGCACCCAGAATTCGAAGAAAGCTAACCCCCTTTGAAAATTTCGAAAAATGCACCCAGAATTCGAAGAAGGCTAACCCCTTTGAAAGTTTCTTCGAATTCTGTGTGCATTTTTCGAAATTTTCAAAGGGGTTAGCCTTCTTCGAATTCTGGGTGCATTTTTCGAAACTTTCAAAGGGGTTACCCTTCTTCGAATTCTGGGTGCATTTTTCGAAATTTTCAAAGGGGGTTAGCCTTCTTCGAATTCTGGGTGCATTTATCGAAATTTTCAAAAGGGTTAGCCTTCTTTTAATTCTGGGTGCATTTTTCGAAATTTTCAGAGGGGTTAGCCTTCTTCGAATTCTGGGTGCATTTTTCGAAATTTTCAAAGGGGTTAGCCTTCTTCGATTTCTGGGTGCATTTTTCGAAATTTTCAAAGGGGTTAGCCTTCTTTTAATTCTGGGTGCATTTTTCGAAATTTTCAGAGGGGTTAGCCTTCTTCGAATTCTGGGTGCATTTTTCGAAATTTTCAAAGGAGTTAGCCTTCTTCGATTTCTGGGTGCATTTTTCGAAATTTTCAAAGGGGTTAGCCTTCTTCAAATTCTGGGTGCATTTTCGAAATTTTCAAAGGGGTTAGCCTTCTTCGAATTCTGGGTGCATTTTTCGAAATTTTCAAAGGGGTTAGCCTTCTTCAAATTCTGGGTGCATTTTTCGAAATTTTCAAAGGGGTTAGCCTTCTTCGAATTCTGGGTGCATTTTTCGAAATTTTCAAAGGGGTTAGCCTTCTTCGAATTCTGGGTGCATTTTTCGAAATTTTCAAAGGGGTTAGCCTTCTTTGAATTCTGGGTGAATTTTTCGACATTTTCAAAGGGGTTAGCCTTCTTCGAATTCTGGGTGCATTTTTCGACATTTTCAAAGGGGTTAGCCTTCTTCGAATTCTGGGTGCATTTTTCGAAATTTTCAAAGGGGTTAGCCTTCTTCGAATTCTGGGTGCATTTTTCGAAATTTTCAAAGGGGTTATAGTCTTCTTCGAATTCTGGGTGTATTTTTCGAAATTTTCAAAGGGGTTATAGCCTTCTTCGAATTCTGGGTGCATTTTTCGAAATTTTCAAAGGGGTTAGCCTTCTTCGAAGTCTGGGTGCATTTTTCGAAATTTTCAAAGGGGTTAACCTTTTTCGAATTCTGGGTGCATTTTTCGAAATTTTCAAAGAGTTTAGCCTTCTTCGAATTCTGGGTGCATTTTTCGAAATTTTCAAAGGGGTTAGCCTTCTTCGAATTCTGGGTGCATTTTTCGAAATTTTCAAAGGGGTTAGCCTTCTTCGAATTCTGGGTGGATTTTTCGAAATTTTCAAAGGTGTATACCCGATCCTATGGGGTCGTTGAATTGCCCGAGAGTTGGGTGACCAATTTATACCCGATCCTATGGGGTCGTTGAATTGGGCAGCAATTTATAACTGATTGCTAGGGGTTTGTTGATTTATATGAGCGCCTTTCTTCTTAATTCTTACATTATTAATAAATATATTGTCCAGCTAGTGCTTACTCAGTTGGTAGAGCGAGATCTCTTTCTTCGGCCGTGCTAGACGAAGCTAATACAGGATATAAGCTTAGGGAATGATGGGTCGTAAAATGATGTCAATTGGTTATGTACTTGAATAATATTAGTAAGTTTATTTTGTTCTTAATTTTGTCACTTAGTCTGTAATTATCGGAATATGTCGGGAGGAAGAATACAGTTACTTTATATAATGTCTTTATCTATTTACTTCGTCGTCGCCAAAATCACTAGGTTATTTATTATCCTTATAACATCTGCACGTTTTATCGCAGGAATTTACGTTATTTATCTTATGGCGGTATATATTCTTTTCACTTTACAATACAAAAATAATATTTATAATCTTTTCTTGTTTCTTTATATAAATTTATATCCTCGACAGTATTAATAATAATAATAATAATATTACTTGAAAAGTCGGTATAAAATCAATATTCGTGTTCGTTACTATTTCACTGTATAAAAGTCAATATTCCTACCTCCTATTTCGTCTACAAAAATAACGTCCGTGTCCTTTCAATCCGTGTCTTCCAGTCGCGTAGTGGTTACATCGAAGTATAAGTCGCAAGTCCGCGTTCCTTGCTCATGTTCCTGTTAATATGTTTCTGTGTTAAAATATTCTTGCATTTCCATTGGTTCTGTCAGTTAGCTTTGTCTCTTGTGATTGGGAATTAGCTAGGTCTTCTGCTAGGGTTTAAAATATTTGTCGTTGAAATGGAGTGAGGTTTGAGGAGAAACGTATCTATCAACGTCAAGTTAATAGGTAGCGTCAGTGGTCTTTTCCAGACAGAAAAGCCCCTCCTCTAATACATTGTATACCTCTATTTAGTTAATAATTCATAAAGTATTTGTCACTATTGTCTGTAGTAAGTGTAGTTGTATAGCTTTCTTGATTACGCGTTGAATGATGTAATTTTCTATGTTGTCGTGTTAATAATTAATCGTTTGATTAATTATTTGCAATTGCAGTTAATGTCTTTTGATTCAGATGGTCGTGTTGCATATCAAATTGTCCGTGTAAATGTCCTCTGTCTTGTCATGTAATTTGTTTTATGGTCATTGTAATAGTCTAGGCGTAATGGTAGTTTTTAGTAATCGATAATGTTGCGGGAAGTTCAAATATTGTCCGTGAAATGTATTTTCTTGTATTTAATTCCTTATTTTATATAAGTCTATATGAACTGATCGGCTACAGGTGTTAGCCTTCTTCGAATACTGGGTGCATTTTTCGAAACTTTCAAAGGGGTTAGCCTTCTTCGAATTCTGGGTGCATTTTTCGAAATTTTCAAAGGGGTTAGCCTTTTTCGAATTCTGGGTGCATTTTTCGAAACTTTCAAAGGGGTTAGCCTTCTTCGAATTCTGGGTGCATTTTTCTAAATTTTCAAAGGGGTTAGCCTTCTTCGAATTCTGGGTGCATTTTTCTAAATTTTCAAAGGGGTTAGCCTTCTTCGAATTCTGGGTGCATTATTCGAAATTTTCAAAGGGGTTAGCCTTCTTCGAATTCTGGGTGCATTTTTCGAAATTTTCAAAGGGGTTATAGCCTTCTTCGAATTCTGGGTGTATTTTTCGAAAGTTTCAAAGGGGTTATAGCCTTCTTCGAATTCTGGGTGCATTTTTCGAAATTTTCAAAGGGGTTAGCCTTCTTAGAATTCTGGGTGCATTTTTCTAAATTTTCAAAGGGGTTAGCCTTCTTCGAATTCTGGGTGCATTATTCGAAATTTTCAAAGGGGTTAGCCTTCTTCGATTTCTGGGTATATTTTTCGAAACCTTCAAAGGGGTTAGCCTTCTTTTAATTCTGGGTGCATTTTTCGAAATTTTCAAAGAAGTTAGCCTTATTTTAATTCTGGGTGTATTTTTCGAAATTTTCAGAGGGGTTAGCCTTCTTCGAAGTCTGGGTGCATTTTTCGAAATTTTCAAAGGGGTTAACCTTTTTCGAATTCTGGGTGTATTTTTCGAAAGTTTCAAAGGGGTTATAGCCTTCTTCGAATTCTGGGTGCATTTTTCGAAATTTTCAAAGGGGTTAGCCTTCTTCGAATTCTGGGTGCATTTTTCTAAATTTTCAAAGGGGTTAGCCTTCTTCGAATTCTGGGTGCATTATTCGAAATTTTCAAAGGGGTTAGCCTTCTTCGATTTCTGGGTATATTTTTCGAAACTTTCAAAGGGGTTAGCCTTCTTTTAATTCTGGGTGCATTTTTCGAAATTTTCAAAGAAGTTAGCCTTATTTTAATTCTGGGTGTATTTTTCGAAATTTTCAGAGGGGTTAGCCTTCTTCGAAGTCTGGGTGCATTTTTCGAAATTTTCAAAGGGGTTAACCTTTTTCGAATTCTGGGTGCGTTTTTCGAAATTTTCAAAGAGGTTAGCCTTCTTCGAATTCTGGGTGCATTTTTCGAAATTTTCAAATGTGTTAGCCTTATTCGAATTCTGGGTGCATTTTTCGACATTTTCAAAGGGGTTAGCCTTCGAATTCTGTGTGCATTTTTCGAAATTTTTAAAGGGGTTAGCCTTCTTCGAATTCTGGGTGCATTTTTCGAAAGTTTCAAAGGGGTTAGCCTTCTTCGAATTCTGGGTGCATTTATCGAAATTTTCAAAGGGGTTAGCCTTCTTTTAATTCTGGGTGCATTTTTCGAAATTTTCAAAGGGGTTAGCCTTCTTCGAATTCTATTCTTTATTATTTATTTATTTATTTATACAAATTTATACAAATATACAAAACAAGACCACCCGAGAATTCCGAGAAGGCTAACTCCTTTGAAAATAGAATTCTGACAAGGCTAACCGCTTTGAAAATTTCGAAAAATGCGCCAGAATTCCGAGAAGGCTTACCCCTTTGAAAATTTCGAAAAATGCGCCTACAATTCCGCATTTTTCGAAATTTTCAAAGGGGTTAGCCTTCTCGGAATTGTGGGCGCATTTTTCGAAATTTTCAAAGGGGTTAGCCTTCTCATAATTCTGTGCGCATTTACGAAATTTTCAAAGGGGTTAGCCTTCTCGGAATTCTGGGCGCATTTTTCGAAATTTTCAAAGGGGTTAGCCTTCTTGGAATTCTGGGCGCATTTTTCGAAATTTTCAAAGGGGTTAGCCTTCTCGGAATTCTGGGCGCATTATTCGAAATTTTCAAAGGGGTTAGCCTTCTCGGAATTCTGGGCGCATTTTTCGAAATTTTCAAAGGAGTTAGCCTTCTCGGAATTCTGGGCGCATTTTTCGAAATTTTCAAAGGGGTTAGCCTTCTCGGAATTCTGGGCGCATTTTTCGAAATTTTCAAAAGGGTTAGCCTTCTCGGAATTCTGGGCGCATTTTTCGAAATTTTCAAAGGGATTAGCCTTCTCGGAATTCTGGGCGCATCTTTCGATATTTTCAAATGGGTTAGCCTTCTCGGAATTCTGGGCGCATTTTTCGAAATTTTCAAAGGGGTTAGCCTTCTCGGAATTCAAGGCGCATTTTTCGAAATTATCAAAGGGGTTAGCCTTCTCGGAATTCTGGGCGCATTTTTCGAAATTTTCAAAGGGGTTAGCCTTCTCGGAATTGTGGGCGCATTTTTCGAAATTTCCAAAGGGGTTAGCCTTTTTGGAATTCTGGGCGCATTTTTCGAAATTTTCAAAGGGGTTAGCCTTCTCGGAATTCTGGGCGCATTTTTCGAAATTTTCAAAGGGGTTAGCCTTCTCGGAATTCTAGGCTCATTTTTCGAAATTTTCAAAGCGGTTAGCCTTCTCGGAATTCTGGGCTCATTTTTCGAAATTTTCAAAGGGGTTAGCCTTCTCGGAATTCGGGGCGCATTTTTCGAAATTTTCAAAGGGGTTAGCCTTCTCGGAATTCTGGGCGCATTTTTCGAAATTTTCAAAGTTGTTAGCCTTCTCGGATTTCTGGCCGCATTTTTCGAAATTTTCAAAGGGGTTAGCCTTCTCGAAATTCTGGGCGCATTTTTCGAAATTTTCAAAGGGGTTAGTCTTCTCGGAATTCCGGGCTCATTTTTCGAAATTTTCAAAGGGGTTAGCCTTCTCGGAATTCTGGGCGCATTTTTCGAAATTTTCAAAGGGGTTAGCCTTCTCGGAATTGTGGGCGCATTTTTCGAAATTTCCAAAGGGGTTAGCCTTTTTGGAATTCTGGGCGCATTTTTCGAAATTTTCAAAGGGGTTAGCCTTCTCGGAATTCTGGGCGCATTTTTCGAAATTTTCAAAGGGGTTAGCCTTCTCGGAATTCTAGGCTCATTTTTCGAAATTTTCAAAGCGGTTAGCCTTCTCGGAATTCTGGGCTCATTTTTCGAAATTTTCAAAGGGGTTAGCCTTCTCGGAATTCGGGGCGCATTTTTCGAAATTTTCAAAGGGGTTAGCCTTCTCGGAATTCTGGGCGCATTTTTCGAAATTTTCAAAGTTGTTAGCCTTCTCGGATTTCTGGCCGCATTTTTCGAAATTTTCAAAGGGGTTAGCCTTCTCGAAATTCTGGGCGCATTTTTCGAAATTTTCAAAGGGGTTAGTCTTCTCGGAATTCCGGGCTCATTTTTCGAAATTTTCAAAGGGGTTAGCCTTCTCGGAATTCTGGGCGCATTTTTCGAAATTTTCAAAGGGGTTAGCCTTCTCGGAATTCTGGGCGCATTTTTCGAAATTTTCAAATGGGTTAGCCTTCTCGGAATTCTGGGCGCATTTTTCGAAATTTTCAAAGGGGTTAGCCTTCTCGGAATTCTGGGCGCATTTTTCGAAATTTACAAAGGGGTTAGCCTTCTCGGAATTCTGGGCGCATTTTTCGAAATTTTCAAAGGGGTTAGCCTTTTCGGAATTCTGGGCGCATTTTTCGAAATTTTCAAAGGGGTTAGCCTTATCGGAATTCTGCTCGCATTTTTCGAAATTTTCAAAGGGGTTAGCCTTCTCGGAATTCTGGGCGCATTTTTTGAAATTTTCCAAGGGGTTAGCCTTCTCGGAATTCTGGGCGCATTTTTCGAAATTTTCAAAGGGGTTAGTCCTCTCGGAATTCCGGGCTCATTTTTCTAAATTTTCAAAGGGGTTAGCCTTCTCGGATTTCTGGACTCATTTTTCGAAATTTTCAAAGCGGTTAGCCTTCTCGGAATTCTGGGCGCATTTTTCGAATTTTTCAAAGGGGTTAGCCTTCTCGGATTTCTGGGCGCATTTTTCGAAATTTTCAAAGGGGTTATCCTTCTCGGAATTCTGGGCGCATTTTTCGAAATTTTCAAAGTGGTTAGCCTTCGCGGAATTCTGGGCACATTTTTCGAAATTTTCAAAGGGGTTAGCCTTCTCGGAATTCTGGCCGCATTTTTCGAAATTTTCAAAAGGGTTAGCCTTCTCGGAATTCTGGGCGCATTTTTCGAAATTTTCCAAGGGGTTAGCCTTCTCGGACTTCTGGGCGCATTTTTCGAAATTTTCAAAGGAGTTAGCCTTCTCGGAATTCTGGGCGCATTTTTCGAAATTTTCAAAGGAGTTAGCCTTCTCGGAATTCTGGGCGCATTTTTCGAAATTTTCAAAGGGGTTAGCCTTCTCGGAATTCTGGGCGCATTTTTCGAAATTTTCAAAGGGGTTAGCCTTCTCGGAATTCTGGGCGCATTTTTCGAAATTTTAGAAGGGGTTAGCCTTCTCGGAATTCTGGGCGCATTTTTCGAAATTTTCAAAGGGGTTAGCCTTCTCGGAATTCTGGGCGCATTTTTCGAAATTTTCAAAGGGGTTAGCCTTCTCGGAATTCTGGCCGCATTTTTCGAAATTTTCAAAGGGGTTAGCCTTCTCGGAATTGTGGGCGCATTTTTCGAAATTTTCAAAGGGGTTAGCCTTCTCGTAATTCTGTGCGCATTTACGAAATTTGCAAAGGGGTTAGCCTTCTCGGAATTCTGGGCGCATTTTTCGAAATTTTCAAAGGGGTTAGCCTTCTCCGAATTCTGGGCGCATTTTTCGAAATTTTCAAAGGGGTTAGCCTTCTCGGAATTCTGGGCGCATTATTCGAAATTTTCAAAGGGGTTAGCCTTCTCGTAATTCTGGGCGCATTTTTCGAAATTTTCAAAGGAGTTAGCCTTCTCGGAATTCTGGGCGCATTTTTCGAAATTTTCAAAGGGGTTAGCCTTCTCGGAATTCTGGGCGCATTTTTCGAAATTTTCAAAAGGGTTAGCCTTCTCGGAATTCTGGGCGCATTTTTCGAAATTTTCAAAGGGGTTAGCCTTCTCGGAATTCTGGGCGCATTTTTCGAAATTTTCAAAGGGGTTAGCCTTCTCGGAATTCAAGGCGCATTTTTCGAAATTATCAAAGGGGTTAGCCTTCTCGGAATTCTGGGCGCATTTTTCGAAATTTTCAAAGGGGTTAGCCTTCTCGGAATTGTGGGCGCATTTTTCGAAATTTCCAAAGGGGTTAGCCTTTTTGGAATTCTGGGCGCATTTTTCGAAATTTTCAAAGGGGTTAGCCTTCTCGGAATTCTGGGCGCATTTTTCGAAATTTTCAAAGGGGTTAGCCTTCTCGGAATTCTAGGCTCATTTTTCGAAATTTTCAAAGCGGTTAGCCTTCTCGGAATTCTGGGCTCATTTTTCGAAATTTTCAAAGGGGTTAGCCTTCTCGGAATTCGGGGCGCATTTTTCGAAATTTTCAAAGGGGTTAGCCTTCTGGGAATTCTGGGCGCATTTTTCGAAATTTTCAAAGGGGTTAGCCTTCTCGGATTTCTGGCCGCATTTTTCGAAATTTTCAAAGGGGTTAGCCTTTTCGGAATTCTGGGCGCATTTTTCGAAATTTTCAAAGGGGTTAGCCTTCTCGGACTTCTGGGCGCATTTTTCGAAATTTTCAAAGGGGTTAGCCTTCTCGGAATTCTGGGCGCATTTTTCGAAATTTTCAAAGGAGTTAGCCTTCTCGGAATTCTGGGCGCATTTTTCGAAATTTTCAAAGGGGTTAGCCTTCTCGGAATTCTGGGCGCATTTTTCGAAATTTTCAAAGGGGTTAGCCTTCTCGGAATTCTGGGCGCATTTTTCGAAATTTTAGAAGGGGTTAGCCTTCTCGGAATTCTGGGCGCATTTTTCGAAATTTTCAAAGGGGTTAGCCTTCTCGGAATTCTGGGCGCATTTTTCGAAATTTTCAAAGGGGTTAGCCTTCTCGGAATTCTGGCCGCATTTTTCGAAATTTTCAAAGGGGTTAGCCTTCTCGGAATTGTGGGCGCATTTTTCGAAATTTTCAAAGGGGTTAGCCTTCTCGTAATTCTGTGCGCATTTACGAAATTTTCAAAGGGGTTAGCCTTCTCGGAATTCTGGGCGCATTTTTCGAAATTTTCAAAGGGGTTAGCCTTCTCCGAATTCTGGGCGCATTTTTCGAAATTTTCAAAGGGGTTAGCCTTCTCGGAATTCTGGGCGCATTATTCGAAATTTTCAAAGGGGTTAGCCTTCTCGGAATTCTGGGCGCATTTTTCGAAATTTTCAAAGGAGTTAGCCTTCTCGGAATTCTGGGCGCATTTTTCGAAATTTTCAAAGGGGTTAGCCTTCTCGGAATTCTGGGCGCATTTTTCGAAATTTTCAAAAGGGTTAGCCTTCTCGGAATTCTGGGCGCATTTTTCGAAATTTTCAAAGGGGTTAGCCTTCTCGGAATTCTGGGCGCATCTTTCGATATTTTCAAATGGGTTAGCCTTCTCGGAATTCTGGGCGCATTTTTCGAAATTTTCAAAGGGGTTAGCCTTCTCGGAATTCAAGGCGCATTTTTCGAAATTATCAAAGGGGTTAGCCTTCTCGGAATTCTGGGCGCATTTTTCGAAATTTTCAAAGGGGTTAGCCTTCTCGGAATTGTGGGCGCATTTTTCGAAATTTCCAAAGGGGTTAGCCTTTTTGGAATTCTGGGCGCATTTTTCGAAATTTTCAAAGGGGTTAGCCTTCTCGGAATTCTGGGCGCATTTTTCGAAATTTTCAAAGGGGTTAGCCTTCTCGGAATTCTAGGCTCATTTTTCGAAATTTTCAAAGCGGTTAGCCTTCTCGGAATTCTGGGCTCATTTTTCGATATTTTCAAATGGGTTAGCCTTCTCGGAATTCTGGGCGCATTTTTCGAAATTTTCAAAGGGGTTAGCCTTCTCGGAATTCAAGGCGCATTTTTCGAAATTATCAAAGGGGTTAGCCTTCTCGGAATTCTGGGCGCATTTTTCGAAATTTTCAAAGGGGTTAGCCTTCTCGGAATTGTGGGCGCATTTTTCGAAATTTCCAAAGGGGTTAGCCTTTTTGGAATTCTGGGCGCATTTTTCGAAATTTTCAAAGGGGTTAGCCTTCTCGGAATTCTGGGCGCATTTTTCGAAATTTTCAAAGGGGTTAGCCTTCTCGGAATTCTAGGCTCATTTTTCGAAATTTTCAAAGCGGTTAGCCTTCTCGGAATTCTGGGCTCATTTTTCGAAATTTTCAAAGGGGTTAGCCTTCTCGGAATTCGGGGCGCATTTTTCGAAATTTTCAAAGGGGTTAGCCTTCTCGGAATTCTGGGCGCATTTTTCGAAATTTTCAAAGTTGTTAGCCTTCTCGGATTTCTGGCCGCATTTTTCGAAATTTTCAAAGGGGTTAGCCTTCTCGAAATTCTGGGCGCATTTATCGAAATTTTCAAAGGGGTTAGCCTTCTCGGAATTCTGGGCGCATTTTCCGAAATTTCTAAAGGGGTTAGCCTTCTCGGAATTCTGGCCGCATTTTTCGAAATTTTCAAAGGGGTTAGCCTTCTCGGAATTCTGGGCGCATTTTTCGAAATTTTCAAAGGGGTTAGTCTTCTCGGAATTCCGGGCTCATTTTTCGAAATTTTCAAAGGGGTTAGCCTTCTCGGAATTCTGGGCGCATTTTTCGAAATTTTCAAATGGGTTAGCCTTCTCGGAATTCTGGGCGCATTTTTCGAAATTTTCAAAGGGGTTAGCCTTCTCGGAATTCTGGGCGCATTTTTCGAAATTTACAAAGGGGTTAGCCTTCTCGGAATTCTGGGCGCATTTTTCGAAATTTTCAAAGGGGTTAGCCTTTTCGGAATTCTGGGCGCATTTTTCGAAATTTTCAATGGGGTTAGCCTTATCGGAATTCTGCTCGCATTTTTCGAAATTTTCAAAGGGGTTAGCCTTCTCGGAATTCTGGGCGCATTTTTTGAAATTTTCCAAGGGGTTAGCCTTCTCGGAATTCTGGGCGCATTTTTCGAAATTTTCAAAGGGGTTAGTCTTCTCGGAATTCCGGGCTCATTTTTCTAAATTTTCAAAGGGGTTAGCCTTCTCGGATTTCTGGGCTCATTTTTCGAAATTTTCAAAGCGGTTAGCCTTCTCGGAATTCTGGGCGCATTTTTCGAATTTTTCAAAGGGGTTAGCCTTCTCGGATTTCTGGGCGCATTTTTCGAAATTTTCAAAGGGGTTAGCCTTCTCGGAATTCTGGGCGCATTTTTCGAAATTTTCAAAGTGGTTAGCCTTCGCGGAATTCTGGGCACATTTTTCGAAATTTTCAAAGGGGTTAGCCTTCTCGGAATTCTGGCCGCATTTTTCGAAATTTTCAAAAGGGTTAGCCTTCTCGGAATTCTGGGCGCATTTTTCGAAATTTTCAAAGGGGTTAGCCTTCTCGGACTTCTGGGCGCATTTTTCGAAATTTTCAAAGGGGTTAGCCTTCTCGGAATTCTGGGCGCATTTTTCGAAATTTTCAAAGGAGTTAGCCTTCTCGGAATTCTGGGCGCATTTTTCGAAATTTTCAAAGGGGTTAGCCTTCTCGGAATTCTGGGCGCATTTTTCGAAATTTTCAAAGGGGTTAGCCTTCTCGGAATTCTGGGCGCATTTTTCGAAATTTTAGAAGGGGTTAGCCTTCTCGGAATTCTGGGCGCATTTTTCGAAATTTTCAAAGGGGTTAGCCTTCTCGGAATTCTGGGCGCATTTTTCGAAATTTTCAAAGGGGTTAGCCTTCTCGGAATTCTGGCCGCATTTTTCGAAATTTTCAAAGGGGTTAGCCTTCTCGGAATTGTGGGCGCATTTTTCGAAATTTTCAAAGGGGTTAGCCTTCTCGTAATTCTGTGCGCATTTACGAAATTTGCAAAGGGGTTAGCCTTCTCGGAATTCTGGGCGCATTTTTCGAAATTTTCAAAGGGGTTAGCCTTCTCCGAATTCTGGGCGCATTTTTCGAAATTTTCAAAGGGGTTAGCCTTCTCGGAATTCTGGGCGCATTATTCGAAATTTTCAAAGGGGTTAGCCTTCTCGTAATTCTGGGCGCATTTTTCGAAATTTTCAAAGGAGTTAGCCTTCTCGGATTTCTGGGCGCATTTTTCGAAATTTTCAAAGGGGTTAGCCTTCTCGGAATTCTGGGCGCATTTTTCGAAATTTTCAAAAGGGTTAGCCTTCTCGGAATTCTGGGCGCATTTTTCGAAATTTTCAAAGGGGTTAGCCTTCTCGGAATTCTAGGCTCATTTTTCGAAATTTTCAAAGCGGTTAGCCTTCTCGGAATTCTGGGCTCATTTTTCGAAATTTTCAAAGGGGTTAGCCTTCTCGGAATTCGGGGCGCATTTTTCGAAATTTTCAAAGGGGTTAGCCTTCTGGGAATTCTGGGCGCATTTTTCGAAATTTTCAAAGGGGTTAGCCTTCTCGGAATTCTGGGCGCATTATTCGAAATTTTCAAAGGGGTTAGCCTTCTCGGAATTCTGGGCGCATTTTTCGAAATTTTCAAAGGAGTTAGCCTTCTCGGAATTCTGGGCGCATTTTTCGAAATTTTCAAAGGGGTTAGCCTTCTCGGAATTCTGGGCGCATTTTTCGAAATTTTCAAAAGGGTTAGCCTTCTCGGAATTCTGGGCGCATTTTTCGAAATTTTCAAAGGGGTTAGCCTTCTCGGAATTCTGGGCGCATCTTTCGATATTTTCAAATGGGTTAGCCTTCTCGGAATTCTGGGCGCATTTTTCGAAATTTTCAAAGGGGTTAGCCTTCTCGGAATTCAAGGCGCATTTTTCGAAATTATCAAAGGGGTTAGCCTTCTCGGAATTCTGGGCGCATTTTTCGAAATTTTCAAAGGGGTTAGCCTTCTCGGAATTGTGGGCGCATTTTTCGAAATTTCCAAAGGGGTTAGCCTTTTTGGAATTCTGGGCGCATTTTTCGAAATTTTCAAAGGGGTTAGCCTTCTCGGAATTCTGGGCGCATTTTTCGAAATTTTCAAAGGGGTTAGCCTTCTCGGAATTCTAGGCTCATTTTTCGAAATTTTCAAAGCGGTTAGCCTTCTCGGAATTCTGGGCTCATTTTTCGATATTTTCAAATGGGTTAGCCTTCTCGGAATTCTGGGCGCATTTTTCGAAATTTTCAAAGGGGTTAGCCTTCTCGGAATTCAAGGCGCATTTTTCGAAATTATCAAAGGGGTTAGCCTTCTCGGAATTCTGGGCGCATTTTTCGAAATTTTCAAAGGGGTTAGCCTTCTCGGAATTGTGGGCGCATTTTTCGAAATTTCCAAAGGGGTTAGCCTTTTTGGAATTCTGGGCGCATTTTTCGAAATTTTCAAAGGGGTTAGCCTTCTCGGAATTCTGGGCGCATTTTTCGAAATTTTCAAAGGGGTTAGCCTTCTCGGAATTCTAGGCTCATTTTTCGAAATTTTCAAAGCGGTTAGCCTTCTCGGAATTCTGGGCTCATTTTTCGAAATTTTCAAAGGGGTTAGCCTTCTCGGAATTCGGGGCGCATTTTTCGAAATTTTCAAAGGGGTTAGCCTTCTCGGAATTCTGGGCGCATTTTTCGAAATTTTCAAAGTTGTTAGCCTTCTCGGATTTCTGGCCGCATTTTTCGAAATTTTCAAAGGGGTTAGCCTTCTCGAAATTCTGGGCGCATTTATCGAAATTTTCAAAGGGGTTAGCCTTCTCGGAATTCTGGGCGCATTTTCCGAAATTTCTAAAGGGGTTAGCCTTCTCGGAATTCTGGCCGCATTTTTCGAAATTTTCAAAGGGGTTAGCCTTCTCGGAATTCTGGGCGCATTTTTCGAAATTTTCAAAGGGGTTAGTCTTCTCGGAATTCCGGGCTCATTTTTCGAAATTTTCAAAGGGGTTAGCCTTCTCGGAATTCTGGGCGCATTTTTCGAAATTTTCAAAGGGGTTAGCCTTCTCGGAATTCTGGGCGCATTTTTCGAAATTTTCAAATGGGTTAGCCTTCTCGGAATTCTGGGCGCATTTTTCGAAATTTTCAAAGGGGTTAGCCTTCTCGGAATTCTGGGCGCATTTTTCGAAATTTACAAAGGGGTTAGCCTTCTCGGAATTCTGGGCGCATTTTTCGAAATTTTCAAAGGGGTTAGCCTTTTCGGAATTCTGGGCGCATTTTTCGAAATTTTCAATGGGGTTAGCCTTATCGGAATTCTGCTCGCATTTTTCGAAATTTTCAAAGGGGTTAGCCTTCTCGGAATTCTGGGCGCATTTTTTGAAATTTTCCAAGGGGTTAGCCTTCTCGGAATTCTGGGCGCATTTTTCGAAATTTTCAAAGGGGTTAGTCTTCTCGGAATTCCGGGCTCATTTTTCTAAATTTTCAAAGGGGTTAGCCTTCTCGGATTTCTGGGCTCATTTTTCGAAATTTTCAAAGCGGTTAGCCTTCTCGGAATTCTGGGCGCATTTTTCGAATTTTTCAAAGGGGTTAGCCTTCTCGGATTTCTGGGCGCATTTTTCGAAATTTTCAAAGGGGTTAGCCTTCTCGGAATTCTGGGCGCATTTTTCGAAATTTTCAAAGTGGTTAGCCTTCGCGGAATTCTGGGCACATTTTTCGAAATTTTCAAAGGGGTTAGCCTTCTCGGAATTCTGGCCGCATTTTTCGAAATTTTCAAAAGGGTTAGCCTTCTCGGAATTCTGGGCGCATTTTTCGAAATTTTCAAAGGGGTTAGCCTTCTCGGACTTCTGGGCGCATTTTTCGAAATTTTCAAAGGGGTTAGCCTTCTCGGAATTCTGGGCGCATTTTTCGAAATTTTCAAAGGAGTTAGCCTTCTCGGAATTCTGGGCGCATTTTTCGAAATTTTCAAAGGGGTTAGCCTTCTCGGAATTCTGGGCGCATTTTTCGAAATTTTCAAAGGGGTTAGCCTTCTCGGAATTCTGGGCGCATTTTTCGAAATTTTAGAAGGGGTTAGCCTTCTCGGAATTCTGGGCGCATTTTTCGAAATTTTCAAAGGGGTTAGCCTTCTCGGAATTCTGGGCGCATTTTTCGAAATTTTCAAAGGGGTTAGCCTTCTCGGAATTCTGGCCGCATTTTTCGAAATTTTCAAAGGGGTTAGCCTTCTCGGAATTGTGGGCGCATTTTTCGAAATTTTCAAAGGGGTTAGCCTTCTCGTAATTCTGTGCGCATTTACGAAATTTGCAAAGGGGTTAGCCTTCTCGGAATTCTGGGCGCATTTTTCGAAATTTTCAAAGGGGTTAGCCTTCTCCGAATTCTGGGCGCATTTTTCGAAATTTTCAAAGGGGTTAGCCTTCTCGGAATTCTGGGCGCATTATTCGAAATTTTCAAAGGGGTTAGCCTTCTCGTAATTCTGGGCGCATTTTTCGAAATTTTCAAAGGAGTTAGCCTTCTCGGAATTCTGGGCGCATTTTTCTAAATTTTCAAAGGGGTTAGCCTTCTCGGAATTCTGGGCGCATTTTTCGAAATTTTCAAAAGGGTTAGCCTTCTCGGAATTCTGGGCGCATTTTTCGAAATTTTCAAAGGGGTTAGCCTTCTCGGAATTCTGGGCGCATTTTTCGAAATTTTCAAAGGGGTTAGCCTTCTCGGAATTCAAGGCGCATTTTTCGAAATTATCAAAGGGGTTAGCCTTCTCGGAATTCTGGGCGCATTTTTCGAAATTTTCAAAGGGGTTAGCCTTCTCGGAATTGTGGGCGCATTTTTCGAAATTTCCAAAGGGGTTAGCCTTTTTGGAATTCTGGGCGCATTTTTCGAAATTTTCAAAGGGGTTAGCCTTCTCGGAATTCTGGGCGCATTTTTCGAAATTTTCAAAGGGGTTAGCCTTCTCGGAATTCTAGGCTCATTTTTCGAAATTTTCAAAGCGGTTAGCCTTCTCGGAATTCTGGGCTCATTTTTCGAAATTTTCAAAGGGGTTAGCCTTCTCGGAATTCGGGGCGCATTTTTCGAAATTTTCAAAGGGGTTAGCCTTCTGGGAATTCTGGGCGCATTTTTCGAAATTTTCAAAGGGGTTAGCCTTCTCGGATTTCTGGCCGCATTTTTCGAAATTTTCAAAGGGGTTAGCCTTTTCGGAATTCTGGGCGCATTTTTCGAAATTTTCAAAGGGGTTAGCCTTCTCGGACTTCTGGGCGCATTTTTCGAAATTTTCAAAGGGGTTAGCCTTCTCGGAATTCTGGGCGCATTTTTCGAAATTTTCAAAG
Source organism: Ectobius pallidus (assembly GCA_964059195.1). Lineage (NCBI taxonomy): Eukaryota > Metazoa > Arthropoda > Insecta > Blattodea > Ectobiidae > Ectobius > Ectobius pallidus. The sequence goes on from CAXKWD010000009.1 coordinate 91,607,453, forward strand.
GAGTTAGCCTTCTCGGAATTCTGGGCGCATTTTTCGAAATTTTCAAAGGGGTTAGCCTTCTCGGAATTCTGGGCGCATTTTTCGAAATTTTCAAAGGGGTTAGCCTTCTCGGAATTCTGGGCGCATTTTTCGAAATTTTAGAAGGGGTTAGCCTTCTCGGAATTCTGGGCGCATTTTTCGAAATTTTCAAAGGGGTTAGCCTTCTCGGAATTCAAGGCGCATTTTTCGAAATTATCAAAGGGGTTAGCCTTCTCGGAATTGTGGGCGCATTTTTCGAAATTTTCAAAGGGGTTAGCCTTCTCGTAATTCTGTGCGCATTTACGAAATTTTCAAAGGGGTTAGCCTTCTCGGAATTCTGGGCGCATTTTTCGAAATTTTCAAAGGGGTTAGCCTTCTCCGAATTCTGGGCGCATTTTTCGAAATTTTCAAAGGGGTTAGCCTTCTCGGAATTCTGGGCGCATTATTCGAAATTTTCAAAGGGGTTAGCCTTCTCGGAATTCTGGGCGCATTTTTCGAAATTTTCAAAGGAGTTAGCCTTCTCGGAATTCTGGGCGCATTTTTCGAAATTTTCAAAGGGGTTAGCCTTCTCGGAATTCTGGGCGCATTTTTCGAAATTTTCAAAAGGGTTAGCCTTCTCGGAATTCTGGGCGCATTTTTCGAAATTTTCAAAGGGGTTAGCCTTCTCGGAATTCTGGGCGCATCTTTCGATATTTTCAAATGGGTTAGCCTTCTCGGAATTCTGGGCGCATTTTTCGAAATTTTCAAAGGGGTTAGCCTTCTCGGAATTCAAGGCGCATTTTTCGAAATTATCAAAGGGGTTAGCCTTCTCGGAATTCTGGGCGCATTTTTCGAAATTTTCAAAGGGGTTAGCCTTCTCGGAATTGTGGGCGCATTTTTCGAAATTTCCAAAGGGGTTAGCCTTTTTGGAATTCTGGGCGCATTTTTCGAAATTTTCAAAGGGGTTAGCCTTCTCGGAATTCTGGGCGCATTTTTCGAAATTTTCAAAGGGGTTAGCCTTCTCGGAATTCTAGGCTCATTTTTCGAAATTTTCAAAGCGGTTAGCCTTCTCGGAATTCTGGGCTCATTTTTCGATATTTTCAAATGGGTTAGCCTTCTCGGAATTCTGGGCGCATTTTTCGAAATTTTCAAAGGGGTTAGCCTTCTCGGAATTCAAGGCGCATTTTTCGAAATTATCAAAGGGGTTAGCCTTCTCGGAATTCTGGGCGCATTTTTCGAAATTTTCAAAGGGGTTAGCCTTCTCGGAATTGTGGGCGCATTTTTCGAAATTTCCAAAGGGGTTAGCCTTTTTGGAATTCTGGGCGCATTTTTCGAAATTTTCAAAGGGGTTAGCCTTCTCGGAATTCTGGGCGCATTTTTCGAAATTTTCAAAGGGGTTAGCCTTCTCGGAATTCTAGGCTCATTTTTCGAAATTTTCAAAGCGGTTAGCCTTCTCGGAATTCTGGGCTCATTTTTCGAAATTTTCAAAGGGGTTAGCCTTCTCGGAATTCGGGGCGCATTTTTCGAAATTTTCAAAGGGGTTAGCCTTCTCGGAATTCTGGGCGCATTTTTCGAAATTTTCAAAGTTGTTAGCCTTCTCGGATTTCTGGCCGCATTTTTCGAAATTTTCAAAGGGGTTAGCCTTCTCGAAATTCTGGGCGCATTTATCGAAATTTTCAAAGGGGTTAGCCTTCTCGGAATTCTGGGCGCATTTTCCGAAATTTCTAAAGGGGTTAGCCTTCTCGGAATTCTGGCCGCATTTTTCGAAATTTTCAAAGGGGTTAGCCTTCTCGGAATTCTGGGCGCATTTTTCGAAATTTTCAAAGGGGTTAGTCTTCTCGGAATTCCGGGATCATTTTTCGAAATTTTCAAAGGGGTTAGCCTTCTCGGAATTCTGGGCGCATTTTTCGAAATTTTCAAAATGGTTAGCCTTCTCGGAATTCTGGGCGCATTTTTCGAAATTTTCAAATGGGTTAGCCTTCTCGGAATTCTGGGCGCATTTTTCGAAATTTTCAAAGGGGTTAGCCTTCTCGGAATTCTGGGCGCATTTTTCGAAATTTACAAAGGGGTTAGCCTTCTCGGAATTCTGGGCGCATTTTTCGAAATTTTCAAAGGGGTTAGCCTTTTCGGAATTCTGGGCGCATTTTTCGAAATTTTCAATGGGGTTAGCCTTATCGGAATTCTGCTCGCATTTTTCGAAATTTTCAAAGGGGTTAGCCTTCTCGGAATTCTGGGCGCATTTTTTGAAATTTTCCAAGGGGTTAGCCTTCTCGGAATTCTGGGCGCATTTTTCGAAATTTTCAAAGGGGTTAGTCTTCTCGGAATTCCGGGCTCATTTTTCTAAATTTTCAAAGGGGTTAGCCTTCTCGGATTTCTGGGCTCATTTTTCGAAATTTTCAAAGCGGTTAGCCTTCTCGGAATTCTGGGCGCATTTTTCGAATTTTTCAAAGGGGTTAGCCTTCTCGGATTTCTGGGCGCATTTTTCGAAATTTTCAAAGGGGTTAGCCTTCTCGGAATTCTGGGCGCATTTTTCGAAATTTTCAAAGTGGTTAGCCTTCGCGGAATTCTGGGCACATTTTTCGAAATTTTCAAAGGGGTTAGCCTTCTCGGAATTCTGGCCGCATTTTTCGAAATTTTCAAAAGGGTTAGCCTTCTCGGAATTCTGGGCGCATTTTTCGAAATTTTCAAAGGGGTTAGCCTTCTCGGACTTCTGGGCGCATTTTTCGAAATTTTCAAAGGGGTTAGCCTTCTCGGAATTCTGGGCGCATTTTTCGAAATTTTCAAAGGAGTTAGCCTTCTCGGAATTCTGGGCGCATTTTTCGAAATTTTCAAAGGGGTTAGCCTTCTCGGAATTCTGGGCGCATTTTTCGAAATTTTCAAAGGGGTTAGCCTTCTCGGAATTCTGGGCGCATTTTTCGAAATTTTAGAAGGGGTTAGCCTTCTCGGAATTCTGGGCGCATTTTTCGAAATTTTCAAAGGGGTTAGCCTTCTCGGAATTCTGGGCGCATTTTTCGAAATTTTCAAAGGGGTTAGCCTTCTCGGAATTCTGGCCGCATTTTTCGAAATTTTCAAAGGGGTTAGCCTTCTCGGAATTGTGGGCGCATTTTTCGAAATTTTCAAAGGGGTTAGCCTTCTCGTAATTCTGTGCGCATTTACGAAATTTGCAAAGGGGTTAGCCTTCTCGGAATTCTGGGCGCATTTTTCGAAATTTTCAAAGGGGTTAGCCTTCTCCGAATTCTGGGCGCATTTTTCGAAATTTTCAAAGGGGTTAGCCTTCTCGGAATTCTGGGCGCATTATTCGAAATTTTCAAAGGGGTTAGCCTTCTCGTAATTCTGGGCGCATTTTTCGAAATTTTCAAAGGAGTTAGCCTTCTCGGAATTCTGGGCGCATTTTTCGAAATTTTCAAAGGGGTTAGCCTTCTCGGAATTCTGGGCGCATTTTTCGAAATTTTCAAAAGGGTTAGCCTTCTCGGAATTCTGGGCGCATTTTTCGAAATTTTCAAAGGGGTTAGCCTTCTCGGAATTCTGGGCGCATTTTTCGAAATTTTCAAAGGGGTTAGCCTTCTCGGAATTCAAGGCGCATTTTTCGAAATTATCAAAGGGGTTAGCCTTCTCGGAATTCTGGGCGCATTTTTCGAAATTTTCAAAGGGGTTAGCCTTCTCGGAATTGTGGGCGCATTTTTCGAAATTTCCAAAGGGGTTAGCCTTTTTGGAATTCTGGGCGCATTTTTCGAAATTTTCAAAGGGGTTAGCCTTCTCGGAATTCTGGGCGCATTTTTCGAAATTTTCAAAGGGGTTAGCCTTCTCGGAATTCTAGGCTCATTTTTCGAAATTTTCAAAGCGGTTAGCCTTCTCGGAATTCTGGGCTCATTTTTCGAAATTTTCAAAGGGGTTAGCCTTCTCGGAATTCGGGGCGCATTTTTCGAAATTTTCAAAGGGGTTAGCCTTCTGGGAATTCTGGGCGCATTTTTCGAAATTTTCAAAGGGGTTAGCCTTCTCGGATTTCTGGCCGCATTTTTCGAAATTTTCAAAGGGGTTAGCCTTTTCGGAATTCTGGGCGCATTTTTCGAAATTTTCAAAGGGGTTAGCCTTCTCGGACTTCTGGGCGCATTTTTCGAAATTTTCAAAGGGGTTAGCCTTCTCGGAATTCTGGGCGCATTTTTCGAAATTTTCAAAGGAGTTAGCCTTCTCGGAATTCTGGGCGCATTTTTCGAAATTTTCAAAGGGGTTAGCCTTCTCGGAATTCTGGGCGCATTTTTCGAAATTTTCAAAGGGGTTAGCCTTCTCGGAATTCTGGGCGCATTTTTCGAAATTTTAGAAGGGGTTAGCCTTCTCGGAATTCTGGGCGCATTTTTCGAAATTTTCAAAGGGGTTAGCCTTCTCGGAATTCTGGGCGCATTTTTCGAAATTTTCAAAGGGGTTAGCCTTCTCGGAATTCTGGCCGCATTTTTCGAAATTTTCAAAGGGGTTAGCCTTCTCGGAATTGTGGGCGCATTTTTCGAAATTTTCAAAGGGGTTAGCCTTCTCGTAATTCTGTGCGCATTTACGAAATTTTCAAAGGGGTTAGCCTTCTCGGAATTCCGGGCGCATTTTTCGAAATTTTCAAAGGGGTTAGCCTTCTCCGAATTCTGGGCGCATTTTTCGAAATTTTCAAAGGGGTTAGCCTTCTCGGAATTCTGGGCGCATTATTCGAAATTTTCAAAGGGGTTAGCCTTCTCGGAATTCTGGGCGCATTTTTCGAAATTTTCAAAGGAGTTAGCCTTCTCGGAATTCTGGGCGCATTTTTCGAAATTTTCAAAGGGGTTAGCCTTCTCGGAATTCTGGGCGCATTTTTCGAAATTTTCAAAAGGGTTAGCCTTCTCGGAATTCTGGGCGCATTTTTCGAAATTTTCAAAGGGGTTAGCCTTCTCGGAATTCAAGGCGCATTTTTCGAAATTTTCAAAGGGGTTAGCCTTCTCGGAATTCTGGGCGCATCTTTCGATATTTTCAAATGGGTTAGCCTTCTCGGAATTCTGGGCGCATTTTTCGAAATTTTCAAAGGGGTTAGCCTTCTCGGAATTCAAGGCGCATTTTTCGAAATTATCAAAGGGGTTAGCCTTCTCGGAATTCTGGGCGCATTTTTCGAAATTTTCAAAGGGGTTAGCCTTCTCGGAATTGTGGGCGCATTTTTCGAAATTTCCAAAGGGGTTAGCCTTTTTGGAATTCTGGGCGCATTTTTCGAAATTTTCAAAGGGGTTAGCCTTCTCGGAATTCTGGGCGCATTTTTCGAAATTTTCAAAGGGGTTAGCCTTCTCGGAATTCTAGGCTCATTTTTCGAAATTTTCAAAGCGGTTAGCCTTCTCGGAATTCTGGGCTCATTTTTCGAAATTTTCAAAGGGGTTAGCCTTCTCGGAATTCGGGGCGCATTTTTCGAAATTTTCAAAGGGGTTAGCCTTCTGGGAATTCTGGGCGGATTTTTCGAAATTTTCAAAGGGGTTAGCCTTCTCGGAATTCTGGACGCATTTTTCGAAATTTTCAAAGGGGTTAGCCTTCTCGGAATTCTGGGCGCATTTTTCGAAATTTTCAAAGGGGTTAGCCTTATCGGAATTCTGCTCGCATTTTTCGAAATTTTCAAAGGGGTTAGCCTTCTCGGAATTCTGGGCGCATTTTTCGAAATTTTCAAAGGGGTTAGCCTTCTCGGAATTCTGGACGCATTTTCGAAATTTTCCAAGGGGTTAGCCTTCTCGGAATTCTGGGCGCATTTTTCGAAATTTTCAAAGGGGTTAGCCTTCTCGGAATTCTGGGCGCATTTTTCGAAATTTTCAAAGGGGTTAGCCTTCTCGGAATTCTGGGCGCATTTTTTCGAAATTTTCAAAGGGTTTAGCCTTCTCGGAATTCTGGGCGCATTTTTCGAAATTTTCGAAGGGGTTAGCCTTCTCGGATTTCTGGGCTCATTTTTCGAAATTTTCAAAGCGGTTAGCCTTCTCGGAATTCTGGGCGCATTTTTCGAAATTTTCAAAGGGGTTAGCCTTCTCGGAATTTTCAAAGGGGTTAGCCTTCTCGGAATTCTGGGCGCATTTTTCGAAATTTTCAAAGGGGTTAGCCTTCTCGGAATTCTGGGCGCATTTTTTCGAAATTTTCAAAGGGGTTAGCCTTCTCGGAATTCTGGGCGCATTTTTCGAAATTTTCAAAGGGGTTAGCCTTCTCGGAATTCTGGGCGTATTTTTCGAAATTTTCAAAGGGGTTAGCCTTCTCGGAATTCTGGGCGCATTTTTCGAAATTTTCAAACGGGTTAGCCTTCTCGGAATTCTGGGCGCATTTTTCGAAATTTTCAAAGGGGTTAGCCTTCTCGGAATTCTGGGCGCGTTTTTCGAAATTTTCAAAGGGGTTAGCCTTTTCGGAATTCTGGGCGCATTTTTCGAATTTTTCAAAGGGGTTAGCCTTCTCGGATTTCTGGGCGCATTTTTCGAAATTTTCAAAGGGGTTAGCCTTCTCGGAATTCTGGGCGCATTTTTCGAAATTTTCAAAGTGGTTAGCCTTCGCGGAATTCTGGGCGCATTTTTCGAAATTTTCAAAGGGGTTAGCCTTCTCGGAATTCTGGCCGCATTTTTCGAAATTTTCAAAAGGGTTAGCCTTCTCGGAATTCTGGGCGCATTTTTCGAAATTTTCAAAGGAGTTAGCCTTCTCGGAATTCTGGGCGCATTTTTCGAAATTTTCAAAGGGGTTAGCCTTCTCGGAATTTTTAAAGGGGTTAGCCTTCTCGGAATTTTCAAAGGGGTTAGCCTTCTCGGAATTCTGGGCGCATTTTTCGAAATTTTCAAAGGGGTTAGCCTTCTCGGAATTCTGGGCGCATTTTTCGAAATTTTCAAAGGGGTTAGCCTTCTCGGAATTCTGGGCGCATTTTTCGAAATTTTAGAAGGGGTTAGCCTTCTCGGAATTCTGGGCGCATTTTTCGAAATTTTCAAAGGGGTTAGCCTTCTCGGAATTCTGGGCGCATTTTTCGAAATTTTCAAAGGGGTTAGCCTTCTCGGAATTCTGGCCGCATTTTTCGAAATTTTCAAAGGGGTTAGCCTTCTCGGAATTCTGGGCGCATTTTTCGAAATTTTCAAAGGGGTTAGCCTTCTCGGAATTCTGGGCGCATTTTTCGAAATTTTCAAAGGGGTTAGCCTTCTCGGAAGTCTGGGCGCATTTTTCGAAATTTTCAAAGGGGTTAGCCTTCTCGGAATTCTGGGCGCGTTTTTCGAAATTTTCAAAGGGGTTAGCCTTCTCGGAATTCTGGGCGCATTTTTCGAAATTTTCAAAGGGGTTAGCCTCCTCGGAATTCTGGGCGCATTTTTCGAATTTTTCAAAGGGGTTAGCCTTCTCGGAATTCTGGGCGCATTTTTCGAAATTTTCAAAGGGGTTAGCCTTCTCGGAATTCTGGGCGCATTTTCCGAAGTTTCTAAAGGGGTTAGCCTTCTCGGAATTCCGGCCGCATTTTTCGAAATTTTCAAGGGGTTAGCCTTCTCGGAATTCTGGGCGCATTTTTCGAAATTTTCAAAGGGGTTAGTCTTCTCGGAATTCTGGGCTCATTTTCGAAATTTTCAAAGGGGTTAGCCTTCTCGGAATTCTGGGCGCATTTTTCGAAATTTTCAAAGGGGTTAGCCTTCTCGGAATTCAAGGCGCATTTTTCGAAATTTTCAAAGGGGTTAGCCTTCTCGGAATTCTGGGCGCATTTTTCTAAATTTTCAAAGAGGTTAGCCTTCTCGGAATTCTGGGCGCATTTTTCGAAATTTTCAAAGGGGTTAGCCTTCTCGGAATTCGGTCGCATTTTTCGAAATTTTCAAAGGGGTTAGCCTTCTCGGAATTCTGGGCGCATTTTTCGAAATTTTTTTAATGGGTTAGCCTTCTCGGAAATCTGGGCGCATTTTTCGAAATTTTCAAAGGGGTTAGCCTTTTCGGAATTCTGGGCGCATTTTTCGAAATTTTCAAAGGGGTTAGCCTTCTCGGAATTCTGCTCGCATTTTTCGAAATTTTCAAAGGGGTTAGCCTTTTCGGAATTCTGGGCGCATTTTTCGAAATTTTCAAAGGGGTTAGCCTTCTCGGAATTCTGGGCGCATTTTTCGAAATTTTCAAAGGGGTAAACCTTCTCGGATTTCTGGGCGCATTTTTCAAAATTTTAGAATGGGTTAGCCTTCTCGGAATTCTGGGCGCATTTTTTCGAAATTTTCAAAGGGTTTAGCCTTCTCGGAATTCTGGGCGCATTTTTCGAAATTTTCGAAGGGGTTAGCCTTCTCGGAATTCTGGGCTCATTTTTCGAAATTTTCAAAGCGGTTAGCCTTCTCGGAATTCTGGGCGCATTTTTCGAAAATTTCAAAGGGGTTAGCCTTCTCGGAATTCTAGCCGCATTTTTCGAAATTTTCAAAGGGGTTAGCCTTCTCGGAATTCTGGGCGCATTTTTCGAAATTTTAGAAGGGGTTAGCCTTCTCGGAATTCTGGGCGCATTTTTCGAAATTTTCAAAGGGTTTAGCCTTCTCGGAATTCTGGGCGCATTTTTCGAAATTTTCAAAGGGGTTAGCCTTCTCGGAATTCTGGGCGCATTTTTCGAAATTTTCAAAGGGGTAAACCTTCTCGGATTTCTGGGCGCATTTTTCGAAATTTTTTAATGGGTTAGCCTTCTCGGAATTCTGGGCGCATTTTTCTAAATTTTCAAAGGGGTTAGCCTTCTCGAAATTCTGGGCGCATTTTTCGAAAATTTCAAAGGTGTTAGACTTCTCGGAATTCTGGGCGCATTTTTTCGAAATTTTCAAAGGGTTTAGCCTTCTCGGAATTCTGGGCGCATTTTTCGAAATTTTCAAAGGGGTTAGCCTTCTCGGAATTCTGGGCTCATTTTTCGAAATTTTAAAAGCGGTTAGCCTTCTCGGAATTCTGGGCGCATTTTTCGAATTTTTCAAAGGGGTTAGCCTTCTCGGATTTCTGGGCGCATTTTTCGAAATTTTCAAAGGGGTTAGCCTTCTCGGAATTCTGGGCGCATTTTTCGAAATTTTCAAAGTGGTTAGCCTTCTCGGAATTCTGGGCGCATTTTTCGAAATTTTCAAAGGGGTTAGCCTTCTCGGAATTCTGGCCGCATTTTTCAAAATTTTCAAAGGGGTTAGCCTTCTCGGAATTCTGGGCGCATTTTTCGAAATTTTCAAAGGGGTTAGCCTTCTCGGAATTCTGGGCGCATTTTTCGAAATTTTCAAAGGAGTTAGCCTTCTCGTAATTCTGGGCGCATTTTTCGAAATTTTCAAAGGGGTTAGCCTTCTCGGAAATCTGGGCGCATTTTTCGAAATTTTCAAAGGGGTTAGCCTTTTCGGAATTCTGGGCGCATTTTTCGAAATTTTCAAAGGGGTTAGCCTTCTCGGAATTCTGCTCGCATTTTTCGAAATTTTCAAAGGGGTTAGCCTTTTCGGAATTCTGGGCGCATTTTTCGAAATTTTCAAAGGGGTTAGCCTTCTCGGAATTCTGGGCGCATTTTTCGAAATTTTCAAAGGGGTAAACCTTCTCGGATTTCTGGGCGCATTTTTCAAAATTTTAGAATGGGTTAGCCTTCTCGGAATTCTGGGCGCATTTTTTCGAAATTTTCAAAGGGTTTAGCCTTCTCGGAATTCTGGGCGCATTTTTCGAAATTTTCGAAGGGGTTAGCCTTCTCGGAATTCTGGGCTCATTTTTCGAAATTTTCAAAGCGGTTAGCCTTCTCGGAATTCTGGGCGCATTTTTCGAATTTTTCAAAGTGGTTAGCCTTCTCGGATTTCTGGGCGCATTTTTCGAAATTTTCAAAGGGGTTAGCCTTCTCGGAATTCTGGGCGCATTTTTCGAAATTTTCAAAGTGGTTAGCCTTCGCGGAATTCTGGGCGCATTTTTCGAAATTTTCAAAGGGGTTAGCCTTCTCGGAATTCTAGCCGCATTTTTCGAAATTTTCAAAGGGGTTAGCCTTCTCGGAATTCTGGGCGCATTTTTCGAAATTTTAGAAGGGGTTAGCCTTCTCGGAATTCTGGGCGCATTTTTCGAAATTTTCAAAGGGTTTAGCCTTCTCGGAATTCTGGGCGCATTTTTCGAAATTTTCAAAGGGGTTAGCCTTCTCGGAATTCTGGGCGCATTTTTCGAAATTTTCAAAGGGGTAAACCTTCTCGGATTTCTGGGCGCATTTTTCGAAATTTTATAATGGGTTAGCCTTCTCGGAATTCTGGGCGCATTTTTCTAAATTTTCAAAGGGGTTAGCCTTCTCGAAATTCTGGGCGCATTTTTCGAAATTTTCAAAGGGGTTAGCCTTCTCGGAATTCTGGGCGCATTTTTCGAAATTTTCAAAGTGGTTAGCCTTCTCGGAATTCTGGGCGCATTTTTCGAAATTTTCAAAGGGGTTAGCCTTCTCGGAATTCTGGCCGCATTTTTCAAAATTTTCAAAGGGGTTAGCCTTCTCGGAATTCTGGGCGCATTTTTCGAAATTTTCAAAGGGGTTAGCCTTCTCGGAATTCTGGGCGCATTTTTCGAAATTTTCAAAGGAGTTAGCCTTCTCGTAATTCTGGGCGCATTTTTCGAAATTTTCAAAGGGGTTAGCCTTCTCGGAATTCTGGGCGCATTTTTCGAAATTTTCAAAGGGGTTAGCCTTCTCGGAATTCTGGGCGCATTTTTCGAAATTTTCAAAGGGGTTAGCCTTCTCGGAATTAGGGGCGCATTTTTCGAAATTTTCAAAGGGGTTAGCCTTCTCGGAATTATGGACGCATTTTTCGAAATTTTCAAAGGGGTTAGCCTTCTCGGAATTCTGATCGCATTTTTCGAAATTTTCAAAGGGGCTAGCCTTCTCGGAATTCTGGGCGCATTTTCCGAAGTTTCTAATGGGGTTAGCCTTCTCGGAATTCCGGCCGCATTTTTCGAAATTTTCAAAGGGGTTAGCCTTCTCGGAATTCTGGGCGCATTTTTCGAAATTTTCAAAGGGGTTAGTCTTCTCGGAATTCAAGGCGCATTTTTCGAAATTATCAAAGGGGTTAGCCTTCTCGGAATTCTGGGCGCATTTTTCGAAATTTTCAAAGGGGTTAGCCTTCTCGGAATTGTGGGCGCATTTTTCGAAATTTCCAAAGGGGTTAGCCTTTTTGGAATTCTGGGCGCATTTTTCGAAATTTTCAAAGGGGTTAGCCTTCTCGGAATTCTGGGCGCATTTTTCGAAATTTTCAAAGGGGTTAGCCTTCTCGGAATTCTAGGCTCATTTTTCGAAATTTTCAAAGCGGTTAGCCTTCTCGGAATTCTGGGCTCATTTTTCGAAATTTTCAAAGGGGTTAGCCTTCTCGGAATTCGGGGCGCATTTTTCGAAATTTTCAAAGGGGTTAGCCTTCTGGGAATTCTGGGCGGATTTTTCGAAATTTTCAAAGGGGTTAGCCTTCTCGGAATTCAAGGCGCATTTTTCGAAATTATCAAAGGGGTTAGCCTTCTCGGAATTCTGGGCGCATTTTTCGAAATTTTCAAAGGGGTTAGCCTTCTCGGAATTGTGGGCGCATTTTTCGAAATTTCCAAAGGGGTTAGCCTTTTTGGAATTCTGGGCGCATTTTTCGAAATTTTCAAAGGGGTTAGCCTTCTCGGAATTCTGGGCGCATTTTTCGAAATTTTCAAAGGGGTTAGCCTTCTCGGAATTCTAGGCTCATTTTTCGAAATTTTCAAAGCGGTTAGCCTTCTCGGAATTCTGGGCTCATTTTTCGAAATTTTCAAAGGGGTTAGCCTTCTCGGAATTCGGGGCGCATTTTTCGAAATTTTCAAAGGGGTTAGCCTTCTGGGAATTCTGGGCGGATTTTTCGAAATTTTCAAAGGGGTTAGCCTTCTCGGAATTCTGGACGCATTTTTCGAAATTTTCAAAGGGGTTAGCCTTCTCGGAATTCTGGGCGCATTTTTCGAAATTTTCAAAGGGGTTAGCCTTATCGGAATTCTGCTCGCATTTTTCGAAATTTTCAAAGGGGTTAGCCTTCTCGGAATTCTGGGCGCATTTTTCGAAATTTTCAAAGGGGTTAGCCTTCTCGGAATTCTGGACGCATTTTCGAAATTTTCCAAGGGGTTAGCCTTCTCGGAATTCTGGGCGCATTTTTCGAAATTTTCAAAGGGGTTAGCCTTCTCGGAATTCTGGGCGCATTTTTCGAAATTTTCAAAGGGGTTAGCCTTCTCGGAATTCTGGGCGCATTTTTTCGAAATTTTCAAAGGGTTTAGCCTTCTCGGAATTCTGGGCGCATTTTTCGAAATTTTCGAAGGGGTTAGCCTTCTCGGATTTCTGGGCTCATTTTTCGAAATTTTCAAAGCGGTTAGCCTTCTCGGAATTCTGGGCGCATTTTTCGAAATTTTCAAAGGGGTTAGCCTTCTCGGAATTTTCAAAGGGGTTAGCCTTCTCGGAATTCTGGGCGCATTTTTCGAAATTTTCAAAGGGGTTAGCCTTCTCGGAATTCTGGGCGCATTTTTTCGAAATTTTCAAAGGGGTTAGCCTTCTCGGAATTCTGGGCGCATTTTTCGAAATTTTCAAAGGGGTTAGCCTTCTCGGAATTCTGGGCGTATTTTTCGAAATTTTCAAAGGGGTTAGCCTTCTCGGAATTCTGGGCGCATTTTTCGAAATTTTCAAACGGGTTAGCCTTCTCGGAATTCTGGGCGCATTTTTCGAAATTTTCAAAGGGGTTAGCCTTCTCGGAATTCTGGGCGCGTTTTTCGAAATTTTCAAAGGGGTTAGCCTTTTCGGAATTCTGGGCGCATTTTTCGAATTTTTCAAAGGGGTTAGCCTTCTCGGATTTCTGGGCGCATTTTTCGAAATTTTCAAAGGGGTTAGCCTTCTCGGAATTCTGGGCGCATTTTTCGAAATTTTCAAAGTGGTTAGCCTTCGCGGAATTCTGGGCGCATTTTTCGAAATTTTCAAAGGGGTTAGCCTTCTCGGAATTCTGGCCGCATTTTTCGAAATTTTCAAAAGGGTTAGCCTTCTCGGAATTCTGGGCGCATTTTTCGAAATTTTCAAAGGAGTTAGCCTTCTCGGAATTCTGGGCGCATTTTTCGAAATTTTCAAAGGGGTTAGCCTTCTCGGAATTTTTAAAGGGGTTAGCCTTCTCGGAATTTTCAAAGGGGTTAGCCTTCTCGGAATTCTGGGCGCATTTTTCGAAATTTTCAAAGGGGTTAGCCTTCTCGGAATTCTGGGCGCATTTTTCGAAATTTTCAAAGGGGTTAGCCTTCTCGGAATTCTGGGCGCATTTTTCGAAATTTTAGAAGGGGTTAGCCTTCTCGGAATTCTGGGCGCATTTTTCGAAATTTTCAAAGGGGTTAGCCTTCTCGGAATTCTGGGCGCATTTTTCGAAATTTTCAAAGGGGTTAGCCTTCTCGGAATTCTGGCCGCATTTTTCGAAATTTTCAAAGGGGTTAGCCTTCTCGGAATTCTGGGCGCATTTTTCGAAATTTTCAAAGGGGTTAGCCTTCTCGGAATTCTGGGCGCATTTTTCGAAATTTTCAAAGGGGTTAGCCTTCTCGGAAGTCTGGGCGCATTTTTCGAAATTTTCAAAGGGGTTAGCCTTCTCGGAATTCTGGGCGCGTTTTTCGAAATTTTCAAAGGGGTTAGCCTTCTCGGAATTCTGGGCGCATTTTTCGAAATTTTCAAAGGGGTTAGCCTCCTCGGAATTCTGGGCGCATTTTTCGAATTTTTCAAAGGGGTTAGCCTTCTCGGAATTCTGGGCGCATTTTTCGAAATTTTCAAAGGGGTTAGCCTTCTCGGAATTCTGGGCGCATTTTCCGAAGTTTCTAAAGGGGTTAGCCTTCTCGGAATTCCGGCCGCATTTTTCGAAATTTTCAAGGGGTTAGCCTTCTCGGAATTCTGGGCGCATTTTTCGAAATTTTCAAAGGGGTTAGTCTTCTCGGAATTCTGGGCTCATTTTCGAAATTTTCAAAGGGGTTAGCCTTCTCGGAATTCTGGGCGCATTTTTCGAAATTTTCAAAGGGGTTAGCCTTCTCGGAATTCAAGGCGCATTTTTCGAAATTTTCAAAGGGGTTAGCCTTCTCGGAATTCTGGGCGCATTTTTCTAAATTTTCAAAGAGGTTAGCCTTCTCGGAATTCTGGGCGCATTTTTCGAAATTTTCAAAGGGGTTAGCCTTCTCGGAATTCGGTCGCATTTTTCGAAATTTTCAAAGGGGTTAGCCTTCTCGGAATTCTGGGCGCATTTTTCGAAATTTTTTTAATGGGTTAGCCTTCTCGGAAATCTGGGCGCATTTTTCGAAATTTTCAAAGGGGTTAGCCTTTTCGGAATTCTGGGCGCATTTTTCGAAATTTTCAAAGGGGTTAGCCTTCTCGGAATTCTGCTCGCATTTTTCGAAATTTTCAAAGGGGTTAGCCTTTTCGGAATTCTGGGCGCATTTTTCGAAATTTTCAAAGGGGTTAGCCTTCTCGGAATTCTGGGCGCATTTTTCGAAATTTTCAAAGGGGTAAACCTTCTCGGATTTCTGGGCGCATTTTTCAAAATTTTAGAATGGGTTAGCCTTCTCGGAATTCTGGGCGCATTTTTTCGAAATTTTCAAAGGGTTTAGCCTTCTCGGAATTCTGGGCGCATTTTTCGAAATTTTCGAAGGGGTTAGCCTTCTCGGAATTCTGGGCTCATTTTTCGAAATTTTCAAAGCGGTTAGCCTTCTCGGAATTCTGGGCGCATTTTTCGAAAATTTCAAAGGGGTTAGCCTTCTCGGAATTCTAGCCGCATTTTTCGAAATTTTCAAAGGGGTTAGCCTTCTCGGAATTCTGGGCGCATTTTTCGAAATTTTAGAAGGGGTTAGCCTTCTCGGAATTCTGGGCGCATTTTTCGAAATTTTCAAAGGGTTTAGCCTTCTCGGAATTCTGGGCGCATTTTTCGAAATTTTCAAAGGGGTTAGCCTTCTCGGAATTCTGGGCGCATTTTTCGAAATTTTCAAAGGGGTAAACCTTCTCGGATTTCTGGGCGCATTTTTCGAAATTTTTTAATGGGTTAGCCTTCTCGGAATTCTGGGCGCATTTTTCTAAATTTTCAAAGGGGTTAGCCTTCTCGAAATTCTGGGCGCATTTTTCGAAAATTTCAAAGGTGTTAGACTTCTCGGAATTCTGGGCGCATTTTTTCGAAATTTTCAAAGGGTTTAGCCTTCTCGGAATTCTGGGCGCATTTTTCGAAATTTTCAAAGGGGTTAGCCTTCTCGGAATTCTGGGCTCATTTTTCGAAATTTTAAAAGCGGTTAGCCTTCTCGGAATTCTGGGCGCATTTTTCGAATTTTTCAAAGGGGTTAGCCTTCTCGGATTTCTGGGCGCATTTTTCGAAATTTTCAAAGGGGTTAGCCTTCTCGGAATTCTGGGCGCATTTTTCGAAATTTTCAAAGTGGTTAGCCTTCTCGGAATTCTGGGCGCATTTTTCGAAATTTTCAAAGGGGTTAGCCTTCTCGGAATTCTGGCCGCATTTTTCAAAATTTTCAAAGGGGTTAGCCTTCTCGGAATTCTGGGCGCATTTTTCGAAATTTTCAAAGGGGTTAGCCTTCTCGGAATTCTGGGCGCATTTTTCGAAATTTTCAAAGGAGTTAGCCTTCTCGTAATTCTGGGCGCATTTTTCGAAATTTTCAAAGGGGTTAGCCTTCTCGGAAATCTGGGCGCATTTTTCGAAATTTTCAAAGGGGTTAGCCTTTTCGGAATTCTGGGCGCATTTTTCGAAATTTTCAAAGGGGTTAGCCTTCTCGGAATTCTGCTCGCATTTTTCGAAATTTTCAAAGGGGTTAGCCTTTTCGGAATTCTGGGCGCATTTTTCGAAATTTTCAAAGGGGTTAGCCTTCTCGGAATTCTGGGCGCATTTTTCGAAATTTTCAAAGGGGTAAACCTTCTCGGATTTCTGGGCGCATTTTTCAAAATTTTAGAATGGGTTAGCCTTCTCGGAATTCTGGGCGCATTTTTTCGAAATTTTCAAAGGGTTTAGCCTTCTCGGAATTCTGGGCGCATTTTTCGAAATTTTCGAAGGGGTTAGCCTTCTCGGAATTCTGGGCTCATTTTTCGAAATTTTCAAAGCGGTTAGCCTTCTCGGAATTCTGGGCGCATTTTTCGAATTTTTCAAAGTGGTTAGCCTTCTCGGATTTCTGGGCGCATTTTTCGAAATTTTCAAAGGGGTTAGCCTTCTCGGAATTCTGGGCGCATTTTTCGAAATTTTCAAAGTGGTTAGCCTTCGCGGAATTCTGGGCGCATTTTTCGAAATTTTCAAAGGGGTTAGCCTTCTCGGAATTCTAGCCGCATTTTTCGAAATTTTCAAAGGGGTTAGCCTTCTCGGAATTCTGGGCGCATTTTTCGAAATTTTAGAAGGGGTTAGCCTTCTCGGAATTCTGGGCGCATTTTTCGAAATTTTCAAAGGGTTTAGCCTTCTCGGAATTCTGGGCGCATTTTTCGAAATTTTCAAAGGGGTTAGCCTTCTCGGAATTCTGGGCGCATTTTTCGAAATTTTCAAAGGGGTAAACCTTCTCGGATTTCTGGGCGCATTTTTCGAAATTTTATAATGGGTTAGCCTTCTCGGAATTCTGGGCGCATTTTTCTAAATTTTCAAAGGGGTTAGCCTTCTCGAAATTCTGGGCGCATTTTTCGAAATTTTCAAAGGGGTTAGCCTTCTCGGAATTCTGGGCGCATTTTTCGAAATTTTCAAAGTGGTTAGCCTTCTCGGAATTCTGGGCGCATTTTTCGAAATTTTCAAAGGGGTTAGCCTTCTCGGAATTCTGGCCGCATTTTTCAAAATTTTCAAAGGGGTTAGCCTTCTCGGAATTCTGGGCGCATTTTTCGAAATTTTCAAAGGGGTTAGCCTTCTCGGAATTCTGGGCGCATTTTTCGAAATTTTCAAAGGAGTTAGCCTTCTCGTAATTCTGGGCGCATTTTTCGAAATTTTCAAAGGGGTTAGCCTTCTCGGAATTCTGGGCGCATTTTTCGAAATTTTCAAAGGGGTTAGCCTTCTCGGAATTCTGGGCGCATTTTTCGAAATTTTCAAAGGGGTTAGCCTTCTCGGAATTAGGGGCGCATTTTTCGAAATTTTCAAAGGGGTTAGCCTTCTCGGAATTATGGACGCATTTTTCGAAATTTTCAAAGGGGTTAGCCTTCTCGGAATTCTGATCGCATTTTTCGAAATTTTCAAAGGGGCTAGCCTTCTCGGAATTCTGGGCGCATTTTCCGAAGTTTCTAATGGGGTTAGCCTTCTCGGAATTCCGGCCGCATTTTTCGAAATTTTCAAAGGGGTTAGCCTTCTCGGAATTCTGGGCGCATTTTTCGAAATTTTCAAAGGGGTTAGTCTTCTCGGAATTCTGTTCTCATTTTTCGAATTTTTCAAAGGGGTTAGCCTTCTCGGAATTCAAGGCGCATTTTTCGAAATTTTCAAAGGGGTTAGCCTTCTCGGAATTCGCTCGCATTTTTCGAAATTTTCAAAGGGGTTAGCCTACTCGGAATTCTGGGCGCATTTTTCGAAATTTTCAAAGGGGTAAACCTTCTCGGATTTCTGGGCGCATTTTTCGAAATTTTAGAATGGGTTAGCCTTCTCGGAATTCTGGGCGCATTTTTCTAAATTTTCAAAGGGGTTAGCCTTCTCGAAATTCTGGGCGCATTTTTCGAAAATTTCAAAGGTGTTAGACTTCTCGGAATTCTGGGCGCATTTTTTCGAAATTTTCAAAGGGGTTAGCCTTCTCGGAATTCTGGGCTCATTTTTCGAAATTTTCAAAGCGGTTAGCCTTCTCGGAATTCTGGGCGCATTTTTCGAATTTTTCAAAGGGGTTAGCCTTCTCGGATTTCTGGGCGCATTTTTCGAAATTTTCAAAGGGGTTAGCCTTCTCGGAATTCTCGTCGCATTTTTCGAAATTTTCAAAGTGGTTAGCCTTCTCGGAATTCTGGCCGCATTTTTCGAAATTTTCAAAGGGGTTAGCCTTCTCGGAATTCTGGCCGCATTTTTCGAAATTTTCAAAGGGGTTAGCCTTCTCGGAATTCTGGGCGCATTTTTCGAAATTTTCAAAGGGGTTAGACTTCTCGGAATTCTGGGCGCATTTTTCGAAATTTTCAAAGGAGTTAGCCTTCTCGGAATTCTGGGCGCATTTTTCGAAATTTTCAAAGGGGTTAGCCTTCTCGGAATTCTGGGCGCATTTTTCGAAATTTTAGAAGGGGTTAGCCTTCTCGAAATTCTGGGCGCATTTTTCGAAATTTTCAAAGGGGTTAGCCTTCTCGGAATTCTGTGCGCATTTTTCGAAATTTTCAAAGGGGTTAGCCTTCTCGGAATTCTGGCCGCATTTTTCGAAATTTTCAAAGGGGTTAGCCTTCTCGGAATTCTGGGCGCATTTTTCGAAATTTTCAAAGGGGTTAGCCTTCTCGGAATTCTGTGCGCATTTTTCGAAATTTTCAAAGGGGTTAGCCTTCTCGGAATTCTGGGCGCATTTTTCGAAATTTTCAAAGGGGTTAGCCTTCTCGGAATTCTGGGCGCATTTTTCGAAATTTTCAAAGGGGTTAGCCTTCTCGGAATTCTGGGCGCATTTTCCGAAGTTTCTAAAGGGGTTAGCCTTCTCGGAATTCCGGCCGCATTTTTCGAAATTTTCAAAGGGGTTAGCCTTCTCGGAATTCTGGGCGCATTTTTCGAAATTTTCAAAGGGGTTAGTCTTTTCGGAATTCTGGGCTCATTTTCGAAATTTTCAAAGGGGTTAGCCTTCTCGGAATTCTGGGCGCATTTTTCGAAATTTTCAAAGGGGTTAGCCTTCTCGGAATTCAAGGCGCATTTTTCGAAATTTTCAAAGGGGTTAGCCTTCTCGGAATTCTGGGCGCATTTTTCTAAATTTTCAAAGAGGTTAGCCTTCTCGGAATTCTGGGCGCATTTTTCGAAATTTTCAAAGGGGTTAGCCTTCTCGGAATTCGGTCGCATTTTTCGAAATTTTCAAAGGGGTTAGCCTTCTCGGAATTCTGGGCGCATTTTTCGAAATTTTCAAAGGGGTTAGCCTTCTCGGAAATCTGGGCGCATTTTTCGAAATTTTCAAAGGGGTTAGCCTTTTCGGAATTCTGGGCGCATTTTTCGAAATTTTCAAAGGGGTTAGCCTTCTCGGAATTCTGCTCGCATTTTTCGAAATTTTCAAAGGGGTTAGCCTTTTCGGAATTCTGGGCGCATTTTTCGAAATTTTCAAAGGGGTTAGCCTTCTCGGAATTCTGGGCGCATTTTTCGAAATTTTCAAAGGGGTAAACCTTCTCGGATTTCTGGGCGCATTTTTCAAAATTTTAGAATGGGTTAGCCTTCTCGGAATTCTGGGCGCATTTTTTCGAAATTTTCAAAGGGTTTAGCCTTCTCGGAATTCTGGGCGCATTTTTCGAAATTTTCGAAGGGGTTAGCCTTCTCGGAATTCTGGGCTCATTTTTCGAAATTTTCAAAGCGGTTAGCCTTCTCGGAATTCTGGGCGCATTTTTCGAAAATTTCAAAGGGGTTAGCCTTCTCGGAATTCTAGCCGCATTTTTCGAAATTTTCAAAGGGGTTAGCCTTCTCGGAATTCTGGGCGCATTTTTCGAAATTTTAGAAGGGGTTAGCCTTCTCGGAATTCTGGGCGCATTTTTCGAAATTTTCAAAGGGTTTAGCCTTCTCGGAATTCTGGGCGCATTTTTCGAAATTTTCAAAGGGGTTAGCCTTCTCGGAATTCTGGGCGCATTTTTCGAAATTTTCAAAGGGGTAAACCTTCTCGGATTTCTGGGCGCATTTTTCGAAATTTTTTAATGGGTTAGCCTTCTCGGAATTCTGGGCGCATTTTTCTAAATTTTCAAAGGGGTTAGCCTTCTCGAAATTCTGGGCGCATTTTTCGAAAATTTCAAAGGTGTTAGACTTCTCGGAATTCTGGGCGCATTTTTTCGAAATTTTCAAAGGGTTTAGCCTTCTCGGAATTCTGGGCGCATTTTTCGAAATTTTCGAAGGGGTTAGCCTTCTCGGAATTCTGGGCTCATTTTTCGAAATTTTAAAAGCGGTTAGCCTTCTCGGAATTCTGGGCGCATTTTTCGAATTTTTCAAAGGGGTTAGCCTTCTCGGATTTCTGGGCGCATTTTTCGAAATTTTCAAAGGGGTTAGCCTTCTCGGAATTCTGGGCGCATTTTTCGAAATTTTCAAAGTGGTTAGCCTTCTCGGAATTCTGGGCGCATTTTTCGAAATTTTCAAAGGGGTTAGCCTTCTCGGAATTCTGGCCGCATTTTTCAAAATTTTCAAAGGGGTTAGCCTTCTCGGAATTCTGGGCGCATTTTTCGAAATTTTCAAAGGGGTTAGCCTTCTCGGAATTCTGGGCGCATTTTTCGAAATTTTCAAAGGAGTTAGCCTTCTCGTAATTCTGGGCGCATTTTTCGAAATTTTCAAAGGGGTTAGCCTTCTCGGAAATCTGGGCGCATTTTTCGAAATTTTCAAAGGGGTTAGCCTTTTCGGAATTCTGGGCGCATTTTTCGAAATTTTCAAAGGGGTTAGCCTTCTCGGAATTCTGCTCGCATTTTTCGAAATTTTCAAAGGGGTTAGCCTTTTCGGAATTCTGGGCGCATTTTTCGAAATTTTCAAAGGGGTTAGCCTTCTCGGAATTCTGGGCGCATTTTTCGAAATTTTCAAAGGGGTAAACCTTCTCGGATTTCTGGGCGCATTTTTCAAAATTTTAGAATGGGTTAGCCTTCTCGGAATTCTGGGCGCATTTTTTCGAAATTTTCAAAGGGTTTAGCCTTCTCGGAATTCTGGGCGCATTTTTCGAAATTTTCGAAGGGGTTAGCCTTCTCGGAATTCTGGGCTCATTTTTCGAAATTTTCAAAGCGGTTAGCCTTCTCGGAATTCTGGGCGCATTTTTCGAATTTTTCAAAGTGGTTAGCCTTCTCGGATTTCTGGGCGCATTTTTCGAAATTTTCAAAGGGGTTAACCTTCTCGGAATTCTGGGCGCATTTTTCGAAATTTTCAAAGTGGTTAGCCTTCGCGGAATTCTGGGCGCATTTTTCGAAATTTTCAAAGGGGTTAGCCTTCTCGGAATTCTAGCCGCATTTTTCGAAATTTTCAAAGGGGTTAGCCTTCTCGGAATTCTGGGCGCATTTTTCGAAATTTTAGAAGGGGTTAGCCTTCTCGGAATTCTGGGCGCATTTTTCGAAATTTTCAAAGGGTTTAGCCTTCTCGGAATTCTGGGCGCATTTTTCGAAATTTTCAAAGGGGTTAGCCTTCTCGGAATTCTGGGCGCATTTTTCGAAATTTTCAAAGGGGTAAACCTTCTCGGATTTCTGGGCGCATTTTTCGAAATTTTATAATGGGTTAGCCTTCTCGGAATTCTGGGCGCATTTTTCTAAATTTTCAAAGGGGTTAGCCTTCTCGAAATTCTGGGCGCATTTTTCGAAATTTTCAAAGGGGTTAGCCTTCTCGGAATTCTGGGCGCATTTTTCGAAATTTTCAAAGTGGTTAGCCTTCTCGGAATTCTGGGCGCATTTTTCGAAATTTTCAAAGGGGTTAGCCTTCTCGGAATTCTGGCCGCATTTTTCAAAATTTTCAAAGGGGTTAGCCTTCTCGGAATTCTGGGCGCATTTTTCGAAATTTTCAAAGGGGTTAGCCATCTCGGAATTCTGGGCGCATTTTTCGAAATTTTCAAAGGAGTTAGCCTTCTCGTAATTCTGGGCGCATTTTTCGAAATTTTCAAAGGGGTTAGCCTTCTCGGAATTCTGGGCGCATTTTTCGAAATTTTCAAAGGGGTTAGCCTTCTCGGAATTCTGGGCGCATTTTTCGAAATTTTCAAAGGGGTTAGCCTTCTCGGAATTCTGGGCGCATTTTTCGAAATTTTCAAAGGGGTTAGCCTTCTCGGAATTATGGACGCATTTTTCGAAATTTTCAAAGGGGTTAGCCTTCTCGGAATTCTGATCGCATTTTTCGAAATTTTCAAAGGGGCTAGCCTTCTCGGAATTCTGGGCGCATTTTCCGAAGTTTCTAATGGGGTTAGCCTTCTCGGAATTCCGGCCGCATTTTTCGAAATTTTCAAAGGGGTTAGCCTTCTCGGAATTCTGGGCGCATTTTTCGAAATTTTCAAAGGGGTTAGTCTTCTCGGAATTCTGGGCTCATTTTTCGAATTTTTCAAAGGGGTTAGCCTTCTCGGAATTCAAGGCGCATTTTTCGAAATTTTCAAAGGGGTTAGCCTTCTCGGAATTCGCTCGCATTTTTCGAAATTTTCAAAGGGGTTAGCCTACTCGGAATTCTGGGCGCATTTTTCGAAATTTTCAAAGGGGTAAACCTTCTCGGATTTCTGGGCGCATTTTTCGAAATTTTAGAATGGGTTAGCCTTCTCGGAATTCTGGGCGCATTTTTCTAAATTTTCAAAGGGGTTAGCCTTCTCGAAATTCTGGGCGCATTTTTCGAAAATTTCAAAGGTGTTAGACTTCTCGGAATTCTGGGCGCATTTTTTCGAAATTTTCAAAGGGTTTAGCCTTCTCGGAATTCTGGGCGCATTTTTCGAAATTTTCGAAGGGGTTAGCCTTCTCGGAATTCTGGGCTCATTTTTCGAAATTTTCAAAGCGGTTAGCCTTCTCGGAATTCTGGGCGCATTTTTCGAATTTTTCAAAGGGGTTAGCCTTCTCGGATTTCTGGGCGCATTTTTCGAAATTTTCAAAGGGGTTAGCCTTCTCGGAATTCTCGTCGCATTTTTCGAAATTTTCAAAGTGGTTAGCCTTCTCGGAATTCTGGCCGCATTTTTCGAAATTTTCAAAGGGGTTAGCCTTCTCGGAATTCTGGCCGCATTTTTCGAAATTTTCAAAGGGGTTAGCCTTCTCGGAATTCTGGGCGCATTTTTCGAAATTTTCAAAGGGGTTAGACTTCTCGGAATTCTGGGCGCATTTTTCGAAATTTTCAAAGGAGTTAGCCTTCTCGGAATTCTGGGCGCATTTTTCGAAATTTTCAAAGGGGTTAGCCTTCTCGGAATTCTGGGCGCATTTTTCGAAATTTTAGAAGGGGTTAGCCTTCTCGAAATTCTGGGCGCATTTTTCGAAATTTTCAAAGGGGTTAGCCTTCTCGGAATTCTGTGCGCATTTTTCGAAATTTTCAAAGGGGTTAGCCTTCTCGGAATTCTGGCCGCATTTTTCGAAATTTTCAAAGGGGTTAGCCTTCTCGGAATTCTGGGCGCATTTTTCGAAATTTTCAAAGGGGTTAGCCTTCTCGGAATTCTGTGCGCATTTTTCGAAATTTTCAAAGGGGTTAGCCTTCTCGGAATTCTGGGCGCATTTTTCGAAATTTTCAAAGGAGTTAGCCTTCTCGTAATTCTGGGCGCATTTTTCGAAATTTTCAAAGGGGTTAGCCTTCTCGGAATTCTGGGCGCATTTTTCGAAATTTTCAAAGGGGTTAGCCTTCTCGGAATTCTGGGCGCATTTTTCGAAATTTTCAAAGGGGTTAGCCTTCTCGGAATTCTGGGCGCATTTTTCGAAATTTTCAAAGGGGTTAGCCTTCTCGGAATTATGGACGCATTTTTCGAAATTTTCAAAGGGGTTAGCCTTCTCGGAATTCTGATCGCATTTTTCGAAATTTTCAAAGGGGCTAGCCTTCTCGGAATTCTGGGCGCATTTTCCGAAGTTTCTAATGGGGTTAGCCTTCTCGGAATTCCGGCCGCATTTTTCGAAATTTTCAAAGGGGTTAGCCTTCTCGGAATTCTGGGCGCATTTTTCGAAATTTTCAAAGGGGTTAGTCTTCTCGGAATTCTGGGCTCATTTTTCGAATTTTTCAAAGGGGTTAGCCTTCTCGGAATTCAAGGCGCATTTTTCGAAATTTTCAAAGGGGTTAGCCTTCTCGGAATTCGCTCGCATTTTTCGAAATTTTCAAAGGGGTTAGCCTACTCGGAATTCTGGGCGCATTTTTCGAAATTTTCAAAGGGGTAAACCTTCTCGGATTTCTGGGCGCATTTTTCGAAATTTTAGAATGGGTTAGCCTTCTCGGAATTCTGGGCGCATTTTTCTAAATTTTCAAAGGGGTTAGCCTTCTCGAAATTCTGGGCGCATTTTTCGAAAATTTCAAAGGTGTTAGACTTCTCGGAATTCTGGGCGCATTTTTTCGAAATTTTCAAAGGGTTTAGCCTTCTCGGAATTCTGGGCGCATTTTTCGAAATTTTCGAAGGGGTTAGCCTTCTCGGAATTCTGGGCTCATTTTTCGAAATTTTCAAAGCGGTTAGCCTTCTCGGAATTCTGGGCGCATTTTTCGAATTTTTCAAAGGGGTTAGCCTTCTCGGATTTCTGGGCGCATTTTTCGAAATTTTCAAAGGGGTTAGCCTTCTCGGAATTCTCGTCGCATTTTTCGAAATTTTCAAAGTGGTTAGCCTTCTCGGAATTCTGGCCGCATTTTTCGAAATTTTCAAAGGGGTTAGCCTTCTCGGAATTCTGGCCGCATTTTTCGAAATTTTCAAAGGGGTTAGCCTTCTCGGAATTCTGGGCGCATTTTTCGAAATTTTCAAAGGGGTTAGACTTCTCGGAATTCTGGGCGCATTTTTCGAAATTTTCAAAGGAGTTAGCCTTCTCGGAATTCTGGGCGCATTTTTCGAAATTTTCAAAGGGGTTAGCCTTCTCGGAATTCTGGGCGCATTTTTCGAAATTTTAGAAGGGGTTAGCCTTCTCGAAATTCTGGGCGCATTTTTCGAAATTTTCAAAGGGGTTAGCCTTCTCGGAATTCTGTGCGCATTTTTCGAAATTTTCAAAGGGGTTAGCCTTCTCGGAATTCTGGCCGCATTTTTCGAAATTTTCAAAGGGGTTAGCCTTCTCGGAATTCTGGGCGCATTTTTCGAAATTTTCAAAGGGGTTAGCCTTCTCGGAATTCTGTGCGCATTTTTCGAAATTTTCAAAGGGGTTAGCCTTCTCGGAATTCTGGGCGCATTTTTCGAAATTTTCAAAGGGGTTAGCCTTCTCGGAATTCTGGGCGCATTTTTCGAAATTTTCAAAGGGGTTAGCCTTCTCGGAATTCTGGGCGCATTTTCCGAAGTTTCTAAAGGGGTTAGCCTTCTCGGAATTCCGGCCGCATTTTTCGAAATTTTCAAAGGGGTTAGCCTTCTCGGAATTCTGGGCGCATTTTTCGAAATTTTCAAAGGGGTTAGTCTTCTCGGAATTCTGGGCTCATTTTTCGAAATTTTCAAAGGGGTTAGCCTTCTCGGAATTCTGGGCGCATTTTTCGAATTTTTCAAAGGGGTTAGCCTTCTCGGAATTCTGGGCGCATTTTTCGAAATTTTCAAATGGGTTAGCCTTCTCGGAATTCTGGGCGCATTTTTCGAAATTTTCAAAGGGGTTAGCCTTCTCGGAATTCAAGGCGCATTTTTCGATATTTTCAAAGGGGTTAGCCTTCTCGGAATTCTGGGCGCATTTTTCTAAATTTTCAAAGAGGTTAGCCTTCTCGGAATTCTGGGCGCATTTTTCGAAATTTTCAAAGGGGTTAGCCTTCTCGGAATTCGCTCGCATTTTTCGAAATTTTTAAAGGGGTTAGCCTTCTCGGAATTCTGGGCGCATTTTTCGAAATTTTCAAAGGGGTTAGCCTTCTCGGAATTCTGGGCGCATTTTTCGAAATTTTCAAAGGGGTTAGCCTTATCGGAATTCTGCTCGCATTTTTCGAAATTTTCAAAGGGGTTAGCCTTCTCGGAATTCTGGGCGCATTTTTCGAAATTTTCAAAGGGGTAAACCTTCTCGGATTTCTGGACGCATTTTTCGAAATTTTAGAATGGGTTAGCCTTCTCGGAATTCTGGGCGCATTTTCGAAATTTTCAAAGGGGTTAGCCTTCTCGGAATTCTGGGCGCATTTTTCGAAATTTTCAAAGGGGTAAACCTCGGATTTCTGGGCGCATTTTTCAAAATTTTAGAATGGGTTAGCCTTCTCGGAATTCTGGGCTCATTTTTCGAAATTTTCAAAGCGGTTAGCCTTCTCGGAATTCTGGGCGCATTTTTCGAATTTTTCAAAGTGGTTAGCCTTCTCGGATTTCTGGGCGCATTTTTCGAAATTTTCAAAGGGGTTAGCCTTCTCGGAATTCTGGGCGCATTTTTCGAAATTTTCAAAGGGGTTAGCCTTCTCGGAATTCTAGCCGCATTTTTCGAAATTTTCAAAGGGGTTAGCCTTCTCGGAATTCTGGGCGCATTTTTCGAAATTTTAGAAGGGGTTAGCCTTCTCGGAATTCTGGGCGCATTTTTCGAAATTTTCAAAGGGGTTAGCCTTCTCGGAATTCAGGGCGCATTTTTCGAAATTTTCAAAGGGGTTAGCCTTCTCGGAATTCTGGCCGCATTTTTCGAAATTTTCAAAGGGGTTAGCCTTCTCGGAATTCTGGGCGCATTTTTCGAAATTTTCAAAGGGGTTAGCCTTCTCGGAATTCTGGGCGCATTTTTCGAAATTTTCAAAGGGGTAAACCTTCTCGGATTTCTGGGCGCATTTTTCGAAATTTTAGAATGGGTTAGCCTTCTCGGAATTCTGGGCGCATTTTTCTAAATTTTCAAAGGGGTTAGCCTTCTCGAAATTCTGGGCGCATTTTTCGAAAATTTCAAAGGTGTTAGACTTCTCGGAATTCTGGGCGCATTTTTTCGAAATTTTCAAAGGGTTTAGCCTTCTCGGAATTCTGGGCGCATTTTTCGAAATTTTCGAAGGGGTTAGCCTTCTCGGAATTCTGGGCTCATTTTTCGAAATTTTAAAAGCGGTTAGCCTTCTCGGAATTCTGGGCGCATTTTTCGAATTTTTCAAAGGGGTTAGCCTTCTCGGATTTCTGGGCGCATTTTTCGAAATTTTCAAAGGGGTTAGCCTTCTCGGAATTCTGGGCGCATTTTTCGAAATTTTCAAAGTGGTTAGCCTTCTCGGAATTCTGGGCGCATTTTTCGAAATTTTCAAAGGGGTTAGCCTTCTCGGAATTCTGGCCGCATTTTTCAAAATTTTCAAAGGGGTTAGCCTTCTCGGAATTCTGGGCGCATTTTTCGAAATTTTCAAAGGGGTTAGCCTTCTCGGAATTCTGGGCGCATTTTTCGAAATTTTTAAAGGAGTTAGCCTTCTCGTAATTCTGGGCGCATTTTTCGAAATTTTCAATGGGGTTAGCCTTCTCGGAATTCTGGGCGCATTTTTCGAAATTTTCAAAGGGGTTAGCCTTCTCGGAATTCTGGGCGCATTTTTCGAAATTTTCAAAGGGGTTAGCCTTCTCGGAATTCTGGGCGCATTTTTCGAAATTTTCAAAGGGGTTAGCCTTCTCGGAATTATGGACGCATTTTTCGAAATTTTCAAAGGGGTTAGCCTTCTCGGAATTCTGATCGCATTTTTCGAAATTTTCAAAGGGGTTAGCCTTCTCGGAATTCTGGGCGCATTTTCCGAAGTTTCTAATGGGGTTAGCCTTCTCGGAATTCCGGCCGCATTTTTCGAAATTTTCAAAGGGGTTAGCCTTCTCGGAATTCTGGGCGCATTTTTCGAAATTTTCAAAGGGGTTAGTCTTCTCGGAATTCTGGGCTCATTTTTCGAATTTTTCAAAGGGGTTAGCCTTCTCGGAATTCAAGGCGCATTTTTCGAAATTTTCAAAGGGGTTAGCCTTCTCGGAATTCGCTCGCATTTTTCGAAATTTTCAAAGGGGTTAGCCTACTCGGAATTCTGGGCGCATTTTTCGAAATTTTCAAAGGGGTTAGCCTTCTCGGAATTCTGGGCGCATTTTTCGAAATTTTCAAAGGGGTAAACCTTCTCGGATTTCTGGGCGCATTTTTCGAAATTTTAGAATGGGTTAGCCTTCTCGGAATTCTGGGCGCATTTTTCTAAATTTTCAAAGGGGTTAGCCTTCTCGAAATTCTGGGCGCATTTTTCGAAAATTTCAAAGGTGTTAGACTTCTCGGAATTCTGGGCGCATTTTTTCGAAATTTTCAAAGGGTTTAGCCTTCTCGGAATTCTGAGCGCATTTTTCGAAATTTTCGAAGGGGTTAGCCTTCTCGGAATTCTGGGCTCATTTTTCGAAATTTTCAAAGCGGTTAGCCTTCTCGGAATTCTGGGCGCATTTTTCGAATTTTTCAAAGGGGTTAGCCTTCTCGGATTTCTGGGCGCATTTTTCGAAATTTTCAAAGGGGTTAGCCTTCTCGGAATTCTGGGCGCATTTTTCGAAATTTTAGAAGGGGTTAGCCTTCTCGAAATTCTGGGCGCATTTTTCGAAATTTTCAAAGGGGTTAGCCTTCTCGGAATTCTGGGCGCATTTTTCGAAATTTTCAAAGGGGTTAGCCTTCTCGGAATTCTGGCCGCATTTTTCGAAATTTTCAAAGGGGTTAGCCTTCTCGGAATTCTGGGCGCATTTTTCGAAATTTTCAAAGGGGTTAGCCTTCTCGGAATTCTGTGCGCATTTTTCGAAATTTTCAAAGGGGTTAGCCTTCTCGGAATTCTGGGCGCATTTTTCGAAATTTTCAAAGGGGTTAGCCTTCTCGGAATTCTGGGCGCATTTTTCGAAATTTTCAAAGGGGTTAGCCTTCTCGGAATTCTGGGCGCATTTTCCGAAGTTTCTAAAGGGGTTAGCCTTCTCGGAATTCCGGCCGCATTTTTCGAAATTTTCAAAGGGGTTAGCCTTCTCGGAATTCTGGGCGCATTTTTCGAAATTTTCAAAGGGGTTAGTCTTCTCGGAATTCTGGGCTCATTTTTCGAAATTTTCAAAGGGGTTAGCCTTCTCGGAATTCTGGGCGCATTTTTCGAATTTTTCAAAGGGGTTAGCCTTCTCGGAATTCTGGGCGCATTTTTCGAAATTTTCAAATGGGTTAGCCTTCTCGGAATTCTGGGCGCATTTTTCGAAATTTTCAAAGGGGTTAGCCTTCTCGGAATTCAAGGCGCATTTTTCGAAATTTTCAAAGGGGTTAGCCTTCTCGGAATTCTGGGCGCATTTTTCTAAATTTTCAAAGAGGTTAGCCTTCTCGGAATTCTGGGCGCATTTTTCGAAATTTTCAAAGGGGTTAGCCTTCTCGGAATTCGCTCGCATTTTTCGAAATTTTCAAAGGGGTTAGCCTTCTCGGAATTCTGGGCGCATTTTTCGAAATTTTTAAAGGGGTTAGCCTTCTCGGAATTCTGGGCGCATTTTTCGAAATTTTCATAGGGGTTAGCCTTTTCGGAATTCTGGGCGCATTTTTCGAAATTTTCAAAGGGGTTAGCCTTATCGGAATTCTGCTCGCATTTTTCGAAATTTTCAAAGGGGTTAGCCTTCTCGGAATTCTGGGCGCATTTTTCGAAATTTTCAAAGGGGTTAGCCTTCTCGGAATTCTGGGCGCATTTTTCGAAATTTTCAAATGGGTTAGCCTTCTCTGAATTCTGGGCGCATTTTTCTAAATTTTCAAAGGGGTTAGCCTTCTCGGATTCTGGACGCATTTTCGAAATTTTCCAAGGGGTTAGCCTTCTCGTAATTCATGGCGCATTTTTCGAAATTTTCATAGGGGTAAACCTTCTCGGATTTCTGGGCGCGTTTTTCGAAATTTTAGAAGGGGTTAGCCTTCTTGGAATTCTGGGCGCATTTTTCGAAATTTTCAAAGGGGTTAGCCTTCTCGTAATTCATGGCGCATTTTTCGAAATTTTCAAAGGGGTTAGCCTTCTCGGAATTCTGGGCGCATTTTTCAAAATGTTCAAAGGGGTTAGCCTTCTCGGAATTCTGGGCGCATTTTTTCGAAATTTTCAAAGGGGTTAGCCTTCTCGGAATTCTGGGCGCATTTTTCGAAATTTTCAAAGGGGTTAGCCTTCTCGGAATTCTGGGCGCATTTTTCGAAATTTTAGAAGGGGTTAGCCTTCTCGAAATTCTGGGCGCATTTTTCGAAATTTTCAAACGGGTTAGCCTTCTCGGAATTCTGGGCGCGTTTTTCGAAATTTTCAAAGGGGTTAGCCTTCTCGGAATTCTGGGCGCATTTTTTGAAATTTTCCAAGGGGTTAGCCTTCTCGGAATTCTGGGCGCATTTTTCGAAATTTTCAAAGGGGTAAACCTTCTCGGATTTCTGGGCGCATTTTTCGAAATTTTAGAATGGGTTAGCCTTCTCGGAATTCTGGGCGCATTTTTCTAAATTTTCAAAGGGGTTAGCCTTCTCGGAATTCTGGGCCCATTTTTCGAAATTTTCAAAGGGGTTACCCTTCTCGGAATTCTGGTCGCATTTTTCTAAATTTTCAAAGGGGTTAGCCTTCTCGTAATTCATGGCGCATTTTTCGAAATTTTCAAAGCCTTCTCGGAATTCTGGGCGCATTTTTCGAAATTTTCATTGGTAGAAATCAGGTCCCTGTCCATTGAGCCATGTTTCGGCGGATGTTTTCACAACCCTGTCTGAAGGAGAAACCGACTACCGGGTAAGTGCTCCTTCAACTTCGGAAACAGGAAATAGTCACTGGGTGCCAAATCTAGGCTGTATGGGGGTGACTCCAGATTTCCCACCCGAACCGTCACAACAATTCCTGCGTTGCTTGAGCAGTATGGGGCCTGGAATTGTCATGCAGAAGGATGACACCTTCACTCAACATGCCGGCCGTTTGCGTCGGATGGCTTCGCGTAACCGTGTCAAAGTGGCACAATAACGAGACCAATTTTTTAAGCGTATTTCCATTTCAATCGTCCTGAACCGTCTAGGAACTTTCGCTACCTACCCGCAAACCAGCTGTATGACAAGTAGTGCCATCTGTCTCCACACTGGAGAAACAAAAGTTTTCCATAATGTGTAGTTTTCAAATGCTGCGGCTTGTAACCTTTTTTTCTGATCAACCCTCGTAATGCCTTCATTTCTTCCCATTCGTTCAGAGTCTTCAATGCATTTTGATAGTAAAGGATTTGTCAATATTACTTCCTTTTTGCCTTTTATATAACTTCAAGAGGTGTAGGACTCATAATTTACTAATATACAACTTGATCATGTAGAAACTCAATGTGATAACCTCTCCTAAACAGTGGACCGAAAATTGCATTGGTAACGATCTTAAGCTATATATTTTGATTTCTTGCAGAGTTGTATGGTTACGCCTGTTATTGTATTTGGGCATATGGTATTTTTTTTACGAATTATTCAGTATTAATGCATAAATTATTGTAGTTCTCATGAAGTAGTTAGTTAGGAGGAGCCCTTAAATAAAAGAACGTAAGCCCAGTAAAAAAATGTACCAGGGAAAAAACCTATGCCCAGTAAAAAATTCACCTAGAAAAAGCCTAAGCCCAGTAAGAAATGCACCCAGGAAGAATCCTAAGCCCAGTAAAAAATTGCACCCAGGAAGAAACCTAAGCCCACTGAAAAATGCACCCAGGAAGAAACCTAAGACCAGTAAAAAAAATGCACCCAGGACAAAACCCAAGCCCAGTAAAAATGCGCGCAGGAAAAATCCTAAGCCCAGGAAGAAACCTAAGCCAAGTAAAAAAATTCTCTCCAAGAGAAAAAAAACCAAAGCCTAGGAAAAAAATGTACCCAGAAAAATCCTAAATCCAGTAAAAAAATACATCCAGAAAAAACCAAAGCGCAGTTAAAAAAATGCACCCAGAAAAACCTAAGCCCAGTAAAAAAATGCAACTAGGAAAAACCTAATCCCAGTAATAAAAGCACCCGTTTTCTTTCCTACCTACCTACTAGGGACTTACTCCTAACCTACAAATATACGCTTCGACAGGGATTCGAACTCTGTTTCTTTGACTTCGTAGTTGGAGACGCTAACCAGTACACTACGAGATTTCGTTAAACTATGATATGAAAATTCATCTATCTTAGTCTATAATTCGTCATTACTGGGAAACCAGAGTGGGATAAACTAAAACTGAGTGGTCTGCCAAATTGCCCAGTTGGGTGAAATAGTTAAAACAACAGGTAAGTGTTCCGTACGATGCTGGTTGAAATCTCCCTTCTGCAAAGTTTTAAGTTATTTATTTATACTGGAAAAAGCAGAGCGCGATATAAGAGCTAAAAAGAAATACAATTTCAACAGTCATTGCTGGCTGAGGTGGTTAATACAGAATGCTTCTGAGCGAAAGGTCCCAGGTTCGATCCCAGGGGGGTTAGAAAGTTTTTCAATAAATCTCTAAAATATTATAAAAACTAGAGCGGAATATAAGACAGCTGAAAGAACATTTAACTTCAGCAATATCCGGTGGTTGAAGTGACGGAAGGATTTTAAGTAAAAAAGATTAAAATTAGAAATAATTAAAATCCCAGAGCTCCATACATGATGGCTAAAAAGGAAGGTGCAAGCAACAAGTTGTGGTGGCCGAAGCGGTTAAAGAGACGTGCTTCGGAACACAAGGTCCAGGGTTCGATCCCCGGGACGGAAGGATTTTAAGTAAAAAAGATTAAAATTAAAAATAATTAAAATCCCAGAGCTCCATACAAGAAGGCTAAAAAGGAAGGTGCAAGCAACAAGTTGTTGTGGCCGAAGCGGTTAAAGAGACGTGCTTCGAAAGAGAAGGTCCTGGGTTCAATCCCCGGGACGGAAGGATTTTAAGTAAAACAGATTAAAATTAAAAATAATTAAAATCCCAGAGCTCCGTACAAGAATGTTAAAAATGAAACTGCTTACAACAAGTTGTTGTGGCCGAAGCGGTTAAAGAGACGAGCTTCGGAATAGAAGGTCCCGGGTTCGATCCCCGGGAATGAAGGATTTTAAGTAAAAAAGATTAAAATTAAAAATAATTAAAATCCCAGATCTCCATACAAGAAGGCTAAAAAGGAAGGTGAAAGCAATAAGTTGTTGTGGCCGAAGCGGTTAAAGAGACGTGCTTCGGAAGAGAAGGTCCCGGGTTCAATCCCCGGGACGGAAGGATTTTAAGTAAAAAAGATTAAAATTAAAAATAATTAAAATCCCAGAGCTCCGTACAAGAATGTTAAAAAGGAAGGTGCAGGCAACAAGTTGTGGTGGCCGAAGCGGTTAAAGAGACGTGCTTCGGAATAGAAGGTCCCTGGTTCGATCCCCGGGACGGAAGGATTTTAAGTAAAAAAGATTAATATTAAAAATAATTAAAATCCCAGATCTCCATACAAGAAGGCTAAAATGGAAGGTGCAAGCAATAAGTTGTTGTGGCCGAAGCGGTTAAAGAGACGTGCTTCGGAAGAGAAGGTCCCGGGTTCAATCCCCGGGACGGATGGATTTTAAGTAAAAAAGATTAAAATTAAAAATAATTAATATCCCAGAGCTCCGTACAAGAATGTTAAAAAGGAAGGTGCAAGCAACAAGTTGTGGTGGCCGAAGCGGTTAAAGAGACGTACTTCGGAATAGAAGGTCCCGGGTTCGATCCCCGGGAATGAAGGATTTTAAGTAAAAAAGATTAAAATTAAAAATAATTAAAATCCCAGATCTCCATACAAGAAGGCTAAAAAGGAAGGTGAAAGCAATAAGTTGTTGTGGCCGAAGCGGTTAAAGAGACGTGCTTCGGAAGAGAAGGTCCCGGGTTCAATCCCCGGGACGGAAGGATTTTAAGTAAAAAAGATTAAAATTAAAAATAATTAAAATCACAGATCTCCATACAAGAAGGCTAAAATGGAAGGTGCAAGCAATAAGTTGTTGTGGCCGAAGCGGTTAAAGAGACGTGCTTCGGAAGAGAAGGTCCCGGGTTCAATCCCCGGGACGGAAGGATTTTAAGTAAAAAAGATTAAAATTAAAAATAATTAATATCCCAGAGCTCCGTACAAGAATGTTAAAAAGGAAGGTGCAAGCAACATGTTGTGGTGGCCGAAGCGGTTAAAGAGACGTGCTTCGGAATAGAAGGTCCCTGGTTCGATCCCCGGGACGGAAGGATTTTAAGTAAAAAACATTAAAATTAAAAATAAATAAAATCCCAGAGCTCCGTACAAGAAAGCTATAAAGGAAGATGCAAGCAACAAAGATGTGGTGGCCGAAGCGGTTAAAGAGACGTGCTTCGGAGTAGAAGGTGGTGGGTTCGATTCCCGGCACGGAATGATTTTAAGTAAAATATAAAAGTTAAAAATAATTAAAATCCCAGAATTCCGTATAAGAGAGCTAAAAAAGAAAATATAAGTACCAAGTTGTGATGGCCGAAGCGGTTAGAGATACCTGCTTCGGAGGAGAAGGTGGTGCGTTCGATTCCCGGCACGGAGTGATTTTAAGTAAAAGATAGAAAATTAAAAATAATTAAAATTTCAGTGTTCCGTTTAAGAGGGATAAAAAGGAAGGTGTAAGCAATAAGTTGCGGTGGCCTACCAGGCCTACCTTCCAAAAAATACGCCTACAAATCAAAATAGGCCTATTAGGCCTAGATTCCAAAAAATAGGCCTACAATCCAAATTAAGCGTATTTTTTTGGAATGTAGGCCTAGTAGGCCTATTTTTTGGAATGTAGGCCTAGTAGGCCTATAAGGCATATTTTTTGGAATGTAGGCCTAGTAGGCCTATTTTTTGGAAAGTAGGCCTAGTAGGCCTATTTTTTGGGATGTAGGCCTAGTAGGCCTATTTTTTGGAATGTAGGCCTAGTAGGCCTATTTTTTGGAATGTAGGCCTAGTAGGCCTAGAAGGCCTATTTTTGGAATGTAGGCCTAGCAGGACTATTTTTTGGATATAGGCCTAGTAGGCCTATTTTTTGGGGTGTAGGCCTACTAGGCCTACTAGGCCTACTAGGCCTACTAGGCCTACTAGGCCTACTAGGCCTACATCCCAAAAAATAAACATACTAGGCCTACATTCCAAAAATAGGCCTACTAGGCCTACTAGGCCTACATTCCAAAAAATAGGCCTACTAGGCCTACATTCCAAAAAATAGGCCTACTAGGCCTACATCCCAAAAAATAGGCCTACTAGGCCTACATTCCAAAAAATAGGCCTACTAGGCCTACATTCCAAAAAATAAGCCTTATAGGCCTACTAGGCCTACATTCCAAAAAATAGGCCTACTAGGCCTACATTCCAAAAAATACGCCTTATAGGCCTACTAGGCCTACATTCCAAAAAATAGGCCTACTAGGCCTACATTCCAAAAAAATAAGCTTAATTTGGATTGTAGGCCTATTTTTTGGAATGTAGGCCTAGTAGGCCTATTTTTTGGATATAGGCCTAGTAGGCCTATTTTTTGGGATGTAGGCCTACTAGGCCTACTAGGCCTATTATTCCAAAAAATAGGCCTTCTAGGCCTACATTCCAAAAAATAGGCCTACTAGGCCTACTAGGCCTACATTCCAAAAAATAGGCCTACTAGGCCTACAATCCAAAAAAAACCCTTCATTTGGATTGTAGGCCTTTTTTTTGGAATGTAGGCCTGGTAGGCCATCGCAACTTATTGCTTACACCTTCCTTTTTATCCCTCTTACACGGAACACTGAAATTTTAATTATTTTTCTATCTTTTAATTAAAATCACTCCGTGCCGGGAATCGAACGCACCACCTTCTCCCCCGAAGCAGGTATCTCTAACCGCTTCGGCCATCACAACTTGGTACTTATATTTTCTTTTTTAGCTGTCTTATACGGAATTCTGGGATTTTAATTATTTTTAACTTTTATATTATACTTAAAATCATTCCGTGCCGGGAATCGAACCCACCACCTTCTGCTCCGAAGCACGTCTCTTTAACCGCTTCGGCCACCACATCTTGTTGCTTGCATCTTCCTTTTTAGCTTTCTTGTAGCGTGCTCTGGGATTTTAATTATTTTTAATTTTAATCTTTTTTACTTAAAATCCTTCCGTCCCGGGGATCGAACCAGGGATCTTCTATTCCGAAGCACGTCTCTTTAACCGCTTCGGCCACAACAACTTGTTGCTTGCACCTTCCTTTTTAACATTCTTGTACGGAGCTCTGGGATTTTAATTATTTTTAATTTTAATCTTTTTTACTTAAAATCCTTCCGTCCCGGGGATTGAACCCGGGACCTTCTCTTCCGAAGCACGTCTCTTTAACCGCTTCGGCCACAACAACTTATTGCTTGCACCTTCCATTTTAGCCTTCTTGTATGGAGATCTGGGATTTTAATTATTTTTAATTTTAATATTTTTTACTTAAAATCCTTCCGTCCCGGGGATCGAACCAGGGACCTTCTATTCCGAAGCACGTCTCTTTAACAGCTTCG
The DNA here is from genome assembly GCA_964059195.1 of Ectobius pallidus. NCBI lineage: Eukaryota > Metazoa > Arthropoda > Insecta > Blattodea > Ectobiidae > Ectobius > Ectobius pallidus. Next base: position 91,643,378 of record CAXKWD010000009.1, read on the forward strand.
GCCACCACAACTTGTTGCTTGCTCCTTCCTTTTTAACATTCTTGTACTGAGCTCTGGGATTTTAATTATTTTTAATTTTAATCTTTTTTACTTAAAATCCTTCCGTCCCGGGGATTGAACCGGGGACCTTCTCTTCCGAAGCACGTCTCTTTAACAGCTTCGGCCACAACAACTTATTGCTATCACCTTCCTTTTTAGCCTTCTTGTATGGAGATCTGGGATTTTAATTATTTTTAATTTTAATCTTTTTTACTTAAAATCCTTCAGTCCCGGGGATCGAACCCGGGACCTTCTCTTCCGAAGCACGTCTCTTTAACCGCTTCGGCCACCACAACTTGTTGCTTGCTCCTTCCTTTTTAACATTCTTGTACGGAGCTCTGGGATTTTAATTATTTTTAATTTTAATCTTTTTTACTTAAAATCCTTCCGTCCCGGGGATTGAACCGGGGACCTTCTCTTCCGAAGCACGTCTCTTTAACCGCTTCGGCCACAACAACTTGTTGCTTGCACCTTCCTTTTTAGCCTTCTTGTATGGAGCTCTGGGATTATAATTATTTTTAATTTTAATTTTTTTACTTAAAATCCTTCCGTCCCGGGGATCGAACCCTGGACCTTGTCTTCCGAAGCACCTCTCTTTAACCGCTTCGGCCACCACAACTTGTTGCTTACACCGTCCTTTTTAGCCATCATGTATGGAGCTCTGGGATTTTAATTATTTCTAATTTTAATCATTTTTACTTAAAATCCTTCCGTCCCGGGGATCGAACCAGGGATCTTCTATTCCGAAGCACGTCTCTTTAACCGCTTCGGCCACAACAACTTGTTGCTTGCACCTTCCTTTTTAACATTCTTGTACGGAGCTCTGGGATTTTAATTATTTTTAATTTTAATCTTTTTTACTTAAAATCCTTCCGTCCCGGGGATTGAACCCGGGACCTTCTCTTCCGAAGCACGTCTCTTTAACCGCTTCGGCCACAACAACTTATTGCTTGCACCTTCCATTTTAGCCTTCTTGTATGGAGATCTGTGATTTTAATTATTTTTAATTTTAATCTTTTTTACTTAAAATCCTTCCGTCCCGGGGATTGAACCCGGGACCTTCTCTTCCGAAGCACGTCTCTTTAACCGCTTCGGCCACAACAACTTATTGCTTTCACCTTCCTTTTTAGCCTTCTTGTATGGAGATCTGGGATTTTAATTATTTTTAATTTTAATCTTTTTTACTTAAAATCCTTCATTCCCGGGGATCGAACCCGGGACCTTCTATTCCGAAGTACGTCTCTTTAACCGCTTCGGCCACCACAACTTGTTGCTTGCACCTTCCTTTTTAACATTCTTGTACGGAGCTCTGGGATATTAATTATTTTTAATTTTAATCTTTTTTACTTAAAATCCATCCGTCCCGGGGATTGAACCCGGGACCTTCTCTTCCGAAGCACGTCTCTTTAACCGCTTCGGCCACAACAACTTATTGCTTGCACCTTCCATTTTAGCCTTCTTGTATGGAGATCTGGGATTTTAATTATTTTTAATATTAATCTTTTTTACTTAAAATCCTTCCGTCCCGGGGATCGAACCAGGGACCTTCTATTCCGAAGCACGTCTCTTTAACCGCTTCGGCCACCACAACTTGTTGCCTGCACCTTCCTTTTTAACATTCTTGTACGGAGCTCTGGGATTTTAATTATTTTTAATTTTAATCTTTTTTACTTAAAATCCTTCCGTCCCGGGGATTGAACCCGGGACCTTCTCTTCCGAAGCACGTCTCTTTAACCGCTTCGGCCACAACAACTTATTGCTTTCACCTTCCTTTTTAGCCTTCTTGTATGGAGATCTGGGATTTTAATTATTTTTAATTTTAATCTTTTTTACTTAAAATCCTTCATTCCCGGGGATCGAACCCGGGACCTTCTATTCCGAAGCTCGTCTCTTTAACCGCTTCGGCCACAACAACTTGTTGTAAGCAGTTTCATTTTTAACATTCTTGTACGGAGCTCTGGGATTTTAATTATTTTTAATTTTAATCTGTTTTACTTAAAATCCTTCCGTCCCGGGGATTGAACCCAGGACCTTCTCTTTCGAAGCACGTCTCTTTAACCGCTTCGTCCACAACAACTTGTTGCTTGCACCTTCCTTTTTAGCCTTCTTGTATGGAGCTCTGGGATTTTAATTATTTTTAATTTTAATCTTTTTTACTTAAAATCCTTCCGTCACTTCAACCACCGGATATTGCTGAAGTTAAATGTTCTTTCAGCTGTCTTATATTCCGCTGTAGTTTTTATAATATTTTAGAGATTTATTGAAAAACTTTCTAACCCCCCTGGGATCGAACCTGGGACCTTTCGCTCAGAAGCATTCTGTATTAACCACCTCAGCCAGCAATGACTGTTGAAATTGTATTTCTTTTTAGCTCTTATATCGCGCTCTGCTTTTTCCAGTATAAATAAATAACTTAAAACTTTGCAGAAGGGAGATTTCAACCAGCATCGTACGGAACACTTACCTGTTGTTTTAACTATTTCACCCAACTGGGCAATTTGGCAGACCACTCAGTTTTAGTTTATCCCACTCTGGTTTCCCAGTAATGACGAATTATAGACTAAGATAGATGAATTTTCATATCATAGTTTAACGAAATCTCGTAGTGTACTGGTTAGCGTCTCCAACTACGAAGTCAAAGAAACAGAGTTCGAATCCCTGTCGAAGCGTATATTTGTAGGTTAGGAGTAAGTCCCTAGTAGGTAGGTAGGAAAGAAAACGGGTGCTTTTATTACTGGGATTAGGTTTTTCCTAGTTGCATTTTTTTACTGGGCTTAGGTTTTTCTGGGTGCATTTTTTTAACTGCGCTTTGGTTTTTTCTGGATGTATTTTTTTACTGGATTTAGGATTTTTCTGGGTACATTTTTTTCCTAGGCTTTGGTTTTTTTCTCTTGGAGAGAATTTTTGTACTTGGCTTAGGTTTCTTCCTGGGCTTAGGATTTTTCCTGCGCGCATTTTTACTGGGCTTGGGTTTTGTCCTGGGTGCATTTTTTTTACTGGTCTTAGGTTTCTTCCTGGGTGCATTTTTCAGTGGGCTTAGGTTTCTTCCTGGGTGCAATTTTTTACTGGGCTTAGGATTCTTCCTGGGTGCATTTCTTACTGGGCTTAGGCTTTTTCTAGGTGAATTTTTTACTGGGCATAGGTTTTTTCCCTGGTACATTTTTTTACTGGGCTTACGTTCTTTTATTTAAGGGCTCCTCCTAACTAACTACTTCATGAGAACTACAATAATTTATGCATTAATACTGAATAATTCGTAAAAAAAATACCATATGCCCAAATACAATAACAGGCGTAACCATACAACTCTGCAAGAAATCAAAATATATAGCTTAAGATCGTTACCAATGCAATTTTCGGTCCACTGTTTAGGAGAGGTTATCACATTGAGTTTCTACATGATCAAGTTGTATATTAGTAAATTATGAGTCCTACACCTCTTGAAGTTATATAAAAGGCAAAAAGGAAGTAATATTGACAAATCCTTTACTATCAAAATGCATTGAAGACTCTGAACGAATGGGAAGAAATGAAGGCATTACGAGGGTTGATCAGAAAAAAAGGTTACAAGCCGCAGCATTTGAAAACTACACATTATGGAAAATTTTTGTTTCTCCAGTGTGGAGACACATGGCACTACTTGTCATACAGCTGGTTTGCGGGTAGGTAGCGAAAGTTCCTAGACGGTTCAGGACGATTGAAATGGAAAGACGCTTAGAAAATTGGTCTCGTTATTGTGCCACTTTGACACGGTTACGCGAAGCCATCCGACGCAAACGGCCGGCATGTTGAGTGAAGGTGTCATCCTTCTGCATGACAATGCCAGGCCCCATACTGCTCAAGCAACGCAGGAATTGTTGTGACGGTTCGGGTGGGAAATCTGGAGTCACCCCCATACAGCCCAGATTTGGTACCCAGTGACTATTTCCTGTTTCCGAAGTTGAAGGAGCACTTACCCGGTAGTCGGTTTCTCCTTCAGACAGGGTTGTGAAAACATCCGCCGAAACCTGGCTCAATGGACAGGGACCTGATTTCTACCAATGAAAATTTCGAAAAATGCGCCCAGAATTCCGAGAAGGCTAACCCCTTTGAAAATTTAGAAAAATGCGCCCAGAATTCCGAGAAGGCTAACCCATTCTAAAATTTCGAAAAATGCGCCCAGAAATCCGAGAAGGTTTACCCCTTTGAAAATTTCGAAAAATGCGCCCAGAATTCCGAGAAGGCTAACCCCTTGGAAAATTTCGAAGAATGCGTCCAGAATTCCGAGAAGGCTAACCCCTTTGAAAATTTAGAAAAATGCGCCCAGAATTCCGAGAAGGCTAACCCCTTTGAAAATTTCGAAAAATGCGCCCACAATTCCGAGAAGGCTAACCCCTTTGAAAATTTCGAAAAATGCGCCTTGAATTCCGAGAAGGCTAACCCCTTTGAAAATTTCGAAAAATGCGCCCAGAATTCCGAGAAGGCTAACCCTTTTGAAAATTTCGAAAAAAGCGCCCAGAATTCCGAGAAGACTAACCCCTTAGAAAATTTCGAAAAATGCGCCCAGCATTCCGAGAAGGCTAACCCCTTTGAAAATTTCGAAAAATGCGCCCAGAATTCCGAGAAGGCTAACCCCTTTGAAAATTTCGAAAAATGCGCCCAGAATTCCAAGAAGGCTAACCCCTTTGAAAATTTCAAAAAATGCGACCAGAATTCCGAGAAGGCTAACCCCTTTGAAAATTTCCAAAAATGCGCCCAGAATTCCGAGAAGGCTAACCCATTTGAAAATTTCGAAAAATGCGCCCAGAATTCCAGGAAGGCTAACTCCTTTGAAAATTTCGTAAAATGCGCCCAGAATTGCGAGAAGGCTAACCCTTTGAAAATTTCGAAAAATGAGCCCAGAATTCCGAGAAGGCTAACCCCTTTGAAAATTTCGAAAAATGCGCCTTGAATTCCGAGAAGGCTAACCCCTTTGAAAATTTCGAAAAATGAGCCCAGAATTCCGAGAAGGCTAACACCTTTGAAAATTTCGAAAAATGCGCCCAGAATTCCGAGAAGGCTAACCCCTTTGAAAATTTCGAAAAATGCGCCCAGAATTCCGAGAAGGCTAACCCCTTTGAAAATTTCGAAAAATGCGCCCAGAATTCCCAGAAGGCTAACCCCTTTGAAAATTTCAAAAAATGCTCCCATAATTCCGAGAAGGCTAACCCCTTTGAAAATTTCGAAAAATGCACCCAGAATTCCGAGAAGGCTGACCCCTTTGACCATTTCGAAAAATGCGACCAGAATTCCGAGAAGGCTAACCCCTTTGAAAATTTCGAAAAATGAGCCCAGAATTCCGAGAAGGCTAACCCCTTTGAAAATTTCGAAAAATGAGCGCAGAATTCCGAGAAGACTAACCCCTTTGAAAATTTCGAAAAATGCGCCCAGAATTCCGAGAAGGCTAACCCCTTTGAAAATTTCCAAAAATGCGCCCAGAATTCCGAGAAGGCTAACCCATTTGAAAATTTCGAAAAATGCGCCCAGAATTCCGAGAAGGCTAACCGCTTTGAAAATTTCGAAAAATGTGGCCAGAATTCCGAGAAGGCTAACCCCTTTGAAAATTTCGAAAAATGCGCCCAGAATTCCGAGGAGGCTAACCCCTTTGAAAATTTCGAAAAATGCGCCCACAATTCCGAGAAGGCTAACCCCTTTGAAAATTTCGAAAAATGCGCCCAGAATTCCAAGAAGGCTAACCCCTTTGAAAATTTCAAAAAATGCGCCCATAATTCCGAGAAGGCTAACCCCTTTGAAAATTTCGAAAAATGCGCCCAGAATTCCGAGAAGGCTAACCCCTTTGACCATTTCGAAAAATGCGCCCAGAATTCCGAGAAGGCTAACCCCTTTGAAAATTTCGAAAAATGAGCCCAGAATTCCGAGAAGGCTAACCCCTTTGAAAATTTCAAAAAATGCGCCCAGAATTCCGAGAAGGCTAACCCCTTTGAAAATTTCGAAAAATGCGGCCAGAATTCCGAGAAGGCTAACCCCTTTGAAAATTTCGAAAAATGCGGCCAGAATTCCGAGAAGGCTAACCCCTTTGAAAATTTCGAAAAATGCGCCCAGAATTCCGAGAAGGCTAACCCCTTTGAAAATTTCGAAAAATGCGCCCAGACTTCCGAGAAGGCTAACCCCTTTGAAAATTTCAAAAAATGCGCCCAGAATTCCGAGAAGGCTAACCCCTTTGAAAATTTCAAAAAATGCGCCCAGAATTCCGAGAAGGCTAACCCCTTTGAAAATTTAGAAAAATGCGCCCAGAATTCCGAAAAGGCTAACCCCTTTGAAAATTTCGAAAAATGCGACCAGAATTCCGAGAAGGCTAACCCCTTTGAAAATTTCGAAAAATGAGCGCAGAATTCCGAGAAGACTAACCCCTTTGAAAATTTCGAAAAATGCGCCCAGAATTCCGAGAAGGCTAACCCCTTTGAAAATTTCCAAAAATGCGCCCAGAATTCCGAGAAGGCTAACCCATTTGAAAATTTCGAAAAATGCGCCCAGAATTCCGAGAAGGCTAACCCCTTTGAAAATTTCGAAAAATGCGCCCAGAATTGCGAGAAGGCTAACCCCTTTGAAAATTTCGAAAAATGCGCCCAGAATTCAGAGAAGGCTAACCCCTTTGAAAATTTCGAAAAATGCGCCTTGAATTCCGAGAAGGCTAACCCCTTTGAAAATTTCGAAAAATGCGCCCAGAATTCCGAGAAGGCTAACCCCTTTGAAAATTTCGAAAAATGCGCCCAGAATTCCGAGAAGGCTAACCCCTTTGAAAATTTCGAAAAATGCGCCCAGAATTCCGAGAAGGCTAACCCCTTTGAAAATTTCAAAAAATGCTCCCATAATTCCGAGAAGGCTAACCCCTTTGAAAATTTCGAAAAATGCGCCCAGAATTCCGAGAAGGCTGACCCCTTTGACCATTTCGAAAAATGCGACCAGAATTCCGAGAAGGCAAACCCTTTGAAAATTTCGAAAAATGCGCCCAGAATTCCGAGAAGACTAACCCCTTTGAAAATTTCGAAAAATGCGCCCAGAATTCCGAGAAGGCTAACCCCTTTGAAAATTTCGAAAAATGCGCCTGAGAATTCCGAGAAGGCTAACCCCTTTGAAAATTTCGAAAAATGCGCCCAGAATTCCGAGAAGGCTAACCACTTTGAAAATTTCGAAAAATGCGCCCAGAATTCCGAGAAGGCTAACCCTTTTGAAAATTTCGAAAAATGCGCCCAGAATTCCGAGAAGGCTAACCCCTTTGAAAATTTCGAAAAATGCGCCTTGAATTCCGAGAAGGCTAACCCCTTTGAAAATTTCGAAAAATGCGCCCAGAATTCCGAGAAGGCTAACCCCTTTGAAAATTTCGAAAAATGCGCCCAGAATTCCGAGAAGACTAACCCCTTTGAAAATTACGAAAAATGCCCCCAGAATTCCGAGAAGGCTAACCCCTTTGAAAATTTCGAAAAATGCGCCCACAATTCCGAGAAGGCTAACCCCTTTGAAAATTTCGAAAAATGCGCTCAGAATTCCGAGAAGGCTAACCCCTTTGAAAATTTCAAAGAATGCGCCCATAATTCCGAGAAGGCTAACCCCTTTGAAAATTTCGAAAAATGCGCCCAGAATTCCGAGAAGGCTAACCCCTTTGACCATTTCGAAAAATGCGACCAGAATTCCGAGAAGGCTAACCCCTTTGAAAATTTCGAAAAATGCGCCCAGAATTCCGAGAAGGCTAACCCCTTTGAAAATTTCGAAAAATGAGCCCAGAATTCCGAGAAGGCTAACCCCTTTGAAAATTTCGAAAAATGCGCACAGAATTCCGAGAAGGCTAACCCCTTTGAAAATTTCGAAAAATGCGGCCAGAATTCCGAGAAGGCTAACCCCTTTGAAAATTTCGAAAAATGCGCCCAGAATTCCGAGAAGGCTAACCCCTTTGAAAATTTCGAAAAATGCGCCCAGAATTCCGAGAAGGCTAACCCCTTTGAAAATTTCGAAAAATGCGCCCAGACTTCCGAGAAGGCTAACCCCTTTGTAAATTTCAAAAAATGCGCCCACAATTCCGAGAAGGCTAACCCCTTTGAAAATTTCAAAAAATGCGCCCAGAATTCCGAGAAGGCTAACCCCTTTGAAAATTTAGAAAAATGCGCCCAGAATTCCGAAAAGGCTAACCCCTTTGAAAATTTCGAAAAATGCGACCAGAATTCCGAGAAGGCTAACCCCTTTGAAAATTTCGAAAAATGAGCCCAGAATTCCGAGAAGGCTAACCCCTTTGAAAATTTCGAAAAATGAGCGCAGAATTCCGAGAAGACTAACCCCTTTGAAAATTTCGAAAAATGCGCCCAGAATTCCGAGAAGGCTAACCCCTTTGAAAATTTCCAAAAATGCGCCCAGAATTCCGAGAAGGCTAACCCATTTGAAAATTTCGAAAAATGCGCCCAGAATTCCGAGAAGGCTAACCGCTTTGAAAATTTCGAAAAATGTGGCCAGAATTCCGAGAAGGCTAACCCCTTTGAAAATTTCGAAAAATGCGCCCAGAATTCCGAGAAGGGTAACCCCTTTGAAAATTTCGAAAAATGCGCCCACAATTCCGAGAAGGCTAACCCCTTTGAAAATTTCGAAAAATGCGCCCAGAATTCCAAGAAGGCTAACCCCTTTGAAAATTTCAAAAAATGCGCCCATAATTCCGAGAAGGCTAACCCCTTTGAAAATTTCGAAAAATGCGCCCAGAATTCCGAGAAGGCTAACCCCTTTGACCATTTCGAAAAATGCGCCCAGAATTCCGAGAAGGCTAACCCCTTTGAAAATTTCGAAAAATGAGCCCAGAATTCCGAGAAGGCTAACCCCTTTGAAAATTTCGAAAAATGCGCACAGAATTCCGAGAAGGCTAACCCCTTTGAAAATTTCGAAAAATGCGGCCAGAATTCCGAGAAGGCTAACCCCTTTGAAAATTTCGAAAAATGCGGCCAGAATTCCGAGAAGGCTAACCCCTTTGAAAATTTCGAAAAATGCCCCCAGAATTCCGAGAAGGCTAACCCCTTTGAAAATTTCGAAAAATGCGCCCAGACTTCCGAGAAGGCTAACCCCTTTGAAAATTTCAAAAAATGCGCCCAGAATTCCGAGAAGGCTAACCCCTTTGAAAATTTCAAAAAATGCGCCCAGAATTCCGAGAAGGCTAACCCCTTTGAAAATTTAGAAAAATGCGCCCAGAATTCCGAAAAGGCTAACCCCTTTGAAAATTTCGAAAAATGCGACCAGAATTCCGAGAAGGCTAACCCCTTTGAAAATTTCGAAAAATGAGCGCAGAATTCCGAGAAGACTAACCCCTTTGAAAATTTCGAAAAATGCGCCCAGAATTCCGAGAAGGCTAACCCCTTTGAAAATTTCCAAAAATGCGCCCAGAATTCCGAGAAGGCTAACCCATTTGAAAATTTCGAAAAATGCGCCCAGAATTCCGAGAAGGCTAACCCCTTTGAAAATTTCGAAAAATGCGCCCAGAATTGCGAGAAGGCTAACCCCTTTGAAAATTTCGAAAAATGCGCCCAGAATTCAGAGAAGGCTAACCCCTTTGAAAATTTCGAAAAATGCGCCTTGAATTCCGAGAAGGCTAACCCCTTTGAAAATTTCGAAAAATGCGCCCAGAATTCCGAGAAGGCTAACCCCTTTGAAAATTTCGAAAAATGCGCCCAGAATTCCGAGAAGGCTAACCCCTTTGAAAATTTCGAAAAATGCGCCCAGAATTCCGAGAAGGCTAACCCCTTTGAAAATTTCAAAAAATGCTCCCATAATTCCGAGAAGGCTAACCCCTTTGAAAATTTCGAAAAATGCGCCCAGAATTCCGAGAAGGCTGACCCCTTTGACCATTTCGAAAAATGCGACCAGAATTCCGAGAAGGCAAACCCTTTGAAAATTTCGAAAAATGCGCCCAGAATTCCGAGAAGACTAACCCCTTTGAAAATTTCGAAAAATGCGCCCAGAATTCCGAGAAGGCTAACCCCTTTGAAAATTTCGAAAAATGCGCCTGAGAATTCCGAGAAGGCTAACCCCTTTGAAAATTTCGAAAAATGCGCCCAGAATTCCGAGAAGGCTAACCACTTTGAAAATTTCGAAAAATGCGCCCAGAATTCCGAGAAGGCTAACCCTTTTGAAAATTTCGAAAAATGCGCCCAGAATTCCGAGAAGGCTAACCCCTTTGAAAATTTCGAAAAATGCGCCTTGAATTGCGAGAAGGCTAACCCCTTTGAAAATTTCGAAACATGCGCCCAGAATTCCGAGAAGGCTAACCCCTTTGAAAATTTCGAAAAATGCCCCCAGAATTCCGAGAAGGCTAACCCCTTTGAAAATTTCGAAAAATGCGCCCACAATTCCGAGAAGGCTAACCCCTTTGAAAATTTCGAAAAATGCGCTCAGAATTCCGAGAAGGCTAACCCCTTTGAAAATTTCAAAGAATGCGCCCATAATTCCGAGAAAGCTAACCCCTTTGAAAATTTCGAAAAATGCGCCCAGAATTCCGAGAAGGCTAACCCCTTTGACCATTTCGAAAAATGCGACCAGAATTCCGAGAAGGCTAACCCCTTTGAAAATTTCGAAAAATGCGCCCAGAATTCCGAGAAGGCTAACCCCTTTGAAAATTTCGAAAAATGAGCCCAGAATTCCGAGAAGGCTAACCCCTTTGAAAATTTCGAAAAATGCGCACAGAATTCCGAGAAGGCTAACCCCTTTGAAAATTTCGAAAAATGCGGCCAGAATTCCGAGAAGGCTAACCCCTTTGAAAATTTCGAAAAATGCGCCCAGAATTCCGAGAAGGCTAACCCCTTTGAAAATTTCGAAAAATGCGCCCAGAATTCCGAGAAGGCTAACCCCTTTGAAAATTTCGAAAAATGCGCCCAGACTTCCGAGAAGGCTAACCCCTTTGTAAATTTCAAAAAATGCGCCCAGAATTCCGAGAAGGCTAACCCCTTTGAAAATTTCAAAAAATGCGCCCAGAATTCCGAGAAGGCTAACCCCTTTGAAAATTTAGAAAAATGCGCCCAGAATTCCGAAAAGGCTAACCCCTTTGAAAATTTCGAAAAATGCGACCAGAATTCCGAGAAGGCTAACCCCTTTGAAAATTTCGAAAAATGAGCGCAGAATTCCGAGAAGGCTAACCCCTTTGAAAATTTCGAAAAATGCGGCCAGAATTCCGAGAAGGCTAACCCCTTTGAAAATTTCGAAAAATGTGCCCAGAATTCCGAGAAGGCTAACCCCTTTGAAAATTTCGAAAAATGCGCCCAGAATTCCGAGAAGACTAACCCCTTTGAAAATTTCGAAAAATGCGCCCAGAATTCCGAGAAGGCTAACCCCTTTGAAAATTTCAAAAAATGCGCCCATAATTCCGAGAAGGCTAACCCCTTTGAAAATTTCGAAAAATGCGCCCAGAATTCTGAGAAGGCTAACCCCTTTGACCATTTCGAAAAATGCGACCAGAATTCCGAGAAGGCTAACCCCTTTAAAAATTTCAAAAAATGCGCCCAGGATTCCGAGAAGGCTAACCCCTTTGAAAATTTAGAAAAATGCGCCTTGAATTCCGAGAAGGCTAACCCCTTTGAAAATTTCGAAAAATGCGCCCAGAATTCCGAGAAGGCTAACCCCTTTGAAAATTTCGAAAAATGCGCCCAGAATTCCGAAAAGGCTTAACCCTTTTTTGAAGATTTCGAAAAATGCGCCCAGAATTCCGAGAAGGCTAACCCCTTTGAAAATGTCGAAAAATGCGCCCAGAATTCCGAGAAGGCTAACCCCTTTGAAAATTTCGAAAAATGCGCCCAGAATTCCGAGAAGGCTAACCCCTTTGAAAATTTCGAAAAATGCGCTCCGAGAAGGCTAACCCCTTTGAAAATTTCGAAAAATGCGCCCAGAATTCCGAGAAGGCTAACCCCTTTGAAAATTTCGAAAAATGCGCCCAGAATTCCGAGAAGGCTAACCCCTTTGAAAATTTCGAAAAATGCGCTCCGAGAAGGCTAACCCCTTTGAAAATTTCGAAAAATGCGCCCAGAATTCCGAGAAGGCTAACCCCTTTGAAAATTTCGAAAAATGCGGCCAGAATTCCGAGAAGGCTAACCCCTTTGAAAATTTCGAAAAATGCGCCCAGAATTCCGAGAAGGCTAACCCCTTTGAAAATTTCGAAAAATGCGCTCCGATAAGGCTAACCCCTTTGAAAATTTCGAAAAATGCGCCCAGAATTCCGAGAAGGCTAACCCCTTTGAAAATTTCGAAAAATGCGCACAGAATTCCGAGAAGGCTAACTCCTTTGAAAATTTCGAAAAATGCGCCCAGAATTCCGAGAAGGCTAACCCCTTTGAAAATTTCGAAAAATGCGCTCCGAGAAGGCTAACCCTTTTGAAAATTTCGAAAAATGCGCACAGAATTCCGAGAAGGCTAACTCCTTTGAAAATTTAGAAAAATGCGCCCAGAATTCCGAAAAGGCTAACCCCTTTGAAAATTTCGAAAAATGCGACCAGAATTCCGAGAAGGCTAACCCCATTGAAAATTTTGAAAAATGCGCCTTGAATTCCGAGAAGGCTAACCCCTTTGAAAATTTCGAAAAATGCGCCCAGAATTCCGAGAAGGCTAACCCCTTTGAAAATTTCGAAAAATGAGCCCAGAATTCCGAGAAGGCTAACCCCTTTGAAAATTTCGAAAAATGCGCCCAGAATTCCGAGAAGGCTAACCCCTTTGAAAATTTCGAAAAATGCGCCCAGAATTCCGAAAAGGCTTAACCCTTTTTTGAAAAATTCGAAAAATGCGCCCAGAATTCCGAGAAGGCTAACCCCTTTGAAAATTTCGAAAAATGCGCCCAGAATTCCGAGAAGGCTAACCCCTTTGAAAATTTCGAAAAATGAGCCCAGAATTCCGAGAAGGCTAACCCCCTTTGAAAATTTCGAAAAATGCGCACAGAATTCCGAGAAGGCTAACCCCTTTGAAAATTTCGAAAAATGCGCCCAGAATTCCGAGAAGGCTAACCCCTTTGAAAATTTCAAAAAATGCGCCCAGAATTCAGAGAAGGCTAACAACTTTGAAAATTTCGAAAAATTCGCCCAGAATTCCGAGAAGGCTAACCCCTTTGAAAATTTCGAAAAATGCGCCCAGAATTCCGAGAAGGCTAACCCCTTTGAAAATTTCGAAAAATACGCCCAGAATTCCGAGAAGGTTTTCCCCTTTGAAACTTTCGAAAAATGCGCCCACAATTCCGAGAAGGCTAACCCCTTTGAAAATTTCCAAAAATGCGCCCAGAATTCCGAGAAGGCTAACCCATTTGAAAATTTCGAAAAATGCGCCCAGAATTCCGAGAAGGCTAACCCCTTTGAAAATTTCGAAAAATACGCCCAGAATTCCGAGAAGGTTTTCCCCTTTGAAACTTTCGAAAAATGCGCCCACAATTCCGAGAAGGCTAACCCCTTTGAAAATTTCCAAAAATGCGCCCAGAATTCCGAGAAGGCTAACCCATTTGAAAATTTCGAAAAATGCGCCCAGAATTCCGAGAAGGCTAACCCCTTTGAAAATTTCGAAAAATGCGCCCAGAATTGCGAGAAGGCTAACCCTTTTGAAAATTTCGAAAAATGCGCCCAGAATTCCGAGAAGGCTAACCCCTTTGAAAATTTCGAAAATGAGCCCAGAATTCCGAGAAGGCTAACCCCTTTGAAAATTTCGAAAAGTGCGCACAGAATTCCGAGAAGGCTAACCCCTTTGAAAATTTCGAAAAATGCGCCCAGAATTCCGAGAAGGCTAACCCCTTTGAAAATTTCGAAAAATGCGCCCAGAATTCCGAGAAGGCTAACCCCTTTGAAAATTTCGAAAAATGCGCCCAGAATTCCGAGAAGACTAACCCCTTTGAAAATTTCGAAAAATGCGCCCAGAATTCCGAGAATGCTGACCCCTTTGAAAATTTCAAAAAATGCGCCCATAATTTCGAGAAGGCTAACCCCTTTGAAAATTTCGAAAAATGCGCCCAGAATTCCGAGAAGGCTAACCCCTTTGACCATTTCGAAAAATGCGACCAGAATTCCGAGAAGGCTAACCCCTTTGAAAATTTCGAAAAATGCGAACAGAATTCCGAGAAGGCTAACCCCTTTGAAAATTTCGAAAAATGAGCCCAGAATTCCGAGAAGGCTAACCCCTTTGAAAATTTCGAAAAATGCGCACAGAATTCCGAGAAGGCTAACCCCTTTTAAAATTTCGAAAAATGCGGCCAGAATTCCGAGAAGGCTAACCCCTTTGAAAATTTCAAAAAATGCGCCCAGTATTCCGAGAAGGCTAACCCCTTTGAAAATTTCAAAAAATGCGCCCAGAATTGCGAGAAGGCTAACCCCTTTGAAAATTTAGAAAAATGCGCCCAGAATTCCGAAAAGGCTAACCCCTTTGAAAATTTCGAAAAATGCGCCCAGAATTCCGAAAAGGCTTAACCCTTTTTTGAAAATTTCGAAAACTGCGCCCAGAATTCCGAGAAGGCTAACCCCTTTGAAACTTTCGAAAAATGCGCCCAGAATTCCGAGAATGCTAACCCCTTTGAAAATTTCAAAAAATGTGCCCAGAATTCCGAGAAGGCTAACCCCTTTGAAAATTTCAAAAAATGCGCCCAGAATTGCGAGAAGGCTTACCCCTTTGAAAATTTAGAAAAATGCACCCAGAATTCCGAAAAGGCTAACCCCTTTGAAAATTTCAAAAATGCGACCAGAATTCCGAGAAGGCTAACCCCTTTGAAAATTTCTAAAAATGAACCCAGAATTCCGAGAAGGCTAACCCCTTTGAAAATTTCGAAAAATGCGGCCAGAGTTCCGAGAAAGCTAACCCCTTTGAAAATTTCGAAAAATGCGCCCAGAATTCCGAGAAGACTAACCCCTTTGAAAATTTCGAAAAATGCGCCCACAATTCCGAGAAGGCTAACCCCTTTGAAAATTTCGAAAAATGCGCCCACAATTCCGAGAAGGCTAACCCCTTTGAAAATTTCGAAAAATGCGCCCAGAATTCCGAGAAGGCTAACCCCTTTAAAATTTCAAAAAATGCTCCCATAATTCCGAGAAGGCTAACCCCTTTGAAAATTTCGAAAAATGCGCCCAGAATCCGAGAAGGCTGACCCCTTTGACCATTTCGAAAAATGCGACCAGAATTCCGAGAAGGCTAACCCCTTTGAAAATTTCGAAAAATGAGCCCAGAATTCCGAGAAGGCTAACCCCTTTGAAAATATGAAAAATGCGGCCAGAATTCCGAGAAGGCAAACCCTTTGAAAATTTCGAAAAATGCGCCCAGAATTCCGAGAAGACTAACCCCTTTGAAAATTTCGAAAAATGCGCCCAGAATTCCGAGAAGGCTAACCCCTTTGAAAATTTCGAAAAATGCACCTGAGAATTCCGAGAACGCTAACCCCTTTGAAAATTTCGAAAAATGTGCCCAGAATTCCGAGAAGGCTAACCCCTTTGAAAATTTCGAAAAATGCGCACAGAATTCCGATAAGGCTAACCCCTTTGAAAATTTCGAAAAATGCGGCCAGAATTCCGAGAAGGCTAACCCCTCTGAAAATTTCGAAAAATGCGGCCAGAATTCCGAGAAGGCTAACCCCTTTGAAAATTTCGAAAAATGCGCCTTGAATTCCGAGAAGGCTAACCCCTTTGAAAATTTCGAAAAATGCGCCCAGAATTCCGAGAAGGCTAACCCCTTTGAAAATTTCGAAAAATGCGCCCAGAATTCCGAGAAGACTAACCCCTTTGAAAATTTCGAAAAATGCGCCCAGAATTCCGAGAAGGCTAACCCCTTTGAAAATTTCAAAAAATGCGCCCATAATTCCGAGAAGGCTAACCCCTTTGAAAATTTCGAAAAATGCGCCCAGAATTCCGAGAAGGCTAACCGCTTTGACCATTTCGAAAAATACGACCAGAATTCCGAGAAGGCTAACCCCTTTGAAAATTTCAAAAAATGCGCCCAGAATTCCGAGAAGGCCATCCCCTTTGAAAATTTCAAAAAATGCGCCCAGAATTCCGAGAAGGCTAACCCCTTTGAAAATTTAGAAAAATGCGCTTTGAATTCCGAGAAGGCTAACCCCTTTGAAAATTTCGAAAAATGCGCCCAGAATTCCGAGAAGGCTAACCCCTTTGAAAATTTCGAAAAATGCGCCCAGAATTCCGAGAAGGCTAACCCCTTTGACCATTTCGAAAAATGCGACCAGAATTCCGAGAAGGCTAACCCCTTTGAAAATTTCGAAAAATGCGCCCAGAATTCCGAGAAGGCTAACTCCTTTGAAAATTTAGAAAAATGCGCCCAGAATTCCGAAAAGGCTAACCCCTTTGAAAATTTCGAAAAATGCGACCAGAATTCCGAGAAGGCTAACCCCTTTGAAAATTTCGAAAAATGCGCCTTGAATTCCGAGAAGGCTAACCCCTTTGAAAATTTCGAAAAATGAGCCCAGAATTCCGAGAAGGCTAACCCCTTTG
Source organism: Ectobius pallidus (assembly GCA_964059195.1). Lineage (NCBI taxonomy): Eukaryota > Metazoa > Arthropoda > Insecta > Blattodea > Ectobiidae > Ectobius > Ectobius pallidus. Next base: position 91,659,868 of record CAXKWD010000009.1, read on the forward strand.
AAAATTTCGAAAAATGCGCCCAGAATTCCGAGAAGGCTAACCCCTTTGAAAATTTCGAAAAATGCGCCCAGAATTCCGAAAAGGCTTAACCCTTTTTTGAAAAATTCGAAAAATGCGCCCAGAATTCCGAGAAGGCTAACCCCTTTGAAAATTTCGAAAAATGCGCCCAGAATTCCGAGAAGGCTAACCCGTTTGAAAATTTCGAAAAACTAGCCCAGAATTCCGAGAAGGCTAACCCCTTTGAAAATTTCGAAAAATGCGCACAGAATTCCGAGAAGGCTAACCCTTTGAAAATTTCGAAAAATGCGCCCAGAATTCCGAGAAGGCTAACCCCTTTAAAAATTTCAAAAAATGCGCCCAGAATTCAGAGAAGGCTAACCCCTTTGAAAATTTCGAAAAATTCGCCCAGAATTCCGAGAAGGCTAACCCCTTTGAAAATTTCGAAAAATGCGCCCAGAATTCCGAGAAGGCTAACCCCTTTGAAAATTTCGAAAAATGCGCCCAGAATTGCGAGAAGGCTAACCCTTTTGAAAATTTCGAAAAATGCGCCCAGAATTCCGAGAAGGCTAACCCCTTTGAAAATTTCGAAAAATGCGCCTTGAATTCCGAGAAGGCTAACCCCTTTGAAAATTTCGAAAAATGCGCCCAGAATTCCGAGAAGGCTAACCCCTTTGAAAATTTCGAAAAATGCGCCCAGAATTCCGAGAAGACTAACCCCTTTGAAAATTTCGAAAAATGCGCCCACAATTCCGAGAAGGCTAACCCCTTTGAAAATTTCGAAAAATGCGCCCACAATTCCGAGAAGGCTAACCCCTTTGAAAATTTCGAAAAATGCGCCCAGAATTCCGAGAAGGCTAACCCCTTTAAAATTTCAAAAAATGCTCCCATAATTCCGAGAAGGCTAACCCCTTTGAAAATTTCGAAAAATGCGCCCAGAATCCGAGAAGGCTGACCCCTTTGACCATTTCGAAAAATGCGACCAGAATTCCGAGAAGGTTAACCCCTTTGAAAATTTCGAAAAATGAGCCCAGAATTCCGAGAAGGCTAACCCCTTTGAAAATATGAAAAATGCGGCCAGAATTCCGAGAAGGCAAACCCTTTGAAAATTTCGAAAAAATGCGCCCAGAATTCCGAGAAGACTAACCCCTTTGAAAATTTCGAAAAATGCGCCCAGAATTCCGAGAAGGCTAACCCCTTTGAAAATTTCGAAAAATGCACCTGAGAATTCCGAGAAGGATAACCCCTTTGAAAATTTCGAAAAATGTGCCCAGAATTCCGAGAAGGCTAACCCCTCTGAAAATTTCGAAAAATGCGAACAGAATTCCGAGAAGGCTAACCCCTTTGAAAATTTCGAAAAATGAGCCCAGAATTCCGAGAAGGCTAACCCCTTTGAAAATTTCGAAAAATGCGCCCAGAATTCCGAGAAGGCTAACCCCTTTGAAAATTTCAATAAATGCGCCCAGAATTCCGAGAAGGCTAACCCCTTTGAAAATTTCAAAAAATGCGCCCAGAATTCCGAGAAGGCTAACCCCTTTGAAAATTTCAAAAAATGCGCCCAGAATTCCGAGAAGGGTAACCCCTTTGAAAATTTCGAAAAATGCGCCCAGAATTCCTAGAAGGCTAACCCCTTTGAAAATTTCAAAAAATGCGCCCATAATTCCGAGAAGGCTAACCCCTTTGAAAATTTCGAAAAATGCGCCCAGAATTCCGAGAAGGCTAACCCCTTTGACCATTTCGAAAAATGCGACCAGAATTCCGAGAAGGCTAACCCCTTTGAAAATTTCAAAAAATGCGCCCAGAATTCCGAGAAGGTCATCCCCTTTGAAAATTTCAAAAAATGCGCCCAGAATTCCGAAAAGGCTAACCCCTTTGAAAATTTAGAAAAATGCGCCTTGAATTCCGAGAAGGCTAACCCCTTTGAAAATTTCGAAAAATGCGCCCAGAATTCCGAGAAGGCTAACCCCTTTGAAAATTTCGAAAAATGCGCCCAGAATTCCGAGAAGGCTAACCCCTTTGACCATTTCGAAAAATGCGACCAGAATTCCGAGAAGGCTAACCCCTTTGAAAATTTCGAAAAATGCGCCCAGAATTCCGAGAAGGCTAACCCCTTTGAAAATTTCGAAAAATGCGACCAGAATTCCGAGAAGGCTAACCCCTTTGAAAATTTCGAAAAATGCGCCCAGAATTCCGAGAAGGCTAACCCCTTTGAAAATTTCGAAAAATGCGCCCAGAATTCCGAGAAGACATTCCGAGAAGGCTAACCCCTTTGAAAATTTCGAAAAATGAGCCCAGAATTCCGAGAAGGCTAACCCCTTTGAAAATTTCGAAAAATGCGCCTTGAATTCCGAGAAGGCTAACCCCTTTGAAAATTTCGAAAAATGCGCCCAGAATTCCGAGAAGGCTAACCCCTTTGAAAATTTCAATAAATGCGCCCAGAATTCCGAGAAGGCTAACCCCTTTGAAAATTTCGAAAAATGCGCCCAGAATTCCGAGAAGGCTAACCCCTTTGAAAATTTCGAAAAATGAGCCCAGAATTCCGAGAAGGCTAACCCCCTTTGAAAATTTCGAAAAATGCGCACAGAATTCCGAGAAGGCTAACCCCCTTTGAAAATTTCGAAAAATGCGACCAGAATTCCGAGAAGGCTAACCCCTTTGAAAATTTCGAAAAATGAGCCCAGAATTCCGAGAAGGCTAACCCCTTTGAAAATTTCGAAAAATGCGCCCAGAATTCCGAGAAGGCTAACCCCTTTGAAAATTTCAAAAAATGCGCCCATAATTCCGAGAAGGCCTACCCCTTTGAAAATTTCGAAAAATGCGCCCAGAATTCCGAGAAGGCTAACCCCTTTGAAAATTTCGAAAAATGCGCCCAGAATTCCGAGAAGGCTAACCCCTTTGAAAATTTCGAAAAATGAGCCCAGAATTCCGAGAAGGCTAACCCCTTTGAAAATTTCGAAAAATGCGCCCAGAATTCCGAGAAGGCTAACCCCTTTGAAAATTTCAATAAATGCGCCCAGAATTCCGAGAAGGCTAACCCCTTTGAAAATTTCGAAAAATGCGACCAGAATTCCGAGAAGGCTAACCCCTTTGAAAATTTCGAAAAATGAGCCCAGAATTCCGAGAAGGCTAACCCCTTTGAAAATTTCGAAAAATGCGGCTAGAATTCCGAGAAGGCTAACCCCTTTGAAAATTTCGAAAAATGCGCCTTGAATTCCGAGAAGGCTAACCCCTTTGAAAATTTCGAAAAATGCGCCCAGAGTTCCGAGAAGGCTAACCCCTTTGAAAATTTCAAAAAATGCGCCCAGAATTCCAAGAAGGCTAACCCCTTTGAAAATTTCGAAAAATGCGCCCAGAATTCCGAGAAGACTAACCCCTTTGAAAATTTAGAAAAATGCGCCCAGAATTCCGAAAAGGCTAACCCCTTTGAAAATTTCGAAAAATGCGCCCAGAATTCCGAAAAGGCTTAACCCTTTTTTGAAAATTTCGAAAAATGCGCCCAGAATTCCGAGAAGGCTAACCCCTTTGAAAATTTCGAAAAATGCGCCCAGAATTCCGAGAAGGCTAACCCCTTTGAAAATTTCGAAAAATGAGCCCAGAATTCCGAGAAGGCTAACCCCCTTTGAAAATTTCGAAAAATGCGCACAGAATTCCGAGAAGGCTAACCCCTTTGAAAATTTCAAAAAATGCGCCCAGAATTCCGAGAAGGCTAACCCCTTTGAAAATTTCAAAAAATGCGCCCAGAATTCCGAGAAGGCTAACCCCTTTGACCATTTCGAAGAATGCGACCAGAATTCCGAGAAGGCTAACCCCTTTGAAAATTTCAAAAAATGCGCCCAGAATTCCGAGAAGGCTAACCCCTTTGAAAATTTCGAAAAATGCGCCCAGAATTCCGAGAAGGCTAACCCCTTTGAAAATTTCAAAAAATGCGCCCATAATTCCGAGAAGGCTAACCCCTATGAAAATTTCGAAAAATGCGCCTAGAATTCCGAGAAGGCTAACCCCTTTGAAAATTTCAAAAAATGCGCCCAGAATTCCGAGAAGGCCATCCCCTTTGAAAATTTCAAAAAATGCGCCCAGAATTCCGAGAAGGCTAACCCCTTTGAAAATTTAGAAAAATGCGCCCAGAATTCCGAAAAGGCTAACCCCTTTGAAAATTTCGAAAAATGCGACCAGAATTCCGAGAAGGCTAACCCCTTTGAAAATTTCGAAAAATGCGCCCAGAATTCCGAGAAGGCTAACCCCTTTGAAAATTTCGAAAAATGCGCCCAGAATTCCGAGAAGGCTAACCCCTTTGAAAATTTCAATAAATGCGCCCAGAATTCCGAGAAGGCTAACCCCTTTGAAAATTTCGAAAAATGAGCCCAGAATTCCGAGAAGGCTAACCCCCTTTGAAAATTTCGAAAAATGCGCACAGAATTCCGAGAAGGCTAACCCCCTTTGAAAATTTCGAAAAATGCGCCCAGAATTCCGAGAAGGCTAACCCCTTTGAAAATTTCGAAAAATGCGCCCAGAATTCCGAGAAGGCTAACCCCTTTGAAAATTTCGAAAAATGAGCCCAGAATTCCGAGAAGGCTAACCCCCTTTGAAAATTTCGAAAAATGCGCACAGAATTCCGAGAAGGCTAACCCCCTTTGAAAATTTCGAAAAATGCGACCAGAATTCCGAGAAGGCTAACCCCTTTGAAAATTTCGAAAAATGAGCCCAGAATTCCGAGAAGGCTAACCCCTTTGAAAATTTCGAAAAATGCGCCCAGAATTCCGAGAAGGCTAACCCCTTTGAAAATTTCAAAAAATGCGCCCATAATTCCGAGAAGGCCTACCCCTTTGAAAATTTCGAAAAATGCGCCCAGAATTCCGAGAAGGCTAACCCCTTTGAAAATTTCGAAAAATGCGCCCAGAATTCCGAGAAGGCTAACCCCTTTGAAAATTTCGAAAAATGAGCCCAGAATTCCGAGAAGGCTAACCCCTTTGAAAATTTCGAAAAATGCGCCCAGAATTCCGAGAAGGCTAACCCCTTTGAAAATTTCAATAAATGCGCCCAGAATTCCGAGAAGGCTAACCCCTTTGAAAATTTCGAAAAATGCGACCAGAATTCCGAGAAGGCTAACCCCTTTGAAAATTTCGAAAAATGAGCCCAGAATTCCGAGAAGGCTACCCCTTTTGAAAATTTCGAAAAATGCGGCTAGAATTCCGAGAAGGCTAACCCCTTTGAAAATTTCGAAAAATGCGCCTTGAATTCCGAGAAGGCTAACCCCTTTGAAAATTTCGAAAAATGCGCCCAGAGTTCCGAGAAGGCTAACCCCTTTGAAAATTTCGAAAAATGCGCCCAGAATTCCAAGAAGGCTAACCCCTTTGAAAATTTCGAAAAATGCGCCCAGAATTCCGAGAAGACTAACCCCTTTGAAAATTTAGAAAAATGCGCCCAGAATTCCGAAAAGGCTAACCCCTTTGAAAATTTCGAAAAATGCGCCCAGAATTCCGAAAAGGCTTAACCCTTTTTTGAAAATTTCGAAAAATGCGCCCAGAATTCCGAGAAGGCTAACCCCTTTGAAAATTTCGAAAAATGCGCCCAGAATTCCGAGAAGGCTAACCCCTTTGAAAATTTCGAAAAATGAGCCCAGAATTCCGAGAAGGCTAACCCCCTTTGAAAATTTCGAAAAATGCGCACAGAATTCCGAGAAGGCTAACCCCTTTGAAAATTTCAAAAAATGCGCCCAGAATTCCAAGAAGGCTAACCCCTTTGAAAATTTCAAAAAATGCGCCCAGAATTCCGAGAAGGCTAACCCCTTTGACCATTTCGAAGAATGCGACCAGAATTCCGAGAAGGCTAACCCCTTTGAAAATTTCAAAAAATGCGCCCAGAATTCCGAGAAGGCTAACCCCTTTGAAAATTTCGAAAAATGCGCCCAGAATTCCGAGAAGGCTAACCCCTTTGAAAATTTCAAAAAATGCGCCCATAATTCCGAGAAGGCTAACCCCTATGAAAATTTCGAAAAATGCGCCTAGAATTCCGAGAAGGCTAACCCCTTTGACCATTTCGAAAAATGAGACCAGAATTCCGAGAAGGCTAACCCCTTTGAAAATTTCGAAAAATGCGCCCAGAATTCCGAGAAGGCTAACCCCTTTGAAAATTTCGAAAAATGAGCCCAGAATTCCGAGAAGGCTAACCCCTTTGAAAATTTCGAAAAATGCGCACAGAATTCCGAGAAGGCTAACCCCTTTGAAAATTTCAAAAAATGCGCCCAGAATTCCGAGAAGGCTAACCCCTTTGAAAATTTCCAAAAATGCGCCCAGAATTCCGAGAAGGCTAACCCCTTTGAAAATTTCGAAAAATGCGACCAGAATTCCGAGAAGGCTAACCCCTTTGAAAATTTCGAAAAATGAGCCCAGAATTCCGAGAAGGCTAACCCCTTTGAAAATTTCGAAAAATGCGGCCAGAATTCCGAGAAGGCTAACCCCTTTGAAAATTTCGAAAAATGCGCCTTGAATTCCGAGAAGGCTAACCCCTTTGAAAATTTCGAAAAATGCGCCCAGAATTCCGAGAAGGCTAACCCCTTTGAAAATTTCAAAAAATGCGCCCATAATTCCGAGAAGGCTAACCCCTTTGAAAATTTCGAAAAATGCGCCCAGAATTCCGAGAAGGCTAACCCCTTTGACCATTTCGAAAAATGCGACCAGAATTCCGAGAAGGCTAACCCCTTTGAAAATTTCGAAAAATGCGCCCAGAATTCCGAGAAGGCTAACCCCTTTGAAAATTTCGAAAAATGAGCCCAGAATTCCGAGAAGGCTAACCCCTTTGAAAATTTCGAAAAATGCGCCCAGAATTCCGAGAAGGCTAACACCTTTGAAAATTTCAATAAATGCGCCCAGAATTCCGAGAAGGCTAACCCCTTTGAAAATTTCAAAAAATGCGCCCAGAATTCCGAGAAGGCTAACCCCTTTGAAAATTTCAAAAAATGCGCCCAGAATTCCGAGAAAGCTAACAACTTTGAAAATTTCGAAAAATGAGACCAGAATTCCGAGAAGGCTAACCCCCTTTGAAAATTTCGAAAAATGCGGCCAGAATACCGAGAAGGCTAACCCCTTTGAAAATTTCGAAAAATGCGCCTTGAATTCCGAGAAGGCTAACCCCTTTGAAAATTTCGAAAAATGCGCCCAGAATTCCGAGAAGGCTAACCCCTTTGGAAATTTCAAAAAATGCACCCAGAATTCCGAAAAGGCTTAACCCTTTTTTGAAAAATTCGAAAAATGCGCCCAGAATTCCGAGAAGGCTAACCCCTTTGAAAATTTCGAAAAATGCGCCCAGAATTCCGAGAAGGCTAACCCGTTTGAAAATTTCGAAAAATGAGCCCAGAATTCCGAGAAGGCTAACCCCTTTGAAAATTTCGAAAAATGCGCACAGAATTCCGAGAAGGCTAACCCTTTGAAAATTTCGAAAAATGCGCCCAGAATTCCGAGAAGGCTAACCCCTTTAAAAATTTCAAAAAATGCGCCCAGAATTCAGAGAAGGCTAACCCCTTTGAAAATTTCGAAAAATTCGCCCAGAATTCCGAGAAGGCTAACCCCTTTGAAAATTTCGAAAAATGCGCCCAGAATTCCGAGAAGGCTAACCCCTTTGAAAATTTCGAAAAATGCGCCCAGAATTGCGAGAAGGCTAACCCTTTTGAAAATTTCGAAAAATGCGCCCAGAATTCCGAGAAGGCTAACCCCTTTGAAAATTTCGAAAAATGCGCCTTGAATTCCGAGAAGGCTAACCCCTTTGAAAATTTCGAAAAATGCGCCCAGAATTCCGAGAAGGCTAACCCCTTTGAAAATTTCGAAAAATGCGCCCAGAATTCCGAGAAGACTAACCCCTTTGAAAATTTCGAAAAATGCGCCCACAATTCCGAGAAGGCTAACCCCTTTGAAAATTTCGAAAAATGCGCCCACAATTCCGAGAAGGCTAACCCCTTTGAAAATTTCGAAAAATGCGCCCAGAATTCCGAGAAGGCTAACCCCTTTAAAATTTCAAAAAATGCTCCCATAATTCCGAGAAGGCTAACCCCTTTGAAAATTTCGAAAAATGCGCCCAGAATCCGAGAAGGCTGACCCCTTTGACCATTTCGAAAAATGCGACCAGAATTCCGAGAAGGTTAACCCCTTTGAAAATTTCGAAAAATGAGCCCAGAATTCCGAGAAGGCTAACCCCTTTGAAAATATGAAAAATGCGGCCAGAATTCCGAGAAGGCAAACCCTTTGAAAATTTCGAAAAAATGCGCCCAGAATTCCGAGAAGACTAACCCCTTTGAAAATTTCGAAAAATGCGCCCAGAATTCCGAGAAGGCTAACCCCTTTGAAAATTTCGAAAAATGCACCTGAGAATTCCGAGAAGGATAACCCCTTTGAAAATTTCGAAAAATGTGCCCAGAATTCCGAGAAGGCTAACCCCTCTGAAAATTTCGAAAAATGCGAACAGAATTCCGAGAAGGCTAACCCCTTTGAAAATTTCGAAAAATGAGCCCAGAATTCCGAGAAGGCTAACCCCTTTGAAAATTTCGAAAAATGCGCCCAGAATTCCGAGAAGGCTAACCCCTTTGAAAATTTCAATAAATGCGCCCAGAATTCCGAGAAGGCTAACCCCTTTGAAAATTTCAAAAAATGCGCCCAGAATTCCGAGAAGGCTAACCCCTTTGAAAATTTCAAAAAATGCGCCCAGAATTCCGAGAAGGGTAACCCCTTTGAAAATTTCGAAAAATGCGCCCAGAATTCCTAGAAGGCTAACCCCTTTGAAAATTTCAAAAAATGCGCCCATAATTCCGAGAAGGCTAACCCCTTTGAAAATTTCGAAAAATGCGCCCAGAATTCCGAGAAGGCTAACCCCTTTGACCATTTCGAAAAATGCGACCAGAATTCCGAGAAGGCTAACCCCTTTGAAAATTTCAAAAAATGCGCCCAGAATTCCGAGAAGGTCATCCCCTTTGAAAATTTCAAAAAATGCGCCCAGAATTCCGAGAAGGCTAACCCCTTTGAAAATTTAGAAAAATGCGCCTTGAATTCCGAGAAGGCTAACCCCTTTGAAAATTTCGAAAAATGCGCCCAGAATTCCGAGAAGGCTAACCCGTTTGAAAATTTCGAAAAATGCGCCCAGAATTCCGAGAAGGCTAACCCCTTTGACCATTTCGAAAAATGCGACCAGAATTCCGAGAAGGCTAACCCCTTTGAAAATTTCGAAAAATGCGCCCAGAATTCCGAGAAGGCTAACCCCTTTGAAAATTTCGAAAAATGAGCCCAGAATTCCGAGAAGGCTAACCCCTTTGAAAATTTCGAAAAATGCGCCCAGAATTCCGAGAAGGCTAACCCCATTGAAAATTTCGAAAAATGCGCCCAGAATTCCGAGAAAACATTCCGAGAAGGCTAACCCCTTTGAAAATTTCGAAAAATGAGCCCAGAATTCCGAGAAGGCTAACCCCTTTGAAAATTTCGAAAAATGCGCCTTGAATTCCGAGAAGGCTAACCCCTTTGAAAATTTCGAAAAATGCGCCTTGAATTCCGAGAAGGCTAACCCCTTTGAAAATTTCGAAAAATGCGCCTTGAATTCCGAGAAGGCTAACCCCTTTGAAAATTTCGAAAAATGCGCCTTGAATTCCGAGAAGGCTAACCCCTTTGAAAATTTCGAAAAATGCGCCCAGAATTCCGAGAAGGCTAATCCCTTTGAAAATTTCGAAAAATGCGCCCAGAATTCCGAAAAGGCTTAACCCTTTTTTGAAAATTTCGAAAAATGCGCCCAGAATTCCGAGAAGGCTAACCCCTTTGAAAATTTCGAAAAATGCGCCCAGAATTCCGAGAAGGCTAACCCCTTTGAAAATTTCAAAAAATGCGCCCAGAATTCCGAGAAGGCTAACCCCTTTGAAAATTTCGAAAAATGCGCCCAGAATTCCGAGAAGGCTAACCCCTTTGACCATTTCGAAAAATGCGACCAGAATTCCGAGAAGGCTAACCCCTTTGAAAATTTCGAAAAATGCGCCCAGAATTCCGAGAAGGCTAACCCCTTTGAAAATTTCGAAAAATGAGCCCAGAATTCCGAGAAGGCTAACCCCTTTGAAAATTTCGAAAAATGCGCACAGAATTCCGAGAAGGCTAACCCTTTTGAAAATTTCGAAAAATGCGGCCAGAATTCCGAGAAGGCTAACCCCTTTGAAAATTTCGAAAAATGCGCCCAGAATTCCGAGAAGGCTAACTCCTTTGAAAATTTAGAAAAATGCGCCCAGAATTCCGAAAAGGCTAACCCCTTTGAAAATTTCGAAAAATGCGACCAGAATTCCGAGAAGGCTAACCCCTTTGAAAATTTCGAAAAATGCGCCTTGAATTCCGAGAAGGCTAACCCCTTTGAAAATTTCGAAAAATGAGCCCAGAATTCCGAGAAGGCTAACCCCTTTGAAAATTTCGAAAAATGCGCCCAGAATTCCGAGAAGGCTAACCCCTTTGAAAATTTCAAAAAATGCGCCCAGAATTCCGAGAAGGCCATCCCCTTTGAAAATTTCAAAAAATGCGCCCAGAATTCCGAGAAGGCTAACCCCTTTGAAAATTTAGAAAAATGCGCCCAGAATTCCGAAAAGGCTAACCCCTTTGAAAATTTCGAAAAATGCGACCAGAATTCCGAGAAGGCTAACCCCTTTGAAAATTTCGAAAAATGCGCCCAGAATTCCGAGAAGGCTAACCCCTTTGAAAATTTCGAAAAATGCGCCCAGAATTCCGAGAAGACTAACCCCTTTGAAAATTTCGAAAATGCGCCCAGAATTCCGAGAAGGCTGACCCCTTTGAAAATTTCGAAAAATGCGCCCAGAATTCCGAGAAGGCTAACCCCTTTGAAAATTTCGAAAAATGCGCCCAGAATTCCGAGAAGGCTAACCCCTTTGACCATTTCGAAAAATGCGACCAGAATTCCGAGAAGGCTAACCCCTTTGAAAATTTCGAAAAATGCGCCCAGAATTCCGAGAAGGCTAACCCCTTTGAAAATTTCGAAAAATGAGCCCAGAATTCCGAGAAGGCTAACCCCTTTGAAAATTTCGAAAAATGCGCACAGAATTCCGTGAAGGCTAACCCCTTTGAAAATTTCGAAAAATGCGGCCAGAATTCCGAGAAGGCTAACCCCTTTGAAAATTTCGAAAAATGCGCCCAGAATTCCGAGAAGGCTAACTCCTTTGAAAATTTAGAAAAATGCGCCCAGAATTCCGAAAAGGCTAACCCCTTTGAAAATTTCGAAAAATGCGACCAGAATTCCGAGAAGGCTAACCCCTTTGAAAATTTCGAAAAACGCGCCTTGAATTCCGAGAAGGCTAACCCCTTTGAAAATTTCGAAAAATGAGCCCAGAATTCCGAGAAGGCTAACCCCTTTGAAAATTTCGAAAATGCGCCCAGAATTCCGAGAAGGCTGACCCCTTTGAAAATTTCAAAAATTGCGCCCATAATTTCGAGAAGGCTAACCCCTTTGAAAATTTCGAAAAATGCGCCCAGAATTCCGAGAAGTCTAACCCCTTTGACCATTTCGAAAAATGCGACCAGAATTCCGAGAAGGCTAACCCCTTTGAAAATTTCGAAAAATGCGAACAGAATTCCGAGAAGGCTAACCCCTCTGAAAATTTCGAAAAATGCGGCCAGAATTCCGAGAAGGCTAACCCCTTTGAAAATTTCGAAAAATGCGCCTTGAATTCCGAGAAGGCTAACCCCATTGAAAATTTCGAAAAATGCGCCTTGAATTCCGAGAAGGCTAACCCCTTTGAAAATTTCGAAAAATGCGCCCAGAATTCCGAGAAGGCTAACCCCTTTGAAAATTTCGAAAAATGCGCCCAGAATTCCGAGAAGACTAACCCCTTTGAAAATTTCGAAAAATGCGCCCAGAATTCCGAGAAGGCTAACCCCTTTGAAAATTTCAAAAAATGCGCCCAGAATTCCGAGAAGGCTAACCCCTTTGAAAATTTAGAAAAATGCGCCCAGAATTCCGAAAAGGCTAACCCCTTTGAAAATTTCGAAAAATGCGACCAGAATTCCGAGAAGGCTAACCCCTTTGAAAATGTCGAAAAATGCGCCCAGAATTCCGAGAAGGCTAACCCCTTTGAAAATTTCGAAAAATGCGCCCAGAATTCCGAGAAGACTAACCCCTTTGAAAATTTCGAAAAATGCGCCCAGAATTCCGAGAAGGCTGACCCCTTTGAAAATTTAAAAAAATGCGCCCATAATTTCGAGAAGGCTAACCCCTTTGAAAATTTCGAAAAATGCGCCCAGAATTCCGAGAAGGCTAACTCCTTTGACCATTTCGAAAAATGCGACCAGAATTCCGAGAAGGCTAACCCCTTTGAAAATTTCGAAAAATGCGAACAGAATTCCGAGAAGGCTAACCCCTTTGAAAATTTCGAAAAATGCGCACAGAATTCCGAGAAGGCTAACCCCTTTGAAAATTTCGAAAAATGCGGCCAGAATTCCGAGAAGGCTAACCCCTTTGAAAATTTCGAAAAATGCGCCCAGAATTCCGAGAAGGCTAACCCCTTTGAAAATTTCGAAAAATGCGCCCAGAATTCCGAGAAGGCTAACCCCTTTGAAAATTTCAAAAAATGCGCCCAGAATTGCGAGAAGGCTAACCCCTTTGAAAATTTCGAAAAATGCGGCCAGAGTTCCGGGAAAGCTAACCCCTTTGAAAATTTCGAAAAATGCGCCCAGAATTCCGAGAAGACTAACCCCTTTGAAAATTTCGAAAAATGCGCCCAGAATTCCAAGAAGGCTAATCCCTTTGAAAATTTCGAAAAATGCGCCCAGAATTCCGAAAAGGCTTAACCCTTTTTTGAAAATTTCGAAAAATGCGCCCAGAATTCCGAGAAGGCTAACCCCTTTGAAAATTTCGAAAAATGCGCCCAGAATTCCGAGAAGGCTAACCCCTTTGAAAATTTCAAAAAATGCGCCCAGAATTCCGAGAAGGCTAACCCCTTTGAAAATTTCGAAAAATGCGCCCAGAATTCCGAGAAGGCTAACCCCTTTGACCATTTCGAAAAATGCGACCAGAATTCCGAGAAGGCTAACCCCTTTGAAAATTTCGAAAAATGCGCCCAGAATTCCGAGAAGGCTAACCCCTTTGAAAATTTCGAAAAATGAGCCCAGAATTCCGAGAAGGCTAACCCCTTTGAAAATTTCGAAAAATGCGCCCAGAATTCCGAGAAGGCTAACCCCTTTGAAAATTTCAATAAATGCGCCCAGAATTCCGAGAAGGCTAACCCCTTTGAAAATTTCAAAAAATGCGCAAAGAATTCCGAGAAGGCTAACCCCTTTGAAAATTTCAAAAAATGCGCCCAGAATTCCGAGAAGGCTAACCCCTTTGAAAATTTCGAAAAATGCGCCCAGAATTCCGAGAAGGCTAACCCCTTTGAAAATTTCAAAAAATGCGCCCATAATTCCGAGAAGGTTAACCCCTTTGAAAATTTCGAAAAATGAGCCCAGAATTCCGAGAATGCTAACCCCTTTGAAAATTTAGAAAAATGCGCCTTGAATTCCGAGAAGGCTAACCCCTTTGAAAATTTCGAAAAATGCGCCCAGAATTCCGAGAAGGCTAACCCCTTTGAAAATTTCGAAAAATGCGCCCAGAATTCCGAGAAGGCTAACCCCTTTGACCATTTCGAAAAATGCGACCAGAATTCCGAGAAGGCTAACCCCTTTGAAAATTTCGAAAAATGCGCCCAGAATTCCGAGAAGGCTAACCCCTTTGAAAATTTCGAAAAATGAGCCCAGAATTCCGAGAAGGCTAACCCCTTTGAAAATTTCGAAAAATGCGCACAGAATTCCGAGAAGGCTAACCCCTTTGAAAATTTCGAAAAATGCGAACAGAATTCCGAGAATACTAACCCCTTTGAAAATTTCGAAAAATGCGCACAGAATTCCGAGAAGGCTAACCCCTTTGAAAATTTCGAAAAATGCGGCCAGAATTCTGAGAAGGCTAACCCCTTTGAAAATTTCGAAAAATGCGCCCAGAATTCCGAGAAGGCTAACCCCTTTGAAAATTTCGAAAAATGCGCCCAGAATTCCGAGAAGGCTAACCCCTTTGAAAATTTCAAAAAATGCGCCCAGAATTCCGAGAAGGCTAACCCCTTTGAAAATTTCAAAAAATGCGCCCAGAATTGCGAGAAGGCTAACCCCTTTGAAAATTTCGAAAAATGCGGCCAGAGTTCCGGGAAAGCTAACCCCTTTGAAAATTTCGAAAAATGCGCCCAGAATTCCGAGAAGACTAACCCCTTTGAAAATTTCGAAAAATGCGCCCAGAATTCCGAGAAGGCTAATCCCTTTGAAAATTTCGAAAAATGCGCCCAGAATTCCGAAAAGGCTTAACCCTTTTTTGAAAATTTCGAAAAATGCGCCCAGAATTCCGAGAAGGCTAACCCCTTTGAAAATTTCGAAAAATGCGCCCAGAATTCCGAGAAGGCTAACCCCTTTGAAAATTTCAAAAAATGCGCCCAGAATTCCGAGAAGGCTAACCCCTTTGAAAATTTCGAAAAATGCGCCCAGAATTCCGAGAAGGCTAACCCCTTTGACCATTTCGAAAAATGCGACCAGAATTCCGAGAAGGCTAACCCCTTTGAAAATTTCGAAAAATGCGCCCAGAATTCCGAGAAGGCTAACCCCTTTGAAAATTTCGAAAAATGAGCCCAGAATTCCGAGAAGGCTAACCCCTTTGAAAATTTCGAAAAATGCGCCCAGAATTCCGAGAAGGCTAACCCCTTTGAAAATTTCAATAAATGCGCCCAGAATTCCGAGAAGGCTAACCCCTTTGAAAATTTCAAAAAATGCGCCCAGAATTCCGAGAAGGCTAACCCCTTTGAAAATTTCAAAAAATGCGCCCAGAATTCCGAGAAGGCTAACCCCTTTGAAAATTTCGAAAAATGCGCCCAGAATTCCGAGAAGGCTAACCCCTTTGAAAATTTCAAAAAATGCGCCCATAATTCCGAGAAGGTTAACCCCTTTGAAAATTTCGAAAAATGAGCCCAGAATTCCGAGAAGGCTAACCCCTTTGAAAATTTCGAAAAATGCGCCCAGAATTCCGAGAAGGCTAACCCCTTTGAAAATTTCAAAAAATGCGCCCAGAATTCCGAGAAGGCCATCCCCTTTGAAAATTTCAAAAAATGAGCCCAGAATTCCGAGAAGGCTAACCCCTTTGAAAATTTCGAAAAATGCGCACAGAATTCCGAGAAGGCTAACCCCTTTGAAAATTTCGAAAAATGCGGCCAGAATTCCGAGAAGGCTAACCCCTTTGAAAATTTCGAAAAATGCGCCCAGAATTCCGAGAAGGCTAACTCCTTTGAAAATTTAGAAAAATGCGCCCAGAATTCCGAAAAGGCTAACCCCTTTGAAAATTTCGAAAAATGCGACCAGAATTCCGAGAAGGCTAACCCCTTTGAAAATTTCGAAAAATGCGCCTTGAATTCCGAGAAGGCTAACCCCTTTGAAAATTTCGAAAAATGAGCCCAGAATTCCGAGAAGGCTAACCCCTTTGAAAATTTCGAAAAATGAGCCCAGAATTCCGAGAAGGCTAACCCCTTTCAAAATTTCAAAAAATGCGCCCAGAATTCCGAGAAGGCTAACCCCTTTGAAAATTTCAAAAAATGCGCCCAGAATTCCGAGAAGGCCATCCCCTTTGAAAATTTCAAAAAATGCGCCCAGAATTCCGAGAAGGCTAACCCCTTTGAAAATTTAGAAAAATGCGCCCAGAATTCCGAAAAGGCTAACCCCTTTGAAAATTTCGAAAAATGCGCCCAGAATTCCGAGAAGGCTAACCCCTTTGAAAATTTCGAAAAATGCGCCCAGAATTCCGAGAAGACTAACCCCTTTGAAAATTTCGAAAATGCGCCCAGAATTCCGAGAAGGCTGACCCCTTTGAAAATTTCAAAAATTGCGCCCATAATTTCGAGAAGGCTAACCCCTTTGAAAATTTCGAAAAATGCGCCCAGAATTCCGAGAAGGCTAACCCCTTTGACCATTTCGAAAAATGCGACCAGAATTCCGAGAAGGCTAACCCCTTTGAAAATTTCGAAAAATGCGAACAGAATTCCGAGAAGGCTAATCCCTTTGAAAATTTCGAAAAATGCGCCCAGAATTCCGAAAAGGCTTAACCCTTTTTTGAAAATTTCGAAAAATGCGCCCAGAATTCCGAGAAGGCTAACCCCTTTGAAAATTTCGAAAAATGCGCCCAGAATTCCGAGAAGGCTAACCCCTTTGAAAATTTCGAAAAATGCGCCCAGAATTCCGAGAAGGCTAACCCCTTTGAAAATTTCGAAAAATGAGCCCAGAATTCCGAGAAGGCTAACCCCTTTGAAAATTTCGAAAAATGCGCCCAGAATTCCGAGAAGGCTAACCCCATTGAAAATTTCGAAAAATGCGCCCAGAATTCCGAGAAGACATTCCGAGAAGGCTAACCCCTTTGAAAATTTCGAAAAATGAGCCCAGAATTCCGAGAAGGCTAACCCCTTTGAAAATTTCGAAAAATGCGCCTTGAATTCCGAGAAGGCTAACCCCTTTGAAAATTTCGAAAAATGCGCCTTGAATTCCGAGAAGGCTAACCCCTTTGAAAATTTCGAAAAATGCGCCTTGAATTCCGAGAAGGCTAACCCCTTTGAAAATTTCGAAAAATGCGCCTTGAATTCCGAGAAGGCTAACCCCTTTGAAAATTTCGAAAAATGCGCCCAGAATTCCGAGAAGGCTAATCCCTTTGAAAATTTCGAAAAATGCGCCCAGAATTCCGAAAAGGCTTAACCCTTTTTTGAAAATTTCGAAAAATGCGCCCAGAATTCCGAGAAGGCTAACCCCTTTGAAAATTTCGAAAAATGCGCCCAGAATTCCGAGAAGGCTAACCCCTTTGAAAATTTCAAAAAATGCGCCCAGAATTCCGAGAAGGCTAACCCCTTTGAAAATTTCGAAAAATGCGCCCAGAATTCCGAGAAGGCTAACCCCTTTGACCATTTCGAAAAATGCGACCAGAATTCCGAGAAGGCTAACCCCTTTGAAAATTTCGAAAAATGCGCCCAGAATTCCGAGAAGGCTAACCCCTTTGAAAATTTCGAAAAATGAGCCCAGAATTCCGAGAAGGCTAACCCCTTTGAAAATTTCGAAAAATGCGCACAGAATTCCGAGAAGGCTAACCCTTTTGAAAATTTCGAAAAATGCGGCCAGAATTCCGAGAAGGCTAACCCCTTTGAAAATTTCGAAAAATGCGCCCAGAATTCCGAGAAGGCTAACTCCTTTGAAAATTTAGAAAAATGCGCCCAGAATTCCGAAAAGGCTAACCCCTTTGAAAATTTCGAAAAATGCGACCAGAATTCCGAGAAGGCTAACCCCTTTGAAAATTTCGAAAAATGCGCCTTGAATTCCGAGAAGGCTAACCCCTTTGAAAATTTCGAAAAATGAGCCCAGAATTCCGAGAAGGCTAACCCCTTTGAAAATTTCGAAAAATGCGCCCAGAATTCCGAGAAGGCTAACCCCTTTGAAAATTTCAAAAAATGCGCCCAGAATTCCGAGAAGGCCATCCCCTTTGAAAATTTCAAAAAATGCGCCCAGAATTCCGAGAAGGCTAACCCCTTTGAAAATTTAGAAAAATGCGCCCAGAATTCCGAAAAGGCTAACCCCTTTGAAAATTTCGAAAAATGCGACCAGAATTCCGAGAAGGCTAACCCCTTTGAAAATTTCGAAAAATGCGCCCAGAATTCCGAGAAGGCTAACCCCTTTGAAAATTTCGAAAAATGCGCCCAGAATTCCGAGAAGACTAACCCCTTTGAAAATTTCGAAAATGCGCCCAGAATTCCGAGAAGGCTGACCCCTTTGAAAATTTCGAAAAATGCGCCCAGAATTCCGAGAAGGCTAACCCCTTTGAAAATTTCGAAAAATGCGCCCAGAATTCCGAGAAGGCTAACCCCTTTGACCATTTCGAAAAATGCGACCAGAATTCCGAGAAGGCTAACCCCTTTGAAAATTTCGAAAAATGCGCCCAGAATTCCGAGAAGGCTAACCCCTTTGAAAATTTCGAAAAATGAGCCCAGAATTCCGAGAAGGCTAACCCCTTTGAAAATTTCGAAAAATGCGCACAGAATTCCGTGAAGGCTAACCCCTTTGAAAATTTCGAAAAATGCGGCCAGAATTCCGAGAATGCTAACCCCTTTGAAAATTTCGAAAAATGCGCCCAGAATTCCGAGAAGGCTAACTCCTTTGAAAATTTAGAAAAATGCGCCCAGAATTCCGAAAAGGCTAACCCCTTTGAAAATTTCGAAAAATGCGACCAGAATTCCGAGAAGGCTAACCCCTTTGAAAATTTCGAAAAACGCGCCTTGAATTCCGAGAAGGCTAACCCCTTTGAAAATTTCGAAAAATGAGCCCAGAATTCCGAGAAGGCTAACCCCTTTGAAAATTTCGAAAATGCGCCCAGAATTCCGAGAAGGCTGACCCCTTTGAAAATTTCAAAAATTGCGCCCATAATTTCGAGAAGGCTAACCCCTTTGAAAATTTCGAAAAATGCGCCCAGAATTCCGAGAAGTCTAACCCCTTTGACCATTTCGAAAAATGCGACCAGAATTCCGAGAAGGCTAACCCCTTTGAAAATTTCGAAAAATGCGAACAGAATTCCGAGAAGGCTAACCCCTCTGAAAATTTCGAAAAATGCGGCCAGAATTCCGAGAAGGCTAACCCCTTTGAAAATTTCGAAAAATGCGCCTTGAATTCCGAGAAGGCTAACCCCATTGAAAATTTCGAAAAATGCGCCCAGAATTCCGAGAAGGCTTAACCCCTTTGAAAATTTCGAAAAATGCGCCCAGAATTCCGAGAAGACTAACCCCTTTGAAAATTTCGAAAAATGCGCCCAGAATTCCGAGAAGGCTAACCCCTTTGAAAATTTCAAAAAATGCGCCCAGAATTCCGAGAAGGCTAACCCCTTTGAAAATTTAGAAAAATGCGCCCAGAATTCCGAAAAGGCTAACCCCTTTGAAAATTTCGAAAAATGCGACCAGAATTCCGAGAAGGCTAACCCCTTTGAAAATGTCGAAAAATGCGCCCAGAATTCCGAGAAGGCTAACCCCTTTGAAAATTTCGAAAAATGCGCCCAGAATTCCGAGAAGACTAACCCCTTTGAAAATTTCGAAAAATGCGCCCAGAATTCCGAGAAGGCTGACCCCTTTGAAAATTTAAAAAAATGCGCCCATAATTTCGAGAAGGCTAACCCCTTTGAAAATTTCGAAAAATGCGCCCAGAATTCCGAGAAGGCTAACTCCTTTGACCATTTCGAAAAATGCGACCAGAATTCCGAGAAGGCTAACCCCTTTGAAAATTTCGAAAAATGCGAACAGAATTCCGAGAAGGCTAACCCCTTTGAAAATTTCGAAAAATGCGCACAGAATTCCGAGAAGGCTAACCCCTTTGAAAATTTCGAAAAATGCGGCCAGAATTCCGAGAAGGCTAACCCCTTTGAAAATTTCGAAAAATGCGCCCAGAATTCCGAGAAGGCTAACCCCTTTGAAAATTTCGAAAAATGCGCCCAGAATTCCGAGAAGGCTAACCCCTTTGAAAATTTCAAAAAATGCGCCCAGAATTCCGAGAAGGCTAACCCCTTTGAAAATTTCAAAAAATGCGCCCAGAATTGCGAGAAGGCTAACCCCTTTGAAAATTTCGAAAAATGCGGCCAGAGTTCCGGGAAAGCTAACCCCTTTGAAAATTTCGAAAAATGCGCCCAGAATTCCGAGAAGACTAACCCCTTTGAAAATTTCGAAAAATGCGCCCAGAATTCCAAGAAGGCTAATCCCTTTGAAAATTTCGAAAAATGCGCCCAGAATTCCGAAAAGGCTTAACCCTTTTTTGAAAATTTCGAAAAATGCGCCCAGAATTCCGAGAAGGCTAACCCCTTTGAAAATTTCGAAAAATGCGCCCAGAATTCCGAGAAGGCTAACCCCTTTGAAAATTTCAAAAAATGCGCCCAGAATTCCGAGAAGGCTAACCCCTTTGAAAATTTCGAAAAATGCGCCCAGAATTCCGAGAAGGCTAACCCCTTTGACCATTTCGAAAAATGCGACCAGAATTCCGAGAAGGCTAACCCCTTTGAAAATTTCGAAAAATGCGCCCAGAATTCCGAGAAGGCTAACCCCTTTGAAAATTTCGAAAAATGAGCCCAGAATTCCGAGAAGGCTAACCCCTTTGAAAATTTCGAAAAATGCGCCCAGAATTCCGAGAAGGCTAACCCCTTTGAAAATTTCAATAAATGCGCCCAGAATTCCGAGAAGGCTAACCCCTTTGAAAATTTCAAAAAATGCGCAAAGAATTCCGAGAAGGCTAACCCCTTTGAAAATTTCAAAAAATGCGCCCAGAATTCCGAGAAGGCTAACCCCTTTGAAAATTTCGAAAAATGCGCCCAGAATTCCGAGAAGGCTAACCCCTTTGAAAATTTCAAAAAATGCGCCCATAATTCCGAGAAGGTTAACCCCTTTGAAAATTTCGAAAAATGAGCCCAGAATTCCGAGAATGCTAACCCCTTTGAAAATTTAGAAAAATGCGCCTTGAATTCCGAGAAGGCTAACCCCTTTGAAAATTTCGAAAAATGCGCCCAGAATTCCGAGAAGGCTAACCCCTTTGAAAATTTCGAAAAATGCGCCCAGAATTCCGAGAAGGCTAACCCCTTTGACCATTTCGAAAAATGCGACCAGAATTCCGAGAAGGCTAACCCCTTTGAAAATTTCGAAAAATGCGCCCAGAATTCCGAGAAGGCTAACCCCTTTGAAAATTTCGAAAAATGAGCCCAGAATTCCGAGAAGGCTAACCCCTTTGAAAATTTCGAAAAATGCGCACAGAATTCCGAGAAGGCTAACCCCTTTGAAAATTTCGAAAAATGCGCCCAGAATTCCGAGAAGACTAACCCCTTTGAAAATTTCGAAAAATGCGCCCAGAATTCCGAGAAGGCTGACCCCTTTGAAAATTTAAAAAAATGCGCCCATAATTTCGAGAAGGCTAACCCCTTTGAAAATTTCGAAAAATGCGCCCAGAATTCCGAGAAGGCTAACTCCTTTGACCATTTCGAAAAATGCGACCAGAATTCCGAGAAGGCTAACCCCTTTGAAAATTTCGAAAAATGCGAACAGAATTCCGAGAAGGCTAACCCCTTTGAAAATTTCGAAAAATGCGCACAGAATTCCGAGAAGGCTAACCCCTTTGAAAATTTCGAAAAATGCGGCCAGAATTCCGAGAAGGCTAACCCCTTTGAAAATTTCGAAAAATGCGCCCAGAATTCCGAGAAGGCTAACCCCTTTGAAAATTTCGAAAAATGCGCCCAGAATTCCGAGAAGGCTAACCCCTTTGAAAATTTCGAAAAATGCGCCCAGAATTCCGAGAAGGCTAACCCCTTTGAAAATTTCAAAAAATGCGCCCAGAATTGCGAGAAGGCTAACCCCTTTGAAAATTTCGAAAAATGCGGCCAGAGTTCCGGGAAAGCTAACCCCTTTGAAAATTTCGAAAAATGCGCCCAGAATTCCGAGAAGACTAACCCCTTTGAAAATTTCGAAAAATGCGCCCAGAATTCCAAGAAGGCTAATCCCTTTGAAAATTTCGAAAAATGCGCCCAGAATTCCGAAAAGGCTTAACCCTTTTTTGAAAATTTCGAAAAATGCGCCCAGAATTCCGAGAAGGCTAACCCCTTTGAAAATTTCGAAAAATGCGCCCAGAATTCCGAGAAGGCTAACCCCTTTGAAAATTTCAAAAAATGCGCCCAGAATTCCGAGAAGGCTAACCCCTTTGAAAATTTCGAAAAATGCGCCCAGAATTCCGAGAAGGCTAACCCCTTTGACCATTTCGAAAAATGCGACCAGAATTCCGAGAAGGCTAACCCCTTTGAAAATTTCGAAAAATGCGCCCAGAATTCCGAGAAGGCTAACCCCTTTGAAAATTTCGAAAAATGAGCCCAGAATTCCGAGAAGGCTAACCCCTTTGAAAATTTCGAAAAATGCGCCCAGAATTCCGAGAAGGCTAACCCCTTTGAAAATTTCAATAAATGCGCCCAGAATTCCGAGAAGGCTAACCCCTTTGAAAATTTCAAAAAATGCGCAAAGAATTCCGAGAAGGCTAACCCCTTTGAAAATTTCAAAAAATGCGCCCAGAATTCCGAGAAGGCTAACCCCTTTGAAAATTTCGAAAAATGCGCCCAGAATTCCGAGAAGGCTAACCCCTTTGAAAATTTCAAAAAATGCGCCCATAATTCCGAGAAGGTTAACCCCTTTGAAAATTTCGAAAAATGAGCCCAGAATTCCGAGAATGCTAACCCCTTTGAAAATTTAGAAAAATGCGCCTTGAATTCCGAGAAGGCTAACCCCTTTGAAAATTTCGAAAAATGCGCCCAGAATTCCGAGAAGGCTAACCCCTTTGAAAATTTCGAAAAATGCGCCCAGAATTCCGAGAAGGCTAACCCCTTTGACCATTTCGAAAAATGCGACCAGAATTCCGAGAAGGCTAACCCCTTTGAAAATTTCGAAAAATGCGCCCAGAATTCCGAGAAGGCTAACCCCTTTGAAAATTTCGAAAAATGAGCCCAGAATTCCGAGAAGGCTAACCCCTTTGAAAATTTCGAAAAATGCGCACAGAATTCCGAGAAGGCTAACCCCTTTGAAAATTTCGAAAAATGCGAACAGAATTCCGAGAATACTAACCCCTTTGAAAATTTCGAAAAATGCGCACAGAATTCCGAGAAGGCTAACCCCTTTGAAAATTTCGAAAAATGCGGCCAGAATTCTGAGAAGGCTAACCCCTTTGAAAATTTCGAAAAATGCGCCCAGAATTCCGAGAAGGCTAACCCCTTTGAAAATTTCGAAAAATGCGCCCAGAATTCCGAGAAGGCTAACCCCTTTGAAAATTTCAAAAAATGCGCCCAGAATTCCGAGAAGGCTAACCCCTTTGAAAATTTCAAAAAATGCGCCCAGAATTGCGAGAAGGCTAACCCCTTTGAAAATTTCGAAAAATGCGGCCAGAGTTCCGGGAAAGCTAACCCCTTTGAAAATTTCGAAAAATGCGCCCAGAATTCCGAGAAGACTAACCCCTTTGAAAATTTCGAAAAATGCGCCCAGAATTCCGAGAAGGCTAATCCCTTTGAAAATTTCGAAAAATGCGCCCAGAATTCCGAAAAGGCTTAACCCTTTTTTGAAAATTTCGAAAAATGCGCCCAGAATTCCGAGAAGGCTAACCCCTTTGAAAATTTCGAAAAATGCGCCCAGAATTCCGAGAAGGCTAACCCCTTTGAAAATTTCAAACATGCGCCCAGAATTCCGAGAAGGCTAACCCCTTTGAAAATTTCGAAAAATGCGCCCAGAATTCCGAGAAGGCTAACCCCTTTGACCATTTCGAAAAATGCGACCAGAATTCCGAGAAGGCTAACCCCTTTGAAAATTTCGAAAAATGCGCCCAGAATTCCGAGAAGGCTAACCCCTTTGAAAATTTCGAAAAATGAGCCCAGAATTCCGAGAAGGCTAACCCCTTTGAAAATTTCGAAAAATGCGCCCAGAATTCCGAGAAGGCTAACCCCTTTGAAAATTTCAATAAATGCGCCCAGAATTCCGAGAAGGCTAACCCCTTTGAAAATTTCAAAAAATGCGCCCAGAATTCCGAGAAGGCTAACCCCTTTGAAAATTTCAAAAAATGCGCCCAGAATTCCGAGAAGGCTAACCCCTTTGAAAATTTCGAAAAATGCGCCCAGAATTCCGAGAAGGCTAACCCCTTTGAAAATTTCAAAAAATGCGCCCAGAATTGCGAGAAGGCTAACCCCTTTGAAAATTTCGAAAAATGCGGCCAGAGTTCCGGGAAAGCTAACCCCTTTGAAAATTTCGAAAAATGCGCCCAGAATTCCGAGAAGACTAACCCCTTTGAAAATTTCGAAAAATGCGCCCAGAATTCCAAGAAGGCTAATCCCTTTGAAAATTTCGAAAAATGCGCCCAGAATTCCGAAAAGGCTTAACCCTTTTTTGAAAATTTCGAAAAATGCGCCCAGAATTCCGAGAAGGCTAACCCCTTTGAAAATTTCGAAAAATGCGCCCAGAATTCCGAGAAGGCTAACCCCTTTGAAAATTTCAAAAAATGCGCCCAGAATTCCGAGAAGGCTAACCCCTTTGAAAATTTCGAAAAATGCGCCCAGAATTCCGAGAAGGCTAACCCCTTTGACCATTTCGAAAAATGCGACCAGAATTCCGAGAAGGCTAACCCCTTTGAAAATTTCGAAAAATGCGCCCAGAATTCCGAGAAGGCTAACCCCTTTGAAAATTTCGAAAAATGAGCCCAGAATTCCGAGAAGGCTAACCCCTTTGAAAATTTCGAAAAATGCGCCCAGAATTCCGAGAAGGCTAACCCCTTTGAAAATTTCAATAAATGCGCCCAGAATTCCGAGAAGGCTAACCCCTTTGAAAATTTCAAAAAATGCGCAAAGAATTCCGAGAAGGCTAACCCCTTTGAAAATTTCAAAAAATGCGCCCAGAATTCCGAGAAGGCTAACCCCTTTGAAAATTTCGAAAAATGCGCCCAGAATTCCGAGAAGGCTAACCCCTTTGAAAATTTCAAAAAATGCGCCCATAATTCCGAGAAGGTTAACCCCTTTGAAAATTTCGAAAAATGAGCCCAGAATTCCGAGAATGCTAACCCCTTTGAAAATTTAGAAAAATGCGCCTTGAATTCCGAGAAGGCTAACCCCTTTGAAAATTTCGAAAAATGCGCCCAGAATTCCGAGAAGGCTAACCCCTTTGAAAATTTCGAAAAATGCGCCCAGAATTCCGAGAAGGCTAACCCCTTTGACCATTTCGAAAAATGCGACCAGAATTCCGAGAAGGCTAACCCCTTTGAAAATTTCGAAAAATGCGCCCAGAATTCCGAGAAGGCTAACCCCTTTGAAAATTTCGAAAAATGAGCCCAGAATTCCGAGAAGGCTAACCCCTTTGAAAATTTCGAAAAATGCGCACAGAATTCCGAGAAGGCTAACCCCTTTGAAAATTTCGAAAAATGCGAACAGAATTCCGAGAATACTAACCCCTTTGAAAATTTCGAAAAATGCGCACAGAATTCCGAGAAGGCTAACCCCTTTGAAAATTTCGAAAAATGCGGCCAGAATTCTGAGAAGGCTAACCCCTTTGAAAATTTCGAAAAATGCGCCCAGAATTCCGAGAAGGCTAACCCCTTTGAAAATTTCGAAAAATGCGCCCAGAATTCCGAGAAGGCTAACCCCTTTGAAAATTTCAAAAAATGCGCCCAGAATTCCGAGAAGGCTAACCCCTTTGAAAATTTCAAAAAATGCGCCCAGAATTGCGAGAAGGCTAACCCCTTTGAAAATTTCGAAAAATGCGGCCAGAGTTCCGGGAAAGCTAACCCCTTTGAAAATTTCGAAAAATGCGCCCAGAATTCCGAGAAGACTAACCCCTTTGAAAATTTCGAAAAATGCGCCCAGAATTCCGAGAAGGCTAATCCCTTTGAAAATTTCGAAAAATGCGCCCAGAATTCCGAAAAGGCTTAACCCTTTTTTGAAAATTTCGAAAAATGCGCCCAGAATTCCGAGAAGGCTAACCCCTTTGAAAATTTCGAAAAATGCGCCCAGAATTCCGAGAAGGCTAACCCCTTTGAAAATTTCAAACATGCGCCCAGAATTCCGAGAAGGCTAACCCCTTTGAAAATTTCGAAAAATGCGCCCAGAATTCCGAGAAGGCTAACCCCTTTGACCATTTCGAAAAATGCGACCAGAATTCCGAGAAGGCTAACCCCTTTGAAAATTTCGAAAAATGCGCCCAGAATTCCGAGAAGGCTAACCCCTTTGAAAATTTCGAAAAATGAGCCCAGAATTCCGAGAAGGCTAACCCCTTTGAAAATTTCGAAAAATGCGCCCAGAATTCCGAGAAGGCTAACCCCTTTGAAAATTTCAATAAATGCGCCCAGAATTCCGAGAAGGCTAACCCCTTTGAAAATTTCAAAAAATGCGCCCAGAATTCCGAGAAGGCTAACCCCTTTGAAAATTTCAAAAAATGCGCCCAGAATTCCGAGAAGGCTAACCCCTTTGAAAATTTCGAAAAATGCGCCCAGAATTCCGAGAAGGCTAACCCCTTTGAAAATTTCAAAAAATGCGCCCATAATTCCGAGAAGGTTAACCCCTTTGAAAATTTCGAAAAATGAGCCCAGAATTCCGAGAATGCTAACCCCTTTGAAAATTTAGAAAAATGCGCCTTGAATTCCGAGAAGGCTAACCCCTTTGAAAATTTCGAAAAATGCGCCCAGAATTCCGAGAAGGCTAACCCCTTTGAAAATTTCGAAAAATGCGCCCAGAATTCCGAGAAGGCTAACCCCTTTGACCATTTCGAAAAATGCGACCAGAATTCCGAGAAGGCTAACCCCTTTGAAAATTTCGAAAAATGCGCCCAGAATTCCGAGAAGGCTAACCGCTTTGAAAATTTCGAAAAATGAGCCCAGAATTCCGAGAAGGCTAACCCCTTTGAAAATTTCGAAAAATGCGCACAGAATTCCGAGAAGGCTAACCCCTTTGAAAATTTCGAAAAATGCGGCCAGAATTCCGAGAAGGCTAACCCCTTTGAAAATTTCGAAAAATGCGCCCAGAATTCCGAGAAGGCTAACTCCTTTGAAAATTTAGAAAAATGCGCCAAGAATTCCGAAAAGGCTAACCCCTTTGAAAATTTCGAAAAATGCGACCAGAATTCCGAGAAGGCTAACCCCTTTGAAAATTTCGAAAAATGCGCCTTGAATTCCGAGAAGGCTAACCCCTTTGAAAATTTCGAAAAATGAGCCCAGAATTCCGAGAAGGCTAACCCCTTTGAAAATTTCGAAAAATGAGCCCAGAATTCCGAGAAGGCTAACCCCTTTCAAAATTTCAAAAAATGCGCCCAGAATTCCGAGAAGGCTAACCCCTTTGAAAATTTCAAAAAATGCGCCCAGAATTCCGAGAAGGCCATCCCCTTTGAAAATTTCAAAAAATGCGCCCAGAATTCCGAGAAGGCTAACCCCTTTGAAAATTTAGAAAAATGCGCCCAGAATTCCGAAAAGGCTAACCCCTTTGAAAATTTCGAAAAATGCGCCCAGAATTCCGAGAAGGCTAACCCCTTTGAAAATTTCGAAAAATGCGCCCAGAATTCCGAGAAGACTAACCCCTTTGAAAATTTCGAAAATGCGCCCAGAATTCCGAGAAGGCTGACCCCTTTGAAAATTTCAAAAATTGCGCCCATAATTTCGAGAAGGCTAACCCCTTTGAAAATTTCGAAAAATGCGCCCAGAATTCCGAGAAGGCTAACCCCTTTGACCATTTCGAAAAATGCGACCAGAATTCCGAGAAGGCTAACCCCTTTGAAAATTTCGAAAAATGCGAACAGAATTCCGAGAAGGCTAATCCCTTTGAAAATTTCGAAAAATGCGCCCAGAATTCCGAAAAGGCTTAACCCTTTTTTGAAAATTTCGAAAAATGCGCCCAGAATTCCGAGAAGGCTAACCCCTTTGAAAATTTCGAAAAATGCGCCCAGAATTCCGAGAAGGCTAACCCCTTTGAAAATTTCGAAAAATGAGCCCAGAATTCCGAGAAGGCTAACCCCCTTTGAAAATTTCGAAAAATGCGCACAGAATTCCGAGAAGGCTAACCCCTTTGAAAATTTCGAAAAATGCGACCAGAATTCCGAGAAGGCTAACTCCTTTGAAAATTTCGAAAAATGAGCCCAGTATTCCGAGAAGGCTAACCCCTTTGAAAATTTCGAAAAATTTGCCCAGAATTCCGAGAAGGCTAACCCCTTTGAAAATTTCAAAAAATGCGCCCATAATTCCGAGAAGGCTAACCCCTTTGAAAATTTCGAAAAATGCGCCCAGAATTCCGAGAAGGCTAACCCCTTTGACCATTTCGAAAAATGCGACCAGAATTCCGAGAAGGCTAACCCCTTTGAAAATTTCGAAAAATGCGCCCAGAATTCCGAGAAGGCTAACCCCTTTGAAAATTTCGAAAAATGAGCCCAGAATTCCGAGAAGGCTAACCCCTTTGAAAATTTCGAAAAATGCGCCCAGAATTCCGAGAAGGCTAACCCCTTTGAAAATTTCAATAAATGCGCCCAGAATTCCGAGAAGGCTAACCCCTTTGAAAATTTCGAAAAATGCGCCCAGAATTCCGAGAAGGCTAACCCCTTTGAAAATTTCGAAAAATGAGCCCAGAATTCCGAGAAGGCTAACCCCTTTGAAAATTTCGAAAAATGCGCCCAGAATTCCGAGAAGGCTAACCCCTTTGAAAATTTCAAAAAATGCGCCCATAATTCCGAGAAGGTTAACCCCTTTGAAAATTTCGAAAAATGAGCCCAGAATTCCGAGAATGCTAACCCCTTTGAAAATTTAGAAAAATGCGCCTTGAATTCCGAGAAGGCTAACCCCTTTGAAAATTTCGAAAACTGCGCCCAGAATTCCGAGAAGGCTAACCCCTTTGAAAATTTCGAAAAATGCGCCCAGAATTCCGAGAAGGCTAACCCCTTTGACCATTTCGAAAAATGCGACCAGAATTCCGAGAAGGCTAACCCCTTTGAAAATTTCGAAAAATGCGCCCAGAATTCCGAGAAGGCTAACCCCTTTGAAAATTTCGAAAAATGAGCCCAGAATTCCGAGAAGGCTAACCCCTTTGAAAATTTCGAAAAATGCGCACAGAATTCCGAGAAGGCTAACCCCTTTGAAAATTTCGAAAAATGCGGCCAGAATTCCGAGAAGGCTAACCCCTTTGAAAATTTCGAAAAATGCGCCCAGAATTCCGAGAAGGCTAACTCCTTTGAAAATTTAGAAAAATGCGCCCAGAATTCCGAAAAGGCTAACCCCTTTGAAAATTTCGAAAAATGCGACCAGAATTCCGAGAAGGCTAACCCCTTTGAAAATTTCGAAAAATGCGCCTTGAATTCCGAGAAGGCTAACCCCTTTGAAAATTTCGAAAAATGCGCCCAGAATTCCGAGAAGGCTAACCCCTTTGACCATTTCGAAAAATGCGACCAGAATTCCGAGAAGGCTAACCCCTTTGAAAATTTCGAAAAATGCGCCCAGAATTCCGAGAAGGCTAACCCCTTTGAAAATTTCGAAAAATGAGCCCAGAATTCCGAGAAGGCTAACCCCTTTGAAAATTTCGAAAAATGCGCACAGAATTCCGAGAAGGCTAACCCCTTTGAAAATTTCGAAAAATGCGAACAGAATTCCGAGAATACTAACCCCTTTGAAAATTTCGAAAAATGCGCACAGAATTCCGAGAAGGCTAACCCCTTTGAAAATTTCGAAAAATGCGGCCAGAATTCTGAGAAGGCTAACCCCTTTGAAAATTTCGAAAAATGCGCCCAGAATTCCGAGAAGGCTAACCCCTTTGAAAATTTCGAAAAATGCGCCCAGAATTCCGAGAAGGCTAACCCCTTTGAAAATTTCAAAAAATGCGCCCAGAATTCCGAGAAGGCTAACCCCTTTGAAAATTTCAAAAAATGCGCCCAGAATTGCGAGAAGGCTAACCCCTTTGAAAATTTCGAAAAATGCGGCCAGAGTTCCGGGAAAGCTAACCCCTTTGAAAATTTCGAAAAATGCGCCCAGAATTCCGAGAAGACTAACCCCTTTGAAAATTTCGAAAAATGCGCCCAGAATTCCGAGAAGGCTAATCCCTTTGAAAATTTCGAAAAATGCGCCCAGAATTCCGAAAAGGCTTAACCCTTTTTTGAAAATTTCGAAAAATGCGCCCAGAATTCCGAGAAGGCTAACCCCTTTGAAAATTTCGAAAAATGCGCCCAGAATTCCGAGAAGGCTAACCCCTTTGAAAATTTCAAAAAATGCGCCCAGAATTCCGAGAAGGCTAACCCCTTTGAAAATTTCGAAAAATGCGCCCAGAATTCCGAGAAGGCTAACCCCTTTGACCATTTCGAAAAATGCGACCAGAATTCCGAGAAGGCTAACCCCTTTGAAAATTTCGAAAAATGCGCCCAGAATTCCGAGAAGGCTAACCCCTTTGAAAATTTCGAAAAATGAGCCCAGAATTCCGAGAAGGCTAACCCCTTTGAAAATTTCGAAAAATGCGCCCAGAATTCCGAGAAGGCTAACCCCTTTGAAAATTTCAATAAATGCGCCCAGAATTCCGAGAAGGCTAACCCCTTTGAAAATTTCAAAAAATGCGCCCAGAATTCCGAGAAGGCTAACCCCTTTGAAAATTTCAAAAAATGCGCCCAGAATTCCGAGAAGGCTAACCCCTTTGAAAATTTCGAAAAATGCGCCCAGAATTCCGAGAAGGCTAACCCCTTTGAAAATTTCAAAAAATGCGCCCATAATTCCGAGAAGGTTAACCCCTTTGAAAATTTCGAAAAATGAGCCCAGAATTCCGAGAATGCTAACCCCTTTGAAAATTTAGAAAAATGCGCCTTGAATTCCGAGAAGGCTAACCCCTTTGAAAATTTCGAAAAATGCGCCCAGAATTCCGAGAAGGCTAACCCCTTTGAAAATTTCGAAAAATGCGCCCAGAATTCCGAGAAGGCTAACCCCTTTGACTATTTCGAAAAATGCGACCAGAATTCCGAGAAGGCTAACCCCTTTGAAAATTTCGAAAAATGCGCCCAGAATTCCGAGAAGGCTAACCGCTTTGAAAATTTCGAAAAATGAGCCCAGAATTCCGAGAAGGCTAACCCCTTTGAAAATTTCGAAAAATGCGCACAGAATTCCGAGAAGGCTAACCCCTTTGAAAATTTCGAAAAATGCGGCCAGAATTCCGAGAAGGCTAACCCCTTTGAAAATTTCGAAAAATGCGCCCAGAATTCCGAGAAGGCTAACTCCTTTGAAAATTTAGAAAAATGCGCCCAGAATTCCGAAAAGGCTAACCCCTTTGAAAATTTCGAAAAATGCGACCAGAATTCCGAGAAGGCTAACCCCTTTGAAAATTTCGAAAAATGCGCCTTGAATTCCGAGAAGGCTAACCCCTTTGAAAATTTCGAAAAATGAGCCCAGAATTCCGAGAAGGCTAACCCCTTTGAAAATTTCGAAAAATGAGCCCAGAATTCCGAGAAGGCTAACCCCTTTCAAAATTTCAAAAAATGCGCCCAGAATTCCGAGAAGGCTAACCCCTTTGAAAATTTCAAAAAATGCGCCCAGAATTCCGAGAAGGCCATCCCCTTTGAAAATTTCAAAAAATGCGCCCAGAATTCCGAGAAGGCTAACCCCTTTGAAAATTTAGAAAAATGCGCCCAGAATTCCGAAAAGGCTAACCCCTTTGAAAATTTCGAAAAATGCGCCCAGAATTCCGAGAAGGCTAACCCCTTTGAAAATTTCGAAAAATGCGCCCAGAATTCCGAGAAGACTAACCCCTTTGAAAATTTCGAAAATGCGCCCAGAATTCCGAGAAGGCTGACCCCTTTGAAAATTTCAAAAATTGCGCCCATAATTTCGAGAAGGCTAACCCCTTTGAAAATTTCGAAAAATGCGCCCAGAATTCCGAGAAGGCTAACCCCTTTGACCATTTCGAAAAATGCGACCAGAATTCCGAGAAGGCTAACCCCTTTGAAAATTTCGAAAAATGCGAACAGAATTCCGAGAAGGCTAATCCCTTTGAAAATTTCGAAAAATGCGCCCAGAATTCCGAAAAGGCTTAACCCTTTTTTGAAAATTTCGAAAAATGCGCCCAGAATTCCGAGAAGGCTAACCCCTTTGAAAATTTCGAAAAATGCGCCCAGAATTCCGAGAAGGCTAACCCCTTTGAAAATTTCGAAAAATGAGCCCAGAATTCCGAGAAGGCTAACCCCCTTTGAAAATTTCGAAAAATGCGCACAGAATTCCGAGAAGGCTAACCCCTTTGAAAATTTCGAAAAATGCGACC
Source organism: Ectobius pallidus (assembly GCA_964059195.1). NCBI lineage: Eukaryota > Metazoa > Arthropoda > Insecta > Blattodea > Ectobiidae > Ectobius > Ectobius pallidus. The sequence goes on from CAXKWD010000009.1 coordinate 91,691,704, forward strand.
AGAATTCCGAGAAGGCTAACTCCTTTGAAAATTTCGAAAAATGAGCCCAGTATTCCGAGAAGGCTAACCCCTTTGAAAATTTCGAAAAATTTGCCCAGAATTCCGAGAAGGCTAACCCCTTTGAAAATTTCAAAAAATGCGCCCATAATTCCGAGAAGGCTAACCCCTTTGAAAATTTCGAAAAATGCGCCCAGAATTCCGAGAAGGCTAACCCCTTTGACCATTTCGAAAAATGCGACCAGAATTCCGAGAAGGCTAACCCCTTTGAAAATTTCGAAAAATGCGCCCAGAATTCCGAGAAGGCTAACCCCTTTGAAAATTTCGAAAAATGAGCCCAGAATTCCGAGAAGGCTAACCCCTTTGAAAATTTCGAAAAATGCGCCCAGAATTCCGAGAAGGCTAACCCCTTTGAAAATTTCAATAAATGCGCCCAGAATTCCGAGAAGGCTAACCCCTTTGAAAATTTCGAAAAATGCGCCCAGAATTCCGAGAAGGCTAACCCCTTTGAAAATTTCGAAAAATGAGCCCAGAATTCCGAGAAGGCTAACCCCTTTGAAAATTTCGAAAAATGCGCCCAGAATTCCGAGAAGGCTAACCCCTTTGAAAATTTCAAAAAATGCGCCCATAATTCCGAGAAGGTTAACCCCTTTGAAAATTTCGAAAAATGAGCCCAGAATTCCGAGAATGCTAACCCCTTTGAAAATTTAGAAAAATGCGCCTTGAATTCCGAGAAGGCTAACCCCTTTGAAAATTTCGAAAACTGCGCCCAGAATTCCGAGAAGGCTAACCCCTTTGAAAATTTCGAAAAATGCGCCCAGAATTCCGAGAAGGCTAACCCCTTTGACCATTTCGAAAAATGCGACCAGAATTCCGAGAAGGCTAACCCCTTTGAAAATTTCGAAAAATGCGCCCAGAATTCCGAGAAGGCTAACCCCTTTGAAAATTTCGAAAAATGAGCCCAGAATTCCGAGAAGGCTAACCCCTTTGAAAATTTCGAAAAATGCGCACAGAATTCCGAGAAGGCTAACCCCTTTGAAAATTTCGAAAAATGCGGCCAGAATTCCGAGAAGGCTAACCCCTTTGAAAATTTCGAAAAATGCGCCCAGAATTCCGAGAAGGCTAACTCCTTTGAAAATTTAGAAAAATGCGCCCAGAATTCCGAAAAGGCTAACCCCTTTGAAAATTTCGAAAAATGCGACCAGAATTCCGAGAAGGCTAACCCCTTTGAAAATTTCGAAAAATGCGCCTTGAATTCCGAGAAGGCTAACCCCTTTGAAAATTTCGAAAAATGAGCCCAGAATTCCGAGAAGGCTAACCCCTTTGAAAATTTCGAAAATGCGCCCAGAATTCCGAGAAGGCTGACCCCTTTGAAAATTTCAAAAATTGCGCCCATAATTTCGAGAAGGCTAACCCCTTTGAAAATTTCGAAAAATGCGCCCAGAATTCCGAGAAGTCTAACCCCTTTGACCATTTCGAAAAATGCGACCAGAATTCCGAGAAGGCTAACCCCTTTGAAAATTTCGAAAAATGCGAACAGAATTCCGAGAAGGCTAACCCCTCTGAAAATTTCGAAAAATGCGGCCAGAATTCCGAGAAGGCTAACCCCTTTGAAAATTTCGAAAAATGCGCCTTGAATTCCGAGAAGGCTAACCCCATTGAAAATTTCGAAAAATGCGCCTTGAATTCCGAGAAGGCTAACCCCTTTGAAAATTTCGAAAAATGCGCCCAGAATTCCGAGAAGGCTAACCCCTTTGAAAATTTCGAAAAATGCGCCCAGAATTCCGAGAAGACTAACCCCTTTGAAAATTTCGAAAAATGCGCCCAGAATTCCGAGAAGGCTAACCCCTTTGAAAATTTCAAAAAATGCGCCCAGAATTCCGAGAAGGCTAACCCCTTTGAAAATTTAGAAAAATGCGCCCAGAATTCCGAAAAGGCTAACCCCTTTGAAAATTTCGAAAAATGCGACCAGAATTCCGAGAAGGCTAACCCCTTTGAAAATGTCGAAAAATGCGCCCAGAATTCCGAGAAGGCTAACCCCTTTGAAAATTTCGAAAAATGCGCCCAGAATTCCGAGAAGACTAACCCCTTTGAAAATTTCGAAAAATGCGCCCAGAATTCCGAGAAGGCTGACCCCTTTGAAAATTTAAAAAAATGCGCCCATAATTTCGAGAAGGCTAACCCCTTTGAAAATTTCGAAAAATGCGCCCAGAATTCCGAGAAGGCTAACTCCTTTGACCATTTCGAAAAATGCGACCAGAATTCCGAGAAGGCTAACCCCTTTGAAAATTTCGAAAAATGCGAACAGAATTCCGAGAAGGCTAACCCCTTTGAAAATTTCGAAAAATGCGCACAGAATTCCGAGAAGGCTAACCCCTTTGAAAATTTCGAAAAATGCGGCCAGAATTCCGAGAAGGCTAACCCCTTTGAAAATTTCGAAAAATGCGCCCAGAATTCCGAGAAGGCTAACCCCTTTGAAAATTTCGAAAAATGCGCCCAGAATTCCGAGAAGGCTAACCCCTTTGAAAATTTCAAAAAATGCGCCCAGAATTCCGAGAAGGCTAACCCCTTTGAAAATTTCAAAAAATGCGCCCAGAATTGCGAGAAGGCTAACCCCTTTGAAAATTTCGAAAAATGCGGCCAGAGTTCCGGGAAAGCTAACCCCTTTGAAAATTTCGAAAAATGCGCCCAGAATTCCGAGAAGACTAACCCCTTTGAAAATTTCGAAAAATGCGCCCAGAATTCCAAGAAGGCTAATCCCTTTGAAAATTTCGAAAAATGCGCCCAGAATTCCGAAAAGGCTTAACCCTTTTTTGAAAATTTCGAAAAATGCGCCCAGAATTCCGAGAAGGCTAACCCCTTTGAAAATTTCGAAAAATGCGCCCAGAATTCCGAGAAGGCTAACCCCTTTGAAAATTTCAAAAAATGCGCCCAGAATTCCGAGAAGGCTAACCCCTTTGAAAATTTCGAAAAATGCGCCCAGAATTCCGAGAAGGCTAACCCCTTTGACCATTTCGAAAAATGCGACCAGAATTCCGAGAAGGCTAACCCCTTTGAAAATTTCGAAAAATGCGCCCAGAATTCCGAGAAGGCTAACCCCTTTGAAAATTTCGAAAAATGAGCCCAGAATTCCGAGAAGGCTAACCCCTTTGAAAATTTCGAAAAATGCGCCCAGAATTCCGAGAAGGCTAACCCCTTTGAAAATTTCAATAAATGCGCCCAGAATTCCGAGAAGGCTAACCCCTTTGAAAATTTCAAAAAATGCGCAAAGAATTCCGAGAAGGCTAACCCCTTTGAAAATTTCAAAAAATGCGCCCAGAATTCCGAGAAGGCTAACCCCTTTGAAAATTTCGAAAAATGCGCCCAGAATTCCGAGAAGGCTAACCCCTTTGAAAATTTCAAAAAATGCGCCCATAATTCCGAGAAGGTTAACCCCTTTGAAAATTTCGAAAAATGAGCCCAGAATTCCGAGAATGCTAACCCCTTTGAAAATTTAGAAAAATGCGCCTTGAATTCCGAGAAGGCTAACCCCTTTGAAAATTTCGAAAAATGCGCCCAGAATTCCGAGAAGGCTAACCCCTTTGAAAATTTCGAAAAATGCGCCCAGAATTCCGAGAAGGCTAACCCCTTTGACCATTTCGAAAAATGCGACCAGAATTCCGAGAAGGCTAACCCCTTTGAAAATTTCGAAAAATGCGCCCAGAATTCCGAGAAGGCTAACCCCTTTGAAAATTTCGAAAAATGAGCCCAGAATTCCGAGAAGGCTAACCCCTTTGAAAATTTCGAAAAATGCGCACAGAATTCCGAGAAGGCTAACCCCTTTGAAAATTTCGAAAAATGCGAACAGAATTCCGAGAATACTAACCCCTTTGAAAATTTCGAAAAATGCGCACAGAATTCCGAGAAGGCTAACCCCTTTGAAAATTTCGAAAAATGCGGCCAGAATTCCGAGAAGGCTAACCCCTTTGAAAATTTCGAAAAATGCGCCCAGAATTCCGAGAAGGCTAACCCCTTTGAAAATTTCGAAAAATGCGCCCAGAATTCCGAGAAGGCTAACCCCTTTGAAAATTTCAAAAAATGCGCCCAGAATTCCGAGAAGGCTAACCCCTTTGAAAATTTCAAAAAATGCGCCCAGAATTGCGAGAAGGCTAACCCCTTTGAAAATTTCGAAAAATGCGGCCAGAGTTCCGGGAAAGCTAACCCCTTTGAAAATTTCGAAAAATGCGCCCAGAATTCCGAGAAGACTAACCCCTTTGAAAATTTCGAAAAATGCGCCCAGAATTCCGAGAAGGCTAATCCCTTTGAAAATTTCGAAAAATGCGCCCAGAATTCCGAAAAGGCTTAACCCTTTTTTGAAAATTTCGAAAAATGCGCCCAGAATTCCGAGAAGGCTAACCCCTTTGAAAATTTCGAAAAATGCGCCCAGAATTCCGAGAAGGCTAACCCCTTTGAAAATTTCAAAAAATGCGCCCAGAATTCCGAGAAGGCTAACCCCTTTGAAAATTTCGAAAAATGCGCCCAGAATTCCGAGAAGGCTAACCCCTTTGACCATTTCGAAAAATGCGACCAGAATTCCGAGAAGGCTAACCCCTTTGAAAATTTCGAAAAATGCGCCCAGAATTCCGAGAAGGCTAACCCCTTTGAAAATTTCGAAAAATGAGCCCAGAATTCCGAGAAGGCTAACCCCTTTGAAAATTTCGAAAAAAGCGCCCAGAATTCCGAGAAGGCTAACCCCTTTGAAAATTTCAATAAATGCGCCCAGAATTCCGAGAAGGCTAACCCCTTTGAAAATTTCAAAAAATGCGCCCAGAATTCCGAGAAGGCTAACCCCTTTGAAAATTTCAAAAAATGCGCCCAGAATTCCGAGAAGGCTAACCCCTTTGAAAATTTCGAAAAATGCGCCCAGAATTCCGAGAAGGCTAACCCCTTTGAAAATTTCAAAAAATGCGCCCATAATTCCGAGAAGGTTAACCCCTTTGAAAATTTCGAAAAATGAGCCCAGAATTCCGAGAATGCTAACCCCTTTGAAAATTTAGAAAAATGCGCCTTGAATTCCGAGAAGGCTAACCCCTTTGAAAATTTCGAAAAATGCGCCCAGAATTCCGAGAAGGCTAACCCCTTTGAAAATTTCGAAAAATGCGCCCAGAATTCCGAGAAGGCTAACCCCTTTGACCATTTCGAAAAATGCGACCAGAATTCCGAGAAGGCTAACCCCTTTGAAAATTTCGAAAAATGCGCCCAGAATTCCGAGAAGGCTAACCGCTTTGAAAATTTCGAAAAATGAGCCCAGAATTCCGAGAAGGCTAACCCCTTTGAAAATTTCGAAAAATGCGCACAGAATTCCGAGAAGGCTAACCCCTTTGAAAATTTCGAAAAATGCGGCCAGAATTCCGAGAAGGCTAACCCCTTTGAAAATTTCGAAAAATGCGCCCAGAATTCCGAGAAGGCTAACTCCTTTGAAAATTTAGAAAAATGCGCCCAGAATTCCGAAAAGGCTAACCCCTTTGAAAATTTCGAAAAATGCGACCAGAATTCCGAGAAGGCTAACCCCTTTGAAAATTTCGAAAAATGCGCCTTGAATTCCGAGAAGGCTATCCCCTTTGAAAATTTCGAAAAATGAGCCCAGAATTCCGAGAAGGCTAACCCCTTTGAAAATTTCGAAAAATGAGCCCAGAATTCCGAGAAGGCTAACCCCTTTCAAAATTTCAAAAAATGCGCCCAGAATTCCGAGAAGGCTAACCCCTTTGAAAATTTCAAAAAATGCGCCCAGAATTCCGAGAAGGCCATCCCCTTTGAAAATTTCAAAAAATGCGCCCAGAATTCCGAGAAGGCTAACCCCTTTGAAAATTTAGAAAAATGCGCCCAGAATTCCGAAAAGGCTAACCCCTTTGAAAATTTCGAAAAATGCGCCCAGAATTCCGAGAAGGCTAACCCCTTTGAAAATTTCGAAAAATGCGCCCAGAATTCCGAGAAGACTAACCCCTTTGAAAATTTCGAAAATGCGCCCAGAATTCCGAGAAGGCTGACCCCTTTGAAAATTTCAAAAATTGCGCCCATAATTTCGAGAAGGCTAACCCCTTTGAAAATTTCGAAAAATGCGCCCAGAATTCCGAGAAGGCTAACCCCTTTGACCATTTCGAAAAATGCGACCAGAATTCCGAGAAGGCTAACCCCTTTGAAAATTTCGAAAAATGCGAACAGAATTCCGAGAAGGCTAATCCCTTTGAAAATTTCGAAAAATGCGCCCAGAATTCCGAAAAGGCTTAACCCTTTTTTGAAAATTTCGAAAAATGCGCCCAGAATTCCGAGAAGGCTAACCCCTTTGAAAATTTCGAAAAATGCGCCCAGAATTCCGAGAAGGCTAACCCCTTTGAAAATTTCGAAAAATGAGCCCAGAATTCCGAGAAGGCTAACCCCCTTTGAAAATTTCGAAAAATGCGCACAGAATTCCGAGAAGGCTAACCCCTTTGAAAATTTCGAAAAATGCGACCAGAATTCCGAGAAGGCTAACTCCTTTGAAAATTTCGAAAAATGAGCCCAGTATTCCGAGAAGGCTAACCCCTTTGAAAATTTCGAAAAATTTGCCCAGAATTCCGAGAAGGCTAACCCCTTTGAAAATTTCAAAAAATGCGCCCATAATTCCGAGAAGGCTAACCCCTTTGAAAATTTCGAAAAATGCGCCCAGAATTCCGAGAAGGCTAACCCCTTTGACCATTTCGAAAAATGCGACCAGAATTCCGAGAAGGCAAACCCCTTTGAAAATTTCGAAAAATGCGCCCAGAATTCCGAGAAGGCTAACCCCTTTGAAAATTTCGAAAAATGAGCCCAGAATTCCGAGAAGGCTAACCCCTTTGAAAATTTCGAAAAATGCGCCCAGAATTCCGAGAAGGCTAACCCCTTTGAAAATTTCAATAAATGCGCCCAGAATTCCGAGAAGGCTAACCCCTTTGAAAATTTCGAAAAATGCGCCCAGAATTCCGAGAAGGCTAACCCCTTTGAAAATTTCAAAAAATGCGCCCAGAATTCCGAGAAGGCTAACCCCTTTGAAAATTTCAAAAAATGCGCCCAGAATTGCGAGAAGGCTAACCCCTTTGAAAATTTAGAAAAATGCGCCCAGAATTCCGAAAAGGCTAACCCCTTTGAAAATTTCAAAAATGCGACCAGAATTCCGAGAAGGCTAACCCCTTTGAAAATTTCGAAAAATGAACCCAGAATTCCGAGAAGGCTAACCCCTTTGAAAATTTCGAAAAATGCGGCCAGAGTTCCGAGAAAGCTAACCCCTTTGAAAATTTCGAAAAATGCGCCCAGAATTCCGAGAAGACTAACCCCTTTGAAAATTACGAAAAATGCGCCCAGAATTCCGAGAAGGCTAATCCCTTTGAAAATTTCGAAAAATGCGCCCAGAATTCCGAAAAGGCTTAACCCTTTTTTGAAAATTTCGAAAAATGCGCCAAGAATTCCGAGAAGGCTAACCCCTTTGAAAATTTCGAAAAATGCGCCCAGAATTCCGAGAAGGCTAACCGCCTTTGAAAATTTCGAAAAATGCGCACAGAATTCCGAGAAGGCTAACCCCTTTGAAAATTTCGAAAAATGCGACCAGAATTCCGAGAAGGCTAACCCCTTTGAAAATTTCGAAAAATGAGCCCAGAATTCCGAGAAGGCTAACCCCTTTGAAAATTTCGAAAAATGCGCCCAGAATTCCGAGAAGGCTAACCCCTTTGAAAATTTCAAAAAATGCGCCCATAATTCCGAGAAGGCTAACCCCTTTGAAAATTTCGAAAAATGCGCCCAGAATTCCGAGAAGGCTAACCCCTTTGACCATTTCGAAAAATGCGCCCAGAATTCCGAGAAGGCTAACCCCTTTGAAAATTTCAATAAATGCGCCCAGAATTCCGAGAAGGCTAACCCCTTTGAAAATTTCAAAAAATGCGCCCAGAATTCCGAGAAGGCTAACCCCTTTGAAAATTTCGAAAAATGCGCCCAGAATTCCGAGAAGACTAACCCCTTTGAAAATTTCGAAAAATGCGCCCAGAATTCCGAGAAGGCTAACCCCTTTGAAAATTTCGAAAAATGCGCCCACAATTCCGAGAAGGCTAACCCCTTTGAAAATTTCGAAAAATGCGCCCAGAATTCCGAGAAGGCTAACCCCTTTAAAATTTCAAAAAATGCTCCCATAATTCCGAGAAGGCTAACCCCTTTGAAAATTTCGAAAAATGCGCCCAGAATTCCGAGAAGGCTAACCCGTTTGAAAATTTCGAAAAATGCACCTGAGAATTCCGAGAAGGCTAACCCCTTTGAAAATTTCGAAAAATGTGCCCAGAATTCCGAGAAGGCTAACCCCTTTGAAAATTTCGAAAAATGTGCACAGAATTCCGAGAAGGCTAACCCCTTTGAAAATTTCGAAAAATGCGGCCAGAATTCCGAGAAGGCTAACCCCTCTGAAAATTTCGAAAAATGCGGCCAGAATTCCGAGAAGGCTAACCCCTTTGAAAATTTCGAAAAATGCGCCTTGAATTCCGAGAAGGCTAACCCCTTTGAAAATTTCGAAAAATGCGCCCAGAATTCCGAGAAGGCTAACCCCTTTGAAAATTTCGAAAAATGCGCCCAGAATTCCGAGAAGACTAACCCCTTTGAAAATTTCGAAAAATGCGCCCAGAATTCCGAGAAGGCTAACCCCTTTGAAAATTTCAAAAAATGCGCCCAGAATTCCGAGAAGGCTAACCCCTTTGAAAATTTAGAAAAATGCGCCCAGAATTCCGAAAAGGCTAACCCCTTTGAAAATTTCGATAAATGCGACCAGAATTCCGAGAAGGCTAACCCCTTTGAAAATTTCGAAAAATGCGCCCAGAATTCCGAGAAGGCTAACCCCTTTGACCATTTCGAAAAATGCGACCAGAATTCCGAGAAGGCTAACCCCTTTGAAAATTTCGAAAAATGCGAACAGAATTCCGAGAAGGCTAACCCCTTTGAAAATTTCGAAAAATGCGCACAGAATTCCGAGAAGGCTAACCCCTTTGAAAATTTCGAAAAATGCGGCCAGAATTCCGAGAAGGCTAACCCCTTTGAAAATTTCGAAAAATGCGCCCAGAATTCCGAGAAGGCTAACCCCTTTGAAAATTTCGAAAAATGCGCCCAGAATTCCGAGAAGGCTATCCCCTTTGAAAATTTCAAAAAATGCGCCCAGAATTCCGAGAAGGCTAACCCCTTTGAAAATTTCAAAAAATGCGCCCAGAACTGCGAGAAGGCTAACCCCTTTGAAAATTTCGAAAAATGCGGCCAGAGTTCCGAGAAAGCTAACCCCTTTGAAAATTTCGAAAAATGCGCCCAGAATTCCGAGAAGACTAACCCCTTTGAAAATTTCGAAAAATGCGCCCAGAATTCCGAGAAGGCTAATCCCTTTGAAAATTTCGAAAAATGCGCCCAGAATTCCGAAAAGGCTTAACCCTTTTTTGAAAATTTCGAAAAATGCGCCCAGAATTCCGAGAAGGCTAACCCCTTTGAAAATTTCAAAAAATGCGCCCATAATTCCGAGAAGGCTAACCCCTTTGAAAATTTCGAAAAATGCGCCCAGAATTCCGAGAAGGCTAACCCCTTTGACCATTTCGAAAAATGCGACCAGAATTCCGAGAAGGCTAACCCCTTTGAAAATTTCAAAAAATGCGCCCATAATTCCGAGAAGGCTAACCCCTTTGAAAATTTCGAAAATGCGCCCAGAATTCCGAGAAGGCTAACCCCTTTGAAAATTTCGAAAAATGAGCCCAGAATTCCGAGAAAGCTAACCCCTTTGAAAATTTCGAAAAATGCGCCCAGAATTCCGAGAAGGCTAACCCCTTTGAAAATTTCAATAAATGCGCCCAGAATTCCGAGAAGGCTAACCCCTTTGACCATTTCGAAAAATGCGACCAGAATTCCGAGAAGGCTAACCCCTTTGAAAATTTCGAAAAATGCGAACAGAATTCCGAGAAGGCTAACCCCTTTGAAAATTTCGAAAAATGCGCACAGAATTCCGAGAAGGCTAACCCCTTTGAAAATTTCGAAAAATGCGGCCAGAATTCCGAGAAGGCTAACCCCTTTGAAAATTTCGAAAAATGCGCCCAGAATTCCGAGAAGGCTAACCCCTTTGAAAATTTCGAAAAATGCGCCCAGAATTCCGAGAAGGCTATCCCCTTTGAAAATTTCAAAAAATGCGCCCAGAATTCCGAGAAGGCTAACCCCTTTGAAAATTTCAAAAAATGCGCCCAGAACTGCGAGAAGGCTAACCCCTTTGAAAATTTCGAAAAATGCGGCCAGAGTTCCGAGAAAGCTAACCCCTTTGAAAATTTCGAAAAATGCGCCCAGAATTCCGAGAAGACTAACCCCTTTGAAAATTTCGAAAAATGCGCCCAGAATTCCGAGAAGGCTAATCCCTTTGAAAATTTCGAAAAATGCGCCCAGAATTCCGAAAAGGCTTAACCCTTTTTTGAAAATTTCGAAAAATGCGCCCAGAATTCCGAGAAGGCTAACCCCTTTGAAAATTTCAAAAAATGCGCCCATAATTCCGAGAAGGCTAACCCCTTTGAAAATTTCGAAAAATGCGCCCAGAATTCCGAGAAGGCTAACCCCTTTGACCATTTCGAAAAATGCGACCAGAATTCCGAGAAGGCTAACCCCTTTGAAAATTTCAAAAAATGCGCCCATAATTCCGAGAAGGCTAACCCCTTTGAAAATTTCGAAAATGCGCCCAGAATTCCGAGAAGGCTAACCCCTTTGAAAATTTCGAAAAATGAGCCCAGAATTCCGAGAAAGCTAACCCCTTTGAAAATTTCGAAAAATGCGCCCAGAATTCCGAGAAGGCTAACCCCTTTGAAAATTTCAATAAATGCGCCCAGAATTCCGAGAAGGCTAACCCCTTTGAAAATTTCAAAAAATGCGCCCACAATTCCGAGAAGGCTAACCCCTTTGAAAATTTCGAAAAATGCGCCCACAATTCCGAGAAGGCTAACCCCTTTGAAAATTTCGAAAAATGCGCCCAGAATTCCGAGAAGGCTAACCCCTTTAAAATTTCAAAAAATGCTCCCATAATTCCGAGAAGGCTAACCACTTTGAAAATTTCGAAAAATGCGCCCAGAATCCGAGAAGGCTGACCCCTTTGACCATTTCGAAAAATGCGACCAGAATTCCGAGAAGGCTAACCCCTTTGAAAATTTCGAAAAATGAGCCCAGAATTCCGAGAAGGCTAACCCCTTTGAAAATATGAAAAATGCGGCCAGAATTCCGAGAAGGCAAACCCTTTGAAAATTTCGAAAAATGCGCCCAGAATTCCGAGAAGACTAACCCCTTTGAAAATTTCGAAAAATGCGCCCAGAATTCCGAGAAGGCTAACCCCTTTGAAAATTTCGAAAAATGCACCTGAGAATTCCGAGAAGGCTAACCCCTTTGAAAATTTCGAAAAATGTGCCCAGAATTCCGAGAAGGCTAACCCCTTTTAAAATTTCGAAAAATGCGCACAGAATTCCGAGAAGGCTAACCCCTTTGAAAATTTCGAAAAATGCGGCCAGAATTCCGAGAAGGCTAACCCCTCTGAAAATTTCGAAAAATGCGGCCAGAATTCCGAGAAGGCTAACCCCTTTGAAAATTTCGAAAAATGCGCCTTGAATTCCGAGAAGGCTAACCCCTTTGAAAATTTCGAAAAATGCGCCCAGAATTCCGAGAAGGCTAACCCCTTTGAAAATTTCGAAAAATGCGCCCAGAATTCCGAGAAGACTAACCCCTTTGAAAATTTCGAAAAATGCGCCCAGAATTCCGAGAAGGCTAACCCCTTTGAAAATTTCAAAAAATGCGCCCAGAATTCCGAGAAGGCTAACCCCTTTGAAAATTTAGAAAAATGCGCCCAGAATTCCGAAAAGGCTAACCCCTTTGAAAATTTCGATAAATGCGACCAGAATTCCGAGAAGGCTAACCCCTTTGAAAATTTCGAAAAATGCGCCCAGAATTCCGAGAAGGCTAACCCCTTTGAAAATTTCGAAAAATGCGCCCAGAATTCCGAGAAGACTAACCCCTTTGAAAATTTCGAAAAATGCGCCCAGAATTCCGAGAAGGCTGACCCCTTTGAAAATTTAAAAAAATGCGCCCATAATTTCGAAAAGGCTAACCCCTTTGAAAATTTCGAAAAATGCGCCCAGAATTCCGAGAAGGCTAACCCCTTTGACCATTTCGAAAAATGCGACCAGAATTCCGAGAAGGCTAACCCCTTTGAAAATTTCGAAAAATGCGAACAGAATTCCGAGAAGGCTAACCCCTTTGAAAATTTCGAAAAATGCGGCCAGAATTCCGAGAAGGCTAACCCCTTTGACCATTTCGAAAAATGCGACCAGAATTCCGAGAAGGCTAACCCCTTTGAAAATTTCGAAAAATGCGAACAGAATTCCGAGAAGGCTAACCCCTTTGAAAATTTCGAAAAATGCGCACAGAATTCCGAGAAGGCTAACCCCTTTGAAAATTTCGAAAAATGCGGCCAGAATTCCGAGAAGGCTAACCCCTTTGAAAATTTCGAAAAATGCGCCCAGAATTCCGAGAAGGCTAACCCCTTTGAAAATTTCGAAAAATGCGCCCAGAATTCCGAGAAGGCTAACCCCTTTGAAAATTTCAAAAAATGCGCCCAGAATTCCGAGAAGGCTAACCCCTTTGAAAATTTCAAAAAATGCGCCCAGAATTGCGAGAAGGCTAACCCCTTTGAAAATTTCGAAAAATGCGGCCAGAGTTCCGGGAAAGCTAACCCCTTTGAAAATTTCGAAAAATGCGCCCAGAATTCCGAGAAGACTAACCCCTTTGAAAATTTCGAAAAATGCGCCCAGAATTCCGAGAAGGCTAATCCCTTTGAAAATTTCGAAAAATGCGCCCAGAATTCCGAAAAGGCTTAACCCTTTTTTGAAAATTTCGAAAAATGCGCCCAGAATTCCGAGAAGGCTAACCCCTTTGAAAATTTCGAAAAATGCGCCCAGAATTCCGAGAAGGCTAACCCCTTTGAAAATTTCAAAAAATGCGCCCAGAATTCCGAGAAGGCTAACCCCTTTGAAAATTTCGAAAAATGCGCCCAGAATTCCGAGAAGGCTAACCCCTTTGACCATTTCGAAAAATGCGACCAGAATTCCGAGAAGGCTAACCCCTTTGAAAATTTCGAAAAATGCGCCCAGAATTCCGAGAAGGCTAACCCCTTTAAAATTTCAAAAAATGCTCCCATAATTCCGAGAAGGCTAACCACTTTGAAAATTTCGAAAAATGCGCCCAGAATCCGAGAAGGCTGACCCCTTTGACCATTTCGAAAAATGCGACCAGAATTCCGAGAAGGCTAACCCCTTTGAAAATTTCGAAAAATGAGCCCAGAATTCCGAGAAGGCTAACCCCTTTGAAAATATGAAAAATGCGGCCAGAATTCCGAGAAGGCAAACCCTTTGAAAATTTCGAAAAATGCGCCCAGAATTCCGAGAAGACTAACCCCTTTGAAAATTTCGAAAAATGCGCCCAGAATTCCGAGAAGGCTAACCCCTTTGAAAATTTCGAAAAATGCACCTGAGAATTCCGAGAAGGCTAACCCCTTTGAAAATTTCGAAAAATGTGCCCAGAATTCCGAGAAGGCTAACCCCTTTTAAAATTTCGAAAAATGCGCACAGAATTCCGAGAAGGCTAACCCCTTTGAAAATTTCGAAAAATGCGGCCAGAATTCCGAGAAGGCTAACCCCTCTGAAAATTTCGAAAAATGCGGCCAGAATTCCGAGAAGGCTAACCCCTTTGAAAATTTCGAAAAATGCGCCTTGAATTCCGAGAAGGCTAACCCCTTTGAAAATTTCGAAAAATGCGCCCAGAATTCCGAGAAGGCTAACCCCTTTGAAAATTTCGAAAAATGCGCCCAGAATTCCGAGAAGACTAACCTCTTTGAAAATTTCGAAAAATGCGCCCAGAATTCCGAGAAGGCTAACCCCTTTGAAAATTTCAAAAAATGCGCCCAGAATTCCGAGAAGGCTAACCCCTTTGAAAATTTAGAAAAATGCGCCCAGAATTCCGAAAAGGCTAACCCCTTTGAAAATTTCGATAAATGCGACCAGAATTCCGAGAAGGCTAACCCCTTTGAAAATTTCGAAAAATGCGCCCAGAATTCCGAGAAGGCTAACCCCTTTGAAAATTTCGAAAAATGCGCCCAGAATTCCGAGAAGACTAACCCCTTTGAAAATTTCGAAAAATGCGCCCAGAATTCCGAGAAGGCTGACCCCTTTGAAAATTTAAAAAAATGCGCCCATAATTTCGAAAAGGCTAACCCCTTTGAAAATTTCGAAAAATGCGCCCAGAATTCCGAGAAGGCTAACCCCTTTGACCATTTCGAAAAATGCGACCAGAATTCCGAGAAGGCTAACCCCTTTGAAAATTTCGAAAAATGCGAACAGAATTCCGAGAAGGCTAACCCCTTTGAAAATTTCGAAAAATGCGGCCAGAATTCCGAGAAGGCTAACCCCTTTGACCATTTCGAAAAATGCGACCAGAATTCCGAGAAGGCTAACCCCTTTGAAAATTTCGAAAAATGCGAACAGAATTCCGAGAAGGCTAACCCCTTTGAAAATTTCGAAAAATGCGCACAGAATTCCGAGAAGGCTAACCCCTTTGAAAATTTCGAAAAATGCGGCCAGAATTCCGAGAAGGCTAACCCCTTTGAAAATTTCGAAAAATGCGCCCAGAATTCCGAGAAGGCTAACCCCTTTGAAAATTTCGAAAAATGCGCCCAGAATTCCGAGAAGGCTAACCCCTTTGAAAGTTTCAAAAAATGCGCCCAGAATTCCGAGAAGGCTAACCCCTTTGAAAATTTCAAAAAATGCGCCCAGAATTGCGAGAAGGCTAACCCCTTTGAAAATTTCGAAAAATGCGGCCAGAGTTCCGGGAAAGCTAACCCCTTTGAAAATTTCGAAAAATGCGCCCAGAATTCCGAGAAGACTAACCCCTTTGAAAATTTCGAAAAATGCGCCCAGAATTCCGAGAAGGCTAATCCCTTTGAAAATTTCGAAAAATGCGCCCAGAATTCCGAAAAGGCTTAACCCTTTTTTGAAAATTTCGAAAAATGCGCCCAGAATTCCGAGAAGGCTAACCCCTTTGAAAATTTCGAAAAATGCGCCCAGAATTCCGAGAAGGCTAACCCCTTTGAAAATTTCAAAAAATGCGCCCAGAATTCCGAGAAGGCTAACCCCTTTGAAAATTTCGAAAAATGCGCCCAGAATTCCGAGAAGGCTAACCCCTTTGACCATTTCGAAAAATGCGACCAGAATTCCGAGAAGGCTAACCCCTTTGAAAATTTCGAAAAATGCGCCCAGAATTCCGAGAAGGCTAACCCCTTTGAAAATTTCGAAAAATGAGCCCAGAATTCCGAGAAGGCTAACCCCTTTGAAAATTTCGAAAAATGCGCCCAGAATTCCGAGAAGGCTAACCCCTTTGAAAATTTCAATAAATGCGCCCAGAATTCCGAGAAGGCTAACCCCTTTGAAAATTTCAAAAAATGCGCCCAGAATTCCGAGAAGGCTAACCCCTTTGAAAATTTCAAAAAATGCGCCCAGAATTCCGAGAAGGCTAACCCCTTTGAAAATTTCGAAAAATGCGCCCAGAATTCCGAGAAGGCTAACCCCTTTGAAAATTTCAAAAAATGCGCCCATAATTCCGAGAAGGCTAACCCCTTTGAAAATTTCGAAAAATGAGCCCAGAATTCCGAGAATGCTAACCCCTTTGAAAATTTAGAAAAATGCGCCTTGAATTCCGAGAAGGCTAACCCCTTTGAAAATTTCGAAAAATGCGCCCAGAATTCCGAGAAGGCTAACCCCTTTGAAAATTTCGAAAAATGCGCCCAGAATTCCGAGAAGGCTAACCCCTTTGACCATTTCGAAAAATGCGACCAGAATTCCGAGAAGGCTAACCCCTTTGAAAATTTCGAAAAATGCGCCCAGAATTCCGAGAAGGCTAACCCCTTTGAAAATTTCGAAAAATGAGCCCAGAATTCCGAGAATGCTAACCCCTTTGAAAATTTAGAAAAATGCGCCTTGAATTCCGAGAAGGCTAACCCCTTTGAAAATTTCGAAAAATGCGGCCAGAATTCCGAGAAGGCTAACCCCTTTGAAAATTTCGAAAAATGCGCCCAGAATTCCGAGAAGGCTAACTCCTTTGAAAATTTAGAAAAATGCGCCCAGAATTCCGAAAAGGCTAACCCCTTTGAAAATTTCGAAAAATGCGACCAGAATTCCGAGAAGGCTAACCCCTTTGAAAATTTCGAAAAATGCGCCTTGAATTCCGAGAAGGCTAACCCCTTTGAAAATTTCGAAAAATGAGCCCAGAATTCCGAGAAGGCTAACCCCTTTGAAAATTTCGAAAAATGAGCCCAGAATTCCGAGAAGGCTAACCCCTTTCAAAATTTCAAAAAATGCGCCCAGAATTCCGAGAAGGCTAACCCCTTTGAAAATTTCAAAAAATGCGCCCAGAATTCCGAGAAGGCCATCCCCTTTGAAAATTTCAAAAAATTCGCCCAGAATTCCGAGAAGGCTAACCCCTTTGAAAATTTAGAAAAATGCGCCCAGAATTCCGAAAAGGCTAACCCCTTTGAAAATTTCGAAAAATGCGCCCAGAATTCCGAAAAGGCTTAACCCTTTTTTGAAAATTTCGAAAAATGCGCCCAGAATTCCGAGAAGGCTAACCCCTTTGAAAATTTCGAAAATGCGCCCAGAATTCCGAGAAGGCTGACCCCTTTGAAAATTTCAAAAATTGCGCCCATAATTTCGAGAAGGCTAACCCCTTTGAAAATTTCGAAAAATGCGCCCAGAATTCCGAGAAGGCTAACCCCTTTGACCATTTCGAAAAATGCGACCAGAATTCCGAGAAGGCTAACCCCTTTGAAAATTTCGAAAAATGCGAACAGAATTCCGAGAAGGCTAATCCCTTTGAAAATTTCGAAAAATGCGCCCAGAATTCCGAAAAGGCTTAACCCTTTTTTGAAAATTTCGAAAAATGCGCCCAGAATTCCGAGAAGGCTAACCCCTTTGAAAATTTCGAAAAATGCGCCCAGAATTCCGAGAAGGCTAACCCCTTTGAAAATTTCGAAAAATGAGCCCAGAATTCCGAGAAGGCTAACCCCCTTTGAAAATTTCGAAAAATGCGCACAGAATTCCGAGAAGGCTAACCCCTTTGAAAATTTCGAAAAATGCGACCAGAATTCCGAGAAGGCTAACCCCTTTGAAAATTTCGAAAAATGAGCCCAGTATTCCGAGAAGGCTAACCCCTTTGAAAATTTCGAAAAATTTGCCCAGAATTCCGAGAAGGCTAACCCCTTTGAAAATTTCAAAAAATGCGCCCATAATTCCGAGAAGGCTAACCCCTTTGAAAATTTCGAAAAATGCGCCCAGAATTCCGAGAAGGCTAACCCCTTTGACCATTTCGAAAAATGCGACCAGAATTCCGAGAAGGCTAACCCCTTTGAAAATTTCGAAAAATGCGCCCAGAATTCCGAGAAGGCTAACCCCTTTGAAAATTTCGAAAAATGAGCCCAGAATTCCGAGAAGGCTAACCCCTTTGAAAATTTCAAAAAATGCTCCCATAATTCCGAGAAGGCTAACCACTTTGAAAATTTCGAAAAATGCGCCCAGAATCCGAGAAGGCTGACCCCTTTGACCATTTCGAAAAATGCGACCACAATTCCGAGAAGGCTAACCCCTTTGAAAATTTCGAAAAATGCGCCCAGAATTCCGAAAAGGCTTAACCCTTTTTTGAAAATTTCGAAAAATGCGCCCAGAATTCCGAGAAGGCTAACCCCTTTGAAAATTTCGAAAATGCGCCCAGAATTCCGAGAAGGCTGACCCCTTTGAAAATTTCAAAAATTGCGCCCATAATTTCGAGAAGGCTAACCCCTTTGAAAATTTAGAAAAATGCGCCCAGAATTCCGAGAAGGCTAATCCCTTTGAAAATTTCGAAAAATGCGCCCAGAATTCCGAAAAGGCTTAACCCTTTTTTGAAAATTTCGAAAAATGCGCCAAGAATTCCGAGAAGGCTAACCCCTTTGAAAATTTCGAAAAATGCGCCCAGAATTCCGAGAAGGCTAACCCCTTTGAAAATTTCGAAAAATGAGCCCAGAATTCCGAGAAGGCTAACCGCCTTTGAAAATTTCGAAAAATGCGCACAGAATTCCGAGAAGGCTAACCCCTTTGAAAATTTCGAAAAATGCGACCAGAATTCCGAGAAGGCTAACCCCTTTGAAAATTTCGAAAAATGAGCCCAGAATTCCGAGAAGGCTAACCCCTTTGAAAATTTCGAAAAATGCGCCCAGAATTCCGAGAAGGCTAACCCCTTTGAAAATTTCAAAAAATGCGCCCATAATTCCGAGAAGGCTAACCCCTTTGAAAATTTCGAAAAATGCGCCCAGAATTCCGAGAAGGCTAACCCCTTTGACCATTTCGAAAAATGCGCCCAGAATTCCGAGAAGGCTAACCCCTTTGAAAATTTCAATAAATGCGCCCAGAATTCCGAGAAGGCTAACCCCTTTGAAAATTTCAAAAAATGCGCCCAGAATTCCGAGAAGGCTAACCCCTTTGAAAATTTCGAAAAATGCGCCCAGAATTCCGAGAAGACTAACCCCTTTGAAAATTTCGAAAAATGCGCCCACAATTCCGAGAAGGCTAACCCCTTTGAAAATTTCGAAAAATGCGCCCACAATTCCGAGAAGGCTAACCCCTTTGAAAATTTCGAAAAATGCGCCCAGAATTCCGAGAAGGCTAACCCCTTTAAAATTTCAAAAAATGCTCCCATAATTCCGAGAAGGCTAACCACTTTGAAAATTTCGAAAAATGCGCCCAGAATCCGAGAAGGCTGACCCCTTTGACCATTTCGAAAAATGCGACCACAATTCCGAGAAGGCTAACCCCTTTGAAAATTTCGAAAAATGAGCCCAGAATTCCGAGAAGGCTAACCCCTTTGAAAATATGAAAAATGCGGCCAGAATTCCGAGAAGGCAAACCCTTTGAAAATTTCGAAAAATGCGCCCAGAATTCCGAGAAGACTAACCCCTTTGAAAATTTCGAAAAATGCGCCCAGAATTCCGAGAAGGCTAACCCCATTGAAAATTTCGAAAAATGCACCTGAGAATTCCGAGAAGGCTAACCCCTTTGAAAATTTCGAAAAATGTGCCCAGAATTCCGAGAAGGCTAACCCCTTTGAAAATTTCGAAAAATGCGCACAGAATTCCGAGAAGGCTAACCCCTTTGAAAATTTCGAAAAATGCGGCCAGAATTCCGAGAAGGCTAACCCCTCTGAAAATTTCGAAAAATGCGGCCAGAATTCCGAGAAGGCTAACCCCTTTGAAAATTTCGAAAAATGCGCCTTGAATTCCGAGAAGGCTAACCCCTTTGAAAATTTCGAAAAATGCGCCCAGAATTCCGAGAAGGCTAACCCCTTTGAAAATTTCGAAAAATGCGCCCAGAATTCCGAGAAGACTAACCCCTTTGAAAATTTCGAAAAATGCGCCCAGAATTCCGAGAAGGCTAACCCCTTTGAAAATTTCAAAAAATGCGCCCAGAATTCCGAGAAGGCTAACCCCTTTGAAAATTTAGAAAAATGCGCCCAGAATTCCGAAAAGGCTAACCCCTTTGAAAATTTCGATAAATGCGACCAGAATTCCGAGAAGGCTAACCCCTTTGAAAATTTCGAAAAATGCGCCCAGAATTCCGAGAAGGCTAACCCCTTTGAAAATTTCGAAAAATGCGCCCAGAATTCCGAGAAGACTAACCCCTTTGAAAATTTCGAAAAATGCGCCCAGAATTCCGAGAAGGCTGACCCCTTTGAAAATTTAAAAAAATGCGCCCATAATTTCGAAAAGGCTAACCCCTTTGAAAATTTCGAAAAATGCGCCCAGAATTCCGAGAAGGCTAACCCCTTTGACCATTTCGAAAAATGCGACCAGAATTCCGAGAAGGCTAACCCCTTTGAAAATTTCGAAAAATGCGAACAGAATTCCGAGAAGGCTAACCCCTTTGAAAATTTCGAAAAATGCGCACAGAATTCCGAGAAGGCTAACCCCTTTGAAAATTTCGAAAAATGCGGCCAGAATTCCGAGAAGGC
The DNA here is from genome assembly GCA_964059195.1 of Ectobius pallidus. Classification (NCBI taxonomy): domain Eukaryota; kingdom Metazoa; phylum Arthropoda; class Insecta; order Blattodea; family Ectobiidae; genus Ectobius; species Ectobius pallidus. Next base: position 91,711,807 of record CAXKWD010000009.1, read on the forward strand.
TAACCCCTTTGAAAATTTCGAAAAATGCGCCCAGAATTCCGAGAAGGCTAACCCCTTTGAAAATTTCGAAAAATGCGCCCAGAATTCCGAGAAGGCTAACCCCTTTGAAAATTTCAAAAAATGCGCCCAGAATTCCGAGAAGGCTAACCCCTTTGAAAATTTCAAAAAATGCGCCCAGAACTGCGAGAAGGCTAACCCCTTTGAAAATTTCGAAAAATGCGGCCAGAGTTCCGAGAAAGCTAACCCCTTTGAAAATTTCGAAAAATGCGCCCAGAATTCCGAGAAGGCTAACCCCTTTGAAAATTTCAAAAAATGCGCCCATAATTCCGAGAAGGCTAACCCCTTTGAAAATTTCGAAAATGCGCCCAGAATTCCGAGAAGGCTTAACCCTTTTTTTGAAAATTTCGAAAAATGCGCCCAGAATTCCGAGAAGGCTAACCCCTTTGAAAATTTCAAAAAATGCGCCCATAATTCCGAGAAGGCTAACCCCTTTGAAAATTTCGAAAAATGCGCCCAGAATTCCGAGAAGACTAACCCCTTTGACCATTTCGAAAAATGCGACCAGAATTCCGAGAAGGCTAACCCCTTTGAAAATTTCAAAAAATGCGCCCATAATTCCGAGAAGGCTAACCCCTTTGAAAATTTCGAAAATGCGCCCAGAATTCCGAGAAGGCTAACCCCTTTGAAAATTTCGAAAAATGAGCCCAGAATTCCGAGAAAGCTAACCCCTTTGAAAATTTCGAAAAATGCGCCCAGAATTCCGAGAAGGCTAACCCCTTTGAAAATTTCAATAAATGCGCCCAGAATTCCGAGAAGGCTAACCCCTTTGAAAATTTCAAAAAATGCGCCCACAATTCCGAGAAGGCTAACCCCTTTGAAAATTTCGAAAAATGCGCCCACAATTCCGAGAAGGCTAACCCCTTTGAAAATTTCGAAAAATGCGCCCAGAATTCCGAGAAGGCTAACCCCTTTAAAATTTCAAAAAATGCTCCCATAATTCCGAGAAGGCTAACCACTTTGAAAATTTCGAAAAATGCGCCCAGAATCCGAGAAGGCTGACCCCTTTGACCATTTCGAAAAATGCGACCAGAATTCCGAGAAGGCTAACCCCTTTGAAAATTTCGAAAAATGAGCCCAGAATTCCGAGAAGGCTAACCCCTTTGAAAATATGAAAAATGCGGCCAGAATTCCGAGAAGGCAAACCCTTTGAAAATTTCGAAAAATGCGCCCAGAATTCCGAGAAGACTAACCCCTTTGAAAATTTCGAAAAATGCGCCCAGAATTCCGAGAAGGCTAACCCCTTTGAAAATTTCGAAAAATGCACCTGAGAATTCCGAGAAGGCTAACCCCTTTGAAAATTTCGAAAAATGTGCCCAGAATTCCGAGAAGGCTAACCCCTTTGAAAATTTCGAAAAATGCGCACAGAATTCCGAGAAGGCTAACCCCTTTGAAAATTTCGAAAAATGCGGCCAGAATTCCGAGAAGGCCAACCCCTCTGAAAATTTCGAAAAATGCGGCCAGAATTCCGAGAAGGCTAACCCCTTTGAAAATTTCGAAAAATGCGCCTTGAATTCCGAGAAGGCTAACCCCTTTGAAAATTTCGAAAAATGCGCCCAGAATTCCGAGAAGGCTAACCCCTTTGAAAATTTCGAAAAATGCGCCCAGAATTCCGAGAAGACTAACCCCTTTGAAAATTTCGAAAAATGCGCCCAGAATTCCGAGAAGGCTAACCCCTTTGAAAATTTCAAAAAATGCGCCCAGAATTCCGAGAAGGCTAACCCCTTTGAAAATTTAGAAAAATGCGCCCAGAATTCCAAAAAGGCTAACCCCTTTGAAAATTTCGATAAATGCGACCAGAATTCCGAGAAGGCTAACCCCTTTGAAAATTTCGAAAAATGCGCCCAGAATTCCGAGAAGGCTAACCCCTTTGAAAATTTCGAAAAATGCGCCCAGAATTCCGAGAAGACTAACCCCTTTGAAAATTTCGAAAAATGCGCCCAGAATTCCGAGAAGGCTGACCCCTTTGAAAATTTAAAAAAATGCGCCCATAATTTCGAAAAGGCTAACCCCTTTGAAAATTTCGAAAAATGCGCCCAGAATTCCGAGAAGGCTAACCCCTTTGACCATTTCGAAAAATGCGACCAGAATTCCGAGAAGGCTAACCCCTTTGAAAATTTCGAAAAATGCGAACAGAATTCCGAGAAGGCTAACCCCTTTGAAAATTTCGAAAAATGCGCACAGAATTCCGAGAAGGCTAACCCCTTTGAAAATTTCGAAAAATGCGGCCAGAATTCCGAGAAGGCTAACCCCTTTGAAAATTTCGAAAAATGCGCCCAGAATTCCGAGAAGGATAACCCCTTTGAAAATTTCGAAAAATGCGCCCAGAATTCCGAGAAGGCTAACCCCTTTGAAAATTTCAAAAAATGCGCCCAGAATTCCGAGAAGGCTAACCCCTTTGAAAATTTCAAAAAATGCGCCCAGAACTGCGAGAAGGCTAACCCCTTTGAAAATTTCGAAAAATGCGGCCAGAGTTCCGAGAAAGCTAACCCCTTTGAAAATTTCGAAAAATGCGCCCAGAATTCCGAGAAGACTAACCCCTTTGAAAATTTCGAAAAATGCGCCCAGAATTCCGAGAAGGCTAATCCCTTTGAAAATTTCGAAAAATGCGCCCAGAATTCCGAAAAGGCTTAACCCTTTTTTGAAAATTTCGAAAAATGCGCCCAGAATTCCGAGAAGGCTAACCCCTTTGAAAATTTCAAAAAATGCGCCCATAATTCCGAGAAGGCTAACCCCTTTGAAAATTTCGAAAAATGCGCCCAGAATTCCGAGAAGGCTAACCCCTTTGACCATTTCGAAAAATGCGACCAGAATTCCGAGAAGGCTAACCCCTTTGAAAATTTCAAAAAATGCGCCCATAATTCCGAGAAGGCTAACCCCTTTGAAAATTTCGAAAATGCGCCCAGGATTCCGAGAAGGCTAACCCCTTTGAAAATTTCGAAAAATGAGCCCAGAATTCCGAGAAGGCTAACCCCTTTGAAAATTTCGAAAAATGCGCCCAGAATTCCGAGAAGGCTAACCCCTTTGAAAATTTCAATAAATGCGCCCAGAATTCCGAGAAGGCTAACCCCTTTGAAAATTTCAAAAAATGCGCCCAGAATTCCGAGAAGACTAACCCCTTTGAAAATTTCAATAAATGCGCCCAGAATTCCGAGAAGGCTAACCCCTTTGAAAATTTCAAAAAATGCGCCCACAATTCCGAGAAGGCTAACCCCTTTGAAAATTTCGAAAAATGCGCCCACAATTCCGAGAAGGCTAACCCCTTTGAAAATTTCGAAAAATGCGCCCAGAATTCCGAGAAGGCTAACCCCTTTAAAATTTCAAAAAATGCTCCCATAATTCCGAGAAGGCTAACCACTTTGAAAATTTCGAAAAATGCGCCCAGAATCCGAGAAGGCTGACCCCTTTGACCATTTCGAAAAATGCGACCAGAATTCCGAGAAGGCTAACCCCTTTGAAAATTTCGAAAAATGAGCCCAGAATTCCGAGAAGGCTAACCCCTTTGAAAATATGAAAAATGCGGCCAGAATTCCGAGAAGGCAAACCCTTTGAAAATTTCAAAAAATGCGCCCAGAATTCCGAGAAGACTAACCCCTTTGAAAATTTCGAAAAATGCGCCCAGAATTCCGAGAAGGCTAACCCCTTTGAAAATTTCGAAAAATGCACCTGAGAATTCCGAGAAGGCTAACCCCTTTGAAAATTTCGAAAAATGTGCCCAGAATTCCGAGAAGGCTAACCCCTTTGAAAATTTCGAAAAATGCGCACAGAATTCCGAGAAGGCTAACCCCTTTGAAAATTTCGAAAAATGCGGCCAGAATTCCGAGAAGGCTAACCCCTCTGAAAATTTCGAAAAATGCGGCCAGAATTCCGAGAAGGCTAACCCCTTTGAAAATTTCGAAAAATGCGCCTTGAATTCCGAGAAGGCAAACCCCTTTGAAAATTTCGAAAAATGCGCCCAGAATTCCGAGAAGGCTAACCCCTTTGAAAATTTCGAAAAATGCGCCCAGAATTCCGAGAAGACTAACCCCTTTGAAAATTTCGAAAAATGCGCCCAGAATTCCGAGAAGGCTAACCCCTTTGAAAATTTCAAAAAATGCGCCCAGAATTCCGAGAAGGCTAACCCCTTTGAAAATTTAGAAAAATGCGCCCAGAATTCCGAAAAGGCTAACCCCTTTGAAAATTTCGATAAATGCGACCAGAATTCCGAGAAGGCTAACCCCTTTGAAAATTTCGAAAAATGCGCCCAGAATTCCGAGAAAGCTAACCCCTTTGAAAATTTCGAAAAATGCGCCCAGAATTCCGAGAAGACTAACCCCTTTGAAAATTTCGAAAAATGCGCCCAGAATTCCGAGAAGGCTGACCCCTTTGAAAATTTAAAAAAATGCGCCCATAATTTCGAAAAGGCTAACCCCTTTGAAAATTTCGAAAAATGCGCCCAGAATTCCGAGAAGGCTAACCCCTTTGACCATTTCGAAAAATGCGACCAGAATTCCGAGAAGGCTAACCCCTTTGAAAATTTCGAAAAATGCGAACAGAATTCCGAGAAGGCTAACCCCTTTGAAAATTTCGAAAAATGCGCACAGAATTCCGAGAAGGCTAACCCCTTTGAAAATTTCGAAAAATGCGGCCAGAATTCCGAGAAGGCTAACCCCTTTGAAAATTTCGAAAAATGCGCCCAGAATTCCGAGAAGGCTAACCCCTTTGAAAATTTCGAAAAATGCGCCCAGAATTCCGAGAAGGCTAACCCCTTTGAAAATTTCAAAAAATGCGCCCAGAATTCCGAGAAGGCTAACCCCTTTGAAAATTTCAAAAAATGCGCCCAGAACTGCGAGAAGGCTAACCCCTTTGAAAATTTCGAAAAATGCGGCCAGAGTTCCGAGAAAGCTAACCCCTTTGAAAATTTCGAAAAATGCGCCCAGAATTCCGAGAAGACTAACCCCTTTGAAAATTTCGAAAAATGCGCCCAGAATTCCGAGAAGGCTAATCCCTTTGAAAATTTCGAAAAATGCGCCCAGAATTCCGAAAAGGCTTAACCCTTTTTTGAAAATTTCGAAAAATGCGCCCAGAATTCCGAGAAGGCTAACCCCTTTGAAAATTTCAAAAAATGCGCCCATAATTCCGAGAAGGCTAACCCCTTTGAAAATTTCGAAAAATGCGCCCAGAATTCCGAGAAGGCTAACCCCTTTGAAAATTTCAAAAAATGCGCCCATAATTCCGAGAAGGCTAACCCCTTTGAAAATTTCGAAAATGCGCCCAGAATTCCGAGAAGGCTAACCCCTTTGAAAATTTCGAAAAATGAGCCCAGAATTCCGAGAAGGCTAACCCCTTTGAAAATTTCGAAAAATGCGCCCAGAATTCCGAGAAGGCTAACCCCTTTGAAAATTTCAATAAATGCGCCCAGAATTCCGAGAAGGCTAACCCCTTTGAAAATTTCAAAAAATGCGCCCAGAATTCCGAGAAGGCTAACCCCTTTGAAAATTTCAAAAAATGCGCGCAGAATTCCGAGAAGACTAACCCCTTTGAAAATTTCGAAAAATGCGCCCAGAATTCCGAGAAGGCTAACCCCTTTGAAAATTTCAAAAAATGCGCCCATAATTCCGAGAAGGCTAACCCCTTTGAAAATTTCGAAAAATGCGCCCAGAATTCCGAGAACGCTAACCCCTTTGACCATTTCGAAAAATGCGACCAGAATTCCGAGAAGGCTAACCCCTTTGAAAATTTAAAAAAATGCGCCCAGAATTCCGAGAAGGCCATCCCCTTTGAAAATTTCAAAAAATGCGCCCAGAATTCCGAGAAGGCTAACCCCTTTGAAAATTTAGAAAAATGCGCCTTGAATTCCGAGAAGGCTAACCCCTTTGAAAATTTCGAAAAATGCGCCCAGAATTCCGAGAAGGCTAACCCCTTTGAAAATTTCGAAAAATGCGCCCAGAATTCCGAGAAGGCTAACCCCTTTGAAAATTTCGAAAAATGAGCCCAGAATTCCGAGAAGGCTAACCCCTTTGAAAATTTCGAAAAATGCGCCCAGAATTCCGAGAAGGCTAACCCCTTTGAAAATTTCAAAAAATGCGCCCAGAATTCCGAGAAGGCCATCCCCTTTGAAAATTTCAAAAAATGCGCCCAGAATTCCGAGAAGGCTAACCCCTTTGAAAATTTAGAAAAATGCGCCCAGAATTCCGAAAAGGCTAACCCCTTTGAAAATTTCGAAAAATGCGACCAGAATTCCGAGAAGGCTAACCCCTTTGAAAATTTCGAAAAATGCGCCCAGAATTCCGAGAAGGCTAACCCCTTTGAAAATTTCGAAAAATGCGCCCAGAATTCCGAGAAGACTAACCCCTTTGAAAATTTCGAAAAATGCGCCCAGAATTCCGAGAAGGCTGACCCCTTTGAAAATTTAAAAAAATGCGCCCATAATTTCGAGAAGGCTAACCCCTTTGAAAATTTCGAAAAATGCGCCCAGAATTCCGAGAAGGCTAACTCCTTTGACCATTTCGAAAAATGCGACCAGAATTCCGAGAAGGCTAACCCCTTTGAAAATTTCGAAAAATGCGAACAGAATTCCGAGAAGGCTAACCCCTTTGAAAATTTCGAAAAATGCGCACAGAATTCCGAGAAGGCTAACCCCTTTGAAAATTTCGAAAAATGCGGCCAGAATTCCGAGAAGGCTAACCCCTTTGAAAATTTCGAAAAATGCGCCCAGAATTCCGAGAAGGCTAACCCCTTTGAAAATTTCGAAAAATGCGCCCAGAATTCCGAGAAGGCTAACCCCTTTGAAAATTTCAAAAAATGCGCCCAGAATTCCGAGAAGGCTAACCCCTTTGAAAATTTCAAAAAATGCGCCCAGAATTGCGAGAAGGCTAACCCCTTTGAAAATTTCGAAAAATGCGGCCAGAGTTCCGAGAAAGCTAACCCCTTTGAAAATTTCGAAAAATGCGCCCAGAATTCCGAGAAGACTAACCCCTTTGAAAATTTCGAAAAATGCGCCCAGAATTCCGAGAAGGCTAATCCCTTTGAAAATTTCGAAAAATGCGCCCAGAATTCCGAAAAGGCTTAACCCTTTTTTGAAAATTTCGAAAAATGCGCCCAGAATTCCGAGAAGGCTAACCCCTTTGAAAATTTCGAAAAATGCGCCCAGAATTCCGAGAAGGCTAACCCCTTTGAAAATTTCGAAAAATGAGCCCAGAATTCCGAGAAGGCTAACCCCCTTTGAAAATTTCGAAAAATGCGCACAGAATTCCGAGAAGGCTAACCCCTTTGAAAATTTCGAAAAATGCGACCAGAATTCCGAGAAGGCTAACCCCTTTGAAAATTTCGAAAAATGAACCCAGAATTCCGAGAAGGCTAACCCCTTTGAAAATTTCGAAAAATGCGCCCAGAATTCCGAGAAGGCTAACCCCTTTGAAAATTTCAAAAAATGCGCCCATAATTCCGAGAAGGCTAACCCCTTTGAAAATTTCGAAAAATGCGCCCAGAATTCCGAGAAGACTAACCCCTTTGAAAATTTCGAAAAATGCGCCCAGAATTCCGAGAAGGCTAATCCCTTTGAAAATTTCGAAAAATGCGCCCAGAATTCCGAAAAGGCTTAACCCTTTTTTGAAAATTTCGAAAAATGCGCCCAGAATTCCGAGAAGGCTAACCCCTTTGAAAATTTCAAAAAATGCGCCCATAATTCCGAGAAGGCTAACCCCTTTGAAAATTTCGAAAAATGCGCCCAGAATTCCGAGAAGGCTAACCCCTTTGACCATTTCGAAAAATGCGACCAGAATTCCGAGAAGGCTAACCCCTTTGAAAATTTCAAAAAATGCGCCCATAATTCCGAGAAGGCTAACCCCTTTGAAAATTTCGAAAATGCGCCCAGGATTCCGAGAAGGCTAACCCCTTTGAAAATTTCGAAAAATGAGCCCAGAATTCCGAGAAGGCTAACCCCTTTGAAAATTTCGAAAAATGCGCCCAGAATTCCGAGAAGGCTAACCCCTTTGAAAATTTCAATAAATGCGCCCAGAATTCCGAGAAGGCTAACCCCTTTGAAAATTTCAAAAAATGCGCCCAGAATTCCGAGAAGACTAACCCCTTTGAAAATTTCAATAAATGCGCCCAGAATTCCGAGAAGGCTAACCCCTTTGAAAATTTCAAAAAATGCGCCCACAATTCCGAGAAGGCTAACCCCTTTGAAAATTTCGAAAAATGCGCCCACAATTCCGAGAAGGCTAACCCCTTTGAAAATTTCGAAAAATGCGCCCAGAATTCCGAGAAGGCTAACCCCTTTAAAATTTCAAAAAATGCTCCCATAATTCCGAGAAGGCTAACCACTTTGAAAATTTCGAAAAATGCGCCCAGAATCCGAGAAGGCTGACCCCTTTGACCATTTCGAAAAATGCGACCAGAATTCCGAGAAGGCTAACCCCTTTGAAAATTTCGAAAAATGAGCCCAGAATTCCGAGAAGGCTAACCCCTTTGAAAATATGAAAAATGCGGCCAGAATTCCGAGAAGGCAAACCCTTTGAAAATTTCAAAAAATGCGCCCAGAATTCCGAGAAGACTAACCCCTTTGAAAATTTCGAAAAATGCGCCCAGAATTCCGAGAAGGCTAACCCCTTTGAAAATTTCGAAAAATGCACCTGAGAATTCCGAGAAGGCTAACCCCTTTGAAAATTTCGAAAAATGTGCCCAGAATTCCGAGAAGGCTAACCCCTTTGAAAATTTCGAAAAATGCGCACAGAATTCCGAGAAGGCTAACCCCTTTGAAAATTTCGAAAAATGCGGCCAGAATTCCGAGAAGGCTAACCCCTCTGAAAATTTCGAAAAATGCGGCCAGAATTCCGAGAAGGCTAACCCCTTTGAAAATTTCGAAAAATGCGCCTTGAATTCCGAGAAGGCAAACCCCTTTGAAAATTTCGAAAAATGCGCCCAGAATTCCGAGAAGGCTAACCCCTTTGAAAATTTCGAAAAATGCGCCCAGAATTCCGAGAAGACTAACCCCTTTGAAAATTTCGAAAAATGCGCCCAGAATTCCGAGAAGGCTAACCCCTTTGAAAATTTCAAAAAATGCGCCCAGAATTCCGAGAAGGCTAACCCCTTTGAAAATTTAGAAAAATGCGCCCAGAATTCCGAAAAGGCTAACCCCTTTGAAAATTTCGATAAATGCGACCAGAATTCCGAGAAGGCTAACCCCTTTGAAAATTTCGAAAAATGCGCCCAGAATTCCGAGAAGGCTAACCCCTTTGAAAATTTCGAAAAATGCGCCCAGAATTCCGAGAAGACTAACCCCTTTGAAAATTTCGAAAAATGCGCCCAGAATTCCGAGAAGGCTGACCCCTTTGAAAATTTAAAAAAATGCGCCCATAATTTCGAAAAGGCTAACCCCTTTGAAAATTTCGAAAAATGCGCCCAGAATTCCGAGAAGGCTAACCCCTTTGACCATTTCGAAAAATGCGACCAGAATTCCGAGAAGGCTAACCCCTTTGAAAATTTCGAAAAATGCGAACAGAATTCCGAGAAGGCTAACCCCTTTGAAAATTTCGAAAAATGCGCACAGAATTCCGAGAAGGCTAACCCCTTTGAAAATTTCGAAAAATGCGGCCAGAATTCCGAGAAGGCTAACCCCTTTGAAAATTTCGAAAAATGCGCCCAGAATTCCGAGAAGGCTAACCCCTTTGAAAATTTCGAAAAATGCGCCCAGAATTCCGAGAAGGCTAACCCCTTTGAAAATTTCAAAAAATGCGCCCAGAATTCCGAGAAGGCTAACCCCTTTGAAAATTTCAAAAAATGCGCCCAGAACTGCGAGAAGGCTAACCCCTTTGAAAATTTCGAAAAATGCGGCCAGAGTTCCGAGAAAGCTAACCCCTTTGAAAATTTCGAAAAATGCGCCCAGAATTCCGAGAAGACTAACCCCTTTGAAAATTTCGAAAAATGCGCCCAGAATTCCGAGAAGGCTAATCCCTTTGAAAATTTCGAAAAATGCGCCCAGAATTCCGAAAAGGCTTAACCCTTTTTTGAAAATTTCGAAAAATGCGCCCAGAATTCCGAGAAGGCTAACCCCTTTGAAAATTTCAAAAAATGCGCCCATAATTCCGAGAAGGCTAACCCCTTTGAAAATTTCGAAAAATGCGCCCAGAATTCCGAGAAGGCTAACCCCTTTGACCATTTCGAAAAATGCGACCAGAATTCCGAGAAGGCTAACCCCTTTGAAAATTTCAAAAAATGCGCCCATAATTCCGAGAAGGCTAACCCCTTTGAAAATTTCGAAAATGCGCCCAGAATTCCGAGAAGGCTAACCCCTTTGAAAATTTCGAAAAATGAGCCCAGAATTCCGAGAAGGCTAACCCCTTTGAAAATTTCGAAAAATGCGCCCAGAATTCCGAGAAGGCTAACCCCTTTGAAAATTTCAATAAATGCGCCCAGAATTCCGAGAAGGCTAACCCCTTTGAAAATTTCAAAAAATGCGCCCAGAATTCCGAGAAGGCTAACCCCTTTGAAAATTTCAAAAAATGCGCGCAGAATTCCGAGAAGACTAACCCCTTTGAAAATTTCGAAAAATGCGCCCAGAATTCCGAGAAGGCTAACCCCTTTGAAAATTTCAAAAAATGCGCCCATAATTCCGAGAAGGCTAACCCCTTTGAAAATTTCGAAAAATGCGCCCAGAATTCCGAGAAGGCTAACCCCTTTGACCATTTCGAAAAATGCGACCAGAATTCCGAGAAGGCTAACCCCTTTGAAAATTTAAAAAAATGCGCCCAGAATTCCGAGAAGGCCATCCCCTTTGAAAATTTCAAAAAATGCGCCCAGAATTCCGAGAAGGCTAACCCCTTTGAAAATTTAGAAAAATGCGCCTTGAATTCCGAGAAGGCTAACCCCTTTGAAAATTTCGAAAAATGCGCCCAGAATTCCGAGAAGGCTAACCCCTTTGAAAATTTCGAAAAATGCGCCCAGAATTCCGAGAAGGCTAACCCCTTTGAAAATTTCGAAAAATGAGCCCAGAATTCCGAGAAGGCTAACCCCTTTGAAAATTTCGAAAAATGCGCCCAGAATTCCGAGAAGGCTAACCCCTTTGAAAATTTCAAAAAATGCGCCCAGAATTCCGAGAAGGCCATCCCCTTTGAAAATTTCAAAAAATGCGCCCAGAATTCCGAGAAGGCTAACCCCTTTGAAAATTTAGAAAAATGCGCCCAGAATTCCGAAAAGGCTAACCCCTTTGAAAATTTCGAAAAATGCGACCAGAATTCCGAGAAGGCTAACCCCTTTGAAAATTTCGAAAAATGCGCCCAGAATTCCGAGAAGGCTAACCCCTTTGAAAATTTCGAAAAATGCGCCCAGAATTCCGAGAAGACTAACCCCTTTGAAAATTTCGAAAAATGCGCCCAGAATTCCGAGAAGGCTGACCCCTTTGAAAATTTAAAAAAATGCGCCCATAATTTCGAGAAGGCTAACCCCTTTGAAAATTTCGAAAAATGCGCCCAGAATTCCGAGAAGGCTAACTCCTTTGACCATTTCGAAAAATGCGACCAGAATTCCGAGAAGGCTAACCCCTTTGAAAATTTCGAAAAATGCGAACAGAATTCCGAGAAGGCTAACCCCTTTGAAAATTTCGAAAAATGCGCACAGAATTCCGAGAAGGCTAACCCCTTTGAAAATTTCGAAAAATGCGGCCAGAATTCCGAGAAGGCTAACCCCTTTGAAAATTTCGAAAAATGCGCCCAGAATTCCGAGAAGGCTAACCCCTTTGAAAATTTCGAAAAATGCGCCCAGAATTCCGAGAAGGCTAACCCCTTTGAAAATTTCAAAAAATGCGCCCAGAATTCCGAGAAGGCTAACCCCTTTGAAAATTTCAAAAAATGCGCCCAGAATTGCGAGAAGGCTAACCCCTTTGAAAATTTCGAAAAATGCGGCCAGAGTTCCGAGAAAGCTAACCCCTTTGAAAATTTCGAAAAATGCGCCCAGAATTCCGAGAAGACTAACCCCTTTGAAAATTTCGAAAAATGCGCCCAGAATTCCGAGAAGGCTAATCCCTTTGAAAATTTCGAAAAATGCGCCCAGAATTCCGAAAAGGCTTAACCCTTTTTTGAAAATTTCGAAAAATGCGCCCAGAATTCCGAGAAGGCTAACCCCTTTGAAAATTTCGAAAAATGCGCCCAGAATTCCGAGAAGGCTAACCCCTTTGAAAATTTCGAAAAATGAGCCCAGAATTCCGAGAAGGCTAACCCCCTTTGAAAATTTCGAAAAATGCGCACAGAATTCCGAGAAGGCTAACCCCTTTGAAAATTTCGAAAAATGCGACCAGAATTCCGAGAAGGCTAACCCCTTTGAAAATTTCGAAAAATGAACCCAGAATTCCGAGAAGGCTAACCCCTTTGAAAATTTCGAAAAATGCGCCCAGAATTCCGAGAAGGCTAACCCCTTTGAAAATTTCAAAAAATGCGCCCATAATTCCGAGAAGGCTAACCCCTTTGAAAATTTCGAAAAATGCGCCCAGAATTCCGAGAAGGCTAACCCCTTTGACCATTTCGAAAAATGCGCCCATAATTCCGAGAAGGCTAACCCCTTTGAAAATTTCGAAAAATGCGCCCAGAATTCCGAGAAGGCTAACCCCTTTGAAAATTTCGAAAAATGAGCCCAGAATTCCGAGAAGGCTAACCCCTTTGAAAATTTCGAAAAATGCGCCCAGAATTCCGAGAAGGCTAACCCCTTTGAAAATTTCAATAAATGCGCCCAGAATTCCGAGAAGGCTAACCCCTTTGAAAATTTCAAAAAATGCGCCCAGAATTCCGAGAAGGCTAACCCCTTTGACCATTTCGAAAAATGCGACCAGAATTCCGAGAAGGCCCTTTGAAAATTTCGAAAAATGCGCCCAGAATTCCGAGAAGGCTAACCCCTTTGAAAATTTCGAAAAATGAGCCCAGAATTCCGAGAAGGCTAACCCCTTTGAAAATTTCGAAAAATGCGCCCAGAATTCCGAGAAGGCTAACCCCTTTGAAAATTTCAATAAATGCGCCCAGAATTCCGAGAAGGCTAACCCCTTTGAAAATTTCAAAAAATGCGCCCAGAATTCCGAGAAGGCTAACCCCTTTGAAAATTTCGAAAAATGCGCCCAGAATTCCGAGAAGACTAACCCCTTTGAAAATTTCGAAAAATGCGCCCAGAATTCCGAGAAGGCTGACCCCTTTGAAAATTTCAAAAATTGCGCCCATAATTTCGAGAAGGCTAACCCCTTTGAAAATTTCGAAAAATGCGCCCAGAATTCCGAGAAGGCTAACCCCTTTGACCATTTCGAAAAATGCGACCAGAATTCCGAGAAGGCTAACCCCTTTGAAAATTTCGAAAAATGCGAACAGAATTCCGAGAAGGCTAATCCCTTTGAAAATTTCGAAAAATGCGCCCAGAATTCCGAAAAGGCTTAACCCTTTTTTGAAAATTTCGAAAAATGCGCCCAGAATTCCGAGAAGGCTAACCCCTTTGAAAATTTCGAAAAATGCGCCCAGAATTCCGAGAAGGCTAACCCCTTTGAAAATTTCGAAAAATGAGCCCAGAATTCCGAGAAGGCTAACCCCCTTTGAAAATTTCGAAAAATGAGCCCAGAATTCCGAGAAGGCTAACCCCTTTGAAAATTTCGAAAAATGCGCCCAGAATTCCGAGAAGGCTAACCCCTTTGAAAATTTCAAAAAATGCGCCCAGAATTCCGAGAAGGCCATCCCCTTTGAAAATTTCAAAAAATGCGCCCAGAATTCCGAGAAGGCTAACCCCTTTGAAAATTTAGAAAAATGCGCCCAGAATTCCGAAAAGGCTAACCCCTTTGAAAATTTCGAAAAATGCGACCAGAATTCCGAGAAGGCTAACCCCTTTGAAAATTTCGAAAAATGCGCCCAGAATTCCGAGAAGGCTAACCCCTTTGAAAATTTCGAAAAATGCGCCCAGAATTCCGAGAAGACTAACCCCTTTGAAAATTTCGAAAAATGCGCCCAGAATTCCGAGAAGGCTGACCCCTTTGAAAATTTAAAAAAATGCGCCCATAATTTCGAGAAGGCTAACCCCTTTGAAAATTTCGAAAAATGCGCCCAGAATTCCGAGAAGGCTAACTCCTTTGACCATTTCGAAAAATGCGTCCAGAATTCCGAGAAGGCTAACCCCTTTAAAAATTTCGAAAAATGCGAACAGAATTCCGAGAAGGCTAACCCCTTTGAAAATTTCGAAAAATGCGCACAGAATTCCGAGAAGGCTAACCCCTTTGAAAATTTCGAAAAATGCGGCCAGAATTCCGAGAAGGCTAACCCCTTTGAAAATTTCGAAAAATGCGACCAGAATTCCGAGAAGGCTAACCCCTTTGAAAATTTCAAAAAATGCGCCCATAATTCCGAGAAGGCTAACCCCTTTGAAAATTTCGAAAAATGCGCCCAGAATTCCGAGAAGGCTAACCCCTTTGACCATTTCGAAAAATGCGCCCATAATTCCGAGAAGGCTAACCCCTTTGAAAATTTCGAAAAATGCGCCCAGAATTCCGAGAAGGCTAACCCCTTTGAAAATTTCGAAAAATGAGCCCAGAATTCCGAGAAGGCTAACCCCTTTGAAAATTTCGAAAAATGCGCCCAGAATTCCGAGAAGGCTAACCCCTTTGAAAATTTCAATAAATGCGCCCAGAATTCCGAGAAGGCTAACCCCTTTGAAAATTTCAAAAAATGCGCCCAGAATTCCGAGAAGGCTAACCCCTTTGACCATTTCGAAAAATGCGACCAGAATTCCGAGAAGGCCCTTTGAAAATTTCGAAAAATGCGCCCAGAATTCCGAGAAGGCTAACCCCTTTGAAAATTTCGAAAAATGCGCCCAGAATTCCGAGAAGGCTAACCCCTTTGAAAATTTCGAAAAATGCGCCCAGAATTCCGAGAAGACTAACCCCTTTGAAAATTTCGAAAAATGCGCCCAGAATTCCGAGAAGGCTGACCCCTTTGAAAATTTCAAAAATTGCGCCCATAATTTCGAGAAGGCTAACCCCTTTGAAAATTTCGAAAAATGCGCCCAGAATTCCGAGAAGGCTAACCCCTTTGACCATTTCGAAAAATGCGACCAGAATTCCGAGAAGGCTAACCCCTTTGAAAATTTCGAAAAATGCGAACAGAATTCCAAGAAGGCTAATCCCTTTGAAAATTTCGAAAAATGCGCCCAGAATTCCGAAAAGGCTTAACCCTTTTATGAAAATTTCGAAAAATGCGCCCAGAATTCCGAGAAGGCTAACCCCTTTGAAAATTTCGAAAAATGCGCCCAGAATTCCGAGAAGGCTAACCCCTTTGAAAATTTCGAAAAATGAGCCCAGAATTCCGAGAAGGCTAACCCCCTTTGAAAATTTCGAAAAATGCGCACAGAATTCCGAGAAGGCTAACCCCTTTGAAAATTTCGAAAAATGCGACCAGAATTCCGAGAAGGCTAACCCCTTTGAAAATTTCGAAAAATGAGCCCAGAATTCCGAGAAGGCTAACCCCTTTGAAAATTTCGAAAAATGCGCCCAGAATTCCGAGAAGGCTAACCCCTTTGAAAATTTCAAAAAATGCGCCCATAATTCCGAGAAGGCTAACCCCTTTGAAAATTTCGAAAAATGCGCCCAGAATTCCGAGAAGGCTAACCCCTTTTGACCATTTCGAAAAATGCGACCAGAATTCCGAGAAGGCTAACCCCTTTGAAAATTTCGAAAAATGCGCCCAGAATTCCGAGAAGGCTAACCCCTTTGAAAATTTCGAAAAATGAGCCCAGAATTCCGAGAAGGCTAACCCCTTTGAAAATTTCGAAAAATGCGCCCAGAATTCCGAGAAGGCTAACCCCTTTGAAAATTTCAATAAACGCGACCAGAATTCCGAGAAGGCTAACCCCTTTGAAAATTTCGAAAAATGCGACCAGAATTCCGAGAAGGCTAACCCCTTTGAAAATTTCGAAAAATGAGCCCAGAATTCCGAGAAGGCTAACCCCTTTGAAAATTTCGAAAAATGCGCCCAGAGTTCCGAGAAGGCTAACCCCTTTGAAAATTTCGAAAAATGCGCCCAGAATTCCGAGAAGGCTAAGCCCTTTGAAAATTTCAAAAAATGCGCCCAGAATTCCGAGAAGACTAACCCCTTTGAAAATTTAGAAAAATGCGCCCAGAATTCCGAAAAGGCTAACCCCTTTGAAAATTTCGAAAAATGCGCCCAGAATTCCGAAAAGGCTTAACCCTTTTTTGAAAATTTCGAAAAATGCGACCAGAATTCCGAGAAGGCTAACCCATTTGAAAATTTCAAAAAATGCGCCCAGAATTGCGAGAAGGCTAACCCCTTTGAAAATTTCGAAAAATGCGGCCAGAGTTCCGAGAAAGCTAACCCCTTTGAAAATTTCGAAAAATGCGCCCAGAATTCCGAGAAGACTAACCCCTTTGAAAATTTCGAAAAATGCGCCCAGAATTCCGAGAAGGCTAATCCCTTTGAAAATTTCGAAAAATGAGCCCAGAATTCCGAGAAGGCTAACCCCTTTGAAAATTTCGAAAAATGCGCCCAGAATTCCGAGAAGGCTAACCCCTTTGAAAATTTCAAAAAATGCGCCCATAATTCCGAGAAGGCTAACCCCTTTGAAAATTTCGAAAAATGCGCCCAGAATTCCGAGAAGGCTAACCCCTTTGACCATTTCGAAAAATGCGACCAGAATTCCGAGAAGGCTAACCCCTTTGAAAATTTCGAAAAATGCGCCCAGAATTCCGAGAAGGCTAACTAACCCCTTTGAAAATTTCGAAAAATGAGCCCAGAATTCCGAGAAGGCTAACCCCTTTGAAAATTTCGAAAAATGCGCCCAGAATTCCGAGAAGGCTAACCCCTTTGAAAATTTCAATAAATGCCCCCAGAATTCCGAGAAGGCTAACCCCTTTGAAAATTTCGAAAAATGCGACCAGAATTCCGAGAAGGCTAACCCCTTTGAAAATTTCGAAAAATGAGCCCAGAATTCCGAGAAGGCTAACCCCTTTGAAAATTTCGAAAAATGCGCCTTGAATTCCGAGAAGGCTAACCCCTTTGAAAATTTCGAAAAATGCGCCCAGAGTTCCGAGAAGGCTAACCCCTTTGAAAATTTCGAAAAATGCACCCAGAATTCCGAGAAGGCTAACCCCTTTGAAAATTTCAAAAAATGCGCCCAGAATTCCGAGAAGACTAACCCCTTTGAAAATTTAGAAAAATGCGCCCAGAATTCCGAAAAGGCTAACCCCTTTGAAAATTTCGAAAAATGCGCCCAGAATTCCGAAAAGGCTTAACCCTTTTTTGAAAATTTCGAAAAATGCGCCCAGAATTCCGAGAAGGCTAATCCCTTTGAAAATTTCGAAAAATGCGCCCAGAATTCCGAGAAGGCTAACCCCTTTGAAAATTTCGAAAAATGCGCCCAGAATTCCGAGAAGGCTAACCCCTTTGAAAATTTCAAAAAATGCGCCCATAATTCCGAGAAGGCTAACCCCTTTGAAAATTTCAAAAAATGCGCCCAGAATTCCGAGAAGGCTAACCCCTTTGACCATTTCGAAAAATGCGACCAGAATTCCGAGAAGGCTAACCCCTTTGAAAATTTCAAAAAATGCGCCCAGAATTGCGAGAAGGCTAACCCCTTTGAAAATTTCGAAAAATGCGGCCAGAGTTCCGAGAAAGCTAACCCCTTTGAAAATTTCGAGAAATGCGCCCAGAATTCCGAGAAGACTAACCCCTTTGAAAATTTCGAAAAATGCGCCCAGAATTCCGAGAAGGCTAATCCCTTTGAAAATTTCGAAAAATGAGCCCAGAATTCCGAAAAGGCTTAACCCTTTTTTCAAAATTTCGAAAAATGCGCCCAGAATTCCGAGAAGGCTAACCCCTCTGAAAATTTCGAAAAATGCGCCCAGAATTCCGAGAAGGCTAAACCCTTTGAAAATTTCGAAAAATGAGCCCAGAATTCCGAGAAGGCTAACCCCCTTTGAAAATTTCGAAAAATGCGCACAGAATTCCGAGAAGGCTAACCCCTTTGAAAATTTCGAAAAATGCGACCAGAATTCCGAGAAGGCTAACCCCTTTGAAAATTTCGAAAAATGAGCCCAGAATTCCGAGAAGGCTAACCCCTTTGAAAATTTCGAAAAATGCGCCCAGAATTCCGAGAAGGCTAACCCCTTTGAAAATTTCGAAAAATGCGACCAGAATTCCGAGAAGGCTAACCCCTTTGAAAATTTCGAAAAATGAGCCCAGAATTCCGAGAAGGCTAACCCCTTTGAAAATTTCGAAAAATGCGCCCAGAATTCCGAGAAGGCTAACCCCTTTGAAAATTTCAAAAAATGCGCCCATAATTCCGAGAAGGCTAACCCCTATGAAAATTTCGAAAAATGCGCCCAGAATTCCGAGAAGGCTAACCCCTTTGACCATTTCGAAAAATGCGAACAGAATTCCGAGAAGGCTAACCCCTTTGAAAATTTCGAAAAATGCGCCCAGAATTCCGAGAAGGCTAACCCCTTTGAAAATTTCGAAAAATGAGCCCAGAATTCCGAGAAGGCTAACCCCTTTGAAAATTTCGAAAAATGCGCCCAGAATTCCGAGAAGGCTAACCCCTTTGAAAATTTCAAAAAATGCGCCCAGAATTCCGAGAAGGCTAACCCCTTTGAAAATTTCAAAAAATGCGCCCAGAATTCCGAGAAGGCTAACCCCTTTGAAAATTTCGAAAAATGCGACCAGAATTCCGAGAAGGCTAACCCCTTTGAAAATTTCGAAAAATGAGCCCAGAATTCCGAGAAGGCTAACCCCTTTGAAAATTTCGAAAAATGCGGCCAGAATTCCGAGAAGGCTAACCCCTTTGAAAATTTCGAAAAATGCGCCTTGAATTCCGAGAAGGCTAACCCCTTTGAAAATTTCGAAAAATGCGCCCAGAATTCCGAGAAGGCTAACCCCTTTGAAAATTTCAAAAAATGCGCCCATAATTCCGAGAAGGCTAACCCCTTTGAAAATTTCGAAAAATGCGCCCAGAATTCCGAGAAGGCTAACCCCTTTGACCATTTCGAAAAATGCGACCAGAATTCCGAGAAGGCTAACCCCTTTGAAAATTTCGAAAAATGCGCCCAGAATTCCGAGAAGGCTAACCCCTTTGAAAATTTCGAAAAATGAGCCCAGAATTCCGAGAAGGCTAACCCCTTTGAAAATTTCGAAAAATGCGCCCAGAATTCCGAGAAGGCTAACCCCTTTGAAAATTTCAATAAATGCGCCCAGAATTCCGAGAAGGCTAACCCCTTTGAAAATTTCAATAAATGCGCCCAGAATTCCGAGAAGGCTAACCCCTTTGGAAATTTCAAAAAATGCGCCCAGAATTCCGAAAAGGCTAACCCCTTTGAAAATTTCAAATAATGCGCCCAGAATTGCGAGAAGGCTAACCCGTTTGAAAATTTAGAAAAATGCGCCCAGAATTCCGAAAAGGCTAACCCCTTTGAAAATTTCGAAAAATGCGCCCAGAATTCCGAAAAGGCTTAACCCTTTTTTGAAAATTTCGAAAAATGCGCCCAGAATTCCGAGAAGGCTAACCCCTTTGAAAATTTCGAAAAATGCGCCCAGAATTCCGAGAAGGCTAACCCCTTTGAAAATTTCGAAAAATGAGCCCAGAATTCCGAGAAGGCTAACCCCCTTTGAAAATTTCGAAAAATGCGCACAGAATTCCGAGAAGGCTAACCCCTTTGAAAATTTCGAAAAATGCGCCCAGAATTCCGAGAAGGCTAACCCCTTTGAAAATTTAAAAAAATGCTCCCATAATTCCGAGAAGGCTAACCCCTTTGAAAATTTCAAAAAATGCGCCCAGAATTCCGAGAAGGCTAACCCCTTTGACCATTTCGAAAAATGCGACCAGAATTCCGAGAAGGCTAACCCCTTTGAAAATTTCAAAAAATGCGCCCAGAATTGCGAGAAGGCTAACCCCTTTGAAAATTTCGAAAAATGCGGCCAGAGTTCCGAGAAAGCTAACCCCTTTGAAAATTTCGAGAAATGCGCCCAGAATTCCGAGAAGACTAACCCCTTTGAAAATTTCGAAAAATGCGCCCAGAATTCCGAGAAGGCTAATCCCTTTGAAAATTTCGAAAAATGAGCCCAGAATTCCGAAAAGGCTTAACCCTTTTTTCAAAATTTCGAAAAATGCGCCCAGAATTCCGAGAAGGCTAACCCCTCTGAAAATTTCGAAAAATGCGCCCAGAATTCCGAGAAGGCTAAACCCTTTGAAAATTTCGAAAAATGAGCCCAGAATTCCGAGAAGGCTAACCCCCTTTGAAAATTTCGAAAAATGCGCACAGAATTCCGAGAAGGCTAACCCCTTTGAAAATTTCGAAAAATGCGACCAGAATTCCGAGAAGGCTAACCCCTTTGAAAATTTCGAAAAATGAGCCCGGAATTCCGAGAAGGCTAACCCCTTTGAAAATTTCGAAAAATGCGCCCAGAATTCCGAGAAGGCTAACCCCTTTGAAAATTTCAAAAAATGCGCCCATAATTCCGAGAAGGCTAACCCCTATGAAAATTTCGAAAAATGCGCCCAGAATTCCGAGAAGGCTAACCCCTTTGAAAATTTCAAAAAATGCGCCCAGAATTGCGAGAAGGCTAACCCCTTTGAAAATTTCGAAAAATGCGGCCAGAGTTCCGAGAAAGCTAACCCCTTTGAAAATTTCGAAAAATGCGCCCAGAATTCCGAGAAGACTAACCCCTTTGAAAATTTCGAAAAATGCGCCCAGAATTCCGAGAAGGCTAATCCCTTTGAAAATTTCGAAAAATGCGCCCAGAATTCCGAAAAGGCTTAACCCTTTTTTGAAAATTTCGAAAAATGCGCCCAGAATTCCGAGAAGGCTAACCCCTTTGAAAATTTCGAAAAATGCGCCCAGAATTCCGAGAAGGCTAACCCCTTTGAAAATTTCGAAAAATGAGCCCAGAATTCCGAGAAGGCTAACCCCCTTTGAAAATTTCGAAAAATGCGCACAGAATTCCGAGAAGGCTAACCCCTTTGAAAATTTCGAAAAATGCGACCAGAATTCCGAGAAGGCTAACCCCTTTGAAAATTTCGAAAAATGAACCCAGAATTCCGAGAAGGCTAACCCCTTTGAAAATTTCGAAAAATGCGCCCAGAATTCCGAGAAGGCTAACCCCTTTGAAAATTTCAAAAAATGCGCCCATAATTCCGAGAAGGCTAACCCCTTTGAAAATTTCGAAAAATGCGCCCAGAATTCCGAGAAGGCTAACCCCTTTGACCATTTCGAAAAATGCGCCCATAATTCCGAGAAGGCTAACCCCTTTGAAAATTTCGAAAAATGCGCCCAGAATTCCGAGAAGGCTAACCCCTTTGAAAATTTCGAAAAATGAGCCCAGAATTCCGAGAAGGCTAACCCCTTTGAAAATTTCGAAAAATGCGCCCAGAATTCCGAGAAGGCTAACCCCTTTGAAAATTTCAATAAATGCGCCCAGAATTCCGAGAAGGCTAACCCCTTTGAAAATTTCAAAAAATGCGCCCAGAATTCCGAGAAGGCTAACCCCTTTGACCATTTCGAAAAATGCGACCAGAATTCCGAGAAGGCCCTTTGAAAATTTCGAAAAATGCGCCCAGAATTCCGAGAAGGCTAACCCCTTTGAAAATTTCGAAAAATGAGCCCAGAATTCCGAGAAGGCTAACCCCTTTGAAAATTTCGAAAAATGCGCCCAGAATTCCGAGAAGGCTAACCCCTTTGAAAATTTCAATAAATGCGCCCAGAATTCCGAGAAGGCTAACCCCTTTGAAAATTTCAAAAAATGCGCCCAGAATTCCGAGAAGGCTAACCCCTTTGAAAATTTCGAAAAATGCGCCCAGAATTCCGAGAAGACTAACCCCTTTGAAAATTTCGAAAAATGCGCCCAGAATTCCGAGAAGGCTGACCCCTTTGAAAATTTCAAAAATTGCGCCCATAATTTCGAGAAGGCTAACCCCTTTGAAAATTTCGAAAAATGCGCCCAGAATTCCGAGAAGGCTAACCCCTTTGACCATTTCGAAAAATGCGACCAGAATTCCGAGAAGGCTAACCCCTTTGAAAATTTCGAAAAATGCGAACAGAATTCCGAGAAGGCTAATCCCTTTGAAAATTTCGAAAAATGCGCCCAGAATTCCGAAAAGGCTTAACCCTTTTTTGAAAATTTCGAAAAATGCGCCCAGAATTCCGAGAAGGCTAACCCCTTTGAAAATTTCGAAAAATGCGCCCAGAATTCCGAGAAGGCTAACCCCTTTGAAAATTTCGAAAAATGAGCCCAGAATTCCGAGAAGGCTAACCCCCTTTGAAAATTTCGAAAAATGAGCCCAGAATTCCGAGAAGGCTAACCCCTTTGAAAATTTCGAAAAATGCGCCCAGAATTCCGAGAAGGCTAACCCCTTTGAAAATTTCAAAAAATGCGCCCAGAATTCCGAGAAGGCCATCCCCTTTGAAAATTTCAAAAAATGCGCCCAGAATTCCGAGAAGGCTAACCCCTTTGAAAATTTAGAAAAATGTGCCCAGAATTCCGAAAAGGCTAACCCCTTTGAAAATTTCGAAAAATGCGACCAGAATTCCGAGAAGGCTAACCCCTTTGAAAATTTCGAAAAATGCGCCCAGAATTCCGAGAAGGCTAACCCCTTTGAAAATTTCGAAAAATGCGCCCAGAATTCCGAGAAGACTAACCCCTTTGAAAATTTCGAAAAATGCGCCCAGAATTCCGAGAAGGCTGACCCCTTTGAAAATTTAAAAAAATGCGCCCATAATTTCGAGAAGGCTAACCCCTTTGAAAATTTCGAAAAATGCGCCCAGAATTCCGAGAAGGCTAACTCCTTTGACCATTTCGAAAAATGCGTCCAGAATTCCGAGAAGGCTAACCCCTTTAAAAATTTCGAAAAATGCGAACAGAATTCCGAGAAGGCTAACCCCTTTGAAAATTTCGAAAAATGCGCACAGAATTCCGAGAAGGCTAACCCCTTTGAAAATTTCGAAAAATGCGGCCAGAATTCCGAGAAGGCTAACCCCTTTGAAAATTTCGAAAAATGCGACCAGAATTCCGAGAAGGCTAACCCCTTTGAAAATTTCAAAAAATGCGCCCATAATTCCGAGAAGGCTAACCCCTTTGAAAATTTCGAAAAATGCGCCCAGAATTCCGAGAAGGCTAACCCCTTTGACCATTTCGAAAAATGCGCCCATAATTCCGAGAAGGCTAACCCCTTTGAAAATTTCGAAAAATGCGCCCAGAATTCCGAGAAGGCTAACCCCTTTGAAAATTTCGAAAAATGAGCCCAGAATTCCGAGAAGGCTAACCCCTTTGAAAATTTCGAAAAATGCGCCCAGAATTCCGAGAAGGCTAACCCCTTTGAAAATTTCAATAAATGCGCCCAGAATTCCGAGAAGGCTAACCCCTTTGAAAATTTCAAAAAATGCGCCCAGAATTCCGAGAAGGCTAACCCCTTTGACCATTTCGAAAAATGCGACCAGAATTCCGAGAAGGCCCTTTGAAAATTTCGAAAAATGCGCCCAGAATTCCGAGAAGGCTAACCCCTTTGAAAATTTCGAAAAATGCGCCCAGAATTCCGAGAAGGCTAACCCCTTTGAAAATTTCGAAAAATGCGCCCAGAATTCCGAGAAGACTAACCCCTTTGAAAATTTCGAAAAATGCGCCCAGAATTCCGAGAAGGCTGACCCCTTTGAAAATTTCAAAAATTGCGCCCATAATTTCGAGAAGGCTAACCCCTTTGAAAATTTCGAAAAATGCGCCCAGAATTCCGAGAAGGCTAACCCCTTTGACCATTTCGAAAAATGCGACCAGAATTCCGAGAAGGCTAACCCCTTTGAAAATTTCGAAAAATGCGAACAGAATTCCAAGAAGGCTAATCCCTTTGAAAATTTCGAAAAATGCGCCCAGAATTCCGAAAAGGCTTAACCCTTTTATGAAAATTTCGAAAAATGCGCCCAGAATTCCGAGAAGGCTAACCCCTTTGAAAATTTCGAAAAATGCGCCCAGAATTCCGAGAAGGCTAACCCCTTTGAAAATTTCGAAAAATGAGCCCAGAATTCCGAGAAGGCTAACCCCCTTTGAAAATTTCGAAAAATGCGCACAGAATTCCGAGAAGGCTAACCCCTTTGAAAATTTCGAAAAATGCGACCAGAATTCCGAGAAGGCTAACCCCTTTGAAAATTTCGAAAAATGAGCCCAGAATTCCGAGAAGGCTAACCCCTTTGAAAATTTCGAAAAATGCGCCCAGAATTCCGAGAAGGCTAACCCCTTTGAAAATTTCAAAAAATGCGCCCATAATTCCGAGAAGGCTAACCCCTTTGAAAATTTCGAAAAATGCGCCCAGAATTCCGAGAAGGCTAACCCCTTTTGACCATTTCGAAAAATGCGACCAGAATTCCGAGAAGGCTAACCCCTTTGAAAATTTCGAAAAATGCGCCCAGAATTCCGAGAAGGCTAACCCCTTTGAAAATTTCGAAAAATGAGCCCAGAATTCCGAGAAGGCTAACCCCTTTGAAAATTTCGAAAAATGCGCCCAGAATTCCGAGAAGGCTAACCCCTTTGAAAATTTCAATAAACGCGACCAGAATTCCGAGAAGGCTAACCCCTTTGAAAATTTCGAAAAATGCGACCAGAATTCCGAGAAGGCTAACCCCTTTGAAAATTTCGAAAAATGAGCCCAGAATTCCGAGAAGGCTAACCCCTTTGAAAATTTCGAAAAATGCGCCCAGAGTTCCGAGAAGGCTAACCCCTTTGAAAATTTCGAAAAATGCGCCCAGAATTCCGAGAAGGCTAAGCCCTTTGAAAATTTCAAAAAATGCGCCCAGAATTCCGAGAAGACTAACCCCTTTGAAAATTTAGAAAAATGCGCCCAGAATTCCGAAAAGGCTAACCCCTTTGAAAATTTCGAAAAATGCGCCCAGAATTCCGAAAAGGCTTAACCCTTTTTTGAAAATTTCGAAAAATGCGACCAGAATTCCGAGAAGGCTAACCCATTTGAAAATTTCAAAAAATGCGCCCAGAATTGCGAGAAGGCTAACCCCTTTGAAAATTTCGAAAAATGCGGCCAGAGTTCCGAGAAAGCTAACCCCTTTGAAAATTTCGAAAAATGCGCCCAGAATTCCGAGAAGACTAACCCCTTTGAAAATTTCGAAAAATGCGCCCAGAATTCCGAGAAGGCTAATCCCTTTGAAAATTTCGAAAAATGAGCCCAGAATTCCGAGAAGGCTAACCCCTTTGAAAATTTCGAAAAATGCGCCCAGAATTCCGAGAAGGCTAACCCCTTTGAAAATTTCAAAAAATGCGCCCATAATTCCGAGAAGGCTAACCCCTTTGAAAATTTCGAAAAATGCGCCCAGAATTCCGAGAAGGCTAACCCCTTTGACCATTTCGAAAAATGCGACCAGAATTCCGAGAAGGCTAACCCCTTTGAAAATTTCGAAAAATGCGCCCAGAATTCCGAGAAGGCTAACTAACCCCTTTGAAAATTTCGAAAAATGAGCCCAGAATTCCGAGAAGGCTAACCCCTTTGAAAATTTCGAAAAATGCGCCCAGAATTCCGAGAAGGCTAACCCCTTTGAAAATTTCAATAAATGCCCCCAGAATTCCGAGAAGGCTAACCCCTTTGAAAATTTCGAAAAATGCGACCAGAATTCCGAGAAGGCTAACCCCTTTGAAAATTTCGAAAAATGAGCCCAGAATTCCGAGAAGGCTAACCCCTTTGAAAATTTCGAAAAATGCGCCTTGAATTCCGAGAAGGCTAACCCCTTTGAAAATTTCGAAAAATGCGCCCAGAGTTCCGAGAAGGCTAACCCCTTTGAAAATTTCGAAAAATGCACCCAGAATTCCGAGAAGGCTAACCCCTTTGAAAATTTCAAAAAATGCGCCCAGAATTCCGAGAAGACTAACCCCTTTGAAAATTTAGAAAAATGCGCCCAGAATTCCGAAAAGGCTAACCCCTTTGAAAATTTCGAAAAATGCGCCCAGAATTCCGAAAAGGCTTAACCCTTTTTTGAAAATTTCGAAAAATGCGCCCAGAATTCCGAGAAGGCTAATCCCTTTGAAAATTTCGAAAAATGCGCCCAGAATTCCGAGAAGGCTAACCCCTTTGAAAATTTCGAAAAATGCGCCCAGAATTCCGAGAAGGCTAACCACTTTGAAAATTTCAAAAAATGCGCCCATAATTCCGAGAAGGCTAACCCCTTTGAAAATTTCAAAAAATGCGCCCAGAATTCCGAGAAGGCTAACCCCTTTGACCATTTCGAAAAATGCGACCAGAATTCCGAGAAGGCTAACCCCTTTGAAAATTTCAAAAAATGCGCCCAGAATTGCGAGAAGGCTAACCCCTTTGAAAATTTCGAAAAATGCGGCCAGAGTTCCGAGAAAGCTAACCCCTTTGAAAATTTCGAGAAATGCGCCCAGAATTCCGAGAAGACTAACCCCTTTGAAAATTTCGAAAAATGCGCCCAGAATTCCGAGAAGGCTAATCCCTTTGAAAATTTCGAAAAATGAGCCCAGAATTCCGAAAAGGCTTAACCCTTTTTTCAAAATTTCGAAAAATGCGCCCAGAATTCCGAGAAGGCTAACCCCTCTGAAAATTTCGAAAAATGCGCCCAGAATTCCGAGAAGGCTAAACCCTTTGAAAATTTCGAAAAATGAGCCCAGAATTCCGAGAAGGCTAACCCCCTTTGAAAATTTCGAAAAATGCGCACAGAATTCCGAGAAGGCTAACCCCTTTGAAAATTTCGAAAAATGCGACCAGAATTCCGAGAAGGCTAACCCCTTTGAAAATTTCGAAAAATGAGCCCAGAATTCCGAGAAGGCTAACCCCTTTGAAAATTTCGAAAAATGCGCCCAGAATTCCGAGAAGGCTAACCCCTTTGAAAATTTCAAAAAATGCGCCCATAATTCCGAGAAGGCTAACCCCTATGAAAATTTCGAAAAATGCGCCCAGAATTCCGAGAAGGCTAACCCCTTTGACCATTTCGAAAAATGCGAACAGAATTCCGAGAAGGCTAACCCCTTTGAAAATTTCGAAAAATGCGCCCAGAATTCCGAGAAGGCTAACCCCTTTGAAAATTTCGAAAAATGAGCCCAGAATTCCGAGAAGGCTAACCCCTTTGAAAATTTCGAAAAATGCGCCCAGAATTCCGAGAAGGCTAACCCCTTTGAAAATTTCAAAAAATGCGCCCAGAATTCCGAGAAGGCTAACCCCTTTGAGAATTTCAAAAAATGCGCCCAGAATTCCGAGAAGGCTAACCCCTTTGAAAATTTCGAAAAATGCGACCAGAATTCCGAGAAGGCTAACCCCTTTGAAAATTTCGAAAAATGAGCCCAGAATTCCGAGAAGGCTAACCCCTTTGAAAATTTCGAAAAATGCGGCCAGAATTCCGAGAAGGCTAACCCCTTTGAAAATTTCGAAAAATGCGCCTTGAATTCCGAGAAGGCTAACCCCTTTGAAAATTTCGAAAAATGCGCCCAGAATTCCGAGAAGGCTAACCCCTTTGAAAATTTCAAAAAATGCGCCCATAATTCCGAGAAGGCTAACCCCTTTGAAAATTTCGAAAAATGCGCCCAGAATTCCGAGAAGGCTAACCCCTTTGACCATTTCGAAAAATGCGACCAGAATTCCGAGAAGGCTAACCCCTTTGAAAA
This sequence comes from Ectobius pallidus, assembly GCA_964059195.1. NCBI lineage: Eukaryota > Metazoa > Arthropoda > Insecta > Blattodea > Ectobiidae > Ectobius > Ectobius pallidus. The sequence continues at coordinate 91,739,469 of CAXKWD010000009.1, forward strand.
TTTCGAAAAATGCGCCCAGAATTCCGAGAAGGCTAACCCCTTTGAAAATTTCGAAAAATGAGCCCAGAATTCCGAGAAGGCTAACCCCTTTGAAAATTTCGAAAAATGCGCCCAGAATTCCGAGAAGGCTAACCCCTTTGAAAATTTCAATAAATGCGCCCAGAATTCCGAGAAGGCTAACCCCTTTGAAAATTTCAATAAATGCGCCCAGAATTCCGAGAAGGCTAACCCCTTTGGAAATTTCAAAAAATGCGCCCAGAATTCCGAAAAGGCTAACCCCTTTGAAAATTTCAAATAATGCGCCCAGAATTGCGAGAAGGCTAACCCGTTTGAAAATTTAGAAAAATGCGCCCAGAATTCCGAAAAGGCTAACCCCTTTGAAAATTTCGAAAAATGCGCCCAGAATTCCGAAAAGGCTTAACCCTTTTTTGAAAATTTCGAAAAATGCGCCCAGAATTCCGAGAAGGCTAACCCCTTTGAAAATTTCGAAAAATGCGCCCAGAATTCCGAGAAGGCTAACCCCTTTGAAAATTTCGAAAAATGAGCCCAGAATTCCGAGAAGGCTAACCCCCTTTGAAAATTTCGAAAAATGCGCACAGAATTCCGAGAAGGCTAACCCCTTTGAAAATTTCGAAAAATGCGCCCAGAATTCCGAGAAGGCTAACCCCTTTGAAAATTTAAAAAAATGCTCCCATAATTCCGAGAAGGCTAACCCCTTTGAAAATTTCAAAAAATGCGCCCAGAATTCCGAGAAGGCTAACCCCTTTGACCATTTCGAAAAATGCGACCAGAATTCCGAGAAGGCTAACCCCTTTGAAAATTTCAAAAAATGCGCCCAGAATTGCGAGAAGGCTAACCCCTTTGAAAATTTCGAAAAATGCGGCCAGAGTTCCGAGAAAGCTAACCCCTTTGAAAATTTCGAGAAATGCGCCCAGAATTCCGAGAAGACTAACCCCTTTGAAAATTTCGAAAAATGCGCCCAGAATTCCGAGAAGGCTAATCCCTTTGAAAATTTCGAAAAATGAGCCCAGAATTCCGAAAAGGCTTAACCCTTTTTTCAAAATTTCGAAAAATGCGCCCAGAATTCCGAGAAGGCTAACCCCTCTGAAAATTTCGAAAAATGCGCCCAGAATTCCGAGAAGGCTAAACCCTTTGAAAATTTCGAAAAATGAGCCCAGAATTCCGAGAAGGCTAACCCCCTTTGAAAATTTCGAAAAATGCGCACAGAATTCCGAGAAGGCTAACCCCTTTGAAAATTTCGAAAAATGCGACCAGAATTCCGAGAAGGCTAACCCCTTTGAAAATTTCGAAAAATGAGCCCAGAATTCCGAGAAGGCTAACCCCTTTGAAAATTTCGAAAAATGCGCCCAGAATTCCGAGAAGGCTAACCCCTTTGAAAATTTCAAAAAATGCGCCCATAATTCCGAGAAGGCTAACCCCTATGAAAATTTCGAAAAATGCGCCCAGAATTCCGAGAAGGCTAACCCCTTTGACCATTTCGAAAAATGCGAACAGAATTCCGAGAAGGCTAACCCCTTTGAAAATTTCGAAAAATGCGCCCAGAATTCCGAGAAGGCTAACCCCTTTGAAAATTTCGAAAAATGAGCCCAGAATTCCGAGAAGGCTAACCCCTTTGAAAATTTCGAAAAATGCGCCCAGAATTCCGAGAAGGCTAACCCCTTTGAAAATTTCAAAAAATGCGCCCAGAATTCCGAGAAGGCTAACCCCTTTGAAAATTTCAAAAAATGCGCCCAGAATTCCGAGAAGGCTAACCCCTTTGAAAATTTCGAAAAATGCGACCAGAATTCCGAGAAGGCTAACCCCTTTGAAAATTTCGAAAAATGAGCCCAGAATTCCGAGAAGGCTAACCCCTTTGAAAATTTCGAAAAATGCGGCCAGAATTCCGAGAAGGCTAACCCCTTTGAAAATTTAGAAAAATGCGCCTTGAATTCCGAGAAGGCTAACCCCTTTGAAAATTTCGAAAAATGCGCCCAGAATTCCGAGAAGGCTAACCCCTTTGAAAATTTCAAAATATGCGCCCATAATTCCGAGAAGGCTAACCCCTTTGAAAATTTCGAAAAATGCGCCCAGAATTCCGAGAAGGCTAACCCCTTTGACCATTTCGAAAAATGCGACCAGAATTCCGAGAAGGCTAACCCCTTTGAAAATTTCGAAAAATGCGCCCAGAATTCCGAGAAGGCTAACCCCTTTGAAAATTTCGAAAAATGAGCCCAGAATTCCGAGAAGGCTAACCCCTTTGAAAATTTCGAAAAATGCGCCCAGAATTCCGAGAAGGCTAACCCCTTTGAAAATTTCAATAAATGCGCCCAGAATTCCGAGAAGGCTAACCCCTTTGAAAATTTCAATAAATGCGCCCAGAATTCCGAGAAGGCTAACCCCTTTGGAAATTTCAAAAAATGCGCCCAGAATTCCGAAAAGGCTAACCCCTTTGAAAATTTCAAATAATGCGCCCAGAATTGCGAGAAGGCTAACCCGTTTGAAAATTTAGAAAAATGCGCCCAGAATTCCGAAAAGGCTAACCCCTTTGAAAATTTCGAAAAATGCGCCCAGAATTCCGAAAAGGCTTAACCCTTTTTTGAAAATTTCGAAAAATGCGCCCAGAATTCCGAGAAGGCTAACCCCTTTGAAAATTTCGAAAAATGCGCCCAGAATTCCGAGAAGGCTAACCCCTTTGAAAATTTCGAAAAATGAGCCCAGAATTCCGAGAAGGCTAACCCCCTTTGAAAATTTCGAAAAATGCGCACAGAATTCCGAGAAGGCTAACCCCTTTGAAAATTTCGAAAAATGCGCCCAGAATTCCGAGAAGGCTAACCCCTTTGAAAATTTAAAAAAATGCTCCCATAATTCCGAAAAGGCTAACCCCTTTGAAAATTTCGAAAAATGAACCCAGAATTCCGAGAAGGCTAACCCCTTTGAAAATTTCGAAAAATGCGGCCAGAGTTCCGAGAAAGCTAACCCCTTTGAAAATTTCGAAAAATGCGCTCAGAATTCCGAGAAGACTAACCCCTTTGAAAATTACGAAAAATGAGCACAGAATTCCGAGAAGGCTAACCCCTTTGAAAATTTCGAAAAATGCGACCAGAATTCCGAGAAGGCTAACCCCTTTGAAAATTTCGAAAAATGAGCCCAGAATTCCGAGAAGGCTAACCCCTTTGAAAATTTCGAAAAATGCGCCCAGAATTCCGAGAAGGCTAACCCCTTTGAAAATTTCAAAAAATGCGCCCATAATTCCGAGAAGGCTAACCCCTTTGAAAATTTCGAAAAATGCGCCCAGAATTCCGAGAAGGCTAACCCCTTTGACCATTTCGAAAAATGCGACCAGAATTCCGAGAAGGCTAACCCCTTTGAAAATTTCGAAAAATGAGCCCAGAATTCCGAGAAGGCTAACCCCTTTGAAAATTTCGAAAAATGCGGCCAGAATTACGAGAAGGCTAACCCCTTTGAAAATTTCGAAAAATGCGCCTTGAATTCCGAGAAGGCTAACCCCTTTGAAAATTTCGAAAAATGCGCCCAGAATTCCGAGAAGGCTAACCCCTTTGAAAATTTCGAAAAATGCGCCCAGAATTCCGAGAAGGCTAACCCCTTTGAAAATTTCGAAAAATGCGCCCAGAATTCCGAGAAGGCTAACCACTTTGAAAATTTCGAAAAATGCTCCCAGAATTCCGAGAAGACTAACCCCTTTGAAAATTTCGAAAAATGCGCCCAGAATTCCGAGAAGGCTGACCCCTTTGAAAATTTCAAAAAATGCGCCCATAATTTCGAGAAGGCTAACCCCTTTGAAAATTTCGAAAAATGCGCCCAGAATTCCGAAAAGGCTAAGCCCTTTGAAAATTTCGAAAAATGAGCCCAGAATTCCGAGAAGGCTAACCCCTTTGAAAATTTCGAAAAATGCGGCCAGAATTACGAGAAGGCTAACCCCTTTGAAAATTTCGAAAAATGCGCCTTGAATTCCGAGAAGGCTAACCCCTTTGAAAATTTCGAAAAATGCGCCCAGAATTCCGAGAAGGCTAACCCCTTTGACCATTTCGAAAAATGCGACCAGAATTCCGAGAAGGCTAACCCCTTTGAAAATTTCGAAAAATGCGAACAGAATTCCGAGAAGGCTAACCCCTTTGAAAATTTCGAAAAATGAGCCCAGAATTCCGAGAAGGCTAACCCCTCTGAAAATTTCGAAAAATGCGCAAAGAATTCCGAGAAGGCTAACCCCTTTGAAAATTTCGAAAAATGCGGCCAGAATTCCGAGAAGGCTAACCCCTTTGAAAATTTCGAAAAATGCGGCCAGAATTCCGAAAAAGCTAACCCCTTTGAAAATTTCGAAAAATGCGACCAGAATTCCGAGAAGGCTAACCCCTTTGAAAATTTCGAAAAATGCGCCTTGAATTCCGAGAAGGCTAACCCCTTTGAAAATTTCGAAAAATCAGCCCAGAATTCCGAGAAGGCTAACCCCTTTGAAAATTTCGAAAAATGCGCCCAGAATTCCGAGAAGGCTAACCCCTTTGAAAATTTCGAAAAATGAGCCCAGAATTCCGAGAAGGCTAACCCCTTTGAAAATTTCAAAAAATGCGCCCAGAATTCCGAGAAGGCTAACCCCTTTGAAAATTTCGAAAAATGCGACCAGAATTCCGAGAAGGCTAACCCCTTTGAAAATTTCGAAAAATGAGCCCAGAATTCCGAGAAGGCTAACCCCTTTGAAAATTTCGAAAAATGCGGCCAGAATTCCGAGAAGGCTAACCCCTTTGAAAATTTCGAAAAATGCGCCTTGAATTCCGAGAAGGCTAACCCCTTTGAAAATTTCGAAAAATGCGCCCAGAATTCCGAGAAGGCTAACCCCTTTGAAAATTTCAAAAAATGCGCCTATAATTCCGAGAAGGCTAACCCCTTTGAAAATTTCGAAAAATGCGCCCAGAATTCCGAGAAGGCTAACCCCTTTGACCATTTCGAAAAATGCGACCAGAATTCCGAGAAGGCTAACCCCTTTGAAAATTTCGAAAAATGCGCCCAGAATTCCGAGAAGGCTAACCCCTTTGAAAATTTCGAAAAATGAGCCCAGAATTCCGAGAGGGCTAACCCCTTTGAAAATTTCGAAAAATGCGCCCAGAATTCCGAGAAGGCTAACCCCTTTGAAAATTTCAATAAATGCGCCCAGAATTCCGAGAAGGCTAACCCCTTTGAAAATTTCAAAAAATGCGCCCAGAATTCCGAGAAGGCTAACCCCTTTGAAAATTTCAAAAAATGCGCCCAGAATTCCGAGAAGGCTAACCCCTTTGAAAATTTCGAAAAATGCGACCAGAATTCCGAGAAGGCTAACCCCTTTGAAAATTTCGAAAAATGTGCCCAGAATTCCGAGAAGGCTAACCCCCTTTGAAAATTTCGAAAAATGCGGCCAGAATACCGAGAAGGCTAACCCCTTTGAAAATTTCGAAAAATGCGCCTTGAATTCCGAGGAGGCTAACCCCTTTGAAAATTTCGAAAAATGCGCCCAGAATTCCGAGAAGGCTAACCCCTTTGAAAATTTCGAAAAATGCGCCCAGAATTCCGAGAAGGCTAACCCCTTTGAAAATTTCAAAAAATGCGCCCAGAATTCCGAGAAGGCTAACCCCTTTGAAAATTTCAAAAAATGCGCCCAGAATTGCGAGAAGGCTAACCCGTTTGAAAATTTAGAAAAATGCGCCCAGAATTCCGAAAAGGCTAACCCCTTTGAATGTTTCGAAAAATGTGCCCAGAATTCCGAAAAGGCTTAACCCTTTTTTGAAAATTTCGAAAAATGCGCCCAGAATTCCGAGAAGGCTAACCCCTTTGAAAATTTCGAAAAATGCGCCCAGAATTCCGAGAAGGCTAACCCCTTTGAAAATTTCGAAAAATGAGCCCAGAATTCCGAGAAGGCTAACCCCCTTTGAAAATTTCGAAAAAAGCGCACAGAATTCCGAGAAGGCTAACCCCTTTGAAAATTTCTAAAAATGCGCCCAGAATTCCGAGAAGGCTAACCCTTTTGAAAATTTCAAAAAATGCTCCCATAATTCCGAGAAGGCTAACCCCTTTGAAAATTTCAAAAAATGCGCCCAGAATTCCGAGAAGGCTAACCCCTTTGACCATTTCGAAAAATGCGACCAGAATTCCGAGAAGGCTAACCCCTTTGAAAATTTCGAAAAATGCGCCCAGAATTCCGAGAAGGCTAACCCCTTTGAAAATTTCGAAAAATGAGCCCAGAATTCCGAGAAGGCTAACCCCTTTGAAAATTTCGAAAAATGCGCCCAGAATTCCGAGAAGGCTAACCCCTTTGAAAATTTCAATAAATGCGCCCAGAATTCCGAGAAGGCTAACCCCTTTGAAAATTTCAAAAAATGCGCCCAGAATTCCGAGAAGGCTAACCCCTTTGAAAATTACAAAAAATGCGCCCAGAATTCCGAGAAGGCTAACCCCTTTGAAAATTTAGAAAAATGCGCACAGAATTCCGAGAAGGCTAACCCCTTTGAAAATTTCGAAAAATGCGCCCAGAATTCCGAGAAGGCTAACCCCTTTGACCATTTCGAAAAATACGACCAGAATTCCGAGAAGGCTAACCCCTTTGAAAATTTCGAAAAATGCGAACAGAATTCCGAGAAGGCTAACCGCTTTGAAAATTTCGAAAAATGAGGCCAGAATTCCGAGAAGGCTAACCCCTTTGAAAATTTCGAAAACTGCGCACAGAATTCCGAGAAGGCTAACCCCTTTGAAAATTTCGAAAAATGCGGCAAGAATTCCGAGAAGGCTAACCCCTTTGAAAATTTCGAAAAATGCGCCCAGAATTCCGAGAAGGCTAACCCCTTTGAAAATTTCGAAAAATGCGCCCAGAATTCCGAAAAGGCTTAACCCTTTTTTGAAAATTTCGAAAAATGCGCCCAGAATTCCGAGAAGGCTAACCCCTTTGAAAATTTCGAAAAATGCGCCCAGAATTCCGAGAAGGCTAACCCCTTTGAAAATTTCGAAAAATGCGCCCAGAATTCCGAGAAGGCTAACCCCTTTGACCATTTCGAAAAATGCGACCAGAATTCCGAGAAGGCTAACCCCTTTGAAAATTTCGAAAAATGCGCCCAGAATTCCGAGAAGGCTAACCCCTTTGAAAATTTCGAAAAATGAGCCCAGAATTCCGAGAAGGCTAACCCCTTTGAAAATTTCGAAAAATGCGCCCAGAATTCCGAGAAGGCTAACCCCTTTGAAAATTTCAATAAATGCGCCCAGAATTCCGAGAAGGCTAACCCCTTTGAAAATTTCAAAGAATGCGCCCAGAATTCCGAGAAGGCTAACCCCTTTGAAAATTTAAAAAATGCGCCCAGAATTCCGAGAAGGCTAACCCCTTTGAAAATTTCGAAAAATGCGACCAGAATTCCGAGAAGGCTAACCCCTTTGAAAATTTCGAAAAATGAGCCCAGAATTCCGAGAAGGCTAACCCCTTTGAAAATTTCGAAAAATGCGCCCGGAATTCCGAGAAGGATAACCCCTTTGAAAATTTAGAAAAATGCGCCCAGAATTCCGAAAAGGCTAACCCCTTTGAAAATTTCGAAAAATGCGACCAGAATTCCGAGAAGGCTAACCCCTTTGAAAATTTCGAAAAAAGCGGCCAGAATTCCGAGAAGGTTAACCCCTTTGAAAATTTCGAAAAATGCGCCCAGAATTCCGAGAAGACTAACCCCTTTGAAAATTTCGAAAAATGCGCCCAGAATTCCGAGAAGGCTAACCCCTTTGAAAATTTCAAAAAATGCGCCCAGAATTCCGAGAAGGCTAACCCCTTTGAAAATTTCAAAAAATGCGCCCAGAATTGCGAGAAGGCTAACCCCTTTGAAAATTTCGAAAAATGCGGCCAGAGTTCCGAGAAAGCTAACCCCTTTGAAAATTTCGAAAAATGCGCCCAGAATTGCGAGAAGACTAACCCCTTTGAAAATTTCGAAAAATGCGCCCAGAATTCCGAGAAGGCTAATCCCTTTGAAAATTTCGAAAAATGCGCACAGAATTCCGAAAAGGCTTAACCCTTTTTTGAAAATTTCGAAAAAAGCGCCCAGAATTCTGAGAAGGCTAACCCCTTTGAAAATTTCGAAAAATGCGCCCAGAATTCCGAGAAGGCTAACCCCTTTGAAAATTTCAAAAAATGCGCCCAGAATTCCGAGAAGGCTAACCCCTTTGAAAATTTCAAAAAATGCGCCCAGAATTGCGAGAAGGCTAACCCGTTTGAAAATTTAGAAAAATGCGCCCAGAATTCCGAAAAGGCTAACCCCTTTGAATGTTTCGAAAAATGCGCCCAGAATTCCGAAAAGGCTTAACCCTTTTTTGAAAATTTCGAAAAATGCGCCCAGAATTCCGAGAAGGCTAACCCCTTTGAAAATTTCGAAAAATGCGCCCAGAATTCCGAGAAGGCTAACCCCTTTGAAAATTTCGAAAAATGAGCCCAGAATTCCGAGAAGGCTAACCCCCTTTGAAAATTTCGAAAAAAGCGCACAGAATTCCGAGAAGGCTAACCCCTTTGAAAATTTCGAAAAATGCGCCCAGAATTCCGAGAAGGCTAACCCTTTTGAAAATTTCAAAAAATGCTCCCATAATTCCGAGAAGGCTAACCCCTTTGAAAATTTCAAAAAATGCGCCCAGAATTCCGAGAAGGCTAACCCCTTTGACCATTTCGAAAAATGCGACCAGAATTCCGAGAAGGCTAACCCCTTTGAAAATTTCGAAAAATGCGCCCAGAATTCCGAGAAGGCTAACCCCTTTGAAAATTTCGAAAAATGAGCCCAGAATTCCGAGAAGGCTAACCCCTTTGAAAATTTCGAAAAATGCGCCCAGAATTCCGAGAAGGCTAACCCCTTTGAAAATTTCAATAAATGCGCCCAGAATTCCGAGAAGGCTAACCCCTTTGAAAATTTCAAAAAATGCGCCCAGAATTCCGAGAAGGCTAACCCTTTTGAAAATTACAAAAAATGCGCCCAGAATTCCGAGAAGGCTAACCCCTTTGAAAATTTAGAAAAATGCGCACAGAATTCCGAGAAGGCTAACCCCTTTGAAAATTTCGAAAAATGCGCCCAGAATTTCGAGAAGGCTAACCCCTTTGAAAATTTCGAAAAATGCGCCCAGAATTCCGAGAAGGCTAACCCCTTTGACCATTTCGAAAAATACGACCAGAATTCCGAGAAGGCTAAACCCTTAGAAAATTTCGAAAAATGCGAACAGAATTCCGAGAAGGCTAACCGCTTTGAAAATTTCGAAAAATGAGGCCAGAATTCCGAGAAGGATAACCCCTTTGAAAATTTCGAAAAATGCGCACAGAATTCCGAGAAGGCTAACCCCTTTGAAAATTTCGAAAAATGCGGCAAGAATTCCGAGAAGGCTAACCCCTTTGAAAATTTCGAAAAATGCGCCCAGAATTCCGAGAAGGCTAACCCCTTTGAAAATTTCGAAAAATGCGCCCAGAATTCCGAAAAGGCTTAACCCTTTTTTGAAAATTTCGAAAAATGCGCCCAGAATTCCGAGAAGGCTAACCCCTTTGAAAATTTCGAAAAATGCGCCCAGAATTCCGAGAAGGCTAACCCCTTTGAAAATTTCGAAAAACGAGCCCAGAATTCCGAGAAGGCTAACCTCCTTTGAAAATTTCGAAAAATGCGCACAGAATTCCGAGAAGGCTAACCCCTTTGAAAATTTCGAAAAATGCGCCCAGAATTCCGAGAAGGCTAACCCCTTTGAAAATTTCAAAAAATGCGCCCATAATTCCGAGAAGGCTAACCCCTTTGAAAATTTCGAAAAATGCGCCCAGAATTCCGAGAAGGCTAACCCCTTTGACCATTTCGAAAAATGCGACCAGAATTCCGAGAAGGCTAACCCCTTTGAAAATTTCGAAAAATGCGCCCAGAATTCCGAGAAGGCTAACCCCTTTGAAAATTTCGAAAAATGAGCCCAGAATTCCGAGAAGGCTAACCCCTTTGAAAATTTCGAAAAATGCGCCCAGAATTCCGAGAAGGCTAACCCCTTTGAAAATTTCAATAAATGCGCCCAGAATTCCGAGAAGGCTAACCCCTTTGAAAATTTCAAAGAATGCGCCCAGAATTCCGAGAAGGCTAACCCCTTTGAAAATTTAAAAAATGCGCCCAGAATTCCGAGAAGGCTAACCCCTTTGAAAATTTCGAAAAATGCGACCAGAATTCCGAGAAGGCTAACCCCTTTGAAAATTTCGAAAAATGAGCCCAGAATTCCGAGAAGGCTAACCCCTTTGAAAATTTCGAAAAATGCGCCCGGAATTCCGAGAAGGATAACCCCTTTGAAAATTTAGAAAAATGCGCCCAGAATTCCGAAAAGGCTAACCCCTTTGAAAATTTCGAAAAATGCGACCAGAATTCCGAGAAGGCTAACCCCTTTGAAAATTTCGAAAAAAGCGGCCAGAATTCCGAGAAGGTTAACCCCTTTGAAAATTTCGAAAAATGCGCCCAGAATTCCGAGAAGACTAACCCCTTTGAAAATTTCGAAAAATGCGCCCAGAATTCCGAGAAGGCTAACCCCTTTGAAAATTTCAAAAAATGCGCCCAGAATTCCGAGAAGGCTAACCCCTTCGAAAATTTCAAAAAATGCGCCCAGAATTGCGAGAAGGCTAACCCCTTTGAAAATTTCGAAAAATGCGGCCAGAGTTCCGAGAAAGCTAACCCCTTTGAAAATTTCGAAAAATGCGCCCAGAATTCCGAGAAGACTAACCCCTTTGAAAATTTCGAAAAATGCGCCCAGAATTCCGAGAAGGCTAATCCCTTTGAAAATTTCGAAAAATGCGCACAGAATTCCGAAAAGGCTTAACCCTTTTTTGAAAATTTCGAAAAAAGCGCCCAGAATTCTGAGAAGGCTAACCCCTTTGAAAATTTCGAAAAATGCGCCCAGAATTCCGAGAAGGCTAACCCCTTTGAAAATTTCAAAAAATGCGCCCATAATTCCGAGAAGGCTAACCCCTTTGAAAATTTCGAAAAATGCGCCCAGAATTCCGAGAAGGCTAACCCCTTTGACCATTTCGAAAAATGCGACCAGAATTCCGAGAAGGCTAACCCCTTTGAAAATTTCGAAAAATGCGCCCAGAATTCCGAGAAGGCTAACCCTTTTGAAAATTTCGAAAAATGAGCCCAGAATTCCGAGAAGGCTAACCCCTTTGAAAATTTCGAAAAATGCGCCCAGAATTCCGAGACGGCTAACCCCTTTGAAAATTTCAATAAATGCGCCCAGAATTCCGTGAAGGCTAACCCCTTTGAAAATTTCGAAAAATGCGACCAGAATTCCGAGAAGGCTAACCCCTTTGAAAATTTCGAAAAATGAGCCCAGAATTCCGAGAAGGCTAACCCCTTTGAAAATTTCGAAAAATGCGGCCAGAATTCCGAGAAGGCTAACCCCTTTGAAAATTTCGAAAAATGCGCCTTGAATTCCGAGAAGGCTAACCCCTTTGAAAATTTCGAAAAATGCGCCCAGAATTCCGAGAAGGCTAACCCCTTTGAAAATTTCAATAAATGCGCCCAGAATTCCGTGAAGGCTAACCCCTTTGAAAATTTCGAAAAATGCGACCAGAATTCCGAGAAGGCTAACCCCTTTGAAAATTTCGAAAAATGAGCCCAGAATTCCGAGAAGGCTAACCCCTTTGAAAATTTCGAAAAATGCGGCCAGAATTCCGAGAAGGCTAACCCCTTTGAAAATTTCGAAAAATGCGCCTTGAATTCCGAGAAGGCTAACCCCTTTGAAAATTTCGAGAAATGCGCCCAGAATTCCGAGAAGGCTAACCCCTTTGATAATTTCGAAAAATGCGCCCAGAATTCCGAGAAGGCTAACCCCTTTGAAAATTTCGAAAAATGCGCCCAGAATTCCGAGAAGACTAACCCCTTTGAAAATTTCGAAAAATGCGCCCAGAATTCCGAGAAGGCTAACCCCTTTGAAAATTTCGAAAAATGCGCCCAGAATTCCGAGAAGGCTAACCCCTTTGACCATTTCGAAAAATGCGACCAGAATTCCGAGAAGGCTAACCCCTTTGAAAATTTCAATAAATGCGAACAGAATTCCGAGAAGGCTAACCCCTTTGAAAATTTCGAAAAATGAGCCCAGAATTCCGAGAAGGCTAACCCCTTTGAAAATTTCGAAAAATGCGCACAGAATTCCGAGAAGGCTAACCCCTTTGAAAATTTCGAAAAATGCGGCCAGAATTCCGAGAAGGCTAACCCCTTTGAAAATTTCGAAAAATGCGGCCAGAATTCCGAGAAGGCTAACCCCTTTGAAAATTTCGAAAAATGCGCCCAGAATTCCGAGAAGGCTAACCCCTTTGAAAATGTCAAAAAATGCGCCCAGAATTCCGAGAAGGCTAACCCCTTTGAAAATTTCAAAAAATGCGCCCAGAATTGCGAGAAGGCTAACCCCTTTGAAAATTTAGAAAAATGCGCCCAGAATTCCGAGAAGGCTTAACCCTTTTTTGAAAATTTCGAAAAATGCGCCCAGAATTCCGAGAAGGCTAACCCCTTTGAAAATTTCGAAAAATGCGGCCAGAGTTCCGAGAAAGCTAACCCCTTTGAAAATTTCGAAAAATGCGCCCAGAATTCCGAGAAGACTAACACCTTTGAAAATTTCGAAAAATGCGCCCAGAATTCCGAGAAGGCTAATCCCTTTGAAAATTTCGAAAAATGCGCCCAGAATTCCGAAAAGGCTTAACCCTTTTTTGAAAATTTCGAAAAATGCGCCCAGAATTCCGAGAAGGCTAACCCCTTTGAAAATTTCGAAAAATGCGGCCAGAATTCCGAGAAGGCTAACCCCTTTGAAAATTTCGAAAAATGCGCCCAGAATTCCGAGAAGGCTAACCCCTTTGAAAATGTCAAAAAATGCGCCCAGAATTCCGAGAAGGCTAACCCCTTTGAAAATTTCGAAAAATGCGGCAGGATTCCGAGAAGACTAACCCCTTTGAAAATTTCGAAAAATGCGGCCAGAATTCCGAGAAGGCTAACCCCTTTGAAAATTTCGAAAAATGCGCCTTGAATTCCGAGAAGGCTAACCCCTTTGAAAATTTCGAAAAATGCGCCCAGAATTCCGAGAAGGCTAACCCCTTTGAAAATTTCAATAAATGCGCCCAGAATTCCGTGAAGGCTAACCCCTTTGAAAATTTCGAAAAATGCGACCAGAATTCCGAGAAGGCTAACCCCTTTGAAAATTTCGAAAAATGCGAACAGAATTCCGAGAAGGCTAACCCCTTTGAAAATTTAGAAAAATGAGCCCAGAATTCCGAGAAGGCTAACCCCTTTGAAAATTTCGAAAAATGCGCACAGAATTCCGAGAAGGCTAACCCCTTTGAAAATTTCGAAAAATGCGGCCAGAATTCCGAGAAGGCTAACCCCTTTGAAAATTTCGAAAAATGCGGCCAGAATTCCGAGAAGGCTAACCCCTTTGAAAATTTCGAAAAATGCGCCCAGAATTCCGAGAAGGCTAACCCCTTTGAAAATGTCAAAAAATGCGCCCAGAATTCCGAGAAGGCTAACCCCTTTGAAAATTTCAAAAAATGCGCCCAGAATTGCGAGAAGGCTAACCCCTTTGAAAATTTAGAAAAATGCGCCCAGAATTCCGAGAAGGCTAACCCCTTTGAAAATTCCAAAAAATGCGCCCATAATTCCGAGAAGGCTAACCCCTTTGAAAATTTCGAAAAATGCGCCCAGAATTCCGAGAAGGCTAACCCCTTTGAAAATTCCAAAAAATGCGCCCATAATTCCGAGAAGGCTAACCCCTTTGAAAATTTCGAAAAATGCGCCCAGAATTCCGAGACCATTTCGAAAAATGCGACCAGAATTCCGAGAAGGCTAACCCCTTTGAAAATTTCGAAAAATGCGCCCAGAATTCCGAGAAGGCTAACCCCTTTGAAAATTTCGAAAAATGAGCCCAGAATTCCGAGAAGGCTAACCCCTTTGAAAATTTCGAAAAATGCGCCCAGAATTCCGAGAAGGCTAACCCCTTTGAAAATTTCAATAAATGCGCCCAGAATTCCGTGAAGGCTAACCCCTTTGAAAATTTCGAAAAATGCGCCCAGAATTCCGAGAAGGCTAACCCCTTTGAAAATTTCGAAAAATGCGCCCAGAATTCCGTGAAGGCTAACCCCTTTGAAAATTTCGAAAAATGCGACCAGAATTCCGAGAAGGCTAACCCCTTTGAAAATTTCGAAAAATGAGCCCAGAATTCCGAGAAGGCTAACCCCTTTGAAAATTTCGAAAAATGCGGCCAGAATTCCGAGAAGGCTAACCCCTTTGAAAATTTCGAAAAATGCGGCCAGAATTCCGAGAAGGCTAACCCCTTTGAAAATTTCGAAAAATGCGGCCAGAATTCCGAGAAGGCTAACCCCTTTGAAAATTTCGAAAAATGCGCCCAGAATTCCGAGAAGGCTAACCCCTTTGAAAATTTCAAAAAATGCGCCCAGAATTGCGAGAAGGCTAACCCCTTTGAAAATTTAGAAAAATGCGCCCAGAATTCCGAAAAGGCTAACCCCTTTGAAAATTTCGAAAAATGCGCCCAGAATTCCGAAAAGACTTAACCCTTTTTTGAAAATTTCGAAAAATGCGCCCAGAATTCCGAGAAGGCTAACCCCTTTGAAAATTTCGAAAAATGCGGCCAGAGTTCCGAGAAAGCTAACCCCTTTGAAAATTTCGAAAAATGCGCCCAGAATTCCGAGAAGACTAACCCCTTTGAAAATTTCGAAAAATGAGCCCAGAATTCCGAGAAGGCTAACCCCTTTGAAAATTTCGAAAAATGCGCCCAGAATTCCGAGAAGGCTAACCCCTTTGAAAATTTCAATAAATGCGCCCAGAATTCCGAGAAGGCTAACCCCTTTGAAAATTTCAAAAAATGCGCCCAGAATTCCGAGAAGGCTAACCCCTTTGAAAATTACAAAAAATGCGCCCAGAATTCCGAGAAGGCTAACCCCTTTGAAAATTTAGAAAAATGCGCACAGAATTCCGAGAAGGCTAACCCCTTTGAAAATTTCGAAAAATGCGCCCAGAATTCCGAGAAGACTAACCCCTTTGAAAATTTCGAAAAATGCGCCCAGAATTCCGAGAAGGCTAACCCCTTTGAAAATTTCAATAAATGCGCCCAGAATTCCGAGAAGGCTAACCCCTTTGACCATTTCGAAAAATACGACCAGAATTCCGAGAAGGCTAACCCCTTTGAAAATTTCGAAAAATGCGAACAGAATTCCGAGAAGGCTAACCGCTTTGAAAATTTCGAAAAATGAGGCCAGAATTCCGAGAAGGCTAACCCCTTTGAAAATTTCGAAAACTGCGCACAGAATTCCGAGAAGGCTAACCCCTTTGAAAATTTCGAAAAATGCGGCAAGAATTCCGAGAAGGCTAACCCCTTTGAAAATTTCGAAAAATGCGCCCAGAATTCCGAGAAGGCTAACCCCTTTGAAAATTTCGAAAAATGCGCCCAGAATTCCGAAAAGGCTTAACCCTTTTTTGAAAATTTCGAAAAATGCGCCCAGAATTCCGAGAAGGCTAACCCCTTTGAAAATTTCGAAAAATGCGCCCAGAATTCCGAGAAGGCTAACCCCTTTGAAAATTTCGAAAAACGAGCCCAGAATTCCGAGAAGGCTAACCCCCTTTGAAAATTTCGAAAAATGCGCACAGAATTCCGAGAAGGCTAACCCCTTTGAAAATTTCGAAAAATGCGCCCAGAATTCCGAGAAGGCTAACCCCTTTGAAAATTTCAAAAAATGCGCCCATAATTCCGAGAAGGCTAACCCCTTTGAAAATTTCGAAAAATGCGCCCAGAATTCCGAGAAGGCTAACCCCTTTGACCATTTCGAAAAATGCGACCAGAATTCCGAGAAGGCTAACCCCTTTGAAAATTTCGAAAAATGCGCCCAGAATTCCGAGAAGGCTAACCCCTTTGAAAATTTCGAAAAATGAGCCCAGAATTCCGAGAAGGCTAACCCCTTTGAAAATTTCGAAAAATGCGCCCAGAATTCCGAGAAGGCTAACCCCTTTGAAAATTTCAATAAATGCGCCCAGAATTCCGAGAAGGCTAACCCCTTTGAAAATTTCAAAGAATGCGCCCAGAATTCCGAGAAGGCTAACCCCTTTGAAAATTTAAAAAATGCGCCCAGAATTCCGAGAAGGCTAACCCCTTTGAAAATTTCGAAAAATGCGACCAGAATTCCGAGAAGGCTAACCCCTTTGAAAATTTCGAAAAATGAGCCCAGAATTCCGAGAAGGCTAACCCCTTTGAAAATTTCGAAAAATGCGCCCAGAATTCCGAGAAGACTAACCCCTTTGAAAATTTCGAAAAATGCGCCCAGAATTCCGAGAAGGCTAACCCCTTTGAAAATTTCAAAAAATGCGCCCAGAATTCCGAGAAGGCTAACCCCTTTGAAAATTTCAAAAAATGCGCCCAGAATTGCGAGAAGGCTAACCCCTTTGAAAATTTCGAAAAATGCGGCCAGAGTTCCGAGAAAGCTAACCCCTTTGAAAATTTCGAAAAATGCGCCCAGAATTGCGAGAAGACTAACCCCTTTGAAAATTTCGAAAAATGCGCCCAGAATTCCGAGAAGGCTAATCCCTTTGAAAATTTCGAAAAATGCGCACAGAATTCCGAAAAGGCTTAACCCTTTTTTGAAAATTTCGAAAAAAGCGCCCAGAATTCTGAGAAGGCTAACCCCTTTGAAAATTTCGAAAAATGCGCCCAGAATTCCGAGAAGGCTAACCCCTTTGAAAATTTCAAAAAATGCGCCCAGAATTCCGAGAAGGCTAACCCCTTTGAAAATTTCAAAAAATGCGCCCAGAATTGCGAGAAGGCTAACCCGTTTGAAAATTTAGAAAAATGCGCCCAGAATTCCGAAAAGGCTAACCCCTTTGAATGTTTCGAAAAATGCGCCCAGAATTCCGAAAAGGCTTAACCCTTTTTTGAAAATTTCGAAAAATGCGCCCAGAATTCCGAGAAGGCTAACCCCTTTGAAAATTTCGAAAAATGCGCCCAGAATTCCGAGAAGGCTAACCCCTTTGAAAATTTCGAAAAATGAGCCCAGAATTCCGAGAAGGCTAACCCCCTTTGAAAATTTCGAAAAAAGCGCACAGAATTCCGAGAAGGCTAACCCCTTTGAAAATTTCGAAAAATGCGCCCAGAATTCCGAGAAGGCTAACCCTTTTGAAAATTTCAAAAAATGCTCCCATAATTCCGAGAAGGCTAACCCCTTTGAAAATTTCAAAAAATGCGCCCAGAATTCCGAGAAGGCTAACCCCTTTGACCATTTCGAAAAATGCGACCAGAATTCCGAGAAGGCTAACCCCTTTGAAAATTTCGAAAAATGCGCCCAGAATTCCGAGAAGGCTAACCCCTTTGAAAATTTCGAAAAATGAGCCCAGAATTCCGAGAAGGCTAACCCCTTTGAAAATTTCGAAAAATGCGCCCAGAATTCCGAGAAGGCTAACCCCTTTGAAAATTTCAATAAATGCGCCCAGAATTCCGAGAAGGCTAACCCCTTTGAAAATTTCAAAAAATGCGCCCAGAATTCCGAGAAGGCTAACCCTTTTGAAAATTACAAAAAATGCGCCCAGAATTCCGAGAAGGCTAACCCCTTTGAAAATTTAGAAAAATGCGCACAGAATTCCGAGAAGGCTAACCCCTTTGAAAATTTCGAAAAATGCGCCCAGAATTCCGAGAAGACTAACCCCTTTGAAAATTTCGAAAAATGCGCCCAGAATTCCGAGAAGGCTGACCCCTTTGAAAATTTCAAAAAATGCGCCCATAATTTCGAGAAGGCTAACCCCTTTGAAAATTTCGAAAAATGCGCCCAGAATTCCGAGAAGGCTAACCCCTTTGACCATTTCGAAAAATACGACCAGAATTCCGAGAAGGCTAAACCCTTTGAAAATTTCGAAAAATGCGAACAGAATTCCGAGAAGGCTAACCGCTTTGAAAATTTCGAAAAATGAGGCCAGAATT
This sequence comes from Ectobius pallidus, assembly GCA_964059195.1. Taxonomy (NCBI): domain Eukaryota; kingdom Metazoa; phylum Arthropoda; class Insecta; order Blattodea; family Ectobiidae; genus Ectobius; species Ectobius pallidus. Next base: position 91,757,430 of record CAXKWD010000009.1, read on the forward strand.
CCGAGAAGGCTAACCCCTTTGAAAATTTCGAAAAATGCGCACAGAATTCCGAGAAGGCTAACCCCTTTGAAAATTTCGAAAAATGCGGCAAGAATTCCGAGAAGGCTAACCCCTTTGAAAATTTCGAAAAATGCGCCCAGAATTCCGAGAAGGCTAACCCCTTTGAAAATTTCGAAAAATGCGCCCAGAATTCCGAAAAGGCTTAACCCTTTTTTGAAAATTTCGAAAATGCGCCCAGAATTCCGAGAAGGCTAACCCCTTTGAAAATTTCGAAAAATGCGCCCAGAATTCCGAGAAGGCTAACCCCTTTGAAAATTTCGAAAAACGAGCCCAGAATTCCGAGAAGGCTAACCTCCTTTGAAAATTTCGAAAAATGCGCACAGAATTCCGAGAAGGCTAACCCCTTTGAAAATTTCGAAAAATGCGCCCAGAATTCCGAGAAGGCTAACCCCTTTGAAAATTTCAAAAAATGCGCCCATAATTCCGAGAAGGCTAACCCCTTTGAAAATTTCGAAAAATGCGCCCAGAATTCCGAGAAGGCTAACCCCTTTGACCATTTCGAAAAATGCGACCAGAATTCCGAGAAGGCTAACCCCTTTGAAAATTTCGAAAAATGCGCCCAGAATTCCGAGAAGGCTAACCCCTTTGAAAATTTCGAAAAATGAGCCCAGAATTCCGAGAAGGCTAACCCCTTTGAAAATTTCGAAAAATGCGCCCAGAATTCCGAGAAGGCTAACCCCTTTGAAAATTTCAATAAATGCGCCCAGAATTCCGAGAAGGCTAACCCCTTTGAAAATTTCAAAGAATGCGCCCTGAATTCCGAGAAGGCTAACCCCTTTGAAAATTTAAAAAATGCGCCCAGAATTCCGAGAAGGCTAACCCCTTTGAAAATTTCGAAAAATGCGACCAGAATTCCGAGAAGGCTAACCCCTTTGAAAATTTCGAAAAATGAGCCCAGAATTCCGAGAAGGCTAACCCCTTTGAAAATTTCGAAAAATGCGCCCGGAATTCCGAGAAGGATAACCCCTTTGAAAATTTAGAAAAATGCGCCCAGAATTCCGAAAAGGCTAACCCCTTTGAAAATTTCGAAAAATGCGACCAGAATTCCGAGAAGGCTAACCCCTTTGAAAATTTCGAAAAAAGCGGCCAGAATTCCGAGAAGGTTAACCCCTTTGAAAATTTCGAAAAATGCGCCCAGAATTCCGAGAAGACTAACCCCTTTGAAAATTTCGAAAAATGCGCCCAGAATTCCGAGAAGGCTAACCCCTTTGAAAATTTCAAAAAATGCGCCCAGAATTCCGAGAAGGCTAACCCCTTTGAAAATTTCAAAAAATGCGCCCAGAATTGCGAGAAGGCTAACCCCTTTGAAAATTTCGAAAAATGCGGCCAGAGTTCCGAGAAAGCTGACCCCTTTGAAAATTTCGAAAAATGCGCCCAGAATTCCGAGAAGACTAACCCCTTTGAAAATTTCGAAAAATGCGCCCAGAATTCCGAGAAGGCTAATCCCTTTGAAAATTTCGAAAAATGCGCACAGAATTCCGAAAAGGCTTAACCCTTTTTTGAAAATTTCGAAAAAAGCGCCCAGAATTCTGAGAAGGCTAACCCCTTTGAAAATTTCGAAAAATGCGCCCAGAATTCCGAGAAGGCTAACCCCTTTGAAAATTTCAAAAAATGCGCCCATAATTCCGAGAAGGCTAACCCCTTTGAAAATTTCGAAAAATGCGCCCAGAATTCCGAGAAGGCTAACCCCTTTGACCATTTCGAAAAATGCGACCAGAATTCCGAGAAGGCTAACCCCTTTGAAAATTTCGAAAAATGCGCCCAGAATTCCGAGAAGGCTAACCCTTTTGAAAATTTCGAAAAATGAGCCCAGAATTCCGAGAAGGCTAACCCCTTTGAAAATTTCGAAAAATGCGCCCAGAATTCCGAGACGGCTAACCCCTTTGAAAATTTCAATAAATGCGCCCAGAATTCCGTGAAGGCTAACCCCTTTGAAAATTTCGAAAAATGCGACCAGAATTCCGAGAAGGCTAACCCCTTTGAAAATTTCGAAAAATGAGCCCAGAATTCCGAGAAGGCTAACCCCTTTGAAAATTTCGAAAAATGCGGCCAGAATTCCGAGAAGGCTAACCCCTTTGAAAATTTCGAAAAATGCGCCTTGAATTCCGAGAAGGCTAACCCCTTTGAAAATTTCGAAAAATGCGCCCAGAATTCCGAGAAGGCTAACCCCTTTGAAAATTTCAATAAATGCGCCCAGAATTCCGTGAAGGCTAACCCCTTTGAAAATTTCGAAAAATGCGACCAGAATTCCGAGAAGGCTAACCCCTTTGAAAATTTCGAAAAATGAGCCCAGAATTCCGAGAAGGCTAACCCCTTTGAAAATTTCGAAAAATGCGGCCAGAATTCCGAGAAGGCTAACCCCTTTGAAAATTTCGAAAAATGCGCCTTGAATTCCGAGAAGGCTAACCCCTTTGAAAATTTCGAGAAATGCGCCCAGAATTCCGAGAAGGCTAACCCCTTTGATAATTTCGAAAAATGCGCCCAGAATTCCGAGAAGGCTAACCCCTTTGAAAATTTCGAAAAATGCGCCCAGAATTCCGAGAAGACTAACCCCTTTGAAAATTTCGAAAAATGCGCCCAGAATTCCGAGAAGGCTAACCCCTTTGAAAATTTCGAAAAATGCGCCCAGAATTCCGAGAAGGCTAACCCCTTTGACCATTTCGAAAAATGCGACCAGAATTCCGAGAAGGCTAACCCCTTTGAAAATTTCAATAAATGCGAACAGAATTCCGAGAAGGCTAACCCCTTTGAAAATTTCGAAAAATGAGCCCAGAATTCCGAGAAGGCTAACCCCTTTGAAAATTTCGAAAAATGCGCACAGAATTCCGAGAAGGCTAACCCCTTTGAAAATTTCGAAAAATGCGGCCAGAATTCCGAGAAGGCTAACCCCTTTGAAAATTTCGAAAAATGCGGCCAGAATTCCGAGAAGGCTAACCCCTTTGAAAATTTCGAAAAATGCGCCCAGAATTCCGAGAAGGCTAACCCCTTTGAAAATGTCAAAAAATGCGCCCAGAATTCCGAGAAGGCTAACCCCTTTGAAAATTTCAAAAAATGCGCCCAGAATTGCGAGAAGGCTAACCCCTTTGAAAATTTAGAAAAATGCGCCCAGAATTCCGAAAAGGCTAACCCCTTTGAAAATTTCGAAAAATGCGCCCAGAATTCCGAGAAGGCTTAACCCTTTTTTGAAAATTTCGAAAAATGCGCCCAGAATTCCGAGAAGGCTAACCCCTTTGAAAATTTCGAAAAATGCGGCCAGAGTTCCGAGAAAGCTAACCCCTTTGAAAATTTCGAAAAATGCGCCCAGAATTCCGAGAAGACTAACCCCTTTGAAAATTTCGAAAAATGCGCCCAGAATTCCGAGAAGGCTAATCCCTTTGAAAATTTCGAAAAATGCGCCCAGAATTCCGAAAAGGCTTAACCCTTTTTTGAAAATTTCGAAAAATGCGCCCAGAATTCCGAGAAGGCTAACCCCTTTGAAAATTTCGAAAAATGCGGCCAGAATTCCGAGAAGGCTAACCCCTTTGAAAATTTCGAAAAATGCGCCCAGAATTCCGAGAAGGCTAACCCCTTTGAAAATGTCAAAAAATGCGCCCAGAATTCCGAGAAGGCTAACCCCTTTGAAAATTTCGAAAAATGCGGCAGGATTCCGAGAAGACTAACCCCTTTGAAAATTTCGAAAAATGCGGCCAGAATTCCGAGAAGGCTAACCCCTTTGAAAATTTCGAAAAATGCGCCTTGAATTCCGAGAAGGCTAACCCCTTTGAAAATTTCGAAAAATGCGCCCAGAATTCCGAGAAGGCTAACCCCTTTGAAAATTTCAATAAATGCGCCCAGAATTCCGTGAAGGCTAACCCCTTTGAAAATTTCGAAAAATGCGACCAGAATTCCGAGAAGGCTAACCCCTTTGAAAATTTCGAAAAATGAGCCCAGAATTCCGAGAAGGCTAACCCCTTTGAAAATTTCGAAAAATGCGGCCAGAATTCCGAGAAGGCTAACCCCTTTGAAAATTTCGAAAAATGCGCCTTGAATTCCGAGAAGGCTAACCCCTTTGAAAATTTCGAGAAATGCGCCCAGAATTCCGAGAAGGCTAACCCCTTTGATAATTTCGAAAAATGCGCCCAGAATTCCGAGAAGGCTAACCCCTTTGAAAATTTCGAAAAATGCGCCCAGAATTCCGAGAAGACTAACCCCTTTGAAAATTTCGAAAAATGCGCCCAGAATTCCGAGAAGGCTGACCCCTTTGAAAATTTCAAAAAATGCGCCCATAATTTCGAGAAGGCTAACCCCTTTGAAAATTTCGAAAAATGCGCCCAGAATTCCGAGAAGGCTAACCCCTTTGACCATTTCGAAAAATGCGACCAGAATTCCGAGAAGGCTAACCCCTTTGAAAATTTCGAAAAATGCGAACAGAATTCCGAGAAGGCTAACCCCTTTGAAAATTTCGAAAAATGAGCCCAGAATTCCGAGAAGGCTAACCCCTTTGAAAATTTCGAAAAATGCGCACAGAATTCCGAGAAGGCTAACCCCTTTGAAAATTTCGAAAAATGCGGCCAGAATTCCGAGAAGGCTAACCCCTTTGAAAATTTCGAAAAATGCGGCCAGAATTCCGAGAAGGCTAACCCCTTTGAAAATTTCGAAAAATGCGCCCAGAATTCCGAGAAGGCTAACCCCTTTGAAAATGTCAAAAAATGCGCCCAGAATTCCGAGAAGGCTAACCCCTTTGAAAATTTCAAAAAATGCGCCCAGAATTGCGAGAAGGCTAACCCCTTTGAAAATTTAGAAAAATGCGCCCAGAATTCCGAGAAGGCTAACCCCTTTGAAAATTCCAAAAAATGCGCCCATAATTCCGAGAAGGCTAACCCCTTTGAAAATTTCGAAAAATGCGCCCAGAATTCCGAGAAGGCTAACCCCTTTGAAAATTCCAAAAAATGCGCCCATAATTCCGAGAAGGCTAACCCCTTTGAAAATTTCGAAAAATGCGCCCAGAATTCCGAGACCATTTCGAAAAATGCGACCAGAATTCCGAGAAGGCTAACCCCTTTGAAAATTTCGAAAAATGCGCCCAGAATTCCGAGAAGGCTAACCCCTTTGAAAATTTCGAAAAATGAGCCCAGAATTCCGAGAAGGCTAACCCCTTTGAAAATTTCGAAAAATGCGCCCAGAATTCCGAGAAGGCTAACCCCTTTGAAAATTTCAATAAATGCGCCCAGAATTCCGTGAAGGCTAACCCCTTTGAAAATTTCGAAAAATGCGCCCAGAATTCCGAGAAGGCTAACCCCTTTGAAAATTTCGAAAAATGCGCCCAGAATTCCGTGAAGGCTAACCCCTTTGAAAATTTCGAAAAATGCGACCAGAATTCCGAGAAGGCTAACCCCTTTGAAAATTTCGAAAAATGAGCCCAGAATTCCGAGAAGGCTAACCCCTTTGAAAATTTCGAAAAATGCGGCCAGAATTCCGAGAAGGCTAACCCCTTTGAAAATTTCGAAAAATGCGGCCAGAATTCCGAGAAGGCTAACCCCTTTGAAAATTTCGAAAAATGCGGCCAGAATTCCGAGAAGGCTAACCCCTTTGAAAATCTCGAAAAATGCGCCCAGAATTCCGAGAAGGCTAACCCCTTTGAAAATTTCAAAAAATGCGCCCAGAATTGCGAGAAGGCTAACCCCTTTGAAAATTTAGAAAAATGCGCCCAGAATTCCGAAAAGGCTAACCCCTTTGAAAATTTCGAAAAATGCGCCCAGAATTCCGAAAAGACTTAACCCTTTTTTGAAAATTTCGAAAAATGCGCCCAGAATTCCGAGAAGGCTAACCCCTTTGAAAATTTCGAAAAATGCGGCCAGAGTTCCGAGAAAGCTAACCCCTTTGAAAATTTCGAAAAATGCGCCCAGAATTCCGAGAAGACTAACCCCTTTGAAAATTTCGAAAAATGCGCCCAGAATTCCGAGAAGGCTAATCCCTTTGAAAATTTCGAAAAATGCGCCCAGAATTCCGAAAAGGCTTAACCCTTTTTTGAAAATTTCGAAAAATGCGCCCAGAATTCCGCGAAGGCTAACCCCTTTGAAAATTTCGAAAAATGCGCCCAGAATTCCGAGAAGGCTAACCCCTTTGAAAATTTCGAAAAATGAGCCCAGAATTCCGAGAAGGCTAACCCCCTTTGAAAATTTCGAAAAATGCGCACAGAATTCCGAGAAGGCTAACCCCTTTGAAAATTTCGAAAAATGCGCACAGAATTCCGAGAAGGCTAACCCCTTTGAAAATTTCGAAAAATGCGGCCAGAATTCCGAGAAGGCTAACCCCTTTGAAAATTTCGAAAAATGCGGCCAGAATTCCGAGAAGGCTAACCCCTTTGAAAATTTCGAAAAATGCGCCCAGAATTCCGAGAAGGCTAACCCCTTTGAAAATTTCAAAAAATGCGCCCAGAATTGCGAGAAGGCTAACCCCTTTGAAAATTTAGAAAAATGCGCCCAGAATTCCGAAAAGGCTAACCCCTTTGAAAATTTCGAAAAATGCGCCCAGAATTCCGAAAAGACTTAACCCTTTTTTGAAAATTTCGAAAAATGCGCCCAGAATTCCGAGAAGGCTAACCCCTTTGAAAATTTCGAAAAATGCGGCCAGAGTTCCGAGAAAGCTAACCCCTTTGAAAATTTCGAAAAATGCGCCCAGAATTCCGAGAAGACTAACCCCTTTGAAAATTTCGAAAAATGCGCCCAGAATTCCGAGAAGGCTAATCCCTTTGAAAATTTCGAAAAATGCGCCCAGAATTCCGAAAAGGCTTAACCCTTTTTTGAAAATTTCGAAAAATGCGCCCAGAATTCCGCGAAGGCTAACCCCTTTGAAAATTTCGAAAAATGCGCCCAGAATTCCGAGAAGGCTAACCCCTTTGAAAATGTCAAAAAATGCGCCCAGAATTCCGAGAAGGCTAACCCCTTTGAAAATTTCGAAAAATGCGCCCAGAATTCCGAGAAGGCTAACCCCTTTGAAAATTTCGAAAAATGCGGCCAGAGTTCCGAAAAGGCTTAACCCTTTTTTGAAAATTTCGAAAAATGCGCCCAGAATTCCGCGAAGGCTAACCCCTTTGAAAATTTCGAAAAATGCGCCCAGAATTCCGAGAAGGCTAACCCCTTTGAAAATTTCGAAAAATGAGCCCAGAATTCCGAGAAGGCTAACCCCTTTGAAAATGTCAAAAAATGCGCCCAGAATTCCGAGAAGGCTAACCCCTTTGAAAATTTCGAAAAATGAGCCCAGAATTCCGAGAAGGCTAACCCCTTTGAAAATTTCGAAAAATGCGGCCAGAATTCCGAGAAGGCTAACCCCTTTGAAAATTTCGAAAAATGCGGCCAGAATTCCGAGAAGGCTAACCCCTTTGAAAATTTCGAAAAATGCGGCCAGAATTCCGAGAAGGCTAACCCCTTTGAAAATTTCGAAAAATGCGCCCAGAATTCCGAGAAGGCTAACCCCTTTGAAAATTTCAAAAAATGCGCCCAGAATTGCGAGAAGGCTAACCCCTTTGAAAATTTAGAAAAATGCGCCCAGAATTCCGAAAAGGCTAACCCCTTTGAAAATTTCGAAAAATGCGCCCAGAATTCCGAAAAGACTTAACCCTTTTTTGAAAATTTCGAAAAATGCGCCCAGAATTCCGAGAAGGCTAACCCCTTTGAAAATTTCGAAAAATGCGGCCAGAGTTCCGAGAAAGCTAACCCCTTTGAAAATTTCGAAAAATGCGCCCAGAATTCCGAGAAGACTAACCCCTTTGAAAATTTCGAAAAATGCGCCCAGAATTCCGAGAAGGCTAATCCCTTTGAAAATTTCGAAAAATGCGCCCGAAATTCCGAAAAGGCTTAACCCTTTTTTGAATATTTCGAAAAATGCGCCCAGAATTCCGCGAAGGCTAACCCCTTTGAAAATTTCGAAAAATGCGCCCAGAATTCCGAGAAGGCTAACCCCTTTGAAAATTTCGAAAAATGAGCCCAGAATTCCGAGAAGGCTAACCCCCTTTGAAAATTTCGAAAAATGCGCACAGAATTCCGAGAAGGCTAACCCCTTTGAAAATTTCGAAAAATGCGCACAGAATTCCGAGAAGGCTAACCCCTTTGAAAATTTCGAAAAATGCGGCCAGAATTCCGAGAAGGCTAACCCCTTTGAAAATTTCGAAAAATGCGGCCAGAATTCCGAGAAGGCTAACCCCTTTGAAAATTTCGAAAAATGCGCCCAGAATTCCGAGAAGGCTAACCCCTTTGAAAATTTCAAAAAATGCGCCCAGAATTGCGAGAAGGCTAACCCCTTTGAAAATTTAGAAAAATGCGCCCAGAATTCCGAAAAGGCTAACCCCTTTGAAAATTTCGAAAAATGCGCCCAGAATTCCGAAAAGACTTAACCCTTTTTTGAAAATTTCGAAAAATGCGCCCAGAATTCCGAGAAGGCTAACCCCTTTGAAAATTTCGAAAAATGCGGCCAGAGTTCCGAGAAAGCTAACCCCTTTGAAAATTTCGAAAAATGCGCCCAGAATTCCGAGAAGACTAACCCCTTTGAAAATTTCGAAAAATGCGCCCAGAATTCCGAGAAGGCTAATCCCTTTGAAAATTTCGAAAAATGCGCCCAGAATTCCGAAAAGGCTTAACCCTTTTTTGAAAATTTCGAAAAATGCCCCCAGAATTCCGCGAAGGCTAACCTTTTTGAAAATTTCGAAAAATGCGCCCAGAATTCCGAGAAGGCTAACCCCTTTGAAAATTTCGAAAAATGAGCCCAGAATTCCGAGAAGGCTAACCCCTTTGAAAATTTCGAAAAATGCGCCCAGAATTCCGAGAAGGCTAACCCCTTTGAAAATTTCGAAAAATGCGCACAGAATTCCGAGAAGGCTAACCCCTTTGAAAATTTCGAAAAATGCGGCCAGAATTCCGAGAAGGCTAACCCCTTTGAAAATTTCGAAAAATGCGCCCAGAATTCCGAGAAGGCTAACCCCTTTGAAAATGTCAAAAAATGCGCCCAGAATTCCGAGAAGGCTAACCCCTTTGAAAATTTCGAAAAATGCGCCCAGAATTCCGAGAAGGCTAACCCCTTTGAAAATTTCGAAAAATGCGGCCAGAGTTCCGAAAAGGCTTAACCCTTTTTTGAAAATTTCGAAAAATGCGCCCAGAATTCCGCGAAGGCTAACCCCTTTGAAAATTTCGAAAAATGCGCCCAGAATTCCGAGAAGGCTAACCCCTTTGAAAATTTCGAAAAATGAGCCCAGAATTCCGAGAAGGCTAACCCCCTTTGAAAATTTCGAAAAATGCGCACAGAATTCCGAGAAGGCTAACCCCTTTGAAAATTTCGAAAAATGCGACCAGAATTCCGAGAAGGCTAACCCCTTTGAAAATTTCGAAAAATGAGCCCAGAATTCCGAGAAGGCTAACCCCTTTGAAAATTTCGAAAAATGCGCCCAGAATTCCGAGAAGGCTAACCCCTTTGAAAATTCCAATAAATGCGCCCAGAATTCCGTGAAGGCTAACCCCTTTGAAAATTTCGAAAAATGCGACCAGAATTCCGAGAAGGCTAACCCCTTTGAAAATTTCGAAAAATGAGCCCAGAATTCCGAGAAGGCTAACCCCTTTGAAAATTTCGAAAAATGCGCCCAGAATTCCGAGAATACTAACCCCTTTGAAAATTTCGAAAAATGCGCCCAGAATTCCGAGAAGGCTGACCCCTTTGAAAATTTCAAAAAATGCGCCCATAATTTCGAGAAGGCTAACCCCTTTGAAAATTTCGAAAAATGCGCCCAGAATTCCGAGAAGGCTAACCCCTTTGACCATTTCGAAAAATACGACCAGAATTCCGAGAAGGCTAACCCCTTTGAAAATTTCGAAAAATGCGAACAGAATTCCGAGAAGGCTAACCGCTTTGAAAATTTCGAAAAATGAGGCCAGAATTCCGAGAAGGCTAACCCCTTTGAAAATTTCGAAAGATGCGCACAGAATTCCGAGAAGGCTAACCCCTTTGAAAATTTCGAAAAATGCGGCAAGAATTCCGAGAAGGCTAACCCCTTTGAAAATTTCGAAAAATGCGCCCAGAATTCCGAGAAGGCTAACCCCTTTGAAAATTTCGAAAAATGCGCCCAGAATTCCGAAAAGGCTTAACCCTTTTTTGAAAATTTCGAAAAATGCGCCCAGAATTCCGAGAAGGCTAACCCCTTTGAAAATTTCGAAAAATGCGCCCAGAATTCCGAGAAGGCTAACCCCTTTGAAAATTTCGAAAAACGAGCCCAGAATTCCGAGAAGGCTAACCCCCTTTGAAAATTTCGAAAAATGCGCACAGAATTCCGAGAAGGCTAACCCCTTTGAAAATTTCGAAAAATGCGCCCAGAATTCCGAGAAGGCTAACCCCTTTGAAAATTTCAAAAAATGCGCCCATAATTCCGAGAAGGCTAACCCCTTTGAAAATTTCGAAAAATGCGCCCAGAATTCCGAGAAGGCTAACCCCTTTGACCATTTCGAAAAATGCGACCAGAATTCCGAGAAGGCTAACCCCTTTGAAAATTTCGAAAAATGCGCCCAGAATTCCGAGAAGGCTAACCCCTTTGAAAATTTCGAAAAATGAGCCCAGAATTCCGAGAAGGCTAACCCCTTTGAAAATTTCGAAAAATGCGCCCAGAATTCCGAGAAGGCTAACCCCTTTGAAAATTTCAATAAATGCGCCCAGAATTCCGAGAAGGCTAACCCCTTTGAAAATTTCAAAGAATGCGCCCAGAATTCCGAGAAGGCTAACCCCTTTGAAAATTTAAAAAATGCGCCCAGAATTCCGAGAAGGCTAACCCCTTTGAAAATTTCGAAAAATGCGACCAGAATTCCGAGAAGGCTAACCCCTTTGAAAATTTCGAAAAATGAGCCCAGAATTCCGAGAAGGCTAACCCCTTTGAAAATTTCGAAAAATGCGCCCGGAATTCCGAGAAGGATAACCCCTTTGAAAATTTAGAAAAATGCGCCCAGAATTCCGAAAAGGCTAACCCCTTTGAAAATTTCGAAAAATGCGACCAGAATTCCGAGAAGGCTAACCCCTTTGAAAATTTCAAAAAATGCGCCCAGAATTGCGAGAAGGCTAACCCCTTTGAAAATTTCGAAAAATGCGGCCAGAGTTCCGAGAAAGCTAACCCCTTTGAAAATTTCGAAAAATGCGCCCAGAATTCCGAGAAGACTAACCCCTTTGAAAATTTCGAAAAATGCGCCCAGAATTCCGAGAAGGCTAATCCCTTTGAAAATTTCGAAAAATGCGCACAGAATTCCGAAAAGGCTTAACCCTTTTTTGAAAATTTCGAAAAAAGCGCCCAGAATTCTGAGAAGGCTAACCCCTTTGAAAATTTCGAAAAATGCGCCCAGAATTCCGAGAAGGCTAACCCCTTTGAAAATTTCAAAAAATGCGCCCATAATTCCGAGAAGGCTAACCCTTTTGAAAATTTCGAAAAATGCGCCCAGAATTCCGAGAAGGCTAACCCCTTTGACCATTTCGAAAAATGCGACCAGAATTCCGAGAAGGCTAACCCCTTTGAAAATTTCGAAAAATGCGCCCAGAATTCCGAGAAGGCTAACCCTTTTGAAAATTTCGAAAAATGAGCCCAGAATTCCGAGAAGGCTAACCCCTTTGAAAATTTCGAAAAATGCGCCCAGAATTCCGAGACGGCTAACCCATTTGAAAATTTCAATAAATGCGCCCAGAATTCCGTGAAGGCTAACCCCTTTGAAAATTTCGAAAAATGCGACCAGAATTCCGAGAAGGCTAACCCCTTTGAAAATTTCGAAAAATGAGCCCAGAATTCCGAGAAGGCTAACCCCTTTGAAAATTTCGAAAAATGCGGCCAGAATTCCGAGAAGGCTAACCCCTTTGAAAATTTCGAAAAATGCGCCTTGAATTCCGAGAAGGCTAACCCCTTTGAAAATTTCGAAAAATGCGCCCAGAATTCCGAGAAGGCTAACCCCTTTGAAAATTTCAATAAATGCGCCCAGAATTCCGTGAAGGCTAACCCCTTTGAAAATTTCGAAAAATGCGACCAGAATTCCGAGAAGGCTAACCCCTTTGAAAATTTCGAAAAATGAGCCCAGAATTCCGAGAAGGCTAACCCCTTTGAAAATTTCGAAAAATGCGGCCAGAATTCCGAGAAGGCTAACCCCTTTGAAAATTTCGAAAAATGCGCCTTTAATTCCGAGAAGGCTAACCCCTTTGAAAATTTCGAGAAATGCGCCCAGAATTCCGAGAAGGCTAACCCCTTTGATAATTTCGAAAAATGCGCCCAGAATTCCGAGAAGGCTAACCCCTTTGAAAATTTCGAAAAATGCGCCCAGAATTCCGAGAAGGCTAACCCTTTTGAAAATTTCGAAAAATGAGCCCAGAATTCCGAGAAGGCTAACCCCTTTGAAAATTTCGAAAAATGCGCCCAGAATTCCGAGACGGCTAACCCCTTTGAAAATTTCAATAAATGCGCCCAGAATTCCGTGAAGGCTAACCCCTTTGAAAATTTCGAAAAATGCGACCAGAATTCCGAGAAGGCTAACCCCTTTGAATATTTCGAAAAATGAGCCCAGAATTCCGAGAAGGCTAACCCCTTTGAAAATTTCGAAAAATGCGGCCAGAATTCCGAGAAGGCTAACCCCTTTGAAAATTTCGAAAAATGCGCCTTGAATTCCGAGAAGGCTAACCCCTTTGAAAATTTCGAAAAATGCGCCCAGAATTCCGAGAAGGCTAACCCCTTTGAAAATTTCAATAAATGCGCCCAGAATTCCGTGAAGGCTAACCCCTTTGAAAATTTCGAAAAATGCGACCAGAATTCCGAGAAGGCTAACCCCTTTGAAAATTTCGAAAAATGAGCCCAGAATTCCGAGAAGGCTAACCCCTTTGAAAATTTCGAAAAATGCGGCCAGAATTCCGAGAAGGCTAACCCCTTTGAAAATTTCGAAAAATGCGCCTTGAATTCCGAGAAGGCTAACCCCTTTGAAAATTTCGAGAAATGCGCCCAGAATTCCGAGAAGGCTAACCCCTTTGATAATTTCGAAAAATGCGCCCAGAATTCCGAGAAGGCTAACCCCTTTGAAAATTTCGAAAAATGAGCCCAGAATTCCGAGAAGACTAACCCCTTTGAAAATTTCGAAAAATGCGCCCAGAATTCCGAGAAGGCTAACCCCTTTGAAAATTTCGAAAAATGCGACCAGAATTCCGAGAAGGCTAACCCCTTTGAAAATTTCAATAAATGCGAACAGAATTCCAAGAAGGCTAACCCCTTTGAAAATTTCGAAAAATGAGCCCAGAATTCCGAGAAGGCTAACCCCTTTGAAAATTTCGAAAAATGCGCACAGAATTCCGAGAAGGCTAACCCCTTTGAAAATTTCGAAAAATGCGGCCAGAATTCCGAGAAGGCTAACCCCTTTGAAAATTTCGAAAAATGCGCCCAGAATTCCGAGAAGGCTAACCCCTTTGAAAATGTCAAAAAATGCGCCCAGAATTCCGAGAAGGCTAACCCCTTTGAAAATTTCAAAAAATGCGCCCAGAATTGCGAGAAGGCTAACCCCTTTGAAAATTTAGAAAAATGCGCCCAGAATTCCGAAAAGGCTAACCCCTTTGAAAATTTCGAAAAATGCGCCCAGAATTCCGAGAAGGCTTAACCCTTTTTTGAAAATTTCGAAAAATGCGCCCAGAATTCCGAGAAGGCTAACCCCTTTGAAAATTTCGAAAAATGCGGCCAGAGTTCCGAGAAAGCTAACCCCTTTGAAAATTTCGAAAAATGCGCCCAGAATTCCGAGAAGACTAACCCCTTTGAAAATTTCGAAAAATGCGCCCAGAATTCCGAGAAGGCTAATCCCTTTGAAAATTTCGAAAAATGCGCCCAGAATTCCGAAAAGGCTTAACCCTTTTTTGAAAATTTCGAAAAATGCGCCCAGAATTCCGAGAAGGCTAACCCCTTTGAAAATTTCGAAAAATGCGGCCAGAATTCCGAGAAGGCTAACACCTTTGAAAATTTCGAAAAATGCGCCCAGAATTCCGAGAAGGCTAACCCCTTTGAAAATGTCAAAAAATGCGCCCAGAATTCCGAGAAGGCTAACCCCTTTGAAAATTTCGAAAAATGCGGCAGGATTCCGAGAAGACTAACCCCTTTGAAAATTTCGAAAAATGCGGCCAGAATTCCGAGAAGGCTAACCCCTTTGAAAATTTCGAAAAATGCGCCTTGAATTCCGAGAAGGCTAACCCCTTTGAAAATTTCGAGAAATGCGCCCAGAATTCCGAGAAGGCTAACCCCTTTGATAATTTCGAAAAATGCGCCCAGAATTCCGAGAAGGCTAACCCCTTTGAAAATTTCGAAAAATGCGCCCAGAATTCCGAGAAGACTAACCCCTTTGAAAATTTCGAAAAATGCGCCCAGAATTCCGAGAAGGCTGACCCCTTTGAAAATTTCAAAAAATGCGCCCATAATTTCGAGAAGGCTAACCCCTTTGAAAATTTAGAAAAATGCGCCCAGAATTCCGAGAAGGCTAACCCCTTTGACCATTTCGAAAAATGCGACCAGAATTCCGAGAAGGCTAACCCCTTTGAAAATTTCGAAAAATGCGAACAGAATTCCGAGAAGGCTAACCCCTTTGAAAATTTCGAAAAATGAGCCCAGAATTCCGAGAAGGCTAACCCCTTTGAAAATTTCGAAAAATGCGCACAGAATTCCGAGAAGGCTAACCCCTTTGAAAATTTCGAAAAATGCGGCCAGAATTCCGAGAAGGCTAACCCCTTTGAAAATTTCGAAAAATGCGGCCAGAATTCCGAGAAGGCTAACCCCTTTGAAAATTTCGAAAAATGCGCCCAGAATTCCGAGAAGGCTAACCCCTTTGAAAATGTCAAAAAATGCGCCCAGAATTCCGAGAAGGCTAACCCCTTTGAAAATTTCAAAAAATGCGCCCAGAATTGCGAGAAGGCTAACCCCTTTGAAAATTTAGAAAAATGCGCCCAGAATTCCGAGAAGGCTAACCCCTTTGAAAATTCCAAAAAATGCGCCCATAATTCCGAGAAGGCTAACCCCTTTGAAAATTTCGAAAAATGCGCCCAGAATTCCGAGAAGGCTAACCCCTTTGAAAATTTCAAAAAATGCGCCCAGAATTCCGAGAAGGCTAACCCCTTTGAAAATTTCAATAAATGCGCCCAGAATTCCGTGAAGGCTAACCCCTTTGAAAATTTCGAAAAATGCGACCAGAATTCCGAGAAGGCTAACCCCTTTGAAAATTTCGAAAAATGAGCCCAGAATTCCGAGAAGGCTAACCCCTTTGAAAATTTCGAAAAATGCGGCCAGAATTCCGAGAAGGCTAACCCCTTTGAAAATTTCGAAAAATGCGCCTTGAATTCCGAGAAGGCTAACCCCTTTGAAAATTTCGAGAAATGCGCCCAGAATTCCGAGAAGGCTAACCCCTTTGATAATTTCGAAAAATGCGCCCAGAATTCCGAGAAGGCTAACCCCTTTGAAAATTTCGAAAAATGAGCCCAGAATTCCGAGAAGACTAACCCCTTTGAAAATTTCGAAAAATGCGCCCAGAATTCCGAGAAGGCTAACCCCTTTGAAAATTTCGAAAAATGCGCCCAGAATTCCGAGAAGGCTAACCCCTTTGACCATTTCGAAAAATGCGACCAGAATTCCGAGAAGGCTAACCCCTTTGAAAATTTCAATAAATGCGAACAGAATTCCGAGAAGGCTAACCCCTTTGAAAATTTCGAAAAATGAGCCCAGAATTCCGAGAAGGCTAACCCCTTTGAAAATTTCGAAAAATGCGCACAGAATTCCGAGAAGGCTAACCCCTTTGAAAATTTCGAAAAATGCGGCCAGAATTCCGAGAAGGCTAACCCCTTTGAAAATTTCGAAAAATGCGGCCAGAATTCCGAGAAGGCTAACCCCTTTGAAAATTTCGAAAAATGCGCCCAGAATTCCGAGAAGGCTAACCCCTTTGAAAATGTCAAAAAATGCGCCCAGAATTCCGAGAAGGCTAACCCCTTTGAAAATTTCAAAAAATGCGCCCAGAATTGCGAGAAGGCTAACCCCTTTGAAAATTTAGAAAAATGCGCCCAGAATTCCGAAAAGGCTAACCCCTTTGAAAATTTCGAAAAATGCGCCCAGAATTCCGAGAAGGCTTAACCCTTTTTTGAAAATTTCGAAAAATGCGCCCAGAATTCCGAGAAGGCTAACCCCTTTGAAAATTTCGAAAAATGCGGCCAGAGTTCCGAGAAAGCTAACCCCTTTGAAAATTTCGAAAAATGCGCCCAGAATTCCGAGAAGACTAACCCCTTTGAAAATTTCGAAAAATGCGCCCAGAATTCCGAGAAGGCTAATCCCTTTGAAAATTTCGAAAAATGCGCCCAGAATTCCGAAAAGGCTTAACCCTTTTTTGAAAATTTCGAAAAATGCGCCCAGAATTCCGAGAAGGCTAACCCCTTTGAAAATTTCGAAAAATGCGCCCAGAATTCCGAGAAGACTAACCCCTTTGAAAATTTCGAAAAATGCGCCCAGAATTCCGAGAAGGCTGACCCCTTTGAAAATTTCAAAAAATGCGCCCATAATTTCGAGAAGGCTAACCCCTTTGAAAATTTAGAAAAATGCGCCCAGAATTCCGAGAAGGCTAACCCCTTTGACCATTTCGAAAAATGCGACCAGAATTCCGAGAAGGCTAACCCCTTTGAAAATTTCGAAAAATGCGAACAGAATTCCGAGAAGGCTAACCCCTTTGAAAATTTCGAAAAATGAGCCCAGAATTCCGAGAAGGCTAACCCCTTTGAAAATTTCGAAAAATGCGCACAGAATTCCGAGAAGGCTAACCCCTTTGAAAATTTCGAAAAATGCGGCCAGAATTCCGAGAAGGCTAACCCCTTTGAAAATTTCGAAAAATGCGGCCAGAATTCCGAGAAGGCTAACCCCTTTGAAAATTTCGAAAAATGCGCCCAGAATTCCGAGAAGGCTAACCCCTTTGAAAATGTCAAAAAATGCGCCCAGAATTCCGAGAAGGCTAACCCCTTTGAAAATTTCAAAAAATGCGCCCAGAATTGCGAGAAGGCTAACCCCTTTGAAAATTTAGAAAAATGCGCCCAGAATTCCGAGAAGGCTAACCCCTTTGAAAATTCCAAAAAATGCGCCCATAATTCCGAGAAGGCTAACCCCTTTGAAAATTTCGAAAAATGCGCCCAGAATTCCGAGAAGGCTAACCCCTTTGAAAATTTCAAAAAATGCGCCCAGAATTCCGAGAAGGCTAACCCCTTTGAAAATTTCAATAAATGCGCCCAGAATTCCGTGAAGGCTAACCCCTTTGAAAATTTCGAAAAATGCGACCAGAATTCCGAGAAGGCTAACCCCTTTGAAAATTTCGAAAAATGAGCCCAGAATTCCGAGAAGGCTAACCCCTTTGAAAATTTCGAAAAATGCGGCCAGAATTCCGAGAAGGCTAACCCCTTTGAAAATTTCGAAAAATGCGCCTTGAATTCCGAGAAGGCTAACCCCTTTGAAAATTTCGAGAAATGCGCCCAGAATTCCGAGAAGGCTAACCCCTTTGATAATTTCGAAAAATGCGCCCAGAATTCCGAGAAGGCTAACCCCTTTGAAAATTTCGAAAAATGAGCCCAGAATTCCGAGAAGACTAACCCCTTTGAAAATTTCGAAAAATGCGCCCAGAATTCCGAGAAGGCTAACCCCTTTGAAAATTTCGAAAAATGCGCCCAGAATTCCGAGAAGGCTAACCCCTTTGACCATTTCGAAAAATGCGACCAGAATTCCGAGAAGGCTAACCCCTTTGAAAATTTCAATAAATGCGAACAGAATTCCGAGAAGGCTAACCCCTTTGAAAATTTCGAAAAATGAGCCCAGAATTCCGAGAAGGCTAACCCCTTTGAAAATTTCGAAAAATGCGCACAGAATTCCGAGAAGGCTAACCCCTTTGAAAATTTCGAAAAATGCGGCCAGAATTCCGAGAAGGCTAACCCCTTTGAAAATTTCGAAAAATGCGGCCAGAATTCCGAGAAGGCTAACCCCTTTGAAAATTTCGAAAAATGCGCCCAGAATTCCGAGAAGGCTAACCCCTTTGAAAATGTCAAAAAATGCGCCCAGAATTCCGAGAAGGCTAACCCCTTTGAAAATTTCAAAAAATGCGCCCAGAATTGCGAGAAGGCTAACCCCTTTGAAAATTTAGAAAAATGCGCCCAGAATTCCGAAAAGGCTAACCCCTTTGAAAATTTCGAAAAATGCGCCCAGAATTCCGAGAAGGCTTAACCCTTTTTTGAAAATTTCGAAAAATGCGCCCAGAATTCCGAGAAGGCTAACCCCTTTGAAAATTTCGAAAAATGCGGCCAGAGTTCCGAGAAAGCTAACCCCTTTGAAAATTTCGAAAAATGCGCCCAGAATTCCGAGAAGACTAACCCCTTTGAAAATTTCGAAAAATGCGCCCAGAATTCCGAGAAGGCTAATCCCTTTGAAAATTTCGAAAAATGCGCCCAGAATTCCGAAAAGGCTTAACCCTTTTTTGAAAATTTCGAAAAATGCGCCCAGAATTCCGAGAAGGCTAACCCCTTTGAAAATTTCGAAAAATGCGGCCAGAATTCCGAGAAGGCTAACCCCTTTGAAAATTTCGAAAAATGCGCCCAGAATTCCGAGAAGGCTAACCCCTTTGAAAATGTCAAAAAATGCGCCCAGAATTCCGAGAAGGCTAACCCCTTTGAAAATTTCGAAAAATGCGGCAGGATTCCGAGAAGACTAACCCCTTTGAAAATTTCGAAAAATGCGGCCAGAATTCCGAGAAGGCTATCCCCTTTGAAAATTTCGAAAAATGCGCCTTGAATTCCGAGAAGGCTAACCCCTTTGAAAATTTCGAAAAATGCGCCCAGAATTCCGAGAAGGCTAACCCCTTTGAAAATTTCAATAAATGCGCCCAGAATTCCGTGAAGGCTAACCCCTTTGAAAATTTCGAAAAATGCGACCAGAATTCCGAGAAGGCTAACCCCTTTGAAAATTTCGAAAAATGAGCCCAGAATTCCGAGAAGGCTAACCCCTTTGAAAATTTCGAAAAATGCGGCCAGAATTCCGAGAAGGCTAACCCCTTTGAAAATTTCGAAAAATGCGCCTTGAATTCCGAGAAGGCTAACCCCTTTGAAAATTTCGAGAAATGCGCCCAGAATTCCGAGAAGGCTAACCCCTTTGATAATTTCGAAAAATGCGCCCAGAATTCCGAGAAGGCTAACCCCTTTGAAAATTTCGAAAAATGCGCCCAGAATTCCGAGAAGACTAACCCCTTTGAAAATTTCGAAAAATGCGCCCAGAATTCCGAGAAGGCTGACCCCTTTGAAAATTTCAAAAAATGCGCCCATAATTTCGAGAAGGCTAACCCCCTTTGAAAATTTCGAAAAATGCGCCCAGAATTCCGAGAAGGCTAACCCCTTTGACCATTTCGAAAAATGCGACCAGAATTCCGAGAAGGCTAACCCCTTTGAAAATTTCGAAAAATGCGAACAGAATTCCGAGAAGGCTAACCCCTTTGAAAATTTCGAAAAATGAGCCCAGAATTCCGAGAAGGCTAACCCCTTTGAAAATTTCGAAAAATGCGCACAGAATTCCGAGAAGGCTAACCCCTTTGAAAATTTCGAAAAATGCGGCCAGAATTCCGAGAAGGCTAACCCCTTTGAAAATTTCGAAAAATGCGCCCAGAATTCCGAGAAGGCTAACCCCTTTGAAAATGTCAAAAAATGCGCCCAGAATTCCGAGAAGGCTAACCCCTTTGAAAATTTCAAAAAATGCGCCCAGAATTGCGAGAAGGCTAACCCCTTTGAAAATTTAGAAAAATGCGCCCAGAATTCCGAGAAGGCTAACCCCTTTGAAAATTCCAAAAAATGCGCCCATAATTCCGAGAAGGCTAACCCCTTTGAAAATTTCGAAAAATGCGCCCAGAATTCCGAGAAGGCTAACCCCTTTGAAAATTTCAAAAAATGCGCCCAGAATTCCGAGAAGGCTAACCCCTTTGAAAATTTCAATAAATGCGCCCAGAATTCCGTGAAGGCTAACCCCTTTGAAAATTTCGAAAAATGCGACCAGAATTCCGAGAAGGCTAACCCCTTTGAAAATTTCGAAAAATGCGCCCAGAATTCCGAGAAGGCTAACCCCTTTGAAAATTCCAAAAAATGCGCCCATAATTCCGAGAAGGCTAACCCCTTTGAAAATTTCGAAAAATGCGCCCAGAATTCCGAGAAGGCTAACCCCTTTGACCATTTCGAAAAATGCGACCAGAATTCCGAGAAGGCTAACCCCTTTGAAAATTTCGAAAAATGCGCCCAGAATTCCGAGAAGGCTAACCCCTTTGAAAATTTCGAAAAATGAGCCCAGAATTCCGAGAAGGCTAACCCCTTTGAAAATTTCGAAAAATGCGCCCAGAATTCCGAGAAGGCTAACCCCTTTGAAAATTTCAATAAATGCGCCCAGAATTGCGAGAAGGCTAACCCCTTTGAAAATTTCAAAAAATGCGCCCAGAATTCCGAGAAGGCTAACCCCTTTGAAAATTTCAATAAATGCGCCCAGAATTCCGTGAAGGCTAACCCCTTTGAAAATTTCGAAAAATGCGACCAGAATTCCGAGAAGGCTAACCCCTTTGAAAATTTCGAAAAATGAGCCCAGAATTCCGAGAAGGCTAACCCCTTTGAAAATTTCGAAAAATGCGGCCAGAATTCCGAGAAGGCTAACCCCTTTGAAAATTTCAATAAATGCGCCCAGAATTCCGTGAAGGCTAACCCCTTTGAAAATTTCGAAAAATGCGACCAGAATTCCGAGAAGGCTAACCCCTTTGAAAATTTCGAAAAATGAGCCCAGAATTCCGAGAAGGCTAACCCCTTTGAAAATTTCGAAAAATGCGGCCAGAATTCCGAGAAGGCTAACCCCTTTGAAAATTTCGAAAAATGCGCCCAGAATTCCGAGAAGGCTAACCCCTTTGAAAATTTCGAAAAATGCGGCCAGAGTTCCGAAAAGGCTTAACCCTTTTTTGAAAATTTCGAAAAATGCGCCCAGAATTCCGCGAAGGCTAACCCCTTTGAAAATTTCGAAAAATGCGCCCAGAATTCCGAGAAGGCTAACCCCTTTGAAAATTTCGAAAAATGAGCCCAGAATTCCGAGAAGGCTAACCCCTTTGAAAATGTCAAAAAATGCGCCCAGAATTCCGAGAAGGCTAACCCCTTTGAAAATTTCAAAAAATGCGCCCAGAATTGCGAGAAGGCTAACCCCTTTGAAAATTTAAAAAAATGCGCCCAGAATTGCGAGAAGGCTAACCCCTTTGAAAATTTAGAAAAATGAGCCCAGAATTCCGAGAAGGCTAACCCCTTTGAAAATTTCGAAAAATGCGCCCAGAATTCCGAGAAGGCTAACCCCTTTGAAAATTTCAATAAATGCGCCCAGAATTCCGAGAAGGCTAACCCCTTTGAAAATTTCAAAAAATGCGCCCAGAATTCCGAGAAGGCTAACCCCTTTGAAAATTTCAATAAATGCGCCCAGAATTCCGTGAAGGCTAACCCCTTTGAAAATTTCGAAAAATGCGACCAGAATTCCGAGAAGGCTAACCCCTTTGAAAATTTCGAAAAATGAGCCCAGAATTCCGAGAAGGCTAACCCCTTTGAAAATTTCGAAAAATGCGGCCAGAATTCCGAGAAGGCTAACCCCTTTGAAAATTTCAATAAATGCGCCCAGAATTCCGTGAAGGCTAACCCCTTTGAAAATTTCGAAAAATGCGACCAGAATTCCGAGAAGGCTAACCCCTTTGAAAATTTCGAAAAATGAGCCCAGAATTCCGAGAAGGCTAACCCCTTTGAAAATTTCGAAAAATGCGGCCAGAATTCCGAGAAGGCTAACCCCTTTGAAAATTTCGAAAAATGCGCCCAGAATTCCGAGAAGGCTAACCCCTTTGAAAATTTCGAAAAATGCGGCCAGAGTTCCGAAAAGTCTTAACCCTTTTTTGAAAATTTCGAAAAATGCGCCCAGAATTCCGCGAAGGCTAACCCCTTTGAAAATGTCGAAAAATGCGCCCAGAATTCCGAGAAGGCTAACCCCTTTGAAAATTTCGAAAAATGAGCCCAGAATTCCGAGAAGGCTAACCCCCTTTGAAAATTTCGAAAAATGCGCACAGAATTCCGAGAAGGCTAACCCCTTTGAAAATTTCGAAAAATGCGACCAGAATTCCGAGAAGGCTAACCCCTTTGAAAATTTCGAAAAATGAGCCCAGAATTCCGAGAAGGCTAACCCCTTTGAAAATTTCGAAAAATGCGCCCAGAATTCCGAGAAGGCTAACCCCTTTGAAAATTCCAATAAATGCGCCCAGAATTCCGTGAAGGCTAACCCCTTTGAAAATTTCGAAAAATGCGCCTTGAATTCCGAGAAGGCTAACCCCTTTGAAAATTTCGAAAAATGCGCCCAGAATTCCGAGAAGGCTAACCCCTTTGATAATTTCGAAAAATGCGCCCAGAATTCCGAGAAGGCTAACCCCTTTGAAAATTTCGAAAAATGCGCCCAGAATTCCGAGAAGACTAACCCCTTTGAAAATTTCGAAAAATGCGCCCAGAATTCCGAGAAGGCTAACCCCTTTGACCATTTCGAAAAATGCGACCAGAATTCCGAGAAGGCTAACCCCTTTGAAAATTTCGAAAAATGCGAACAGAATTCCGAGAAGGCTAACCCCTTTGAAAATTTCGAAAAATGCGGCCAGAATTCCGAGAAGGCTAACCCCTTTGAAAATTTCGAAAAATGCGACCAGAATTCCGAGAAGGCTAACCCCTTTGAAAATGTCAAAAAATGCGCCCAGAATTCCGAGAAGGCTAACCCCTTTGAAAATTTCAAAAAATGCGCCCAGAATTGCGAGAAGGCTAACCCCTTTGAAAATTTCAAAAAATGCGCCCAGAATTGCGAGAAGGCTAACCCCTTTGAAAATTTAGAAAAATGCGCCCAGAATTCCGAAAAGGCTAACCCCTTTGAAAATTTCGAAAAATGCGCCCAGAATTCCGAAAAGGCTTAACCCTTTTTTGAAAATTTCGAAAAATGCGCCCAGAATTCCGAGAAGGCTAACCCCTTTGAAAATTTCGAAAAATGCGGCCAGAGTTCCGAGAAAGCTAACCCCTTTGAAAATTTCGAAAAATGCGCCCAGAATTCCGAGAAGGCTAATCCCTTTGAAAATTTCGAAAAATGCGCCCAGAATTCCGAAAAGGCTTAACCCTTTTTTGAAAATTTCGAAAAATGCGCCCAGAATTCCGCGAAGGCTAACCCCTTTGAAAATTTCGAAAAATGCGCCCAGAATTCCGAGAAGGCTAACCCCTTTGAAAATTTCGAAAAATGCGACCAGAATTCCGAGAAGGCTAACCCCTTTGAAAATTTCGAAAAATGCGCACAGAATTCCGAGAAGGCTAACCCCTTTGAAAATTTCGAAAAATGCGCCCAGAATTCCGAGAAGGCTAACCCCTTTGAAAATTCCAATAAATGCGCCCAGAATTCCGTGAAGGCTAACCCCTTTGAAAATTTCGAAAAATGCGACCAGAATTCCGAGAAGGCTAACCCCTTTGAAAATTTCGAAAAATGCGCCTTGAATTCCGAGAAGGCTAACCCCTTTGAAAATTTCGAAAAATGCGCCCAGAATTCCGAGAAGGCTAACCCCTTTGATAATTTCGAAAAATGCGCCCAGAATTCCGAGAAGGCTAACCCCTTTGAAAATTTCGAAAAATGCGCCCAGAATTCCGAGAAGACTAACCCCTTTGAAAATTTCGAAAAATGCGCCCAGAATTCCGAGAAGGCTAACCCCTTTGACCATTTCGAAAAATGCGACCAGAATTCCGAGAAGGCTAACCCCTTTGAAAATTTCGAAAAATGCGAACAGAATTCCGAGAAGGCTAACCCCTTTGAAAATTTCGAAAAATGCGCCCAGAATTCCGAGAAGGCTAACCCCTTTGAAAATTTCGAAAAATGCGCACAGAATTCCGAGAAGACTAACCCCTTTGAAAATTTCGAAAAATGCGGCCAGAATTCCGAGAAGGCTAACCCCTTTGAAAATTTCGAAAAATGCGACCAGAATTCCGAGAAGGCTAACCCCTTTGAAAATTTCGAAAAATGGGGCCAGAGTTCCGAGAAAGCTAACCCCTTTGAAAATTTCGAAAAATGCGCCCAGAATTCCGAGAAGACTAACCCCTTTGATAATTTCGAAAAATGCGCCCAGAATTCCGAGAAGGCTAATCCCTTTGAAAATTTCGAAAAAATGCGCCCAGAATTCCGAAAAGGCTTAACCCTTTTTTGAAAATTTCGAAAAATGCGCCCAGAATTCCGAGAAGGCTAACCCCTGTGAAAATTTCGAAAAATGCGCCCAGAATTCCGAGAAGGCTAACCCCTTTGAAAATTTCGAAAAATGAGCCCAGAATTCCGAGAAGGCTAACCCCCTTTGAAAATTTCGAAAAATGCGACCAGAATTCCGAGAAGGCTAACCCCTTTGAAAATTTCGAAAAATGCGCCTTGAATTCCGAGAAGGCTAACCCCTTTGAAAATTTCGAAAAATGCGCCCAGAATTCCGAGAAGGCTAACCCCTTTGATAATTTCGAAAAATGCGCCCAGAATTCCGAGAAGGCTAACCCCTTTGAAAATTTCGAAAAATGCGCCCAGAATTCCGAGAAGACTAACCCCTTTGAAAATTTCGAAAAATGCGCCCAGAATTCCGAGAAGGCTAACCCCTTTGACCATTTCGAAAAATGCGACCAGAATTCCGAGAAGGCTAACCCCTTTGAAAATTTCGAAAAATGCGAACAGAATTCCGAGAAGGCTAACCCCTTTGAAAATTTCGAAAAATGCGCCCAGAATTCCGAGAAGGCTAACCCCTTTGAAAATTTCGAAAAATGCGCACAGAATTCCGAGAAGGCTAACCCCTTTGAAAATTTCGAAAAATGCGGCCAGAATTCCGAGAAGGCTAACCCCTTTGAAAATTTCGAAAAATGCGACCAGAATTCCGAGAAGGCTAACCCCTTTGAAAATGTCAAAAAATGCGCCCAGAATTCCGAGAAGGCTAACCCCTTTGAAAATTTCAAAAAATGCGCCCAGAATTGCGAGAAGGCTAACCCCTTTGAAAATTTCAAAAAATGCGCCCAGAATTGCGAGAAGGCTAACCCCTTTGAAAATTTAGAAAAATGCGCCCAGAATTCCGAAAAGGCTAACCCCTTTGAAAATTTCGAAAAATGCGCCCAGAATTCCGAAAAGGCTTAACCCTTTTTTGAAAATTTCGAAAAATGCGCCCAGAATTCCGAGAAGGCTAACCCCTTTGAAAATTTCGAAAAATGCGGCCAGAGTTCCGAGAAAGCTAACCCTTTTGAAAATTTCGAAAAATGCGCCCAGAATTCCGAGAAGGCTAATCCCTTTGAAAATTTCGAAAAATGCGCCCAGAATTCCGAAAAGGCTTAACCCTTTTTTGAAAATTTCGAAAAATGCGCCCAGAATTCCGCGAAGGCTAACCCCTTTGAAAATTTCGAAAAATGCGCCCAGAATTCCGAGAAGGCTAACCCCTTTGAAAATTTCGAAAAATGAGCCCAGAATTCCGAGAAGGCTAACCCCCTTTGAAAATTTCGAAAAATGCGCACAGAATTCCGAGAAGGCTAACCCCTTTGAAAATTTCGAAAAATGCGACCAGAATTCCGAGAAGGCTAACCCCTTTGAAAATTTCGAAAAATGAGCCCAGAATTCCGAGAAGGCTAACCCCTTTGAAAATTTCGAAAAATGCGCCCAGAATTCCGAGAAGGCTAACCCCTTTGAAAATTCCAATAAATGCGCCCAGAATTCCGTGAAGGCTAACCCCTTTGAAAATTTCGAAAAATGCGACCAGAATTCCGAGAAGGCTAACCCCTTTGAAAATTTCGAAAAATGAGCCCAGAATTCCGAGAAGGCTAACCCCTTTGAAAATTTCGAAAAATGCGCCTTGAATTCCGAGAAGGCTAACCCCTTTGAAAATTTCGAAAAATGCGCCCAGAATTCCGAGAAGGCTAACCCCTTTGATAATTTCGAAAAATGCGCCCAGAATTCCGAGAAGGCTAACCCCTTTGAAAATTTCGAAAAATGCGCCCAGAATTCCGAGAAGACTAACCCCTTTGAAAATTTCGAAAAATGCGCCCAGAATTCCGAGAAGGCTAACCCCTTTGACCATTTCGAAAAATGCGACCAGAATTCCGAGAAGGCTAACCCCTTTGAAAATTTCGAAAAATGCGAACAGAATTCCGAGAAGGCTAACCCCTTTGAAAATTTCGAAAAATGCGCCCAGAATTCCGAGAAGGCTAACCCCTTTGAAAATTTCGAAAAATGCGCACAGAATTCCGAGAAGGCTAACCCCTTTGAAAATTTCGAAAAATGCGGCCAGAATTCCGAGAAGGCTAACCCCTTTGAAAATTTCGAAAAATGCGACCAGAATTCCGAGAAGGCTAACCCCTTTGAAAATTTCGAAAAATGGGGCCAGAGTTCCGAGAAAGCTAACCCCTTTGAAAATTTCGAAAAATGCGCCCAGAATTCCGAGAAGACTAACCCCTTTGAAAATTTCGAAAAATGCGCCCAGAATTCCGAGAAGGCTAATCCCTTTGAAAATTTCGAAAAAATGCGCCCAGAATTCCGAAAAGGCTTAACCCTTTTTTGAAAATTTCGAAAAATGCGCCCAGAATTCCGAGAAGGCTAACCCCTGTGAAAATTTCGAAAAATGCGCCCAGAATTCCGAGAAGGCTAACCCCTTTGAAAATTTCGAAAAATGAGCCCAGAATTCCGAGAAGGCTAACCCCCTTTGAAAATTTCGAAAAATGCGCACAGAATTCCGAGAAGGCTAACCCCTTTGAAAATTTCGAAAAATGCGACCAGAATTCCGAGAAGGCTAACCCCTTTGAAAATTTCGAAAAATGAGCCCAGAATTCCGAGAAGGCTAACCCCTTTGAAAATTTCGAAAAATGCGCCCAGAATTCCGAGAAGGCTAACCCCTTTGAAAATTCCAAAAAATGCGCCCATAATTCCGAGAAGGCTAACCCCTTTGAAAATTTCGAAAAATGCGCCCAGAATTCCGAGAAGGCTAACCCCTTTGACCATTTCGAAAAATGCGACAAGAATTCCGAGAAGGCTAACCCCTTTGAAAATTTCGAAAAATGCGCCCAGAATTCCGAGAAGGCTAACCCCTTTGAAAATTTCGAAAAATGAGCCCAGAATTCCGAGAAGGCTAACCCCTTTGAAAATTTCGAAAAATGCGCCCAGAATTCCGAGAAGGCTAACCCCTTTGAAAATTTCAATAAATGCGCCCAGAATTCCGAGAAGGCTAACCCCTTTGAAAATTTCAAAAAATGCGCCCAGAATTCCGAGAAGGCTAACCCCTTTGAAAATTTCAAAAAATGCGCCCAGAATTCCGAGAAGGCTAACCCCTTTGAAAATTTCGAAAAATGCGACCAGAATTCCGAGAAGGCTAACCCCTTTGAAAATTTCGAAAAATGTGCCCAGAATTCCGAGAAGGCTAACCCCTTTGAAAATTTCGAAAAATGCGGCCAGAATTCCGAGAAGGCTAACCCCTTTGAAAATTTCGAAAAATGCGCCTTGAATTCCGAGAAGGCTAACCCCTTTGAAAATTTCGAAAAATGCGCCCAGAATTCCGAGAAGGCTAACCCCTTTGAAAATTTCAAAAAATGCGCCCATAATTCCGAGAAGGCTAACCCCTTTGAAAATTTCGAAAAATGCGCCCAGAATTCCGAGAAGGCTAACCCCTTTGACCATTTCGAAAAATGCGACCAGAATTCCGAGAAGGCTAACCCCTTTGAAAATTTCGAAAAATGCGCCCAGAATTCCGAGAAAGCTAACCCCTTTGAAAATTTCGAAAAATGAGCCCAGAATTCCGAGAAGGCTAACCCCTTTGAAAATTTCGAAAAATGCGCCCAGAATTCCGAGAAGGCTAACCCCTTTGAAAATTTCAATAAATGCGCCCAGAATTCCGAGAAGGCTAACCCCTTTGAAAATTTCAAAAAATGCGCCCAGAATTCCGAGAAGGCTAACCCCTTTGAAAATTTCAAAAAATGCGCCCAGAATTCCGAGAAGGCTAACCCCTTTGAAAATTTCGAAAAATGCGACCAGAATTCCGAGAAGGCTAACCACTTTGAAAATTTCGAAAAATGAGCCCAGAATTCCGAGAAGGCTAACCCCTTTGAAAATTTCGAAAAATGCGGCCAGAATTCCGAGAAGGCTAACCCCTTTGAAAATTTCGAAAAATGCGCCTTGAATTCCGAGAAGGCTAACCCCTTTGAAAATTTCAAAAAATGCTCCCATAATTCCGAGAAGGCTAACCCCTTTGAAAATTTCGAAAAATGCGCCCAGAATCCGAGAAGGCTGACCCCTTTGACCATTTCGAAAAATGCGACCAGAATTCCGAGAAGGCTAACCCCTTTGAAAATTTCGAAAAATGAGCCCAGAATTCCGAGAAGGCCAACCCCTTTGAAAATATGAAAAATGCGGCCAGAATTCCGAGAAGGCAAACCCTTTGAAAATTTCGAAAAATGCGCCCAGAATTCCGAGAAGACTAACCCCTTTGAAAATTTCGAAAAATGCGCCCAGAATTCAGAGAAGGCTAACCCCTTTGAAAATTTCGAAAAATGCACCTGAGAATTCCGAGAAGGCTAACCCCTTTGAAAATTTCGAAAAATGTGCCCAGAATTCCGAGAAGGCTAACCCCTTTGAAAATTTCGAAAAATGCGACCAGAATTCCGACAAGGCTAACCCCTTTGAAAATTTCGAAAAATGCGGCCAGAATTCCGAGAAGGCTAACCCCTTTGAAAATTTAGAAAAATGCGCCCAGAATTCCGAAAAGGCTAACCCCTTTGAAAATTTCAAAAATGCGACCAGAATTCCGAGAAGGCTAACCCCTTTGAAAATTTCGAAAAATGAACCCAGAATTCCGAGAAGGCTAACCCCTTTGAAAATTTCGAAAAATGCGGCCAGAGTTCCGAGAAAGCTAACCCCTTTGAAAATTTCGAAAAATGCGCCCAGAATTCCGAGAAGACTAACCCCTTTGAAAATTTCGAAAAATGCGCCCAGAATTCCGAGAAAGCTAATCCCTTTGAAAATTTCGAAAAATACGCCCAGAATTCCGAAAAGGCTTAAAACTTTTTTGAAAATTTCGAAAAATGCGCCCAGAATTCCGAGAAGGCTAACCCCTTTGAAAATTTCGAAAAAAGCGCCCAGAATTCCGAGAAGGCTAACCCCTTTGAAAATTTCGAAAAATGAGCCCAGAATTCCGAGAAGGCTAACCCCCTTTGAAAATTTCGAAAAATGCGCACAGAATTCCGAGAAGGCTAACCCCTTTGAAAATTTCGAAAAATGCGACCAGAATTCCGAGAAGGCTAACCCCTTTGAAAATTTCGAAAAATGAGCCCAGAATTCCGAGAAGGCTAACCCCTTTGACCATTTCGAAAAATGAGACCAGAATTCCGAGAAGGCTAACCCCTTTGAAAATTTCGAAAAATGCGCCCAGAATTCCGAGAAGGCTAACCCCTTTGAAAATTTCGAAAAATGAGCCCAGAATTCCGAGAAGGCTAACCCCTTTGAAAATTTCGAAAAATGCGCCCAGAATTCCGAGAAGGCTAACCCCTTTGAAAATTTCAATAAATGCGCCCAGAATTCCGAGAAGGCTAACCCCCTTTGAAAATTTCGAAAAATGCGCACAGAATTCCGAGAAGGCTAACCCCTTTGAAAATTTCGAAAAATGCGACCAGAATTCCGAGAAGGCTAACACCTTTGAAAATTTCAAAAAATGCGCCCAGAATTCCGAGAAGGCTAACCCCTTTGACCATTTCGAAAAATGCGACCAGAATTCCGAGAAGGCTAACCCCTTTGAAAATTTCGAAAAATGCGCCCAGAATTCCGAGAAGGCTAACCCCTTTGAAAATTTCGAAAAATGAGCCCAGAATTCCGAGAAGGCTAACCCCTTTGAAAATTTCGAAAAATGCGCCCAGAATTCCGAGAAGGCTAACCCCTTTGAAAATTTCAATAAATGCGCCCAGAATTCCGAGAAGGCTAACCCCTTTGAAAATTTCAAAAAATGCGCCCAGAATTCCGAGAAGGCTAACCCCTTTGAAAATTACAAAAAATGCGCCCAGAATTCCGAGAAGGCTAACCCCTTTGAAAATTTAGAAAAATGCGCACAGAATTCCGAGAAGGCTAACCCCTTTGAAAATTTCGAAAAATGCGGCCAGAATTCCGAGAAGGCTAACCCCTTTGAAAATTTCGAAAAATGCGGCAAGAATTCCGAGAAGGCTAACCCCTTTGAAAATTTCGAAAAATGCGCCCTGAATTCCGAGAAGGCTAACCCCTTTGAAAATTTCAAAAAATGCTCCCATAATTCCGAGAAGGCTAACCCCTTTGAAAATTTCAAAAAATGCGCCCAGAATTCCGAGAAGGCTAACCCCTTTGACCATTTCGAAAAATGGGACCAGAATTCCGAGAAGGCTAACCCCTTTGAAAATTTCGAAAAATGCGCCCAGAATTCCGAGAAGGCTAACCCCTTTGAAAATTTCGAAAAATGAGCCCAGAATTCCGAGAAGGCTAACCCCTTTGAAAATTTCGAAAAATGCGCCCAGAATTCCGAGAAGGCTAACCCCTTTGAAAATTTCAATAAATGCGCCCAGAATTCCGAGAAGGCTAACCCCTTTGAAAATTTCAAAAAATGCGCCCAGAATTCCGAGAAGGCTAACCCCTTTGAAAATTACAAAAAATGCGCCCAGAATTCCGAGAAGGCTAACCCCTTTGAAAATTTCGAAAAATGCGCACAGAATTCCGAGAAGACTAACCCCTTTGAAAATTTCGAAAAATGCGCCCAGAATTCCGAAAAGGATGACCCCTTTGAAAATTTCAAAAAATGCGCCCATAATTTCGAGAAGGCTAACCCCTTTGAAAATTTCGAAAAATGCGCCCAGAATTCCGAGAAGGCTAACCCCTTTGACCATTTCGAAAAATGCGACCAGAATTCCGAGAAGGCTAACCCCTTTGAAAATTTCGAAAAATGCGAACAGAATTCCGAGAAGGCTAACCCCTTTGAAAATTTCGAAAAATGAGCCCAGAATTCCGAGAAGGCTAACCCCTTTGAAAATTTCGAAAAATGCGCACAGAATTCCGAGAAGGCTAACCCCTTTGAAAATTTCGAAAAATGCGGCCAGAATTCCGAGAAGGCTAACCCCTTTGAAAATTTCGAAAAATGCGCCCAGAATTCCGAGGCTAACCCATTTGAAAATTTCGAAAAATGCGCCCAGAATTCCGAGAAGGCTAACCACTTTGAAAATTTCGAAAAATGAGCCCAGAATTCCGAGAAGGCTAACCCCCTTGAAAATTTCGAAAATGCGCCCAGAATTACGAGAAGGCTAACCCCTTTGAAAATTTCAAAAAATGCGCCCAGAATTCCGAGAAGGCTAACCCCTTTGAAAATTTGAAAAAATGCGCCCAGAATTGCGAGAAGGCTAACCCCTTTGAAAATTTCGAAAAATGAACCCAGAATTCCGAGAAGGCTAACCCCTTTGAAAATTTCGAAAAATGCGGCCAGAGTTCCGAGAAAGCTAACCCCTTTGAAAATTTCGAAAAATGCGCCCAGAATTCCGAGAAGACTAACCCCTTTGAAAATTTCGAAAAATGCGCCCAGAATTCCGAGAAAGCTAATCCCTTTGAAAATTTCGAAAAATACGCCCAGAATTCCGAAAAGGCTTAAAACTTTTTTGAAAATTTCGAAAAATGCGCCCAGAATTCCGAGAAGGCTAACCCCTTTGAAAATTTCGAAAAAAGCGCCCAGAATTCCGAGAAGGCTAACCCCTTTGAAAATTTCGAAAAATGAGCCCAGAATTCCGAGAAGGCTAACCCCCTTTGAAAATTTCGAAAAATGCGCACAGAATTCCGAGAAGGCTAACCCCTTTGAAAATTTCGAAAAATGCGACCAGAATTCCGAGAAGGCTAACCCCTTTGAAAATTTCGAAAAATGAGCCCAGAATTCCGAGAAGGCTAACCCCTTTGACCATTTCGAAAAATGAGACCAGAATTCCGAGAAGGCTAACCCCTTTGAAAATTTCGAAAAATGCGCCCAGAATTCCGAGAAGGCTAACCCCTTTGAAAATTTCGAAAAATGAGCCCAGAATTCCGAGAAGGCTAACCCCTTTGAAAATTTCGAAAAATGCGCCCAGAATTCCGAGAAGGCTAACCCCTTTGAAAATTTCAATAAATGCGCCCAGAATTCCGAGAAGGCTAACCCCCTTTGAAAATTTCGAAAAATGCGCACAGAATTCCGAGAAGGCTAACCCCTTTGAAAATTTCGAAAAATGCGACCAGAATTCCGAGAAGGCTAACACCTTTGAAAATTTCAAAAAATGCGCCCAGAATTCCGAGAAGGCTAACCCCTTTGACCATTTCGAAAAATGCGACCAGAATTCCGAGAAGGCTAACCCCTTTGAAAATTTCGAAAAATGCGCCCAGAATTCCGAGAAGGCTAACCCCTTTGAAAATTTCGAAAAATGAGCCCAGAATTCCGAGAAGGCTAACCCCTTTGAAAATTTCGAAAAATGCGCCCAGAATTCCGAGAAGGCTAACCCCTTTGAAAATTTCAATAAATGCGCCCAGAATTCCGAGAAGGCTAACCCCTTTGAAAATTTCAAAAAATGCGCCCAGAATTCCGAGAAGGCTAACCCCTTTGAAAATTACAAAAAATGCGCCCAGAATTCCGAGAAGGCTAACCCCTTTGAAAATTTAGAAAAATGCGCACAGAATTCCGAGAAGGCTAACCCCTTTGAAAATTTCGAAAAATGCGGCCAGAATTCCGAGAAGGCTAACCCCTTTGAAAATTTCGAAAAATGCGGCAAGAATTCCGAGAAGGCTAACCCCTTTGAAAAT
The DNA here is from genome assembly GCA_964059195.1 of Ectobius pallidus. Classification (NCBI taxonomy): domain Eukaryota; kingdom Metazoa; phylum Arthropoda; class Insecta; order Blattodea; family Ectobiidae; genus Ectobius; species Ectobius pallidus. The sequence continues at coordinate 91,790,371 of CAXKWD010000009.1, forward strand.
TTCGAAAAATGCGCCCTGAATTCCGAGAAGGCTAACCCCTTTGAAAATTTCAAAAAATGCTCCCATAATTCCGAGAAGGCTAACCCCTTTGAAAATTTCAAAAAATGCGCCCAGAATTCCGAGAAGGCTAACCCCTTTGACCATTTCGAAAAATGGGACCAGAATTCCGAGAAGGCTAACCCCTTTGAAAATTTCGAAAAATGCGCCCAGAATTCCGAGAAGGCTAACCCCTTTGAAAATTTCGAAAAATGAGCCCAGAATTCCGAGAAGGCTAACCCCTTTGAAAATTTCGAAAAATGCGCCCAGAATTCCGAGAAGGCTAACCCCTTTGAAAATTTCAATAAATGCGCCCAGAATTCCGAGAAGGCTAACCCCTTTGAAAATTTCAAAAAATGCGCCCAGAATTCCGAGAAGGCTAACCCCTTTGAAAATTACAAAAAATGCGCCCAGAATTCCGAGAAGGCTAACCCCTTTGAAAATTTCGAAAAATGCGCACAGAATTCCGAGAAGACTAACCCCTTTGAAAATTTCGAAAAATGCGCCCAGAATTCCGAAAAGGATGACCCCTTTGAAAATTTCAAAAAATGCGCCCATAATTTCGAGAAGGCTAACCCCTTTGAAAATTTCGAAAAATGCGCCCAGAATTCCGAGAAGGCTAACCCCTTTGACCATTTCGAAAAATGCGACCAGAATTCCGAGAAGGCTAACCCCTTTGAAAATTTCGAAAAATGCGAACAGAATTCCGAGAAGGCTAACCCCTTTGAAAATTTCGAAAAATGAGCCCAGAATTCCGAGAAGGCTAACCCCTTTGAAAATTTCGAAAAATGCGCACAGAATTCCGAGAAGGCTAACCCCTTTGAAAATTTCGAAAAATGCGGCCAGAATTCCGAGAAGGCTAACCCCTTTGAAAATTTCGAAAAATGCGCCCAGAATTCCGAGGCTAACCCATTTGAAAATTTCGAAAAATGCGCCCAGAATTCCGAGAAGGCTAACCACTTTGAAAATTTCGAAAAATGAGCCCAGAATTCCGAGAAGGCTAACCCCCTTGAAAATTTCGAAAATGCGCCCAGAATTACGAGAAGGCTAACCCCTTTGAAAATTTCAAAAAATGCGCCCAGAATTCCGAGAAGGCTAACCCCTTTGAAAATTTGAAAAAATGCGCCCAGAATTGCGAGAAGGCTAACCCCTTTGAAAATTTTGAAAAATGCGGCCAGAGTTCCGAGAAAGCTAACCCCTTTGAAAATTTCGAAAAATGAGCCCAGAATTCCGAGAAGGCTAACCCCTTTGACCATTTCGAAAAATGAGACCAGAATTCCGAGAAGGCTAACCCCTTTGAAAATTTCGAAAAATGCGCCCAGAATTCCGAGAAGGCTAACCCCTTTGAAAATTTCGAAAAATGAGCCCAGAATTCCGAGAAGGCTAACCCCTTTGAAAATTTCGAAAAATGCGCCCAGAATTCCGAGAAGGCTAACCCCTTTGAAAATTTCAATAAATGCGCCCAGAATTCCGAGAAGGCTAACCCCCTTTGAAAATTTCGAAAAATGCGCACAGAATTCCGAGAAGGCTAACCCCTTTGAAAATTTCGAAAAATGCGACCAGAATTCCGAGAAGGCTAACACCTTTGAAAATTTCAAAAAATGCGCCCAGAATTCCGAGAAGGCTAACCCCTTTGACCATTTCGAAAAATGCGACCAGAATTCCGAGAAGGCTAACCCCTTTGAAAATTTCGAAAAATGCGCCCAGAATTCCGAGAAGGCTAACCCCTTTGAAAATTTCGAAAAATGAGCCCAGAATTCCGAGAAGGCTAACCCCTTTGAAAATTTCGAAAAATGCGCCCAGAATTCCGAGAAGGCTAACCCCTTTGAAAATTTCAATAAATGCGCCCAGAATTCCGAGAAGGCTAACCCCTTTGAAAATTTCAAAAAATGCGCCCAGAATTCCGAGAAGGCTAACCCCTTTGAAAATTACAAAAAATGCGCCCAGAATTCCGAGAAGGCTAACCCCTTTGAAAATTTAGAAAAATGCGCACAGAATTCCGAGAAGGCTAACCCCTTTGAAAATTTCGAAAAATGCGGCCAGAATTCCGAGAAGGCTAACCCCTTTGAAAATTTCGAAAAATGCGGCAAGAATTCCGAGAAGGCTAACCCCTTTGAAAATTTCGAAAAATGCGCCCTGAATTCCGAGAAGGCTAACCCCTTTGAAAATTTCAAAAAATGCTCCCATAATTCCGAGAAGGCTAACCCCTTTGAAAATTTCAAAAAATGCGCCCAGAATTCCGAGAAGGCTAACCCCTTTGACCATTTCGAAAAATGGGACCAGAATTCCGAGAAGGCTAACCCCTTTGAAAATTTCGAAAAATGCGCCCAGAATTCCGAGAAGGCTAACCCCTTTGAAAATTTCGAAAAATGAGCCCAGAATTCCGAGAAGGCTAACCCCTTTGAAAATTTCGAAAAATGCGCCCAGAATTCCGAGAAGGCTAACCCCTTTGAAAATTTCAATAAATGCGCCCAGAATTCCGAGAAGGCTAACCCCTTTGAAAATTTCAAAAAATGCGCCCAGAATTCCGAGAAGGCTAACCCCTTTGAAAATTACAAAAAATGCGCCCAGAATTCCGAGAAGGCTAACCCCTTTGAAAATTTCGAAAAATGCGCACAGAATTCCGAGAAGACTAACCCCTTTGAAAATTTCGAAAAATGCGCCCAGAATTCCGAAAAGGATGACCCCTTTGAAAATTTCAAAAAATGCGCCCATAATTTCGAGAAGGCTAACCCCTTTGAAAATTTCGAAAAATGCGCCCAGAATTCCGAGAAGGCTAACCCCTTTGACCATTTCGAAAAATGCGACCAGAATTCCGAGAAGGCTAACCCCTTTGAAAATTTCGAAAAATGCGAACAGAATTCCGAGAAGGCTAACCCCTTTGAAAATTTCGAAAAATGAGCCCAGAATTCCGAGAAGGCTAACCCCTTTGAAAATTTCGAAAAATGCGCACAGAATTCCGAGAAGGCTAACCCCTTTGAAAATTTCGAAAAATGCGGCCAGAATTCCGAGAAGGCTAACCCCTTTGAAAATTTCGAAAAATGCGCCCAGAATTCCGAGGCTAACCCATTTGAAAATTTCGAAAAATGCGCCCAGAATTCCGAGAAGGCTAACCACTTTGAAAATTTCGAAAAATGAGCCCAGAATTCCGAGAAGGCTAACCCCCTTGAAAATTTCGAAAATGCGCCCAGAATTACGAGAAGGCTAACCCCTTTGAAAATTTCAAAAAATGCGCCCAGAATTCCGAGAAGGCTAACCCCTTTGAAAATTTGAAAAAATGCGCCCAGAATTGCGAGAAGGCTAACCCCTTTGAAAATTTTGAAAAATGCGGCCAGAGTTCCGAGAAAGCTAACCCCTTTGAAAATTTCGAAAAATGCGCCCAGAATTCCGAGAAGACTAACCCCTTTGAAAGATTCGAAAAATGCGCCCAGAATTCCGAGAAGGCTAACCCCTTTGAAAATTTCGAAAAATGCGCCCAGAATTCCGAAAAGGCTTAACCCTTTTTTGAAAATTTCGAAAAATGCGCCCAGAATTCCGAGAAGGCTAACCCCTTTGAAAATTTCGAAAAATGCGCCCAGAATTCCGAGAAGGCTAACCCCTTTGAAAATTTCGAAAAATGAGCCCAGAATTCCGAGAAGGCTAACCCCCTTTGAAAATTTCGAAAAATGCGCACAGAATTCCGAGAAGGCTAACCCCTTTGAAAATTTCAATAAATGCGCCCAGAATTCCGAGAAGGCTAACCCCTTTGAAAATTTCAAAAAATGCGCCCAGAATTCCGAGAAGGCTAACCCCTTTGAAAATTACAAAAAATGCGCCCAGAATTCCGAGAAGGCTAACCCCTTTGAAAATTTAGAAAAATGCGCACAGAATTCCGAGAAGGCTAACCCCTTTGAAAATTTCGAAAAATGCGGCCAGAATTCCGAGAAGGCTAACCCCTTTGAAAATTTCGAAAAATGCGACCAGAATTCCGAGAAGGCTAACCCCTTTGAAAATTTCGAAAAATGAACCCAGAATTCCGAGAAGGCTAACCCCTTTGAAAATTTCGAAAAATGCGCCCAGAATTCCGAGAAGGCTAACCCCTTTGAAAATTTCGAAAAATGCGCACAGAATTCCGAGAAGGCTAACCCCTTTGAAAATTTCGAAAAATGCGGCCAGAATTCCGAGAAGGCTAACCCCTTTGAAAATTTCGAAAAATGCGACCAGAATTCCGAGAAGGCTAACCCCTTTGAAAATGTCAAAAAATGCGCCCAGAATTCCGAGAAGGCTAACCCCTTTGAAAATTTCAAAAAATGCGCCCAGAATTGCGAGAAGGCTAACCCCTTTGAAAATTTCAAAAAATGCGCCCAGAATTGCGAGAAGGCTAACCCCTTTGAAAATTTAGAAAAATGCGCCCAGAATTCCGAAAAGGCTAACCCCTTTGAAAATTTCGAAAAATGCGCCCAGAATTCCGAAAAGGCTTAACCCTTTTTTGAAAATTTCGAAAAATGCGCCCAGAATTCCGAGAAGGCTAACCCCTTTGAAAATTTCGAAAAATGCGGCCAGAGTTCCGAGAAAGCTAACCCCTTTGAAAATTTCGAAAAATGCGCCCAGAATTCCGAGAAGGCTAATCCCTTTGAAAATTTCGAAAAATGCGCCCAGAATTCCGAAAAGGCTTAACCCTTTTTTGAAAATTTCGAAAAATGCGCCCAGAATTCCGCGAAGGCTAACCCCTTTGAAAATTTCGAAAAATGCGCCCAGAATTCCGAGAAGGCTAACCCCTTTGAAAATTTCGAAAAATGAGCCCAGAATTCCGAGAAGGCTAACCCCCTTTGAAAATTTCGAAAAATGCGCACAGAATTCCGAGAAGGCTAACCCCTTTGAAAATTTCGAAAAATGCGACCAGAATTCCGAGAAGGCTAACCCCTTTGAAAATTTCGAAAAATGAGCCCAGAATTCCGAGAAGGCTAACCCCTTTGAAAATTTCGAAAAATGCGCCCAGAATTCCGAGAAGGCTAACCCCTTTGAAAATTCCAATAAATGCGCCCAGAATTCCGTGAAGGCTAACCCCTTTGAAAATTTCGAAAAATGCGACCAGAATTCCGAGAAGGCTAACCCCTTTGAAAATTTCGAAAAATGAGCCCAGAATTCCGAGAAGGCTAACCCCTTTGAAAATTTCGAAAAATGCGGCCAGAATTCCGAGAAGGCTAACCCCTTTGAAAATTTCGAAAAATGCGCCTTGAATTCCGAGAAGGCTAACCCCTTTGAAAATTTCGAAAAATGCGCCCAGAATTCCGAGAAGGCTAACCCCTTTGATAATTTCGAAAAATGCGCCCAGAATTCCGAGAAGGCTAACCCCTTTGAAAATTTCGAAAAATGCGCCCAGAATTCCGAGAAGACTAACCCCTTTGAAAATTTCGAAAAATGCGCCCAGAATTCCGAGAAGGCTAACCCCTTTGACCATTTCGAAAAATGCGACCAGAATTCCGAGAAGGCTAACCCCTTTGAAAATTTCGAAAAATGCGAACAGAATTCCGAGAAGGCTAACCCCTTTGAAAATTTCGAAAAATGCGCCCAGAATTCCGAGAAGGCTAACCCCTTTGAAAATTTCGAAAAATGCGCACAGAATTCCGAGAAGGCTAACCCCTTTGAAAATTTCGAAAAATGCGGCCAGAATTCCGAGAAGGCTAACCCCTTTGAAAATTTCGAAAAATGCGACCAGAATTCCGAGAAGGCTAACCCCTTTGAAAATTTCGAAAAATGGGGCCAGAGTTCCGAGAAAGCTAACCCCTTTGAAAATTTCGAAAAATGCGCCCAGAATTCCGAGAAGACTAACCCCTTTGAAAATTTCGAAAAATGCGCCCAGAATTCCGAGAAGGCTAATCCCTTTGAAAATTTCGAAAAAATGCGCCCAGAATTCCGAAAAGGCTTAACCCTTTTTTGAAAATTTCGAAAAATGCGCCCAGAATTCCGAGAAGGCTAACCCCTGTGAAAATTTCGAAAAATGCGCCCAGAATTCCGAGAAGGCTAACCCCTTTGAAAATTTCGAAAAATGAGCCCAGAATTCCGAGAAGGCTAACCCCCTTTGAAAATTTCGAAAAATGCGACCAGAATTCCGAGAAGGCTAACCCCTTTGAAAATTTCGAAAAATGCGCCTTGAATTCCGAGAAGGCTAACCCCTTTGAAAATTTCGAAAAATGCGCCCAGAATTCCGAGAAGGCTAACCCCTTTGATAATTTCGAAAAATGCGCCCAGAATTCCGAGAAGGCTAACCCCTTTGAAAATTTCGAAAAATGCGCCCAGAATTCCGAGAAGACTAACCCCTTTGAAAATTTCGAAAAATGCGCCCAGAATTCCGAGAAGGCTAACCCCTTTGACCATTTCGAAAAATGCGACCAGAATTCCGAGAAGGCTAACCCCTTTGAAAATTTCGAAAAATGCGAACAGAATTCCGAGAAGGCTAACCCCTTTGAAAATTTCGAAAAATGCGCCCAGAATTCCGAGAAGGCTAACCACTTTGAAAATTTCGAAAAATGCGCACAGAATTCCGAGAAGGCTAACCCCTTTGAAAATTTCGAAAAATGCGGCCAGAATTCCGAGAAGGCTAACCCCTTTGAAAATTTCGAAAAATGCGACCAGAATTCCGAGAAGGCTAACCCCTTTGAAAATGTCAAAAAATGCGCCCAGAATTCCGAGAAGGCTAACCCCTTTGAAAATTTCAAAAAATGCGCCCAGAATTGCGAGAAGGCTAACCCCTTTGAAAATTTCAAAAAATGCGCCCAGAATTGCGAGAAGGCTAACCCCTTTGAAAATTTAGAAAAATGCGCCCAGAATTCCGAAAAGGCTAACCCCTTTGAAAATTTCGAAAAATGCGCCCAGAATTCCGAAAAGGCTTAACCCTTTTTTGAAAATTTCGAAAAATGCGCCCAGAATTCCGAGAAGGCTAACCCCTTTGAAAATTTCGAAAAATGCGGCCAGAGTTCCGAGAAAGCTAACCCCTTTGAAAATTTCGAAAAATGCGCCCAGAATTCCGAGAAGGCTAATCCCTTTGAAAATTTCGAAAAATGCGCCCAGAATTCCGAAAAGGCTTAACCCTTTTTTGAAAATTTCGAAAAATGCGCCCAGAATTCCGCGAAGGCTAACCCCTTTGAAAATTTCGAAAAATGCGCCCAGAATTCCGAGAAGGCTAACCCCTTTGAAAATTTCGAAAAATGAGCCCAGAATTCCGAGAAGGCTAACCCCCTTTGAAAATTTCGAAAAATGCGCACAGAATTCCGAGAAGGCTAACCCCTTTGAAAATTTCGAAAAATGCGACCAGAATTCCGAGAAGGCTAACCCCTTTGAAAATTTCGAAAAATGAGCCCAGAATTCCGAGAAGGCTAACCCCTTTGAAAATTTCGAAAAATGCGCCCAGAATTCCGAGAAGGCTAACCCCTTTGAAAATTCCAATAAATGCGCCCAGAATTCCGTGAAGGCTAACCCCTTTGAAAATTTCGAAAAATGCGACCAGAATTCCGAGAAGGCTAACCCCTTTGAAAATTTCGAAAAATGAGCCCAGAATTCCGAGAAGGCTAACCCCTTTGAAAATTTCGAAAAATGCGGCAAGAATTCCGAGAAGGCTAACCCCTTTGAAAATTTCGAAAAATGCGCCTTGAATTCCGAGAAGGCTAACCCCTTTGAAAATTTCGAAAAATGCGCCCAGAATTCCGAGAAGGCTAACCCCTTTGATAATTTCGAAAAATGCGCCCAGAATTCCGAGAAGGCTAACCCCTTTGAAAATTTCGAAAAATGCGCCCAGAATTCCGAGAAGACTAACCCCTTTGACCATTTCGAAAAATGCGACCAGAATTCCGAGAAGGCTAACCCCTTTGAAAATTTCGAAAAATGCGAACAGAATTCCGAGAAGGCTAACCCCTTTGAAAATTTCGAAAAATGCGCCCAGAATTCCGAGAAGGCTAACCCCTTTGAAAATTTCGAAAAATGCGGCCAGAATTCCGAGAAGGCTAACCCCTTTGAAAATTTCGAAAAATGCGGCCAGAATTCCGAGAAGGCTAACCCCTTTGAAAATTTCGAAAAATGCGCCTTGAATTCCGAGAAGGCTAACCCCTTTGAAAATTTCGAAAAATGCGCCCAGAGTTCCGAGAAGGCTAACCCCTTTGAAAATTTCGAAAAATGCGCCCAGAATTCCGAGAAGGCTAAGCCCTTTGAAAATTTCAAAAGTATGCGCCCAGAATTCCGAGAAGACTAACCCCTTTGAAAATTTAGAAAAATGCGCCCAGAATTCCGAAAAGGCTAACCCCTTTGAAAATTTCGAAAAATGCGCCCAGAATTCCGAAAAGGCTTAACCCTTTTTTGAAAATTTCGAAAAATGCGACCAGAATTCCGAGAAGGCTAACCCATTTGAAAATTTCAAAAAATGCGCCCAGAATTGCGAGAAGGCTAACCCCTTTGAAAATTTCGAAAAATGCGGCCAGAGTTCCGAGAAAGCTAACCCCTTTGAAAATTTCGAAAAATGCGCCCAGAATTCCGAGAAGACTAACCCCTTTGAAAATTTCGAAAAATGCGCCCAGAATTCCGAGAAGGCTAATCCCTTTGAAAATTTCGAAAAATGAGCCCAGAATTCCGAGAAGGCTAACCCCTTTGAAAATTTCGAAAAATGCGCCCAGAATTCCGAGAAGGCTAACCCCTTTGAAAATTTCAAAAAATGCGCCCATAATTCCGAGAAGGCTAACCCCTTTGAAAATTTCGAAAAATGGGGCCAGAGTTCCGAGAAAGCTAACCCCTTTGAAAATTTCGAAAAATGCGCCCAGAATTCCGAGAAGACTAACCCCTTTGAAAATTTCGAAAAATGCGCCCAGAATTCCGAGAAGGCTAATCCCTTTGAAAATTTCGAAAAAATGCGCCCAGAATTCCGAAAAGGCTTAACCCTTTTTTGAAAATTTCGAAAAATGCGCCCAGAATTCCGAGAAGGCTAACCCCTGTGAAAATTTCGAAAAATGCGCCCAGAATTCTGAGAAGGCTAACCCCTTTGAAAATTTCGAAAAATGAGCCCAGAATTCCGAGAAGGCTAACCCCCTTTGAAAATTTCGAAAAATGCGCACAGAATTCCGAGAAGGCTAACCCCTTTGAAAATTTCGAAAAATGCGACCAGAATTCCGAGAAGGCTAACCCCTTTGAAAATTTCGAAAAATGAGCCCAGAATTCCGAGAAGGCTAACCCCTTTGAAAATTTCGAAAAATGCGCCCAGAATTCCGAGAAGGCTAACCCCTTTGAAAATTCCAAAAAATGCGCCCATAATTCCGAGAAGGCTAACCCCTTTGAAAATTTCGAAAAATGCGCCCAGAATTCCGAGAAGGCTAACCCCTTTGACCATTTCGAAAAATGCGACCAGAATTCCGAGAAGGCTAACCCCTTTGAAAATTTCGAAAAATGCGCCCAGAATTCCGAGAAGGCTAACCCCTTTGAAAATTTCGAAAAATGAGCCCAGAATTCCGAGAAGGCTAACCCCTTTGAAAATTTCGAAAAATGCGCCCAGAATTCCGAGAAGGCTAACCCCTTTGAAAATTTCAATAAATGCGCCCAGAATTCCGAGAAGGCTAACCCCTTTGAAAATTTCAAAAAATGCGCCCAGAATTCCGAGAAGGCTAACCCTTTTGAAAATTTCAAAAAATGCGCCCAGAATTCCGAGAAGGCTAACCCCTTTGAAAATTTCGAAAAATGCGACCAGAATTCCGAGAAGGCTAACCCCTTTGAAAATTTCGAAAAATGTGCCCAGAATTCCGAGAAGGCTAACCCCTTTGAAAATTTCGAAAAATGCGGCCAGAATTCCGAGAAGGCTAACCCCTTTGAAAATTTCGAAAAATGCGCCTTGAATTCCGAGAAGGCTAACCCCTTTGAAAATTTCGAAAAATGCGCCCAGAATTCCGAGAAGGCTAACCCCTTTGAAAATTTCAAAAAATGCGCCCATAATTCCGAGAAGGCTAACCCCTTTGAAAATTTCGAAAAATGCGCCCAGAATTCCGAGAAGGCTAACCCCTTTGACCATTTCGAAAAATGCGACCAGAATTCCGAGAAGGCTAACCCCTTTGAAAATTTCGAAAAATGCGCCCAGAATTCCGAGAAGGCTAACCCCTTTGAAAATTTCGAAAAATGAGCCCAGAATTCCGAGAAGGCTAACCCCTTTGAAAATTTCGAAAAATGCGACCAGAATTCCGAGAAGGCTAACCCCTTTGAAAATTTCGAAAAATGTGCCCAGAATTCCGAGAAGGCTAACCCCTTTGAAAATTTCGAAAAATGCGGCCAGAATTCCGAGAAGGCTAACCCCTTTGAAAATTTCGAAAAATGCGCCTTGAATTCCGAGAAGGCTAACCCCTTTGAAAATTTCGAAAAATGCGCCCAGAATTCCGAGAAGGCTAACCCCTTTGAAAATTTCAAAAAATGCGCCCATAATTCCGAGAAGGCTAACCCCTTTGAAAATTTCGAAAAATGCGCCCAGAATTCCGAGAAGGCTAACCCCTTTGACCATTTCGAAAAATGCGACCAGAATTCCGAGAAGGCTAACCCCTTTGAAAATTTCGAAAAATGCGCCCAGAATTCCGAGAAGGCTAACCCCTTTGAAAATTTCGAAAAATGAGCCCAGAATTCCGAGAAGGCTAACCCCTTTGAAAATTTCGAAAAATGCGCCCAGAATTCCGAGAAGGCTAACCCCTTTGAAAATTTCAATAAATGCGCCCAGAATTCCGAGAAGGCTAACCCCTTTGAAAATTTCAAAAAATGCGCCCAGAATTCCGAGAAGGCTAACCCCTTTGAAAATTTCAAAAAATGCGCCCAGAATTCCGAGAAGGCTAACCCCTTTGAAAATTTCGAAAAATGCGACCAGAATTCCGAGAAGGCTAACCACTTTGAAAATTTCGAAAAATGAGCCCAGAATTCCGAGAAGGCTAACCCCTTTGAAAATTTCGAAAAATGCGGCCAGAATTCCGAGAAGGCTAACCCCTTTGAAAATTTCGAAAAATGCGCCTTGAATTCCGAGAAGGCTAACCCCTTTGAAAATTTCAAAAAATGCTCCCATAATTCCGAGAAGGCTAACCCCTTTGAAAATTTCGAAAAATGCGCCCAGAATCCGAGAAGGCTGACCCCTTTGACCATTTCGAAAAATGCGACCAGAATTCCGAGAAGGCTAACCCCTTTGAAAATTTCGAAAAATGAGCCCAGAATTCCGAGAAGGCCAACCCCTTTGAAAATATGAAAAATGCGGCCAGAATTCCGAGAAGGCAAACCCTTTGAAAATTTCGAAAAATGCGCCCAGAATTCCGAGAAGACTAACCCCTCTGAAAATTTCGAAAAATGCGCCCAGAATTCCGAGAAGGCTAACCCCTTTGACCATTTCGAAAAATGCGACCAGAATTCCGAGAAGGCTAACCCCTTTGAAAATTTCGAAAAATGCGCCCAGAATTCCGAGAAGGCTAACCCCTTTGAAAATTTCGAAAAATGAGCCCAGAATTCCGAGAAGGCTAACCCCTTTGAAAATTTCGAAAAATGCGCCCAGAATTCCGAGAAGGCTAACCCCTTTGAAAATTTCAATAAATGCGCCCAGAATTCCGAGAAGGCTAACCCCTTTGAAAATTTCAAAAAATGCGCCCAGAATTCCGAGAAGGCTAACCCCTTTGAAAATTTCAAAAAATGCGCCCAGAATTCCGAGAAGGCTAACCCCTTTGAAAATTTCGAAAAATGCGACCAGAATTCCGAGAAGGCTAACCCCTTTGAAAATTTCGAAAAATGTGCCCAGAATTCCGAGAAGGCTAACCCCTTTGAAAATTTCGAAAAATGCGGCCAGAATTCCGAGAAGGCTAACCCCTTTGAAAATTTCGAAAAATGCGCCTTGAATTCCGAGAAGGCTAACCCCTTTGAAAATTTCGAAAAATGCGCCCAGAATTCCGAGAAGGCTAACCCCTTTGAAAATTTCAAAAAATGCGCCCATAATTCCGAGAAGGCTAACCCCTTTGAAAATTTCGAAAAATGCGCCCAGAATTCCGAGAAGGCTAACCCCTTTGACCATTTCGAAAAATGCGACCAGAATTCCGAGAAGGCTAACCCCTTTGAAAATTTCGAAAAATGCGCCCAGAATTCCGAGAAGGCTAACCCCTTTGAAAATTTCGAAAAATGAGCCCAGAATTCCGAGAAGGCTAACCCCTTTGAAAATTTCGAAAAATGCGCCCAGAATTCCGAGAAGGCTAACCCCTTTGAAAATTTCAATAAATGCGCCCAGAATTCCGAGAAGGCTAACCCCTTTGAAAATTTCAAAAAATGCGCCCAGAATTCCGAGAAGGCTAACCCCTTTGAAAATTTCAAAAAATGCGCCCAGAATTCCGAGAAGGCTAACCCCTTTGAAAATTTCGAAAAATGCGACCAGAATTCCGAGAAGGCTAACCACTTTGAAAATTTCGAAAAATGAGCCCAGAATTCCGAGAAGGCTAACCCCTTTGAAAATTTCGAAAAATGCGGCCAGAATTCCGAGAAGGCTAACCCCTTTGAAAATTTCGAAAAATGCGCCTTGAATTCCGAGAAGGCTAACCCCTTTGAAAATTTCAAAAAATGCTCCCATAATTCCGAGAAGGCTAACCCCTTTGAAAATTTCGAAAAATGCGCCCAGAATCCGAGAAGGCTGACCCCTTTGACCATTTCGAAAAATGCGACCAGAATTCCGAGAAGGCTAACCCCTTTGAAAATTTCAATAAATGCGCCCAGAATTCCGAGAAGGCTAACCCCTTTGAAAATTTCAAAAAATGCGCCCAGAATTCCGAGAAGGCTAACCCCTTTGAAAATTTCAAAAAATGCGCCCAGAATTCCGAGAAGGCTAACCCCTTTGAAAATTTCGAAAAATGCGACCAGAATTCCGAGAAGGCTAACCCCTTTGAAAATTTCGAAAAATGTGCCCAGAATTCCGAGAAGGCTAACCCCTTTGAAAATTTCGAAAAATGCGGCCAGAATTCCGAGAAGGCTAACCCCTTTGAAAATTTCGAAAAATGCGCCTTGAATTCCGAGAAGGCTAACCCCTTTGAAAATTTCGAAAAATGCGCCCAGAATTCCGAGAAGGCTAACCCCTTTGAAAATTTCAAAAAATGCGCCCATAATTCCGAGAAGGCTAACCCCTTTGAAAATTTCGAAAAATGCGCCCAGAATTCCGAGAAGGCTAACCCCTTTGACCATTTCGAAAAATGCGACCAGAATTCCGAGAAGGCTAACCCCTTTGAAAATTTCGAAAAATGCGCCCAGAATTCCGAGAAGGCTAACCCCTTTGAAAATTTCGAAAAATGAGCCCAGAATTCCGAGAAGGCTAACCCCTTTGAAAATTTCGAAAAATGCGCCCAGAATTCCGAGAAGGCTAACCCCTTTGAAAATTTCAATAAATGCGCCCAGAATTCCGAGAAGGCTAACCCCTTTGAAAATTTCAAAAAATGCGCCCAGAATTCCGAGAAGGCTAACCCCTTTGAAAATTTCAAAAAATGCGCCCAGAATTCCGAGAAGGCTAACCCCTTTGAAAATTTCGAAAAATGCGACCAGAATTCCGAGAAGGCTAACCACTTTGAAAATTTCGAAAAATGAGCCCAGAATTCCGAGAAGGCTAACCCCTTTGAAAATTTCGAAAAATGCGGCCAGAATTCCGAGAAGGCTAACCCCTTTGAAAATTTCGAAAAATGCGCCTTGAATTCCGAGAAGGCTAACCCCTTTGAAAATTTCAAAAAATGCTCCCATAATTCCGAGAAGGCTAACCCCTTTGAAAATTTCGAAAAATGCGCCCAGAATCCGAGAAGGCTGACCCCTTTGACCATTTCGAAAAATGCGACCAGAATTCCGAGAAGGCTAACCCCTTTGAAAATTTCGAAAAATGAGCCCAGAATTCCGAGAAGGCCAACCCCTTTGAAAATATGAAAAATGCGGCCAGAATTCCGAGAAGGCAAACCCTTTGAAAATTTCGAAAAATGCGCCCAGAATTCCGAGAAGACTAACCCCTCTGAAAATTTCGAAAAATGCGGCCAGAATTCCGAGAAGGCTAACCCCTTTGAAAATTTCGAAAAATGCGCCTTGAATTCCGAGAAGGCTAACCCCTTTGAAAATTTCGAAAAATGCGCCCAGAATTCCGAGAAGGCTAACCCCTTTGAAAATTTCGAAAAATGCGCCCAGAATTCCGAAAAGACTAACCCCTTTGAAAATTTCGAAAAATGCGCCCAGAATTCCGAGAAGGCTAACCCCTTTGAAAATTTCAAAAAATGCGCCCATAATTCCGAGAAGGCTAACCCCTTTGAAAATTTCGAAAAATGCGCCCAGAATTCCGAGAAGGCTAACCCCTTTGACCATTTCGAAAAATGCGACCAGAATTCCGAGAAGGCTAACCCCTTTGAAAATTTCAAAAAATGCGCCCAGAATTGCGAGAAGGCTAACCCCTTTGAAAATTTAGAAAAATGCGCCCAGAATTCCGAAAAGGCTAACCCCTTTGAAAATTTCGAAAAATGCGCCCAGAATTCCGAGAAGGCTAACCCCTTTGAAAATTTCAAAAAATGCGCCCATAATTCCGAGAAGGCTAACCCCTTTGAAAATTTCGAAAAATGCGCCCAGAATTCCGAAAAGGCCTAACCCTTTTTTGAAAATTTCGAAAAATGCGCCCAGAATTCCGAGAAGGCTAACCCCTTTGAAAATTTAGAAAAATGCGCCCAGAATTCCGAAAAGGCTAACCCCTTTGAAAATTTCAAAAATGCGACCAGAATTCCGAGAAGGCTAACCCCTTTGAAAATTTCGAAAAATGAACCCAGAATTCCGAGAAGGCTAACCCCTTTGAAAATTTCGAAAAATGCGGCCAGAGTTCCGAGAAAGCTAACCCCTTTGAAAATTTCGAAAAATGCGCCCAGAATTCCGAGAAGACTAACCCCTTTGAAAATTTCGAAAAATGCGCCCAGAATTCCGAGAAAGCTAATCCCTTTGAAAATTTCGAAAAATACGCCCAGAATTCCGAAAAGGCTTAAAACTTTTTTGAAAATTTCGAAAAATGCGCCCAGAATTCCGAGAAGGCTAACCCCTTTGAAAATTTCGAAAAAAGCGCCCAGAATTCCGAGAAGGCTAACCCCTTTGAAAATTTCGAAAAATGAGCCCAGAATTCCGAGAAGGCTAACCCCCTTTGAAAATTTCGAAAAATGCGCACAGAATTCCGAGAAGGCTAACCCCTTTGAAAATTTCGAAAAATGCGACCAGAATTCCGAGAAGGCTAACCCCTTTGAAAATTTCGAAAAATGAGCCCAGAATTCCGAGAAGGCTAACCCCTTTGACCATTTCGAAAAATGCGACCAGAATTCCGAGAAGGCTAACCCCTTTGAAAATTTCGAAAAATGCGCCCAGAATTCCGAGAAGGCTAACCCCTTTGAAAATTTCGAAAAATGAGCCCAGAATTCCGAGAAGGCTAACCCCTTTGAAAATTTCGAAAAATGCGCCCAGAATTCCGAGAAGGCTAACCCCTTTGAAAATTTCAATAAATGCGCCCAGAATTCCGAGAAGGCTAACCCCCTTTGAAAATTTCGAAAAATGCGCACAGAATTCCGAGAAGGCTAACCCCTTTGAAAATTTCGAAAAATGCGACCAGAATTCCGAGAAGGCTAACACCTTTGAAAATTTCAAAAAATGCGCCCAGAATTCCGAGAAGGCTAATCCCTTTGACCATTTCGAAAAATGCGACCAGAATTCCGAGAAGGCTAACCCCTTTGAAAATTTCGAAAAATGCGCCCAGAATTCCGAGAAGGCTAACCCCTTTGAAAATTTCGAAAAATGAGCCCAGAATTCCGAGAAGGCTAACCCCTTTGAAAATTTCGAAAAATGCGCCCAGAATTCCGAGAAGGCTAACCCCTTTGAAAATTTCAATAAATGCGCCCAGAATTCCGAGAAGGCTAACCCCTTTGAAAATTTCAAAAAATGCGCCCAGAATTCCGAGAAGGCTAACCCCTTTGAAAATTACAAAAAATGCGCCCAGAATTCCGAGAAGGCTAACCCCTTTGAAAATTTAGAAAAATGCGCACAGAATTCCGAGAAGGCTAACCCCTTTGAAAATTTCGAAAAATGCGGCCAGAATTCCGAGAAGGCTAACCCCTTTGAAAATTTCGAAAAATGCGGCAAGAATTCCGAGAAGGCTAACCCCTTTGAAAATTTCGAAAAATGCGCCCTGAATTCCGAGAAGGCTAACCCCTTTGAAAATTTCAAAAAATGCTCCCATAATTCCGAGAAGGCTAACCCCTTTGAAAATTTCAAAAAATGCGCCCAGAATTCCGAGAAGGCTAACCCCTTTGACCATTTCGAAAAATGGGACCAGAATTCCGAGAAGGCTAACCCCTTTGAAAATTTCGAAAAATGCGCCCAGAATTCCGAGAAGGCTAACCCCTTTGAAAATTTCGAAAAATGAGCCCAGAATTCCGAGAAGGCTAACCCCTTTGAAAATTTCGAAAAATGCGCCCAGAATTCCGAGAAGGCTAACCCCTTTGAAAATTTCAATAAATGCGCCCAGAATTCCGAGAAGGCTAACCCCTTTGAAAATTTCAAAAAATGCGCCCAGAATTCCGAGAAGGCTAACCCCTTTGAAAATTACAAAAAATGCGCCCAGAATTCCGAGAAGGCTAACCCCTTTGAAAATTTCGAAAAATGCGCACAGAATTCCGAGAAGACTAACCCCTTTGAAAATTTCGAAAAATGCGCCCAGAATTCCGAAAAGGATGACCCCTTTGAAAATTTCAAAAAATGCGCCCATAATTTCGAGAAGGCTAACCCCTTTGAAAATTTCGAAAAATGCGCCCAGAATTCCGAGAAGGCTAACCCCTTTGACCATTTCGAAAAATGCGACCAGAATTCCGAGAAGGCTAACCCCTTTGAAAATTTCGAAAAATGCGAACAGAATTCCGAGAAGGCTAACCCCTTTGAAAATTTCGAAAAATGAGCCCAGAATTCCGAGAAGGCTAACCCCTTTGAAAATTTCGAAAAATGCGCACAGAATTCCGAGAAGGCTAACCCCTTTGAAAATTTCGAAAAATGCGGCCAGAATTCCGAGAAGGCTAACCCCTTTGAAAATTTCGAAAAATGCGCCCAGAATTCCGAGGCTAACCCATTTGAAAATTTCGAAAAATGCGCCCAGAATTCCGAGAAGGCTAACCACTTTGAAAATTTCGAAAAATGAGCCCAGAATTCCGAGAAGGCTAACCCCCTTGAAAATTTCGAAAATGCGCCCAGAATTACGAGAAGGCTAACCCCTTTGAAAATTTCAAAAAATGCGCCCAGAATTCCGAGAAGGCTAACCCCTTTGAAAATTTGAAAAAATGCGCCCAGAATTGCGAGAAGGCTAACCCCTTTGAAAATTTCGAAAAATGCGGCCAGAGTTCCGAGAAAGCTAACCCCTTTGAAAATTTCGAAAAATGCGCCCAGAATTCCGAGAAGACTAACCCCTTTGAAAGATTCGAAAAATGCGCCCAGAATTCCGAGAAGGCTAACCCCTTTGAAAATTTCGAAAAATGCGCCCAGAATTCCGAAAAGGCTTAACCCTTTTTTGAAAATTTCGAAAAATGCGCCCAGAATTCCGAGAAGGCTAACCCCTTTGAAAATTTCGAAAAATGCGCCCAGAATTCCGAGAAGGCAAACCCCTTTGAAAATTTCGAAAAATGAACCCAGAATTCCGAGAAGGCTAACCCCCTTTGAAAATTTCGAAAAATGCGCACAGAATTCCGAGAAGGCTAACCCCTTTGAAAATTTCAATAAATGCGCCCAGAATTCCGAGAAGGCTAACCCCTTTGAAAATTTCAAAAAATGCGCCCAGAATTCCGAGAAGGCTAACCCCTTTGAAAATTACAAAAAATGCGCCCAGAATTCCGAGAAGGCTAACCCCTTTGAAAATTTAGAAAAATGCGCACAGAATTCCGAGAAGGCTAACCCCTTTGAAAATTTCGAAAAATGCGGCCAGAATTCCGAGAAGGCTAACCCCTTTGAAAATTTCGAAAAATGCGACCAGAATTCCGAGAAGGCTAACCCCTTTGAAAATTTCGAAAAATGAACCCAGAATTCCGAGAAGGCTAACCCCTTTGAAAATTTCGAAAAATGCGCCCAGAATTCCGAGAAGGCTAACCCCTTTGAAAATTTCGAAAAATGCGCACAGAATTCCGAGAAGGCTAACCCCTTTGAAAATTTCGAAAAATGCGGCCAGAATTCCGAGAAGGCTAACCCCTTTGAAAATTTCGAAAAATGCGACCAGAATTCCGAGAAGGCTAACCCCTTTGAAAATGTCAAAAAATGCGCCCAGAATTCCGAGAAGGCTAACCCCTTTGAAAATTTCAAAAAATGCGCCCAGAATTGCGAGAAGGCTAACCCCTTTGAAAATTTCAAAAAATGCGCCCAGAATTGCGAGAAGGCTAACCCCTTTGAAAATTTAGAAAAATGCGCCCAGAATTCCGAAAAGGCTAACCCCTTTGAAAATTTCGAAAAATGCGCCCAGAATTCCGAAAAGGCTTAACCCTTTTTTGAAAATTTCGAAAAATGCGCCCAGAATTCCGAGAAGGCTAACCCCTTTGAAAATTTCGAAAAATGCGGCCAGAGTTCCGAGAAAGCTAACCCCTTTGAAAATTTCGAAAAATGCGCCCAGAATTCCGAGAAGGCTAATCCCTTTGAAAATTTCGAAAAATGCGCCCAGAATTCCGAAAAGGCTTAACCCTTTTTTGAAAATTTCGAAAAATGCGCCCAGAATTCCGCGAAGGCTAACCCCTTTGAAAATTTCGAAAAATGCGCCCAGAATTCCGAGAAGGCTAACCCCTTTGAAAATTTCGAAAAATGAGCCCAGAATTCCGAGAAGGCTAACCCCCTTTGAAAATTTCGAAAAATGCGCACAGAATTCCGAGAAGGCTAACCCCTTTGAAAATTTCGAAAAATGCGACCAGAATTCCGAGAAGGCTAACCCCTTTGAAAATTTCGAAAAATGAGCCCAGAATTCCGAGAAGGCTAACCCCTTTGAAAATTTCGAAAAATGCGCCCAGAATTCCGAGAAGGCTAACCCCTTTGAAAATTCCAATAAATGCGCCCAGAATTCCGTGAAGGCTAACCCCTTTGAAAATTTCGAAAAATGCGACCAGAATTCCGAGAAGGCTAACCCCTTTGAAAATTTCGAAAAATGAGCCCAGAATTCCGAGAAGGCTAACCCCTTTGAAAATTTCGAAAAATGCGGCCAGAATTCCGAGAAGGCTAACCCCTTTGAAAATTTCGAAAAATGCGCCTTGAATTCCGAGAAGGCTAACCCCTTTGAAAATTTCGAAAAATGCGCCCAGAATTCCGAGAAGGCTAACCCCTTTGATAATTTCGAAAAATGCGCCCAGAATTCCGAGAAGGCTAACCCCTTTGAAAATTTCGAAAAATGCGCCCAGAATTCCGAGAAGACTAACCCCTTTGAAAATTTCGAAAAATGCGCCCAGAATTCCGAGAAGGCTAACCCCTTTGACCATTTCGAAAAATGCGACCAGAATTCCGAGAAGGCTAACCCCTTTGAAAATTTCGAAAAATGCGAACAGAATTCCGAGAAGGCTAACCCCTTTGAAAATTTCGAAAAATGCGCCCAGAATTCCGAGAAGGCTAACCCCTTTGAAAATTTCGAAAAATGCGCACAGAATTCCGAGAAGGCTAACCCCTTTGAAAATTTCGAAAAATGCGGCCAGAATTCCGAGAAGGCTAACCCCTTTGAAAATTTCGAAAAATGCGACCAGAATTCCGAGAAGGCTAACCCCTTTGAAAATTTCGAAAAATGGGGCCAGAGTTCCGAGAAAGCTAACCCCTTTGAAAATTTCGAAAAATGCGCCCAGAATTCCGAGAAGACTAACCCCTTTGAAAATTTCGAAAAATGCGCCCAGAATTCCGAGAAGGCTAATCCCTTTGAAAATTTCGAAAAAATGCGCCCAGAATTCCGAAAAGGCTTAACCCTTTTTTGAAAATTTCGAAAAATGCGCCCAGAATTCCGAGAAGGCTAACCCCTGTGAAAATTTCGAAAAATGCGCCCAGAATTCCGAGAAGGCTAACCCCTTTGAAAATTTCGAAAAATGAGCCCAGAATTCCGAGAAGGCTAACCCCCTTTGAAAATTTCGAAAAATGCGACCAGAATTCCGAGAAGGCTAACCCCTTTGAAAATTTCGAAAAATGCGCCTTGAATTCCGAGAAGGCTAACCCCTTTGAAAATTTCGAAAAATGCGCCCAGAATTCCGAGAAGGCTAACCCCTTTGATAATTTCGAAAAATGCGCCCAGAATTCCGAGAAGGCTAACCCCTTTGAAAATTTCGAAAAATGCGCCCAGAATTCCGAGAAGACTAACCCCTTTGAAAATTTCGAAAAATGCGCCCAGAATTCCGAGAAGGCTAACCCCTTTGACCATTTCGAAAAATGCGACCAGAATTCCGAGAAGGCTAACCCCTTTGAAAATTTCGAAAAATGCGAACAGAATTCCGAGAAGGCTAACCCCTTTGAAAATTTCGAAAAATGCGCCCAGAATTCCGAGAAGGCTAACCCCTTTGAAAATTTCGAAAAATGCGCACAGAATTCCGAGAAGGCTAACCCCTTTGAAAATTTCGAAAAATGCGGCCAGAATTCCGAGAAGGCTAACCCCTTTGAAAATTTCGAAAAATGCGACCAGAATTCCGAGAAGGCTAACCCCTTTGAAAATGTCAAAAAATGCGCCCAGAATTCCGAGAAGGCTAACCCCTTTGAAAATTTCAAAAAATGCGCCCAGAATTGCGAGAAGGCTAACCCCTTTGAAAATTTCAAAAAATGCGCCCAGAATTGCGAGAAGGCTAACCCCTTTGAAAATTTAGAAAAATGCGCCCAGAATTCCGAAAAGGCTAACCCCTTTGAAAATTTCGAAAAATGCGCCCAGAATTCCGAAAAGGCTTAACCCTTTTTTGAAAATTTCGAAAAATGCGCCCAGAATTCCGAGAAGGCTAACCCCTTTGAAAATTTCGAAAAATGCGGCCAGAGTTCCGAGAAAGCTAACCCCTTTGAAAATTTCGAAAAATGCGCCCAGAATTCCGAGAAGGCTAATCCCTTTGAAAATTTCGAAAAATGCGCCCAGAATTCCGAAAAGGCTTAACCCTTTTTTGAAAATTTCGAAAAATGCGCCCAGAATTCCGCGAAGGCTAACCCCTTTGAAAATTTCGAAAAATGCGCCCAGAATTCCGAGAAGGCTAACCCCTTTGAAAATTTCGAAAAATGAGCCCAGAATTCCGAGAAGGCTAACCCCCTTTGAAAATTTCGAAAAATGCGCACAGAATTCCGAGAAGGCTAACCCCTTTGAAAATTTCGAAAAATGCGACCAGAATTCCGAGAAGGCTAACCCCTTTGAAAATTTCGAAAAATGAGCCCAGAATTCCGAGAAGGCTAACCCCTTTGAAAATTTCGAAAAATGCGCCCAGAATTCCGAGAAGGCTAACCCCTTTGAAAATTCCAATAAATGCGCCCAGAATTCCGTGAAGGCTAACCCCTTTGAAAATTTCGAAAAATGCGACCAGAATTCCGAGAAGGCTAACCCCTTTGAAAATTTCGAAAAATGAGCCCAGAATTCCGAGAAGGCTAACCCCTTTGAAAATTTCGAAAAATGCGGCCAGAATTCCGAGAAGGCTAACCCCTTTGAAAATTTCGAAAAATGCGCCTTGAATTCCGAGAAGGCTAACCCCTTTGAAAATTTCGAAAAATGCGCCCAGAATTCCGAGAAGGCTAACCCCTTTGATAATTTCGAAAAATGCGCCCAGAATTCCGAGAAGGCTAACCCCTTTGAAAATTTCGAAAAATGCGCCCAGAATTCCGAGAAGACTAACCCCTTTGACCATTTCGAAAAATGCGACCAGAATTCCGAGAAGGCTAACCCCTTTGAAAATTTCGAAAAATGCGAACAGAATTCCGAGAAGGCTAACCCCTTTGAAAATTTCGAAAAATGCGCCCAGAATTCCGAGAAGGCTAACCCCTTTGAAAATTTCGAAAAATGCGGCCAGAATTCCGAGAAGGCTAACCCCTTTGAAAATTTCGAAAAATGCGGCCAGAATTCCGAGAAGGCTAACCCCTTTGAAAATTTCGAAAAATGCGCCTTGAATTCCGAGAAGGCTAACCCCTTTGAAAATTTCGAAAAATGCGCCCAGAGTTCCGAGAAGGCTAACCCCTTTGAAAATTTCGAAAAATGCGCCCAGAATTCCGAGAAGGCTAAGCCCTTTGAAAATTTCAAAAAATGCGCCCAGAATTCCGAGAAGACTAACCCCTTTGAAAATTTAGAAAAATGCGCCCAGAATTCCGAAAAGGCTAACCCCTTTGAAAATTTCGAAAAATGCGCCCAGAATTCCGAAAAGGCTTAACCCTTTTTTGAAAATTTCGAAAAATGCGACCAGAATTCCGAGAAGGCTAACCCATTTGAAAATTTCAAAAAATGCGCCCAGAATTGCGAGAAGGCTAACCCCTTTGAAAATTTCGAAAAATGCGGCC
This sequence comes from Ectobius pallidus, assembly GCA_964059195.1. NCBI lineage: Eukaryota > Metazoa > Arthropoda > Insecta > Blattodea > Ectobiidae > Ectobius > Ectobius pallidus. Next base: position 91,812,898 of record CAXKWD010000009.1, read on the forward strand.
AGAGTTCCGAGAAGGCTAACCCCTTTGAAAATTTCGAAAAATGCGGCCAGAGTTCCGAGAAAGCTAACCCCTTTGAAAATTTCGAAAAATGCGCCCAGAATTCCGAGAAGACTAACCCCTTTGAAAATTTCGAAAAATGCGCCCAGAATTCCGAGAAGGCTAATCCCTTTGAAAATTTCGAAAAATGAGCCCAGAATTCCGAGAAGGCTAACCCCTTTGAAAATTTCGAAAAATGCGCCCAGAATTCCGAGAAGGCTAACCCCTTTGAAAATTTCAAAAAATGCGCCCATAATTCCGAGAAGGCTAACCCCTTTGAAAATTTCGAAAAATGGGGCCAGAGTTCCGAGAAAGCTAACCCCTTTGAAAATTTCGAAAAATGCGCCCAGAATTCCGAGAAGACTAACCCCTTTGAAAATTTCGAAAAATGCGCCCAGAATTCCGAGAAGGCTAATCCCTTTGAAAATTTCGAAAAAATGCGCCCAGAATTCCGAAAAGGCTTAACCCTTTTTTGAAAATTTCGAAAAATGCGCCCAGAATTCCGAGAAGGCTAACCCCTGTGAAAATTTCGAAAAATGCGCCCAGAATTCTGAGAAGGCTAACCCCTTTGAAAATTTCGAAAAATGAGCCCAGAATTCCGAGAAGGCTAACCCCCTTTGAAAATTTCGAAAAATGCGCACAGAATTCCGAGAAGGCTAACCCCTTTGAAAATTTCGAAAAATGCGACCAGAATTCCGAGAAGGCTAACCCCTTTGAAAATTTCGAAAAATGAGCCCAGAATTCCGAGAAGGCTAACCCCTTTGAAAATTTCGAAAAATGCGCCCAGAATTCCGAGAAGGCTAACCCCTTTGAAAATTCCAAAAAATGCGCCCATAATTCCGAGAAGGCTAACCCCTTTGAAAATTTCGAAAAATGCGCCCAGAATTCCGAGAAGGCTAACCCCTTTGACCATTTCGAAAAATGCGACCAGAATTCCGAGAAGGCTAACCCCTTTGAAAATTTCGAAAAATGCGCCCAGAATTCCGAGAAGGCTAACCCCTTTGAAAATTTCGAAAAATGAGCCCAGAATTCCGAGAAGGCTAACCCCTTTGAAAATTTCGAAAAATGCGCCCAGAATTCCGAGAAGGCTAACCCCTTTGAAAATTTCAATAAATGCGCCCAGAATTCCGAGAAGGCTAACCCCTTTGAAAATTTCAAAAAATGCGCCCAGAATTCCGAGAAGGCTAACCCTTTTGAAAATTTCAAAAAATGCGCCCAGAATTCCGAGAAGGCTAACCCCTTTGAAAATTTCGAAAAATGCGACCAGAATTCCGAGAAGGCTAACCCCTTTGAAAATTTCGAAAAATGTGCCCAGAATTCCGAGAAGGCTAACCCCTTTGAAAATTTCGAAAAATGCGGCCAGAATTCCGAGAAGGCTAACCCCTTTGAAAATTTCGAAAAATGCGCCTTGAATTCCGAGAAGGCTAACCCCTTTGAAAATTTCGAAAAATGCGCCCAGAATTCCGAGAAGGCTAACCCCTTTGAAAATTTCAAAAAATGCGCCCATAATTCCGAGAAGGCTAACCCCTTTGAAAATTTCGAAAAATGCGCCCAGAATTCCGAGAAGGCTAACCCCTTTGACCATTTCGAAAAATGCGACCAGAATTCCGAGAAGGCTAACCCCTTTGAAAATTTCGAAAAATGCGCCCAGAATTCCGAGAAGGCTAACCCCTTTGAAAATTTCGAAAAATGAGCCCAGAATTCCGAGAAGGCTAACCCCTTTGAAAATTTCGAAAAATGCGCCCAGAATTCCGAGAAGGCTAACCCCTTTGAAAATTTCAATAAATGCGCCCAGAATTCCGAGAAGGCTAACCCCTTTGAAAATTTCAAAAAATGCGCCCAGAATTCCGAGAAGGCTAACCCCTTTGAAAATTTCAAAAAATGCGCCCAGAATTCCGAGAAGGCTAACCCCTTTGAAAATTTCGAAAAATGCGACCAGAATTCCGAGAAGGCTAACCACTTTGAAAATTTCGAAAAATGAGCCCAGAATTCCGAGAAGGCTAACCCCTTTGAAAATTTCGAAAAATGCGGCCAGAATTCCGAGAAGGCTAACCCCTTTGAAAATTTCGAAAAATGCGCCTTGAATTCCGAGAAGGCTAACCCCTTTGAAAATTTCAAAAAATGCTCCCATAATTCCGAGAAGGCTAACCCCTTTGAAAATTTCGAAAAATGCGCCCAGAATCCGAGAAGGCTGACCCCTTTGACCATTTCGAAAAATGCGACCAGAATTCCGAGAAGGCTAACCCCTTTGAAAATTTCGAAAAATGAGCCCAGAATTCCGAGAAGGCCAACCCCTTTGAAAATATGAAAAATGCGGCCAGAATTCCGAGAAGGCAAACCCTTTGAAAATTTCGAAAAATGCGCCCAGAATTCCGAGAAGACTAACCCCTCTGAAAATTTCGAAAAATGCGCCCAGAATTCCGAGAAGGCTAACCCCTTTGACCATTTCGAAAAATGCGACCAGAATTCCGAGAAGGCTAACCCCTTTGAAAATTTCGAAAAATGCGCCCAGAATTCCGAGAAGGCTAACCCCTTTGAAAATTTCGAAAAATGAGCCCAGAATTCCGAGAAGGCTAACCCCTTTGAAAATTTCGAAAAATGCGCCCAGAATTCCGAGAAGGCTAACCCCTTTGAAAATTTCAATAAATGCGCCCAGAATTCCGAGAAGGCTAACCCCTTTGAAAATTTCAAAAATGCGCCCAGAATTCCGAGAAGGCTAACCCCTTTGAAAATTTCAAAAAATGCGCCCAGAATTCCGAGAAGGCTAACCCCTTTGAAAATTTCGAAAAATGCGACCAGAATTCCGAGAAGGCTAACCCCTTTGAAAATTTCGAAAAATGTGCCCAGAATTCCGAGAAGGCTAACCCCTTTGAAAATTTCGAAAAATGCGGCCAGAATTCCGAGAAGGCTAACCCCTTTGAAAATTTCGAAAAATGCGCCTTGAATTCCGAGAAGGCTAACCCCTTTGAAAATTTCGAAAAATGCGCCCAGAATTCCGAGAAGGCTAACCCCTTTGAAAATTTCAAAAAATGCGCCCATAATTCCGAGAAGGCTAACCCCTTTGAAAATTTCGAAAAATGCGCCCAGAATTCCGAGAAGGCTAACCCCTTTGACCATTTCGAAAAATGCGACCAGAATTCCGAGAAGGCTAACCCCTTTGAAAATTTCGAAAAATGCGCCCAGAATTCCGAGAAGGCTAACCCCTTTGAAAATTTCGAAAAATGAGCCCAGAATTCCGAGAAGGCTAACCCCTTTGAAAATTTCGAAAAATGCGCCCAGAATTCCGAGAAGGCTAACCCCTTTGAAAATTTCAATAAATGCGCCCAGAATTCCGAGAAGGCTAACCCCTTTGAAAATTTCAAAAAATGCGCCCAGAATTCCGAGAAGGCTAACCCCTTTGAAAATTTCAAAAAATGCGCCCAGAATTCCGAGAAGGCTAACCCCTTTGAAAATTTCGAAAAATGCGACCAGAATTCCGAGAAGGCTAACCACTTTGAAAATTTCGAAAAATGAGCCCAGAATTCCGAGAAGGCTAACCCCTTTGAAAATTTCGAAAAATGCGGCCAGAATTCCGAGAAGGCTAACCCCTTTGAAAATTTCGAAAAATGCGCCTTGAATTCCGAGAAGGCTAACCCCTTTGAAAATTTCAAAAAATGCTCCCATAATTCCGAGAAGGCTAACCCCTTTGAAAATTTCGAAAAATGCGCCCAGAATCCGAGAAGGCTGACCCCTTTGACCATTTCGAAAAATGCGACCAGAATTCCGAGAAGGCTAACCCCTTTGAAAATTTCGAAAAATGAGCCCAGAATTCCGAGAAGGCCAACCCCTTTGAAAATATGAAAAATGCGGCCAGAATTCCGAGAAGGCAAACCCTTTGAAAATTTCGAAAAATGCGCCCAGAATTCCGAGAAGACTAACCCCTCTGAAAATTTCGAAAAATGCGGCCAGAATTCCGAGAAGGCTAACCCCTTTGAAAATTTCGAAAAATGCGCCTTGAATTCCGAGAAGGCTAACCCCTTTGAAAATTTCGAAAAATGCGCCCAGAATTCCGAGAAGGCTAACCCCTTTGAAAATTTCGAAAAATGCGCCCAGAATTCCGAAAAGACTAACCCCTTTGAAAATTTCGAAAAATGCGCCCAGAATTCCGAGAAGGCTAACCCCTTTGAAAATTTCAAAAAATGCGCCCATAATTCCGAGAAGGCTAACCCCTTTGAAAATTTCGAAAAATGCGCCCAGAATTCCGAGAAGGCTAACCCCTTTGACCATTTCGAAAAATGCGACCAGAATTCCGAGAAGGCTAACCCCTTTGAAAATTTCAAAAAATGCGCCCAGAATTGCGAGAAGGCTAACCCCTTTGAAAATTTAGAAAAATGCGCCCAGAATTCCGAAAAGGCTAACCCCTTTGAAAATTTCGAAAAATGCGCCCAGAATTCCGAGAAGGCTAACCCCTTTGAAAATTTCAAAAAATGCGCCCATAATTCCGAGAAGGCTAACCCCTTTGAAAATTTCGAAAAATGCGCCCAGAATTCCGAAAAGGCCTAACCCTTTTTTGAAAATTTCGAAAAATGCGCCCAGAATTCCGAGAAGGCTAACCCCTTTGAAAATTTAGAAAAATGCGCCCAGAATTCCGAAAAGGCTAACCCCTTTGAAAATTTCAAAAATGCGACCAGAATTCCGAGAAGGCTAACCCCTTTGAAAATTTCGAAAAATGAACCCAGAATTCCGAGAAGGCTAACCCCTTTGAAAATTTCGAAAAATGCGGCCAGAGTTCCGAGAAAGCTAACCCCTTTGAAAATTTCGAAAAATGCGCCCAGAATTCCGAGAAGACTAACCCCTTTGAAAATTTCGAAAAATGCGCCCAGAATTCCGAGAAAGCTAATCCCTTTGAAAATTTCGAAAAATACGCCCAGAATTCCGAAAAGGCTTAAAACTTTTTTGAAAATTTCGAAAAATGCGCCCAGAATTCCGAGAAGGCTAACCCCTTTGAAAATTTCGAAAAAAGCGCCCAGAATTCCGAGAAGGCTAACCCCTTTGAAAATTTCGAAAAATGAGCCCAGAATTCCGAGAAGGCTAACCCCCTTTGAAAATTTCGAAAAATGCGCACAGAATTCCGAGAAGGCTAACCCCTTTGAAAATTTCGAAAAATGCGACCAGAATTCCGAGAAGGCTAACCCCTTTGAAAATTTCGAAAAATGAGCCCAGAATTCCGAGAAGGCTAACCCCTTTGACCATTTCGAAAAATGCGACCAGAATTCCGAGAAGGCTAACCCCTTTGAAAATTTCGAAAAATGCGCCCAGAATTCCGAGAAGGCTAACCCCTTTGAAAATTTCGAAAAATGAGCCCAGAATTCCGAGAAGGCTAACCCCTTTGAAAATTTCGAAAAATGCGCCCAGAATTCCGAGAAGGCTAACCCCTTTGAAAATTTCAATAAATGCGCCCAGAATTCCGAGAAGGCTAACCCCCTTTGAAAATTTCGAAAAATGCGCACAGAATTCCGAGAAGGCTAACCCCTTTGAAAATTTCGAAAAATGCGACCAGAATTCCGAGAAGGCTAACACCTTTGAAAATTTCAAAAAATGCGCCCAGAATTCCGAGAAGGCTAACCCCTTTGACCATTTCGAAAAATGCGACCAGAATTCCGAGAAGGCTAACCCCTTTGAAAATTTCGAAAAATGCGCCCAGAATTCCGAGAAGGCTAACCCCTTTGAAAATTTCGAAAAATGAGCCCAGAATTCCGAGAAGGCTAACCCCTTTGAAAATTTCGAAAAATGCGCCCAGAATTCCGAGAAGGCTAACCCCTTTGAAAATTTCAATAAATGCGCCCAGAATTCCGAGAAGGCTAACCCCTTTGAAAATTTCAAAAAATGCGCCCAGAATTCCGAGAAGGCTAACCCCTTTGAAAATTACAAAAAATGCGCCCAGAATTCCGAGAAGGCTAACCCCTTTGAAAATTTAGAAAAATGCGCACAGAATTCCGAGAAGGCTAACCCCTTTGAAAATTTCGAAAAATGCGGCCAGAATTCCGAGAAGGCTAACCCCTTTGAAAATTTCGAAAAATGCGGCAAGAATTCCGAGAAGGCTAACCCCTTTGAAAATTTCGAAAAATGCGCCCTGAATTCCGAGAAGGCTAACCCCTTTGAAAATTTCAAAAAATGCTCCCATAATTCCGAGAAGGCTAACCCCTTTGAAAATTTCAAAAAATGCGCCCAGAATTCCGAGAAGGCTAACCCCTTTGACCATTTCGAAAAATGGGACCAGAATTCCGAGAAGGCTAACCCCTTTGAAAATTTCGAAAAATGCGCCCAGAATTCCGAGAAGGCTAACCCCTTTGAAAATTTCGAAAAATGAGCCCAGAATTCCGAGAAGGCTAACCCCTTTGAAAATTTCGAAAAATGCGCCCAGAATTCCGAGAAGGCTAACCCCTTTGAAAATTTCAATAAATGCGCCCAGAATTCCGAGAAGGCTAACCCCTTTGAAAATTTCAAAAAATGCGCCCAGAATTCCGAGAAGGCTAACCCCTTTGAAAATTACAAAAAATGCGCCCAGAATTCCGAGAAGGCTAACCCCTTTGAAAATTTCGAAAAATGCGCACAGAATTCCGAGAAGACTAACCCCTTTGAAAATTTCGAAAAATGCGCCCAGAATTCCGAAAAGGATGACCCCTTTGAAAATTTCAAAAAATGCGCCCATAATTTCGAGAAGGCTAACCCCTTTGAAAATTTCGAAAAATGCGCCCAGAATTCCGAGAAGGCTAACCCCTTTGACCATTTCGAAAAATGCGACCAGAATTCCGAGAAGGCTAACCCCTTTGAAAATTTCGAAAAATGCGAACAGAATTCCGAGAAGGCTAACCCCTTTGAAAATTTCGAAAAATGAGCCCAGAATTCCGAGAAGGCTAACCCCTTTGAAAATTTCGAAAAATGCGCACAGAATTCCGAGAAGGCTAACCCCTTTGAAAATTTCGAAAAATGCGGCCAGAATTCCGAGAAGGCTAACCCCTTTGAAAATTTCGAAAAATGCGCCCAGAATTCCGAGGCTAACCCATTTGAAAATTTCGAAAAATGCGCCCAGAATTCCGAGAAGGCTAACCACTTTGAAAATTTCGAAAAATGAGCCCAGAATTCCGAGAAGGCTAACCCCCTTGAAAATTTCGAAAATGCGCCCAGAATTACGAGAAGGCTAACCCCTTTGAAAATTTCAAAAAATGCGCCCAGAATTCCGAGAAGGCTAACCCCTTTGAAAATTTGAAAAAATGCGCCCAGAATTGCGAGAAGGCTAACCCCTTTGAAAATTTCGAAAAATGCGGCCAGAGTTCCGAGAAAGCTAACCCCTTTGAAAATTTCGAAAAATGCGCCCAGAATTCCGAGAAGACTAACCCCTTTGAAAGATTCGAAAAATGCGCCCAGAATTCCGAGAAGGCTAACCCCTTTGAAAATTTCGAAAAATGCGCCCAGAATTCCGAAAAGGCTTAACCCTTTTTTGAAAATTTCGAAAAATGCGCCCAGAATTCCGAGAAGGCTAACCCCTTTGAAAATTTCAAAAAATGCGCCCAGAATTCCGAGAAGGCAAACCCCTTTGAAAATTTCGAAAAATGAACCCAGAATTCCGAGAAGGCTAACCCCCTTTGAAAATTTCGAAAAATGCGCACAGAATTCCGAGAAGGCTAACCCCTTTGAAAATTTCAATAAATGCGCCCAGAATTCCGAGAAGGCTAACCCCTTTGAAAATTTCAAAAAATGCGCCCAGAATTCCGAGAAGGCTAACCCCTTTGAAAATTACAAAAAATGCGCCCAGAATTCCGAGAAGGCTAACCCCTTTGAAAATTTAGAAAAATGCGCACAGAATTCCGAGAAGGCTAACCCCTTTGAAAATTTCGAAAAATGCGGCCAGAATTCCGAGAAGGCTAACCCCTTTGAAAATTTCGAAAAATGCGACCAGAATTCCGAGAAGGCTAACCCCTTTGAAAATTTCGAAAAATGAACCCAGAATTCCGAGAAGGCTAACCCCTTTGAAAATTTCGAAAAATGCGGCCAGAATTCCGAGAAGGCTAACCCCTTAGAAAATTTCGAAAAATGCGCACAGAATTCCGAGAAGACTAACCCCTTTGAAAATTTCGAATAATGCGCCCAGAATTCCGAGAAGGCTAACCCCTTTGAAAATTTCGAAAAATGCGCCCAGAATTCCGAAAAGGCTTAACACTTTTTTGAAAATTTCGAAAAATGCGCCCAGAATTCCGAGAAGGCTAACCCCTTTGAAAATGTCGAAAAATGCGCCCAGAATTCCGAGAAGGCTAACCCCCTTTGAAAATTTCGAAAAATGCGCACAGAATTCCGAGAAGGCTAACCCCTTTGAAAATTTCGAAAAATGCGCCCAGAATTCCGAGAAGGTTAACCCCTTTGAAAATTTCGAAAAATGCGGCCAGAATTCCGAGAAGGCTAACCCCTTTGAAAATTTCGAAAAATGCGCCCAGAATTCCGAGAAGGCTAACCCCTTTGAAAATTTCGAAAAATGCGAACAGAATTCCGAGAAGGCTAACCCCTTTGAAAATTTCGAAAAATGAGCCCAGAATTCCGAGAAGGCTAACCCCTTTGAAAATTTCGAAAAATGCGCACAGAATTCCGAGAAGGCTAACCCCTTTGAAAATTTCGAAAAATGCGGCCAGAATTCCGAGAAGGCTAACCCCTTTGAAAATTTCGAAAAATGCGCCCAGAATTCCGAGGCTAACCCATTTGAAAATTTCGAAAAATGCGCCCAGAATTCCGAGAAGGCTAACCACTTTGAAAATTTCGAAAAATGAGCCCAGAATTCCGAGAAGGCTAACCCCCTTGAAAATTTCGAAAATGCGCCCAGAATTACGAGAAGGCTAACCCCTTTGAAAATTTCAAAAAATGCGCCCAGAATTCCGAGAAGGCTAACCCCTTTGAAAATTTGAAAAAATGCGCCCAGAATTGCGAGAAGGCTAACCCCTTTGAAAATTTCGAAAAATGCGGCCAGAGTTCCGAGAAAGCTAACCCCTTTGAAAATTTCGAAAAATGCGCCCAGAATTCCGAGAAGACTAACCCCTTTGAAAGATTCGAAAAATGCGCCCAGAATTCCGAGAAGGCTAACCCCTTTGAAAATTTCGAAAAATGCGCCCAGAATTCCGAAAAGGCTTAACCCTTTTTTGAAAATTTCGAAAAATGCGCCCAGAATTCCGAGAAGGCTAACCCCTTTGAAAATTTCGAAAAATGCGCCTAGAATTCCGAGAAGGCTAACCCCTTTGAAAATTTCGAAAAATGAGCCCAGAATTCCGAGAAGGCTAACCCCCTTTGAAAATTTCGAAAAATGCGCACAGAATTCCGAGAAGGCTAACCCCTTTGAAAATTTCAATAAATGCGCCCAGAATTCCGAGAAGGCTAACCCCTTTGAAAATTTCAAAAAATGCGCCCAGAATTCCGAGAAGGCTAACCCCTTTGAAAATTACAAAAAATGCGCCCAGAATTCCGAGAAGGCTAACCCCTTTGAAAATTTAGAAAAATGCGCACAGAATTCCGAGAAGGCTAACCCCTTTGAAAATTTCGAAAAATGCGGCCAGAATTCCGAGAAGGCTAACCCCTTTGAAAATTTCGAAAAATGCGACCAGAATTCCGAGAAGGCTAACCCCTTTGAAAATTTCGAAAAATGAACCCAGAATTCCGAGAAGGCTAACCCCTTTGAAAATTTCGAAAAATGCGGCCAGAATTCCGAGAAGGCTAACCCCTTAGAAAATTTCGAAAAATGCGCACAGAATTCCGAGAAGACTAACCCCTTTGAAAATTTCGAATAATGCGCCCAGAATTCCGAGAAGGCTAACCCCTTTGAAAATTTCGAAAAATGCGCCCAGAATTCCGAAAAGGCTTAACACTTTTTTGAAAATTTCGAAAAATGCGCCCAGAATTCCGAGAAGGCTAACCCCTTTGAAAATGTCGAAAAATGCGCCCAGAATTCCGAGAAGGCTAACCCCCTTTGAAAATTTCGAAAAATGCGCACAGAATTCCGAGAAGGCTAACCCCTTTGAAAATTTCGAAAAATGCGCCCAGAATTCCGAGAAGGTTAACCCCTTTGAAAATTTCGAAAAATGCGGCCAGAATTCCGAGAAGGCTAACCCCTTTGAAAATTTCGAAAAATGCGCCCAGAATTCCGAGAAGGCTAACCCCTTTGAAAATTTCGAAAAATGCGCTCCGAGAAGTCTAACCCCTTTGAAAATTTCGAAAAATGCGCCCAGAATTCCGAGAAGGCTAACCCCTTTGAAAATTTACAAAAATGCGCCCAGAATTCCGAGAAGGCTAACCCCTTTGAAAATTTCGAAAAATGCGCCTGAGAATTCCGAGAAGGCTAACCCCTTAGAAAATTTCGAAAAATGCGCCCAGAATTCCGAAAAGGCTTAACCCTTTTTTGATAATTTCGAAAAATGCGCCCAGAATTCCGAGAAGGCTAACCCCTTTGAAAATGTCGAAAAAAGCGCCCAGAATTCCGAGAAGGCTAACCCCTTTGAAAATTTCGAAGAATGAGCCCAGAATTCCGAGAAGGCTAACCCCCTTTGAAAATTTCGAAAAATGCGCACAGAATTCCGAGAAGGCTAACCCCTTTGAAAATTTCGAAAAATGCGCCTGAGAATTCCGAGAAGGCTAACCCCTTAGAAAATTTCGAAAAATGCGCCCAGAATTCCGAGGCTAACCCATTTGAAAATTTCGAAAAATGCGCCCAGAATTCCGAGAAGGCTAACCACTTTGAAAATTTCGAAAAATGAGCCCAGAATTCCGAGAAGGCTAACCCCTTTGAAAATTTCGAAAATGCGCCCAGAATTACGAGAAGGCTAACCCCTTTGAAAATTTCAAAAAATGCGCCCAGAAATCCGAGAAGGCTAACCCCTTTGAAAATTTGAAAAAATGCGCCCAGAATTGCGAGAAGGCTAACCCCTTTGAAAATTTCGAAAAATGCGGCCAGAGTTCCGAGAAAGCTAACCCCTTTGAAAATTTCGAAAAATGCGCCCAGAATTCCGAGAAGACTAACCCCTTTGAAAGATTCGAAAAATGCGCCCAGAATTCCGAGAAGGCTAACCCCTTTGAAAATTTCGAAAAATGCGCCCAGAATTCCGAAAAGGCTTAACCCTTTTTTGAAAATTTCGAAAAATGCGCCCAGAATTCCGAGAAGGCTAACCCCTTTGAAAATTTCGAAAAATGCGCCCAGAATTCCGAGAAGGCTAACCCCTTTGAAAATTTCGAAAAATGAGCCCAGAATTCCGAGAAGGCTAACCAACCCCCTTTGAAAATTTCGAAAAATGCGCACAGAATTCCGAGAAGGCTAACCCCTTAGAAAATTTCGAAAAATGCGCCCAGAATTCCGAGAAGGCTAACCCATTTGAAAATTTCGAAAAATGCGCCCAGAATTCCGAGAAGACTAACCCCTTTGAAAGATTCGAAAAATGCGCCCAGAATTCCGAGAAGGCTAACCCCTTTGAAAATTTCGAAAAATGAGCCCAGAATTCCGAGAAGGCTAACCCCCTTTGAAAATTTCGAAAAATGCGCACAGAATTCCGAGAAGGCTAACCCCTTTGAAAATTTCGAAAAATGCGACCAGAATTCCGAGAAAGCTAACCCCTTTGAAAATTTCGAAAAATGAGCCCAGAATTCCGAGAAGGCTAACCCCTTTGAAAATTTCGAAAAATGCGCCCAGAATTCCGAGAAGGCTAACCCCTTTGAAAATTTCAAAAAATGCGCCCATAATTCTGAGAAGGCTAACCCCTTTGATAATTTCGAAAAATGCGCCCAGAATTCCGAGAAGGCTAACCCCTTTGACCATTTCGAAAAATGCGACCAGAATTCCGAGAAGGCTAACCCCTTTGAAAATTTCGAAAAATGCGCCCAGAATTCCGAGAAGGCTAACCCCTTTGAAAATTTCGAAAAATGAGCCCAGAATTCCGAAAAGGCTAACCCCTTTGAAAATTTCGAAAAATGCGCCCAGAATTCCGAGAAGGCTAACCCCTTTGAAAATTTCAATAAATGCGCCCAGAATTCCAAGAAGGTTAACCCCTTTGAAAATTTCAAAAAATGCGCCCAGAATTCAGAGAAGGCTAACCCCTTTGAAAATTTCAAAAAATGCGCCCAGAATTCCGAGAAGGCTAACCCCTTTGAAAATTTCGAAAAATGCGCCCAGAATTCCGAGAAGGCTAACCCCTTTGAAAATTTCGAAAAATGCGGCCACAATTCCGAGAAGGCTAACCCCTTTGAAAATTTCGAAAAATGCGCCCAGAATTCCGAAAAGGCTAACCCCTTTGAAAATTTCGAAAAATGCGCCCAGAATTCCGAGAAGACTAACCCCTTTGAAAATTTCGAAAAATGCGCCCAGAATTCCGAGAAGGCTAACCCCTTTGAAAATTTAGAAAAATGCGCCCAGTATTCCGAGAAGGCTAACCCCATTGAAAATTTCGAAAAATGCGCCCAGAATTCCGAGAAGGCTAACCCCTTTGAAAATTTCAAAAAATGCGCCCAGAATTCCGAGATGGCTAACCCCTTTGAAAATTTCAAAAAATGCGCCCAGAATTCCGAGAAGGCTAACCCCTTTGAAAAGTTAGAAAAATGCGCCCAGAATTCCGAGCAGGCTAACCCCTTTGAAAATTTCGAAAATGCGCCCAGAATTCCGAGAAAGCTAACCCCTTTGAAAATTTCGAAAATGCGCCCAGAATTCCGAGAAAGCTAACCCCTTTGAAAATTTAGAAAAATGAGCCCAGAATTCCGAGAAGGCTAACCCCTTTGAAAATTTCGAAAAATGCTCCCAGAATTCCAGAAGGCTAACCCCTTTGAAAATTTCGAAAAATGCGCCCAGAATTCCGAGAAGGCTAAACCCTTTGAAAATTTCGAAAAATGCGCCCAGAATTCCGAGAAAGCTAACCCCTTTGAAAATTTCGAAAAATGAGCCCAGAATTCCGAGAAGGCTAACCCCTTTGAAAATTTCGAAAAATGCTCCCAGAATTCCAGAAGGCTAACCCCTTTGAAAATTTTGAAAAATGCGCCCAGAATTCCGAGAAGGCTAACCCCTTTGAAAATTTCGAAAAATGCGCCCAGAATTCCGAGAAGGCTAACCCCTTTGAAAATTTCGAAAAATGCTCCCAGAATTCCGAAAAGGCTAACCCCTTTGAAAATTTCGAAAAATGCGCCCAGAATTCCGAGAAGGCTAACCCGTTTGAAAATTTCGAAAAATGCGCCCAGAATTCCTGGAAGGCTAACCCCTTTGAAAATTTCGAAAAATGCGCCCAGAATTCCGAGAAGGCTAACCCCTTTGAAAATTTCGAAAAATGCGACCAGAATTCCGACAAGGCTAACCCCTTTGAAAATTTCGAAAAATGAGCCCAGAATTCCGAGAAGGCTAACCCTTTTGAAAATTCAGTAAAATGCGCACAGAATTCCAAGAAGGCTAACCCCTTTGAAAATTTCGAAAAATGCGCCCACAATTCCGAGAAGGCTAACCCCTTTGAAAATTTCGAAAAATGAACCCAGAATTCCGAGAAGGCTAACCGCTTTGAAAATTTCGAAAAATGCGGCCAGAATTCCGAGAAGGCTAACCCCTTTGAAAATTTCGAAAAATGCGCCCAGAATTCCGAGAAGACTAACCCCTTTGAAAATTTCGAAAAATGCGCCCAGAATTCCGAGAAGGCTAACCCCTTTGAAAATTTCGAAAAAATGCGCCCAGAATTCCGAAAAGGCCTAACCCTTTTTTGATAATTTCGAAAAATGCGCCCAGAATTCCTTGAAGGCTAACCCCTTTGAAAATGTCGAAAAATGCGCCCAGAATTCCGAGAAGGCTAACCCCTTTGAAAATTTCGAAGAATGAGCCCAGAATTCCGAGAAGGCTAACCCCCTTTGAAAATTTCGAAAAATGCGCACAGAATTCCGAGAAGGCTAACCCCTTTGAAAATTTCGAAAAATGCGCCTGAGAATTCCGAGAAGGCTAACCCCTTAGAAAATTTCGAAAAATGCGCCCAGAATTCCGAGGCTAACCCATTTGAAAATTTCGAAAAATGCGCCCAGAATTCCGAGAAGGCTAACCACTTTGAAAATTTCGAAAAATGAGCCCAGAATTCCGAGAAGGCTAACCCCTTTGAAAATTTCGAAAATGCGCCCAGAATTACGAGAAGGCTAACCCCTTTGAAAATTTCAAAAAATGCGCCCAGAATTCCGAGAAGGCTAACCCCTTTGAAAATTTGAAAAAATGCGCCCAGAATTGCGAGAAGGCTAACCCCTTTGAAAATTTCGAAAAATGCGGCCAGAGTTCCGAGAAAGCTAACCCCTTTGAAAATTTCGAAAAATGCGCCCAGAATTCCGAGAAGACTAACCCCTTTGAAAGATTCGAAAAATGCGCCCAGAATTCCGAGAAGGCTAACCCCTTTGAAAATTTCGAAAAATGCGCCCAGAATTCCGAAAAGGCTTAACCCTTTTTTGAAAATTTCGAAAAATGCGCCCAGAATTCCGAGAAGGCTAACCCCTTTGAAAATTTCGAAAAATGCGCCCAGAATTCCGAGAAGGCTAACCCCTTTGAAAATTTCGAAAAATGAGCCCAGAATTCCGAGAAGGCTAACCCCCTTTGAAAATTTCGAAAAATGCGCACAGAATTCCGAGAAGGCTAACCCCTTAGAAAATTTCGAAAAATGCGCCCAGAATTCCGAGAAGGCTAACCCATTTGAAAATTTCGAAAAATGCGCCCAGAATTCCGAGAAGGCTAACAACTTTGAAAATTTCGAAAAATGCGCCCAGAATTCCGAGAAGGCTAACCCCTTTGAAAATTTCGAAAAATGCGCCCAGAATTCCGAGAAGGCTAACCCCTTTGAAAATTTCAAAAAATGCGCCCAGAATTCCGAGAAGGCTAACCCCTTTGAAAATTTCGAAAAATGCGCCCAGAATTGCGAGAAGGCTAATCCCTTTGAAAATTTCGAAAAATGCGCCCAGAGTTCCGAGAAAGCTAATCCCTTTGAAAATTTCGAAAAATGCGCCCAGAATTCCGAGAAGACTAACCCCTTTGAAAGATTCGAAAAATGCGCCCAGAATTCCGAGAAGGCTAACCCCTTTGAAAATTTCGAAAAATGAGCCCAGAATTCCGAGATGGCTAACCCCCTTTGAAAATTTCGAAAAATGCGCACAGAATTCCGAGAAGGCTAACCCCTTTGAAAATTTCGAAAAATGCGACCAGAATTCCGAGAAGGCTAACCCCTTTGAAAATTTCGAAAAATGAGCCCAGAATTCCGAGAAGGCTAACCCCTTTGAAAATTTCGAAAAATGCGCCCAGAATTCCGAGAAGGCTAACCCCTTTGAAAAGTTAGAAAAATGCGCCCAGAATTCCGAGCAGGCTAACCCCTTTGAAAATTTCGAAAATGCGCCCAGAATTCCGAGAAAGCTAACCCCTTTGAAAATTTCGAAAAATGAGCCCAGAATTCCGAGAAGGCTAACCCCTTTGAAAATTTCGAAAAATGCTCCCAGAATTCCAGAAGGCTAACCCCTTTGAAAATTTCGAAAAATGCGCCCAGAATTCCGAGAAGGCTAAACCCTTTGAAAATTTCGAAAAATGCGCCCAGAATTCCGAGAAAGCTAACCCCTTTGAAAATTTCGAAAAATGAGCCCAGAATTCCGAGAAGGCTAACCCCTTTGAAAATTTCGAAAAATGCTCCCAGAATTCCAGAAGGCTAACCCCTTTGAAAATTTTGAAAAATGCGCCCAGAATTCCGAGAAGGCTAACCCCTTTGAAAATTTCGAAAAATGCGCCCAGAATTCCGAGAAGGCTAACCCCTTTGAAAATTTCGAAAAATGCTCCCAGAATTCCGAAAAGGCTAACCCCTTTGAAAATTTCGAAAAATGCGCCCAGAATTCCGAGAAGGCTAACCCGTTTGAAAATTTCGAAAAATGCGCCCAGAATTCCTAGAAGGCTAACCCCTTTGAAAATTTCGAAAAATGCGCCCAGAATTCCGAGAAGGCTAACCCCTTTGAAAATTTCGAAAAATGCGACCAGAATTCCGACAAGGCTAACCCCTTTGAAAATTTCGAAAAATGAGCCCAGAATTCCGAGAAGGCTAACCCTTTTGAAAATTCAGTAAAATGCGCACAGAATTCCAAGAAGGCTAACCCCTTTGAAAATTTCGAAAAATGCGCCCACAATTCCGAGAAGGCTAACCCCTTTGAAAATTTCGAAAAATGAACCCAGAATTCCGAGAAGGCTAACCGCTTTGAAAATTTCGAAAAATGCGGCCAGAATTCCGAGAAGGCTAACCCCTTTGAAAATTTCGAAAAATGCGCCCAGAATTCCGAGAAGACTAACCCCTTTGAAAATTTCGAAAAATGCGCCCAGAATTCCGAGAAGGCTAACCCCTTTGAAAATTTCGAAAAAATGCGCCCAGAATTCCGAAAAGGCTAACCCCTTAGAAAATTTCGAAAAATGCGCCCAGAATTCCGAAAAGGCTTAACCCTTTTTTGATAATTTCGAAAAATGCGCCCAGAATTCCTTGAAGGCTAACCCCTTTGAAAATGTCGAAAAATGCGCCCAGAATTCCGAGAAGGCTAACCCCTTTGAAAATTTCGAAGAATGAGCCCAGAATTCCGAGAAGGCTAACCCCCTTTGAAAATTTCGAAAAATGCGCACAGAATTCCGAGAAGGCTAACCCCTTTGAAAATTTCGAAAAATGCGCCTGAGAATTCCGAGAAGGCTAACCCCTTAGAAAATTTCGAAAAATGCGCCCAGAATTCCGAGGCTAACCCATTTGAAAATTTCGAAAAATGCGCCCAGAATTCCGAGAAGGCTAACCACTTTGAAAATTTCGAAAAATGAGCCCAGAATTCCGAGAAGGCTAACCCCTTTGAAAATTTCGAAAATGCGCCCAGATTTACGAGAAGGCTAACCCCTTTGAAAATTTCAAAAAATGCGCCCAGAATTCCGAGAAGGCTAACCCCTTTGAAATTTTGAAAAAATGCGCCCAGAATTGCGAGAAGGCTAACCCCTTTGAAAATTTCGAAAAATGCGGCCAGAGTTCCGAGAAAGCTAACCCCTTTGAAAATTTCGAAAAATGCGCCCAGAATTCCGAGAAGACTAACCCCTTTGAAAGATTCGAAAAATGCGCCCAGAATTCCGAGAAGGCTAACCCCTTTGAAAATTTCGAAAAATGCGCCCAGAATTCCGAAAAGGCTTAACCCTTTTTTGAAAATTTCGAAAAATGCGCCCAGAATTCCGAGAAGGCTAACCCCTTTGAAAATTTCGAAAAATGCGCCCAGAATTCCGAGAAGGCTAACCCCTTTGAAAATTTCGAAAAATGAGCCCAGAATTCCGAGAAGGCTAACCCCCTTTGAAAATTTAGAAAAATGCGCACAGAATTCCGAGAAGGCTAACCCCTTAGAAAATTTCGAAAAATGCGCCCAGAATTCCGAGAAGGCTAACCCATTTGAAAATTTCGAAAAATGCGCCCAGAATTCCGAGAAGGCTAACCACTTTGAAAATTTCGAAAAATGCGCCCAGAATTCCGAGAAGGCTAACCCCTTTGAAAATTTCGAAAAATGCGCCCAGAATTCCGAGAAGGCTAACCCCTTTGAAAATTTCAAAAAATGCGCCCAGAATTCCGAGAAGGCTAACCCCTTTGAAAATTTCGAAAAATGCGCCCAGAATTGCGAGAAGGCTAATCCCTTTGAAAATTTCGAAAAATGCGCCCAGAGTTCCGAGAAAGCTAATCCCTTTGAAAATTTCGAAAAATGCGCCCAGAATTCCGAGAAGACTAACCCCTTTGAAAGATTCGAAAAATGCGCCCAGAATTCCGAGAAGGCTAACCCCTTTGAAAATTTCGAAAAATGAGCCCAGAATTCCGAGATGGCTAACCCCCTTTGAAAATTTCGAAAAATGCGCACAGAATTCCGAGAAGGCTAACCCCTTTGAAAATTTCGAAAAATGCGACCAGAATTCCGAGAAGGCTAACCCCTTTGAAAATTTCGAAAAATGAGCCCAGAATTCCGAGAAGGCTAACCCCTTTGAAAATTTCGAAAAATGCGCCCAGAATTCCGAGAAGGCTAACCCCTTTGAAAATTTCAAAAAATGCGCCCATAATTCTGAGAAGGCTAACCCCTTTGATAATTTCGAAAAATGCGCCCAGAATTCCGAGAAGGCTAACCCCTTTGACCATTTCGAAAAATGCGACCAGAATTCCGAGAAGGCTAACCCCTTTGAAAATTTCGAAAAATGCGCCCAGAATTCCGAGAAGGCTAACCCCTTTGAAAATTTCGAAAAATGAGCCCAGAATTCCGAAAAGGCTAACCCCTTTGAAAATTTCAAAAAATGCGCCCATAATTCTGAGAAGGCTAACCCCTTTGATAATTTCGAAAAATGCGCCCATAATTCCGAGAAGGCTAACCCCTTTGAAAATTTCAAAAAATGCGCCCAGAATTCAGAGAAGGCTAACCCCTTTGAAAATTTCAAAAAATGCGCCCAGAATTCCGAGAAGGCTAACCCCTTTGAAAATTTCGAAAAATGAACCCAGAATTCCGAGAAGGCTAACCGCTTTGAAAATTTCGAAAAATGCGGCCAGAATTCCGAGAAGGCTAACCCCTTTGAAAATTTCGAAAAATGCGCCCAGAATTCCGAGAAGACTAACCCCTTTGAAAATTTCGAAAAATGCGCCCAGAATTCCGAGAAGGCTAACCCCTTTGAAAATTTCGAAAAAATGCGCCCAGAATTCCGAAAAGGCTAACCCCTTAGAAAATTTCGAAAAATGCGCCCAGAATTCCGAAAAGGCTTAACCCTTTTTTGATAATTTCGAAAAATGCGCCCAGAATTCCTTGAAGGCTAACCCCTTTGAAAATGTCGAAAAATGCGCCCAGAATTCCGAGAAGGCTAACCCCTTTGAAAATTTCGAAGAATGAGCCCAGAATTCCGAGAAGGCTAACCCCCTTTGAAAATTTCGAAAAATGCGCACAGAATTCCGAGAAGGCTAACCCCTTTGAAAATTTCGAAAAATGCTCCTGAGAATTCCGAGAAGGCTAACCCCTTAGAAAATTTCGAAAAATGCGCCCAGAATTCCGAGGCTAACCCATTTGAAAATTTCGAAAAATGCGCCCAGAATTCCGAGAAGGCTAACCACTTTGAAAATTTCGAAAAATGAGCCCAGAATTCCGAGAAGGCTAACCCCTTTGAAAATTTCGAAAATGCGCCCAGATTTACGAGAAGGCTAACCCCTTTGAAAATTTCAAAAAATGCGCCCAGAATTCCGAGAAGGCTAACCCCTTTGAAAATTTGAAAAAATGCGCCCAGAATTGCGAGAAGGCTAACCCCTTTGAAAATTTCGAAAAATGCGGCCAGAGTTCCGAGAAAGCTAACCCCTTTGAAAATTTCGAAAAATGCGCCCAGAATTCCGAGAAGACTAACCCCTTTGAAAGATTCGAAAAATGCGCCCAGAATTCCGAGAAGGCTAACCCCTTTGAAAATTTCGAAAAATGCGCCCAGAATTCCGAAAAGGCTTAACCCTTTTTTGAAAATTTCGAAAAATGCGCCCAGAATTCCGAGAAGGCTAACCCCTTTGAAAATTTCGAAAAATGCGCCCAGAATTCCGAGAAGGCTAACCCCTTTGAAAATTTCGAAAAATGAGCCCAGAATTCCGAGAAGGCTAACCCCCTTTGAAAATTTCGAAAAATGCGCACAGAATTCCGAGAAGGCTAACCCCTTAGAAAATTTCGAAAAATGCGCCCAGAATTCCGAGAAGGCTAACCCATTTGAAAATTTCGAAAAATGCGCCCAGAATTCCGAGAAGGCTAACCACTTTGAAAATTTCGAAAAATGCGCCCAGAATTCCGAGAAGGCTAACCCCTTTGAAAATTTCGAAAAATGCGCCCAGAATTCCGAGAAGGCTAACCCCTTTGAAAATTTCAAAAAATGCGCCCAGAATTCCGAGAAGGCTAACCCCTTTGAAAATTTCGAAAAATGCGCCCAGAATTGCGAGAAGGCTAATCCCTTTGAAAATTTCGAAAAATGCGCCCAGAGTTCCGAGAAAGCTAATCCCTTTGAAAATTTCGAAAAATGCGCCCAGAATTCCGAGAAGACTAACCCCTTTGAAAGATTCGAAAAATGCGCCCAGAATTCCGAGAAGGCTAACCCCTTTGAAAATTTCGAAAAATGAGCCCAGAATTCCGAGATGGCTAACCCCCTTTGAAAATTTCGAAAAATGCGCACAGAATTCCGAGAAGGCTAACCCCTTTGAAAATTTCGAAAAATGCGACCAGAATTCCGAGAAGGCTAACCCCTTTGAAAATTTCGAAAAATGAGCCCAGAATTCCGAGAAGGCTAACCCCTTTGAAAATTTCGAAAAATGCGCCCAGAATTCCGAGAAGGCTAACCCCTTTGAAAATTTCAAAAAATGCGCCCATAATTCTGAGAAGGCTAACCCCTTTGATAATTTCGAAAAATGCGCCCAGAATTCCGAGAAGGCTAACCCCTTTGACCATTTCGAAAAATGCGACCAGAATTCCGAGAAGGCTAACCCCTTTGAAAATTTCGAAAAATGCGCCCAGAATTCCGAGAAGGCTAACCCCTTTGAAAATTTCGAAAAATGAGCCCAGAATTCCGAAAAGGCTAACCCCTTTGAAAATTTCGAAAAATGCGCCCAGAATTCCGAGAAGGCTAACCCCTTTGAAAATTTCAATAAATGCGCCCAGAATTCCGAGAAGGCTAACCCCTTTGAAAATTTCAAAAAATGCGCCCAGAATTCAGAGAAGGCTAACCCCTTTGAAAATTTCAAAAAATGCGCCCAGAATTCCGAGAAGGCTAACCCCTTTGAAAATTTCGAAAAATGCGCCCAGAATTCCGAGAAGGCTAACCCCTTTGAAAATTTCGAAAAATGCTCCCAGAATTCCGAAAAGGCTAACCCCTTTGAAAATTTCGAAAAATGCGCCCAGAATTCCGAGAAGGCTAACCCGTTTGAAAATTTCGAAAAATGCGCCCAGAATTCCTAGAAGGCTAACCCCTTTGAAAATTTCGAAAAATGCGCCCAGAATTCCGAGAAGGCTAACCCCTTTGAAAATTTCGAAAAATGCGACCAGAATTCCGACAAGGCTAACCCCTTTGAAAATTTCGAAAAATGAGCCCAGAATTCCGAGAAGGCTAACCCTTTTGAAAATTCAGTAAAATGCGCACAGAATTCCAAGAAGGCTAACCCCTTTGAAAATTTCGAAAAATGCGCCCACAATTCCGAGAAGGCTAACCCCTTTGAAAATTTCGAAAAATGAACCCAGAATTCCGAGAAGGCTAACCGCTTTGAAAATTTCGAAAAATGCGGCCAGAATTCCGAGAAGGCTAACCCCTTTGAAAATTTCGAAAAATGCGCCCAGAATTCCGAGAAGACTAACCCCTTTGAAAATTTCGAAAAATGCGCCCAGAATTCCGAGAAGGCTAACCCCTTTGAAAATTTCGAAAAAATGCGCCCAGAATTCCGAAAAGGCTAACCCCTTAGAAAATTTCGAAAAATGCGCCCAGAATTCCGAAAAGGCTTAACCCTTTTTTGATAATTTCGAAAAATGCGCCCAGAATTCCTTGAAGGCTAACCCCTTTGAAAATGTCGAAAAATGCGCCCAGAATTCCGAGAAGGCTAACCCCTTTGAAAATTTCGAAGAATGAGCCCAGAATTCCATGAAGGCTAACCCCCTTTGAAAATTTCGAAAAATGCGCACAGAATTCCGAGAAGGCTAACCCCTTTGAAAATTTCGAAAAATGCGCCTGAGAATTCCGAGAAGGCTAACCCCTTAGAAAATTTCGAAAAATGCGCCCAGAATTCCGAGGCTAACCCATTTGAAAATTTCGAAAAATGCGCCCAGAATTCCGAGAAGGCTAACCACTTTGAAAATTTCGAAAAATGAGCCCAGAATTCCGAGAAGGCTAACCCCTTTGAAAATTTCGAAAATGCGCCCAGATTTACGAGAAGGCTAACCCCTTTGAAAATTTCAAAAAATGCGCCCAGAATTCCGAGAAGGCTAACCCCTTTGAAAATTTGAAAAAATGCGCCCAGAATTGCGAGAAGGCTAACCCCTTTGAAAATTTCGAAAAATGCGGCCAGAGTTCCGAGAAAGCTAACCCCTTTGAAAATTTCGAAAAATGCGCCCAGAATTCCGAGAAGACTAACCCCTTTGAAAGATTCGAAAAATGCGCCCAGAATTCCGAGAAGGCTAACCCCTTTGAAAATTTCGAAAAATGCGCCCAGAATTCCGAAAAGGCTTAACCCTTTTTTGAAAATTTCGAAAAATGCGCCCAGAATTCCGAGAAGGCTAACCCCTTTGAAAATTTCGAAAAATGCGCCCAGAATTCCGAGAAGGCTAACCCCTTTGAAAATTTCGAAAAATGAGCCCAGAATTCCGAGAAGGCTAACCCCCTTTGAAAATTTCGAAAAATGCGCACAGAATTCCGAGAAGGCTAACCCCTTAGAAAATTTCGAAAAATGCGCCCAGAATTCCGAGAAGGCTAACCCATTTGAAAATTTCGAAAAATGCGCCCAGAATTCCGAGAAGGCTAACCACTTTGAAAATTTCGAAAAATGCGCCCAGAATTCCGAGAAGGCTAACCCCTTTGAAAATTTCGAAAAATGCGCCCAGAATTCCGAGAAGGCTAACCCCTTTGAAAATTTCAAAAAATGCGCCCAGAATTCCGTGAAGGCTAACCCCTTTGAAAATTTCGAAAAATGCGCCCAGAATTGCGAGAAGGCTAATCCCTTTGAAAATTTCGAAAAATGCGCCCAGAGTTCCGAGAAAGCTAATCCCTTTGAAAATTTCGAAAAATGCGCCCAGAATTCCGAGAAGACTAACCCCTTTGAAAGATTCGAAAAATGCGCCCAGAATTCCGAGAAGGCTAACCCCTTTGAAAATTTCGAAAAATGAGCCCAGAATTCCGAGATGGCTAACCCCCTTTGAAAATTTCGAAAAATGCGCACAGAATTCCGAGAAGGCTAACCCCTTTGAAAATTTCGAAAAATGCGACCAGAATTCCGAGAAGGCTAACCCCTTTGAAAATTTCGAAAAATGAGCCCAGAATTCCGAGAAGGCTAACCCCTTTTAAAATTTCGAAAAATGCGCCCAGAATTCCGAGAAGGCTAACCCCTTTGAAAATTTCAAAAAATGCGCCCATAATTCTGAGAAGGCTAACCCCTTTGATAATTTCGAAAAATGCGCCCAGAATTCCGAGAAGGCTAACCCCTTTGACCATTTCGAAAAATGCGACCAGAATTCCGAGAAGGCTAACCCCTTTGAAAATTTCGAAAAATGCGCCCAGAATTCCGAGAAGGCTAACCCCTTTGAAAATTTCGAAAAATGAGCCCAGAATTCCGAAAAGGCTAACCCCTTTGAAAATTTCGAAAAATGCGCCCAGAATTCCGAGAAGGCTAACCCCTTTGAAAATTTCAATAAATGCGCCCAGAATTCCGAGAAGGCTAACCCCTTTGAAAATTTCAAAAAATGCGCCCAGAATTCAGAGAAGGCTAACCCCTTTGAAAATTTCAAAAAATGCGCCCAGAATTCCGAGAAGGCTAACCCCTTTGAAAATTTCGAAAAATGCGCCCAGAATTCCGAGAAGGCTAACCCCTTTGAAAATTTCGAAAAATGCGGCCACAATTCCGAGAAGGCTAACCCCTTTGAAAATTTCGAAAAATGCGCCCAGAATTCCGAGAAGGCTAACCCCTTTGAAAATTTCGAAAAATGCGCCCAGAATTCCGAGAAGGCTAACCCCTTTGAAAATTTCGAAAAATGCGCCCAGAATTCCGAGAAGGCTAACCCCTTTGAAAATTTCGAAAAATGCGCCCAGTATTCCGAGAAGGCTAACCCCATTGAAAATTTCGAAAAATGCGCCAAGAATTCCGAGAAGGCTAACCCCTTTGAAAATTTCAAAAAATGCGCCCAGAATTCCGAGAAGGCTAACCCCTTTGAAAATTTCAAAAAATTAGCCCAGAATTCCGAGAAGGCTAACCCCTTTGAAAAGTTAGAAAAATGCGCCCAGAATTCCGAGCAGGCTAACCCCTTTGAAAATTTCGAAAATGCGCCCAGAATTCCGAGAAAGCTAACCCAATTGAAAATTTCGAAAAATGAGCCCAGAATTCCGAGAAGGCTATCCCCTTTGAAAATTTCGAAAAATGCTCCCAGAATTCCAGAAGGCTAACCCCTATGAAAATTTTGAAAAATGCGCCCACAATTCCGAGAAGGCTAACCCCTTTGAAAATTTCGAAAAATGAACCCAGAATTCCGAGAAGGCTAACCCCTTTGAAAATTTCGAAAAATGCGGCCAGAATTCCGAGAAGGCTAACCCCTTTGAAAATTTCGAAAAATGCGCCCAGAATTCCGAGAAGACTAACCCCTTTGAAAATTTCGAAAAATGCGCCCAGAGTTCCGAGAAGGCTAACCCCTTTGAAAATTTCGAAAAAATGCGCCCAGAATTCCGAAAAGGCTAACCCCTTTGAAAATTTCGAAAAATGCGCCGAGAATTCCGAGAAGGCTAACCCCTTTGAAAATTTCGAAAAATGCGCCCAGAATTCCGAGAAGGCTAACCCCTTTGAAAATTTCGAAAAATGCGGCCAGAATTCCGAGAAGGCTAACCCCTTTGAAAATTTCGAAAAATGCGCCCAGAATTCCGAGAAGACTAACCCCTTTGAAAATTTCGAAAAATGCGCCCAGAGTTCCGAGAAGGCTAACCCCTTTGAAAATTTCGAAAAAATGCGCCCAGAATTCCGAAAAGGCTAACCCCTTTGAAAATTTCGAAAAATGCGCCGAGAATTCCGAGAAGGCTAACCCCTTTGAAAATTTCGAAAAATGCGCCCAGAATTCCGAGAAGGCTAACCCCTTTGAAAGTTTCGAAAAATGCGCCCAGAATTCCGAGAAGGCTAACCCCTTTGAAAATTTCGAAACATGGGCCCAGAATTCCGAGAAGGCTAACCGCTTTGAAAATTTCGAAAAATTCGCACAGAATTCCGAGAAGGCTAACCCCTTTGAAAATTTCGAAAAAATGCGCCCAGAATTCCGAGAATTCTAACCCGTTTGAAAATTTCGAAAAATGCGCTCAGAATTCCTAGAAGGCTAACCCCTTTGAAAATTTCGAAAAATGCGCCCAGAATTCCGAGAAGGCTAACCCCTTTGAAAATTTCGAAAAATGCGACCAGAATTCCGACAAGGCTAACCCCTTTGAAAATTTCGAAAAATGAGCCCAGAATTCCGAGAAGGCTAACCCTTTTGAAAATTCAGTAAAATGCGCACAGAATTCCAAGAAGGCTAACCCCTTTGAAAATTTCGAAAAATGTGCCCACAATTCCGAGAAGGCCAACCCCTTTGAAAATTTCGAAAAATGCGCCCAGAATTCCGAGAAGGCTAACCCCTTTGACCATTTCGAAAAATGCGACCAGAATTCCGAGAAGGCTAACCCCTTTGAAAATTTCGAAAAATGCGCCCAGAATTCCGAGAAGGCTAACCCCTTTGAAAATTTCGAAAAATGCGACCAGAATTCCGACAAGGCTAACCCCTTTGAAAATTTCGAAAAATGAGCCCAGAATTCCGAGAAGGCTAACCCTTTTGAAAATTCAGTAAAATGCGCACAGAATTCCAAGAAGGCTAACCCCTTTGAAAATTTCGAAAAATGCGCCCACAATTCCGAGAAGGCTAACCCCTTTGAAAATTTCGAAAAATGAACCCAGAATTCCGAGAAGGCTAACCCCTTTGAAAATTTCGAAAAATGCGGCCAGAATTCCGAGAAGGCTAACCCCTTTGAAAATTTCGAAAAATGCGCCCAGAATTCCGAGAAGACTAACCCCTTTGAAAATTTCGAAAAATGCGCCCAGAATTCCGAGAAGGCTAACCCCTTTGAAAATTTCGAAAAAATGCGCCCAGAATTCCGAAAAGGCTAACCCCTTTGAAAATTTCGAAAAATGCGCCGAGAATTCCGAGATGGCTAACCCCTTTGAAAATTTCGAAAAATGCGCCCAGAATTCCGAGAAGGCTAACCCCTTTGAAAGTTTCGAAAAATGCGCCCAGAATTCCGAAAAGGCTAACCCCTTTGAAAATTTCGAAACATGGGCCCAGAATTCCGAGAAGGCTAACCGCTTTGAAAATTTCGAAAAATTCGCACAGAATTCCGAGAAGGCTAACCCCTTTGAAAATTTCGAAAAAATGCGCCCAGAATTCCGAGAATTCTAACCCGTTTGAAAATTTCGAAAAATGCGCTCAGAATTCCTAGAAGGCTAACCCCTTTGAAAATTTCGAAAAATGCGCCCAGAATTCCGAGAAGGCTAACCCCTTTGAAAATTTCGAAAAATGCGACCAGAATTCCGACAAGGCTAACCCCTTTGAAAATTTCGAAAAATGAGCCCAGAATTCCGAGAAGGCTAACCCTTTTGAAAATTCAGTAAAATGCGCACAGAATTCCAAGAAGGCTAACCCCTTTGAAAATTTCGAAAAATGTGCCCACAATTCCGAGAAGGCCAACCCCTTTGAAAATTTCGAAAAATGCGCCCAGAATTCCGAGAAGGCTAACCCCTTTGACCATTTCGAAAAATGCGACCAGAATTCCGAGAAGGCTAACCCCTTTGAAAATTTCGAAAAATGCGCCCAGAATTCCGAGAAGGCTAACCCCTTTGAAAATTTCGAAAAATGCGACCAGAATTCCGACAAGGCTAACCCCTTTGAAAATTTCGAAAAATGAGCCCAGAATTCCGAGAAGGCTAACCCTTTTGAAAATTCAGTAAAATGCGCACATAATTCCAAGAAGGCTAACCCCTTTGAAAATTTCGAAAAATGCGCCCACAATTCCGAGAAGGCTAACCCCTTTGAAAATTTCGAAAAATGAACCCAGAATTCCGAGAAGGCTAACCCCTTTGAAAATTTCGAAAAATGCGGCCAGAATTCCGAGAAGGCTAACCCCTTTGAAAATTTCGAAAAATGCGCCCAGAATTCCGAGAAGACTAACCCCTTTGAAAATTTCGAAAAATGCGCCCAGAATTCCGAGAAGGCTAACCCCTTTGAAAATTTCGAAAAAATGCGCCCAGAATTCCGAAAAGGCTAACCCCTTTGAAAATTTCGAAAAATGCGCCGAGAATTCCGAGATGGCTAACCCCTTTGAAAATTTCGAAAAATGCGCCCAGAATTCCGAGAAGGCTAACCCCTTTGAAAGTTTCGAAAAATGCGCCCAGAATTCCGAAAAGGCTAACCCCTTTGAAAATTTCGAAACATGGGCCCAGAATTCCGAGAAGGCTAACCGCTTTGAAAATTTCGAAAAATTCGCACAGAATTCCGAAATTTCGAAAAAATGCGCCCAGAATTCCGAGAATTCTAACCCGTTTGAAAATTTCGAAAAATGCGCTCAGAATTCCTAGAAGGCTAACCCCTTTGAAAATTTCGAAAAATGCGCCCAGAATTCCGAGAAGGCTAACCCCTTTGAAAATTTCGAAAAATGCGACCAGAATTCCGACAAGGCTAACCCCTTTGAAAATTTCGAAAAATGAGCCCAGAATTCCGAGAAGGCTAACCCTTTTGAAAATTCAGTAAAATGCGCACAGAATTCCAAGAAGGCTAACCCCTTTGAAAATTTCGAAAAATGTGCCCACAATTCCGAGAAGGCTAACCCCTTTGAAAATTTCGAAAAATGCGCCCAGAATTCCGAGAAGGCTAACCCCTTTGACCATTTCGAAAAATGCGACCAGAATTCCGAGAAGGCTAACCCCTTTGAAAATTTCGAAAAATGCGCCCAGAATTCCGAGAAGGCTAACCCCTTTGAAAATTTCGAAAAATGAGCCCAGAATTCCGAGAAGGCTAACCCCTTTGAAAATTTCGAAAAATGCACACCGAATTCCGAGAAGGCTAACCCCTTTGAAAATTTCGAAAAATGCGGCCAGAATTCCGAGAAGGCTAACCCCTTTGAAAATTTCGAAAAATGCGCCAAGAATTCCGAGAAGGCTAACCCCTTTGAAAGTTTCGAAAAATGCGCCCAGAATTCCGAGAAGGCTAACCCCTTTGAAAATTTCGAAAAATGCGCCCAGAATTCCGAGAAGGCTAACCCCTTTGAAAATTTAGAAAAATGCGCCCAGAATTCCGAGAAGGCTAACCCCTATGAAAATTTCGAAAAATGCGCCCAGAATTCCGAGAAGGCTAACCCCTTTGAAAATTTTGAAAAATGAGCCCAGAATTCCGAGAAGGCTAACCCCTTTGAAAATTTCGAAAAATGCGACCAGAATTCCGAGAAGGCTAACCCCTTTGAAAATTTCGAAAAATGCGACCAGAATTCCGAGAATGCTAATCCCTTTGAAAATTTAGAAAAATGCGCCCAGAATTCCGAGAAGGCTAACCACTTTGAAAATTTCGAAAAATGCGCCCAGAATTCCGAGAAGGCTTACCCCTTTGAAAATTTCGAAAAATGCGCCCAGAATTCCGAGCAGGCTAATGCATTTGAAAATTTCGAAAATTGCGCCCAGATTTCCGAGAAGGCTAACCCTTTTGAAAATTTCGAAAAATGCGCCCAGAATTCCGAGAAGGCTAACCCTTTTGAAAATTTCGAAGAATGCGCCCAGAATTCCGAGAAGGCTAACCCATTTGAAAATGTCGAAAAATGCGCTCAGAATTCCGAGAAGGCTAACCCCCTTGAAAATTTCGAAAAATGCGCCCAGAATTCCGAGAAGGCTATCCCTTTTGAAAATTTCGAAAAATGCGCCCAGAATTCCGAGAAGGTTAACCGCTTTGAAAATTTCGAAAAATGTGCCCAGAATTCCGAGAAGGCTAACCCCTTTGAAAATTTCGAAAAATGCGCCCAGAATTCCGAGAAGGTTAAACCCTTTGAAAATTTCGAAAAAATGCGCCCAGAATTCCGATAAGGCTAACCACTTTGAAAATTTCGTAAAATGCGCCCAGAATTCCGAGAAGGCTAACCCCTTTGAAAATTTCGAAAAATGCGCCATGAATTACGAGAAGGCTAACCCCTTTGAAAATTTAGAAAAATGCGCCCAGAATTCCGAGAAGGCTAACCCCTTTGAAAATTTCGAAAAATGCGCCCAGAATTCCGAGAAGGCTAACCCCTTTGAAAATTTCGAAAAATTCGGGCAGAATTCCGAGAATGCTAACCCCTTTGAAAATTTCGAAAATTGCGCCCAGAATTCCGAGAAGGCTAACCCCCTTGAAAATTTCGAAAAATGCGCCCAGAATTCAGAGAAGGCTAACCCATTTGAAAATTTCGTAAAATGCGCCCAGAATTCCGAGAAGGCTAATCCATTTGAAAATTTCGAAAAATGCGCCCAGAATTCCGAGAAGGCTATCCCTTTTGAAAATTTCGAAAAATGCGCCCAGAATTCCGGGAAGGTTAACCGCTTTGAAAATTTCGAAAAATGTGCCCAGAATTCCGAGAAGGCTAACCCCTTTGAAAATTTCGAAAAATGCGCCATGAATTACGAGAAGGCTGACCCCTTTGAAAATTTAGAAAAATGCGCCCAGAATTCCGAGAAGGCTAACCCCTTTGAAAATTTCGTAAAATGCGCCCAGAATTCCGAGAAGGCTAACCTCTTTGAAAATTTCGAAAATTGCGCCCAGAATTCCGAGAAGGCTAACCCCTTTGAAAATTTAGAGAAATGGGCCCAGAATTCCGAGAAGGCTAACCCCTTTGAAAATTTCGAAAAATGCGCCCAGAATTCCGAGAAGGCTAACCCCTTTGACCATTTCGAAAAATGCGACCAGAATTCCGAGAAGGATAACCCCTTTGAAAATTTCGAAAAATGCGCCCAGAATTCCGAGAAGGCTAACCCCTTTGAAAATTTAGAAAAATGCGCACAGAATTACGAGAAGGATAACCCCTTTGAAAATTTCGAAAAATGCGCCCAGAATTCCGAGAAGGCTAACCCCTTTGAAAATTTCGA
Organism: Ectobius pallidus; assembly: GCA_964059195.1. Classification (NCBI taxonomy): domain Eukaryota; kingdom Metazoa; phylum Arthropoda; class Insecta; order Blattodea; family Ectobiidae; genus Ectobius; species Ectobius pallidus. The sequence goes on from CAXKWD010000009.1 coordinate 91,842,816, forward strand.
AAAATGCGCCCACAATTCCGAGAAGGCTAACCCCTTTGAAAATTTCGAAAAATGAGCCCAGAATTCCGAGAAGGCTAACCCCTTTGAAAATTTCGAAAAATGTGCCCAGAAGTCCGAGAAGGCTAACCCCTTTGAAAATTTCGAAAAATGCGCCCACAATTCCGAGAAGGCTAACCCCTTTGAACATTTCGAAAAATGCGCCCAGAATTCCGAGAAGGCTAACCCCTTTGAAAATTTCGAAAAATGCGCCATGAATTACGAGAAGGCTAACCCCTTTGAAAATTTCGAAAAATGCGCCTGAGAATTCCGAGAAGGCTAACCCCTTTGAAAATTTCGAAAAATGCGCCCAGAATTCCGAGAAGGCTAACCCATTTGAAAATTTCGAAAAATGCGCCCAGAATTCCGAGAAGGCTAACCCCTTTGAAAATTTCGAAAAATGCGCCCAGAATTCCGAGAAGGCTAACCCTTTTGAAAATTTCGAAAAATGCGCACAGAACTCCAAGAAGGCTAACCCCTTTGAAAATTTCGAAAAATGCGGCCAGAATTCCGAGAAGGCTAACCCCTTTGAAAATTTCGAAAAAAGCGCCCAGAATTCCGAGAAGGCTAACCCCTTTTACAATTTCGAAAATTGCGCCCAGAATTCCGAGAAGGCTAACCCCTTTGAAAATTCAGTAAAATGCGCCCAGAATTCCGAGAAGGCTAACCCCTTTGAAAATTTCGAAAAATGCGCCCAGAATTCCGAGAAGGCTAACCCCTTTGAAAATTTCGAAAAATGCGGCCAGAATTCCGAGAAGTCTAACCCCTTTGAAAATTTCGAAAAATGCGCCATGAATTACGAGAAGGCTAACCCCTTTGAAAATTTCGAAAAATGCGCCCAGAATTCCGAGAAGGTTAACCGCTTTGAAAATTTCGAAAAATGCGCCATGAATTACGAGAAGGCTAACCCCTTTGAAAATTTCGAAAAATGCGCCCAGAATTCCGAGAAGGCTAAACCCTTTGAAAATTTCGAAAAAATGCGCCCAGAATTCCGATAAGGCTAACTCCTTTGAAAATTTCGAAAAATGCGCCCAGATTTCCGAGAAGGCTAACCCCTTTGAAAATTTCGAAAAATTCGGCCAGAATTCCGAAAAGGCTAACCCCTTTGAAAATTTCGTAAAATGCGCCCAGAATTCCGAGAAGGCTAATCCATTTGAAAATTTCGAAAATTGCGCCCAGAATTCCGAGAAGGCTAACCCCTTTGAAAATTTAGAGAAATGGGCCCAGAATTCCGAGAAGGCTAACCCCTTTGAAAATTTAGAAAAATGCGCCCAGAATTCCGAGAAGGCTAACCCCTTTGAAAATTTCGAAAAATGCGCCATGAATTACGAGAAGGCTAACCCCTTTGAAAATTTAGAAAAATGCGCCCAGAATTCCGAGAAGGCTAACCCCTTTGAAAATTTCGAAAAATGCGCCCAGAATTCCGAGAAGGCTAACCCCTTTGAAAATTTAGAAAAATGCGCCCAGAATTCCGAGAAGGCTAACCCCTTTGAAAATTTAGAAAAATGCGCCCAGAATTCCGAGAAGGCTAACCCCTTTGAAAATTTCGAAAAATGCGCCATGAATTACGAGAAGGCTAACCCCTTTGAAAATTTAGAAAAATGCGCCCAGAATTCCGAGAAGGCTAACCCCTTTGAAAATTTCGAAAAATGCGCCCAGAATTCCGAGAAGGCTAACCCCTTTGAAAATTTAGAAAAATGCGCCCAGAATTCCGAGAAGGCTAACCCCTTTGAAAATTTAGAAAAATGCGCCCAGAATTCCGAGAAGGCTAACCCCTTTGAAAATTTCGAAAAATGCGCCCAGAATTCCGAGAAGGCTAACCCCTTTCAAAATTCCGAAAAATGCGCCCAGAATTCCGAGAAGGCTAACCCCTTTGAAAATTTCGAAAAATGCGCCTTGAATTCCGAGAGCAGCTGCTGTCCTGTCAATGAATTGGCACACGTGACGTCACAGGAGCTTTTTACTTCATCCGTACAAAGCATAATATTAGGCACCTGAAGTTCATGAAATCACCATTCGTTTCGTAATTCAAAGCTCCGTGCAATGAGATTAAAATAAAAAAAATTGTATTTTTTTTAGTTTATCCTTCCTTTAATAGATCATTCCTCCCAAGATTACTTTTTTCAGCATAAGTTCACTAAAAATAAATCTGCAGTCACTAACACTTTTAGTCTTCTGAATGATCGATCCTCTTTTGTTTTTCGCGGCTCAGAACGGCAGGGACATTGTGGAGGAGCATACCTACTGTTGACGGGCTGCCTTTTATAGTCATCATCACCACTATTATGATTATTACATTATTATGAATATTTTGAAATTTTAGGCTAATTTCACATATATATGTTGACTTGAAGTGTCAAGTACCAAATGATTAAAATTATCCCATCTCCAGTCCAAGTATATGCATATAATATTTATGCCTTAATGGGGGGGGGGATGTTCCACCCTTGCAATACAGCATGAAGAAATATTAATGAACTGTCGGCCATGGTGGAAAAAATTCCTTGGCCCTTTCATGTCCAAGTAATAACCTTAGTTTATATGTTGGATTGTGAGGCGATGGTCTTACCACTTGTCATTCTGTCCTTTATCAGGAAATAAGAATAACAAAATTCAAATAGTTAACAGTAACCTCCACTTGGAGGCCCTACGCTTCACCACTGGGAGCAATATGAAATATGATGATACCAAAAACTGAATGTTAATACGAATGTAAACAATTGATTGTTTCTGGGGAAACATAAGTAAGACTGAAAACTGCAAAAGTCTGAATCAGAATTTTAAAGTGTAAACACTCTTCCAAACGTGCTAAAAGTGTAACTCTCAAGAAACAGGTTTTTTGGGGGGAAGATTTACACTGTCTCGTTACCTATGTAATTTCAATCTGACGTTATCACGAAATGATAAATTATGCATTTGACTTGGAGAGATGTGAATGCTGTGTATTAGTTTGTTTGTTTACAAAATTTTATAATACAATATCACTGTATTTACAGTAAATAAAGCTACCTAACATTAAGAGAAATGTTCCAATGGATTCTCTTTAACTCAGAGATATACTGCAGTCTGCTACCCCAATGCTCTCATCCCTCGATATTTCACTGGAAAAGTTCAGTTGCAATTTATATGCAGCCTGTTCTAAATATTGCATGACTGACAGAGATATAAATTTGCTCACCTGCATATTGCAAATTTTCAAGGGAAACAAATCCTAAATCAATGAAAATTATTTTTATGGATATAATATATAAGTTTATAAATAGTTTCCAAATGAGGGCAGCCAGTTATGCAATCAGATCACCCAAAAAATTGTAAATACTATAGCATTAAAAATGGTACTGGTATATTATGACTATTTCCACTTCATTATAAAATATGGAATCATGTTTTGAGGAAAATCCACAGACTGCCAGCATTCTTTTTATCACAAGAAAAATAACTAATATTAACACATTCAGTATCATCTAAATGGATTATTTGTATGTGTGTAGCCATTGGTCACTTAATGTGTTTAGTGTGTAAGGTGAGTTTTAACAAGATTAAAAATTTACCCATCACTAAAAAGTATGTTTTTAAAAAGAAATGAAAGCATTTTTAAACAATTTAAACATAGTAGTAGTGGTAGTAGTGATTTTGCCCTTTATTTCCCCAGTTCTAGTTTGTTCTTTTACTCCATTATACTATATGTCTGTTACATTATTGTTCCTTTCTTTCCTCCATTCATATTGACTAGTTTTACATTCTTTCCATCAGTATTTGGACAGACTTACGTGCATGTTTCTTTACTCCTGCAATAACATCCTTGGTTTTATTTCATTGTTGAGTAACTTGAGCTGCAATTTCCAGTGTATAAGATGCAAAAATTTGTAACTGGGAAGACAAGGCATGATGCATGGTAGCATTATGAACTTGTGGAGTGACTTCAGAGCGGCATTCTCATGCAGGTCATGATTCATGTTTCATCTGTTCAGTTATAGCACCATTTTTCAGGGAAAAAACTGAAAGTAAAATAATGCAGTAATCTATTAGTACTTTCCATGATTAACCAATGATAAGCACACAGTAGACATATACTAGTAAACCCAATGAGTAACTAAATATTCAGGTAAAATCTCTTCAGTGGGATACTCCTACTGAAAGCCCATACTCTGCAAAAAGTCACGAGAAAATCATGCACACTGTTGTGTTATCAAGTTCAACATAGTTTTTTGGAATATCCGAAGGAGTGTACGTGACAAATATCTTGGAACTCAAAAGTCAGTGTGCAAGGCTTTGGGGGGAAAAAAGCAGAGCAAATCTGTACCTTTGTTATACAAGACACAACCCATTTTTATGGTCTATTTAAAGGATAGAAAAGTGCATCTTATACCTGTGCATCTGAAGAAACAATAATTATGTAATTATAGATCTGTCCAGAAAATAGTTTTTCCTTTATAGCTGATGTCACTACTGTAACTTTACTTTAAGTTTTCCATATTTTCTTAATACAGTTTAATTTTATGTAACATAGGTTCAATTAACTACTGCATATGCGTGTAACTAGTATATTCTTATTACTTATAGAACTATGTTGTTTATTTGTTTGTCCCTTTTTTCTATAGTTGAATAAAAACACTTTCCTTAACGCACTTTATTTACCTTGGCAAACTTCTGGACGGCCGTTTCGCAGGTGGTGTTCCTGCATCATCAGCAGAGTGTCTCTGGTTGAGTAAAAGGCCTCAACTCTGCCAGATTAAATAAAGAATTATTATTATTGTTATTATTATTATTATTATTATTATTATTATTATAAGTGGGCATCTTACCCACTCTCAGGGTTCGAATTAACGGGGGATTTCCCCTTCTTGTCCAAACATTTCCCTGGCTCAACAAATACAAATTTCTTCCTTGCCAGGGATATATTTTTCTACATTTCATAAATCTCAGTTTAAAATTCCAATGCAGTTACCAGAAACATGCACTTATGTTTTTTCATAATGCAGTTTTTGAATGTAATGACATCACAATTCATAGTAACAAAATTTATCTAACAAGCATTTGACGTGCATGGTGTAACAGAAGTGCAACAATGGATATAAGATTTATATTACTGAGTTGTGATGGTATCTTTTTGCAGGCAACATACAGTTAAAGAATATTTGCTATGACAGTGAGGGTAGAACGATTGCAGTTCCATGGTAATCTGTAGAGTAAGTTATGTCTTTTATAGAGAGTGGATGTTCTGGTTAATAACATGGATAAACTTGGATCCAAATTTAATTTCCCTCCCTTGTCAAAAAGTTTGATTTGAACCCTGCTTACTCTCAATTAGAAGTGAGCATCATACCTACTCTCTATTAGAAGAGGGCAACTTACCTATTCTTTATTAGAAGTGGGCACCTTACCTACTCTGTTAGAAGTGTGCACCTTACCTACTCTCTATTAGAAGTTGGCACCTTACCTACTCTCTATTAGAAGTTGGCACCTTACCTACTCTCTATTAGAAGTTGGCACCTTACCTGCTCTCTATTAGAAGTGGGCAACTTACCTACTCTCTATTAGAAGTTGTCACTATTAGAAGTGGGCACCTTACCTACACTTCTATTATGTCTCTGATAGAAGTGTTTGGTAAAGAGTGGTAAGGAAATGATAATCACCATTTTATTATTTATAAAAGATTGGTTAATACTTTTATTTACAAGTTTTCTCAACACTCTCATGTACAAATTTTCACTCAAAAAATAAATAAATAAATAAAGAAGAAATAAGGAAAATAATGATTATTTTGTTATACTTTCATTTTTACATTTATATTCGTTAATCAGGGAAGCTGATTAAATGCTTCATATGAAAACCTAATTTATCTATGGCTTTATGAGATCACTGTTTTTTCATAAAATTAATACTTATGAAATAACTTATTATTCCTATCATAGGAAACAAGAAAAAGTGAAGTAGGCATGGTAAAGCCATTCATAGCCACTGTATTTGGTACAGAATGTGCTATAACTTGATTAACTCAGCAGCTACAATGTGTTGGTGGCTATAATGTGTAATAACAAAATATAAAAAAAATGCACTTGATTATCAAAACAGATGAATATTAAAACTCAACCAAACAATACGTCCAAGTACTGATGCAACAGATTTTCTATTTTAGCATTATCATGGCTTTGATTTGAAAGTCCGTGCATCAATTGTATAGGTAACTGAAAAATTATAGCGGATATCAAAATAAGTTACATCCATTCATAATGTTCGATTCATACCAACTGATATACTATAATACCGATAATTTCTTGCCATGTGCAGCATTGTTCATATTCAACATGCATGAGATGATTCAAAAGTACTCTTATATTTAAAAAAGTTTGATTTTGTTCATCCAAATCACAAGTAAAACAAACAACATATTCTGTGTTAACCATACACCACACAATTCCATTCACGTATTTAAATACACATAATAAATTGATAAGTACATAGTTTTGTAAAATATTTTTGTATCATATTATACTCTCTTTGTTGGTTCACTCAAGATTACTTTGGTAGGACATGTTTCAAGGATTCTCACTCTCATCTACATTGTCAACTGCCAAATCTCTCTCAGAAAGATTCTGAAGTGCACCTGGTAAACTTTTATGTTCTTCTTGATTAGATTGCCTTCTTCCGGTATATCAAAATTCATCAACGAGTTTTCAATTTTTTTAATATAAACTTTTTAAAATAAATATCTTACGTTTTTTTATTGATGTTAATAATTTTGCTTCTTTACAAATGTTATGATCGTTTTCATAAAAAATGAAATGCCACAGCTTATTTTTCAATTTATTTGTGCCTACATTGTAACAATGTTTCTTTTTGTTCTTACTATGTACATCTTTTCACAACAAATTTGGTATATTCCTGATTTTTTTCCTGGAAGCATACTGTTAACACAATCAAGTTTTTATTAAGTTTTTGATACTGTAGTTTTTTGTGGCTAAAGTGAAATTTGTAAAAAAATTAATGTGGTTTTTTCCTTAATAGATGTAAGCTAGTTTCTTTATCTGTTTTTTGAATATTGCAGTATTTTTGTTTAACAGTTTTTTTTATTGAACTTCAGCTTCCTTAATGTACTGATTAATATCCTGATTTGTGCTCTTCTTCTATTAATGGCATAAAAACTCCATCAGGCACACATCAGGGTCTCCCTGAAAAAAGGTTTTGGCAGTTGTCAATATAGTTGAAAATAAGGTTAAGGACCCTTGAAACATTTCCTACCAAATTAAGTGAAGCAACAAAGTGTGTATAGTATCAAAGTGTGTATAATAAACTCATACAATTGATTTAATTTATTATAATTGCTTCACTGTGTAAGTTCTGTAATGTCAGTACTTATAACTTTTGTATCATCTTATTGTAACATACTTGCTTAGAGCTTAAGAATAATTTCAACCTGCAAATTTTTTTCTTTTTCAAATTGCATATGATTCCAATCAAAAGAAACACGTTTCTGCTTTTAAAAAGTTACCAAAACTGTTACAGTAGACTTGCAAATTTATATTTCATTGAAATTTGTCATCCTTTGCTTTTTTCTGCTTTCATCTTTCACATATGGGAATCTCTGCATTCCTGAATTTTATTTGTTCAAAAATCTTAGAAGAATTCAATAATGAAGGTGACTAAGAGAATGAAGTAAAAAAAACCCAAGTTAACTGAAGTTTTGCGATATAAGTCATGTGTCGGAGTATTTTGATATTACTAAAAATAAAAGTCAAATCATTTACAAAATATTAACAAATATTTAATGAGAAAGTACACAAGAAATAAACTCAATGCATCAGCAATTTTTAAAAGAAAAATAACTGATAATATAAAGTATGTGAAATAAAGTACTATTTTTATTTTCTGCCGCATTATTATCCATGTTGAAGGAAGTCATATAATCTGATCAGAATTTCACATGCTTGACAAGAATTTTTAGAAAGCTATCAATTAGACTAAGCATAAATTTGCAATTTTGTGTTCTGCAATTACTCAATCACATAAGTGATACACACAGTATTTAGTAGAAACACACACATGTTAAAAATAATCGTAACAATTAAAAAGAAGCTGTCAGAAATATTTTTCAAGGCTTGTGATTATATAGATTCATATGATCAGACTGATAAAAGTGAGTCATTCCATGTCAAACTGGACAAATTTTATGAAAATTTGATCTCCGTGATTTGGATTTCTATGAAACATTTTTATTGCATTGAAAGATAAAAAAATAATAAATATGTGTATTTTTATTTGCATAAAAGTTTATTATTATTGCAGTCATTCAAAATAAAAATTTACGTAACAGCATGCATGTCGTTATGTATTGATGTTAATATCTACATTCCTACATGTTAAAGCTTGAAATATGCACCTCTATAAAATTTGTTATAATACAGTGCATGCTGCTTATTGTGATCACTTTGGAATGCAGCTAATCTTGCAATATTAACTGATTGATAACAGTAGCCAAAAGAATTGAATGTTATTAATTCATATAAGACAGACATAAAATCTATTGTTTCATAAGCTAATATGTACTGTGAATCATTGAACCACTCAAATACAATAATAGACTGCAAGCAACTATTTTTTTCAACCAGCAGCAAAGATTTTAAATTGTTCCCCTTCCTTTAGGAGTTCATTAACCAATACTATATACTCAATTATGAGTTATGTTTTTGGAAGTCTACTGATTTGTGATGAACACCACGTAGCAAAACATCTAACACCTTGTCTGTTCAAGTCTTTTCATTTTATTCAAGCTATCACTGCATGTCAACACTGTTATCTTCATAAATCAAAAGTTGCAGCTTAACTGAGGGGTGAAACATGTTTTATTGCCTAAAAGAGAAAGTTAGGGAATGCCACCCCCCAAACTGGTCATCGTATGAACAGTGAACACTACCAATACAACACAAACAATTCAGTTAGAAAGGAAACCCTAAAAATTATATTTTGAATGACGTACAGTACTTGGAAATAAAGCTGCAAAAAGTAAAATGTGATAACATAAACCGAATCTTTTATCACAATAAACAGCATTTTTCAATGTATCAGTAATAATCCGTAAGGGACTTCTTAAAAGTGATCACATTACCCGAATGATAACATTATCCGCAATTGCATTAAGTGGCGTTCACTGTGTTACAGTACATAGAAAGAAATATAATACTTATTAATTGAAAATGTATTTTTGAATTTACATTTTTATAAGTTTATCAGTTTCTTTAATTAAAAAAATAATATATTACTGTGTTTCCTCATTTTTACATTACATGTGTGCAAATTTCATAATGGGATGTACATAAATGTATTTGCAATAAATGGACTTACCCAATCGGGTGTTGGCTATTGAGTAGGATCATTGCTGCAGAAACCAGCTATGTTGTACAGAGCTTCATAACCTGTACTCTTCACCGGATATAGTAAGGGTATTTAAATAATGGAGGATGAAATGGGCTGGACAAGCTGCATGCATTGGGGAAGAAAGACATATCTCAAAAGTATAGACTGGGAGACCCAAAGGGAAAAGCCACTTGGAAGACCTAGACATAGGTGGGAGGACAATATTAGGATAGATTTAAGGGAAGTAGGATTTGCGAGGGATGATTGGATGGAGTTAGCACAGAATAGGGTTGAATGGCGGGCTCAGGTAAGCACAGCAATGAACCTTTGGGTTTCATAAAACAGATAATATTCCTTAGCTTGCTGAGAAATTATCTATTGGCATTGAGTTAGTAAGTCATTTGTTACATTCCCACTCTGAAATTTTTCATTCATAATGACAATTAAACAGAGAAAATTTTGATATTTTAAAATTATTATTTCATTACAGATAATGCAATAATCACTGTAAAGTGTAGGGTGAATATTTACATGAACAAAAGAAAAAAAAGTGCATAGAATGATTTTTAACCTTTGAAATGCTTTAACCTTGATTTCACAAGAAAAACAGAAATGGATAAAATGAACTTTTTATGAGTTAGTGTGCACACTTTTAAAACAATTTTCAAGTAGTATGAAATAAAAACAATGGAGTTAGACCAATCACTTCAATCACTTCTGAAAAAGTCCGGTATGATTGGAATGACTCTGCAAAATGTGCATTTCCCCTTTGTTCGTCTGGCTTCAAGTTATGTGAAATGGCAATTGATTTAATACTGAACTGTCATCAAATTGTGTTTTGGACATAGAAATTTTATGAATAATAATAATAATAATAATAATAATAATAATAATAATAATAATAATAATGATGATGATGATAATAATGATAATAATAGTAATAATAATAATAATAATAATAATAATAATAATAATAAGTTGTGAAATTGGGCTGGATAGTAATAATGAATAATGATGATAATAATACTGATGATGATGATTATGATTATGATGATGATGATAATGTTAACTTTCTTCACTTAAAAAGTCATTTCATCTAGAGAGTTCAAAGAAAGCTCCTTCCACCTTCAAAATCCACGAGAAAGAAAAAAATCAAGAGCTCTAGGGTTAAGAAATAATAAAATCTACCATTAAGTGGATCTGCATCTTGGAAATGGATTCCAAGCACAAGTTACCAAAAGAAAAATCAGCCTCCACAGGAACGATCATCTCAAGCAAAGATTAAGCAGAACTATTCTCACATTCCCTATAGTCATAATAATATGAAGCGTCCAATTCCAAAACTGTCTCAATCCATTTTTTAAAAAAATGAGATAATGGCGGTTTCGTCATCTACCTACATATCTCTAACAATGTAGTAATGAATATTGTGCCTAAACTTCCTCTTTCCTTCCAAAATTAAGCTTCAGAAAAGACAAACAGTTCCAAAACTTTCTCATTCCATCCCATGTACTGTTACAAAACTGTCTCGTTCCATACATGAATTTCTTTTTCCTTATAAATAACCTTTCATTTTATGTTTCCAGCTGTTGTCAGCAGTGTATTAGCACAAATTATAATTATGAACGTTGTAACTCTCATATACCCATTGTTAGAAGGCAACAAATAGTACAGACTCTGTAAATAAGAAGATAGTGTTTTCTATGCATTGCTCACAAATACAAGCTAATTAAGCACTATTATTAAGAAATGGATAGTAATAGGCTATATTGATATCACCTAGTGGTAAAGGACGGAAGAAATGGAAAGATCCTTCGAAATGGGGGGCAAAAAATAAAGAAAAACGCAAGAAGTGGGGGGGGAGAAACTAAGGTCATGAAAGTGTATGCAGACGGGTGCCCAGGACAAAATAAAAAAACTACAATAATGGGAATGTTAATGTCTTGACACTATAATAGCATACCAACTGTAAAGAACTCCATGTTATTTTCCCAATTGTCGGCCACTCTTTTCTCCCAGCCATTAGAGTTTTTGTGAGAATAGAAAATATCATTAGGAAGAGGGATACTATTATTAAACCATGTGAATATAGAGACATTATTGCACAAAGTGCAAATCTGAAGGAACTGGGAGAGGATTTTGTTATCATTGATTGGAAGAAAATAGTGCAAGCTACTCTCAAACCTAGTGGGGCATTTCCATTTTTCCACAGCTAAGCGAATCATTCTAAGAAAACTGCATCTGGAAAAAATGTGATTGTAAGAGGGGAAGTGAATTAATAGACATAGGAGCATTCAAATCGGTGTTAAAGAGAGGAAAAACATTTTGCAGATGACCCCAGAATCTCAGAATCAAAAGGAAGAGAAACTATCCGATCTCAACACTTTGGTTCCGAGTGGAGAAAAATGACTGATTTATCATTTTACAAGAGCGTAATAGAGGGTGATTCAAGGTTAAACAGAGAAGAAAATGCAAATCAGGATTTATTTATGGGAAAAGAAGACTTAAAAATTTGAACTGAAGTGTAATAACCAAACAGAATAATCTATTCATTCTGTATGACCATTACTTTAATATTTGAATTCAATGTCATAGACAAAATAGAAATTTAAGTAATAGATTATTGTATTTACATTAATAAGAAGCCTCTTCTAAAATATTAGAAACAAAAAAGACTCTCTCGTTTCACCCTACAGTTTCAAAACTCTCTCAATCCAACCAAAAATATGAAATAACTCCTGAAATATTGATCCCTGATTTTCAGGAATATCACTCATGAGAAGAGTGTTTCTCAACTGTAAAATTTAAAAAAATTGGAACACTGCAAACAGTTAGGAAAAAGTTATCAGTTTTTGACGTTTCCTGAAAATTGTTAAAACTGGATTGAGACAGTTTTGGAATTGGATGCTTCATATTATCCTTCAGATAGTGTGTACTTACAAAATACCTTGCAAAAAACATCTAAATCAATTGGAATTTCGGACAAAATTTCTCATACTGTTCTGTTAGTATGCTAACTTGAATTTTTTCCCTTCTAGTTAAATAACCATGGTAAGAATCCAACAATCGTTATCAAACTCATTTTGTAAACTTAATGTATCTTAAATATATCAGTTCATTTAGTAGAAGAAAGAAAATCAGGACTGGAAGAATGCGATCTATTATTTGTTCGATATAATACTGTTATGTATCCTAATTCAAATAATCACTGATTTCATTCTGCATTACCTTCAAACTTCATTAAAAACCAAACTCAACCACACTTATTATTTCCTCAAAGAACAATGTTTTTGTGTTTTTGCAAACCAACTATGCATGCAAAATGATTAGTTTGGTGGGAGTTTTATTACACACTAGCATGTGCCCGCGGCTTCCCCCCGATAATTATTTAAAAAATTAAGAGCATAATAGTTAAATCATTATATTTATTAACAGCTAAATCATGTGGAGTGTATTCCACGATTAGATAGCGTCCCCTGGTAAAAGCGACCAGAGATTCCAGTTCCTTGGCCCAGAAAACCCCTGTATAGTGAGTTTCGTTCCAATCGAACAATGTTTGACCATATTTAGGCCTATGTTGATTATCCTTCTTCCATGAAGGTTGAAAATTTCATATGTCTGCAGGCCTTGACACTCTAAACAAATGAATCGTCCAGGATGGACTTACAAAAATAGCCAAAGCCAACTGTAATTGATTTGACATTGAAATGTATTACTGAAACTGATGCTTTGAAAATGCAAAAATGTACGTTTTTTGCCCGTTTTTCACTCATAACTCACGAACGAAAGCGAAAATTAAAATTCTGGCTTCGAGGTGCATTTTCCGACCCTTCAGTCCACCTATGTTTAAACATTCAGATCCCTGCGATCAGTAGATTTCGCTGGGCATCACGGACAGACAGACAGACAGAAGGAAAGACAGACACTTCCTTTTATTAATATAGATAATCAGAAGATCTTTACTATTAAAAAAAATCAGCTTATCAATGGACATGTGTAACTTGAAAACACGGCAAAAGGAGATGCAAGTTTAAATAGAAGGCTACATACCATTAATCCGACATCGAGGCTAAATCATCTTTGGGCTGAATAACTTACAGGAATTAATGAACAATCATCCATCTATCTAAACATGTTACTACCACCTGCACCTTCTTTCAATGAGTAGCAACTTTCAAGCTTTCTCCACTCTGTTCCAGTCCTGCAGGAAAAGTAAAAAATAAAAAGTAAATAAAAAATAAATAAGAATAAATAAAATGATAGTTCAGATAACTGGCTCTTGCATTCTTAACGTTCTAAACTAATAATAAAGTTTTTTAATAATATAAATACATACAAGAAAATAAAATAAACAACAAGCACAACAATATTATAAAACATTGGGAATAATTATTTATGATAGAAGGTCTATAAGAAGGATTTTATTTTGTAAGTAGGTATGTTTGCAGAACGAGCCCATAAGGAGGAGTGAAGCAATCCTATGAGCAAAATAAATCATTTTACCATATGTATCATATACTATTTTCCAGGCAGCCATTAACATTTGTGAAATAATAATAAATATTATTGTAATGAATTACGCACCATAGAGTCAGCCATGTTGCAGCGCACTGACAGCTGACAGCTGTTATTTATTTTTCTCGTACACTGCTGCCAACATGAGAACACTTTTCACCCACCAAATATAATGACTTTTGTAAAGGTCATGAGAAATTTCAAATTTTAAAAAGGCATAGTGAATTTTAAAAATTTGAAGTTTTATCAAACTGACTTTAGTTAATAATCACATGCAAATATTTGTAACTAAATGAGTGTTTTCCATGTGACGGATACCAAAGCTGGTTCCAATGGGTGGCGTAAAGAATACAGCAATGTGCAACTTTTACTTTATGTGTCTTGTGCTGAAAGTTCTACTTTTAATTCAAGCTGTCTAAAAAAGTATTTATTGCACCTTAGTGTGACAAGGTAAATATTATAGCTGCCAATTTAATTGATTAATCAAACCAATTAAAATTGCCTTGTATGAAGGGAAAATATGTAGCACAAAACCCATGCATTATTTGGCATGGCAGTTTTAGCTATGATTTGCAAGCCATTACAGCTGATGTAAATCTTTTTCTGCCAGAAAGGTAAAGTATCTCTCCTCAATTATTTTCTTCTTTGAAAATGGGGTAAAGGTGAACACTGCTTTTACATGGAAAGGAAAAACTGTAGTATATTTGTGGGCAAAATGCACCACTTGAAAGTAGCCAGGTTTACGATTGGAAGGGGATAAATAATCCACTTAATGCTAATTTTTGCAACCAAATATTTTTACATCTAGGAAGGTACCAGGGGGTCTAATCACTTGACTTTGAAAGTTTGTGTGGTTGTTATTCAGAAGTCCATGTATTCGGTGTTGTATTTTTGGAATCTCAGTTACAAATATGGCTTATAAACTTTTGAGAGAAAAATTCTGTGAAAGTATCGGGTTTAAACTAAACGATATAAGTGACTGACAGAAAAAGAGGCATGACCAAGTAAATGTCAACTTAAAATCTGTTAAAATTCATATCTTTAAATCAACAGTATTAAATATTAATATTTGATTCTCATTAAATGCATGTGATAAGTCCGCCGCGATGGGTGTATAGGTAGCATACTTGCCTTCTACCCTGGCGGTCCGGGTTCGATTCCCGGCCGGGTAGTGGATTTTTCAGCAACGAAAAATCCCCCGGGTTCAGGACTGGACATCACCCAGGAAAATTAAAGGCTATATTAAAAAAAGCCTAAATTAAAGTGTGGTGATGACTGCTAGAAAAAGAGTAGAGTAGGGTATTCACAATAGATCTATAAAGGTCGCAGTGTTGAGAAGCCGGCAAAAGGCTTATACTACTCCCTTGTAATCTAATCTAATCTAATGCATGTGATATATATATATATATATATATATATCAATTTGTTTAAAATATTTGTAAAATTATGTCTTCTTTATAACGCATGGAATTATAAATATTAAAATATATTAGACCAGTATTCTACTCGGACCTGTAATACCCAATTCAAATTCAATAAATCGACTGCCTAATCAATCAAATTTCAGTTGATCGACAGTTCTAGTAAATATAGAATGAAAATGAAACAAAAATAGCTATTGATCTGCAACATTATTTGAATATCATTGCTTTTAGAATATAAAGAAACAAGTAATTGGAGGGCAAATGCACAAATGCATCTTAATTCTTAAAACTACTGAACAAAAAAGTTCTAAGATGATGAGACATGGAGGAAGACTTTTGCCAAGAAAATCCTCCTCCACTGTGAAGAACAAGAAAGATATCAAATTCTGGAAAGATGGTGTAACAACAGCTATGCAAGTTAGGAATCTTCGTGATCGAATGGCAGAACTTTTAGCTTTGAAAAAATTAATGCAAGAAACAAATTTAATTGTTATAAAGTTTGCATAAAAATTGCATCATTTCATAGATGTGTAGAAATTCATCTGAAACAGCCACCTTCATAACTGATCTATTAACTTTCCATATTTTACAGTAACAATTAGCAATGTACATCATTGTATATCATTTGATATGAGCCAACGCTACATAATGCTACAGGAACAAATTTACATTTCCTATCACATTATTACAGCAACTTGATTCAGGAACAAATCCATGTCTTATTTATAGACACTCCCATATTTAGAATCAATATTAAATAATAAACACTACCAGGAATGTTGTCATAATGCATAATATGCTAAAAATGAAAGCAAAGCAAAGATTTCCATTTGCAGTCAAACAGTGGAACATCTATTATTTGATTGTCCACTCTTTTGCCGAGAGAGATACCAACTTGTATTTATCACTAAGCAGAATATAGTGAAATTATTAATTATTGAGGTGATACTTTCAAACAAAATAACCTTTCACTATTTCAATTCAGTTTTCGCCAAAAACTGAATTTCATTAATTCGGTAAATTACTGTTTGCAACTCTAAAATTAGTGAGATAATAAGTCTGTTCCTAAAGCTAAGTCACATACTATCATGTACCAAGATGCCCATGTCTAGTCCAAAGTTTTTCCAGGCAAGGGTGATCCTGCAGAGTTTTGCCATTGCTTTTTGCATGATTAGGAAGAAGGGACAACAACACAACACCCAGACCTGAACCCAGGAAGACATCTTCCAGTTCTGAAAAATTCTTGTCCCAGCCAGGAATTGAACCCAGGCTGCCAGGGTCAGGGCCCCCTCAGCTGAGAAACTATTCACCTTTAATGAACCAAGGTTTCATAGAATGAATATAATAAAATGAATCTCATTAGGAACATAAGCTATATTATTAGTAATTAATTTATTATCATTTTATTAATTATAAATTTCTCAAAGTTTCTGTATATGAATAAATCCAAAACTGAAAAGAAACATTGTTTTTCATGTTTTCATATTCATATTATTCAATTATGTGATACGCCTCCTCATATAATTTCTAACTGTCTCACGTTTACTACTTTGCCTACTATTGGCTCATATGCAACAAGAGAGTTTTGAAGACATTTAAATTAAACTGTATACATTGTTATTCGGAGTGTGTATCAAAATATATCTACAAAATAAAGAGTTTTTTTTTTTTTCAGTTTGAAAAAAAGTTTAATTATAAGTCCCTAATCAGTTTTTGGTCTTTCCTAGAAAATTACTTTGCAGAAAGCGAGTTTTGGAAAAACAGTCCTCAGTTTAAATCATAACAGCATTGTAAATAAAAATGATAACCCTTAAATAAAAAAATAAATTATATGTATATTATATAATCTAGAGTGTTTCATCCTATGGAGGAATGCTATATAATCTTCATGACTTCACTGGCAGATTACCATGGCTGTTATTAATGGTTTTTGTGCCTGGAGCAGCTATTTCTTTATCATGACCAATTGTCAATTTTTCTCGCCAGACTGAGTACACCATTTCAAACATCCCTACTTCAAAAAAATGGGTATTAAATGAAATGGTTTTATACCAATTAGTACATTAACCATTAGGTAAAATCTGTTGCCACGAAATATGAAAGCATACTATCCTTTATGCACAACTTAACCTGGTAGACGTTTTTACTGTCAATAAAGTAAAGTGGGTTTAGAATATGAATTGTAAGTACATACATAATAGTGAGTCATCTTTTTAGTGTCATTTATTTACATAGTAAAAGATAGATTTAATTCCTGTAATCAAAATGAAAGCTACTAATATTCCACTTACTCCATTGTCATCATTCATTTTTTTTATTAAATAAGACTACTGTTATACATTGCCAATTTAAACATTATCCATCAATCCACTTGGGCATTTAAAACAATTCTCTTCAATAAATTCTGAATTATTTTAACAACTTTAATCTCATTCTTATATTAGGCAGTGTTTATCTGGTAACCACCAGACCTCATAGTCAGCATTCTTACATGTTAATTTGGCAATTATTAAGAAAAAAATAATATTATCATACACTCCAACAACTTAATTAATTCGTTAGATTCATTAGTTAATGTCCAATACAGTTCTTATTTTTTCTTTTGCTGCAGAACTTTAGTTAGTGATTGCCATTGCTTCAGAAGGAAAATTTTGAAGCCAAAATATCTTAAGGATAGTTAATGATTATAAAGGTTCTGACAATGTATGTGGTCCAGAGTTGGCCATCAGTGAGTTTAATAGTAGACCAACAACTATTTCTTTTTTGTCACTTAGATTAAATGTAATGCAAAAATGTTTGGCATAATTTCATAGTACTTAACTAAGCATTTAAACGTTTTTTATTTTTTCATGCATTGTTGTGTTAAAATTGAAGATGAAATAGTGTGTTAATTATAGCTAGGAAATGAGAGTAAATAAGTTAATAGACTTATGTTATTTATAAAATTCACATTACCACTAAAAGAAAGTAAGCCAGATACTTCAACTGAATGCAATATTGTAAGCCTTATTACATATTTCTAATAGACTTTGCCTGTATATAATATTTTATGAGATTAATATACTAATTGCCAGTAACATTATCACATTATATTTAATCACACATATATATATAATATATATGTATAATAATTATGAGAACTGATTCAATATATTTCACTGTCATTTTGCATGGTACTATTTTATTCATTTAGCAAACTATTATACCTTTTTTTTTCACCCAGTAACTAGAAGGGTTATTGGCATGGATTTCATTGTAATATCTTTCCATACAAAACAAAACAAAAAGTATAAAGTACTGCAACACTTCTAGAAACGAAACAATAATATAATTATTTTTACATAGGTTCGAGTAACAACTTTAATTTGATGTTAAGTTTATATTTGTGACACACTCTACATAATCAAATATTATTACTAATAAGATAATTAAATGTAAGAAGTTACAACATAAATAAATAACTTCATTTCTCTCTAATTTAGTTTCAACAAAGAAAATGTTCTAATGAAATAATTTATAAAAGACATTGTAAGGAAAATTAAATGTTTAGACAGTTTTCATTTATTTCATAAACAGCAGTTAGAATAATATTTAACATTTGAGTAGGTAAAGTGTGTTATTTTTAAACCACTCTGTAGATAATGAGCAAATATTCCACACTTATTTGTTAAGCCCCTAGTCCACAGACTGAATTAAACTGCACAGTATATGAAGCAGTAGAAACAACATAAAAAAAGAATATGACTTGGGACCTTGAAGAGAAAGATTCTTATTTCTTTTGGCACAGTAAACAAGATCAAACAGCTATGGTTTTCAAAACGTCAAGAGCTACACAGCAATGAGGAAAGGGGGGAGTGTCGTAACAAGAAACTTTACAAACTGACATTTGAAATAGTTGGACTTCTCGAATGGTAGAGATTTTTTCATAATGTTTAACTCCAAGTGGGGGAAAAAAAGGACCTCTTTCATCTTGGATGTTTTGATATCAATGCTAAAATGTTGAATGTAAAAATCCACAGAGTTTTATAAGTAACGTCAACTACTTTTCAATAACACTTTTCAAGAGTGGTGTGAACTTTTGAGTAAAGGCTCTGTTATCTTTTCTGTAACCCGCTAAAACAAAACCGAGTTTTTATTTTATTTTTATGTTTTTTACATTTTCACTGTCCTTTCTGTTTGCCTCTATCTTATAGAAAGCTACACCTTCTCACATGCTATTAAATTCTGGAGATTTCTAGTAAAACCATTTACATGATCGTATCATTCACAATAAAAGTATTTTGGTAACATTTTATCTCGTAAATAATAATTTAAAAAAAAAATCACTTATCTTGCTTGATACGCACTCGCACTCACGCACGTACGTACATTTTAACTTATATATTAGTTTAAAGTAACTGAGCATTTTGTTAGTATGGAATTAACTGTTTTCAATGTGATCAATCAACAATCTTATTTTATTTTTTTAAGTTCACTTCAGTTTTTCCCCTATTAGAAACAACCAAATTGGCACATACTGTTCAGGGTTTGCTTTTTCTATATATGTTCTGTGCCCACATTTTTTTATATTTTTAGGCCTCACTTGATTTCCGATGACACTGGTACACAACTAGCAAACTCATTCTATTGACTGCACATGTTACCACTGATAGATTATTATAGACTGGTTTGTAGGCGTAAATCAATCTACCGAGGGGCTGAGCGATAATGACCACTGATTTTGTTCAATCTCTCATAGGAAGAGACAGGGATCATAATAATGTGCAAAAAAGTGCTGCGTTATTCATTTAATGTAGCCTATACTCATTATTAACCTAACTTGTTTATGCCTCATAATTTTAATTCGATTTACATATAGTGTAATAAATCTAATGGTATCAAAGCAAAAATGGAAACCAATTTGATTATCATTTATTATGTAATATATTGCATTAGTTTGGAAACGTTATTCAATTCTACTTAAACATAAATAATCAAGTATTCTAAACTTGATCAGCTATGTTTTTCCTATTATTTAGGAACAAAACATGATATCTTGATTTGCAGCTACATTCATAAAATTAATATAAATTTAAATTTAATCCTTTAATGTCATACAATGTACTATGACATAGGAACATCACAAAATAAACATAACACAATGAAAATAAAATAAAACATAAAAGGAAGATTATAAAATATAAAGGTTCAGAATACACTGTTAACGAGTTAAGTATTGAGTTGGTTACAGTATTTGGAAGAATAATAAAAAAGATTTGGATCCCAAAATGATCATAATCAAGTGTACTTCGATGCTATATTTATGTAGCTTCAGATGAAGCTTTCATATTGTTCCATCTGAATTTGAACACTGCCCAGAGAATTAATTTGTGTGGCACTGAATGATGGAAGAATGAAAGGGACACTAAAGTTAAAACTGGAAATATCTTGCTTTATGCTGACTTGACACAAAAAAAAGAGAGTATAATAATAATTGCTTAAAATAATAAATTATTTATGACAAGTTTCTGACACTCAACATTCTGCAAAATAGATACTTAAAAAGATAAATATACTATTTTACAATGATTAGCTTTCATAAAATGCTTTTGATTTTAGTCCATTTTCCATGGAAACTTGTACCTCCTCTTTTGTAAAAAAATTTACAATGATATTATAAGAACAGTAGTGTAGCTTAAAAAAGTAGTGTTAAGTACTTCAGTGTTTTCGCATTCTGGTGAGTCATAGCAGGCATTTAACTCTAACGACCACACCTGTTTGGAATAAAATTAACTTTCTGTGCGTAAATTTGAAAATTTTTTGTACTTTGTTCCTATTACCCATTTGAGAATGTGACAAAATACCAAAGTATAAATTATTATTATTATTATTATGATTATTATTATTATTATTATTATTATTATTACTACTACTACTACTACTATTAATGAAAATAAATTTTGATTCACCAAAGCAAAAGAATTTTCATACTTCCTTATCCTCCTCTGTTTCTCTAGAGTGGTGAGTTCGCTGGTCATTGCTTCCAGAATTCACAGACATCTTTTTTTATTTTAAGCTTCAAAATGAATAATAACCTTGTTTTACAAGTTTTCAATTTCGAGCATAAAATCAGAGAGCAACAAAGATAACACGACAACAATATAAATGTAAATAATAAAGAGTTTAAGTTAATAACTTATTTTTACAGTCACTGAGATGCCTCCTTTGGTGCTTTCCCACTGCCCTATCACAATTAAACCCACTGTTGAGGGAAAACTATTATTATCATTATGTTCTTCAATAATTTGAGTAATGTTCTGCATGAATTATTTTACTGACTTATTACAATTTTAACATATTTTGCTTACATTCTATCTTATGTCATGGTTTTGGTGTGCTTATTCAAATAATTTAAAATCATGTTGTTCGATACTGTTGAGCTCAATCAATAAAATAATTATGTATACCTTTATTCTCAACTTAGGATATTCATTCAGTCCTTTCGGTTTCAATGAACCATCATCAGG
This sequence comes from Ectobius pallidus, assembly GCA_964059195.1. NCBI lineage: Eukaryota > Metazoa > Arthropoda > Insecta > Blattodea > Ectobiidae > Ectobius > Ectobius pallidus. The sequence goes on from CAXKWD010000009.1 coordinate 91,864,651, forward strand.
TCGTCATCTTTTGAAGAGTCACTATTTAAGATGAAAGAAGTAAAGATACAATATCAACACAGCTTGAAGAGTTAGAAAATCATAAAGAAGAATCAAGAAATGAATTTTACTGGTGTTTTAAGAACATTTTAAGATTTCATGATTTTATTAAAATGACCCAATAGTAAAAAAGTTGTATTTATCTTAAATAATCCCTTCGAAAAAATATGCTTGCACTGAGTTTTGTAGTTCACCCCATTTCACACGAATGCTTGCTCTGAGCTTTACAGTTTATTTCTAGATCAATTTAATATTGAAGTAACTTTTACATATTCTTTTAGTCACATTTTAAGCAGAGTTTGAAGATTTTTCATAATCACCTGTAGATCAGTCTTTCTTTAATTGTGATCCACTGACCACAAGTGCCCGTAAAGAGGTTTACTTTCGGTCCTCTACATTTTTACTTTTTTACTTTTAAAAAAATTGATTTATTGGCAATTAGATAACATCTGTTGCAATAGACTATTACAAGATAGTCATTTTTATTTAAAAAAATTAAAATGAAGCAAATACACCAGTATAATTATCATAAAACCCATTAATATAAGAAAAAATAATTATCTTAAAGCCCCAATGTAATTGATAATTAAAAGTGGACAGTGTTATCTTATGAACACACTAGAAATTTAACTGATTAAAGCACACCCATGTTTGAAAAAGTTTCATTGAGTTTTTTAAAACCTGCAAAATGGCACTTCAATGTTGTGACAGCATTTGCTTCGGCTACCTAAAAATTATTATGCAAGTCTTCAATATTATGGAAACTAATTTTCAAATTATACTGAACAACAAGAAATTTGTTATGGTATTATTTCAAATCATGATTTTGCAGGTAATTTGAAATCAAAATAAACACTTTTACACAAGTGTGTAAACATTAATTGGTTTGAGTTATTTTCTTGAAAATGTGCATCTTGAAATAATAAAATGAAAATAAAAGCAAAGTGATAACTTAAAAAACATAATACAACTTTAATTTAACACTGAACAAGATTTTAGACCCCAATGCTCACTGACTTTTAATAGCCTGTTCTTTAAAAGCCTATTTAAATGGTTCATAAATTAAACCTTGATTTATCCTTTTAATTCTCATGTTAATTAATATGTCTGTAATTGATTTTCCAACTGAATTATTAGATGAGCTAAGGCAGTGAAATCTGTAAGTTTTCGAAGTCATAATAATTATGATCATTTTGGATACATGCAAGTAAACCATTCCTGTAAAAGGTATTACAAAATTCGGAACTGACAAATAGCTTTCAGGTTTCTGATAATTCATTAGCAATAGCAGCAACTGGTAACGCTCAGCCCAACTTGTAACAATATTGTCCAACTAGCATAGGACACGACAGGGCCCAAAAAAACTCAACCTGGAGAATTGTTAATAAATATATTCTAACTCTTTTATCATTTTTTGAGCCCTGCGTATATACTAATACACAATTACCAAAAAGGGAATCTGCGATGAGCACACTGGTACCAGTGTTTGTGGTAAAGGATGAAGGAATGGAAAGGCCGTTCTGTTATCAGTTGAAGTTGGTAACACAGACTGTTCTGTGGAAACCTATCTACAAATTTCCCGACTTACATGTCTGTGGCACTCCTGTCAACTAGTATAGTACAGGGATATATGAAACCGTGGGAAAATTTATTCCTTGTGAGCCCTTCTGATGAGCGTATGTACCCTGGATAGAATGCTGTTTTAAAGTGCATTAAGTCAGACTTCATTTTAATTTGCAAAATGGCATAAGATCGCTCGATGAACAAACACATCACTTGAGATCACAATAAACTAAATTCCTGTGTTCCGAACAGATGGACCTCTTATATAGCAATGAATAACTAGCACGATGCTTGAGTTCTGATGGAAAAAAATTGTCTACCTACGGACACTCCGTGATCAGTGTTTGTATTCTGGGTAACGTTTAGGGCGCAGGAGAGCTGTCTGCTCCGTTCCTGAGACGGAAGATGAAGCAGCTGTTTCCCTGGACGAATCGTTGTCTTCATCGACCGAATCTTCGCTGGCCGAGCGCCGCAGGGGTTCCGAGGATTGGGAGCCAGCAGCTGAAGGTGTGGCGGGAGCCGCCGAGGAAGAAGGACCAGGTGAGTCTGGCGAAGATTCATCATCTTCGCTCTCAGAGGGTGGAGGTGAAGGATAGTACTCACGCTTCACTGCTCCGCCCCCAGAGGCTGCCGCAGTAGAGGGTTTCTCTTGCTGCTGCTGCTGTTGGCGAGGGCTGGACCGGTGATGTGAGTGATGGCGTGTATGATGACTCACACTGCTCACATACGGTGACGAACCGGGCTTGGCAGTCACTGGGAGAGCTTCCTCACTAGCCGACCGGACTAACTGTTGTTGAGCTTGAATAAATTCATCACTAGAAAATAATAATCATAAACAACAACAACAACGACAGGGGTTTGTTTCCTTAGCTTGGTTGTGCCATGCAAATTTTATAGCATGCATTATACATTTATTTAAAAACAGATTTATACTTATGTTGTCACATTATACAGTATATATATATTACAGTTGAGTTCCAAAATCCCCCAGAACTGGTCTAACTAGCTAAAGGATTTTTACCACACCCTTTCATTATGCTACTTTTATCAAGACCTGTCAAATCACTACAGTTTTAATTGTTTAAAGAGCATCTTTAAATCATTAAGGGTCAATTGTATAAACAGCTTGACCTTGGAACAGAGACAAAATTGATCTCAGTTCATGCTGAACTTGGAAATTTCTGTTGTATAATCTGAGATCAATTCGCAATAAACTAGGATGAATTTTGACTGGAGAAATTTCTCTGATCAAACTGGTTGATCTCAGTTCAAGGAATTGTTTTCTTATTTGAGACACAAGATCAGTTCATTATAAACATAATATTACGTGTATGGTTACGATAAATATCAAGAAAATACATGAAGGACAACTTCATACATTTCTAGTTTTACCATAGTTGTGCGTATATAGGCTATGTTAGGCTCCTTATAATGCAGTGTAACATAACTCTACAACAAAACCTCTATAAATTGCTTACATTATTATTAACAACTCATTCCAATTTTCAGATATCTTGTGAAGATAATAATGAATTTTGTCAGGCTCCCCGTGTGTTTTACTTTGTCTAGAGCAAATAATGCTTTCTTCGTTCTTTTTTTTATGTGACCTATTAACGCTTCCAGAGCTGATATTTTACATTGTAATAAGGCAGTCATCAGGTAAAAACTTCAGTGGGCTTTTAAGTTTAAAATCGATAGGGAACATTTCAGTAGGATACCTGGTTTCCACGAATGACAAAATACTGTAACAGATAAGCCCTTAAAACCTTATGTTTTAAATAAAGCATTACTCTATTAATGATACATCTCCGCTTTTAAACAATTCTTGAGAAGAAACATTTATACGTCACTAGCAGTTTAAATGTTAAGCCGATTTATATTGGCAGAACTAAAATTACCAGAACATTTTTCAATGCATTTTGCTCTTGCACGGATGTTATTGCATCCGTCTTTTTGGCTTCTATAATGTTTTTATATTTTCCCAAGACAATGTCAATCAGGACATTCTTGTCCTCCTTGGAAAAATTAGGGGAACAATCCTTTTTTCTGCTTAATTTTGATCATATTTTCCCTTCCTTTAGCACAGCACACAAACTGAATATGAAGGAAAATAGAGTAACAATGCTGTCATCTCACGATACTCAGTTGTTTCTGAGATGTTGCCAAGCATTCGTGTACGAACTAGGATCAAAACTGAACTTCGATTAGTTGATCTTAGATCAGTGTTATACAATATGACTCAAATCTGAACTAAGATCATTTTCTGAACTTATTTCATAATTGATCTCCAGTCAGCGATGTTTATACAGTCGGGCCTAAATGAATTATAATTGGTTTCAAACAGCATTTGTAAGTACAAGGTATAAGGAGAGGCATGGATATGTCATTATAAAGTATTCCCAGGGAGCAATTTAATTAATAACCTCCCACAATGTATTAAGTCATAGTTTAAAATCAATTTTAGAATGTCTTATTAAAGTGGAATTGAAAAAGAAAAGCATAGATTCCAAGGAATTTCATTGCTTGGGATTGTTCACTCCCATCCAGTGGCACCAACTTATATGGGTTGATGCATGGCCTCCTTTATTGTACCAGGCCGGAGCAGTTCAATCTGGCAACATTTGATTCCGGCCGGCAATTTCAGTGTTGGGATATGGATATGGATGATTGAACGTTGTGCTCTGTGTTTTACTACGTTTTCTCATAGAAATTACCAGCTGTATATTACGAGATTTAATACCATAGTATGTTGTGTATCCAGTGTGACATTTGTATAGTAATATAATATGGAATGAAGTATTGCATAATATTGTTTTGCGGATTCAGAAAGGTGAGTGTGTTATGTCGCGAGTACGAGCGGTTTCATTTTATGTTAAAAATCGACATAATAAATCTATCTTTATTCTTGGAGGATTACTTTACATGTAAAATTATCAGTAAATGAAAATAAATATCATTAAAGATTTCAGCTTCCCACGCGATGTACAAATGTCTTGAAACATTAGCGTAATGCCATAACACAAACCGGCCGGAACTGATCAGCTGGTGAGAGAGACTGTCCTGGCCTGGTACAATAAAGGAGGCCGTGGTTGATGAGGCTCAAGCCTACCCAGTAATTTGTTGTGCATTATTGTCATAATTATTTACCAACAAACCAAAAGAAATTAAATTGATTAAGAAATTTTTAAATGCACACATCTTCTACTCTGTTGTTGATTTTATGACAAATAATATGTTAATAAGTTAATAGTTTATAAATGTAACTCTGTTTAATGCTTTGACAAGTTCCACATCCTGTAGTCATCCGACTTTTATGGGATCTATGGAATGCTTTCTTACTTTACTTTACTCTACTTTACTTTACTTTACTTGGCTTTTACTAAATGCAATGTTTCTTTGTTAAATCCCTGTAAAGCAAAAATCAGACTACTGTTGACATATTTAATACGATTCAGCCACAATCGTTTAAAATCGCTCCTTAATTCATTTTATTTTTTACTTTTTAAGCTACTCTTTCAATGCAGATTTGAAAAAAGTTATATAAGTGCATATTGCAAACACATAACATCACTTCTGTTTAGACAAAAAGTAATACACGTGTAGGTCCAGTCAATCCTGCTCTCTGTTGTCCTAACTCTTATACTACTATGACTATAGCATTTTTCCTGAGAGGTAAAGTAATATAAGTGAATTGTTGTGGATCTTGTTGCTGTTAAACTGCTTGTATTTGATTTATTTGCAACACTGGAGAATAGTAAGACTTTTTCAATTTATTTTGACTACTGTATTAAAGTGAAAGCTGCTTAATGTAATCGCGGATAACGTTATCAGTCGGGTAATGTTATCACTTTTATGAAGTCCCGTACGGATTAATACTGATACATTTATCAGAGAAGATCCAAAGATTCTGTTAATGTTATCACATTTTACTTTTGCGGCTTTATTTCCAACTGTATTGTGTTGTGCTGGCAATATTGTTCCCAGCTCACAGGATGACCAGTTCGAGGGGTGGCATAAATAACTTCTTCTTTTAAGCAATACAAAATGTTTCACCCCACAGTTAAGCTGCAGCTTTTGATTTATGAAGATAACAGTGTTGATATGTAGAGATGGCTAGTGTAAAATGAAAAGACTTAAACAGACAGGCATTAGATGATTTGCTACGCGGTGTTCACCACAGATCAATATAGACTCCCAAAGCACTCGTAACTCGTAACTGAGTATGGCGTATTGGTTAATAGAATCCTAAAAGAAAGTAAAAAAATTTAAAATTTTGTTACTGGTTGAAAAAATAGTGGCTTGCAGTTTATTACGGTATTTTTCTTTGAGTGGTTCAGTGATTCACAGTTACTTATTATTTTATGAATAAATAGCTTTTAATTCTTTCGGCTACTGTTATCAATCGGTTAATATCAGATTAGCTGCATCCCGAAGTGATCACAATAAGCGGCGTGCACTGTATATAAGTATATGTATGATATTAGAGGTGCCTAGATATTGTTCATAAATAGAAACATTGCATGTTCGTTGTTTTGAATAACATTTTTTAACAAAAAAGCACTTATATCACTTCAGCTCTCAAACATTTTGATCGCATAATAATACAAGTGATTTTAGGCCTTTAGGTATCCTGGATACATTTAGGTTACATGATTTAATTTTATTATATAGGAAATATAGGTTCTAGTGTACGCCACTGTAAAGTTACAACACCATAGCTATGCAATTTATATTTTTAGTGCTATTTGAACTTCAAAGTGCTTTATCCTGCCATCTGCCTATGGTAGGTGACACAGTGGTTGGATGGTAGGCCTAGTCCAGTCAGAGTTGCAGAGCCAGGGAGTTAAGTTTCAGTTTTTAATCATGGATAGATCCTTATACTAATTACTAGCTTCTAGTAAAAGATGAGAGTAATTTTCAAAATTGACATGTTACAATCACTATTAACTAAGGGGTTTTTTAAAGACTAGTTTACAGCATGCTTAGGAAGATGGAATACTGACAGATTTAAGATTTCAACTGTAATATATTTCAACATGAAAATTTGTTTTTAAGGTAGTGTTAAATCTTTCTAAAAATTTATTTTTAGTTAAATATTGCCCCATAGAAAAATTAAGGGAAGGGAAGATAAATTAATATGCAACTAAGCATTTTGAAATCTATTTCACTTTAAATTTATGCCTCACCTTTCACTGTCTGGTGTGTCACCACACAACTGGTCCCCCCCTCGATCGTGATCGGCTGTTTCGTAAATGCCTTCTTCTTCCTGTAGATGGTGCTGGTGATACCCGGGTGGATGCCTGCCTGTGGGGTGACGGTACCTCCCATACACGAACCTCGGTTCTTCCTCCCGGCCCCTGCAACGGCTGCACAGACCAACACCAGTAGAATAATAAATATTAGTTAAACTTTGTGTGTGAGAAAATCTTTACCATACAGTTAGAAAACAACAACATTATAAAATATTTGTACAGTACATATTTATATTGAAATATTATAGAAGATGGAACAAACAGAATTTTGGTCAGTAAGAGTAAAATGTTGATAACATTCTTCAAAGCATGTTTATTAACTTAATTCAGAATGATTATTGCCTAAATAAAAATAAAATTTACTGGTCTAGGGAACTTTCAAGGTTTTAGCTAAAACACATGTTTTCATAAAAAATGAAATAACAGCATGTTATCAAGCTCTCCTTCAAGGTGGGGTGCTTACAGGTTAATTTAACTTATTAGAAATTAATTAGTAGAGTTAACATAATGACAGTTACTTGTTTGTTCTGGTTTTCTTTATTAATAAACTACCTAAATTTATTTTAAGCAAGTGGAAAAGCTTTTAGATGATAGTGTTTTATATAAATTTTATTAACGTTATGTTATATGGAATAAAAATGGAAAATGTCTCTCTGGATAAGCAGAAAATATACAGGGTTACCACAATTGATAGCGCAAACTGAAACGGTTAAAAGTATACAATAACAGAAGCAAAAAAGTTCCACCAAACAAGCCGTGTGCAAGATTTATTATTGTGAATGTGTGGTTATGTGCCGCCACCGACTTCATTAAGAAACATCGTCCTATTTAATACAAATGAATTTGAAAAGTAGACTTTTCATGTAATTGTCATTCTAAGTTGCCTCACAAATCTCTCATAGCTTAACTTAAGAAGGAATAGAATTCTACGCTTGCATGTTACATGCACACTCTCTTTTGTTCTGTTTTATTTTGTTTTGTTGTGTGTACTGGTTTTTTTTTTTTTTAATGCTTGGGTTTGTTTTTGTTTTTATTTGAGACATACAAACATACCTGTAAATAGCATATGCTACATCAGGGATGCGAGTGCCAATGCATGTAAATTTATGCTTGACAATAAACATTACTATCACTATTCCTGTACACTCTTCCTGTTAAAAGAGGCGTTCAAAGTGTCATCATTGCACCTGGATGCAATACTGCAAGTTTTTCTTTTACATGCAGGCCTAGTATAAACCATGCTCATTAAAGTTGACCGAATAGCCATAGTTTGGGGACGGGTGAAAGGATTAACTTACACTGAGGTCCAGGTAATGTTTTGGTGGAAATCTCACAAAATTGCTCCGTCCAGGTCAAATATCAGAATCTTGATGAATAAATCTCTCAGAACAGGAATTGTATCAGATGAAAGATATTGAGAAAGACTATTGACATCAGCAGAAACTTTGCACAGGATACAGGATGCAACTGAATGTAGACCTTGCGCCTTAAGACACAGACTCAGCAGAGAGCCACGGTTTATTCAAAATCATATTAATTATGAAACAGTTGTTTTCCAACAGGATGGGGGCAATGCCCTAATTTTCCAACATTATCCTTAGTCACTTGAATGCAGTGACTTGGACGGAGCTCACCTAACGTATGAGTTGTCTGTTCACCTGATTTGACGCCTCTTGATATCTTTGCCTGGGGCTAGATCAAATGAAGGATTAGCAGGTGAAGATAAAGGGGGATTATCCTGGAATTGAAAGATCACATTCGAGCAGCTGTGGATTCCATTACACCAGAAATATTCCGAGTGTTCAGATCAAGTCTGGAGCTGTGGGGATTGTGCCTAGACATACAGAAATATCATGTTGATTCCACAATCTAGGGAGGCATTGGACTGATTTATGTTGTTTTCCCATCGATAAATATGTTTTTCTTGAAAATGGATCGGGACTTGTGCATCATCCTTTATTATAAGCAGACAAATCGTCCCTCGGGGGCATAACTAAATCTTCTATGAACATTTTCAACAAATGTGCATTTTGTGTAAAAAGCATTCTAGAACTAATCCACAGGTTGGTAGTGAGCAGTCAGGAGGGAAAAGTCGATTGTTTGGAACCTGGCAGCAAGAGGGTCATAAAAGAATTGCTAGTTTAAAACAGCTTGATTCTTTGGTACTGGATAGCCTACCCTCCTCTCTTTAAGACTTGACGTTTCTGAGATTCTTTATTTTTTGTTGTCATTTTATAATTTAAATCTGTTACCATGGCAGGGTATATTAAATTATTACACTGAGTGTGATATATAGGCCTACAGCAGTAGCTCCAGAACCTGGTAATTTAGGTCCCTTGACCCCTGTAGAAAATTTATTTGGCATTCTTCACAACACTATATAATACCTGAGTCCAAGATATAGGCCTACAGTAGTAGGCCCAGAACTTAGGTCCCTTGATCCCCGTAGAAAATTTATTTGACATTCATCACATCACTATTATTGTCTGTTTAAAATAGCTCATTTTCTCTCTCATATTTCCGTTCCTTAGTACTTTTTAGATTGCACTTTTGGTGTTCGCGCACAAATATTTTGCAATTCCATTATTGATCCTTCCCCAGTGCTTCCTTTTTGTCTGCACACCTGACCTACAGTATGATTAAATTTCAGATTTCATAATCAAAATTTCATCTAGTGAGAAATATAAATCAGTTCCAACTTACTAAATAAGAAATATAAAGCTTCATTTTATGTGGAAATCCATTATTTCAATTCAATAACTGCATTACTGTAATTTTTTTTAACAATTTCATAAGACTTTTTTTTAATGTTGTTATAGACAAAAGTTTTACCGTATAAGTAGATAATTTATAAAGGTTATTGAGTCTACAAACAAAATAAAAATTAAACAAAATATGACAGGGAAAGAAGATCGAGAAATAGAAAAGAGCAGCATGAAGAACATGCCTTAACTTCTATAATTACTTTTACACAACATGGATATTGTCCTGTAAACATGCACTCTACATTCCTATGGATTTTATAAGGATGGTATTAGTCATACAGAAGGAATTAGTTTTCAGAATTTCAAAGTCATCAGTATAAAAAAAGTTGGATATTAAAATTTAGGAGTTTAGCATCACAAAATATACTGTAAAGAACTACATATTTATTTTACTAAGGGAACTTTTCACAGTGAAGCAAAATAATATACTTTTAACAAATTAAGTTTACATGAAACACTTTAGACTTCACTAATTATCATTAAAGGCAAAACATGTTTCTTGGACATTTGTTCACATCATCAGTTGCTTTGAACAAAAGATAATTGTTTGGAGTATCTTGATGTGCTCATTGGTGTAAGTTTCATGTACTTCATGATTAAATTTATCTCTTGAGGTATTTCATATTTATCAGTCTATCTTTAAGTTTTTTCATATAGATCTGTCAAATAGAGACATTAGCTCTTAGTCGGAATAATAATTGTGGGAATTGTTAAAAATCAATAAACAAATGCAAAGATTTGGAGTGTGGGAAAAGATTTATTTGGAAAAAAATACTGATGATAGAGTGATGAATTTTGAAATACATCAAGAGGTAATTGTAATCACGAAGTACCTTAAACCTACACTAGAGGGCACATCAAGATACTTCAAACAATAAACTTTTGTTGATAACAACTGATGATGTAGACAAAAATCCATGAAACGTGTTTTGCAATATCAAATTGTAAATAATGAATTGAAGCTTCTTCTGGGCTGTTTTGCCTTGGTCTGCTTGGAGTAATACATTCAAACATTTCGTCCAAAGTTGTGGTTGACATCCTCAGTGGCTTGGTCAAAGTTTTCTGTTTGAAAGTATCAATGTGACTGATATGGCTGCTGGTGCGGTATTTATACCAGTTGGGCTCCTCCTTGACCAGACAGTGGGTGGGACATTTTTTTTTTTTTTTTTGTGCCCTCCCTTGCCCCCCGAGTACCAAAGGGGTGATGTTACCTGCATATTACTGGAGTCTTCTTGTAAGATATTGACCTTCACTGGCTGGGGGGGGGGGGGGCAGCCGCAGCTGAATAAGAGGCATGTGTGGTATTTGGATTTCTATTGCTGGAATGTTTTGGTTGGGTCTCATGGTTATGTGTGTGGATTTTTCTTTTTCTTATCTACACAACGAGACCCGACCAGAACATTTCAGCAATAGAGATCAAATATCACACACACCTCCTATTCAGCTGCAGCTGTCTCTAGCCAACTAGTGAAGGTTAATGTCTTACGAGAAGACTCCAATAATATGCAGGTAACATCACCCCTACTGGCCTCCGTCTTGCCCACTGTCTAGTTGGGGAGGGGCCCAACTGGTATAAATACAGCACCAACAGTGGTGACAGATACATTGATACTTTCAAACAAAAAACTTCGACCACTCCACTGCAGATGTCCACCACAGCAGTGGACAAAATGTCTGGATATATTACTCCAAGCAGATCATGGCAAAACAGCCTGAAAGAAGCTTCTAATTCTAATAAAATGGACCCTGGCTATGAAAGCCAATGCATATTCATAAATAATGAAGTCTGTAGTGTTTTATGAAAATTTAATTTAAGAAAATACTACTACATATTTGTTTACTGAACTACTGTTAAGGGGGATTATATTTTAACACGATGCATAATGATTTGGGTTATGTATTTTTAGTAATTCATTCAAAGGGCCAAAAAAATTCAGTTATGGTATTAAAACTAAATTGAAGTAATTCTTTATACATGAGTAGAGTCAACTCTTGATAACTCGGAGCATTTTATCTCGTGCTGCAGAAAACACAAATTTTTCTGAAAATAAAATTCTTCTACAAATCTATATCTCCTAAGTAAAATATCCTCATAGTGCACCCCGATCTTCATCCTATCATTACAATTCCAAAAAAGTATGTGAATCAGACCAAAGCAGTGAATATCAATTGTACTGTTCTGCACAAACCTATAACATACTGTTTACATAATTTCAAAGTCTCAACCTTATGTTTGTCTTCTCTAACATATGTTAAAGTGCAGTACACATTTAAAAGAGTACTACAGTAATATTTTCATTACTAAGAACAATTTTATTTCTCCTCGATATAAGATTTTTTGAAATTCGGACAGATCCTTGTCTTCTTTATTAAAATTTATTGAGTTTAACTGTATAATATTTTCCCTCTTAACACGAAAAAATTTAAGAAAGATAAACAATCACTATAACTTATAAAATTACTTAAGAATAATTAAACTACAACTAAGTCTGAATTATCTTTACAACATCCTTTTAAGCAGAAAAAAAATTTAAAAACAAAATTGTTTAATTAATATTATCTAACAGTGATATTAATTTTAGAAACAAAAATTAAAACTGCATAATGTGAAATTTTTTTTACTATCCCTGTGTGTTTCTATGTGTACATATTTTATTTACTTCTTCAGAAGGCCTGTAGCCAGAATTCAAGATCCGGTGTGCAAAATGTTTCTCAGGATAGTCTGTGTATATGTTATGGAAAAATATTGAATTTGGGCCTGATGTGGAATAAAAATCGTGAACTGCATAATGATATGCACATTATTAACTTTAACTGAAGGTTGTTTGTTCTGTGGCACTCATGTAGGTAGTGGAGAACGCATCAGTTAAAAGCACAGTAAGTATCTAAAAGCAAAAAAGTCCCTAAGCTTTACTTTAAAACAATAGACCTACATCCAAAAAGTTATTCTATTTCAACTGAATCATTCACTTTTTCAAAGGGCTGATTTTCTTCAGAATCTTTTTTTTCTTTTTCATGTCCTTTTTTCTACTCTTCTCAAATGCTAAATATTTTACCAGTATGTTATCCATTCTTGATGAGTTATGTAAAGACCTTGAGGGCTATTTTATTCAAAAACTGCTGTACTACATGCGAAAGTTCTTACTGCAGCTAACATATTATAACAGTCCTCAAGGGAGTTCCTAGTACCGGTTAGGAGACTTTCAATGCTTTTCTTGTGAAGAAGTTTCTTTGCAACTTTATCTTCAACAGATGGAATGTTAATGGTTGAATAAATGAACTGAACTGAAAAAGATGGCTTTATTATAAGCATTACCGAAAAAAAAAGTTTGAGGGGGGGCCGGTTCCCCCCTCTGGCTACGGGCATGTTCATCAATCACTTGAAGGTGACATGGATGTCCCTATCGGCTTCTTCTCAAATCATATTAATATTTCAAATATTATCTACCTGAGAATATCCCACCAATGCCAGTTTTTGAAATACAAAATTTTTAATTGGGTATGTACGGTATTTATATAATTGTTAATTAGTAATTTTAATGAGAGTATGTTGTCTGTGCTGTCGAAACTAAGATTAAGCACAGGAAGCAAGAAAACAGCTGAGCTACACCTGATAATACAACATAAAATATTTAAAGTAAATTTTTTTAAAGCATGCCAATGGACTTATTTGCAAGCAAGTGGAGTAACTGTAGAGAAAGCAGGCATGTTCATTCACAGGAATCATGCCATAAGCTCTGAATTTACTAGTAAGCAACTAGCATAGTTTACAAAACACTGGTGCCAATATACTATATTTAAGAGACAGCATGGCTCGATTGTCTTGCCTGGGTATGTTAAAGTCTTTGGACTGGATTTTTAAAATATCTTTCCATTAGCAATGATATGAAATGTTTTTGAAGTAGAATTATAAGTTCACTTTTCATAAGATTTGATTTCAAAATACCTAGGCCTACCTAGTTGATTCAGACTGTCTGTAACTTTTAAAATACAGATTATGTAATTGGTATTAAAAACCCCATTTTACTCAATCTAAGAAATTTTAAATCTCATAACGACAAATCCAAATGAACATTTCAGATTTAAACTTTAAGAAAGACAAATTATTAAGAGCTTTAAATCTTTACTTTCTATTATAATTTATTAACTTTAAGTTCACAAAACTAGATAGTTTAACTTCTTTCATTTTTAACATTTTACTACACAATTGAAAATTATATGTTTTGCTTACCGATGCAGTACCGGTATATCTATCTAATTTTTCTGAAAACCTATGAATTTTATGATAATGAAAGTTGTATGGTTTATAACAATATAAAATCCTGTATGCCTTTCTGGCCTATGTACCTGGAAGGAATATTTCGAAGAGAAATTACAAAATACAAGGGAGAAGTTATTAAAATGTTGACAGTCATAAATTAACAGTTGAAAATATTTTCTACAGTGGATTTAAATTATTATTTTGGGAAATATATAAAGTCTATAGATATTGAAGAAATTATTATCCTTAATATGTTAACGAATTACACAAAGTTATGTTAAATTTAATAATTAAATTATTAGGAAGTAGATACTTCTGAATTATGATGATAAAGCAAGAAGGCACCATGAAATCAACCAATTACAACAGGCCAATACTGTTCCTAATTTTATTACTATCACTTACACTTCCTTAAGTTGTTTAGCACTTGTATTTTTATAATTTAAAAATTCTACTCATTCAACTGAAACCTCTATTATTAAGCTTACCAGGAGGCATCCATTCAAGAATTTTTGCTTCCAACTGGCAGAAGAGTAGTGTTTTGTGTGTCTGTTTATTGTGCATAATGTGGAGAAAGCATGCGGACAACATGTATAGAGTGGAAAACCAAAAAACCCAAACAAACAAAATGAGCGATAGAGCGAGCGTAATTGTTAGTAATTAGATTACCTCATGGCTACGCTCACAACGTGCTAGGTGGAATTTTCACAGGTAGAATTTGCGTTTCCTGCAATGACATAAAGCGAATCAAGCTTTGGATTTGTGGGACGAGAAGAAGCAAAGAGTCATGTTATATTTTAAAAATGTTTTGATGATTTTGAAAAGGAGACTAATATACTTACCATTCAAGTCCTGAAACTGATGACCCGAAATAAGTCATTCAACCAAATAAATAGGTTATTATTAAAATAAAGAGAGTTAGATTACACAATTTAGCAGGTGGAACCTTTGGCTTTAAATGGAAAAAGAGTGTTATATGTTTCACAAGAATTCACAGATAAAATAGCATCTTTTTTATACACTGTGAGATTCTAATATTGAATTAAATTTAAAGAATTTAAAGCTTGTGGATTGCTACACGTATACTACACATGAAACCATTGCAGAAATATAGTTTTTTGTTATGGTACTTCAATAGTAATTGAGTAGTAGGCTGACTATATGTGCCATTTTGAACGGGATGTGCTGTTATTTTCGTTTTTTTTTGGTCATCTTATCATTTTAATAAAATTGCCAATTTTGTACTATTTTCAATAAAAACTCTGTTATACGTTACAATTGTAATTTATTATTTGTAACCACAATCGTATAACAATGTAATGATTACCAATTGTAGATTGAATAGCTCCCGAGTTGCAATGTTTGTTACTAAGTGTGGTATAGTGAATGGCATACTTTGATAGCAAAGTTTTATTCTGATGAGTCTTTTTATTATTATTATTATTATTATTATTATTATTATTATTATTATTATAAAATATTGTAATATTATATATGATATTATACATATAAGAAGACAGTGAAATTAAGGACCGAATATGGCAAATTTAGAAGAAATTCCTGCTAAATTTTACATTCCAGTATTCTTTCCGCATTACATCCACAATGTTAATTTTGACAAGAATCAATTCAGCCCCATCTTACATCTGTTCCATTAGTTACTGAAGTTTTTTCAGTTTAGATTCTTGCACAAAACTATTAATTTTTAAAAAAATGATAGATTTCCACAAACATTTTCTAAAATCTACAGTTTTTGCTCATTTTCTCACCAAAATAACCAAAGGTTCACTTAAAAAAATATATATATATATTTATTGTCTGTTTTTCTAAGGAATATATACACCAGTAATCAGCTTCAAGACTTGAGAGGAAGGTACTTGTCTACTTTTCAGTTCTCAATACAGTTTCATTCTGAATTTCAATTGAAGTTACAATTTATGCCAAGCCCGTAGCCAGGAGTGCACTGCGCCCATTTTTTGCCCCCTCTAGATTTTTAACATTTAAAAGAATAAAAATCGATTCAAGCAGTACTTTGGAAATTTCCATTAAATAGCTTTTGAAATGTATAGTACATCAGCTTTTATTTGTGATACTGTTTTTTGAGGTGGACTACAACAATAACTACAGTATAATCAGTTATATAGCCTACATAATATTACATTGAAACTACTGACTATAACAAATTTTGCAAAATCAGAGTAAAGAAAGTTAGCTTTATAAGTATTATGCTTGACTATTAATAATTTTTACTGGTAAATAAATGTTTAATCCTTCCACTCTTCTCTTAAAAGTCGACAATTTGTTGTAATTTTCAATATCTTAATTTCAGTATCCGCAGTTTGTGTCAATAAATTATTTTTACCTGGTGGTGCCCCCTCTGAAATTTGATTTGCCATTGAAAACTTCACCCTGGCTACAAGCCTGATTTATGCGAATGATAATTTATCTCATAATATTAAATTATAATACTATTTAAAACAATAATTTCTACAACCTAATTTATTAAAAATACATGAAATATTTACTGTATAATATTTAATTTTCATAAATTTAATAGTTTTGATTTTATTGTATTATTGAAACACACTTACAGTTTTAGAAATGCTGTCGTTTTAATTTTAAAGATATGAGCGGTGAACAGCCTAAATTAAACAAGAATAAGTGCCTCTATATCTATATATCAACTAATCAGTCATACAGTATTGTGTAACAACAAAGGATGGAACTAATTTATTGTCTTACAGATTAAAGTAATAGCATGCTTTCATCATAAGATTTTCTCTTTCCCCAGTCATATACACATATTTACAATATATTCCATGAATATAGTCAATAATAAGAATTAATGAAATCTAAGATTATTGATTTCACAGAAGTTTTAAATTTTTAAACCGTAAGATCCAACTTACAATGCTTGAGGGATTTTCTTTCCTTCTGTCATTCAGTTTATTTCTTTCCTTTCCTATTTTAAAAGATCAGATAGTAAGAGATATAAAGTTTGATATTGATGATTACATCAGGCCTTGTATAATAATTCTGAAGGTAGCATTTTTATCATCTTCTAAAATGAAAATGAGAATGATATTCAAGATAGAAACTATAGATAGAGGAAGTATAGGAAGTATTGTTCTTGACTCCCAAATTCGAAGTAGAGTTTTTAACATAAATACACGTTTTGAGGTCTCCTGAATCCAAAAACACTATTTAAGGAAAAATGTCTGTGTGTGTGTATATGTGTGTTAACAGCCTAGCTCCAGAACGGAAAATCCTATGAAAACAAAATTTTGTGCTTATGTTTGGTACCTTCTGAGGATGTGACTTGGAGATTGGCAACAACTTTCTCTTATTTTTAAGGGTGCTTAGGAAAATATTTGGGCCTAAGAGAGATGAAAATGGGGACTGGAGAAAACTGCATAACAATGAGCTTCATGACCTGTACTCTTCACCAGACATAATAAGGGTAATTAAATCACGGAGGATGAAATGGGCTGGACATGTTACAAGCATGGGGGAGGAAAGACATATCTAAAAAGTATTGACTGGGAGACCCGAAGGGAAAAGACCACCTGGAAAACCTAGACGTAGGTGGGAGGACAATATTAGAATAGATTTAAAGGAAGTAGGATTTGCGAGGGATGATTGGAAGAGTCAGCACAGAATAGAATTGAATGTCGGGCTCAGGTAAGCACAGCAATGAACCTTCGGGTTCCATAAAATAGATAATATTCCTTTAGCTTGCTGAGGAATTGTCTATTGCCATTAGTAAGTATGGACAGGCATATTGCTATGGTAGTACAGAGAGCCACAGATTGTAAAATCCCGGTTATGGCACTGAACTTTTTAGTCTGACTCTACCACTCCAAACTTACAAGGAAACTAACAGAAAAATTGCTTCTTTGGAGTATATTCACATAATTTACAAAATATAAGCTACAATGAAAATAACAAAAAGTTGTGTTACAAAATACAAACTTTCAAAATCTATCTATTTCATTGTATCTAAAGCATTTCTATAATATGTAGGACCAGGATTTGTATCCTTTCATGCAAATAAAATAAGACCATTCTGTTCTCTCATGAAAAGCTTGCAGCCATAAAAAAAGCCTCTTAGCAAAAAGTAATCCAGTTTGATGCCATATAAAATCCTAGTAGCATCATCTATCAGTAACTAATACCCCATGGCTCAAGCAACAGTGAAAACATTGGGAAAGAGTGCTATAAAAAACATATAAAACATGCTTATGCAAAAGATAAGTGTATGATACAGGTCAGTGAATTGCTAAGCCAGAATTACAAAGTAGGCAATATTTTACAAGATACAGTATTTTAACAAAATAGACCAAGAGCAACAATGAAGGAATTCTTTATTTGTGTAGACTTAAATCATATCATTCATTTCCATTTTGTAATTTATGTAAAGGGAGTTGGGTGGATAAAGGAAAAATGTTCATCTGCATGTCTACTTGATGTTTGGGGTTCAAATATCTGTTAATTAAATTTCCTATGAAAATAATACTTATGAACTAATTTCTTAAATGTTGAGCAAATTATCCGACATATTTTATTCTGAAATATATATTTTTAAAAAGAAGTATTAATCGATAGAAAAAATATCTTTTTGTCCATAATCATGTATAAAATAATCCTTTTCACTCTTGTGTCTAACTTGATTACTGTATTAAAAAATTAGATAGAAAAGTCATTAGCAGTACAATGTATTTTACCTTGGCAAACTTTGCAAACCGCATTCCTGCATCATCAGCGGTTTACCAAGTAAACAAACACAGCTAAAGTGTTTTAATACCAGTACCTAATAAAAATGTTACTGTTCTGTATATTTTCAGAATTTCTCTTATGTAGTTTAAACAAGTGTTTAATATAAAGGAATTTGTCGTGACACCTAAAAGTACCAAAAATTCAAAAAATAAAAGAAAAAAGTGCTAATTTTGACATAATATATATATTGTTTAAAGAGAAACAGTTAATATAAAAACATAACTGAAAACTGACTGCTTTGGGAAGAAGTAGTCTAATTGATGATGTGAGAGCAAGGAACTTTAGTTTTTTTCTTTGTAATTAGACTTGTTTACTCTGAAATAATTTTACTCAGAGCTGTAGTCCCAAAATTTTGACAGAGAAGCTTTTAGTAGAAGTTGAAATAATTTTTTTAGCCTGCAAAGAAGCATGTAAAATAAGACATTTATGAATGAAAAACTTTAATTTCTACAACAAATTTTTCAAAATCTCTAGCTAATTTGAGGGTGATGTGCCCATAATTTGGCTTAAAAGAGGCAAAGTGTTCTAAGATTTCAAAAGATGGAATTCAGTTTATTGATCACATTTGTACAAGGACTATATTCAAAATTAGTTTGAAAACCACCCTATTTCGATTCTAGAGTATAACATTCTTCAATATTTGGTTAATAATTTGATGTGTCACCAGAACTTTTTGTATGAACTCTCGAATAGGTCTCTCGGCAATGGTAGATTGGCCAAATATGTAAATAAATCAATAAAAATGTAAATAAAAGAAATAGATATGTATGTAAAGAAATAAATAAAACATGAAATCAGTAGGTATAGGCCTAAACAAAGAAACAGTTAATGCATATGCTGAGAAGTCAGCTTAAGCACCATTGATTTTACAGTACGCTCACGGATTAACTGAACCTTCTGACTTTAACTCAGGTTCATGGATGTCTATTGAAGATTTCAATTTATTACATGAATGAGTCCCCAAATTACATATAGACTAAGCTTTAATGCTTCTCAAAAAACCTGAATTAAAATGGAATAGAATGTTTAAATTTCAGCAGAATCTAATTTCATATTAACTGAGTTTAATTTCACACAAAACAACATATATACACAATGTCAAGTCTAGAATTATTTTGACAATACCGGTATATTACTTTACATTTTTCTACAATTTAAAATTGATTATAAGGAGATATGGATTCCTATCTCATTAGACTAATGTTCTCACAGAAAAAATACAGCAAAACTGGAATTAAAATTAAATCACATTTTAGGTTGTCAACCCATACCATAGGTATAGGTAGGGGAAGTAGGCTACTGTGTTCGACCCTAAAATCCTAGGTTGAGTTTTCGGCAATAACTCTTTATTACTATTTATTGTCTTTTCTTTTTAAGCAAGTACCGCTAATATATTCAGGTCAAATCTTGATTCGAAAACTTCATATAGCAAGATTGATAAAGGCAATGTTCTTTATATTATGGTACATATTATTCTGAGGGTTTTAAAGATTATTTTATAATTTACTGTTATTGAAATTTTGTAATTTTCTAACTGTATTATATAATGTTCAAAAAAGTGGCCATGTTTTCACAGTGAATTTTTCAGTTATCTGAGCATTTAAACAAAACTTTTGCAATTTATTAACAATTAATTGCTATTTATATAGACCTACTTTGTTAAGACTAAAGAATTAAACAACACTTATGCTTCAATTCGATTTAAAAAGCTGGTAAATGAAGCATAAATATTTAGTTCAACTCATATTATATTTATTTTATTCTGTATCTGTTTAAATGTCTGTATCTGTGAATAAGTAAAATTTGAGAACAGAAGAATGTATCAAAATAAAATTTTACACTTTATTTGCATTAGATATCTTCTGGGATCTGACATGAAAATTGGCAACAACTTTTTCTTACTTTTACTACAACATTAGAAGAAAAAGACATTATTTTTCACGAATTTCTCGAAATGGTTTTAACAATTTGTTTCAATTTTGTATGCAAGAGTTACAACCTTAAAATAATTTTTCATAAAAATTCTCTGAAGGATAGCTGTAAGAAGCTATTCTTTTGTTTATAAATTCTTAATGAAAAGAAAGCTACGATTAACAGTTCTTGTGAATTGTAAATGGTCATATGGATAGGTAGGATAAGCTGAGCTATCCGGAAAAATTTTGAGGACTGTTTTATCTAAAGGCACTGATACTGGCAAATGATTAGAACACTGCACCTCAGGACCAACCAACCTGAGACCATGACCCAGTAACCAGGAAAATTAAAAAATTAAAAAAAAAAAAAAATGAAATGAAATAGATAACTGTCTAGTATCTGTACTGCAATAAAACACTGCCATGAACATAATAGTATATTGCGACACAAGGGCGGAAAGGCACGTTTACGGGTCGAGGAAACAGATTGAAAACCCGAGGCGCAGCCGAGGGTTTTTAAGTTTTCGAGACCCGTAAATGCCTTTACGGTCCGTGTGTTGCATGCTATTTTTTGCACGACGGTTACTTATATCAATTTAATTATATTAATTGTGATATTACCTGAAAATATTATGTAAATACAGACTTGAAGAATGGTGCTTATTTCAGAAAGGGATTCGCATTTGTTATTGTTTATGGCAAGCGAATATTTATAAAGCGGGGAGGCCTTGGTCATTTCTGCTCGCAAATAAGCATTTGCGGGCGGTAAAGTAACTTTCCGCCCATCGCCCCTAGCAACAATTCACTTTCCGCCCGTCGCCCCTAGCAACAAGATTGCGTGTGGTAATGTCAAGTTACGAGCCATGTAAACAACTGTCGTAAGAAACACTTACTAGCTAAGGAGTGCAAAAAAGAAGTTACTGCAGCGTGGAATATTCCACTGCAGCATACATTACAAAATAAATAAGGAATTATGAACTGAACTGAAAAGCAAACCCAAGCGTAGTCGAAGATAGAGTACGGTATAGCTTAACTCAAACAATGAATGTGAGGAATTAAAGTGTAGTTATACTGTATGCACTAATGCTAAATTTTAGATAACTAAATAAATATGAAGTGTAGACCAGAAAGAAGAAGGAAAACCATAAAAATTTATATTGCTTTTTCTGTCTAAAATACCTATCAGCCTTCCATTTCATAACTAAAAATCAAAACAGGTTACTTCAGGTGAGAGTGGCAACAGAATATGAACTGTATTCTCATTTAAGATAAAAAATGCTGTCGGAATTTTTTTTTAGGGGGAACACACAAATTTATATGCACTATCTAGCAAGGAGGTGTTGTTTAGAGCTCTCAGCATTCTGCTATGCAATGCAACCAACTTCACCAAGTACACAATGAATCTATGGCAACCACACAGGCAAGGCAATTGTCATGATAAGAACAGGAGATCATGACCCTAATAATGGTTCTTATTAAAAAAGTGTTGCCAAAATATATGCTGATTCCATATGTAGCCTACTTTTTTTCTCCCTGTGTTTATGCTGGAGTGATGAAGAGTAGATTTTTACTTTTCCAGACCACTGTTCTTGTCCATTCCGGCTTGCTTACTGCCATGGAAGACACTTGGATAATGAGTTAAGCTTTAAGGTATTACAGGGCAAATTTTGCTCAGAGGCTCTAGTTTATGCCTGACATTCTCATGGCATAATCTCCTTCCAAGAGGGCTCGTACTGAAGACTTTCTTGCCTCGAAGAATTAACTGGGCTCAACTTGGCGCCTGTCTCGACATTTGTATTCAGATTCCTGCAAGCAACTAGCTTAGACACCAAGTTATTAAATGTACATAGAGATGACCAAAGTGTAGAAAGCGAAATATTCACAGCAGAGCTACTGGTTGCTGAACTCACCCTAACAGAAGTAGAAACAGCTACAGGTAACCCCTCCCCCCCAAAAAAAGAAAAAAAAACACAAATCTCCAAGCATTAACCAAATTCTAGCAGAATTAACTAAGGCAGGTGAGGATTTATTAAACTCTGAGATCCATAAACTCATTCTTATGATTTGGAGAAAGAAATAATTGCAAAAAGAATGGAATGAATCTATTTTTATGCCGATTCATAAAAAGGGAGATAGGACTGAATATAATAACTATCGAGGAATTTTGTCTAATATACTTCCGGCAAGATTAGCTCAATGGAGATCACCAACTTGTAGATCAACCATTGATAAAACATTTTGTATTCACCAAATCTTGGAGAAAAAGTGGGAATATAATAAGTCTGTTCACCAGCTATACATTAATTTTAAGAAAGCATGTGATTCAGTTAGGTGAGACAAATTGTACAATATTCTCATTGGGTTTGGGATACCAAAAAAGTTAGTTGGGTGATCAAAATGTGTGTAAATGAAACCTACAGCAGATATGTTTGCTATTAAAAGTGGCTTCAAGCAAGGAGATGTGCTATCACTTTTACTTTTTAATTTTGCTTTGAAATATGCCATTAGAAAAGTTCAGGAAAACAAGGAAGGCCTAGAATTAAATGGCAATCACCTGATTTTAGCTTATGACACAAAACCAGTGCATAAACTCAATCAGGAGAAATGCAGCCAGCTTTTTCGATGCCTGCAGGAATGTTGGATTAGAAATTAATACAGAAAAATAAATATAAGTATGGTCATGAAACATCAAAAAAATGCACCACAATTTATTAGAGTACCTGGTAGACCATTCGATCAAGTGGAGAAATTCAAATATCTGGGAGCAATAATTACATATACGTACAAATAAAATCAGGTAAACTGATGTAACAAAGTGCCAGAACGCTTTTGTTTAATCAGTGATAATTGCAATTACGATATGCAGAAATGAAGTTATTTTTGTAATACATCTCCAGGTTAAACTCCAGATTGATACATTAAACAGGGCTTGCAGATGAACAAAGGTTTGATTCTTAACCTTAATTCATATTCGTATACATTGATATAAGAAATTCTTAAAATATGTCAACATTTTACAAAATTTCACAGGCAACAATATTAATGAAGTAAGTATAGGCCTACGATTCGCTGACATGGTTGTGTAAGGTTTAGAGCAGCCGTATAGGTTATGAATGAATTAAAGTTAATCTGAAATCAATCTGTCAGGAATTACAAAGGAACGAATAAGAAAAATACTCACATTAAAATATAGTGTAGATATCAGTAGTCATACATACCGATAGAATGTACAATATTATATCAACAGCGCCTGCGTTTAATTATTCAATGGCTAGTTGTGTTTTAAATCTTTTATTTAGATTTATTTATACTGACATCGTTATGAAGAAATGAATCAATGAATATCAATAAACGACTGGCAATTTGTTACGTTATGTTTAGTATACTGTGGGCCATGCAGTATTATTGTAGCGTCTAGTATCCATTACCACAAAATTAATATTTATATTAAATAGGAAATGAAAGCATGCCCTTTAATAAGTAATTAGCCTATTATTTCTACCTACAGAAACTGCTACATCTGATCGTGTCTTGTTTACATTAGTTACGGGAGCTTGGCTGCTGATTGGCTGTCCGCAAGCCAATCTAAATGCTACGGATTTTCGGAGAACGAATATTATATTATAATAGATGTGACCATTAATTACTAGTTATTTTTGTACCGGTCATCTGATTTGGTCCAAATTCAATAGACTTCTTTCCATGGGTGTTATAAATGTATATACCAAGTTTCATGAAAATCCGATAAAGCGTATTTGAGTTATCGTGCCTTTCTATTATACTACCACTAAAAGAGGCACTAAATTGGGCATTACTCCATTACTGCTCAACCAATTTGTTCCAATATCAATAGGCTTCTTCTCATGTACATTGTAAGTGCATATACCAAGTTTCATGAAGATTTGATAAAGCGTATTTGAGTTATCGTGCATACAGACACATGGACATTTCCCGTCCCCCAAACAATCTCATAAAGTACCATACTTGCACTTAATAATATTAAGGTAGGAGTTAAGAGTTGACTTAATTCAAAAAATGCTTGTTTTGATGCAGTTCAGAAACTTTTATCTCCTTGTTTCTTGTTCAGAAATCTAAAAATAATAAAATCAGGTAAACTGATATAACAAAGTGCCAGATGGATTTAATATGCCATATTTCAGAGGAACTATTGAGTTTTAGACCATAGTTTCTTGAGAAAGTATAAATGAAGGAACAAGTGGAATAATTCCTATTGCTAGCATGTCTAATTATTATTTGTCTAAGCCCAGTGCATATTGCAACTTCCAAAGCCCTAAGAGAACATGCGGACAATATTGTTGTAATGAGAAATTAATTACATTTGATGAATTCAGTGTAATATTTTAAAAAATTACGCCCCTAATTGGGCTTTACTCCGGTACCAGTCAACCGATTTGATCCGAAAGCAATAGGCTTTGTGCTATGTATGTTTCATGAAAATCCGACAAAGCATATTTGAGTTGTCACACGTACAGACGCATGGACAGATAGACTGACATTTTCCCATCCCCCAATCAATCTCATAATATACCAATCTGACACTTAATAACTTTCAATTGATAGCTTATGTTGCTTGCCTTTAAAGTGTGTTTTATGTTTTATTAAAGCTGTGTTTTATGTTTATGCGTGTTTTGCGTTTTATAAGAACCTAATGATTAGGTTTTGTTTCCTGGAAATGAACTAATCATGCAATTTCATAACCATACTGGATAATAGCTATTTATGTATCAAGTATGCTAAATAATGCTTTGATTCGACACTCCTCAAATACAATTCAGTAGTTTTTCTAGTATAAACTGTATTCAATTTTAAAAAATCAGAAATGATTGAATAAATACTTTTATGTCTATTGGTAAATAACTGAAAGTTCTCTGAATACAAAACATGAATAAAGTAGCCTACAGATGGTACATAACTGGAGTTTAAAATTATAATGAACATTCTACATAGCGGTTTGCAATATAATTAACTCTAAAACGGTTTTCTAAAAATCTAAAAATATATAGATTGGGCCAAAAGTCATTACACATTTTAATGAAACATACAGTACAATGGAATCAACACTTTATTACAATTTGAGTAATAAGAGTAAACAACAATGTCACATGAACATCGGCTGTTTGAATGAATACCAATGCACTCTACTGTTTACATAAGAAACTATCGGATACAAACCAAAGACGATGGGAAGGTCACAACCAAATTAATAAATTTTTGTTTACAATGGTAGGCCTCGTAAATTTTAGCCCGTTTTGTATTTAAAAAATGAAAAGTTTTTTAATTAATAACTTTTTTGCCTTTAATACTATAACTTGTTTTTTATATTAAATACTGCTGCGTCTGTAATTTTCAACTGCATTCTCATTAATATTAGCTAATTTTACAACTGCCTAAATATTGACTATAGAAAAACTTTAAAAATGTTTCACTCTAATAATAATAATGATGTGTTAGTTTAAAGACATTATCTGGCAAAGGAAACTAAATGTATTCACATGCCTTATCTTCTTCTGGTCCACACTTACCAAAACTTATAAAATGTTACTGTATATTGTTAATGGAAATTTGGCTATCTTGAAAAATTATGAGGGAGAACAATAATAATAATAATAAAAAAAACTTATTTTACAATAAGCACACAGAAATGTTAAATATGGAAAAAAAGATCAAAATAAAAACTCACCTCTGCGGTTCACTGCAGGCAGCAGACTCGAGACGATAATGTCGATCTGCTTCTGTTTCAGACATGCGAATGTCTTCGGAGCCACTCGGGCTCATGTGACGTGCAGAGTGATGTTCCAGTTGCCTAATGAGATCCTCCAAGTTGCGGATACGAATCGGGCCGCAAGGTGGAACTTCATCATCTTCATCTTCTTCTTGTTGAGCGCCATGATGGTGTAATAATGATGATGATCCCTCTACTAGAACTGTGTGTGTCTGTGGACCCTCACACACTTTCTCCTGACTACCAGATCGCTTGTAATCACTGTAGCTACCACCACTACTACACTCAGCTGCAAAAAATGTTCAAATCTAAATTTATTACAACTTTCCACATTTACTGTAGTATAATATATCCAACTGAAGATATTTTAATGAGGCTGAGTCCATGCACTGGAAACTCATTTAAATGTCCCCAGTGCTGGTAGTTTTGCCCACATGTTTTAACTCGAATAATATTTGCCAAGCGTTCTTTTATCTATTTTGGATATTTTTCATGTAGTTTGGTCGCCCCTATGTGTATTCTTTATTTTGACCTTTTATGAATAGCAGAGAAATGTGGCCTGTCTACCACTCTCTTTGCTGCCTTACAGCCCATTATCTTTTGTTACTTTCAAGGTTCTGAAAGAGGGAAGGATATTCATAAACCTGCTTTTACTGGTGTTGTCAACCAATAGAATGAAACATAAACACGAAGAATAGTTCACACAGCTGCAAAA
Organism: Ectobius pallidus; assembly: GCA_964059195.1. Classification (NCBI taxonomy): domain Eukaryota; kingdom Metazoa; phylum Arthropoda; class Insecta; order Blattodea; family Ectobiidae; genus Ectobius; species Ectobius pallidus. Next base: position 91,891,678 of record CAXKWD010000009.1, read on the forward strand.
AACAAACAAACAAACAAACAAAAAACAATAAAAACAGGAATGAGTAAGCTAATAAATAAAATTGAACTACTAATCACTATTATGATACTGTTTATCATTTCATCACTCAAATAATCGCTCCATGATAATTCAATGCATAGAACATAATTTAGTAATTGATCTATTTTATCATTAGGAACACGTTTATTCCTGTTTGAAGGCATATTGCACACGAACTGAGCTGCTCGCTGAAAGACACAATAACATCTAACACAGCTTGAGTCCAGTTCGTGATGAACCTCTTTGGGTTTCCTGCCAGCCCACGAGGCAGACTTGTTAAAAGTCTCCAATACCAATGGGTTAAAGATATTAAATTATGTTAGTGGTGTAAATTACTGTAAAAAAAATCGTAGTTTCAAGTTTTCACTACAATTTCAGGTGAAAATTCATTCTTATCTAAAAATACAGTTTTCAGATATTTAATTCTGCAGATGCATGACAGAAAACTATCGTAGTTTCAAGTTTTCACTACAATTTCAGGTGAAAATTCATTCTTATCTAAAAATACAGTTTTCAGATATTTAATTCTGCAGATGCATGACAGAAAACTATTATAAAGCTGAACTTCTAAAGCTTAAGTGAGGCAAAATACATGTCATGACACAAAACATAAATATCTCAGGCATTGGTGGTGGACTGCTTTGGAACTGACACTCAAGTCTAATTCAATTTTAAATAAAAGAAATCCTTGACTCAACTTTTAGAATCCTGATAACCCTTAGACATAATACAAACTATGCTGTTTGCTACTGGAGATGTTAGAACTAAAGGTAGAACTATAGTTAACTAATGCATAAGAAACCTCTCTCCCCAAAAAACAATGAAAATTGAATGAGAAATTCAAATTACACGGCCTACTGATAATTTCCAGATAATTCTGAATGCTCACAAGTAAATATGAATATTCAGCTTCCTTGTTCATGCTGCCAGTGACTGCCTGAGGCAATAATAACTACAGAATTTTACATCACTTTACGTGGAAGTAAATAAAATAGTTTCTTTTTCCAAAATGGAATCCTTGTTGCTTGCCTCAGAACTTTAGTTGAAAATGGTGATCTGGCAACCACAAATTTCAGGCCTGATATAACTCTGTTATGTGTATCGTAATTTTGGAACATTAGGAAATTAGAAATATGCCCCATTAAATATTGCAGAATATTTAGCATCTTTCACAAATAAAGGACAACTAAACTTTAAAAATCAAAATAACTCAGAATGAAATTTTGGTCAATGTGTCTTTCTTCTGGCAATGACCTTTATTTTGATTTAAACTTCAGTGATTTGAAATAAGAAATTTGACTTCACATCACCAAATAAAGGCTGTATCAATAATTAATATTTTGAAGCATTAATAGTTAATAAACTTAGTGTTTTGCAGTTACATATATTGGTAACACATGCTACGAGGGATGTTCAAAAAGTAAGTTTCATCTTTTTTTTTTTTTTAGTGAAGATGGTACAGCAATTGAAGCAAACAATTGCCATAAGAATCCACACCCATTGCTGGTTCAATGACGGAAGGAGTGTCAGCAGAGGAGAAATGATGCACGAGTAGAGTGCCGAAGAAGAGAGAGTACCAGTAGACTGGCGTGCCTGAGGTTATTTGAGTACAAATCACGATGGCAGACAGACGTGTGATGAAAACGTGGTCGACAATGGAAGTACATGCTGTTATCCGGTATGAATGGGCATGTAGGACTAGTGTGTCCATCACCCATGAACGCCTACAGACTGTGTATGGTGAAGAGGTCATGTCTCATCAAATTGTTGGTTGCTGGTGTTGCATGTACAGTGAAGGAAGGCACCTGTTCCATGCAATGAAAGCCGCACTCTCGGGACGTCACTTCCAAAACAATGCTGAGGTGGAGAAGGCTGTGCGACAATTCCTTGCATAGCAGGGCACCGAGTTTTACCAGAGTGGTTTCTTCAAACTGATTGCAAACTATGACAAATGTCTCAATGTCGGTGGAGACTATGTTTAAAAATAGTGCAAGGTGTATATTTCATGAATGCATGGTGTATTAGTGGTGTATTTGGTGTTTCTGTGTGAAAAAGAAATGACGAAACTTACTTTCAGAACATCCCTCGTATATTAAACTTCTTACAAGGATAATCTATTTGAGAAATATTTATGCTCATTTAATGACACTTTATGAATATTAATACAGCATCGTTGTTATGGCAGAAGTCGTTAACTCCAAAAAAGGTCATTATGAGTTACTGGTATATATAGGCTTACTACTACATTGATGAAAGGATACTTTATAGGCAGGTAAAACTCGCTAATTAATATCCCGACCTGTTTACATGTAATGAATAACTCTTTTTTCACTAAGCCCAAATATACAATGGTTTGTTCAAACTTTAAAACAGCTGTATCTCAAATTTAAGAGTTTGTACTTAGTGACTTCTGCCAGAATGATGATGACAGCATCTTATATTATATCTGCCAGTTAGAATAGGCAACAGATTGACAAACAAAATCTTACTGACAGCATATTGTTCTTATAAACTTTTTCGAATGGAAAGAAGACTAAAAAAGGAAATGTTTATTTTCATACCTAGAGATTTACGAAGTATCTCTTCACTGAGTAGACTACTGCTACCGGAAGGTGTGGCAGCCCCTCTATGGGATGCAGCATTTCTCAGTGCTTCTAAGATATCTTCATGGTAGCCATTAAGGCTCTTGAGCGTTCGTTCTACCTCCGAAATTGCGCCTCCGCCTCCTGCCATCATATCTGGGCCAAGGTTGTTGTCAGATTGAGAGAGGATTTCTTGGTTATCTGACTGTGAGTCTTCTGACCATTTCTCCTTGCAAACATCACCCATCACAGTTCCATATGGTCCTGATTTCTTTAGAATTCCTTTTTCTGGAAGCTTTGATAAATTGTTTGGTGGGAGGTCGATGAATGATACAGTTTCCTCCTCGCCTAAACATGAGAACAGTATATTTGTGTAAATGTGATGAATTGAGTTTTAGAAATTTCAGCAGGTTGGCCTGAAGACTCTCAGTTTACTGAAAACAAATTTTATGGCACTGGTACAGGTTCATTATAGTTTACTCCTTCTTTGAGAAGTGGCATAGCATTTATTTTTTAACATATTGGTAGATCTAAATCAGATAGAATTTGTCATCTGAAGGCACAGTTATGAAATAAAGTGAAAAAATACAAATTCCCTTCAGAACACTTTTTCAAACTCTTGGTTACTATGATTAGTAGACAATATGGCACAGAATTACTTTTTTCTAATAGATTAATGCTTACTGGTCTCTGCATTTTCGTAGATCACTTGGACCTATCGTTTATTGGTCATACCTATTCTTATATGGTAAAGTAAATTCTAATCCATTATTCAGTTCAAAGAAAGAGATATTTGGAATTTTAAACTTGTTATTATGAAGCAATAATATGATGAAAACAAAAGTACATATACCGGTATACAAATCAATAGCAGAAACTATAAAGTTATACGGACCAGAAATGTGGACAGTATATAGTAAGCAAAAAAGCAAAATTATGAGCCACAGAAATGGATTGCAGGAGATCAGCAAGAGAATTAAGGAGAGAAAAATAAGGAATCCTGTACAAAGGAATTAATGAATATAGACATAGATGTCATAGAAATTGTTGAAAGGAATAGATCTAGATGGTATGAGCATGTGAAAAGGATGAATGATGGAAGATTGCCCAAGGCAGTGATAAAGTGGGAACCTGATGGAAGAAGAAGAAGAAAAGGAAGGCCCCGACTGATACCTGGATGGCATAAGAGGATGCATCGTAGCTAGAGGACTACATGATGAAGATGCAATGGATAGATGATAGTGAAGGAGCAAGTTTATTCTATGTTTTAGTTAGAACAATTATGTTCCCTTTTTCATTGAGATGATCATGAACTTAAATTCTGAAGACCGACCCGAAAAAGCTATTCCGCAGCCTAACTATGGGAACACAGATTCTACAAATACAATAACCAAAATAAGTGAACGTAATGTCTAACAAGTTTTTTAATGGTACTGGTGTAAAAAAACCACAAACAAGATGGGTCCATACTCAAAATAAGTTATTTACTTTATACAGCACTTGAATAAAAAAATCTGGATAATATATTGCCACTTCTTATATCAAAGAAGATAGTAAACTATATTGCTAGAATTAATATCCAAAGGAGTCTGACAGCAACTTTTGTTGGTATGTACTTTTGTATCATGTAATGAATTTCCTTATATGAAAATATCTGTTGGCCCTTTTCAGAAATATTTTTCCAAAGGCGGAATATATAATAAACAGTTGCCAAACAGACTGCATGATCCACATATGGATCATTATCAGACCACGGAACTTCATAAGGGTGTATGTTTATATTAATTTAATATATTGAAAATATATTCTTTCTTTTAGTTAACATGATTCTTGGGGTCACATCAAGTGACATTAATTTTGAACTTAACATTTATCTGAGAATAATTTTCTAGAAATTTTTATGCCTTTTTTCTGCTATGCCTTATTTAATAACACATGTAATTCTTCCCTTTTTTGGCTGGTTTACGGCATCATTACATATTTTCATCATAAAAGCCATTGCACTTTATATTAAATTAATGTTGAAATAAGTCAGTACAGCTATTATTGTGGGGTTATTGATCGATATAATTTAAACTGATGAACACTATATATGAAATGGAAAGTTATAATAGAATGAGTAACTAGGACTCACATGGTTGGTGCACCATTTAAAGCAGATTTGGCAGGCAAGGTTACAAGAACAATATTTTGTCAGCATTATTTTATAAATCACAGATACTGGTACATCTACTATATCTCTAACACTAAGTACTACATTTCAACTTTTTTCCTTAAATTGTAAGGTAGTTTTGAAGTGCAGTTTACTTCTAGTATTTCCGTTCTTTGATCTGTTGATCATTATTGAAACAAAATCAAATGGGCCAGAGAAATTGTGATTACAAGATTTTTCCTACTGACATTAAAGTAAGATTCTGTCAGAAATATGAGTAACTTCTTCTCTTAAATTGGCTTTAGGTACATATTTAGAACATTTTGGCAATATTTATGTTATTTCTTGGATTTTTTCCTTCAATAAAATTATAATTTATTATAATTATTAATATTTTAGTTATTATAAATTATTATTTCATGAAAACTTTTGTTATCCCTTGTAGATTTTTTCAGCATTTATTTATTGATTTGCTTGTCAACTTGTTTACCAGATTCAACATAATATGTCACAAGATCAATCTTAGCATTTTATTTTATTTTGACTAATTTATATTTATATGAGAGTAGTTTTTGATTGTAGTATAAAAATGCACATATTTAGTGGTAGAAAGCAAAATTTAAATGAACTGTTTTATTAAATATTAATAAAACCTCATATTGCTTTAAGAAATAATAAAAAATTTTAAAACTCTTTTACCTCTTTTCAATGATTTTCATGGTGTGGATGTTTGAGCATTGAAATGTTATTATATAAAGTTCCGTGGCCTAATTATTAGTGCTAATTTTTTAAATTATTTAATTTTACTAGAGATGTGCTGACCTTATTGCATGGCATTGTTAATGTAGCTATAAAGATGAGGCATCTACTTTATGAAATTATGAGGGATAAAAAATTACCTTGCTTTCTTGTGGATAAAATATGAGATTTTCTAAGCAAACACAGAGAAAAGGAAAAAACAACGGTAGTGTGAATTTCCCCTGGAAAATAAATTTAGAACACACTGAGTTTCTGAATTTTCAAATCAGAATAACTCATTGGTGTGGTAACTTCTATAACAATTTCACTGCTACTGATGTACATATACATCATCGCAAAAACTGCATAAAACCAGATATTTAAAATCGATAGAGTAATGCTTTATGTTCAAATATGAGGAATGGTACAATGATCTTATCAATATTGAAATGTTGTAAGGATGGCAAAATATTTTTTTTTCAATGGGTCAGAAATTCAGGATGTCTTAGCAGGTAAGAAGTAGAAAAAAATATGATACATTACATTACTATTATACACAATTTAAAGAAATGGATCCCAATAAAAGTAAAAAAGCAAGTAGTATACTTATAAAATGACCCCTTACAAAATAGAGTAAGAGACTAGGGAATAGCAATTTCAACATGACTGAGATAGGTAGTAGATATCTGGTGAGTCTGCAGATGAACTAGTGAAAATGATCAATATTAGAAATGTTTATCTGAGTTGTATTGCTATTCATGGAAATCAGTTATTACATTAGAATTTTCTTCATTGATTTCAAACTTAAAAACACACAGATCTCACTTGATAAAGGTTTATATTAATGTAAATTCAGCACTGGAAGGGTGAAAATTCCTCTTTCTCTCCTTTGCTAGTACTTAAAAGTACAGTATAATTCCAATTATCCACTCTCTTGTCTATCACTTTGAGACAATTTTCAAGTGGGTTTTGCAGCACCGAACATTGGAAAACCCTTTTTCAGGGCCGATAATTTGTGAAAAAGCAAAACTTTCAGCCAACAAAATGGACAGTTTGTCAGCACAACAACTGACCTTGAGTAATATGTTCAAGATGTGACACTTTATGCAAGTACAGTGACTTACTGTATCATTTAGTTATTTTCTAAAGAAATTTTCTTTTCTCATGATTTATCCAATTATCTGGATATGTGATTATCTGAATCAGGTCTGGTCCCAATTTGTAGATGCTCAGCATGATAATATGGTTGTAAAAATTTCCCACAGGACAACTTATTCCTAAAAATGCCATGCATTTAGGTGTAGCACTCTCTTCATATAATTACCTTTATTTAAAATAATCTATGATTTTCTATACAGAAGTGTAGTAAAAGTGACACCTTAGTTATGTTAATATTGAAGGATACTCTATTTAAAACATTTCATATTACAATAGTAGTTTATAATTTTAGGTTGAAGGGCAACATTCACAAAGGTATAAAATAAATACAATTCAAATAGAAAACTTTAGCGTACCGGTAGTTAAGTGCATTGTAAGAAATATTTTGAAGAACTTTAAAAAGGGTATCCTTCAATTGGTATATGGTGGTGTAACTTGAAAGGTAGAATGGACTTATTCTTAAATTGTTAGGATGGCAAAATATTTTTCTTCAACGGGCCTGTATCTCAGGATGTCTTAGCAGGTAAGAAGTAGACAAAATTTGATTAAAGAAATCAGCCATTTCATAAATACGGGTGGGACATTCTGACAAATTATAAAAGCTATTTTTGTTTATTACATATCATAAATAATAAACTAGAATTGGTTCTTCACATTCTGTAAAATTTACAATGCCTTCTCCTTCACACTACATGCAAAGCGTTATTTAAAATTTATTCTGAATATTTTAAATTTGTTTTTCAAAATCTGTTACGGGTGGGACATAATTTGGACACTGATTTTAATGATGCAAAACAAAAGCTCATTTTCTATTCTGCTATTACTGTTAGGGTCTTAATGTTGTTATTAATGAAGGTATGAGGGATTAAATACAAATTATAAACTGTTTCCAGGTTGTCAAAACATTTATTTAACTCATTAATAATAATTTAACAAAACTATCACTGTTACGGGTGGGACAAAAATTCCCTTGTTTGTTATTTTACATAGTAATTAACCACACATATTTTTTGAAGTTAATCTTATACCAAATTGTACCTTAAGATGTATATTTTCTCAAATGAAAATGGACATGGCTGATTACTCTTGACTACTTGGTATTAAAGAGTGTTAAAATCATGCTAAAAATGGCAAAAAAAAGTAACTCAATGCAATAAATAAGTAAATCGACAGATTTTACACATGAAACCACTTCAGATACACCTAAGTCCTTAAAATTCAGAGAATTTGAGGTTTTAAACTTATTTTTGACCACCCAATTGCAATAATTTTATAACTTCTCTCTTTGAGGGAAAAATTCCATTATTTTATGAAATGGCTGAAATTACTCTTAAACCAATTTTAAGAAATGTGTCCCAATAAAAGTAATAAAAGCGAAATGTCCCTTACGAAGTGGAGTAAAAGAGTCTAGGGAACAGAAATTTCAACTTGACTGAGGTGGATGGTAACTATGATATTTGGAGTGTCTGCAGATGACCAGTGTCATACCATACTGGAAATGTTTATATGAGTTTTTATTCTTGCTATAGCCTGTGGTTAGAAATACAATTTCATTTTTAAACTATGGGAAATTAAAGTTATTTTGCCATCCCTCCATATGAAGCACATTTTTTGGTAACACTCACCTGAATGGGTGGCATCCTCCTCGCTTCCAGAGGTCATCCCCATTCGTTTCATTTTCTGCAATTTATGCTCTCTGTAGGAAAAGAAAACAAACAACCCCAGGAGCACACAACACTTATCTTAAATTAAACGAGTGCATGCATACAACAATTTCTCAAACTATACTAAAATAGTTATGACTGTGTGCATTGTAATTCTGATGTAGCAGGTCTGGAAAAGTCTGCATTAGTTAGGAATGATACTTAAAATTTGATACTATTTTTATCAAGCCATTAATAATTTCGGCTTTGCGAACTGTGAGAAGGAGTCTTAACCATATACCAATATAGACACAAATGTAACAAGTTACTGTTTCATTACTTGTAGTTTTGTTAGTTTATTTAGGGACCCATGTGATAATTTTGCTCATTGAACCTTCCTCCCCCCCCTAAAGAATTTAGTCTCTTGTTGGGTTGTTCAAATTAAATATTCAGCGAAGTATACACACAAAAGAGAACAGAAAGTTTATTAATTTGAATGTATTTACAAATTACAATAATTCTTTGCATACAATATTTGATGTCAGAATTCATTTTAATTTTTTGTTTCTCATTTTTAGTTAATGACACGAAAATAGTGATATTTAGTGACTCTTGAAAGGCTTCATAGAGTTTTCCTGAGCAATTACAGCATTCGGCATGTATAACCCGGCTCTTTGAAGCATTTGCCACTGACATTTGTTTTAGGGATTGCAAAGACAACCTTCCTGTGGGAACTGTCTTCTGGTCATTTTGAAAGGCATGGCTGGATCAGATGAGGTGAGATTAATGCCTGGTATGACAACAGTTTTCCCTGAGTTTTACCGCAGCCTCAATAAAGCCTGAGTTTGTACCTTATTCATCGCTTAGTTTTAATATGAGTAATAAAAATTGAACATTCAAACTGTAATGTAAGAGTATTAGAGGCATTTAAAATGCTAGGCTGGCCAACGTATTTTGTAGGCAGAAGTAAATGCAAGTTAATTGTTTTTCATTTTCAACTAATAATGACCAATAAAATAGATCCAAAGACTCCATAATTATAGCTGGTAATATTATTATTAGAAAGAAACGATCAGCAATTCATAGAATAATGATTCAGAAAACCAGTGAGTTGTAAAGTGAAAGCTAGTTTTTAAGTTGCTGGTACATATTTTTATAAACAAATAGACAATGCATACAGTCATGTTATAATCTGATTGAAGGAAGGGAATGCATCTAACATTTAACTAACTATATTATACTTTACTATGATTTTAACATTTTAGAAATCTTGCTAACTTGTTATTTGTTCTAAAAGTTATCTCTCATAGCAGAAGCTGAATTTGAGATATCTGATGCCCTAATTCTTAACAGTTAATATTAATATGGTGCAATGAATTAGTTTGACATATCTAGTTACTGAAATGCTCTATGACTAAATGTATGCCCTATACAACGCATTCATTCACGTAGGAGCAAAGTTTGAGAAATGGACATGAAAGTACTAATACAAAACCCTATTCAGTTTTCACCAGAATAAAATAATAAGTACATATTAATAAAAAAAAGTAATTTCATTTATAATCTTTCTACTGTGTGAATATACATGCTCAAAGAGGGAGGCTGTGATTATCTGCATGCAGAACATAACAGAATTTAACACTTGTCTTTATGGCACTTCTAATAAGGATTTTTTTTTCATTTAACATGACATAATTGTTCATTATGGTAAAGTAGTCTATAAGCTTTTATTTCATTTAACCCTCAAGTGGTAACACAAATTTTATTACCTTATAGGTAACACTGATCCCTCGGATCCTACACATTTTTATTTGCACATTCTTCATGATGTTATTGCATTTAATTCTTATATGTTTGACAGTTTAGTATAATTTTCTTTTTGATAGTCGAAGGTAAAAGAAGTTATTTTAACAGTAGCCGATATTATTTAAAAGGACAAAATTGTGCCACTGAGCATATAAAATTATAACACTTCAGGGTTAAAAACTTTGATTTCCTGCTTCACATATTCTCCTTACACAATCAACTGATGTAAATTCAAACAATATAACAAATCACTGATGCGAAAGAAGAAAAAAGTGACCATCACAGCCATGCTGAGCATCACATAATTATACGAAATAGGTAAAAAGAATCTAATTCATAATCTATAATTTGTCTATAAATATTAATGACTGTCTAGAATTAGTCTATGACATGCAAGTTCAATGCAATTTTATTCTGCTTCCAGGATTTCTCAACTCACTATGCTCGTTTTACAATCATTCTTACTCACAGAATAAAATCTCGCTTTTAACTCTTGTGTCATAAATACTGTATATACCAGGCATTACATTAAAATTTTAAAGCAGAAATTACTTGTTACGAAATTATGAAACTGCTGTGATATTCAGTTTGAGATACCTCACTTTTACATTGATAACAGTTGCTAATATTTTCATGAAACTGTATTGGTCAAATGTTGTAGTTTGACTCAAAGCTTTGAACAGTAATTCTATATTTGCACAAATAATTGATATCATATAATAGAAAATGGCTAGAGGTCATCTCTCAGACCACCTGTTTTTAGAATAGTTTACACATTTGATATCCATTGTGACGATACAGGATTTCTTGGCATTATATTGTGGTTCCCTTTCATCTAAACTGAAAAGAAAAAAACATCAATATGCAACAATCAAAGCTATTTTGATTGTTTTCTAAGAGAGTGAACTATAATTTGTAATTCACTAAAACATCAATATGCAACAATCAAAGCTATTTTGATTGATTTCTAAGAGAGTGAACTATTATTTGTAATACACTAGAAAACAACAGTAACTTGTTTTTGTAAAATTACTGAAAGATAAGTAAAACATTGGTAACACTTACGTTATCGCTAATACCAGTTTATGAAGCCTTCATTTTAAATTTACATCAATGGGTAGCAATAATAATAACATCATGTTTTTACATCAAAGACACACACTCAAATGACACATAGCTCGGCATTCAAGGTTGCCTCATAGTGAAGTCAATATCACAAAAAATAGAGCAAAAGGGTGTAAGGGGCAAATATTAGGCCTACCACTTAAGGGTTAACAGAATAGTGCAAGTTATACCATTTATTTATATATATCAAATATTTCAATAAAGTTTGCTGAAACTGAAATTTGTTTTCTGTGCAAAATACACTTTTGACAAGATGTTTTACACAGTAGGTTTACTGCCATATGGTAGAAATTTGCCAATAGGCCTGCACTTTAATCAATATTTTCTTCACACAGACATATATTACCGGTCTTCATAAAAAAATATAAGGCTGCCATTTCTCAAAAAAAGAAACTTTTCAATGTTCCTTAAGGTACAAGTAAAATGGAACAAGAAACTAATATAAATGTATTTCATGCAAGTGAACTGGCTTAGACACAAGAAAAACGCCTTTATACATTTTATGAGCATGGAATGACTCATGTATGGATGATTTTTCTTTATGTCTAAGTATAGAAATATTATCATGCAACATATGCACAACCTCCCTTTTCACTTTATAAATGTGAACAAATATAATATGCAACATTTCACTGGTCTTCACATTTCTCTGTATTATGCATCCGCTTACAGTAAATTTTAAAGCTATAAATCACTTTATAAAAATGCTATGATTAGTATATTTTTATATTGTATCCTTGAAAACTACATAAATTTTTTTTAATCAACAGAAGGAGTACAGAATATGACATCACACCAACTTTTACAAAGCGGCACAGCTTTCAACAGTTCCTGGGAGTGAACTGTAATATTCTAAGTCATTCTACTTGAAACGGAAATAATTTTTTCTAAATTTGTGATAAAATTAGTAAAAGAATAAATTAAAAGCATGGATCTGAGAATGCCAATTTGAAATCAGTGGTTCAATTACCAGTAGAGAATTTTAGAAAGTGATGACCAGTTAGAACCTCTAGCATAAATCTATATGAAGAACTATTTAACAAACTGCAAGACAAAAATGTTCACAACAATCACTCTTTAGACACAGAGTTCAGTCCGACAAAAATCACTCACAAAATAAGCTAACAATAATTAAGAAAAATATGTATATGAATGATTGCCAGATATCACATTGCTTCAGAATACATCTTAACGAATGAATGTGTAACATCTAAATTCTAAAACAACGATCATGGATAAATAATCCTTTGCACAGATAAAAAATGAAAGAAAATTAACAACAGAAATTTAAGAAGTTAAGAAGCAGTCAGCAAAATAATAACAAACAGTACAATCTATTATGATTTATGAAATGCCTGTAAAGTAATAAAATGTAACATCACCTAAATGAGAATGATCTATTATTTCTAAAATACTTCTATGTGAATGTTTGTTTATTGGGGACTATTACTCCTGAAGAATTTGTGTAGAGAATAGTTCAGTTAGTACAGAATCAAATAATTTATGGTTTAAAAAGGACTGGTATACGTTACTTTTTCTAAATATAAACAAATAATGAAAAATAAAATTAAAATATTTCTACTGTGGGTCCAGGAAAAAATAATTAATGGGTAACTGTCCACAGAAATTGTAGAAAATAAAAGCAATGAATGAACTTTTTCAGCAGAAATATGCAGCAGAATGATGATAAAGCTTTCTGCTGAAACTGTAATGTTTATTTTGATTTTCCTACCTGTTTTTTGTAAGGAATAAATTCCTATCACTCTCAGTCTTTTGCAGAATTAACAGGTTAATAAGAGACTAATTTATTCTTATTTTTGAAGAAACCATTATTAATATAAAAGAATCCATGTCAGAGTGAGAGCTACATGCACTAAAGTTACAAGAACTTTCTTAAGAGGCCATAATGGTACTACCATTAATTCATAGATATATCTAGGACAAATTAATAGCGTTCATGCATTCACAATATTGTGTTCACATATGTAATTTCACGAATGTCACTAGGTACAGTCATTCACAACTATGCTATGGTAAACAGTGAGAATTAGACATAAAAGCTCAGATACCTAAATAAATTGAAAATAGTTTTCTAAAATGCTTTCATGTATTCTATGTTCTTTTATATTTATAATTAGGGCTATCAGTTAGGTTAACGGAAGGAAAACCAATAAATGCTGTTAAGAAAATAACACATTTTTTAAATGTGTGCTCTCTCACTGGTGAGATAAACAGAGATTTCGTACGGTACCATACTAGTAGTAAACTCCTTTAAAATCATCAGAAAAATCCATGGCATAGTACACCAAATAGGCCTATGGCAATTGGCCATTTCATTTTAGAACTTAGAATGACCAAAGGATCTCTAGAAATTCAGAATACAAAGAAAAAAATAGGTTAGGTTTCAAAATTTATTATTTATCTTTATGATAATAAATTTGTAATTATAGACATTATAGGCTATGATAATAAATTTTAAAATTACTGTTAAGTTTACAATGAGTTGTCATGGCCGGCACACTAGGAAAATAATTTCCCTGCCTTACCTAGGGAATTTTCTATTCAAATTTTGTTTTATATTCTTATTTGAAATCATGGCAACACATTCAGTCTTAAGTTTTTGGCCATTAACAGTTACTGTATATTTGCATAACATACTACAGAATTTTCATATTTACATAACAGTACTGTGTTCTATGAGAGACTTGTAGACCTTTATTGGATTATTCAGAAAGAAAGAGTTAACTGGTTACTTCAGGCTGGCCAGATATTTTCTGATTCAACAGGGACATCAACAACAGAATTTAACATACCGTTCAATAAATTCACATTTTGGTTTTGGCATTTTATAATTCAATCACTGGCAACAGGATTCAATTACAAAGATGACATTACAGCACGGGTTTCTCAATATAACAAAGCCAACCAACATGACCAAGCATGGTCAAACTCATACTTAGCATCTTGAACAGTACCATGAATCACGATGAAGCTAGTGACTGTTAACCAGTGTTGCCATAACAATTTTTTCTGGACTGTCCTTGAAGAATCTATATAATAAGAGAAAGTATTTGTCTGTGCACGATGCCTAGCCAAACGTACTCTATGCAGAGATTTTTAACATGGATGGAATGAAGGGTAGCCGAATGAAACTTGAAGCTGATTTTTAATTTTTACTTTCATTTGCGAAATATGAGTGAAAAACTGGCAGACATGATCTTTTGCACTCTTGAAGTAGGCCTACTAGTTTTCAGTAAAATATTTCAATTGTAAAATGAATGCAGGTTGCCTTGTTCTGTATTAAATTTCCGATTGCTATGATTTTGTTAGTCCACTTTGATGGATTCATTTGTTTATAATGTTATGGGATGCAGTGATCTGATTTTGTACTTAGGCGGACAGAAGAGGGGATAATGAATGTAGGTCAAAATAGGAAATTATTGAATGACTTGGACGGAACTCACTATGCAGGGTAAATCGAGGTCGTTTTTCCTAGGCAGCGCTTTCTAATCATGAAATGCACCCCAGAGCCAGATTTTTAGCTGTTTAATGATTAATCATTTAGTTTATGAATGATTCGCAATTAAGTCCTAATATATATAATGTTTTAATTATTTTGCTCTTAAATAAATTATTTAAAAATCTAGTGATTGAATTAATAATCACAGGTAAAGTCATGGACACCTGCTAGTAAAGAATAAAACATTCAGTAACAAATTTAAAATATGGGACAAAGATTTATTCCAGGACAACAGGATGCATTAGAAAAAAAAAAAGAATGTTCCCATATTTTACAGGATGTCTGGGAACCCTAGTTTACACTTTTGAAAGTGAATGGTTACTAAGCAGGGGTGAGTAGGTGGATATTGCTTAGTTAGTATTTTCTGTTTGACAAGGAAAGGATAGGGAAAACTAGATATCATCAGAACTTCTACATTGTCTCAAATAATTGCTTAATACCCATGCATGTCTCTAAGACATGGGTGCCCAACTGTGGCACATCATGTCACTGTGCGGTAGGGGAATTTCTCCCACTACCGTCGCGCTTGACGTCAGCATAAAGCAGTTTCGACGTGACACTGAACATGAAGAACAGGTTTCTTACGTCACAGGAGGATGGGGGACTAAAACATTTCCCCTCAGTTGCTCACCTATGCTCTAAGACATTACATATTGCCGCCTGAACACTGAAAGCACTTGAAGTGAGGGATATAATTGTACAGAATACACTCCTCCTAAGACTCTTGTTATCTCGTTCATTAAGCTTACATTCTTATCACTACAAAGCAGTAGTCTCAAGATATTCTGTTTATCACAATCTCTGAGAATGAAACAATCAATAATCAATAGTGTCTTATTGAGACACAATACTACAGGTAGCTCATTTATTGTTGATGAATGACCTTCAGCAAAGGAGCAATGAGCTAGCCTACTTTCAATAACACGACAGCAAAATAGTTCATGTTGCAATAATAAACAGCTCTACTTCCCTGTGTTCCCATTCGAGAGGACAGTTGACTGCAAAGTTTTGTGTGGCATGGGTGCATGCAAGTGTTTTAATGAGTACTACTTAGTTACGAGTGCTATTTAGTTAGTAACACGACAAGGCCTCCCAAAAAGGAAAACTAAAAGGAAAAACTCTACTTAGTCAAAGTTGCGAGATTATAAATGTGGCTGACATTACTGGAAATGTGACAATTTTCTTTGTAGTTGCTGTACTACTTCAGTGCAGAAACATGTAAGTAATATACACAACATCTGATTGCAGTACCTGCCTCCCTGCGCCAGTGCGCCTGAGTGATCTCCTATATGGTACTTTTAGGCAAATAAATAAAAGTTCTATAACATAAAATTTATTGTACGTGCATCAGTCCTACATAGTTCAAGGACTGAAAATCACCTAGATGGATTTAATTCATCTCAAGCTTTGATGAATTGCTGGCAAGTATGGGCCGACGACATCAAGAAGACCTTTGGGAATCGTTGGACAACAGGGGCCAAAGAGAGAGAGGCATGGAAGCGGAGTATGAGAGAAGCAGCTCAGAACATCAGCGAATAAGGAACTCGTTAAAACGAAGAGTATAAAGACTCATAGGGGATCCTTCTCGGCATGGCTAACCGGGATTGCCCTAAACAAGCCACCTTCCCTTAAAGGAAGAGGCCCGTGCCCCGAGGGGACAAACAAGGGCTATACTATACTATACTATACTTGAATGATAAAGATATTCGTCATTCTGTACACTGAAATTACACCAAATGTGACAGTTATATCAAGTTAAGGTTAGTTTTTTGTTAAATTAATTTAAATTTTAGAATGATATCAAGAATTTGGATTAAGTGAGACAGTTTATCAACTATGGTATCTAAATTGAGGAAAAATAAAATTTTGCATATTCTCAGTGTTTACCAAATAAACATTTAACAAGCAAGCAGTACATAGTGAAAGTAACGGTTTAGAAACAAAGTATATTATAAATGTTGTTAAAGAATACTGAACACACAATATTTTCAAATACAAATGATACAGAGATAAAGTTCTGAGGCTATCTGTTAATGGTACTGGCTATTCATTTTGTATACAAGCCATAGATGCATTTACCCTTCAGAAATTTTTGTCATGTAATTGATTATTTAAAAATTAATTAACCAGAAAGCCTCTTTGTATCTTGTATGGTTCTCAAGGAAAATTCTAGAGTGATAGAGAAAAAGCAATTAAGTCAAAATACCAAAGTTTTAGGAGAGACAAATAACAATTTATTTTCACAGCATTTTTACAATATTTAGATCAGTCCACCCAGATATTTTTACATAATATAAGATACTGCGTAAAAATATATGGTGGTTGGAACTAAATAGAGTAACAATGCTGTGGAAATAAATTGTTTTTTGTCTTTCCTGAAACTTTGGAATTTTGACTCATTCACTTTTTCCCTATCACTCTAGAATTATTCTAAAACAGAAAAGTTGTTTCTTGGAAGATGTTTTTGTTCAATCCATTTTAAATATATGGAATTACACTTCCAACAGCACTACCATTAATTTCCCAATAAAAGAATATGACAATTAAACACAAGTTGGACATATTCTTGATCTCAGAAATGTGAGACTAACAAAATTATATATTATTGGGTTAGGACTAGGTACCGAATAGGCCTATTCTAAAATTAACAGTTTATTCAAGTTTACCAGTGAAAATAGTATCAAGCGAAATGCCACATCAACTACAATAATTTTAATTAATGAATATTTTGAAAAAAGCCATATTTTATTCACAAGAACATATGGGCTTTTATCTTCATTTCTAAATCTTACTTTCACTAAATTGGTTAGGTGAGTGAATGCTACAGAATGAGTTAAAGATGTAACGTCTTAGTTTTAGTTTTTCTTTAAATTCCTTGTGCATTGCGAACAATAGTATTATTCCAATATATTCAAATTGAAACTTCAAGATTTTTTTATGAAAATATAAAATAAAATTTTTGCCTATTTAATTTGATTTAGGTAAAATGAATTAATTTGTTCTTGTCTAGAAATTCTTTATTCATACTGAATTAGAGAAAATAGCCACACAACTAAGACAAATCTGTAACTCACTCTGTACCGTCAAAAAATATATGAGATGTATAGAATTGTGACTGTATCAGCAAAAAAAGTGTAGAAGGAAAGAATGAAAGAGAAACAAAAAACAATTGAATTTTCAAAATTTTACATTTGTAAGCGTTGGACCACTTAATAAAACAACATTTTTGTTTTAGTGCAGACATCTATACACCTCATATTTTAGTGTGTATAAGATAGTATGAGTGCATTAAAGGAATATTTTGAATTTACTACTACATTTATGTGTTTTAACTAACTGGAAGCGTGAGGTGAGGCCGCCAGCCGTCATATGGTTCACTGGGCGGAACAGCACCCGCTGCGAATCTCCACCACGACTGACAAAAACAGACATAACAATTCCTCAGTCAGCCCAAACTCTCAGCCTTCTCATAGCTCTCATTCTTTGAAAGGTGGAGGTCCTCAGCAGTTATAACACAAATATACTATACTAAGAGTCCTAATTATCCAATTTTACTACAGATATCTTCCACTTAACACCATCCAAAAATGTTTATAGATAAGAACTGGTGGTACACAGTTGACATTCTAAGAAGAGTATTTTGGGTAACGCTCTATTTAAACTTAAAATTTGAAGCCTTCAGTACCTATTACAGGCGTAGCTAGACTTTTATGCCAGGGTGTGCCTAACTTAAACCCCACTACTTTACAAAAAAAAATTCTTAAAAGGAATAACATAGCTACCAGGCTGCAAATGTTAATTTGATCCATTTGGGGAGGTTATTTAAGTAATATAGAACATTTTAGCATCGTAAGAATGCTATTTCATATTAAGTTATTTGACTGTTTTGATTATAAACAATCAAACTATAGTTCAGAAGGAAACAAAATTAAATTCATACCAGTAACATAAACAGTACTTCTATTGTTAAGATTGTATTTCTCTCTCAGTTCCTTTGTACTGCAGTAGCATGATGCTTTATATCAAATTATAATGCAGAAAATCACAAGATAAAAACGTAAGAGAATAATTAATTAAAAGAGCTGAAGGTGTTACACCTATTTTTGAGTTTTGGTGGGCTTTCTGAGCCCATGGGTTTTTGAGTTTTGGAGGGCTGTCTGGGTGTGCCCAAGCACACCCCATGGCGATACCTATGGTATCAATATTGTATTCTTTAAATAATGACATAAATTAAATAAAAATAAAATACACCATACTTCAGAATATTTTTTGAATAACTGGTTAACTTGTTTACTTACATAAAATATAGTGCATTCTGCAGTTAGAATTACTTAGCATTTGAACATACAAAATATAAAACGAGTTTATAGGAGAAAAAAATACATTCTTATCAATCCTTGAAAATGGAGCCAAAATTTTATTTTTAAATGTAGGAAATACATAATTTTCCAACCCGGCTTGAATACAAAGAAAATTTTTCCACATAAATGTTTGTACTGAATTGAATAACTGTTGATAATTTCATTGACTCTTACTAGTTTTGACAGTCTACAAGAGGTGTTGGTGCATTGACTGGTTACTATGAATGAATTTTCAACAGTTATTCAACTACTAGAAACATTTATGTTCTTCCTCAATCGTTAGAAGAGGTATGCTTTAGATGTCCACTCGGAGTGCAGCGAAACAAACAGGTTTCTTTCATGTACTAACCAGTTTTATCAGCCTACAAATAAAGCTATGCTACTATCATAAGTTTTTAAAGTGCTGTACTTAACATAGTAAGATCAACATTTTGAAATGAAATAAGACTTATTATTAGCCTTCTGAAGTCACCTCTATAAGTCACAGAGCAAAATGATTAACAGTCTGTATGGGAATCTATTTTCTGAAGGATGTAAAAACAAGATTAATTCCAATATATTATGGTCCTATTATTTGAAAGAAATGTAACCACTGAATTATCCTTGCCTATCATAATGTCTTCCCTATTATATATGAAATTAACTGGACACATGAGGTGTTTAGAATACTAATGGCGTAAGCATAAAAGTAAACTCTTACATTATTTTATAAAAACTTAAAAGATTCATTAAGTTTTCCTATGTTTTCAGAGATGAGAAATTTTAAATCGCTACAATGTTATGCAGAGATGAAATCGGAATGGGGTATGGAAGCTTATTTATTTTCATGTAATCGGGAGGAAAGATCCAGTTTGGCCTGGTGGAGACTAGGAATCTGGAGACTGAAAAACTTGAGATGATCGGTACCTAGGGGAATATGCCCATTATGTAACGAGGAAGAGAATGCAAAACATATAATTTTAGAATGTAAGGAAACTGAGAGGTGGAGGGTAAATTTAATTGGTGGTAAATTACTAAAAATTAATAAAGGGGTAGCATATAAGAAGCTATGCATAACAAAAAATAGGGATTTATTGAAAAGAATGGGGAAATTTTTAATTGTAGTTAAAAGCAAATGGTTGAATAAAATAGAAGATAGTAGCAGTAGAAATTCAAGTGAAGTAGGAAATAATATATAGCATACTTGGGTGTTGTTTGTAAGTAATAGGTAGAAATAGTTATAGAATGATTGTTTAGTAATCAAGGGACTGATTGGTAAAGCAGAAATGTAACCAAAGTCCCTGTTGTATGAAGATGAAATAAACCTATGTTATGTTATGTCATTAAGTTTTCCTACACCTATATTAAGAATTAAATTTCAGTTACACTCTTATTAAAATCAGATGAAATGTAATTATATAAAAAATTATTTCAGATGCACTGACTCATGTAAATTTTTATGTGCCTTTAAGGAGGCTCAAACAAAATTTAATTTTCAAAATATGCTACTTAGGGATCCCAGGCGTTTTGATTTCTGTTGTTTATGGGGATGTTCTGTAACTTAGGCCTGTGACCATCGTACACGTAGATGTTTTGATGATGGTGTAATGCTTCTGGTTTCTCTCTTGTTTTATAAATTTAATTCAGTTTTAAATCACTGCATATCAACTTGTCATACAACACTACTTCATAGCACTAGGCCTACTGTTCATAATTTATATAATTTTTATCAGTTCAATCTGGGTCTTGTATATATTTTCTAAATAATTAATTTAATATTTTAGTAATTAATTTCACCTACATAATGAATGTTTAAAGCAGTCAAGCAAGATAAAGACAAAAAGAGAGGATGGAGAAATGTAGACAGAGAAAAATAAGGCACACAAACAGAGGGAGAGTATGAAAAAAAATGCATAGTTTACAGTTAAAGGACAAGCTAGGGAAAAAGCATGTGAATGGAAAGATACAGTATTAAAAGAAAGCAGAAAGAGGACTGTACAGAAGTGGAAAATATAATGAGTTCACATGTTGAAAAAATTGCTTCTCTCTTGTTTTAGTAATTTAATTCAGTTTGAAATCACTGCATATGAACTTGTCATATGTAGCAAAGTATTTCATAGCACTACTGTTCATAATTTATATCACTTGTCATAAGCATCCCACAATGAAAGAATTATTAAACCATTAAGCATTCAACAGTAAGGTTGATTTTGCTTCTATGATTTCTGAAACCGATTTTCCCCTTAATGAAAAGAGCGCTGAGGATTAGCAATTATCTAACCATAACAGAATGGTACGATAAACTTAGAAGAGAGGGATACACATGGTCAAAAATTGGGGTGATATTCCTAAATGGTTTAAAGAATGAAGAGAATTGTGATATGTACAGTAAAGAGGAAGGAATATTAAACCACCTAACAGAATGTGAAGAGGTTAAAAAACGGAGGGAATATATCTGGTAAGCAAAGTGGAATAATTTACAAGGTGAGATTATAATCGTTAAGAAGTTAAAATGCAGGGCAATGAAAATGGGATGGTACTTAAGAAGTACCATTGTCATTTTCAGGAAAATGACAATGTGTGCACGTGTCGTGGCACACGACAGTACATAACATGGCTGTAAGAAGAACCCTATTATTAAAATAATTAATATTCAACTGTTAAGGGATGGCTTCAATGGATGGAGAAGTATTTTGTATATATATATGCTGTACATGTTCAGTAGTGCACTTTAGATATTCACAATAATTCCAGTGACCGGTTGTTCTTGAAAGAATATTTCTAAACTTATGCAATCTAAAACCAAATTAAGAGCAACCCAGGAACAAAATAATTTAGAAGCATTGTTGATCAATTACATTGAGTAAGAATTTACAGCATTCATCGATTCCAGCAAAACCATTGATGAATTTACAAACATGGTTGCCTTTGAGAGATGTAATAAAGGCTAAGTAAAAAGTGTGTAGTTTTTCCAGCTTAGCTCATAAGTTTTATATTTGACGACTCTAATGAAAAGTTCTATTTATGCCTATGGTGTATGAAGATGTTTAATAATAAATATTTTATTCTATTCTACATAATCATAGGGTGTTTCCCACTGGTGATTTATATTATAAGCTATAATAGGATGATGAATAAATTACAAAAAATGTTATAACTATGCCAAATCCATTCATAAGTATGAGAATTTAATGTGCAGAGATTTTAAAACTTAAATTAAATTAGAATTATGAAATAGAGCAGATAGTTTTCTCAACATACATACATACACAACTCTAATTGTTGGAATCATGAAAATTAATGAATCAGAAGTCCTGTATAATGTCAATATATATGAAAGGTTTCACGTTGTTGATAAACAATCCTGGATTTGTTCTGATAAATCATGTTTGGAGATTTTATATGTACAAGTGGAAGATATTTATAATAAAATAGTAAATAACTTAGTTGGGATTAAGTTGTTGAACCCAACAAAAGAAAAGATGACATGAATTAAGCTTAAACAATCCTGTTTGAATAAGATAAACTATTACCTTCCATAACACTGGTAATAATGAAAAATGCCAGCTTATTTATAAACTGAAACATTTATTATTCATAATATTTTTATTGGATAATCAGACTCTGTTGTACATGCTTTCAATTCCCATTCCCATAAAAACTTTAAAATAAATTCATGTTGATCATGTAATCATGTTAACATGTAACAGGTTTCTGATTAATGTGTTAAAAAATGTAAGGTAAGATACTTATCTCAATAATTTTCTAATAGAAAAAAAGATACCAATATTCAACAAAAATCCAACTGTTACTAATACCTTATGTAAGTTACACATACATAGACTATGCTTAATAATATCCAGAATAGGTCTTAAGTCTAGAATTTATTAGTCTTCTAGAATTTATTAGTCTGTGTGTTAAGAAAATCGTATAAATAAATTCAATAAAATAAGCTGAGTGCTTAATTTCTTTCAATAGCTCATTCTTAGGATAATGTAAAATGAATAACATTTTTATGTGTTTGGATGATTATAATGATTAGTACTTTAAGTTAGATACTATTATTTGGAACAAAGCAAGTAGTCTAATCTATCATAGTTACAGACAAGACAAAATGTTATTTTACTTAACCATTTCATTAAGATATTTCTTTTAGTCAGACAAAAGTATTCAACGATTTTCCAACAAAGTTCTACTTCCAAAAAAAGAGTTTTAGTTTAAATTTATTAAATTTTATCAATATATTTATCAATAGTTTGGATGTTGAAATGTTAAAATTTACAACAAACTATTCTTGCAACAGGACAGTTATAACAGTTAGCAGAAATTCTGGTACCAGTACTCAAGGTCGATTAGACCTACATAATTTATAACAGTATACACTTAAATATGACATTAATATTATTGATATTACTATAATTATTATTAAGTTTCGGTAAATTGGTTCTTTGTTTATCGATATTCTAACCTTTTGTAAGTTTTTATAAAATTTTGAGTAGACCTAGAAACTGCGAGATCTAGAAATAAGTATAATTATCTGTATCACCTGAATCGAATACTACACTGGGAATAAATAAGACTAAAATCAAATTATCAAAAAGTAGTTTAGAAATTGTACCCACAAAGTTCTTTACCATGAATTTTCAAGAAAAACAGACACATTTATGCAACAAAATGGAATAACCATAAATAGTGAAATTAAGGAAATGATAAAATTATTTATATTTCTAACTTAACAGCCCTACATCTGGTTAAAGCAATCCCAATTAAATTTTTGGTGTGATTCTTCCAATATCCAGCATAGCATGAACAAATTGAGTTTTATATACTTTTACTTAAATATAAGTTTACATTATGCGAGCTCTGTATTGATTCCTTTCTTCAGTTCCATATCTTTTCTTCCTAGGCAATTCTTTATATACAGTCCATCCTGGTAATAAAATCTGCTTCCAACTGGCGACCAATTACAATTTGTTCAGTCTTGAGGATAGTTATATGTTGACTATTTATGATTTATCTCTTCTTTGTATTTTCAAAATGAAAATAATTGTTCTTTCTTATATACGATCTATACCACCAAGCTGTAGTGCTTATGTTTATGGTTTGAGGCAGATTCCATTAAACTATGAATTTGACCAAATATTTCTTCAAATACAGTGAAGCCTTGGAATGCAAGCATAATTCATTCGGTAAAATTATCTAGGCATCTTTAAATTAAAATCCTTTGAGTACTGGTACAGAATCATAATATAATACAGAAAGCAGTGACTTGTCTATTGTGTTTTTGTTTATTAAAATTGAGCAATAAATTTAGATAGTTGTTCTTCTTAAATTAATAGTTTACTTTTCTACAGAGAAATGATTTTGATATCCCCAAGATTTTGATATTCACAGCTTGGATTCTTAGCAAATAAGTGCACTGCTTTATCTCTAAGGTAAGGCTTTGCAGAATTAAACAAATGGAGTCTCTATCTGACTTCCAAGCCAATGAATATGAAATTTGAAGAAAAAATTTTGGAACCTCTCTTGGATTTGTCAAAGACTCAGCTTATACAAAAAGGAATTAATGTAATTCACAGCTTAAAGTTTTACAGTGCATCTGAAACAAGGTGGGATTAACACAGTTTTCTAATTTTTCCCTCCTATTTAGTAAAGAAAAACTTTTGTTTTTCTTTCTTGAGATATCTTAACTTTGTCTGGTTAAGTACAGTATTTAGCTTTATGATGGCTGAAAATGAATTAAAGTTTAAATTAAACTTATAATATTAGACTTATAATAAGCAAACAATTTGGGTGGGCTAATGATTTAAATTACTGCATACTGTAGTTTCGGAGTTATATGATTTTTAGAGTAATTTATTTTAGTTGATCCATATAATTTAATACCATAAGTACTTAATCAAATGCAAACATAATTTATTTAACAGTTATTTAACATAACATATTCAATTAAAAGTTTTCCAAAAATTTGCATAAGCAAATTATATAAAGAATAAATTAAACACATACATACATATCATTCACTCCTCGAACACTCAGTCCAGGTTTAAGTATTTGTAATTTTAAAGATTCTTTAAAACATACACTATTATAATCATTAAAATTCATGTGTAACAAAGGTGACAAAAGTTAACATCCCACAAATTCCAACATAATAAGGTACCTATAATTCTCTACAGGAACACAAAACATAGATATCTACAGGAATGAAGGTATCTAAAGATTAAATTAATGAAACAATATTGGCCGAATTTGAGAACAGTTTTTTAAATCACATTTTAACATTGTCCTGAATATATTTTCAGATACTATTTAAATTATAGGCCTATAGCATTATAAATCTGTGAAAAATGTGTTTTGCCATTTTAACTATGTTTTGTGGTGAGAACTATGAAATAATAGAGAACTATGCATGAATATGATTGGTTTAAAATAGAGGAGCAGTTATTTCATTCATATAATTAATTAATGATAAAAAGAAAAGACTATGAAGAATTTCAATTATATTAATTTTTCTTTCTAAATTAGTATTTAAATACTGTATCTATAAAAATTACAGTTTGCAAATTATAATTTAAGTTAGTGCTCAGTAATGCCACGTAATGACAAAATAAAATGCAAATAAGTAGTGTCCTCATGGTGCGACACAATTTAAAGTTTGGAATTAAATTTATGAATGTAGAAACATAAATGTTCACTTTAAAAGCAGAATACAATAACATTTATACCATTAGTCATTAATTTCTTCAAATCATGACTATTTTAAAATTTTGCAGACCATTTTTTTCTACATCAGTACATTCTACACTAAATTTATGGCACAATGAAGAACTCCAAGACTAAATTAAGTCTATGGACCAAATTCTCTGGCTCTTTCACATCCCAGTAACTCATTATTTTCCTAATAATTGGCACTCTCTCTATAGGAAAATTAGCATAACTTAAATAGTCTTCGCAGAATGAACCCTTGTCTTGGCAGTTTGTAAAGAAATTAATGAATCATGAGGCCCTACAATCCCTGCATGAAGTCTGAAAATATGAATTGATTTGACATGCTACATGAACCTCAAGACATCTATGGCTATATGCAATAAAATGATTAAGAATTAACAAGCAGTGCTATTTTCTGCTGGTATGTGTACTAGTAAAAAATTTTAGTACATTTATTTTTGACCAAAAACTCCCATTTATACTGCTGAATATGGACATAGCTTTTCCCAAATGACCTTAATAAGTGTTCCAACATCAGCTTATATTATAGCCTTCATCAGTGCATTTGTAAAGTCATCAATGCATCAATCAGAAATTCATCTGAAATTTTAATTACTGGCTGGTGGGATTCTGATCTTTTCCATAAGTTCTCATCAGATTCATCAACTTATAAGATCCATGACAACATAACCTAAACAAACCTATGAACACAAAAAGAAGTACGCTGTTAGAATAGTGGTTAAGTGTGTTTGTAAGGATTTGATGTCAGATTCCTCAGAAATAGAGATAAAAATTATTTTGGCTAAATCTGAAAGAGAGACTGAATAACTGTATGTTACAGCTATAGTGAATTCTTACGACGACACAGATTTTAAGTCACATTTCAGCAATCTCGGATTTTTCTTTCTTTCTTTTTAATTCATTAAAATTAATTTAATATAGATAATTAAATATAATATTAGTAAATTGGGGTATATTATCTGAGAATAAAACTAATGTGCATATCTAATATATCCAAATTCGAAAGTGCGTATGTGGGTGTGCGGATATGTGGGTAGCCTATGTATGTTCCTTATACAAATCTAAATTTCTTGAGCAATCTGCATGAGATTTTGCATACATACCCAGTTCAGCCCGGAAAGTAATGTAGTCAACATTAAAATTCAAACAAACCACTCCTTCCCTTGAAAATTTATATAATTTCTGAGAATATTATACTAAATTAATGAATATGAAATTCAGTTCTCATGACAACTGTGTATTGTTTGCAAGTGTTCACATAAGGCTTTGGAAGTTGCAAGTAACTGGGCTTTACAAATTAGAGATGCTATCGAAGAATGAAATCCACGAAAATAATGCACAATGTGATGCAGTCACATAACTTTCTCTACCGTGGACATGGAGAATATTATTCTCTCTCTTCACATTTTGAAGTAGAATAAGAGGTTGTAATGCAGGGACAGCTTAATCCAGTTGTCTCAGCCTAAGTGTGTGCCAACGAGTATGCTATATCAGAAGTCTGTAAAAAATTCTATCCACTGATAAGTTATTCATCACCATAGGTATTGTATTAGTTGCGAAATAGGAATGATTATTGTATGCTAAGCATGTAAAAAGAGATAAAAGAGGTCGGAACATTTTTATTCCTATGTGCACAGCAAAAGATTGTGTCTCAGATTTTTGGTGAAAAATGTGTGGAAGTGATATTGATTTTATTTATATTTTAGCCCAGAAATGGTTGTAGGACAACATGAAAATGGGATATCAAATATCCCACAAAGACAGTGAAATGTTAAGTTAATGGAATTTTTATTATTTCATATTTCAACCCCTATCAGACATGATATGTAGAAACAATGGATTGCAAATAATTATAAGTTCTCTATGAGCAATAAAATATATATCTAGCCTTTGCTGAGGTAATAGTTTGAGTGTGATAGGTCGTTTTTCTTTGCTTCAATCTCTAGATACCTGTATATGGACTCAAAAATCGAAAGTCCTCTGTAAGTTAATTTCGAATTATAAATTACAAAACCCAAGCGATGCCAGGCCATTTAAGCTAATTATATTATAAAAGTCATTGGTGCTGACTTTGGGGCAAGATACTTTCTGCCTTCCCTTCCCGGCTTTTAAGTTTTTATCATATAAGACCTATGTATAACTATTAAAAATTCAATTCTTGCCCCCTCCAAATATTTCCAAGTCGGAAGGAAAATAGGTACCGTGACAGACAGATTTTCTATATAAATACAGGTGAGTCAATCTGTCAGAAGTTGTTAATTCCAGGGATATCCAGGTTTGTTGATTGTTTGATTTAATAAATGACTATTAAAATCAATTTACATTATCTGAATGTGAATGAATCAGGAAAAATTGTGACATCATAGCTTCATTTGGTGCCATCTTACGCACAATCTATTTAATTTACAAACTCACAATGTTCATTAAGTTGCTTGGTCTCCTTGACAGTGATTTTCAACCTCTACCATAAGTCAATACCTTGTTCCTGAAGGGCAGACATCTAACAACCAACACAAGGAAGGAAGCAAGGAGACGCACAAGTGAAGATGGGCATAGCAGAGAGATAATCACAGTTTGGAAGCTATTGTAATAAAACCAACTCCCTGATTTTTTTTTAAATGGGATAATTACATAATGGGATGAGATGATAGAAAATCCTACTTAGAATTGTTTCCAAAGGCCTGTACAATATTCCTTCAAATGTCAGATTTAATGATTTCTCCTCTTGTTGAATGTGCGGGAATGTAGTAATATTGATATGAGGAGTTTGACGATGATAGAGTACCAGTAAACTTTTTTCTAGAAAATAAAGCACTGATAAGTATGAATTGAATGCAACGTATAACAATTTACCTTTTCACTGCTAACATATTATTTACTGTGCAAACTGGTGGTGCTGAATTAATTTGTGAAATACTTTTGTAATCATTAGTGGACGAACAAATGGAAATGATTTGTTAGTGTTGTCACAACACAGATGATTTAACATGGTTTCAATCAATGGTGCGACACATTGCCCAAAGTATTTAGCTACAGATGACAGCAGAGGACAGAACAGGAATCTATCGTGTCAGGAAGTAGACAACAGATGACACTATATGCTGATTCATTTGGAATCCCCCTCACTGAAAATATCTTTCGTCTATTGGAATGCAAAGAGGTGCTTCGGATATATGCATCAGTAGCATGGCCAGCAGTGATGCACACTGATGGATGTATACAGCTGTAGCATTTGAAGGGTTAATGTATGGATATCTCTGATCATTTCACTGATCAAGCACTTCTTTGCCATATATCTCATAAAATAATAGGCCTATCTATTTCATGATTAATGAATGATTTGTTTTAGTCTGCCAAATAAGTCACAGGTAATAAGGCAACATAAGGTACAATGTTTCTTAGGCATTCTTCTATTTTATGATTGCTCAAATTATACTTGCATCCAGTTTCTGTTTTCAGAAATACAAAGTTGTCCATATTCAGAATGTTCTCTTATGTTATGTTGTTCCAATTAACCAAAAACTCTGTGTGTGGGAGTTCTTCTTAGAAATTTTATCCTCTGATTAAATTATCTCATTCTCACTTTATCTAGACATGAATGAGTTTTCTCTATATTATGTGTAATATATTATATTCATCCTATTATGTTGTGGTCATAAAATGTAAACTATAAGTTAATTCTGTCCGTTCATAAAATCAAGTGATTACAACAGTTATTTTCGTGAAATGTTAAAAAATGTGCTAGAGTTTACTCTGACAAACTTTTACTCTTTTTACGAGTACATTGCATTATTGCATTGCATTGCATTCAACATGCACATTGACAAATTCATAGACAGCAGCAGTATTTGAAACTGTTTGATGAGAATTATTGAACAATACGAGTACTTACATTGTACTGAAAGTTATTTCCAACAACAATTTAATTATTTGATGATCATCAAGAAGGATAAACTTATTGAAATATAAGTTAATTTCATTACAAATTAAAATTTTGTACACAAGCTATGGCCTGCGTAACAAGACCGGTGTAACTAGCGATATGGAAAAATACATGTGAAACAATCCCATTTTTAAGTGTATGTGTTAATATGATTCCATTTCAGATAAATTAAATTTACACAATAGCACAAACTGGTTTATTAGGAATTTTTTAATGTAGTTGATTTATGGCTGTTTTGTTGGACGTGATCATTAGGCAGGTCTTCAGTAATCTATGGGTCGCAGATTTTAGTCCTACCTCAGGCTGAATGTCGAACTTTTTAAGATTGGTCTAAAAAATGTTTATCCAAATGTACCGATAGTGAACTTAATTCTTAAAAGAACCAACAAACTTTTGCTTTATTTTTGTGCTTTGGCCACACAAGCAACTCTTCACAATCATTTTCTCAACTAGAGCCAAGGGGGCGGAATTTATATTGTTCATAGTTGCTTTAATCAGTTTCCAATGTTCGGCAATTTTTTCTTGCATACGGGTACCACATCTATCTCTTTCATATTGCAGTGTTGCCAAAAAAATTAAGAATCATCGAAACAGATTAAGAAATTAGTGCCATCTTTTGGGGAAGCAAACAACTACAGGATGAAATCAAATGATGGAATCACTTCACAATCCATGGGGCATAAAACTGCTCCATACTTAGAAGGCTGTGAGTGAAAACAGTTATGTTTCTGTCTAAGACTAGGCTTTAAATGATTACCTCAACATTTTCTGTATTTCTGCAATGGTTTTCCATAGTTTAAAGCAGAGATACATATGGATATTGATCAAAAAACATAATTGTGACCAATTAATGTTGTGGCATTCTGGTTCATACAAAATACATTAATGTTTCTTGCTGAATTTGAATTTGATAGCTGTTCATGTGAATCATAAAATTTCTGTACATCTCAGGGTAAAAGGTAGCCTACAGTTGGTTGGTAGCTCATGATAATAATGTAATAATAATATGAACCAAAAGATCGTGGGTTTGATTCCTGATTAGCATACCCCTGGGACTTGTCAATTGGTCTAATCATTCTGGTGGGGCTAAGGCCCTGAGAACAAGCTAGGACTTAACAAGAGTAGAACAAGGGGTAAAGGAGGTCAGTGAGTAAAAATCCTGGGAGCCTCAACCTCCAGCAACCCCTAAGGCCTTCAAAGCATGTAATGAGGACCACATTGCTTTATCTTGCACAATTACAATGTTACAAATATAAAGGTTCATTTTGTGCTACACTAGAGATATTTTTAACAAATTTCTTGATAGGCTTACTTGTTGGGAAAAAGTCAGAGAATTGGTCAGGCTAACCAACTTTTTATAGAAAATTATGGTTTCTTCATGTATATTTATGTACTTTTTCATTTCATTTAAATACATCCTTCATAAAATTATGATGTAATGCTTCATACTTGTAAAATCTCTTAATCATGTTATTTAAATTAATGTATTGTATTTTACTTGTTTATTTACTCCATATCGTTTAGGGAAATAGAGTGCTCTTTCATACAACAATATTAAACTTTTACTGCAGAATTTCAAAATAGAGATCCTAAATATTTATTTGAAAGGGTAAAAAGATTACAGTATCCAAACTGGATGCATTTTATATTTACTGAATATAAATTTAAACTCAATGAATACAGAAATGCTTAAACAATTAAATTAATTTACTAAACAATAATTTTTTCTTCTTAAAGTAAATTATGTTTTAAAACATTTATGCCCGGTTTCTACAAACTTGTGAATTACCTATGGGTAAATTACCCATGGACAAATTAGTTCCATTTAACCTACAATGGTATAATGAGCAAGGCCTTGGAGTTGTACAGTTAATTTAATTCAGAAGGCTTTGATTCTCATTGTTATTGATCCTATGAAAGGTTAAATTTTATCCAGCCATCCATGAAAGGACAAATTAACCCAAAGATTTACCCTTGGACAGATCTAGCCCGAGTTTGTAGGAACATTTTTTCTGTCATTTTCATATTTACCTAGAGGACATTTATCTAGAAACTCGCCACAAGTGTAAGTGATTGCTATCTTTAAATTATTTGTGTTTGTGTGGTGTTATTCTTGTGTAAATTGTGTAAATTCTGTGCATTAGATAATTTACCCATAGGTAATTCGCGAGTTTATAGAAACCGGCCATTAATCTACCAATTATATAATGGAATGTGTGCTGTAAGCACTATAAACATTTCTGTTTGTATTTTAATTTACAATTCACTGCAAATTAATACTCTAATGCACCAACTGACTCTTTAAGATCTCATTAGGTCAAAAATATTAGAATGTTCATCTTTCATTCAAATGTGTAAATGATATAATTCTCTATCACTTCAAAATGCTCTTCTGGATTTTGACTTGTCATTGAATCAGTATATAGGACTTCTTCATAAACTGTTATATGTTCCATATGATTTGGCTTAATTTTTAGATTGTCTTGTTAAATTAACTGTAGTTATTGTAAATCATTTATGTATTTTTTTTTCTCTTCTTTATCCTCACACATTCGTTCATTTATTGTATTGAATTTTTATACTGTACAACATGTATTGGCGAAACTACGCCAACTGTAATTGGGATTTATTCCTGTAGTTGGCAGAGTAAAATAAATAAATAAATAAATGATCAAACTTACATTTTCTCTAAATAAATCTTAAAATCTCATGATCAAACTCACTCTTTCTCTTACATAGAATCTTTTCTTATATGAACAGTGCTTTTAATTAGTACATGTTTTCATGTATTCAACTTTATTAAACTGCTCCTCTATTCAGTATATTACAGGAAAAGTAAGTATTAACTCACATAAGTTATTAGAACCTAGTATTTTTTTTTGTGTTCGTGGTGCGTATGATTTATCTCTTACCTATAAGAAGGCATGCTGCCGAATGTTAGAATCTTGTTCACGCTATCCACCGCCACATCCTCTGGGTTATGGTTAGGCCCTTTGGCAGCATACGTCTTCACCATGGGCTTTTTCACATACGGCGGGTCATATTTCGGCATTGTACTCTTCCTTCTGGGAGGGAAATTAAAACAGAAAAGAAAAAAAGAAAGAAAGAAAAGAAAGATAGAGCAAAATAATAATACCTAGCTTAAAAGTCCATGAGGACAATTCTTTTTCTTGATTTTTCTTACTTCATGAATTTTCTTTTTCTAAATTACTTTCAATGCAATTATTATTTTTTTTTTAAAAGTAACTTTCATTTAATCTTAAATCGTGCATAATCCCATCAGGGCAAGTGACTAATATGTAAGCACACCCAGTGCAAAATCAAATATGTGAAATACGTCATATAATAACCTAAATTAATATTTACTAATTCTTTCAATTTGAGCCAAACTTATTTTTAAAAAGACACAAATATAATATTCCAATATTGCAATATTTCATGAATGTTCCATGAAGTCAATACAACTGACATAAATGTAAGGATTTATTCTTTTTCAATTTAGTGGTAATTTTAATAGAACTGGAACATATTCGAGTCTCACATTTCATAGGGGTTGCAGGTATTGAAATTATTTGTGCAAAAATGTCGAGATCTGTATCTTACAATTAAGAGATTCAGGATCGATTTCACCAGCGATATTTAAGTTTAAGTCTCCATTGCATGTCAATTTAAATAAGACTTACTATTTACCGGTAGCTAATCATTCATTTCATGACATGAATAACAGATTAACAGATACTCAAAATTAAGAGCTCGATTTTAACCTGTTAGCAATTTAAGTGTAGCTAAGATGGCGGCTAGAATGGCAATGGAATACAATGGAATACATTATATGTAGACAGTTAAGGGAAGGAATATCATGTCCATTTCCACAAAATAGATAAGTGAGATGGATCAGGGGCAAAAATAAAATAACTTCAACTGATCTAAATGGTCAGGGCCTTGAATGCAGTTTACTCCTAAGTACAATATAACTCTTGAAACTCTTTTCCAATTTACAGAATACTCTTTTGAATAACGGTACTTCTGTGAAACAATGACATAACATATTCATTTGCTGTTTCAAAACCCCAGTCGGCCACGGTGGTCTAGAGGTAGCGTGCCCGCCTCTAGATCCAAAGGTCACAGAATCAAACCCGGCTGCGGTTGATGGGTTTTTCAGGACGTAAAAATCCTGGGCATGGAGTCCTCTGGGAGGGACTTTAAGCTGGGGGGGCCCGTGTCGTAGATTTACGGCACGTAAAAGCACTCCAAGGCTAAATTAGAGCCTCTGGACAAAATTTCTCGGCCCTGTCACGACCAAGATAATGAAGGATTATTATTTTTTCATTCTGTTTGAAGAGGGCCATTTTAACTGATGAAGAGCAGATCTCAAGTTTTTGTTTTGTTTGTTCACAAGATCTACTGTCCACAGAACTACTAGTATTAATATTTATCGCCATCTACATACTTTATCTTAGAGATAAAATTTAAAAACACCTTCCTGTTTTTGTTTTGATACTATCATTTGTCAAAGTTTATTAAAAATGAATTTTGCCTGTTTGGCATAATATGTAAAAGCATCATGGACCTACATTTCTCTTGCAAAATTTGTTGCATTGGTATGACTACAAGAATAAGTTTTTCAGTTAACTACTGCCTCTTAAATAGTCATGGTGAAATGCAGACTCATTTAAAGAGAAGACTTAAACTTAATAAAGTATTAACTAAGAATGACTTAAGTTGTGTTCAGTGAAATCAGTCCTCAGGCTCCTAAACACATTCCTTAGATTGCATTTCCATAAATTTCTGTCTTCAAAGTACAATTAAACCTTTAATGTTTGTCTGTACAGACAACGAAGGCCAAGTTAAGCAGACTGCTAGCCTTGCATTTGCAGGGGAACATTTTAAGTTAAATGACTATTCCAGGTCATTTTATTTACTGATTATTTCAGGCATGGTGATAATTTGCTGGGGGAGATGCTCAATACAAAATATTTTTTATAATAGTCTATATTATGTTTCTGCCAATTTCAGTACTGTAGTTGATTGAGATTCAAGTAGAGGAAGGGTCTGGTACTAGTTCTTTATTACACAATTTTATAACTTAATACCCATATCTTTGACCCATCTTGTAACTACCTTTTGTGTTTATTTCACCTAACGATTAGCTTACTATGGAAGTGTAACACTTGTATATTTTTAAGAATAAAAAAAGAATTAGGAATTGAATTTCAGCCATTTGAGACCTTATAAAATTTTAATTTCTGAGCACTAAAAACATAAATGTCACAGAAATGGTCACTTACAAATTTGTACACCAAAATACAGATTTTTCTTTAACTTTGTTAGTGAGACATATCTTAATGGGATTTTTATATATAGGTAACTAATTTATAAAATTATTGTTCAAGTTATTAGAAGATTTTCCCCCTTCCTTTGATAATATTTGAATTCTCTGTTTATTATGTACTTTAACCAGTAAACTGATTAGTTTCGCCAGGGCAATTCAAATAATAAACTAAGCCTGTATACTCACTACAACCATTTTAAAAATAGAATGAAAATCTTAAGTGAAAGAACATTATATAGAATGCTTAAACAAATTGTCCCATAGTATACAGATTGGAATGGGTATAACCAACTTTGTATGCATTTGCTAGTTATAAGTTTTCTTTGATTTTTTCTTCCAATATTACACTGCAAATGTGCTAGCAACCTTGTGGGAATTACAGTAAATGTACTGTAACAACTATTTAATGTAATGAGCTGAAAATTCATTATTTTGCATAAAACTGATCATAATCAGTACCGGTAATGAATATCACTTCGACATGATTCTAGAAGATATATTACCCAATGAACTCTTTGTCAAAATGTAAGAAACTAGCTTTTAAATTGTTTTATTTGAAAATACATAATAGAAACATTTTTTAAATTCAGATCAGAACTTATTCTTCTGTGATGAATAATTATTCAAGTATGATTTAAGTAGGCTAAATTTTGTTTAGTGGTAAAGTATTGTTCCTCAAGTTTTATTGCTAAATTTAATATAGTACTGGGTAATTCAAAATAAAACTAATTTCATTTAACAATACATAAGTTTGGCTCAAAGAAATTTAGCTTAGAAGTTAACTTAATATAATATACAATTTATTAAAAGTAATTATCTTATATCACACTAAGGATGTGAGCAGAAACTAATATCTTTATTGTTAGCCTTGCAAAACTACATATTTAATATATTAAATAATAGCTACAATATTTATCTTATATATTATAAGAATTTAAAAAACAGTTACTCACAATAGCAGAAGAAATTTTGCATGCTCCAAATATCACACAGAATACAAATTTAACAATTAAGAACAATATATAGAGACAGAAAGTGAAAGAGTAATAAATCAATTTGGCTCGAATTGACAGCATTAAGCTTGGAAGTTAAGAGAATATCAGATGTGATTTACATCGTAAAAGCTACATATTGCTAATAACATTATTTATTACTTTTAAAAAAATAATAAAAAAGAAAGGTCAGAATACTTTTAAAATAATAATGAAAATAATCAGAAGATAGTGATGTCCTTTGCCATCCTTTCTTCTGACATGAGCCAATTTTAATACTCGTTTTTTAACAAATCAGCAACTAATTTATGACTTCATTAGCACATTAGCAAATAGTAGCCTAATATAGATTATCAAGTGCAATTATGTGCAGATTGTGTGTTATAAGCAGTGTTTCTATTTTTTAAGTCCTGGAAATAATATATGTGAGATGTGTTACTTGTGTATAAGTGTAAGAAAAGGACAGAGAAGAAGGGAAGCCACACCCATTCCTTGCAGACACAGCCCAACAGACACACATAGCCACATCAAATCAACTGGGTACCATGACTGAAGACGTGAGACACACAGCAAAAGGAAGTTACATCCATTCCTTCATGACGACCCTGTCCTTCAAGGGCATTGTAATCAGAAATAAGAGGTCCATTATATCATTAAATCAGGTAGAATATGTATAGAGAAACTTAAGTACAATTGTATGACTAATAGATATTAAGAAGTGCAGTTAAGAGTGGGTTGTACAATGTAATAAAGTGCTATTTTCTCAAGTGTTGTGTATTTATAATTGCACCTGTTTAATGAAAATTTAATCATCATTTAATTATAAAAAATAATAATAATAAAAAATAATAATAATTTGTATTGACTAAGGATAAAAAAGGATTGGGTGGAGATGTTTGATAATTTTATCGCTAGCTTTACAATTTTACTACCGTGAAAAGATAGCAATAAACACCAATCTTACAAACATCAGAAAATTTTATAAGGCAGGCCTACTGATTCAACCTCTCATGGCTATACGAAATGAAGTAAATATCTTTCTGTGTCTGCACATAAATGTATTACATAGTATAACGTTCATATTTCTGAAAAACATATAATAGCCTATACTTTAATGACTTTAAAATTCTTCTCCTTTTTTGTATTGGTCTACGAATTTTCATACAACAATGAGAGGTACGATTATGTCCCCTAAATTAAGAACTAATCCAGTTCCTACTAAATTTGATCATTCTGTATACCGGAATACTGATTTAAAAAAAAATTCTCTCATTATTTATTTTCTTGTATCTGTCAGACATGTGAAACATACATTACAATTAAATGTGACAGATACATTAATTTTGAATACATGTGACAGAATTTCTACAGTTCCAATTTGAAATATATAAATTCAAATTAAGATCATCAAATTCATACATAATTCAATCTTTATGATACTCCTTGATGTGTTACCCAAATTAACAAATACATATTTTAAATTTTTTTATTATTGTAAACTTGGTATTATTCCTGGTTGTGTAAAGTATATTCACTTTGTTATTCATTTTTGTATTACAAAAGAGCATAGTTCTGATTTAATAAATTAATTTACTGATATCTATGCTCAGATTTTAGGAAAACTGACCCTATATTTATTTTTATTAATTGAGAAAGTATAGTAGTAAATCAACAATGTTCAGACTATAAAATTACAAATTAAAGAACATTTGTCAAGAATACATCTGAACAGATATTTTGAAATAGAGAATTAACTTCTTTATAAAATTTATAAATCCGTTTGCTTTGAAAAATTTTGTTACAAACACAGAAATTTATTACAGTACACAACCACTTACGAGAGGAAACATTATAAATTTAGATTTTTGTTTACACTGTACTTAAGTTCCCCATCCACATATAACTATTGTGGTTACAATAGACACAATCATGAAGCAGTGTGATATCTTTCAGGCAATCATTGAAGTAAAGGGAAATCTTCATGCATGAAAACTCATCAAATCGTGTTTTTAAATAAACAGACTAGTACTAGTTACCATACCACATATTGTCTGTAGCATTAAACATACTATTCAATACACAGAAGACTGGGATTGTGGAGTTGCCACAAACATAATACATTGCACGCATGATCTTGTGATTAATATTCTAGGTTAGTCTGGCCAAAGGGAATGCAGGTATTTCTATGTATGATAAAAACACAATAGAATTAAAAAAAGTATCTACCTCATCACTACACAGAAAACATTAATGTCGGTGCTTTTAAACATATTTTGATTTGTAGATCTCATCTTTCTTATATAATACCACTATTAATGAAAACTATTAATAATGTGACTAAAGAAAGAGAGATCAGAGTCCATGTTAAGATTACAAAGGGAAAGTAATTTTAACTAACCTACCTACTTCTGAAAGTAGCTACCAGTATTATAAATCTATAGCATTGACTACTAGGCAGTAGGCTATGATAAATTCACAAAAACAGAATCTATTATTACAATAGATTGGAAGTCAAGAATATATACAGGCGCATCTTATTTTCCCACAACTTCAAAACTTCCTGGTTCTGCAGCTGAATCAGCTGTTCGGATTAAAAGGAACAAATACCGCGACATTACAGACAGCTATAATTTTGTAGTGTTTGCTTTGGAAATCTTTGGGCCGTGGTAATCAGAAGCTAAGGATCTGGTCAACGACATAGGAAAAATGCTTCAAGAGATCAGTAGCGACCTTCTGCAACTGAGAATTTACGACAACGAATTGCCATTGCCATTCAAAGAGGCAATGCTGCAAGTATCGTAGACACATTCCCGGTTTCCTTGTTTTTAGATGAAATATTTTATTTATAACACAAACAATTACTTTTAAACTAAACAAATAAGTTATTTAAATAATATTTATGAATCTAATTTGCTGTAGAAATGGTTACATTTTGAATATACTGAATTAAAAGAAAATTAAACAGCTCAAGAAACCATAAATCTACCCTGGAATCTATTATTATATTTCTCTGTTAAATTGTTAATTGAAAAATATATGCTAATAGTACCAAAGAGAAAATAATATTATTTCCTGCTTTGGACTAAGTGTTTCACAATATTTCATCTGAACTCCTTTTAATAGCTGCATGTCTTAATTTCAACAATACATGGATGACAAGCAAAACTGGTTCTCTCACAAGAAAAAAATATTCTTCCCAATTTAAAATCATATAAAAAATAAACAACTTACAACATTCTATGTAATAACATAGGTTCTGTCTCGAGCCAGATTTGAAAGATTTAAACCAAAGGTTGCTTTAGTGGTGAAGACCTACACTGTGTGAAATCTATTGTTTGACTGCATACATTTGGGTCTAGGTGGCTTGAACTCAGTTTACATCTACAATACTGTAATATTGATACACTACTGTCCCTTTGTGTGAAACATGCCAGTGATCCTTATGTTACAGAGAATACTTGAAGTTTCTGAACTAAAGGCCTATATTCAACTTCCTACATATTGATGCACATTCTTTAATGTGAATTTGCAATAATTGAAATATACTTTCTTACAATTTCTCCTTTCATACCACTAAAACATGAACAAACTTAATGGTAAAATAAGATTGTTTTAGTAGGGATTTAATAATAATAATAATTTAAAAAATTAATACTATTAATTTAATACTAAATGATTTCTTATCCAGTTGCTTTATGAATACACATGAGGCAATTTCTATGCCTTTAAGATTGTGCATTATACTGTAACCAAAATTAAACAAATATTAGTTTAAGATTCAGTTATAATCTCTAGGAGGTTTGTCAAAGTTTATCATCAAAACTTCTCCAAAATTGCTAAGGATAGGGTTGTCATATGTCATGGATTTATTGGAGAATCTGTGATTTTGCAATGTAAGAACATACCCAGCCTGAAAAGACTAAAAGTCTGTGTGCACAATTACATTGTACTCTTTACTGACCCTAAACTGTAGACTGTGTGTAACAACGGCAAATTATTTCAGCACAAATGCTATTAATTAACAAAAATATTGGTATCAAAATTATTTGCTGTTCTAATCCAGTGTTTTGATTTTAAAGGAGTTCAAACGAAACTTAAATATAATGAATGTGACATTGCAAATTCCAGTATTTCAGAATATGGTACTAATATTGACTGTCGATTCGATGAATGATATCCTGGTTTTTCACTCCTGAATTACTAGCTAATGAAGTTCATTAGACTTTTGCTTGAATAAACATTTTCTGGTAATATTTAAAAGTCTTCTTTCACAGTTTTATAGAAACACATAAAATAAGTCTATCCACAATGGTTTGCAGTAATTTATTCCTCATAATCTCCCTTTCATTTCACTGTAATTTCATAGTTACCTTTCAGGAGGAGGTGAGAAAAAAACGTTTGCTGAATTTACGATGACTTAGTTGTGACTGCTCACGATCAGTCCAGGAAGCTTCAAGATATGATATTTATTATTACTAAGAAGTTTTCGATTTTGTATTACTGATGAGATTATATTCTACAGAAGAATTACTCCACTACTTATTGGCAGAGCAGATGATTGAAGATTTATTTGGGAGAAAGAAAAAACTTAAAATGACTTCAGGGGCACCAAGTTTTGAAAAATATTGGGTGGGCTCTAAGATTTTAACATTTTCATACTCCCCCCCTTCTTTCGTTCTTCCCTCAGATTTATTATCCTCGCTGATTTAACGAATCTTTCTCGATTCATTCTTTCTATTTGCTTGTTTCACTTTGACTTTCTTCTTTTTTCACTCAATATCGTGAACTCTACACTCTTGGCTTCTATCACAATTCTTTATTTTGTCAATTAATATCCTTCCTGTTATTTTTCTTAATCACAAGTATCATCTAAATTCTAAATTGAACTTTTCCGGGCTCTCCTTATGTATATTTAGAACAGCAATGTGATTATGTTTTTTTCCTGAATGTAAAAAGTTTATTCTTTTACAAAGCGTAAAATATATTATTTCGGCAGTATCTTAGAAAATTGCATTGACAAAGTATGTTTTAAATAAATTAATGAACTTAGGAATGATTTCAAACGATCATGAGCGAGTAAGTAACAAAAGACCTTAATATGTACACCAACAATAGCCTGATTTTTAGTAATGGCAACAAATAGTTATGGTAATAATACACAGCAAATTATTGGGTGGGCTCAAGCCCCATGGGCCCATATAAGTTGGTGCCTTTGAATGACTTAATTTTAAATTGTCATGTTCTTAGAATTTACATTTGAAAAGAAAATTTTACTGTAGTAAGTTCCTAGCTTTTGCATATATCTTATAAGAAAGGGAAAAGAAACTATATTTACTGTTTAGACAAAGTTTTTGCTTAACTCTTCATTTGATTTACTCGAAACATCACTGTTAAACAGTTAAATGACTAGAAATATGCTGGATATTATGCCATAAAATAAAAAGGAGTTAGCCCTATGAACTTGTATTTGCTAGCTCAGTATGCACAAATCTTTAAAAATAAAAAAGGGCCACTAGAATCCTGCTTTGGTGAATGAGCATTAAAGTTAAATTATACTATACTTGCAGCTCTACATGTGTTGAGTTTTATTTAAATCAATTAATTAATTATTTTGACTTTGGATTTTAAGTTGCCCTTAGGCACAGCTTATCACTCAAACCATGAAAACCAATGAACAACGTTATGTATTAAGTAAACAAAATAAGTTCAGTGCCACGTGTTCCCATAAATATGGTAGTGTATGATTTCAACAGAATCACATATTATACCCTCTGTGTTCATTATGTGTCTGTTGTTGATACAAAATTATAATAGAAAGTCCGCAAAAAACCGATAAATGGTACCCCATGTAACAAATAGAAGTCCTTGTCATTTAAAGTGCTGTTTCCAAATTAATATTTTTGTTTGAAGAATGGTATACAGCTCTTATTTTTTCTTCTCCTGATCTATCTTGTATGACCTTTATAATTCATTTCATACCTTACAGTATTAGTCAATAGTATAAGCTTTCTACAACCTTTTTTAAATGCTGGATCTACTGGATCTTGATTAATAAATGACATGGACTTCCTCAAAGCAGACAAAACACTTATCCTGTAAGAAGTTGGTGAAAATATTTTGGATCTTATGGTGTCT
Organism: Ectobius pallidus; assembly: GCA_964059195.1. Classification (NCBI taxonomy): domain Eukaryota; kingdom Metazoa; phylum Arthropoda; class Insecta; order Blattodea; family Ectobiidae; genus Ectobius; species Ectobius pallidus. Next base: position 91,933,915 of record CAXKWD010000009.1, read on the forward strand.
TCTGTTGAAATTTTCCAGAAGGCTTTTTCCCAGGTCACCTTCAGATTTTATTACTGATAACAGGCACTCACTTTGTTGAAATCTATCTTTCTTACCTGTACCATTTTTAGGTATTTTACTAAACTACTTATTTTGAACTAACAGCCTTCAGAAATTCCTCTACTCCTAAGTGGGGAATTAAAACATGGGTGGAAAATTCTACTTGCACTGAACCGGCATTCAGTAACTCATCAATATGCTGATTCACTATCCTTTCATTAGTGTCAATCAGCCGGTTCACATTAGTTTGACGAAACTGATTGTTAAAACTGCTAATATGCAGAACTGGTGTTTAGTCTGTCGACAGAAAGAAAAATATTAAAATGTTATATGAAATTCGCACCTTCTGAATATTGGAATAAATGGAGGAAAATCCAATTGACAGCAATCATTAATTAATTCATCTCTTTCTGACAATTTAGCAAGCTAGCAGAAATAAGGATTCATAACCTAATTTTAGAACTATTAAAAGTGGCAAGGAAAATAATAAAACTGTGAAATCTATATAAGAAAGGAAGTTCATTAAAAAAAAAAAAAAAAACATTGCTACAGAAAAGGTGAATTTTCTACTCCAGAGGTTCTACAATTTTGATCTGTGGAAGCCTACTGTAAAATGTGGGGTTCCACAATAAAATTAGTTTCCTAGTGCATTCTAATTATAAGTTTAAAACACATATTATGAAAGAATACTGAATTAAATTTTAACAAACATTTTAGTTTTTATCCACATTTCAGTAGAAACAAATACATACATGAGCCAAACTGAACATTTTCAATTTTCATTTGGAGACAGGGACAAGTATAGTGGTTTAACTTAAGAGGGGGAAAAAAACAGATGATTTTACTAATAGCAAGCAAAGAGAAAACTGTGAAATCATAAGTGAAGCAAATTTCAAAATGTATCTAACTAAATTCACCTCTTTGTAAGCCACAATAATTATATTTTAATTCTACAACATTAATGGTTTATCAATCATACACCCTACTAAATTATGAAGTTCAGCATGAGTGAATGTGATATGCTATGACTCAAGACAAGGGTGACAAGAGTGAAAATAGCCACATGTGTTGTTTATTTATAGGGTTATATTTTGAAGACCTTTCAATGAAAACAAGAAGCTGAATTTTTGCATGTGGTTTCGTTAACACATTAATTCTGTATTTTTGCATGTGGTTTCGTTAACACATTAATTCTGTAATCAGAATTTCAATGTAAAATTAGGCATGATGGATTTGACACTTTCTTCCATAGATACGAGGGTTATTTCAAAAGTTCTGCACATTGTAAGATAAAATTGAAGAAAATAATTTATTTTACAAAATACCTTTACAGGCCTTCAATATAATCTTCATTCTTGCTTATGACAGCTTCCCAACGTTTTGGCAAATTCTGTATTCTGGATAGGGCACCTTCATTGTTGATCTGTCTGATTGCTCAGATCACCTCACTGGAAGCTTCATCAATTGTAATAAAACGTTTTCCATGGAGTGGTTCCTTCAATTTGGGAAACAAACCAAAGTCTGGTGGGCTCAAATGAGGACTATATCATGGGTGGAGAAGTCTTTCCCATCCACAGACGTGGAAAACGTTTTGTTACAATTGATGAAGCTTCCAATGAGGTGACCTGAGTAATCAGATAGCTCAACAATGGAGGTGCCCTATCCAGAATACAAAATTTTCCAAAACGTTGGGAAGCTGTTATAAGCAAGAATGAAGATTATATTGAAGGCATGTAAAGGTATTTTGCAAAACAAATTATTTTATTCCATTCTATATTACAGTGTGCAGACTTTTTAAATGACCCTCGTATATCTTCTAAATGAGCAGATAGGAAAAACCAAATTTCTTATAAAAAATTTAACAAAGATTCAAGCTAAACATTTTTCTTTTAAAAGCAAAATAAGAACTTCCCTTAATTATTTTTGATTGTTTACTTATATGTTTAAATACATAGACTTTTAAAATATCGAGGTAAATGAAAACTGCAAAAATAAACTGAAATTGAAATTGTAAATAAATACTCCATAACTATTCTCAGAAACCAGTTATGTGGAGATCATGAAGCCTACCTGAGTTGTTCAACATCTTTTGTAATGTTCTTATTCCCTATATATATATTCTTTTTCACTTTCCCATTTATATATTAGTTTAATGTACTTAGCATTCTGTGTCATGGCATTTGCACATTTGCATTTTCAAGTATGTATTCTGAAGCAATGTTTGTTTAGAACTGATTGACAGTATTGTTATGTAGCTATATTTATTCTTACAGTCAACATATACAATGTAGGTTAGTACCTATTTTTTTTAATATGTACATAAAGTGTACAGACTGTCTGAGAGAAATCTGAATAACCGGACGAAGGCAAGAGATACGGGACTACAACGTCTAACACACGTCAAAGAGGTGAAGAATAGTCATGGGAGTTTTAAGATTTGCTTGACTATCATTTTGAAATCCTTTTATCAATACTTTTGTAAAGTAACAGTTTACAAGCAGGCTTTCATTTAAATGAGAACAATATATAATTAAAAGCATCACAAAATTTGTGTAGGCTACCTGTATCCTACAAACCTACCTTAAATTCTGATTGTTAACATTCCGGAATTGACATAACATTGACAAAATTCATAAAAATCACATTTGAGCAGAACGTTAATGGCACTAGCAGCTTAGCAGATATGGCTACTTTATAATTTATGTTACTTAAGTACATTTACAATAATTATTTGTATTTACAGTTCTTGTATTGATAAAGTAATAAATTCTATCAGCTGCTCAATGAGAATGTGCAATCGATTGAAGAACAAGAAATAGTTACGATAACACCGAATATCTACTTTTGTTACTAAATGTAGTGGCTTTGAAAAACATCATTATGTTTCTGGAAACTTGAATTAAATTGATTGTGACTTGTAGTTTTTACTAAATATATTTAATTAATTCCTACAATCTAAAATGATCCTCAATTTTCTCTTTAATTCTAACTTTTAAAATCTAAAACACTATAATATGAAACTTCGTTAGCATTACATATATTGAGCAATTATCAAAAGCATTGTAATATGATGCTATTTACATAAATCCTTCAATCATGAAGGAGATACAGTGCCCTTGATTAGGCTTATTTTAATTGAACAGGTATTGAAATATGATTGCATAAATATTCTTCACCAATGTAACCTAAGTTAGCGACTCATCAAATCTCAATGTTTAAGAACACCGAACCTATAGTGAGCTTACTTACAAAAAAATATATAAAAAAAACAACTGAACATGTGAAACTACCTGCTGCTGATTTGTTTTCTGCTCACTAACCTGAGGCAGAGGGAGAAGTTTTTGTGTACTACGACTGACCTGTAGCAGAGAGCCATCAGAGCAAAAACTATGAAAACCCCCCCTACCACCGACATCAGCATTACAACAAGGAACACTGTGTTCGTACTATGGTAGTTCTCTATACAACACCAATATACAAATAAAAACCCATAAAGGTTGCCATACATTTAAAAATCCATTGTAAAGACATGAAAATACAGTTTTAAAATATATTATTTTTCAAAATAAAATGAGAAGTTAATTAATTTTTCACAAACAAATTTTGAAAATATTGTCCGATCAAAGATTTGAAGTAATGAATAATAATAATTTTAAGCATGGCAACATTTTCAGGATGAAATATTTGCAAAATATTCATTATAGTGGTTAAAACATGTAAGAAAATGTAGCAAAGCCATCCATTGATTTAGAAAATAGAGTAATATGCAGTATTAAAAATATACCACCACCATTAAGATTCATCCCATTTATAAAAATGAAAAGTTGAAATTTTGTCAAAATGGTGTTGCAAAAAGTTCAATGAACATTTAAAGTCACTCACAGTTGGCGCAGACCAGAGAAGAACAGCAGACGACAGATGGAACGCAGTCAAGTTGTTAGACGTTAGTATGTTGAGTGCGTGCATTCATTCAGTAAGCGTAAGTACATGGGCACAAGTTCGATTTGTATTTTGTTTAAAAATAGTCCACAGTTTCCGATGTATGCACGATTGATTGATGAGTGATGGTAAGACCAATCAGTTGATTGGTGGCACAGATGATAGATGTTGTTTGGTTGGATTTCGGGTCCCAGCGATCCAGCCATGGCATGCAGACAGAGAGAGAGAGAGAGAAGGGAAAATAAAAAAAAGGAAAAGAGAAAAAAGAGAAAAGCACAAATCAGCAACAGTGATGCATGAAAAAATCAGTCATTGCGTATCAATAATTCCAAATTTGTATACAAAAATACTGCAACCTCCTACTAAAAAAGAAACAAACAACTTTTGAAATAAACAAACTACACATAAAACATCATACAAATTACAACATAGACACAAATGTATCTGTAGCAATAGACACAAGTGATTATTGTTAAAATTATCTATAAAAGCTGACCAAGTATAATACTTTTGTATAAACGGTTAGTATAACTTGTACATGAGTTTACTATAAATGCTTCATTATTTCTACCAAAACCAAATAATTAAAGCATGCCAATTAATTTACACACTGAAAAGATGGTATTCTAAAATACAAAAGTATACGATACTGTACAAATTAGACTTCAATAATACTTTATAATACTTGCACTTTACAGCTTGTTTTATCAATATACTTGACCAGCTTAAATGAACTAGACATTTTTCAGTATTAATTATGCACTGAACACAAAGCATGAACAATAAAACTCAGCGAAGCATGTGCCACGAACGAGCCAACGCACTTTGGATGAACAGACGAACATGGACTCACTGCAAGTAGACAACAAACAACAAAAAGCAATCTCCAAGAAAACTGTGGTTATTGTCGTTCGTTCCATATGTCTATCCTAAAGACGTAACAACATCCAACAAACTCAACAATTCAATTAAAGGGATGGGGGTTATAGTCATTGCAAAGTAACAACAGTTCCAGATTATCAACATCAATATAACATAGTTAGTAGAATAATGGGCTCACTCACTTTTAATCCAAAAATGTCCTCATAAAAAGAGGTTTGGACAAGAATTAAAGAAGTTATAGGTAGGTTTTAATATAATATTACTTTAATAAATGTGTTTGTTTGTTGGAATTTATTTTGAAAGGCAATAATACGGTGCACTCATGACTTTAAAGCAGTGGTTGAAACAAATACTGTGCACCAGATTTTTACAAACAATTCTACTGCATTATTAAAAAAATCTAATATATTTTAAACTACTGAAATTATTATACTAATTGTACTAAAAGTAAATTCAACAACTGTCCAGCCATAACTTCTCTTACAACTGGCTTGATAAAATCCAGTTGTAGTATTGATAAAATATGTTAGGAAACTGATTTATAAAATGAATTTTAAAGAGTATTGGTATTACAAAATTAATGAAAAACAATGCAATACGGAAAGGGAATTTACACATAAGATATTTAAAATATGACAAAGAACTTACCATTCAGAAAAAAATGAATAAAGAAGTAAAAATAATTTAACAGATAAAAAAAGATTAACATGGAACTGTTAATCTGCAAAAATATTTCTAGTAGACCTATGTACACTATTGTTTTCACAGTAACATAATCCAGTAATCCACAAAGACAGCATTAGCTATTATAGGTAGATTTTCGGATAGTCAAGTGAATGAAAATTATTAATAATAAAGTAACTTGAAAACTGAAGTCGAGTTAAATGTTTGAAGCAGAGAGATTGTTATGCATTATAACAAAATATGCAACAATATGCAAAATGAAACCAACAATTTGTTGTAACTGGTATTTCTGTCATGTCTCGTACACATTTTAACACTACCATGTAAAAATATGATTTTTTATAAACTTCAGAGCCCTAATGGTAACACAAGTCAAAATTTATGTAAGTTTTGCAGATTTTATACTGTACTTAATTACCCTAGTCAATTAACGTGGATTGTCTTACAATTACATTTACAATTTAAATATGTATAATTTTTATTTTATTTTAAGATTTGAATGGTACCGGTTCTTAATAATCAAAGTGAATAATTTTTTATATTAAATTAACTGGCTTATTTTTGCATTTCATTTTTTAAGATAACTGTTAATTGAATGGAAGAGTTATAAACACAAAAGAATAGTTTCTGCTACAAATGGACTTCATATGATAATGCCAGGAGAGAACAGCGAAGAGTACCATAATATTGATCTAAGAAAAAGTAGTACCTTAAGCTATTCTTAAGATGCTTTGGAGTTTTCAGTCTTGAAAAACACTAGGCTTAAATCTCAATGGGAGAGATAATGAAATTAAATATCAAATTATAAAAGTTTTACTTAAATGTATTGAGTTTAAAAAAAAAAAAATTCTATATTAGATTTATGCTCAACAAAATATGAAATGAAGAAATTGGTTTTATTTGTATCCAATAGACACAAGAGCAAACTCACAATCTATACTTAAAAAAATAAAATATATATATATATAATAATAATAATAATAATCGGAAAGTGCCTGGAAATTAACCCAGAACATCTGCATCGGTTGAAGTGTTAATAGCATGACCGAGAAGAGGAGATTAGGAAAACACAAATGGTAAAGGATTTTGAAACTCCTGCTGAAAAAGCATTTTATCCTTTTTGAGGGGGAATATGAAGGACCATGTCTAGTACCACTGCAACCTGTCAAGTATACGGATTTGAGGAGGATTGTTGCTGCTGTTGAATCTACCACTCTGGTAGAGGGAGGAATTCGGCCATGAGAGTATGTGTGCCATGAGACGAATGGTCCACACATTCAATTTTTCATACAGCATGTTGTGAAACTCTTTGAATTGTTCTTTAATCCCATATAGGCATTGTCCTTATACAGGATGTTAATGAATAACACCGAAATATTTTACCTGTGTATAGAGGGGACATAGATAAGTAACTATTATTAGTAGATTTTTGCTCTATGGATTAAATTTTTCCTGTTACAGCATAAAATCTCCTGGGGCATGGCCGCCACTGACTATTATTAGTAGATTTTTGCTCTATGGATTCAATTTTTCCTGTTACAGCATAAAATCTCCCGGGGCATGGCCGCCACTGACTTCTAACGTTAGAAAAAAATGCAAAACAAAGGAACTTCATTGTTAACACTGTCGTCAGTAGTTATGAATAAAAATAGAATAATGCAGTGACGGCCAGTCACGTGATTAGTTTGTAAATTTTGCACATTATAAAACTCTAAATTATGATATAGCTGTGGATGAATGATTAAGAATCAGGTTTTTATGGATCATTAGGAAGGCATGAAGTCAATTTAATGAAACTTAGAACCCTATTTCGCATAATTATTCACTTATGAGCACCAAATTATGACTTTAATGCCCTGTAGCATACACATTTTACGTCACAGAGCAAAACTTTCCTAATAAAAGTTGCTTGTCTATGTTCCCTCTATATACAGGTAAAATATTTCGGTATTTTTCATTAAGACCCTGTATATCACAAGCAAAAGAAATTAAATCACAATGAATTACCAATAACATGTTGAGGAAAGGTGTAGGCCTACATTTGTGGCCAATTAATTACAGATCTCCCCACTTTTTAGGCTGCACTTGAGTCATCAATTCAAAACTTCAATTCCTCCCATATCTTAGGTTCTGGCTCATCTTATTAAGATGGCTGAAATCACTCTCCATGCTTGTAATGAGAAAGATGTTGTAATGAACAACATCTACCAGTAATTCTCAATAATATACTCCTGTTAATTATTTATCAATAAAACAGAGCATAATAAATAATAAAAAAGAGAATATAACATATATTGGCAACTTAAAAAAAAATTATGTGAAGCAATGTGTTATCATTTAAGGTAGGATCAAATGCAGTTCATGGCTAAGCAGAAATCTGCAGTTTTCAATATTTTATAAATAATCTAATAAACTGATTTCAGATTAGAATGGGGATTACTTTTAAGGAATTTCATGTAATAATTTGATTTGAGGGCGTTGTTTTAGAGTGATAAATCAGCTGTTTACAACTGACACAGTTTTCCCTACTTTTTCACAAATTTATACATGGGAAAACATTTGAAGATTCCTACTCTTTCCTTATCGCATGATCTTTCCCCCTCCCACCCCCCATAACCTATACTTCATAGATTAGGCGTAACCAGGCCGATCATATGGGGGGGGTTATAACATCTGGAGAGGGGGGTTCCGGGGTCCTCCGCCCCGGAAAATTTTAAAAATTAAGATGCACAATAACGAGTTTTAAGCTTCCCATGCATTAAACTCATATTAAGTAATTTATAAGCAGATTTTTAAAAAAGATGATACATCACAATAATGAAATAAATAGTACTTTCAGACACTATGCGAAAAAGGAGGATAAATTTCTATGGTCATCTTCTTAGAATGGACTCTGTTAGATTAACCAAACAAATCTTTGACTTCTTCCGCAACCACAAAACAAAACCCAACTGGTTTAAAGAAACTGAAAAAGACCTAGTCGAGTTAAAAATTACAGAAAATTCACTATTAGATCGAACGGCTAAAATAATAACTAAAGACGAAAATACAAGGTTCCAAGACAGGTCGTCACTGAAGTCCAAACCTATTATCTCTGAAGAAGAGAGGAAGAGAAGATCAGAAAGAATGAAGAAATACTGGGCACTTTGGAAGGAACAACACACAAAGAAATGACTGGTTCAACGTACCCCAAAGAGGGTGAAACAAAAGAAGAAGAAGAAATAAACAGTACAATTTTCCCTTTTTAATCAATGGGGGGGGGGTTCAAACCCCCCCCTCGTTACGCCTATGCTTCATAGCATAGGCGTACCTATGCTTCATAGCATAGGCGTAACCAGGCCGACCATATGGGGGGGGGTTATAACATCTGGAGAGGAGGGTTCCGGGGTCCTCCCCCCCCGGAAAATTTTAAAAATTAAGATGCACAATAATGAGTTTTAAGCTTTCCACGCATTAAACTCATATTAAGTAAGTTATAAGCAGATTTTTAAAAAAAGGTGATATATCACAATAATGAAATAAATAGTACAATTTTCCCTTTTTAATCAATGGGGGGGGTTCAAACCCCCAAAACCCCCCCTTGTTACGCCTATGCTTCGTAGCATAAAATACACACCATTTTAGGTTATTTTAATTTCTATGGTACTTATTCATAATGATTATTTATGTTTAGAATCTTTAAGCAACTTTGTATTACATAATCAACGTTGCCGATTTTCCTTTTTCTAAAAGCAAAAATAACACACTTAGCAGCGAGCTAATCTCACAAACGAACAATAAACAAAATTTTCCAAGAAAAATTCTTCGGTTTTTTGCCACAATTCCTCAACAAATTTACCATAAAATTGGATTATTAATGTTTTTTGAAAGCCATGATGATGTTAATATTCCTGTAATTTTTAAGAAGCTTGGGAATTGATATACAGTTTAAAAACAATGACACATAAGCTCATTGTCAAAATTGCTCAGGGAAAATTACTTAAGCTTATATGAATTAGACAGGGTAAGAAATGAAGAAATGAGGTAAGAAATGAAGAAATGAGGAGAAGATGCAGCAGAGACAGCTGCAAGACTAAAATGGAGATGGGGAGGACATGCAGCCAGACTCAACCAGGAAAGATGGGCATATGCCGTAACAGTTTGGGACCCAAGGACAGGCAAAAGGAGCAGAGGCAGGCCGAGACAAAGATGAGCACAACAATTTTTGGAAGCAGCGGGGCCACAATGGACAAGAATAGCCAAGAACAGGAAAAAATGGAAAGAACTAAGGTTAAATGTAGAAAACAGATAGATAAACTAAGTGTGAAGTGAAGTGAGATGTGACACAAAGAGTGGAAGTGATACAGTAGATGTGTATACTAAATAGGTACTGAATAAGTTAGGTAAAGAGTTACCGGTACATCAAAGATCATAGGGACTAGCTCTCCCTATGAATTTGACTGAGCTAGCCCTACCAGAAGGTAGGAGGCCCTTGTCCACTAGGGATGTTATGTGCTTATTATTTATTTTATTTAATATTAAATGAATTAAATTGTAATATTTATGCAATAAAATGTGACACCATTAATATATATTTTTTTAAAATTTCAGCTGTGTTTATACTCCTTAGCTTTGAGGCTATATCAGGAGTTTGGGATCTGTGTCTGTACAGTAGGGTAAGCCATGGAACTATTGCTTGTCAATTGTTTTTAGTGTCGGTGTATTTAATGGAGTAAATTTCAACTGATAATAATTTAAATGGATATGATACAGGATGAAATGGTGAGGATGATTCATGGTATGTACGTATCCAATTCGGCATTTCCTTTACGACTGGGGAAACCATGAAAAAACCCATGTCAAATTGGCTGGCCACGGGATTTGATCCTTGGACCTCCCAAATGAAAGTTCAAGACATTACAATCTCATCCACCTCGCTCGGTAATCGAAATATTATAATGCTTATGCAATGAAATGAGATAGCCCACACAATAAACTAAAAAATAAATTAGATTGAATAATATTTATATCTCTATACACATAATCCTCACTATAGTAAATAATTAATCCAGAAATGAATAAAACAAAATCCATAAACATTAAAATGACACAGTGCATCATTTTTGTTAATCTTTGGGCTATACAATTGCAAATGGAGGACTTTATTAAACCCAATTTCATTATTGCTACATTTCTCTTGTTCTTTTTTAATGTATGCAGCTGAACTTATGCGTGTGAAAGAAAATTTCCTAAAAAGGTGCCAGTGTTGTGCGGACGCAAGAGGAGGACATTTCCAACATCTCTTGTGATGAGGTACATGGTTATTTTTATTGTAATTTTAACTGGAGTTGTGAGAACCTGTATCATTACACCGTTAGCGGCTTTATTTGCATAGATATTTCACCTGATTGCTCGGGAGTTAGAGCTATGGCCGCTGCAATGCAGAAAACCACATGACTGGCCAACTTGTACATGAAACACACTGTAGTAATCTATATTTAAGCCTGTTCTTATTATTATTATTGTGATTCTGATTATTACTAGGCCTACTATTAGCTTATTTTGCATGCTTTAACTGCATATCCATCATTGGGTTTACCAGTAGACTCTTGTAATAATTTATTTTAGTGCACTTGTTTCTATTGATCTGTGTTGTTTTTTTGACTGTCAGTCAGTTTAAAATGATTATGACGTTGGATGATGCTCATTTCAAAACATTTCAATGGGGTATCATGTGCTGACTTCATGACAAAGTATCAAAAGATAAAATACATAAAAGTTAAAAGTACAGTGGCAATGTCGCATCTACTTCTGCAGATTAAATTAACTACTTCAATCTGCAGAAATAATTTAATAAGTAATTTGGAATAATTTCTGTGCATGAGACAAAGCAAAACTCTATATGTTCACTAAATTCTGTGGATGGGATTTTTGTCCCCCTTTTTCCTTAATCGCCACAGGCTTTTTCCAAAAGATGTTCAAAATGTCCTGTATTTATATAAAAATTATATGGACACCTTGAATTAATAATAACTGGGACATGTAAAGACATCATAGGTCTACTTGGCTTGACCAACTGGCCGAAATAGGTACTTTAATTCTCATATTTCATTGTATTATTTTAATGAAATATAAAAGTGCACGATGTGCGCTGGGGTGTAATTTATTGTATTATATCCCATAGTTACAACCACTTTCTTCTCATAGGAACTACACTTTACAGTGCAATCATCATATAATTACAGCTTGTTATTTAACTTTAGAACTACAGTTTTATCACTAATGTAGGCCATTTTCATAAATTGTGACAAAATCAGTACTTTTAACAAATAAAGAACAAAGAAACGTCGGAATTAATCCAATTCACCACCTGGTTAGTAGCCCGGGAAAATATCATATATAAATAAAGAACATTTTACATCCCAATAAAGGTAAATAAAATTCTGGGACAGCTATTTAAAAGAAAGGACTGTCCCAATCAAATCAGGATATATGATCACCTTACCCTAAAATAAACACACAGTTTTCGAAATAATGCTTTAAAATTTTAAATGGGTTCTTGAATATAAATTAGTGGGGCAAATTAAAATGTTATTAACTTTAATTATAATAAAAGTTATAAGCGTATTAATTATTGGATTGTACACTTTAATTTGGTCTAAACATATTTTCTAATTTAGTATTGGCTCGTGCCAATTGCAGAAACTGAAAAATGGAAATACAGTCTCACTGTGGACATTATTAAAGTTATGCAACAGTTACACACAGAAGCTGCAGTTTTACAATATGAGAATTATTTGGAAGAACTGTTAAAAAGTTTGTTTTACATTATAATTAAATTCCTACCAATTGCAAATAACTATCCCTTCACTCATTTGCTACCAATGTTGCAGTTAAATTTGTTTCTTCTTATATTCATGAGTGATTTTTTTATAAGCTTAATATTGTAAAGTCTAACAGATCACATGTAACAGATGAAAATAAATGAAACCTGTTGAAGATAAATACTTGTGCTTGTTGTGTTGGAGTTACAAACAAAAAGAATATTAATGAAGATTGTTTTGTAAATCACAGTTAGAAACATTATAAACAAGTTCGATGAATCACCATTAAGTTAGACCACCACTAATAAGTAGATGGCCATTCCTCCCACCACTTAAATCATGTGTGCTGCTTCTACGGGCATCACTGATCTGAACATTGTAATAAATAGGGTTCGGATGTTTATGACCTAATAAGGTTGAAAATATGACTCCAAATGTGCCCTTAAAAATGACCAACTATGACTAAAAAATCCTAAAATGACCTAATAAAGGAATGTATTTTCTAAAAATAATTAAATGTTAGTATTTAAAACGATTAATGACACTAAATTATTACATCACATGAATTCAATCAATTTTTAACAATCTTACAGGTGATTACAGTTTTACTTGTAATGGACATCTAATTTGAAAGAATTTGCTCCTCTTTGCTGCAAATAATATCTTTTAGACCATACTTGTCTCTATAAAATATGAACAATTGCATTAATTTTAAAATTAAGTTGCCTATTAATTGGGCATAAACATTAAATTAATGAAATACATTTCAAATTTAACCCGACCATTTAGTATATTTAGACCATTTTTAAGGTATAATTGTGCTCTTTTACCGAAGTTATAACTGAAATATGATGTTAAATTACAAACATAACCAAGACCATAAATATGACCAAAATATGACTTTAATGCAAAAAATAAAAACGTTCCGATTAGGATAATAAGCTTGCAATTCGTATTTAATTTGTGTCTGCGGCGGGAATGGAGGTCAGGATCAAGATATGGCCAAACATCCGAACCCTAGTGATAACCATTCTGCCTATTACTGATTTATATGATTCATTTATGATTAAGGCAGTGAATTTACTAATTCCTTGTTGTTGTGTACTCTAAAAACTCTGTGGCGCTACATCCCTGGAGGGATTTGGTCTACCATCCGTCCTCTGCATCATCTACCACAGGCAGACGGCAGGATTGGGGGGCATGTGGCAGTGGCGGCTCGTGACCGGAAAATTAGGTGAAGAGAAAAAAAGTGTGTATGGAATGCCACGCGACAGAAGTGTTTTAATTTAGGGATTTTTAAATTTTGGATTATTGGATTTTTTAAATTTTGGATTGTTGGACTTTTTAATATTGGGTTTTTGGGCTTTTTAATTGTGGATGTTTTATTATTAATTTTAGATTTTGAATTTTGGATATTTTATTTTTTAATTTTTTTATTTTTGAATTTTTTTATTTTTAAATTTTGGATATTTGGATTTTTTATTTTATAAATTTGGATTTTTGAATTTTGGATCTTTGAATATTTTTTTTATTTTATTTTGGTTTTTCGATTTTTGAATTTTAGATTTTTTAAATTTTGGATTTTGGGTTTTTTAATTTTTGGATTTTTGATAAGCCTAATCATTGAGTTGACTGTTTTCTGTGCAGCCCGTTCCGTCACAGATCACTAATTTCGTGACGATTTTGAGCGTTACATTAATTTCGTGACGATCTTGGAGTACTGGTTCTGTATTTTTACAGGACTCGTTGATACCAGCACCTTCAACAAGAGGGGTTTTAGCATAAATTGACACTGCACTATGATTTTCTCTACAGAAACTATTAATTAAAGTGAAGTCTTCTAATATTTCATTTTTCTTTAGTTATTAATATTATTTTTAAAAACGTGATCTCATGCTTCCTAAATATTGGAAAAGAATAAACTGTCCATGTTATGAACTTAACGACAGAACAAAATTGTCGACTGCTGGATTATCGCGCATGCGTGGACAACAACAGAACAATTGTCGACAGCTGGAAGGTCGCGCATGCGTAGAAGGCACCGTGGACGCTTGACTATTCCTATATGCAGAAAGAAGTAAATATCACGTGACTTCTTTACAGAGAAGTCTGGTGGAGACTGAGAGAACTGTTCACCTTCACTTGGTAGTCTGATCCCCTCAGTAAGAAGACAGTGGGATAAGCGAGAAAACGGCTGGTTTCCATGAGCCCACGCCCCCATTTTTAGTGGAACAGACTACCCATGCGTCTGGGAAGGTTCAGATTCAATGCTAGGAGGACAGAGGACTTGGGAGCACACTTGCCTCCTAGCGTTGACACCAGTCGTGGCGGGATATTCAAAATTGTAGAAATACATTATAGTAAAAACGAACATTCGTGATATGGAAAATAAACTTTAAAAATACGTATTGTAAAGGAAAAATACTGGTGAAGTGCTACTTCACCTACTTCCCCTGAATAGCCGCCACTGGCATGTGGTCAGCATGCTGACACCCACGGCCGTTAATAGTGGTTTTCATGACCGGAGCCGCTACTTCTCTATCAAGTAGCTCCTCAATTTGAATCACAAGGCTGAGTGCACCCCTGCCAGACCTCCCTACTTCAGAAAAATCCAAGGAGGTACCAGGGATCGAACCCGGGCCGACGTATCTGTAGTCAGTGACGTTAATCACAACACCACACTGGCGGTCATTGTGCATCTTAATGAAATCATAATATACCTATGCCAGTTTAAAAGCATTGTAAGTTGAGTTTAAAATATAAAATAAAAAACTATAGTTAGTTATTGTTATTGAAAATAGTTTGAACTGGTTTAAATATCATTGAATCCAAATACTTACAAGCGTTCTGACCTTTATCGTTTGGTCTCAAGTTATAAAGAGTAATAAAATTCTTAAGTGGAAATGCCTCCATCACTTTTATAGCCAGGTGACCCAAGTGAAAAATTTCACATCAAAGAGGGACGTTCCACTGTATGGGGTAAACTTCAGGCATATAATTATATGCTTAATTTTCGACATACTGATATTCTGAGGAAAAGTTTAGTATTGAGATGTCAGTCAGGATTTTAACCCAGTTCCAGCAATATGGGTAGACAAATAAATCCATTTCCAATAATTCATAAATGAACGAGGGGAAAAAAAAAAAAAAAATTAGTCAGCAGAATAGCAAAACTGGTTAAACCCAGTTGATGGTGTCGAAGAGGTGACTTTCTAGAATTCCAATCATATGTGTCTTGATTCTCTTCCATTTGGACTTGTAATGAAATTGAGTTCACTGTATCATGAACTTCCCTTGGCAGTCAAAATAAAACTCTCTCTTTTCAAAACAACAATATTTCTTCTGTGAGTAAATATCTTGGATACTTCTTGGTAAGCATGTTATGCTAATATTTCTTCAAATTAGCAAAGAAGCCTTTTTTGCTTTCTAGTTTCCATGTTTCATCACACAGTATTTCTATAATTGGCCTTTATTTTTTAGCTGTCAGATTCAAGAAGAAATGTGTGTACTAAGACAATTAGAAGAATAATAAATTATGTTGTATTCTATTTTTTTATCCACCAGTGCAGATCTAGAAAGTAGTTTTTAATTGCGGTTTTCCATATTTTCAGGCATTACAGTAGGCCTAGTCTTTTGGTTATGGTAGGCTTATGCTTCTTCAGAAGTTCTGTTCTATTTTATCACTTAACACTTCCATTTTTAGAGTAATGATGAGGGAAATAGTGGTAAAGAAGAAATGAGATGGGTAGGTCTACTGGAATTCTGAAAACAAAAGATTTTAGCAATTTATCTTGAGTGATTTAGATACCACAACAGACAACTGGACATATCAGCAACTAATGAAACAGTAAGCAACAAGATATGTTCACGAAGGTCAACCAAAACAAATATACAAAAGTGGGAAACAGTTTCATGGATAAGACTAATTCTTTTAATGTTTTCTTACCACTATTAATTTTAAGATTCTGAAAACTGTGCTACATGATGCAGTTTGTATACAAAAAAGGGAATTGAATTTACACTGAGAAAAGATAAAATAAAATAAAAAAACCCAAAACAAATGGAGTACAAGAGAATTAATAAAGTACTAGTATGTCATGTATATTGTGTTTTTGGTATAAAATTTCTTAAGATCAATGATAAAATGATAAAATGGAAGTACTATATTTTAATATAATTATGAAAAAATAATATCTAAAATTTCCAGTTATAGTTTCAAAAACAAAATGTTTGGAGGTAAAGAAACAAATATTTCATATTTTATTTAATGGAGAATTTGGAATGTGTATGTTTAAAAGTTCCCGTTACTTTGTTTTTCATAGAGAGTTCATTTTAAATTATTCTCATGTCATTTAGCCCATATTTGCTAAAATACTTGAAGGGTTCGGCTGTAAAACATGATAACCCACAATTTTTTTAAAACTGAGATAATCACATAGGAAGTTTAGATTATCTGTTGTGAAACTACTGAACTGTTCAGTTAGTTGAATATGTTCATCATGGATGGAGAATGCAGTAAAATATATTACTGTAACCCACATCCATTTCATGTAAAACATATTAGCCATCAAAAGATGGCTGCTCAGTGAGTAAGGAGGGAACTTTTCTGTACGGAAAATAATAGTTTTTCCAGTGGATGTGAAGAAGAGGAAAACAATGAGAGTGGCACTGGATACCAAGTTTCCCACTCTACATCTTGTAGGGAAGATATAGATGATCCAGATGAAATGAAGTAAAAAAAGATTTGTAAAATGTACAGTGAGGGTTACCATATTTTACGTGAAATGATGATAATAGCTCCTGATGGCTTTTAAAGTTGTTTTTACATGGTATTACGATATGTGGTGGGGAAAAGTGAGTGTTTTTGCATAATACAGCTGGTAAATCACAAGAAAGTGAAAATATTCCTATTGAATGGCCAAACAAGAAGAGAAAGAGGAGAATGTCCAGGCAACCAGTAGTGAAGAAAGAACAAGAACTCTGCTCTGGTGTTTTGTATAAAAAATATAGGGGTAAAGGAGATGAGGTTCCAAGTAGGGAACTTTGACCAATTATCCAATTGCCCATTAAAAGGTTTTGATAAAATAGTGATGAAACACATACAGTAATTTTTGCCAAGTTCTGGAAAGTAAGTTTGAATAACCTACAAAATGCATATTTACTTGGGTGTATAAAAGCTAATCCTGTTGCATGTAAATACACCAAGAACGTTAAGAGCAGAAGATCACAAACTGTGATATATTTTGTTCAACATGAAGAGCAGAGTTTGTACGAAAGCATTTTTGTCAATTCGCAGGCCGCAAAATAGTAGAGGAAAACCGATTATGAAAAACAAATTGGATGACGTCATTGCTTGTGTGGAGTTGATACCTTCTTACTATGCATCATTTTACACAAATTTAGTGGTTCAGGACAATGAAGAACAAAGTAATGGAGAATCTGAATAGAGCATTAGTAATTGGTTAAGTACATTGCGGTAATACAACATGTTGACACGTTTAGTCACTTCAAGTAAAACTTGTTAAACCACATAAATTTGATTACACAAGTTTACTTTTAATTTTTCTAAGTTCTCTCTTTGCCCAATACATTTCACTTAAATATGCCATTACATTCAGAAAACATTGTATTCTTATGATGTGTGTTCATATTTGGAAGAAAACGTACTAATAAATTAGAATTTTGATTTAAAAACCTATGATATCATTATCTCAGAAGTTGTTCTGTGTGGGTTACCATGTTTTACAGCCGAACCCTTCACTTCATTTATTACAAAATGTCTAAGCAATGATTTTTAAAATAATAAATACATCTAAGGGAACAAATGATGAAATAATGTCAATACGGAAAGAAGTACATTTAGAATTAAGGCGGTATCAAAATATGATCTGAAATATTACTTCAGGAAACAAATATATCAATATGTATATTAGAGGTCGAATAAGTTACGGCAAAAATGATGAGAATGAATTACATACATTTAAAGGTTTCTGTGTAATCATGTCTTTTAAAATTCTGCTTTATGATATTCTTAAAATCTAAAATGATACTGGAATGTTAAGTTATGTTTTACTCCACAAGAAAAAATGAAATGCCAACCTAAACCTACATGTAAGAATGCCAATAAATGAAAATCAAATGAACGAATTATATTGCTGCATGTTTTTTGCTAAAACCTTTCATTAAATATAATTTGCTATACATATGTAATATTAAACATAAAATTATTTAAAGTGTTGATTAAATCTTACACCATGGAAAAAAAAGATTATAATATCAAAATCTTTACTACAGTATCTGAGAGGGTGGCTGGACAGTTGTTGATGGGAGACGAACAGCACAAAAGAAGAAAGAAGAGAGTTATATTATTGCTGTCATCGTTGTATGCTGAAGTTTGCCGATGAGGCTCACATGGTACAGTACCTGTAGCAAACAGCCATTAGTGCAAAGCAAATGAAGACGCATTTCACCACCACCACCAGTATAACAACCATTGTGAATGTGCCAAGGTTGTTATTGTTGACATCTAGAAAAAATTCAACATGTTCAGGAGGAAAAAAATAAGCGTTATGTGTACAAGACTGCTTGAAAGAGTAAATCAAGAGGAACATTTCTTAGCAAAGTAGTAAAGCATGATGAAAACATTAATTAAATTATTAATTAAAGAGTTCCCAGAGAATATTGAAGTACTGATACCTGCATTAGTCTTATTACTAGAGTTAAACGTAGCTCAGAAGGCGGCTTGGAGCTGGATGCAAGTGAACCAAGAAGCACAGAAAAGGAGGGGGCCCTTCCTTTCCCTTCTATTTTTAACCAATAGCAGAATTCTAGGAATAGAACCTAGCTTGGAACATGGCCTGTAATTGGATGCATATGAACCAAGAAGCATCCTAGCTCTGTCTCTTTCTGCGCAGTAGTAAGAGACGAACCACCTTCTGAGCTGTGTTCTAGTCTAGGACCTGGATTTTTAGGTTTTTAAAAACCCTGTAAGTTAAGAATTTTTTTATTCATATTGACATTGTTTTATTTTAGTTTTTTACCATTATTAGACAAGTTTTTTTAATTTCACTTTAATAAGTATAACAAACACATTGAAACGGATATATTCATTGTTTTTATTATTACTTACAATTTCTATGGCTTTCAACAGTAATTTATAGCTTATAGAACACAATTAATTTTTAGAATTACTCTGTTATTTCGAACTCTACCACATAAACTCAAAAAGAACTTTTTCAATATTGGTTGATTAATTGAATCTTTAGAATACGTTATCAATTAATCAACCAACCTTAGAAAACTTTATTTCCGGTGTCTTGATGGAAAAAAATAATGTAAATAAATTGCAAGTGTAAGCTTCTTAAGAGTGCCTACAATTTTCCTCTAAAGAAACTGGGGATTTCGGTTCAAGAACGATTTTCTTTACCGGGACAATGGGGAACAAAATGACAAAATCATAAAATACAATGTTACAGTTTCTTTTACAAATGTACTGCAACAATGAGCAAGATGCAAAATAATGGTAGATATTTACAAAAATATTTTAACAGAACAATAATAATTAGAATAATTACATATTAGGTCTATTAGTTTAAATATTCATCGCATTTTAATTTTATAAAAGTTTCAGCCACTTTTAGTTTTTAATATCTTATTTAGCCAATTTTAGGTTTTATAAGAATGGACCATGTGACTGCCATGACAATGAAATGGATAATTATGATAAAATATCACAGATAGCTAGCAAGGAACAAAATAATTTAAAACCTAAGAATCCAGGCCCTACTTATTACTTACATCTATTTCTAAGTCTAATTATATTTCTTATAGCTACTTATACTACTCTCCTTATACAACTAAGCAAGGCATTTTGGTCTCAAGATGAAGCAGGACGATTATTAATTAGTGATACTGGATGAAAGAAATATCAGTTCCAATATGTTGTTTTATTGTAAGACTGGTGTAGTATAGTAAAAAATAAAGCAACATTACACACAGTTTCACGAAATGAACAGGTGTTAGAACGGTATCTCAAACTAAACTGCTTAAGCAAAATTCAATGTCCAAAACAATGACATTACATTATTGTACTGTAAAGCAGACATGTCAATCATGCAGCTCGCAGGCTGCATTAGGCCCTTGCAAGCACATCTGCGGCCTGCACAAAGAATAAAAAATCTTTCTTAAATTTTGTTTCAGATTTTTAACGCATGATTTTGGGGATGACAGTTTTCTTAGTGAAAAGTTTAAAAAGTTCAGAACATTTTCTGCAAGAATTACGGAAATCTTCGGATCTACTCATGTGTGTGAAGTTATTTTCTTCACGAAATCAACAAAAATTTCTTACAGATCAAGCCTGGCTGATCAACACTTATTTCTGACCAAAGTTTGAACTGGATATACATTTCAGCTAGGCATAGGGAAAGTTATCATTAAAAAGATGTCTCAAGTCTCAGGACAAATATTAAAAATGGTCTTATGTTGCATTAATGAATGTGATAGCCGCTAATTCACTTGTATGCACACTGTATGTTTATATGTAATAAAAATGTTGTGGTCCTCATGATGAAACAAATACGCGTATAACCCATATGACTCGGACTCTCAGTTTGACATGCTTGCTGTAAAGCAACAGG
Organism: Ectobius pallidus; assembly: GCA_964059195.1. Taxonomy (NCBI): domain Eukaryota; kingdom Metazoa; phylum Arthropoda; class Insecta; order Blattodea; family Ectobiidae; genus Ectobius; species Ectobius pallidus. Next base: position 91,954,898 of record CAXKWD010000009.1, read on the forward strand.
AAGACGTAAGTTTTATTTAAAAAATGAACCTATTATAGAAAAGAATTGCTCCTTGTTTTACTGATATAGTACAGCACCATACTGATGTTGCTTGTCTATCTAATTTATGATGCACTAGGGAAAACTATTTTACCATTTAGTCTTCTAGGTGACCAAAATGCTAGCCCAGTTATTAATGATGTTAATTTTTCTTTTATTACTTTTTAGCTCTGCCCAACATACTTTCAATCTTTATAATTATAGTGTGGAGATTTGATACTACTATAATGGATGTTAATTTCGAAATATTAAGTAGAAATGCCAAATTGTACTGTTTTTCCCCCCACAGCATTTCTAGTGTAATGCCATTTTCAATAACGTTTTTAATATATTTCTGATGGTAGTATGAAGGGGATACAATAACAAAAGACTGAAAGGATTGTGTTAAACTATTATGATCCTCAATGAGATTCATAACGTAATGTAGTACTTCAAAATATTTTTTATCATATTGCTTTGTTTTTCCATTTAACCCATTGTTAAACTAGGACTGAATAAAAGTATAATTCTCGAGTGGGTATGTAAAGAGAACAGGCCTATCTTCAAACTGGTGGAAAATGTGCTATCTAGTTTTACAGAAGGAATTATTATTTATAAAATCTAATACATTTTATCCATGGAATGATATTAATAAACCCACATGAGATTGTGAGTTGCATCCCATAAATTCATCTCTCATGGGAATGCTTTTGAAAAAAGTGTCATCCAAAATATTAAGTATCAATATAAATGTTTCTAATGTTTCTAACCAACATGTTCTGGCAGAAATAGAGTTCCGCACACTCTGTATACGATATTTCTGACAGTTGAAAGTAGATTATATTTATATTTTGCACAATGATGTTAATTTATTAGAAGAATGTATGCTAAAATGTCTGAAATCTGAAACCTTCACTAAGTTAATACAAACAACTGCTAGGACTAATAGCTACTGATAATGCTGTAGTTCATGAACAGATAATAGAAATACTAAATTCCTATGAAGCGTTGCTTTCTGTATATATAAAAATGAAAGCATTGCTTTGAATGCTGTAATAAAATAAACATGAAATTTGATTCTTGAATGTCATAAATTATACTAACATAAGATACAAAGTATCTGTTACAAGCGAATTAATTATTTTTATCTAGTAATACACTTTGACATATAGCATAAATAGAACACTACAGTATCTATTCTATTCTGTTCTGTCCTATGTGATAATTTTTACAATATTCTGAAGAACAATGTATTAGAAATTCCATTCACCAATCTGGATACATCAGGACTGTTTCTTTAAAAGAAAGGGAAAATAATAAAATATTAGTTTTATACAATAACTAAACTAGGAGCATGTATGTATGTTAATTTCTTCTGTGCTTTCCATAAATAAGCATCCAACTATGGACAACCAATTATTCTAAAAATACCGCAGTTTAAAAAATATTGTACTGTTTGCAAAAACATCCCAGAAGGATTAAATCCATGTCCTAATTTACATGAAGAGAACTCTACAATGTCAAAAATAATAAATCAAATGAGAGCAAGTAAAATAAATGTATTTACACATCTAGCTAGAACCACTAAAAAATATTGCTCCTCTCCGTCAGCAACATGGAAGATTGATTACCGGTACCAAGAATTCCAAAGTTTGATGAGATAAAGTTGTTTTATAAGAAGTCAGATGTTTGATGCTATAAAGGATATATTTAAAAATGTTCCAGATTTAAATAATTATATATGTAAGTGTGCACAACATACACATGAAATAAAATAACGGTTTACATTTTGTGAATGATGCAACACCCTGACAAGGGAATGATACCTTGAAGAATGTAAAAGCTTTGAAAACAGATTTAGTTACTGATGTTACAAGTTAAGAAAAGATAAGATAAGATTTATTTAGTCCAGCTGAAAATGTACATATAAAAAAACAATTATAGGAAACAGTATTTTCATTCAGTAGGGAATGACCTTTCCTGGGGTTTTCTGCTCTTATGTGTGACTGTCCATCTGCTTATCAATGTCTATCATGCTCTAATTGCATATAAATTAACTAACATTTGTGTTTTTACAGACTGCTGGGAGGATATTTTGTCATATTTTGTTTACTGAGCACAGAAAGTAACAAATTTACACATCTCAATGTTTTACTAAAAATTATACTCGATTGCTTAGAATGATGTTCCAGATAGGTTTTATCTTCTTTTCTAAGTAAAACTGAAATTCTAATTCAGTTTGTTGATTCCAGGATATTTTGGAGGAATATTTCTTAGTGTTCAAAAACTCAGTGTGAATTAAACCATGCTCTTAGAAATCTTTAGCCTACATTACAGAGAAATTGATTGTATAGTTGTCAGAAAGCTGAAGTGATAATTGATATCATAAGAATAACGCACGTTTCAAATGACCCTGTTCTTTCTTACCTTTTAAATGCAACTAGACAACTTACAGCAAAGAAAGAATATACATACCGTAGGGGGTTTCTTTCTTCTCCATTTTCATTCCATTCAGTCCGCCCCCTGAGCTGGCTTGTGTGACAGTTGCAGAGCTGGCAGTAGTGTGTTGCGGAGATAAAGTAACCTCCACCTGAATGGAACAATCGGGACCGCTCCACCCCATTTCACAGTAGCACTTGTTCACATTGGTGCAGACCTAGTACAAGAAATAATTTATTAGTATAAACCAGGTCTAAATGAGTGATTTCTTTCTCACAGCACTCAGTAGCCAGTATGGCTACTAGGCATGACAAAAAGCAGGTTTAAAACTCAAGTTTTTTTCCCTATTAAAGTGTACTTAGTCAGACCTGATATAAACAAAAACTGATATAAAAAATGAGCATTACATGATTTAGCTGTAAATGAGAGTCATAGAAGAATACATTTGATTCTGCATCCCAACTCCACCCTCCAAAGAACATCAGGATAATAGGTTAGGATAGGGTCCAGGGCCCTCCCCCTAACTGGTCTTCATTCCTTGCTGAGCCCGCATAAAGGATCTTTAAAATATGAGAGGGTATCCCCAGAAGGGAATAAAAAGACACATAGATAATTATAGGCTCCACAGACATGTTTCTAAAAATAGTATTTTTGGATTCAGAGGACCTCAAAACGTGTACTTATGTAAAAAAGTCAACTTTGAATTTCAGGGTTGAAGTATCTATCATACCTGTGGTACGGGCAGAGGAAGTAAAAATACATCACTACATAATGCAGGGAACAATGATTTATTCTGAGTTATTAGGCCTTACTGGTGACTTATAATTCAAAGATTTACATTAAATGAATTGCTGGAAGTCAGATAACTGCCCCCTCTTTGCACAGTACCAATCTTACTGCTCACTATAAGACCCCTTATAAAAGGTAACTGACTTATTTATGATGGAAGTAATTCTACTGGAAGAAACTACGGTACCATTATCTCTTTGTGTTTGTTATATTACAACCCAAAATGGGAACAAACAAAACAAAAACAAAAAAACAAAACAAAGATAGGAAGCCAACAGATTTGTCCAGTGATTTTCTGAATGCTCTTTTCCTCTCATTTGTCATATGGTCGCAGGAATTGAGGAGGCACTTGCCTACATGAAGAGTGGTTTGAAATTTAACTATCACATTAAAAAAAAAGGAGGTTGGAGAGAAGGAGTAGAGAAGAGAGGAGAGGACTTGCAATGAGCCTTGGTTGGGAGCAGATCGAGAGAGAGAGCTGGTAAAAAGTGGGGGTGTGCCTGAAAGGGGTGCACATTCCCCTACTAGGATGCGAGTTGCCTGCATCAGAGGATGAATGTCTGTAAATGTATATTAGCAGCAGGGTATACTCTCCAGAAACGGGGAGTGGAGTGAGTCAATTGCCATTGGGGAGGGAGTGTGTTGTGAGTTTTATAAAGCAATGCAGCCGAAAGTTGGCGGCTGAGGGGATGTGCAGATCTGACATCCTGGGAATGTGGTTGAGAGGCAACTTGACAAGAGACAGTGTATAGCCAATGGACTGCCAAATCTGGAGACTGGACACCTGCCGGGAGAGAATCAACTTACCCCCCCCATTAGAATCAACAATCCATGTCTGTGGAGTCCATGGATCACTGAAGTTAAATCCCAGTTTGGGCTGACTAAGCTCAACAAACATCTGATAGCTCAGTTGTGAACTGACTAAGCTCAACAAACATCTGATAGCTCAGTTGTGACCATCATGTGGAAAACATTGGAGCTTGTGAAGAAAACGATTGGAAGACACTCCACCATGGATGATGTCTGTCTTATGTGATGGAGCAGCGCAACAGATTGATAAGTACCAAAACAAAACTAAAAGTAGTAAAACTCTATAGATATCTTTAATTGTGACTGAAATTTAAAACTGAGGACATTTTGAAATTAAATTTCAGCTTGATTCTATCAATAGATGTACCTGAATAAGTTCAGTTATAAATTTAATGATAATGTTGTAGATGTAAGACGATTATCCAATAGGAACGCTAACAGAGATCCACTGCTATGATAAGATCCATGGTTTATGAACAGAATTTCATGAAGATGATCTTGGGGGGAAAAAGGAAGGGAAAGGAAGGAAGGGAAGTGAAGTAAATTCACTTATCAGTTAGGTTAGTTAAATTTTTGCCAGCAGAATAAACAGGTTGTAGGTTCCCATAGGTGGTTGATGAATTTCCGTATAACAACCTGCAGTAAGCCATATAGCCTATGGACAATCTTTGAGTTTCCCATTAGAATGCAAGGGGAGTAAGAGAGGCATCTTTAAGGGGCAAAGAAAGTCACTCATGTTAGGACCCCTCCCTTCTACCTAGGTAGATTTCGTTGATGTGACAGATCTCATCTGCGGATTTGATGCTGGCGTCTAATATTCAGTTTCTTTATATATGTTACTATCCTCTGTGTAAAGGATGAGCAGAAGGTTAATGACAAATGATAGGCCTACAGGAAATAATTAGTTGAAGAATTTGAAAAAGAAGAAGAAAGTTAGACTGAGGAATGAATGACAGTAATTAACAGAACAGGTTTAAGAGGAATAAAATTAATTGGAAGAATTTAAAATTTGGTAAAGGTCTTTAAAATATTGTAAGAGTAGAAATTATTGGAAGAAGTTAAAATTTATAAACGAGGTTAATACTTGTGAAGAATGCAAATAATTGGAAGAAGTAACAAAGTGATAAGGAAGTTATTTATTTTTGGGAAGAATAGAAGTAGTGAAAAAACTTTAAGATTATTAGGGAGGATAAAATATGCTGAAAATTTAGCAGATGCATGAAGAACTTTAAGCTTCATAAAGAGGTTAAATTGTTGAGAACTTCACAAGAAAAGCTAAAACCTGAGAGGGAGAGGTTAAGAAGTCTTGTATGGATAGGGTTAAAGGTTATGATAGGGTAGTGGATGAGGTTAAAGAATATAGAACAGTTTTGAGAAGGAAGTTTATTAGGCCTTGAAAACAAAGAAACATTGCTAGGTTTCTATCATGGTAGAAATTAAAACTTAGATATAGAGGAGTAGGCAGTGTTCGGTTGAAGTGAATTAAAATCAATGCTTTAGGGATTGGTTGTAATGTATGTATAAGGAGTGCACATCTAATCTTAAGATGTAGAGATTAATATATGTTTCAACAAATACAGACTAGGCCTATTTGAAGTGAAAGCGCACCAGCGTAAAAGAAAATTGGACAACTAGACAAGAGACAATAAGACAATAAAGAAGAGAGAAGAAGACATCTGAAAGAAAAAATCAGACTACGTGTAGTCCATTAATTTCTTTGTTATTCTTTTTCAGTCTTCAAGAATTTTGATTATTTCTCATAGCAGTTTAATTCAAACTTAATTTTTTAAATACTATAAATAAATCTGTAGCAAGATTTATTTATATCAATATTTATATTGACTATAAATAAATTTTGTAATTAATTGAATCATGACTTCAACCACTAGAACCTTCCCTTTCTCCACTGAAGCTAGTCAGATCTAAATTTGTAGCGAATTGCTTACTACAGGGATTCCAATTATAGGAATAGAGAAAATTAAAAGAAGCGCTAAGGTAGTACCCAGACAAAAACAAATTTTCCTCAGTATAAATAGTAAAACGAAAACTGATTGTAAAGTATAGATGAAGTTAGAGAACGCCCCGTAGTTGAGATATTCAGAAGTCAATGCTCAAACTCCATGCAAGTGAGAAAATATTGTGCGGTAAAGGTTCAAGTAAGAGTTCATTGCTCGTCTGAGATTTGTTACGAGAATAAAGAGTGCTGATACCATTCATTCAGTGTTGTTTAGAAACATTGAAGCATTAATACACAAGTCAAATTCCTATTTTGAGAAGTTCGTCACGTGTTGTCTTTTACTGTACCTATCTGTTTTTGGAGGTGTTAAGTACAGGTCTACCAAAATTAAATACCTCAAAGTTAGAAATTTTTACAAGTGACTAAAAAAATCCATTTCAGTTTAGTCTGGTTTTGGTTAATCGAAATTCAGACAAGCGTGGTTCTACTGTTAACTCAATTTTCACCTAAACCAACAATGTAAATCTTTCATGGCATTTCACCACCACCTGGCAATGTATTCCAAACTCTTGATTGGTAAACGGTATACTGCTAATTCTATCAATTTTAAGCCATGGGATAGTTTTGAACAAAAATGAAAGTAATAAAAGATTGGCTTACTATCGGCTAAATACGGTATATTTATACAATGGCTATATTATTACCTTGTATCAAATCTTAGACACACAGAAATACTTTAAAATGCTTGATTAACCACTAGTAGATTTAACTATTAATCTAAGGATACTTGTCATTAATATAAATTCCATTTTAGACTTCCAGCGCAGGTGACTTGATCCATAACCACAAATCAAACTGCAAGATAATTCTGTCCCATAGTAAATTTGATTCTGATAACAGCAAAATGCCAAAAATTAGTAAGATTGCAAAATCAACTTGTTAAAAATTTTCAGTGTATGGTGGGAAATTGGCAGTTATAACAATAACCCTACAGTTTGAATGTGTATCTCTACTCAATACACGAGGGCTGTTCGTAAAGTAAGTTCCGATATCTTTTTTTCAGAAAACCCTTTATTGTAGGGACTTTTATTACACACCAGTGAACAGTACACTCTTTCAGCTATTTTCAACATAATTTCCGCTAACATTCAGACATTTGTCATACCGCTTCACAAGCTTCGAAATTCCTTCTGCATAAAACTCTGCCGCCTGTGCGTGTAGCCGCCCGTTGACGCTCTCCTTGAGCTCCTCATCCGTTTGAAACTGCTGCGATCCGACAGTCCAACGAATTTGTGGAAAATGCTCTGAGAGTGGAGACATGGTGAAACGGAGATTCTCTCTAACCACTTCATCCACTTTTGCAACAAGTTCATCATTTACAACAGACGGTCGGCCACTTCGTTCTCCATCATGGACGTTAGTGCGTCCGTCACGAATTTCACGACCTCAACGTCGAACCTTAGTGTCACTCATAATGTTCCCGTACACTTCAGTAATCTCACGATGAAATGCTGCCGGTGCCATTTGTTTTTCTCACAGAAATCGTATTACTCCATATACCTCACACTTGGCGGGATCTCTTATCGCTGCGCACATTTCAAACGCCTGTATTGTTGAGATAAATGGCCGAAAACAATCTCACAGTTATACTGCCGTGAACGTAATGAACCAAGCTACACAACGGAACACAGTTCGCGATGCTAGCGTCACTCATTCGCGTGTTGTGAGAGACCGGAACTTACTTTACGAACAGCCCTCATAGTTATAAAATAAGCATTTTAAAAAGTTTTATTAATTTGTTGCTATAGTCATAAATATTCTTATCAAGTAAATTTTAAACTAGCAATGGGGATAAAAATGAGATGACCAACTATAGGCCTATAACGATTATCTCCCCACTCTCGAAAATACTTTAAAAAAATTATCTAAAGAGATTAATTAGCCTTAGCAATAAACACAAGATAATTACTCAAAGTCAATTTGGATTTCAAAAAGCAAAATCCACCAAAGATGCCATATCAACAGCAATAAACAAATTATAGACCAAATAAATAATCAGGAAACAGTTATTGGAGTATTCTTAGATCTCATAAAATCTTTTGTGTTCAGCATGATTTATTAATAGAGAAGCTATGAGGACATGGGGTTCGGGGTATTGCCAATGAGTGGCTTAAAACTTATTTAATAGACAGGGAGCAATGCACTCAAATTAATAATACAGATGCGTACGGCTGTAAAACTCAGTACACCTCTACTTTTCAGACAGTAAAATATGGTGTACCTCAAGGCCCAGTGATTGGGCCATTCCTATTCTTGTTGTATATTAACGATTTAGAAATTACTTTATCAAAGTTGGAGGTGAACTCCATCCTCTACGCCAATGACACCACTTTTCTTGTTTCAGCAAAAGATCGACCAGTCCTAAATACAAAATTAAAACAGTGATTGGCCACTTAGAATAATACTGCAATGAACACAATCTAACGCCTAATATAAACAGAACTACCTACCTACATTTTACTTTACAGAATCACTCGGCTAATAAACCCAATGTTATTATATCATACAAAGACCAATTTATTAACAATAAATATTCAACCAATTTTCTAAAGATTGCCTTGGACGAGAATCTAAACTGGTCTCATCACATAGATAACACATGTCTCAAACTCGATAAAGCAATATTCCTTCTATTACAACTAAAAGAGACTCTACCTGCAGCATCACTTAGCATGGTTTATTGCGCCACGTTCCACTCGCACCTAGAATGTGGAGCGATGTTACAGGGTTCAGCATCCATACCACAAAGCAACACCCTTCTCATGCTACAGAAAAGAGCAATTAGAATAATCTCAAAATTGAGACCAAGAGACTCATGCAAGGAAGCTTTTGCTAAACTAAAAATTTTAACCCTATTGGAGTGTATCTAGTATACAACGTAATCTTGTATGTAAAGCAGAACAACCACCTAGAGACTCAATAAAACAAAGAAATACATTCATATTACACCAGAAAACAAGATGAATTCCTCATACAATCATACAGAGGCCAATTTGGTAAAAAAAATTTAAAAAAATAAAAAAAATGTTGCTGGATCTACATACTACACAAGTTACCACAAGAAATCAAAGCTGCAACAACTGCAGCACTGTTCAAAGAGAAACTAAAAAAATTCTTAATAGGGAAAAGTTTCTACACTGTGGAAGAATTTACACAGTACTGCAAACACTTTACATAGACATTTCTGTGCCCAGTTTTCTGAATTCGCAATATGGTTTTGACATTAGTTATACCACACATTGGCTTGTCTAATATTCTTCCATTCTACAACACTGGTATTTATTACTCATATCTCTAATACCCCGATTGCTTTATTATTTTATTGTTTGCTGATATAACCTTGTCTCATTATCACTTAACTTATTAACTTTTATTATGTTATATTACTTTGCATTAGCATAGCATATTTTGACATGTTCTATATTATGATACTGATGTACATAAAAGGATGAATAAAGAAATGAAAATAAAATTAAATATTATTCAGTTACCACTGTAATATTTCCAAAAAGGGATTGATTGTTCCTTGTAGCATACTAGAAAATAGCACGTGGCTTTGCCGTGGTTAAAATGATGCTTAAATACGAAACTTACAGGTCTAGAATCCTGAAGGAACCGACAATACATTTACAAAAGTCAATTCATCAATTTTTATTTAAAATATCTCATCATATACTATCGTTTTTTCCTTTAGAATATAATTCGTTCCTACCAGTACATAGATTTCAGAAATTAATTATATCGTAAGTATTATGCAGTACTAAAGCTACCTGATAATACGTATTGTTTCTCAACTGTTTGTTGACAGGTGAATATGATATGAATTTGATTTGATAAATTCAGTGGTTTGTTTGGATTTTTATTGTCCGCGATACTTCTAGGGTTAAATTATCAATATATTATTGCTGGTGCCTGCGGCTTCGCCCACCATTATTAATTGATTCCAGGATTTTTAAGAAATTTACACTGGCAGTTTATTAAAAATGATGATGGTTCAGAGCTATGAAAATTGTAAGTAAAAATAAAATTAGAATATTTGTTCAATGTGTTCCTTTCACTTAGGCCTTATATAATAAAGAAACGGTTTTCCTAATTTTGTACTCTTCATGAAAGTTTAGACTGCAAGAGATGAACATCGCTGAGTACACCCGATATCTCATGAAGTTAGGGAGTGAGCACGCTAGTTAGGGCCGTTGAATTGTATAAGAGTAGATCGATCCATGTGATATAGCTCAAAATGCATAGGAGCTGAAGCCTATCTGAATGGCATAATCAAACATGTGAGTGGTAGAACTTGAAAAAGTGGATGAAAGGAAATAATATGTAATGTTTACCATATGTTTTTCTAAAGAGATCCAACATTTGTAAGTGAGGAAATTGTAAAACTGACATCACAAATCACTAACAAAGTATTTGTTACGTCATGTAATACCTTCTTTCTTGCTTGCCATAAATTTACTTCAGATGGCTTTGATTTTTTCATTTGTCTTTATAGGCTTACAGTTCAATCAATTCAATGTATGTCTTGGCAATTGTTATTTTAATCTCAACTCCAAAATGATTTATTTATTTTTTAAATAACTACTAATTTATCAATTCTGTTTTTATTTTATTTATTATTATATTTAGCATAGTGCGTTTTAATGTATTGATTAATTAATCTTATTTTTAAGTCAAGCTATTATCATTGGGTTAGCGATTTTTTATTGTTTTCAACCTTCAGTTGTCCTTATTATTCACTTCAACTTCCTTCTTCAAAAAATGGACAACGATTTGAATGTTCCATTCTCTTTCTCAAGGGCAATGTGCTTTATTCAACAAATCATTTAGCACGTCATACAATGCTAAATTTCGGGCGAAAGGCCTTTTATCTTCATTTTGTGTTGGATTAAGAAATCCAATTATCTTGCATCGTTCAACATAATTTCAACATCACAAGGATTCATCTAGACGTCGCTAAAAGTGCTTCGTTTTATCTCTGGACATTGTACCATCAAAAGGAGATATCAATCATTTCAATTCTGTGAGTAATATAATTCACATACCAAAGGTACATTTTTCCAAGGACTACGATTAGTCTTTTAATTCGGTGAGATTTAATAGTCATAAAGAGATTTTATGCAACTACGAATTGTTAAAAAAATACAGACATTTATGCTTGGAAATAAAGTGTTGATAGCTTATTTATACAATCTTGCTTTTGAACTAGTGCTCTGAATAGTTTTGAAATTCAGCATTCAATACAATCTTCTAGCTTCGAAATTACAATTTCTACAAGCTATATTTATCACGTCAACAAATGGTCCTCCGAATAATACAGTCTCCCAGTGCATATATATGTGTACATGGATACAACTAGAACTGCAGAATTCAAGAATTGCATCTATTCCAGACCATCAAGTTTATGTTAAACGAGCAACGTCATCGCCCACGTGTGCATAATTCTTGTATGTTAATTTACCCATTTGAAGATTGGAAATGCAACCCAATTCTTCTCCTCAATTTTTCTCTCCCCCGCATGTTATCGCCGGGAATCGAACCCACAAATAGTTTTCAATACGGTCCACTACCAGAGGAAGGGTTGCCTGGCGGTAACAGTATTTGGAAAGAGTGTTTTAAATAATGAGGATTCCAATTAACGTGGGTAAGTATTTCACAATAATATGCATTCTATACAGTATAGCATTAGTTTAATCTTATAGTAATCATATTAAGCTTAAAAAATGAAATACTGAAGTCGTTTTTAATGTTTTTGACATCAGCTGTTATTAATGCACATGGAAGGAGTAGGCTACACTGATCTAAACATTGCAAATCAAATACCGGTAGGGTTACGGAATGAATGCATATGTTTTCATGCATTGGAATCTTGTTAATCTTGAATTAGTCACCTACAGAATTAAGTTCCTCTTAGAATATTTTTATTAATAATTCCATAATCTTTAATTGGAGACTTTTGATCTCTTGCCTAGCTGCCCTTTTATTATTCACTTTTATTTCACAATATATTATTAATTATTTCTCCAACCATTTGGGAGCATTCAGCATTTTAATTCAAGAATGTGTTTTGCTGTAAAGATATCTGCATGTGAATCAATAAAGTTACCTGTTTCGTTGGTGTAAATTCGAGAGGTATAGAGTTCCTTTCAATTTCACCACTTACGCTCTTAATAAAGAGTCTGTTATTATTATTATTGAGCAATTATGGTTCTCTTTTTATTCTACAACAATGATGTGTCGATCTTCATCCAATTGATAGTCTGAAAATGTGTTCTCAGTGGTTCGTCTGTGCATCATTTGATGTGGAAATATGACTATAAAATTTTTTGCACTGTATGGATTTTTGTCTAACATCCCAATGATACGACAAAAAGAAAGAATTCAAAAGCTGTTGCTGGAGGTTATTAATTCTAATAAAGAAAATGGATCGAGTATTATAGAAGATCTGAAGAAGATTATGTCGAAGCTTGTGACCATAACTCAGACAGTGAGGAATCAGCTGATGAAAATGACAATTCACCACAACCAGAGTAAAAGTCTTGTTGGGATTTTATACCTTGTGAAAGTGCTAAAATCCAGCAGAATCAGTTAGAGAACAAGAACAGTGATTAGCATTTATATAATTTGTATAGTATGACATAATAGTTAAGAAATATAGAGAAGAACTGGCAAAATGTTTGCACAACACCCACATGACATTTTACCTTGTGACTTCTCATGGGCGAAGGTCGTATTTAGGCCTAACACTAAGACAATGATAATTCTTTGTTACGTGTGGTAATAAAAGAACATTCACTCACCCCATGTCCTGAACATTCCAAATTGTTGTGGTTGCTTGGACACTTCCCCTGGTCTATGTGAGGAAAGATGCTCGTGCATGTTTGATTCACACAGATCTGCAAACAGGAAACAATGAAAATAAATAACCGTTTAACTTAAACACACTGGAAAGCAAGTTTATTCTATATAGGCCTACAAGTTCTTTCCCATTAAACTATGCTATCGCTAATGTATTGTTAAACAAAACCATTTCATTTAATTACCTTATAGATCTATTACAATTTTATAGTGAACTATTCAATATGGCTAAAAATGTATTCATGAACAACTATAAAAATACCGCATTTAAAATAAAATGAATTCCCTAAATTCATACACCTTTAATAACAGTAACTTATGTGAAACGTTTACATGTGTACTGATTTGGATCACAAGATTCTTCAAATGGATGCAAATCATTTTGTAAGGCTGATTTCTATTGCTGAAAATAAATTTATCAGAAATTGGGACTATGAACATGATCTAACAACTTTTTCACTCCTCAGTTAATTGGAAAAAGGAAAAACTTTTTGTAACACCCTCTCTTAAATAGTATATTGTGATACAAGGGCCGTAAGGCATGATCGAGATCTGTAATGCGCTTACAGCTCGTGTATTGCATGCTATTTTTTGCACGATGATTATTTATATCAATTTAATTTTATTAATTGTGATATTATCTGAAAATATTATGTATATACATTCTTGAAGATTGATGTTCATTTCAGAAAGTGATTCGCATTTGTTATTGTTTATGGCAACCGAATATTTGTGATGAGGGGCCTTATCCATAAAGGCTTGTATAATGAAGTGTCATTATATTCATAACAGCCCTCAAACACTTTCCGCCTGAGGGCCGTAAGTGTTTGCAGGCGGGAAATGCTTATCGCCCCTAGCAACAAGATTGCGTGTGGGAATGGTAACAACGTTCGTAAGTACCACTAATTAGCTAAGGAGTGCAAAAAAGAGTTTTTACCATTTTCAATAACAAAGATTTTTTTCTGTAATGAAGTGTAAATTGAATGGAAACTATGATATACAATATTTATTTTGCATAATTCCTACCAACATTTGGATATCCTATGACCAGGGCCACAGTGGAAGTCGTCCCCCAATTATTTTTCAGAGTGGAACATGGTCTCCTTACTGAGCCATTTTTCGAGTTTAATGTAAATAGACCTAATTAAATAAAAATTAAAAGAAAACAAAATTGCAGACCAATATTATAATCATACCTAGCTAAAATTTAGCTAGATTCATAATATTGGTATGATTCTTTTTCTTAATGATTTTTCATTGTAGGATGTAGTGCATCTACTCAGACACAAAACTATATTTTGTTGGCATAAAGTAATTATTTTATTTAAATTGAATTGACAAACTTTAGTAAAAATTATACTAATAGCAGTTAAGTTATAATAGTAATAGGCCTATCATTTTTCTATACATAAACTTGTTTTTAGACTGAAATTAGTATATATCATCACAATGCTTACCCACATAGTTAATATAGTTATGCTTCTTCCTAATCTTAATTCATACTTGTATAAACCAGAGACTGGCATGAAGCGTCGTAATCCTGCTAGATCCAGAGGAGGAAACGAGCGTGAGTTGCTGTCTACGTGGATGACGTCAGAATTCAAGGCTCGCTCGACCCGGGTTTGCGAAGACCGGGCTGAAGTATATACGTGAGAGCATGACTCGGTCCATACCCGGACCTAAGCATGCGCAGAACACTTTTCCGACTATCCCAATACACCTGTTCCATGAATAAGCTGAAAATGATGCCGTACGCATATGTCGCTCATCGAAACTGACAACGTGCACATGCGTCATGGTATATGAAGTACATAGGCTAAATTGACTTTGGGAACAAACCTATAGTCTTTAGTTTAATGTGAATTCATTTATATATCAAAGTTAAAGGCCCAGAGATCTGCATTCTGTAATTGCGTTGATTTCAATAACATTATGGTAATGATACATGGGCCCATTATATTAGGCTAATGTGTTTATATCATACAGGCTTATTAATAACTTATTAATAATACACGTAAGAAGAATATGTAATCATTTAAGTAAGTAATAATTATATCCCAGGAACTGTAAATAATAATTGGAAAGGAAGATAAATATATTTCCAGCAATTCCTGAAATCATTTAAAACATGTAAGTTACGATAATCAACGTTTTCTCACAAGCTCGTTCCTCTAGCACCCACATGTCTGCCCAATTATAACTCATAAAATAATAAAGAAAAATAGAATATCACAGACAAGAAATTAATGAGTACAAGTTCCATGCATCGAGGTTTTTGTTGTGTACATTCGTAAACATAATTCAGTTTAAACACCACAGAAGCATTAAGACATTTTAATCATCTGTGAAGTAGAATGAAACAACCGAAGAAATAATATTTCACAAGATGATTACTCAAAATGTGTAAGGCACCGGGATCAAACCCGTAATCTCTTGTTCCATAATCTAACATGCGGGCATTGAGCTACATAAGACTATGGCAAAAATGCTTGAACATTGTAGATGTAAGCCATATCGATTTCTTCCTATCTTATCTTATATGCAAAATTCAGTGTAAGTCAACATGACCGGTTTTTAAAATATCAATTAATATATTAAGAAATTCAAATTATTATGAGACCAAATGCATGAGAAAAGAAAAAAAATGAGAGGTAAGAGCCAAACACATCCAATGCTTGCCGCCAAGTGACTATACACTGTATAAAACCTTAGTCCCTACTGCTTACGATAAACCGAGTTTCACGAGTCACGAGTGATGTAATCACCCTCGGATCGAGTCCCGAGTTTCAACAGAACCGCGCCTGCGTACAAGCAGCACAGAGTGATGTGGCTTCCCTCCCCACTACCTTCACTACCAAAGCCGTGACTCGAGCTGTACTTGGACCCGGGTACGAGCGTGATTCTCACAGGAAATGCCGGTCTCTGGTATACACTGATATAAGAAATTCTTTAAATCTGTAAAGATTTCACAAAATGCAATGACAGTAATATTAATGATGCAAGTGTAGGCCTGTAAAGTGTCCAAAACACTGGGAAAATGAGAATGAAGATGCCACTTTTCTAACCTATAAATTGCAGTTTGTGAACAGATAATGGCTGTTGGAAGGCAAGAATTATTACGATTGGCAGTGAGCTGTGCATGGGTCACGTGCTGAAACAGGGCTGTAAACTTGATGACAATCAGCACTAATATGTATCACTGTTCCTAACATAACTGCTACCAACCAAGCTCTACATGTCACTAACACTAATATCAATATGCCTAACTGCCACAAACCTAGCTCTTCATGTCACTAACACTACTATCATTATTCCTAACCTAACTGCCACTTATCTGGAATCACAGGTGTATAGCACGGGCAACATGTGCTTTGAATCATAGCACAAAAAACGTAAGTCAGTGGTAGTGCAGATAACAGGAAGCCAATGAGACGCAGGATCTGTGTCAGCCAATGAAAGTAATTTACAGCAAGCGGGTAGAGCAGCGAAATTGGCGGTGAAAATATCACTTTCATTAGTATATCACAATGTTCACTAGGCATTTCCAGTTGTATATCAGTCATTAAAAGTGTGAACCGACGGTAAATAACTGAGAAATCGACGAAATAAAGACGCACTATTTTGTGTACTTACTCCATTAGAATTCAATGGAATCGTAGCCTTGCACCGCCAATATTAGCGGTCACTGCCTCCCTAATAATACGTGAGATGGAGATTCTATCATCATCACTAATGATAGGTAAATTCTAGGTCCGTGACAGTTAGGTTAGGAACGTTTATGTTAGTTTAGGAGCACCGCAAATAATTCTTGGTCGCGCTATTTAGTATATTGCTCCTAAACTAACATAAACGTTCCTAACCTAACAAAACCTGTCACTGATCTACATTTTATTGGAGGCTCTACGACGTATTATTAGGGAGGCAGTGACTGCTGCCTCCATTGAATTCTAATGGAATAAGTGCGTCTTTATTTCGTCGATTTCTCAGTTATTTACCGTCGGTTCACACTTTTAATGACTGATATACAACTGGAAATGCCTAGTGAACATTGTGATATACTAATGAAAGTGATATTTTCACCGCCAATTTCGCTGCTCTACCCGGCAGGTGTCCGCTGATCCTCAACAAAAAAAGAAAATGTTCACAATGCAATAAATACATAATATACAAGATTTTAGTACGCACAACACTTCAGATGAATAAAAATGTGGACCAAGTATTCTGAAGGGAACAAAACTTGGCAGTGGCCAGCATCAGCTCCTGTTTGCTAAAAAAATGGCATGACTTTTAAAATGTCGGTGAACATTTTACTAATAGGTACGACCAATAGTGAGTTATAACATTTGATGACAAAATGTTGGTAATCAATCCCAGGCTCCCACCACATTGCACCAGGGGCGTTAGGCCTGTGTGGGAAGGACCAATGAAATGAAAGATTTTCGGAAGCCAATAAGAGTGTTGGTGACCAACATATGGGCCACATAGGCTAACTGCACTGAGCAGGCCTACTCTTGCTGCTTGATAAGCAATTGCCTAAATGAAGCTTTTTAACATTGGTAGGAACATTTGTAACCTTTGCCTGCTCTCTTTTTTTAAAACAAAACGTAGTTTTTATATGAGTACAAAACACTATTTTCCCCCTTACCTTGTTTTTGGTATTAAAATAGTTTTCCATTATAATCTCGGCACTTCGGGAAAAAACTTCGGGAATCTTCGCAGTTCATAGCATATCAACGTGTACTTTCGGACTTAGAAAATTTTCGAGGGACTTATATCAAAGTTTATCCCTACTCTTGCCTTGTTTTGGTATTTTAGTTTTTATCTGATGACCAGGGATTGTCAAACAGCCACGTTTTTATTTTTCTATCAGACCATTTTTCTTATATTACTTCATATGTTGGCCTATAATTGCATAAGTTAAATCTAGCTTGCTCACATTGGTACGGTTATCCCACGGAGGAAAGAATACACGGAGACGCCGTGCTTGCGGTGTCGTATGGGAAACAGATGAAGCCAATGACCACGCCCCCTTAGATGACCAAAAGGGAGGCTTGCTATATACAATAGCACACAAATACTCCGAAGTTTCACGGGTTATAACAACGTAACGGTAGGGAAAATATGTAATATCCCAATTTCATATATTAACTACATACTCTGACATCATAATAATCCCGTAGTAAGCATTAACCTATCTCAGAAGAGCCAAAAATGTAACTTTCAAATGAGCAACTTTACATGTGCGAGTATAAATACTGAGTCAGAAAATGATTAAGTGACCGTGCTACTATGATAATTCAGAACGAGAAAAATATTCTGGACAGTTATATAGCTACACCATGTGGTTATTGACTCTATTAAACGCAATAAATGGCAACTAATATAAATATTGAAAATCTAAAGCAATAAATTACTTAGTATAACTAATAATTCAGATAAATGCACTTTATTTGATTAATTACAAGTAGCCTAAGGCCGTTATAAAGAAAATACATCAACAATTAGCAGCCTAGTGTAAAATACAAGTAAATTATGCTTAGCAATTATACCCATATTCAGGGGTGCCCACCTCCCAAACGTCATGACTCACCCCCCCCCCCCAAACATCATTGCTCACCCCCCTCAAACTTTATTGCTCACCCCCAAACTTCATTGCTCACCCCCAGCCCAATTGGCTGTCGACAAGGGCTCCCATATAATATTTTCATGGGGGGGGGGGGGCAATTTATTAATTAATTGATTTTTTGTCACTTTAACTTCTTGGGCCACTTTGTAACATTATATTAATAATATAATAAGTGCAACAATGACGTAGCCATAAAATAATTGCGGGGAGGGCCGGAAGTGCCGGGGGTCCATCCCCAGAAAATTTTAAAATATTGAACTAAATCTAATGAAAATCACATTTTACGCTATTTTAGCACAGAAAAACTAGTTAGGAAATTTGTTTACCAAACTCGAAGACATGCCAATGTAAATAAGAAATCATTGCCTAAGTGGGGGGCCCACCCCCGGAAAATTTTTAAGTACTGAACTAATGAAAATCACATTTTACGCTATTTTAGCTCTCATAAACTAGTTAGGAAATTTGTTTACCATACTCTAAGACATGCCAATATAAATAAGAAATCATTGCCTAAGTGGGGGGTCCACCCCCGGAAAATTTTTAAATATTGAATTAATGAAAATCACATTTTATGCTATTTTAGCACTGAAAAACTAGTTAACAAATTTGTTTACTATACTCTAAGACATGGCAACTTAAACAAGTAATTGTTACCTAATTTATAATACTTATTACTATTTATAAGAAAAGCTGAATAACACATGGAACAGTGGACATAATTGGCCATTATGTTATGAAAAGAAAATAACTGCTATATCATATTTGACACACCAACAAATCTTGTTTAATTATTTTCTTTTTTAATACAAATATAGAATTTTATGTTTTGACTTTTGGGGGTCCAAACCCCCTGAACCCATCTTTCCTAATCCACTGTGGATTCTGCTTCCATGTTGTCGATTTGGTAAAACTTCTGCAATTCAAATAATTGTCTTAAAAGAAAAATACCTGACTATAATAATTATTAATATACATTTTTTTTCCTTGCGCCCCCCCCCCCGGGTATGGGCGCCCATGACTGTCGAAATTCTTCATCTTTATCTTTATAATGAATTAGAAGTGACCTTTTGAAGTTATAGAACTTGACTGTTTTTATTTTTAACATATAAAACTAATTTTGCAACAATTTTCAACCCCCCCCCCAGAAAATTCGTAAATGATAATATTTTGCCCCCCCCCAGAAATTTCAATGACGCAGTCTGCGTCTTAACCCCCCCCCCGTGGGCACCCCTGCCATATTCATTCATCCCAAAAATTGACTATTTTCAGTACCTAAATTTTACAAAATTATTAATTTTTAAGGTAGGTTCATAGAATAGTGCACAACATGCACTCATTTTCACTTCTGAATTGTTCAAAACAAATAAACAAAAACGAGTAACCACGCTATCAGTGCACACTATAAACATATAAACACAGTGACACGCCCCCTTAAGTGCCAAACGCTCGGACAGTTGGCTTCACGCTTGCGGTCTCAGGGCATCTCCGTGTATTCTTTCCTCCGTGGGTTATCCACATGTGTAAAACATAGAGTAACCAACTCATGATTTAATTTTCATTTAAATATCTTACATAATTTGATCCATTAGCTGTCTCATATTCTTCATTTCATTTTTTCAAACTCAACTCATTCATGATCACTGTGTAGAACAAATACTAACTTATAATGATAAAAAGTACAGTATCATAGGCACCACATCTTCAAATTCTGACATCTGACTGATCATTCATACTGAATACCAGTGTTGCTAACCTTACATGAACGAATTTCCCACAGCAACCAATAGAATTCCCCCACAACTAGACAAAAATTCTCTCTTTAACAATCTTTTAACAATAAAATTGAAAAGCAACATTTAAATTATTAAGTAGGTTAATACAATATTAATATTTAATAACAAATATGAATTATCATGAAATTGTTAACTAACCATTTTTGACATTACAAAAATATTATTAAAATTGTTGAAAGGTAGGCTATTCATAAAATGACATAAATTACCAAAACTATATCTAAAATTTCTAAATAATTTGATTATATCTAAATAAAAAAAATAAAAAATAAATAAAATAAAAAAAATCTTTTGGAGTACAACCCTTGAATACAAAATATTTTAACTTATTTCCAAAACTATGCTCATCCAATATTGAAGAGATATTTACATTTTTAATATTTGTGGCAGATTATGGGCCTCCAGCCACACTAATGCTCAGAATATATTTTTGTTGGTTGGTTTATGTTTATTTAATGATGGGCGTGTATTACAACTAAGGCCTGAAAATATAGCTGGTATGTTAGAATTTTGTCCTGTGGGATTTTTTTTACATGCCTGTACATCTAGACACATGAGCTTGTCACATTTATGCACATATAAATGATATTGAACTGGGAACTCACTGCTTCAAGCACAGAAAGCCAGCACCATACACTGCATGAGCCATTGCCACATAATATTTTTATTCCAATAAAAATGTAGGGGAGATTGTGCAAGGATAGAACACTTTTGGCTTTTAATTTTAAACTTTTTTCACATTATCCTGTGGGTAGCATGGGGTGTCACAGCAGGAGGAATGGGACAGACTTGATATATTAAATTATATTTGAACCTGTTCATGTGTTTAAAAATGTTATTAACAAGCAGTGAAGCACAAGTTTAATAACATTAACTGTTCAACCAAGGATTTAAATGCTTAAGTTACTACCTTTAACCCATGGCAGTATTTAAATGGCCTTCCTTCCTGTTCTGTTCTGTGAAAACTTTTACTAAACTGGTCATGTTTTGTTAAGCATCAAACACAGTTTTTTTCAAATTTTTGAAACCTGATTACTTTCTAATAAATAAATATGTAAATAAATAAATAAATATGATATAATACATATAACTTACCCTACAAGTTTTGTCTTAATTATTGTCGTTAATGCAGACTCTTAAAAAAAGTTTGAATGATTACAAAGGTGTTTATACCTGGTTCAATGTCCCAGTCTTCCTACAAATTCAATTTTTTCTGAAAAATCATTATTCCCTCCACTCTATCCCAAGTCTCCTTGCATGCAACCTTGTGCATTTCACTCGTAAGTCACAATTTTCCCGATTATCTTGTTCATCATCCATATTTCTTCTTTATGCTCAATTACAAAATCATCCAAACTGTCATCAGTACTGTCCATTTCAATAACACTATCACAGATCCTAATATTATTGATAATAGGCTCCTCTAAAATCTGGAAAATTTAGCTTATGGTTAACCCACAAGAAGTACGAGAGAACACCATACTACTACTAACTCAAGTAGAGGATGTGAAATATTTCTTAGTCAAAGACAATGTAAGTTGTAGGTGGTCAATATTATGTTATAGCTCACGGTGATAATGGTAAAGACAAGTTTCCTTTGCCCAAACAGTTCAAAGAAAACCAAGAAATGGCAGAGATGGTAAATTTTTTAAAGTGTTGACTCTTGGCAAGTAGGATCCCCAGTTGCTGCCACTAACAAAGCATTCAAATTGCATGGGTCCCCATCTTAAAAGAGGTTAAAAATACTAATTAAATTACATTAAAAAGGGCATAATTAAAAATGTTGTAACCACCAAGGTCGGCTTCAAAATAGAGCAGGTCTTTGAACCTGGCTCTTGAATAATATGAATTCCAAACAAGTAACTTAATAATGAAATTGAAACTTGAGATGGAGGTTTAACATACGTAACTTCACTTAATTCAAGCACTAACCTGAACATGTTTCGAGCAAACTTCATGACTGACTTCTTCTGGCACATAAGCAATTTTGTTTCTGATGAGAATGCAGGAGGTAATCTTAAAAAAAATGTAGGCTACATCTTAACCCCTTTTCAAATGCTTCCTGTACTTCATTAACACAATTTTCAATTTTATCTCCAGCATTTTCATCTTCTCCTTCCTTCTGGTTCCTACTTTATGTATGAAGTGTTATTTTAAATGATGCACAATTAATACCTTTTGCCTAGAAACTTGACCTAACCACTAAAATTGTACTGAGTGATTCACGACTGATCTTGTTTTTGTTCTTTAGTTTTATTTACTGGCAATATCCTTTTGTAATAAACACTGGATGGGGCAGAATATAGTACTGGTAGTAGGCCTACTATATATGGGGTAGTAATCAACACTGGTATTTATAGAAAATAAACTGACTAAGGTTTTTATTAGTTTTAAGTGTTTTTTTTTCTAGCAAATGAATTTGTAATTAACTTTTCTATAACTGATTTTTACATCACAAGCAATGCATATGGATTTTGTTTACAATGACGAACATATAATTACTGATGGGAGATGAGGCCCATAAGACTGTTACCGCTGTGATTACACCTACCCAGGACAAGTGGTGGGAATGCATTTCCTCTTGTAAGTACAGCCTGATCAAGAAAGCATATTCTCAGTTTTAATGGTAAGTACATTTGTAAATGTACTTACAGGTTAATTGAAGGACCAGAATCCCCGAATATGTTGAACATTTCTTCTGTCCCTTCAACTGTTATATCGGTAGATCTTGCAGATGATTCAGTTTCACTAATGTCTCCTGTAGAACTGCACTCTAAACCGTCAGTACCATAAAAATGTATAATTAGTCTTTCACATTTTCTTCCATAAGATCAACTTGTTGCCAGTATTCCTCCTCTAGCTGCTTTACATTATTACAAGCAGATCTTAATAGTTTTTGTGTTCCTTACAGCATTCAGAGTAGCTTCCTTCATTGCTGTCAGGAACATGCTGCCTACATTTTTAGGTAGCAATGTTCTGTTTAAAGACTCACTAAATTAATTTGATGGGATTTAAGTCAGATTAGTACGGTGAAAATCTTAACAGAGTATAGTTTATGAGGGTTTAGAGTACCGGTACTGTATAGATGGGGATGGATTTACCAACTCTATTTTGTGTAGCTCTGCTTTTCTACAGTCACAAACAATTCCAAATGTCCACTTAAGAAAATAACTTCTCAGTGGTTTGCTGTCCTGAACTGAAATGTATTGACATATACAACAAATTACCCTGCAGGATGAGTAAGTAACATTTTCACAAACTATGCAACAGGAATTTAAAGATATTATATGTAAGTGATTAGAACGGTACAATGATAAGAAAATTGTACTCATTATGAGTGACAAAGCATAGAATTACTCTGAAGTGAAATTCACATTCATGTTATACTGGATACTTGAAAATTTAACCATAGAAAAGGCAGTGGCGGCTCGTGACCGGAAAATTAGGTGAAGAGAAAAAAAGTGTGTATGGAATGCCACGCGACAGAAGTGTTTTAATTTAGGGATTTTTAAATTTTGGATTATTGGATTTTTTAAATTTTGGATTGTTGGACTTTTTAATATTGGGTTTTTGGGCTTTTTAATTGTGGATGTTTTATTATTAATTTTAGATTTTGAATTTTGGATATTTTATTTTTGAATTTTTTTATTTTTGAATTTTTTTATTTTTAAATTTTGGATATTTGGATTTTTTATTTTATAAATTTGGATTTTTGAATTTTGGATCTTTGAATATTTTTTTTATTTTATTTTGGTTTTTCGATTTTTTAATTTTAGATTTTTTAAATTTTGGATTTTGGGTTTTTTAATTTTTGGATTTTTGATAAGCCTAATCATTGAGTTGACTGTTTTCTGTGCAGCCCGTTCCGTCACAGATCACTAATTTCGTGACGATTTTGAGCGTTACATTAATTTCGTGACGATCTTGGAGTACTGGTTCTGTATTTTTACAGGACTCGTTGATACCAGCACCTTCAACAAGAGGGGTTTTAGCATAAATTGACACTGCACTATGATTTTCTCTACAGAAACTATTAATTAAAGTGAAGTCTTCTAATATTTCATTTTTCTTTAGTTATTAATATTATTTTTAAAAACGTGATCTCATGCTTCCTAAATATTGGAAAAGAATAAACTGTCCATGTTATGAACTTAACGACAGAACAAAATTGTCGACTGCTGGATTATCGCGCATGCGTGGACAACAACAGAACAATTGTCGACAGCTGGAAGGTCGCGCATGCGTAGAAGGCACCGTGGACGCTTGACTATTCCTATATGCAGAAAGAAGTAAATATCACGTGACTTCTTTACAGAGAAGTCTGGTGGAGACTGAGAGAACTGTTCACCTTCACTTGGTAGTCTGATCCCCTCAGTAAGAAGACAGTGGGATAAGCGAGAAAACGGCTGGTTTCCATGAGCCCACGCCCCCATTTTTAGTGGAACAGACTACCCATGCGTCTGGGAAGGTTCAGATTCAATGCTAGGAGGACAGAGGACTTGGGAGCACACTTGCCTCCTAGCGTTGACACCAGTCGTGGCGGGATATTCAAAATTGTAGAAATACATTATAGTAAAAACGAACATTCGTGATATGGAAAATAAACTTTAAAAATACGTATTGTAAAGGAAAAATACTGGTGAAGTGCTACTTCACCTACTTCCCCTGAATAGCCGCCACTGAGAAAAGGTGAAAACAATAAAAATAAAAATAGCAATTTAAGGAACATTCTAGAATGTACATACCAGATTATCTCCACAAGGTGTACCATCTCTAACCAGGCCCATATCCGGGATCTCCGGTGAATCGATTGTCCCGCTCGTCGCTCTAGAGATAGCATGTCAACAAAGACAAATCACGGTATACTAAAGAGTACTCCACAAGCGTGCTACTGTTAATGTTCTTTACAATGAGGCTGTTTCTTTAAAAACCCACTAAAATAAACAGATCTTACTGGAATTTCCATAAAACAATCTATTCAGAGTGTTCTACAAATTTTATATGCAATTTCAGGACTTATAGCTGATACCATTTCCAAGAGAATTCACAAAAGAGGCAGTATTTCTTGCTCCAGTGTTCCTCGGAACATTAGTGATCTATGAGGTGCTTGTAAGTGTTATGTGTTGGTCTCAGTGACCTTAATGGCATATTGGCATTACAATTGAAATTCCCTCTAGCAGCTGATGTCTAATATTTATCAGGAACTGCAATTTCATTCTATCATATGTAATATGTACAAACTATATTGCCACCCCTGTTTATTATAAAATCTATGTTCATTGTTGCAAGAGTTAGCATCAATTGCTTGTTGTTCCTCTTCCACTATTCTCAATAATGATAAAATAATGCGCTGTATCATTAGCATGATTTTGACATATGTTTGTTAATTTTCAAAATTAAATCAATTTACTTACACAAAAAAAAACAGAACTCAAGACTAGGAGCAATACTCATAATAAAACAATTTTCATTAAGTAAACAATTTGAGTATTTTTAAAATTGCAGTATTTATTTTAAACTATCGCAAAGAAAATTATGACTTTGTTCCAAATATATTCCCTTAAAAAATGTTCCATGGCCAAAAAAGTCTGGGAAACTCAATAAGTAGAGGGTAAGCACAATGTTTTGTAAAGTTGTAAGAAAAGATGCTTGCATACACAAAGAAAATATTCATTAAAACGATAAATATTATCGTGTGATAACAACTTATCTGTTTATTTTAGTGTTGATGAAGCTTCATTTTTATTTTTTACTAATGGCTAGTTTACTCAATGAAACTAGGTTTTATAACTAAGTTTCAAAACTGTTCTTTTACTTCATTGCACAAGCACAAGATGTACTGGCAACAATGAGTTATGACACTACAGAGTTTTGGCTGATTCCAATTTACATGAAACTATAGTATAGAATTTTTAGGTTATAGTCCTACAGGTGTTTAGCTAGTATGAGTTTTGTAAAATGAAGTGGGAAAATTAGGAAATTGTGAAATGCCTGGATTTATATTTGGTTCAAACATTTCAACTTCAAAAGTAAAGTGAAATGTGCTGCTGCTCTGGAATTAATTTTGAGGAAAATAGGTGTTATTAGTTTCGCAAAATCATTTTCAAGAAAGTAGTTACAAAATCTGGTGTCACCATATAAACTAGCCGAAATACAAAGAATCACTACTTGGGTAATACAGAGCTTAAATCTATTAGCTATGTTAGTTATGAAACAGTATTCGAAGCCAGAAATATAAAAATATTTGCAGAAGATAGAAATTACATGCTAAAACAAGTAAACATACAAGGAGAAGAGATGACTGACATATACTGGTATCATAAGAAGGTTTTTATTATCTTGAAGAATACTAGAAACCCTATCTTGAACAAAAATTGAGGGCTTTTGCAGCTGGAGGGCAGAGCCTCATGAAGTCTTCATATGATAACATTCGTTCTCCTAAGCTGGAATGTTCACATTTACATTGAATGACTATGGAAACGTTGGCAACTCAACGCCAAATGTAGTGCTACATGGACATCCGAAATATTAACTATAACCTGCTATTTCAATTTCACATGAAGTAGGCTATTCTTTTTATACTTTTTTCAAAGTTTTTATGTTGACATGTCATGTTTTTAAAACTACCTCCAATTATAATATTTTCGACACCGTGCCAAAGTGTAAACAAATTTTTCATTGCCTCAATGTGAGCAAACAAATTCACACTGATTCATTTTGTTCCACTTAATATTCTTAAGCTTTACTAGCCTCTATATATTTTAATTAGTTAATTCTTTTATTGTTATTTGCTCTATGGGTATAGTATTACAAGATCTAAAGCCCCTAGAGGACCTGTTTTGAGTGCTTATCACAAAAGAGCCCAGCCTGCATTATAAAGTTACCTAATTAAGGAATTCATTTTCCATAAGCTGTATATGTATATAATGAATGTTCTTTACAAATGTTATGCTTGCACTATTATGTTATTCACCCTAGTTCATTAAATGAGCCCAGAGATTTTCCCACTATAAAATAAGTGTAACTAAATTACCATTGCTGGCTGAAGTAACTTATTGGTACATGGCTTTGGGTATGAAATATGTAGATATATGGAAAATGTAACTGAGTGATTTCTGGCGATATAAAGAAGACTTTATGAAATTATGTCACTTGTTATTATAGCGAGCAGGAGTCAATAATATAGCTGGTAATCTGGTTTTAACCGAAGCTGATGACTATTGTGCAGTAGTCATATTGGGACGAACCTAAGAAAAGCTGATTATAAGCTGTGTAATATCATGAATGAAACTGGGATAACTTTTCATAGGTAAACCATCGATTAATATCTCACCCTGTACTTAATGAGGAAAGTTTAATGTTCAACAGTAATCCTGACCATCCCTTAATTTGAGGAAAAGTTTTGCCATGACTTATGACCCAACCATCATATAATGAGTAAAGGCAATGAAATGAAATGAAGAAAGTAGATGAAATAAAGAAATGAGTTAAAAAGAATGACTGAAGAAGAGTAGCCTACAATTTGAACATAAATTAAAGTTCATTTTAAAACTACTCTACATACTTTTTAATACAAAATACGTTAAGCATTTGCAACACTACTTGTTTTGCTACTCTACGGATGGTGCACAGTTAAAAATATTAAAATACAAAATAACAATTTAATAAAAAAAGTTATAATTTTAACTGATAAAAAAAATTTAATTATAATATTAAAATCTTAATACATTTCAAATATAAGTCTAAAAATTACATTTTTACTGTACACCATGTAACGTTCACATTTCTAATCTACAGATGGTGGCAGTTCAAAATTGTGATGATCAAGGCAGACAAAACTGCCAATAAAAGAAAAAAAATATATATTGGCCTATTTAATTTTTAATTTAGTAATAACTCTTCACAAGAATGTCATTGTCCTTGAAGAGGTAAAAAAATAAGTTTTGACTGTCCACCATTATTACAGCAGAAACTTGATTTACTAAAAAAACAAGAGACTGGTGGATAAAGAAATAAAAAAATTATACAAAGTTTTGTACTGTTAAAAGTTTTTGATAGATAAATAGATAATAAAAATCTAAAGTAGTGTTACTGAATATAAATATATAAGGGCAAGGAGGTACACTATCTATTACTGTATCATAATTTTATCAGAATCTAGGCAATATAACTAAGTACCGGTAGGCTACAAATTATCTTACTGAAAATAAATAATAAAAAGAGAAAGAAAAGGATTCATTATTCTTAATGATACTATAAAATGCTACGAGTATTTGAAGTTCATTTATTTATATATTATTTTAAAGTCTAAGTTTTCCTTCACTCTGTGTAAAAAGAATTTCTGCAATATTCTTTATATACATTTATTCTAAATTTGTGATTGGTGATAGGAATCATCATCATGGCTCGAAGTCATTTGAGGGTATTCAGGGCTGTTTGCTGTTCTTAGTGCGAATTGCTTAGAAGATATCTTTAGTCTGCCAATGGCAGAATGTGAAATACTATTCATATTAGTACATTTATTGTTAAATTATTACTATTTCACTGTGCAATTCTCATTCACTAGTTACATAATATAGCCTACAGTTCAAAGTTCAGCATTATTCCTGAAATTTCCCAATGCATTTTGGAAGAAAGTTTTCTATTGACAGAAGAAAATTAAGCAGTCATGGTGATGAGAAGGTATTTTAGAGCATAAAATTATTTTTTTTTTATCCCTGTAGAACATTATTCTGACTTCCTCTGTGCAATCATTACGATTTGCAGAAACTGACTGCATTAAGGAACCCCTACCCCTCCCCTCTCTACCAGAAGCACACTAGGAGCAGCAGAACACTCAGAGAGGCTCTAGCAAGTTGCAAGTTGCAAGCTGACTGTTCTCCATTAGGTCTGGGTAGATCTGGATTCTGAGTGGAAATGCAGTGATTCTATAATCTGCAAAATCCATCATCAACATAATACCAAATTTATTAATGTAATTATTATTAAATGAATCCCTACTAAACTAAACTAAACTGCTGTTTCCCGCATGGGATGAGGCATACCGCCAAACCACTGCATCATCTACAATAGCCAGAGAGTAGGATGTGGTCAGCATGCCGACTCCCATGGCCATTAGTGGTAGCTTTTATAATTGGAGCCTCTACTTCTATCTGATGAAGTAGCTCCTCAGTTGATGTCACAAGGCTAAATGTACCCAGTTTCAGACCTTCCTACCTCAGAAATATTAGAAGAGGTGCTGGGGATTGAACCCAGAATTGCAGGTCTATAATCTAAATGACATATTCCCACACTGCAGAAGGCGGAAGGCAGAGAGTAAATAGGGACATTCAACTTTTGGCAAAGGTGACCAGAGCAGCTATGGCCCATTGACCAAAGTTGCTCCGGGGGAGAAGGGCAGGTAAAAAAAAAAAAAAAAAAAAATTGTAGTCAGCAACGCTAGCCACTAGACCAGTAATGAGCATCCCACCAATATTGTGGAAGGGCACACTTGCTGTGCACTGGGAAAGGACAGAGCAGGCAATGTAAATCGATTATTCTATATATGGGGAAAGATGGGCGGATCAGTGCTGCTCTGAGAGTAATATTTAATGCAGTTCTATCAAAATTTTCCCAAGATTGCATAAACTTGCAGCTCAACTCATGTCAATACATGTGTGCAATCTCATGCAGACAAAGTCATGTTTCAGAAACAAACTAATGGATTTCAATTTTAGATTCATGAACCCTCAAAACATGTATTAACACTCTGGTAATGGGACAAACTATGTTTCCTCTGCCACACAATATGTAAAAAGCCTGCATTTGTGTATAGCTGGTATTTATTTGCAACACTGCCACTTGCACTGCCACAAAATAAAAAAAAATAATGTAGGCCTACCGTATGAGAAAGTCCTCTCCAATTTGCATCACAACCCCAGAATATACTCTAAACTTTATTTTGATAAGATTATTCAATGCACAAGACACACACACAATATGTTTTTAAAACATTGTATTTTTGGATTCAGGAGATCTCAGGACATGCATTAATGCTGAAAGCTCTACATGGAATTTCAGAGTTGAACCCAGTACTTCCTCCACCTACTGCACCTGAGGTACAGAAATAGAAAGTAAAAATATGTTATACTTATATGTAAAAATATGGTTGCTTGTTTAGTTGCAAGGTCCTGTCCAAGTTGATTTAAATGGCTCTGCTCACGAATTAAAAGGCTCGTAGTTGGTTGGGTTGTGATATGATACAATGTCAGTCAGTAGAACAGGTGGACTTTTGTTTCAAAGTATCTTATTTTTTAGCTTCTGTTTTCATGAACTTTGTAACGATACACAATAGATCTACACTTTTACTAATCTGAATGAAAAATGAATTTATGTGAAAGCTTGAATGCAAATACTCATGAAATGTCAAATAATTCAATTTAATAATGCCTTTTAGAATATCAAAATCTGAATTATGTAATTATACATACCATACATAATTTTCATTACCGGTACCGGTAATGTAGAAGCTTCTATTTCTTGTAGACTATAGAAGTTGAAGTAGAAATCAAGTTTCTACTGTAATTTTGAACACAGCCTCATGGAATTTCTACAATTAAGTTGGTAAGTCACTTACTTGCATTCATACTCTACTCCTTTTATGGAAATGATTGTTCTTGAATAGAGTTGATCCATTCCAGCTACAATTGGGTACCTATTACCCAACTGACATTGGAGCGACCCACAACGAACATTCCTGGGAAGAAACAAAATTGTGTTGAAAACTGGAATATAACTGTTTGGATACCACTATATGGTATTAAATCTACAAGATTACAGAAAAATTCTGGGCTTGTTTCCTGATCCAGCTAACTCTTAGGTACAATTCACACTGGAAGCCTTTTATGAACAGCCTCCTTGAGACAAATCACTAACTTATATTTAGGTGCATAAAAGACAAATATCAGTTCATTTTCAATAACACTATAAAAGTGAAGTCTCTCAGGCTCTCATAACCAGCAACACAAGAACAACAGTACTTTTCAAAGTAAACTTGAACCGAAAAATTTATAAAGTAAGACAAATTGTAGCATCAGGTATCATTTTGCAGGCTTGGCTTGCCTTCAGGCAGTGCATTAAAATTTACACATGTAGCACCCGACTCCCGGAAATGTTGAAAAAGTATTTTTCTGGCTGAAAAGTATCAAATCTCCATAAAATAATGTAACAGGTTTATTTTTAAAGAATTTTAGCTGGCCGTTAGAAACATTTTCCCTGGTTTCTATTTTAAAATTTTCGTTTTCCTGTCTGCCTATCCAAGGCACGACTTGAACCTGCATCCTTCTCCACCATGGCCTTATAGACCGAAGCCTGTTTCAGCTACCTTGAGCAGAGTGATGGGATGAGGATCACTACCCATCCATGGCATAATAGGCAAGGTGATACTGACATTCCCTTCCGTGGTTGAAATGTATGTGATCAAAATGATAAAGAAAAATCTCTTATCAGTAAGCCGTGGAGTCTTTTTCATGGTGGTTAAAAGAGATTCTGTGATAAATAAGCTATGTTAAGCTCCTTTTCTATGAGACATAAATAGATAGGTACCAGGTATATAGATACTTAATTGTTGTGATATGCAATAGCATGATAGCAGTGATACTTATGTTACATAAAACAATATTCTTGAACATCAAATGTTTAAGAATTTTTTATTTTAAATACTAGTATCTATTCTAATTTTCATCTCTCGTAAAATTGTACACGTGGTTAGTTATACTCGGGTATTGAAACAAAGAACTCCTGAATTACTGTAAAACATAATAGTAATACCCACAAATCTTGCAGCACCATTATGAACTTAAAAGCTAAAACAGAATTGGTGAGAGTTGTCCCCCCCCCCCACAAAAAATGAAAAAATTGAACTTTTTACTTCATTGCTTTGATTTAGCTCTGACTTACTGTCCTATTTACTTACATATTTTATGCTCAGAAGTTTATAATGAAAGCACATTTACTCTATCATTGCTCTACATCAAATTCCTGATTATCTGTGGGCAGATTATCTATGCTAGTTTCTTCCTCCTTTTTTTAAACGATTTATTGTATGGTGACATGAGCATGCATATCTTGCCAGCCTAGGAAAAAGATTGGCAGCTTTCGGCACTCATATCTCTGTTACTGTTAAGCAGACTTCATTGTGATATGAGCCGGCCACTGGCCCTTGGCACGCTGTGCCACTATGACTAGATAGACATGCTTGACAAAGGAGATCTGAAAAAGACTTTACCTAAGTCAGTGGTGGCCAACTTCTTTACTTACAAGACCAATATATCATGTGTGTTGACATCATAGTAGTAAATGTAGTAAAATTTAATGTAGTAAATGTAGCAAAATTTTAATGTAGTAAAATGTAGTAATGTAGTACAATTTTTTAATGTAATAAAATTATTATTAAAAAATATAAATATTATTAATTTTTTAAAATTCAGCACACATTAATGAAAGAACTTCTTTGGATATCCCTTATTTTACTAAAATTCAGAACACATTAATGTGAGCACTTTTTGGATACTCTAAAATTATAATTTATGAAAATTCAGAACACATTAGTGGAGCAGTAAAATTATTATTTGTTAAAGTGCAGTACACAATAATGTGGACACTTATGGGAAGTAAAAAGTTTACTGAAGATAATTTCCAAAGATGTTGTTGATATTTTTAACAAGTCCTAAAGACTATTATTGGTAAAAGCAAAGAACGTGATTCAACCGATGCACAATACTAGCTAATTTACAAAATGCATCAAGGTCAGTTTTGCATAAATGGGGTGATCTGTGTAAGATAGTTTAGATTTTATATTTAACTATTATCCTTTACCCAAGGAATGTAGTTTGGTATATAGAAGCATTAGAAAATCCCCATTCAAAACCATTCATTCAAACCATTCTTTCATTCATTCATTCATCCATAATATAATACTATAAATAAAACTATAAATACTTGAAATTTTATTAAGTGGCTTTGTTGCAAGCAGCATAGAATGAGTATGATGACCTTATTTTTATGAATAAAAATTGTGACATGTAATGAAAATATAGGTCTTTGATATCCCTTATTTTACTTATATTTTCTTATCTTGCTTAACTGCTTTCAGTACTATAATTCACATGGATTGATGCCATCAATATTAACTACTTGTTGAAATGTTTTTGTTTAAACAGAAGACCAGAAACACTAACTGTGCTTGAAAGCACATTAATTTCTTGCTGCATATTTAGCTATGAATGTATTCTCTTGAGTAACACTCTTTTCATTGATTAGTTGAAACCAGAAACAAAGGATTTGGGGTTGTAAGCCTGACCAGTTACATCCATTTTTTTTCATAGGAAATACATCTTACAGTGCGATCATATAATTATACATATTTATTTAACTGAAGAACTAGAGTTTTATCATCAGAATGAAGGCCATTTTTTATAAATTGGTACTAAATCATTTTTTTTTTTAATAAAAAAGGACATTTTGCATCCTGACGAAGGTAGGCCTACATAAAATTCAAGGACAGCTGGTTTTTTTTTTTTAAAAAGAAGAAAGTCTAGACCAAATAGAGATGAATGGTCACCTTAAAAATGAGACCAAGGACCGCATGCGGCCCATGGGCCCCCAGTTAGCCATCCCTGGCCTAAGTCAATACAGGAGCATCCCGGTCTTCTTATGAAAACTCTGAGTATAACGGGCATTATGACAAATTTTGTAGTGTTTATAGCCTATTAAAATCACATTAGATTATACGCTTAGCCCATGATAACGTTGCTTGAAGCTCAAACAGTAATATTTGGATTATCCATTTTTTATTATTTTTATTATTTATGTATATCAAGGTTCCAATTAACACAGATAATCAGGAGTTTGCTTCATATTTTATTAACCATCTGACATAGTTTGGCTCAGCTACATAGACAATAAGAGAAGCATCACTGTTTTACTTACTCTGGGTCACATTTTGTATATTGTCCACTACTATCGACACCACAGTGACCATTTATTGAACCTTTAGAATTGAACTGATCAAAACATTGCTTATCACCAGCGATCCCACCTGTAAGAAATTAAATAACTTCATGAGTAATTTTAACAGGAGAAAATCATGGTCCAATTACAATATTATTACTGACAGAAATCTAAATACACCTTTTTTTTAGTTTAACAAGGTGTTATGCTTGTAGGAAGAGTAATATTCTTAAACAATTTAGGCTAAATATTTTAATATAGTTATAATTGATGATAGCATTTGATGATTTTGCATCTTTTTTATATGAAGGTTAAAACATAGCTCGAATATAAATAAATGTGTATCATAAAATAACTGATTAATTAAGGGCAATTTGTTTTTGCATTTTTTGTCTTTATTTTGCATTTTTCGTCATTTTCAAGAGATAGGTCATTTTCTGGCTATTTTTAGGTCATTTTCGGCAATTTTAGATCATTTTCAGCATGATTAGGACATGTTTCAGTGGAAGTAGAGAGGAGCTTTTGCATGTACAACAGACAATCTTTTTTATTTGAGAATCTCCGCCAAGTGTTCATAGTTCATTTTAATTCAGATTTATTGGAAACACCACAGCGGTCTGTCTTGTACAATAAAGACTTTTCTCTTTCTTTTTAAATGGCATATATTTGCTAGGGGGAATTTGATGGGCATGGCAGTTCAGAAAGAATTTATTTTTCGCTAAAGGTGTCCAAGTAGTATAAATTTACTTTCTTCATTAGTAACAAAATAAGTGTTTCTTATATTGTAAATTCATAGAGGCCCTATAACGCACTGCCATCCATTAAATTGCTTTCAGCAATTCATTATTTAAAAAAACTAATTATTATATGTAATAATGGTAAATTTATTGGTAATTTTTTTAAATTTATTGGTAATTCTTTAAAATTTATTAGTAATTTTTTCACTATTTTTAGGTCATAAATGCATTTTTTAATTTGCATTTCTTCACTACTTTATGGTCATTAAACGCCTTGCCCTAGTTATAGGCCTAATCAAATGTATTTATAAAGAATACTTCTGTTACAGATTTAAAAACTTTACTTCAATATGGATCTTTTCATCAGACCAAATAAGCTACTGGTATCTCAGACCGGAGCATTTGCAACCTCAACTCTGTTTCATAACTGCTATGAAATGCATTGATGGAAATGAATAAGGGTTCCCATCCTGTAACTTAAGTGCTTATGCTAATGGTTGGTTAACCCTTTCAGTGCTAATTACAAATTCATACAAGCATTCAAGTAAAGTCACCTGTGTATTATAAGTTTGAATTCCACACAAAACATTTCGGAGGAACAGCTGGTTTCCATGACTGACAACCATTACACTATAAAAAATCCCCACATTTAAATATAGATAGTTAATTTATTCATCTAATAATTCTGCTTTTATACAATTTTTTGTGGTGACATTTACTTGTAAGTAGCAGAAAAGAGGAAGAATGTCTGCTCACAGAAAAACAGTAATGTTTAAATCTCAATCATTCAGAAATTTAGAAGCTTTCAGCATGGACAATTTTCTTTATCTCGACTATTTTACTTAAGGTATATGAACTGTTAACCTTTCTGCTGTAAATTGAACTCTACACAAATCTCTATTAAAATTCACAAGCAATGCCTGGTTGAGTGGGATTTGTTTTCGTTATGAAGAGAATTTTTCAGTTAAGGAATGAATTTCATTGGCTAGATAGTAACACTGGTCTTCCTGATTGCAATTCTTAAGTCTTATGAGTAATGTCAAAGGAAGTTCAATGATATTTATAGATCTTGGAACTTATAATAAAAAGGTTGTTTTTTTTGGTACATAACAATTAAATTTAAATTGGAAAAGTTGTCATTTAGGAAAGAGTACTCCAATGAATAACCCCCACTTTACCGTTCCTTAGCTATGAGTCATGTCCTAAGTAGCCTATGCAACATCTGGAAACATGGAATGAAGAAGCGTCTGAGTGCTTGCTAAATTATAACAGAACTAGAAGCGTATTTTTAACGTAGCTCTCTTAATCGTAATATATTATCTTCCATCAAAGTTTCATCTAGTCCTTCAAATAAATGGTAATTTGGAGGTCTTGATCTCCAAGTAAAATTTGTACACAGTCATTTCAACAGAGAAGGTATACTACATAAGCGGATGGGTTAAGGGATTTTTAAGGCTATTTTTTTTATTTTTGTTTAAAATAGGTAAGTTAATAAAATTGAAAGGCTTCTTTTCAATTGCCTAACTGATTCTCTTACTTGAACCATCAACAAGAGATGGAAGTAGTGGAGATAGGTAAGAACTGTCTTGAACATGGGATGCCCTGAACCCGGTGAAAGCCATGCGTTATGCATAAGTCTGGTGGTTTCATTTTTGGTTCACACTGAACTACATAAAATAGTAAATATGGTTTTATAAGGAATTAGGGGAAATTCTTTCAACATAAAGGTTAGATCAAAATTTAATTAAATTTAAAAGTGATAATATTTTAATTCTTACCATAGCCCCAGATCTGTTCACATTGAATATTCAATGTAGGACAGACACCATTGAAGCAATACCCTGTATTGGAACCACAAGGATTTCCATTCTTCTTATGAATATCCATTGGACATTGACCATTTTCTCCTGAACAATGTTCGGGTAAATCACACTCGTTTGCAGCATCTCGACATACAACCCCACGAGCTCTTAGCTGGAAACAACAAAAATATATGAACAGTAAGAATAATACAGCTTCTTGTATATATAGATTGTACCAAAGACATAAAAACTGACCAAAGTTTATTTCCTTTGAGCATTGTCAAAATAAAAAATAAGTCCCATGATTAGTTTTGCAAAAACTAAATTCATTGGTACTATTGAGCAGTAACATGTTCTAAATAATGATTTGAAAATTTCAGAAGATCCTGAGTGTTCATAAAATGGGTACAGTGTCAATCAATTTAAGGTTAAAATTTGAAAACTATTTAATATTAGGCCTAATAATCTGATCTTATAATTTTTCCTTTCGCTTGTTTCATCTGATATTTTCCAGCTATTTATATTTATATATGACTAACATAAATATACAACTACTTGTAAAATACAATTCTGTTTTGTGTAATTTTGAACTATTTAATTTTCTTTTGTAAAAATTGTTTCATTTTTTGAAGTTAATGTCTTCATTTGTTATATTTATATTTTATCTCTTATTAAACTTATGCAGCCCCTAAATACGAGCTTTGCTCATCTAAGGGCTTTCAAACAAGGTTCATATTTAAGATTTTATTAAGGTTTGTACAATATACAAATAAGTTATACCCACATACACATAATAGCCCCATGTGATATTATGTAATAAGTAAGAATATATTATTAGTATCGTTATATTATAACGTAAGAAAGGCAAGTTGTGTTATGATCTCTTCTAAAGATTGTTAAATAAAGAGATGCCATAGTCTACAAAAGTAATATGAAAAACATTTTAAACAGAAATAAAAAAAAACACAAATCACCTTCCCATTAAAGCTAAGTATTATCAAAACAATAAACAATAAGCACAGACAATAATATACCTATGATGATGAAAAGAATAATTATATACTTTGTATTGTCTATTACAGAAGACTTAGTTTATTATTTTATATTAGAGTGAGAAAGGATTCATACATGTTTATTTATCTTCCAACTGGACGGTGAAATTACGAAGTTTAAATTTTCATAGGATGTGCGTAATTTGGTACTGCCAAAGAGAGAGACGTATTTAAATTTCAAGATACTTAATGGCATTACATGTTATGACATTATGAACTACTATATTACTAACAATAAAATGTGTCTTTGATTGTACAACTGCCAGTAGTGCATTAACCTTTCAACTGCTGTGATGAAGAAAGGTAATTTTTTTAAATGCTCAGGAAAATTTCAATAAAATATATGTGATTTATGAGCAATTATTTGTAACAGAAAGATAAAGATCTGCACTTTGTAACATAAAGCTTACTATAATACATATCTTTTATAATTGATGATTCTATGTGGGCCTATTTTAGCAGTTAATCAAATACACTACTTTCTTTTACTGCATGATATTTTTATAGATAAAAAGTGTGATTGGAACGCTTTTAATTTTCGATTTTTTAATTTTTGACTTTTTGATTTTTAATTTTTTAATTTTTTAATTTTAGATTTTTTATTTTTTAAATTTTGAATTTTTGAATATTTCTAATTTTGAATTTTTTATTTTTTAAATTTTGGATTTTTAAATTTTGAATTTATTTTTAAAATTTTGGATTTTTGAACTTTTTAATTTTGGATCTTTAAATTTTTTAATTTTGGAATTTTAAATTTTTAAATTTTAGATTTTTTAAATTCTGGATCTTTGATTTTTTTATTTGTTGGATTTTTTAATTTTTGATATTTTAATTTTGGATTTTTATTTTTTTTACATTTTGGATATTGGATTTCTTAATTTTTAATTTTTGGATTTTTAAAATTTTGGATAAGCCTAATCATTGAGTTGATTGTTTTCTGTACAGTCCATTCTATCACACCTCACTAATTTCGTGACGATTTTCAGCGTAACACTAATTTTGTGATGATTTTGAGCGTTACACAAGCTCTCGATTTACCCCTACCGCGGCTAAAGAAGTTTCACTTCAAAAAGTCATATTATACTTTTACAGTTCTATTAGTGTGATTACTTACCCTGCAGTTGTTACAGCATGGACCAGATGCACACTCAGCCTCTGTTGTCAGCTTGCAAGTGATGGGATCGCAGCAGGGATCAAGGTCATGACATTCATCGATGGTGCCACAATCACAGTCCTCACCCTCTTCTACTATACTATTCCCACATGTTCTTCTTACTACCAACTAAAATAAAGATTCTCTCAGTTATTTTCAAATATGTCTTACTAGTAGAGACCCAAT
Organism: Ectobius pallidus; assembly: GCA_964059195.1. Lineage (NCBI taxonomy): Eukaryota > Metazoa > Arthropoda > Insecta > Blattodea > Ectobiidae > Ectobius > Ectobius pallidus. Next base: position 91,994,167 of record CAXKWD010000009.1, read on the forward strand.
TAAATTGTTACTCTATTCTAAAAACTTATGTTATCGTGAAGTATATATTGGTAAAGTGTCACGAGAACATACATGAAATACTATAAAACAAAACACACTATAATAACAAAATAATCATTTTAAAAATAATGTTTTTAGTCCCTCACACCAGAAAGCTGAGAATATACCTCATGCAGATTGCTGTCTTACTGGAAAACCTGAGACCTTACTCGTCAATTAGTGTCACCATTAGGAAAATCATGTTCTCTACCAAGTCACCTAACTCGTAGCTAAACAACTTCCTATTTTACTCCGAAATATTTGTATACCCTTCTTATCTTAGTGCTACCTCCAAAATGACATTCCCACACACTGTAGGAATTAACTTTGAGTGAAATTCTTGGGATTTTAGAGGCTCCTATTGATAATACAATACCATTAGAATCTGTGCAGATTCAAAATTGGGAATGAGGAAGTTTTATTCTGGCTAGTTTGTGCTTTGAAAAATGCTGCAAGACCTATAATACTCAAGCCAACTTCTAGCGTAAGATGAATGAAATTTATTTCTTTATTTTTTTTTGGAAGGGATGAGACACTTCAAAAAATACAGCAGTTTAAAATAGTATGCACACCTAAAACTATAATAACTAGTATTAGCATTCAATATGTAAATAAAAAGATATTATTCTATGTACCAAAATTTAATATTCAGCGGAGAACAGGGTGGAAGGCCATTTAAATACCACCATAGGTAAAGAGTAATTGGGTTTTAAATCCTGACTCAAGGGATAAGGTTCTATAAGAACCAGAACATCTAATTATACATAGAATTGTTAAAAAAAATACTATAATGATTTTTAAAGTCTACAGTAATATCTTACTTCATTTGGTTTGTTAAGGAGGCAGATACCATGTCCAATCCTCAAGGCATCAATATAATCAGAACGACTACACTCTGAGAATTTGTAAGGTTGAACATTTTCTAATCCCACGATGGATTGTGCCATAATACATCCATGCCAGTCTCTGCAGTAACATTCTTCTCCTGGAAACACATAAAAAATGAAAATGAGTGCTTGTAGATCTGCACATTTACTTTCAATGTAAAACATTCTTTCTCCTGGCTTAATTTAATTTAATTTAATTCAGTGTAAGTGTTCAAGAGTTGTCTGTTTTGATTTAAATGGATAATATCTTGCATATCAAGCAAACTGTTAAATGCATGTTATTTGTCAATCCAAATTAGAGAGCAGTAAATTACTTCATGAACAGTTGCTTTCGTTTACACCTATAAATTGTGATTGCTCACCTCAAACACCAATAAATATCATGAAATGCATCCTGTACCATACTGTCAAACAAAAATATACCTTTCTTCACAGGCTATTCAAATCATTCAAATTTAAAGAAAAATATATACTTACTTCCATCATCATGGCCCATACCAATGTTGTGACCAATCATATGGGCCATGGTTCCAGCAAGAAGATGTGGTTCGTATGTGTTAATATCGACACTAATTCCAACAGATTTTGCTGTACAAACAGTTTCTGGGACAGCCATTCCTGACTCCCCACCCTGAAATGTTTCACCCCTGTAAAATGAAAGGAAAATTGGTAAAATTAATTATTTTAGGGCTGGAAAACTAAATTAGAAAAGTGAATAGTCCATGGGCAAAAGATAGTAACTGAATCTACTTGGAATGATTGTAGTTAATGAGAAAGGTTACCGGTACTGATACTCATATTTAAAGTTGCAATTACAATATTGACTATTTTATATTTATAGAAAATATGAAGACAATTTCAAAATATAATGTTACAGAACTATAAAATATGTTGTTACACTAGAGAATATCACTATGCTACTTTTTCCTTATAATATACCTTACGGTGGAAAAAGGTCAATAATTGTGAATAATTGACTTAATTTAGTAATTCAATTTATTTTATGTAAAGAAAAGGTGCTATGACCAGATGTCCTGATTTAGGCAGTCTACTCCTTTGTTTAACAAATTATCCTGCAGCCTGCAAACAGGCCTGGAAAATCTGAAACATATTATACTGAAAACTACCCTTAAGCCCCTCTGCCTTTTACAAAAAAGAATAATAAAAATCTGTCTAAGAAAACACATTGATTACCCAACTAGCCTAATATTTTCGGAATTTAATGTTTTCAGTTTGGACCAAATCTACAAATTTTCTATATTAAAATATTTTCACAAACATCATATAAAATCCTCTTCCAGTGATCATGTCTACAAAACTAGACGAAATACTAATTTACTCCTATTAGAACCCAAATGTCTCACATCGGCAGGATTAAAGCATAGCATTAATTTTGGACCGCGCTTCTATAACTCAATTATCAGAAAATATCCTGATCTCTCAGCATACACCACTGTTAAATTTAATAGATATGTAAAGATTTTTTTTGTAATTTTTTAGCTGTTAAGTTTTATTTTACTTGTATAAATATGTATTTGTATTTGTATTTGTATAAATATGATAAATATGTTAAAATAAGAAAAATATTGCATTTTAAAGTATCCTGCGAAACGGAATTTTATGCTGAATATAGTATACTACCATTCCTATAATGGTTTGGTTATTTAGTGAATCTGGCATTCCCCTAATGAATTCAAACAGGCAAAAAATATATTTTGTATTGCTTGCTGCAATGCTCACAAAGATTTTTTTTTAAAAATGACAACCATAGTATGAGCAAAGATTTAGAAAACTTCTGCATTTGTCATTGCAACATATAGGCTTATTGTAGATAATGTTTCCTTACAGATGTCCTCCATTTTCAAAATTTGGAAATCCCCCTATGGGGCATGGATCCTGTCACTAAAAGAATTAAAGTCATGAAAGGAACCTTATATATTTTAACAGTTTCTCAAACCACACTAATGACTTAGAAAATCAGAAAGCTGATGGGTCTAAAGGCATTAAAGCAGGTTTGCCTAAATTGAAAAATGATTGCTAACTGCTATTAACTGAAAAAAAGTTCCAAAATAACTTGAACATCATAGGGTTCTAATATTAAAATCTGCCCGAATTAATTCTAACTATGAACTTTTGTGATTTCAATGGCAATATTTTTACAGTTAGAAATATATCTAAAATTAACTGAAATTATTTTACTTAATACTATAAGCGTGCCTAATATTACATTGTACGTTGTTCAGTTTTTAAGTTCGTTGATAGTATTATTAAGGACAAGGGAAAAAAAAAGAATGTTTGTCGTTTGGTAAGCCGTGTTAACACCTCAGTATTTTAAAATGTTTATAATACCTGTACTCTGGAGGTATAGGACACTATGTCCATTTGTTACCACAATGAGATAATTACACACTCAGGTGTACCTTTTTTTTTTACTCTACCAAGAGGTGTAGAACGTTATTTCCTACATCAATAATTGGAAAAGTTACATGCTTTTAAAAGAACACAAAGTCCGCTTCTATTTAGAAGAATACAACACCATCTGACAGATTTTAAAAGTTTCAGCTCACTGTTCGACAAAAAGACTCTGAAAACCCTCCTCTTGTTAATAGGAAAAAGGATGTTGACAAACAGCAAGTTCTATCAAAAGTTGAAGAAGAGAACTCTGCTAACTAGTAGTCTGAACCTAGAGCTACGTAAAAACCTGGTGAGGTGTTATATTTGGAGTATTGCTTTGTATGGATCAGAGACATGGACTTTGAGGAAATTAGAGAAGAAATATTTAGAAAGTTTTGAAATGTGGTGCTGGAGACAGATAGAAAATATAAAGTGGATGGACATGGTGACAAACGAAGAGGTTCTGAGTAGAGTGGGTGAGAAGAAGTCAATCATACACACAATTCGTCAGAGGAAAGCAAACTGGGTTGGGAACATTCTCAGAAGGAACTGCTTATTACATGATGTCGTAGAAGGAAGATTGGAGGGTACAACTAGACTTGGAAGAAGAAGAATTCAGCTGTTGGACGATTTAAGGGAAAAGCGGAAATATTGGATGCTGAAGGAGGAAGCAGAGGATAGACAGTTTTGGAAAACAAAATTCGCGTACCAAGTTTGAAAACCTGCCGGAAGACAGAATACTTACTACTACTACTACAAATGCAAACAGGATAAGATGAAAATACTCCTCTCCTGCAAAGTTTGATAAATGTGACATAGTGTCCCATACATCTGAAGTACAGATATATAAACATGAATACAAAAAATTAAGGTAGTAGAATTATGCAACATTAATTTGTAAACAATTTAGTTCAAAATTTGTGAGAAGTTCTCTAGATATAAGATTACCACCAACTTACGTGAGCAATTGAGTTGTATCCTTATCCACCTTGAATAGTTTTCTCGAGGTGTAGTCGTTGAAGTTGAGCAATGCACGACTGATATCTTGACTTTTATCTATTGGAGCTTGATTTGTACCTTGCCATGTCTCAATATAAACTACTGAAACACGAGTATTTAGAGTTCGGAAGTACTGAAACAAAAAAAAAAAACGTCATTATTTCAGTTTGAAGACTTTTGAAGATGTTTATATAGCATATAAATATTAACGTCCACAGACATAACATCCACAAAAAATACATGCCCACAATGGCCACAGCCATTGATGACCACAGATATGTATATCTACCAGTGGTGGGAGTTATCAAATGAAAAAATAGGAATTATTCGATTCCTGAAAGTTCTTGAGATATCAAGAATTGTATAAAAAGTATTTGAATATGAATTTTATATGGATTAAAGTTGGCATAAATAGTGATGTTAGGCCACTTACCAAATCTGCTATATTGGCAACTTGGATGGCATCATGGACAACTTCCATTCTTGTACTGCCGTTTCTTTTTTCAAACTGCAAAGAAAAAAAATAGTTATACAATAGACAGAATCTTGACACATAATAAATGGACGTGATAAATATTCACCTTAAACCCTTATACACTTATAGATCACTGGAGATACGAATGCTATGACCATTAAAAGTACGCTATAATTAATATTACAGAAATATTTTGATATATTCTGTTGACAGCATATAGTACAAACAGATTTTTTACATCATATTATAAAAACAAATAGACTAAAATACAATTATAAATTATGATTTGGCCAGTTTGACAGTTTTTTAAATATGACACAACAATATCTCAAGTCTATGGTAAAAAACATTAATTATATTGTGATTGTGATACAATTGCTAAAACCAGCTATTATGTTTTTAAAATATGAGACAGCAATATCTCCGTCTATGATTAAAAAACATTAATTATATTGTGATACAATTGCTAAAAACCGCTATTATACATACAAATTATTGATCATGTGTTAGTTTCTCTTTTGAACAGTTTGAAGTCAAAGAGAATCCTTTTTAGCTGGATGCTTCAGTTTATGTTCTTTATCGTACATATGGTCATAGCATTCGTATCTCCAGTGTATAAGGGTGTATAAGTGAATAAGGGTTTAAGGTGGAATATTTATCACGTCCAAAATAGTCACCCTTATAGGAAAATGAAGTTTTTAAACATAATAAATGGCTTGTATGAGGTAACAATCACACGATAAAATCTTCAAGTTTAATTGAAGTTAATAGGAATTAGTAGTTGATTAAACTAAAAGAAAAACATGAAAAAATAGGAAAAAATGGGATATAGCCCTCCAACTTCTGGCCCAGTTTTGAATTGATTGCTCCTATTTTACTGTCAAATCAATATGACACATTAAATGAACAATTATTATTAGGCCTAACTTACTGACTTTTATTAAATTCAAATTGACTGAAAATCTAGTAATAATTAAGCAGGGTACACAAATGTACACGTAGTGTTTTCATGAAGGACTTATTGCAGCTGGCACATAGATAGCTCATTATTCTTTACTGGGAGAATTGCATTGCTCAGGCTATTTCTTATGTGGTGAGAATGGCTTCAATTTGGATTATTTTTCTGCCAGACTATTGACTGGCAGGTGTAGGTTTTTAAATCAAATGTCAATGTTATGATCCATTCACATTCTTATTTTTGAAGGTGAGAAAGAGTTAATTATTAATTGTGAAACTCTATTCCTCATTAATTAAAATTATTATTAGAAAATAAAGGGTTTTCAAAACTGCCATTTTCTTAAGACATCTAGCCTATATAAAATTGTGCATGCGTCCTATTCACTAGATGGGTTATTCTGAATTTCAACAATAGCAACTATTAAAAATATATACTCGACTTTTTGATGTACCAATACTCCATTTATTTATGATCAGTTTTAATTAGTGTGTTAACTTCAATAGTGTAATTTGGACGTGTAATTTGACTTGTAAATTTTAGTTTTATTTATTCAAATGTCTGTTGGCATGTAATTCGAATTCATGGAATGTAATAAGTCTTTATGTCATCTGATCTTATTTTTATTTTATATTTTTTCATTTGCACAAATATATAATACCTGGAGCGCTTGGAATTTGCAGAGATTTTTATGGGATGGGACATTTTCACTGAATGGGAGCATATTTACTTACAATAATCTTTGTAAATTTCATAGACTACAGTTTCATATATTGGGGGTTCCAAACCTCCCAGTTGCTTTAAGTACTTATTATGCACTTGTGCCATGGATGTAAGAGTACAGTTATATTCCATTAAATATTAAATAATTATACACTACAATAAAAGACAAACAAGTAAAAGCTTTTACATACCATAGCCTTATCGATGACTATTGCTGTTTCTATGTATTTGGTTGCTTCCCTCACATCTCTTCTATACCGAGTGTATTCCTTTCTGTTCCTCAGATTTCTGCTTCCTTCTTTGACGTCTCTTCGAACTCTTGCACCTTTTCTTAGAGTCCATCTGTATTTGGGACCTATACTGATACTGCGTTTATATCTTGAACCAGAAGAATTGGCCCCTGCTGATTCTGTCATCCCAGAAACATGTTTTGTTCTCCGGGAATAACCTGGTTTTAATCTCCACTCTAGGTTTCCAGAGTTGGCACAGCCTTTATTCGTCTTGGTGCGAGCCTCGAAGATCACGTGAGGATGTTTCTGCTAAAGAAGAGCCAAAAGGCAAAGCTGTGCAGTTATCCTGACCATTCGTCAATATATTGATCATCAATGGTAAACTCAAGCACATAAATAAGATAAGCTATACCACAGTACAAATATTCTTTTAATTATCCAGTTAATTCTGACAATATAGAGACAGAAAAATAAAAGGCAATTAACAGCTATGAACTTGAGTTTACCGAAAACTTTAATACACAAAATTAGAATAAACATTTATTAGGCTATATCAGGAATGTCTAACAGAGTCCTGAAGGCTACAGGTTTCAGCTCTAAAACATAAGTGATTTTTTTTCTTAGAAACCAGTGGGTCATTCACTTTGTAATTTGACATGCTCAACATACACGCTACTTATAATTATTTACTAATTTCAGATTTATTAAAAGCGAAACAATTAAGGTAAACCCATTATCATAGGTAATCCCAAGAGAGTTGACGAGTTTATCTATAGACGAATTTATCTGATGAAACTCGCCAACTCTAGTTGGATTTATTAAGACTATTCCATGAATAAAAATGTATGGATTATACAAAAGGAAATTACTTTCGTGCTTTGTTATATAGAAACAAAATAACAGCTGCGAGATCACGGCATACTATAAATCAACCATCCATGAATCGATTCGAGTTACCATGTAGTAACCAATGCTACCAATGATGCATATAAGACAATCATGTAAGACCTAATTCAGGTAAGCTAACAGCAGAACAGAATAAAGCAGAACAGAATAAAGCAGAACAGAATAAAGGCACACAGCCTGGCGTGCACCGAATCGAAATGGTGTTTTTAATCAATGTATATTTATAACATTTAAATTTCCCCAAAAATTATGTTGTATAAATATTTTGTTTTTGATCTGCTGAATGGCAGCACGTGACGTAATAATCACGGCATGCTGATGCCTTACATGTCCAGTAATGAGCTGACTTTTGTCAGATAAAATTGCACCCTGGCGATCCGAGAAAGGATATTATACGATAAATGATTGTGTATAGTCTATATCCCAGGAATTGCTAAACGTTACTGGTCAATATCAAACACGCAGCATATGAGTGGAATAGTCATAGTAAAGAACTTGTTGTTTCTTGAGCCATTGATAATACAGTATATTATTATTTTAAAAAAGTATGAATGTAAGACAACATGTAAACAAACTTCTGAAACTTCTTTATGCAAAAGATATTGACTCCAATGTCTCAGATTCATCACAGGTTTTTCTAGTGTACTTCGGAACTTCAAAAGGTACTATGTTATGTCAAGTGTTTTTCTAAGAAGAACATGACGATGTAGCGGAGGTAACTGTTCTAGTTTGAACATGCTTTGAAGACTTCGTTTGAGATACCTGGGGTTTCATTAACCCAGATTTCCTAGAAGCAATCAATAATTAATATAGACTGGTACAAATTTAATCACATTTTTGTAGAAACCTGTTAGGCGGTTAATTTGAGTTCCTTATAATTATGGTGGTTTTCAAAGGCTTCAGTAAATGATAAATTATAACGTAGGGTTAATTACAATTTGAATCAATAAAACACAAATAGTCCAACTTAATGTAAGAAGTTTCAACTTCAAAGACGGTAGCAAAACCAAGAATTTTAGTGCTACAGAAGTTATATATTACAACCTTTCGAGAATTATTAGCTACACCTACCCTATTTCATCTTTACATAAACACTATTAAAGCATCCCTTTTGAATATGCTAAATTAAGTTAACAATTAAAAACTAACTGAATAATGCCCTATTAAAAAATATCTCTTGCATGGCAAAAACTAATGTGTAACACATAATTAAAACCAACTAAATATTTTGTTTGAATACTTAACTTAGATTAAAGAGTTTTATGATAAATATAGTTAACTACTTGGAATCTTTAATTGGTAAAAAGTGATGTATAAATGTCTTGCTGTGGGCTTGGTTGAGGTACCGTATGTCAAGTAAGCGTTACCTTTTATTTAGTTTTATATGTGAAAAACTGTAAAAATTTAATTACACTCAAAATAATGACTTTGTATGGTTATTGCTGCATATCATACTAAGAAGGATTGTATTACCCACCTCGTTCTATAGCAATATAAAAAGAGAACACTATTTAGTACCGTAAGTAGGCCTACCTCCATTGCATAAATTTATTCATAGCCTGGTTCCTACTAGATTATTAAAGAGACAGTCAAAGATACGTCAGAATGTAATTTAAGTGTGCGTTTAAAAATCCCCGCACAAAATTCTGTTAACTTTTTTCACCTCATTGATTCCGCATGCATTTCGAGTTCTTCTGATAATGTAGTAGCTGTTACATGAAATGAAATGGTTGGTTCCCGATAAAAATCAGATATCAGCTACTATACTTGATCCAAGATGTGTAGTAGTAGTAGTAGTAGTAGTAGTAGTAGTAGTAGTAGTAGTAGTAGTAGTAGCAGTAGTAAATGATTTATTTTGCCTGGCAGAGTTAAGGCCATAAGGCCTTCTCTTCCACTCAACCAGGTTTCAGAAAATATATAAAATGTAGGTTTACATAAATAGCAAATTAGTGAATAAGAGACTTATGACTAATACTAAGACTAAGGTTAAGGCTAATCATAATAATAAATTAAATAAGTAAAAAGCATAGGTTTCATAAAAAGCATAGACTTCATAGAGAGCGTAAGTGTCATCAAAGAAAATAGTAATAAGGTTACAAGTAAAACAAGGAATATGTAAAATTATGTTATAATGGAAACTTAAGTCTAGCTGTAGATACGTTATAAGGAGACTAAGTAATGTTATATACATGTGTACGGAGCAAAAAGTAAACAACAGAGTTGCCTTGATTAACTGTGTCCTGTCGTTTCATTGGTTAAAAGCACCAGCGCATACTTCACTATGTTTACTTCCATTCCACACACATCGTGCAATTGTGTACATCTTTTGTAATTGTGAAAACATGAGTTCTGTTAAGTGAGTTGCTTGCTTTCGTATTTATATCATACATTTTTTACAACATACAGACTATCTGGCAATCAAGATTTCACGTGTTTTTATCGTTGCCTTCGCAAATTTGTTGATTCTGAAGAAAAACAAGTGACATACGTTACTAAATACAAGACGTATTTTATAACATAATTAATTAATTCGTTGTACTTTTCATTTACATAATGTATGATGAAGTTCACCACATATTGTAAGTAAAAGTAATAGGCATGGCCTATAGAAGACAACTGCGAGCCAGAGCCTTCAGAATTTACGTCACCAATAAAGAAACGTGTGAGGAAAAGATCTGTCAAGCGGCGAGTAGATACTGTTTATAGATATATACAAAACATTGGGAATCGAACCCTGGGCCCTTGGCGCTTAATCTAAAAAAGAAAGCTCAATTGACTTTACTATGTATAATCGACTATACAGACTCAAAAACGAACTCGTGTGAACTGTGTTTTGTACTTTCACATTCTGTTGTTTACTTTTGCTCCGTACACATCTGGAATCAAGTATAGAAGGAATTTCAATCGTAATGCCAACAAGATCACTGAGAACACTAATTTTCCGCGGAACACAGATTGGGAAACACTTCGTTACTTTATTGGCAATGTACAGTATAATGGTAGCTACCCGGTTCCCTACAAACCTACATCATCATAATTAAATTTGGCACGATTCAGAAGTGAGTTCACTACTGAAACAACACAAATATATTGCGAATATTAAACAGAATTCATGGTCCAAGCAAACTACAAGTGTCAGAATTAATGAAATAGACAAAGCGTTTCCCTAACAAGATTATTTTGTTGCTAGTACTTGAAGTGGTGGCGGAGTGCAATATTGCTACATAATACATCAGGACCGCAGCCACATGCATGTTTAGTCCGTATTATCATATCATGCATTACACAAATGCGGAAGGCGGTAAGTGGACAGAACGTAATTTATTTCGGTTTCACCTAACCTGTCCACTATAAATTCCTTATGCGAGTGATGTGGCTTTGTGTACCATAATGCTAAAGATACTCAGACAAGTATAATAGATGGTCGCATTCAGTTCAAACACTGCATTGATCAATGATGCTTTGATAATGGAATCCTGTCATAAGTTAAGTTTAATCTTTCCGGTGGGAGGATCACGGCAAGTTGAAGGTCTCCAAGCTTAAATGGAGCTTCTGGACAAATTCCCCGGCCCTTTCACGTACAGTATCTTATTTAAGCTTACCACTATGGGAAAATAAGCGTATCTAAATTAGGCTTCTGTAGCGAAACCTGCATTCGGAGGCTGTATACTGAGCACAGAGTGACAGGGTTTCATATAACTTCTATAAAAATGTGATGTAAGCTTAAGTTAAATCGAAAAGATCCTTATTTTGAGTGCCTACGTGGCTTAGTAGTTAGCGAATCGGTACCTCCTCCCACTTTTCTGAGGTAGGGAAGTCCGGAACGGTATATACACAGCCTTGTGATACCAAGAGAGGAGCTACTTGATAAAAGAAGTACGGTAGCGGCTCCGGTCAAGAAAGCCATCAATAATGCCGGTTGTTGACCAAGAGCTAAGCTAAGTTAGTTTAGCTTAGCTCACATACAGTGCAGGATTTCTTATCTAGTTGTCCCGACAAAACTACATATGAAATCCAGCACAACTATGTATGAAATCCCTCACTGTATGTGAGCTAAGCTAAGCTAAGTTAGCTGAGCTTTTGGTCGACAACCGGCATAAGTTCTTGGGAGTAGGCCAAATTTATCTGCCTATGGTAGACCACGCAGCGATCGGATGGTAGACAAAGTCCCATAAGGGAAGGGGCGCTATGAGTTTAGTTTGACTTAATTTATCTTTCCGATAATTTCTTGATGCGTACGAAAAATTATAGCAGGAAATATAAAAAATTCTTTTGAAAATATAGGTAAATTTAAGACCGGTGCGAGGTCATTAATTATTTAGGGGAGCTCGGAAGACCATATAAACTGAATTTTACAATGGCTATTTCACGAAAAAAATGAAAATGAATAAAGCATAGAACCTATGAATAATTCCATTTATAGCCTTACTTTATCACAGACAGCTTACAGGTAGTCATTTTGATGCGATTACCGGTTCGAGATAACACTGGATATCGATCAATACGCAAAGCAGCGAATCAACTTTACCTACATGGATAGCGTAACCACAGAAACAACGTTTTATATTGCTTTTACTTTGGCCACATTAAAACCATTTTCGAAAATATAGGTGAACTTATGTCTTATGTGGTGAATTAATAATGAACAAATGTGCTCATGGTTTTTATTTCCGAAAATTGACTGACTGGATTGTGACTGGATATAACAGCTCAGCGATAACCTGGTAAGTAATTAATGGAAACAGAACATTCTAATTGACAGATTTAAATCTATTGGTACAAATCAAAACATTTACTTACGAATGAAATAGTAATAGAAAACGTATCAAGCCATTTGAAATTACCGGTAGATTTTCCAGCGAGTTTTAAAGTATGAGTAATGTTTATAATAACTTCCCACTAACTAGGCCTTAAAGCTAATCTGTGAAAAAATCTGATATGATACACTCACATGCATTTACTTAAACTAAATCATAAACAATACAACTGTTTCACTTCAAATAATTCTGACATAGAATAAGAGGACACTTGCAGCGAGCGTATTCAGTTGTGTTAGCTTGATGTAAATATGCACTGTTAGCCACGCAAAACTTAAAGCTTAATTTCGTATAAAACGATGGCTGGTTTATAGCTATCCTGCAGAGTATTTTTACGAAACAAATTTACTTCAGCTTTCCTTCTTAGAACGGTCAGACTTTTGATATATGTTCTTAAACATGTAAGCCTATATATAAGTACGAAAGTAAACAATTCACTTTACAGAGGTAACGTTCTCACAATTACATAGGCTATAAATAATTTCACGAAGTGTACCGAATGGAGGCAAAAATGTAAATATCTGACTGAGCTTGTCGCACTATCGTCAAGTATGCGCTGGTGCGATTAACCAATGAAACGACAGGATACAGTTAGTCAACGTAGTTCTGTTGTTTATTTTTGCTCCGTACACATCTTAGATTAAGTATAGGTAGAAAGAAGTAAGCCCATAAGAATTAATATCAAAATAGTTTTATAATAATACGTCCTTTTAATTCAGTGCAGATAATTTCATTTCTTGGTTGTATCCAATAAATAGAGTATATTAGCATTAAAGTGGTTGCTATAAGGCATTGTTTATGACCTATTACGCTAAACCGGTCGCAATAGTTCAAGGCATTTTACGGTTGGTGTTCCGTTATGTTTTAGTTTAGTAGGTCATGCTTCTGTAATTCGTTTTTAGCAGGCCTTGCTTGCTATCTTGTTTTTTATTTATTGAACAAGTGAATTTCAAACAGTTGTTATGTATGGGTATTGTAATATCAAAATTATTCTTTTTATGTCTTGCATCCAATCAGAGACTGGAGATTTTTATTATATTGTTTTGATAGCCAATAAGGTTTATCTTTAGCTTTTCTCCTTCTTCATCGATTCAAGTTAACTGTGTCTCATAAAGACATTAGTTTTTCTAGGCTTTAAATGCCTATTCTTCGTTGTAATCAATTCAACTACTACTCATAAGGACATGAGTTTTCTTCTTGGCTTATCAATGCCATTATTTACCTATCAGATAGATCTGGTGGTTTACTTTCAATAACTGAAGCAATCAGCTCTTCGATTCACATTAAGGTTTCATATGCCTTATTGATTCTGAAGACTTCGAACGATTTAAGGACTATTATCACCCATCGTGTGATTCATCGGGTCTTCTTCATTTTGGTGTTGGCGTTGCAAGATCTCAGGCTAACATCTGTATCAACTATCAAAAGGTGGTATTAATCAATTCGAAGGTACGTCATTTACTACCTAATTTATTTGAGGAACAATTTGGACGTAATTGCATCATTGAACTAATATATTTGTGGTTTTGATCAAACTGATTAAGCCATCTCAAAGATATTTATGACCTTTAACAAAGGAATTTGTATTAAACATTGTGATATCTACAAGTTCATCAGTGTTTATGAATAATAATATTATACACGTCCAAGAAATCAAGAACTTATGAACTGAGCTTGATGTATGTATTGTTGCTGTGACAATAAATTGTTACATACCAGAGAAATTTATCTAAAATGTATTGGGCAAGTTTGGCTTATCTATTTATAGTTTAAGTCTCAATTTCAAGAAGTGTTACGTCCTATGAATCTTGTTATACAGTCCGCTTGCTCTCAGCTTGCCCGTACATTTTAATGGTCCTCCTATTGCCGGATAATTGAATCATTACCGGACCATTTATTGGACTCCTATTGCCGAATCTTGAATCATATCTGGACTGTTATCTGGTGAATTGAACTGTAATATATACCAGAATTTGTTCTCATCATAACAATAACTAAACAATAATTAATATTGTTATTGCCTCCATGTCTTCTGCATGTTTGAGGTGAAGGCTGGAGGATCTATTGTTAAACTAGTGTTATAAGTTTCATGCTTGTAAAACCTACACAGACAGCAACACTTACACTAGTACACATATCACACCTGATATTGTATTATTTCAACGTCCATTGCATTGGACGTTTATGTACTGATTTGTCTTAACCCGTAATCGGGCATTGTATTTATTGTTATTTTGGCCCTAAGAGCGGGCAATTATTGACATTCATTGTAATCTGTGCTGTAAATCTAAAGAGATGGCTAATCAGGAGTTAAACATTAATGCTCTTAAAGCCAAGAGAACTCCTATAAAGGCTCAGATCACTCGCCACGTCAATACCTTTCTATCATTTACAGATCTCGGCGATGAATCTTATAATGAAATTATAGCCCGTAAGGCTAAGTTTAATGAAGTCCTGATCAAATATGAAGATGTTCAGTCTCTGATTGACCAAATTGAGTATTCAGAAGCTGAAGCAGATTATAGAGAAGAAGTGGAAAAGGCTGTTTTTGCAGCCATTTCTCGTGTAAACTCTTTAGTTACAGCTTATGAGGCTAAACTTAAACAAGAAGTAGATGCTAAACTTAGGCAAGAAGCTGTAGAAGCAGAAGCTAGGACTAGACTAGAAATTGCAGAGACAGAAGCTAGGGCTAGGCAAGAAGCTGTAGAAGCAGAAGCTAGGACTAGACTAGAAATTGCAGAAATAGAAGCTAGGACTAAATTAGAATTAGCAGAATCAGAAGCTAGGACTAAATTAGAATTAGCAGAATCAGAAGCTAGGGCTAGTCAAGAAGCTGCTCAAGCTGAATCTATGGATAAATTAGCTTCTGTTGGTATTGTAGCAACTCAGTTCTTTGATTACGTTGAAGCTATTCAGACGTTAGTCATACGAGACAAGGTTTCATATTTCAAGGCTGTCAGTATGCGTAATGCATTTGAAGCCACATTTAATCAATACAAGAATAAGTACTCTCAAATCAGACCACAAGAAGTGACTGAAGTCATTAAACTTCAAGGTCGGCAAGTCGAAGCGGCTTTTCACGAGGCAATAGGTCTCTTAAATAGTTCTATTGCTGAAAATAAACAGTTCTATGACCCTGATCAGGTCTCAGCTTCTGTAGTCCAGCAGTCATCTACAGAGTTGACTCCTTCACTCCCAAAACTTCCCGAGATCCGTCTTCCTCGATTCACAGGCGATCCTGCCTTGTGGATTGAATTCAGGGATACATTTTATTCCCTTGTCATTCAACATAAGCATATTTCTAACATGGACAAGTTCCAATATCTCAAATCATGCTTATCGCCAGAAGTCATGACTGTAATACAGAATATTCCTGTATCCTCAGCTACATTTGATGTAGCCTGGGAAACGTTGTCAGAAAGATTTGACAACAATCGTCTGATTGCTAATAGTCACATTGACAAATTATTTTCACCACCTTCTCTTGAAAAGAATTCTGCAGACTCTCTGCAAAGATTTATAGATCATTTCATAAGCACGGTGCATGCATTGCACTCCTTAAATACTAATGTCGATTTATCCGACTTAATTATTTCTAAAATGATCTTAGACAAACTCCCAGTTCATATTATTAGAGAATGGGAATCATCGCTGAAATCAGACAGACTGCCTGAACTCAAGGAACTACTTAAGTTTCTGGAGACTAGAGTCCGAGTCTTGCAAATGACGGATTCAGCTCTAAAAAATCAGCCTTCAACTTCACAGAATTCGCAACCTATATCGGCTAAGAGCAAATCAGCTCAGTTTGTCAACAAATGTATTTGTTGCAAAAAGGATTCACATCAAATCTACCAATGTGATGTTTTCAAAGCAATGAGTCTTGCAAGCCGTAGCAATTTTGTCAGGACTAACCATTTATGTCGTGTATGTTACTCTTCAAGAGGACATATCAAGGCTTGCAGCTCGTTCTCTTGCAGAGTGTGTGGAGAGAAACATAGTACTCTTCTTCACGATTATAGTGCTCAGAACGAGTCACAAATATCTAATACTGCAGGGATTATATCAGCCTCTCATAATCATCAAGGCTGCTTACTTCCTACTGCAAATGTGTTTGTGATAAACAAGTATGGTCAACCCGTAGAGGCCACTGCCCTCTTAGATAGCGGCTCTGATTGCAACTTAATCAGTGAAAGGCTATTCAAACATTTAAAACTATCCCCTTGTCAGCAGCAAGCAAGGCTGACTGGAATACTATCGTCTAAAGTAAGCACCCATAAGCTTGCTTCTATAGAAATCAGGTCTCGAACAACTCGATGGTTTTGTAATACTGTTGCTCTTGTTGTTCCGGAGATTTCAGAGTCGAAACTTCCAAGATCTCCAATTAATATCACTATCTGGAACATTCCGCCTAACCTTCAACTAGCCAATCCTGATTTCAACACACCTAATTCTGTAGATTTGGTGTTGGGTGTTGAGGTTTTCTCGCAAATTGATTGTGTGGGTAATATTTCTGCTCCTAACCTACCCATCATTCATAACTCTCAACTGGGTTGGTACTTTGCGGGCAAGCTGCCCCAACCTTCCTCTCCTAGGTTGTCTGTTCGTAGGTCCAACAAACTTACACTTCATAAATCTAAGGATTTTAGCAATGGACTTCCTAATGATTTACCCTGCCAATCTAATACCTTAGATATGCATTATTCTGCCTTAGTTAATTCAAACCTGCAAAGGGTTTCTAATGCATCTCGCCAAGCGAGTTCAAGATTGACGTCTCATAAGAGACATTCTCTTCCTAATCCTGTATTAGCTAAGGCTTACAGGAATTCTATGTCCAAACACTTGAAATTGGGACATATGGAATCCGTTGGTCAGGGTTCCAACGAGAATTCCGACTACATCAAAACTTACCACCCAGCGTTAAGGACTTCAAACACCATGACAAATTCACCCTGGCGGGGTCAGTCTGGTTCAAGTTGCAAAGGTTCGTACTGCCACGAATCTTTATGTGCAACCAATTGTCAATTTGGCGCCATTGCCAATTTCAGAAAATGATGAATGATTTAGTCATTCTCTGCATTCATGTTTTTCAATTCATTTTAATTATTTGTTCTCATGTTTGTTTTATTTTTTATTTCTTTTTCCTCTCTTCTTTATTTTTTTTTTTTAAACATAACTCCACATGTAATTTTAAATTATGCCTCAAGTGTCATAATTTGCGGGCAATATGTTCCGTTATGTTTTAGTTTAGTAGGTCATGCTTCTGTAATTCGTTTTTAGCAGGCCTTGCTTGCTATCTTGTTTTTTATTTATTGAACAAGTGAATTTCAAACAGTTGTTATGTATGGGTATTGTAATATCAAAATTATTCTTTTTATGTCTTGCATCCAATCAGAGACTGGAGATTTTTATTATATTGTTTTGATAGCCAATAAGGTTTATCTTTAGCTTTTCTCCTTCTTCATCGATTCAAGTTAACTGTGTCTCATAAAGACATTAGTTTTTCTAGGCTTTAAATGCCTATTCTTCGTTGTAATCAATTCAACTACTACTCATAAGGACATGAGTTTTCTTCTTGGCTTATCAATGCCATTATTTACCTATCAGATAGATCTGGTGGTTTACTTTCAATAACTGAAGCAATCAGCTCTTCGATTCACATTAAGGTTTCATATGCCTTATTGATTCTGAAGACTTCGAACGATTTAAGGACTATTATCACCCATCGTGTGATTCATCGGGTCTTCTTCATTTTGGTGTTGGCGTTGCAAGATCTCAGGCTAACATCTGTATCAACTATCAAAAGGTGGTATTAATCAATTCGAAGGTACGTCATTTACTACCTAATTTATTTGAGGAACAATTTGGACGTAATTGCATCATTGAACTAATATATTTGTGGTTTTGATCAAACTGATTAAGCCATCTCAAAGATATTTATGACCTTTAACAAAGGAATTTGTATTAAACATTGTGATATTTACAAGTTCATCAGTGTTTATGAATAATAATATTATACACGTCCAAGAAATCAAGAACTTATGAACTGAGCTTGATGTATGTATTGTTGCTGTGACAATAAATTGTTACATACCAGAGAAATTTATCTAAAATGTATTGGGCAAGTTTGGCTTATCTATTTATAGTTTAAGTCTCAATTTCAAGAAGTGTTACGTCCTATGAATCTTGTTATACAGTCCGCTTGCTCTCAGCTTGCCCGTACAGTTGGAGTTATGGAAAACGTCAGCCAATGACATAACTCTTACTACCTCAAACTGCAAAATACTAATCGGTATAACAGGTCCAGATTTTCTGATTGGCCATTACACTTTTGCGAGCGAGCAATAGTCTAAGATAGAAAAAAGGGAAAAGGTAATCTGCGCCACTTCTACCTTTTCCCCCAACCTACACGATGTAAACTGCGTCACCGACATATGTAAACTACGCCACCGACATAGCCTATGTAAACGGCGCCACCGACATTTAAATGGAGTCACCGTCATTCTAACATTTTCCATCCCACTTTTACAGACTTAAGACTGGCTATGAAATTGCATAGGTGTGGTTAAAATGTTAGGTTTAGTAGCTTTGTCATTTAAAAAATGTTAAAAACAATACCCTAATTTCTTTTGCATGAACGCTTAGTCACTTAAAAATTGTTAAAAACACTACCCTAATTTTTTGCATGAGCACTTCGTTCTCATACGACGCCATAATAAAATAAACACGGGATATTTCATTGTTTATATATTGTTCTCTCCCATCACCTCATGTGCAAAAAATTGTTACTGAATAGAAAAGAACATTCACATATTAGGTCTAACTTTTGTTTACCTATAACTACTGCCGCAACCTACATATCTGTGTGCCGCAGTTTACATATCTGTGTGCGGCAGTTTACATATCTATGTGCCGCAGTTTACATATCTATGTGCCGCAGTTTACATATCTATGTGCCGCAGTTTACATATCTGTGTGCCGCAGTCTACATATCTGTGTGCCGCAGTCTACATATCTGTGTGCCGCAGTTTACATATCTATGTGCCGCAGTTTACATATCTATGTGCCGCAGTTTACATATCTATGTGCCGCAGTTTACATATCTATGTGCCGCAGTTTACATATCTATGTGCCGCAGTTTGCATATCTGTGTGCCGCAGTTTACATATCTGTTTGCCGCAGTTTACATATCTGTGTGCCGCAGTTTACATATCTGTGTGCCGCAGTTTACATATCTCATTTTTATTCTATTTCAAATTCGGTGTCAACCGTGGCGCAGATTACATACACCCAGAAAAAACTGTTGTCTAGTGTGTCACAACCATTTTAAATATTTGGTCCTGCTTTTTGTGTCTGAAATTCAGGTCGCCCAGCCCATATGCAACTTAAGCATTAGGCAATGAAATCTTTCTCACCTTTAAGTAGCGTGAAATTTGTGACATGTTCTTATACACAAACTGGCAGCTTATATAGAAGCTTATTTTTTGCCGGTCATAAATTTGTCACAGACATTTGAAATACTATAAAACACTGCTCCATTATTTCAATTCTCTGTATGGATTTGCACATTGAAGTGTAAAATGGCCATATATTTTTACGTTCTTCATACATATGAACTATAAAGAGAGGTTGATACATTTCGTCAAAGTAGTTTATGTGTGCCAAGTTTAACAACCCAGAAATTGGGTCAGACTTGAAGAGTTTAATGATCCCTCTCTTGTGAATGTTCCCTGACGTAATTCTGTGTAGTATAATAAAATTTATGTAGCATTATATGCATAAACAGTTGGCATTTGTGGCCTAATATTAGAAATTGCTTATATTATTAAACTATCTGTACATAAAATACACAATTAGTTAATATTACCTTATTTACAGGGTAATCTCGTATTACTGAACATTTGATAAGGATATCATGGTTTACAGAATAACCATGTAAATTCTGTTGAGCTTTGTTACCCGATAACCGATTTTGATCTTTCAGTAGTTCATACACGGAAGATCGATATTCATTTAATAGTATACAAAACAGTTAATTTTATTAATCAAGAACAGCAATAATTTCAGTAGGCCTACAGTAACTGAAATGGATATATCCACAAATGAAAGAGTTTTGGGCTTTTTCACGAGATGGATACATAATTATTTTGGATGAAAAATTGTCATAATGACATAATATTTTAGTAGAAAGATCTTTAAAATTGTCAATGTACAGTCGAGGGAACGGAATCTTTCCGATATAATGCTCACTGGTTCATATTGGTAGGGAATGCTAAACTTGCCCCGCCATGCCTACTCCTTACCCCTGAGCCACCCCTTTTTTCACGATAGCTGTTACGGCTAAGAGAATCTAGGTTCGTTGAGAAAACACAATTTCAGAATTAATCTTAACCATACTCGATAAGAAAAATAACTTTCGGTTTGTTGTCCATGTCCTTTGTTCACTCCAAAAAGAATGAATGTATAATACAGAATCACTATTTACAAGGCAATTTCAAACCCTTCACTTAATGTGTATCTTATTCCCCCCAATCATTCGTTCCTGAACCTAAAACCGACCTGTGTTCATAGGTTAAGTTTGAGTGCCAACCTTATGAAATAAAACCAATATAAATCATGCAGACATTAGTTTTGACCCAGGCTTTACAGCTACTCAAATAAAACTCCATATCTTTCACCGCTCACCTAGGCCTGAGCGTTGTACATAGGCTAATACACGTGGTAGGACTTGAACTCAAAGCAGTAAGAGATTGGTTCACCCAGGGCTGGTATGGGACACAAATGAAAGGAGATTAAATGCCAACTTTAAATAAAGAACAAAGTTTCCGGGCACTGAACTGTATATAAACATTGTGTATACAATTTTCACTTTACTTAGCGTAAATGGGCGAAAATATGAATAATTCGTCTATACAATAGTAGAAGTCTTTTCGCAGCCCTGAAGTTGTAATTGTGATTGCCTATTCGATCAATGTGCACGGTGATTCGGGAACACCCGGGGGTAAATAAATGTTTTTGTAATAGGATCTTGGGTAAAATAGATGTATGCGAAAATTCTAATAAGGCCAGAGGGTCAATGAAACAGACAACTCACACGAGATGTTTATACAATATATAATAACACAAAATTGTTTTTAACTAATTCTAGCGTTATAAGCCTATCTTGTTGTTTTTCTCTCTCAGTTCCCATGACACGAACTGGGTATTAATTTAACCCTAAAACAGCAACAGCATATATATTTTTTATTTCTGGATTATTTTATGAAACTCTACTGTTATAATATGATGAACTGTAAAAATAAGCGCGGAGTGTTGCGTTTTCCGTGTTATTCTTCCTCTTTTTCCAATCCTTAAACAACGTTGTTTTAACCGCAGTACCTCACCATGACACCCAATGAGAGATCTGCAGAATAATGTGTTTTGTAATACGTTAGCCATAGCCTAAAGAAGTCCAGAGCATCACTATGGAAATGGGAACGCGAAGACAGATTTCCAATCGTATATTTCAATCTTTGTAAATCTTGACAACATAAGGTAAATTTTAAATCTTCTATATTAATAAAAGGAAGTGTTTGTCCTCCTGTCCATCCGCGATGACCAGCGAAGGGTCGGAAAATGCACCTCGAAGCCGGAATTTTAACTTTCGCTTTAGTTCGTGAGGTATGAGTGAAAAACGGGCAGAAAACGTACATTTTTTTGCGTTTTCGAAGCATCAGTTTTCAGTAATACATTTCAATGTCAAACCAATTACATTTGGCTTCGGCTATTTTTGTCGTAGATGGCCTACAAACGAGAAAGATCTTTTATTGTACTTTTAAGTTTCTTGAACGATATATCTTAATTTTAGTTCTATTATTTGACTCTAAATCTTAAGTACATGACTTTTTAACTACTGACTCCCATAAAGTATGATATTGTTATGTAACATGTAATGTAAAGTATTTGGACATCTTATATACTATGGAAATTCGCACGTTATGGACATTATGAAACTTCTTAAGAGATAAAATTATTTATTGGAAGTTTTTTTACAGATGTAGAAACCAAATGACTAGGTTTTAGTTCGATTCACCGTAGATCTATTTACAGCGAACTAGTTTTAGACTTTAGGCGACACTAGTTTGACATTTTCCTATAACTACTTAATATAATTTCACCAGAGTATACAATAAACCCATCGAGACTATAAGATTTAAATAATTGATAATTATTAAAATTAGAATGTGGCCGAACACAGAATTTTGGTTAGAAGAGATTAGGTTCAAGGCTAATTTTCTAAATGGAAACTAAATCTGATTCACAGAGGTTTACGCAATCACATCAAGATGACGTCATACAGTATTATCACGGATTATATGATGAAAAACTTTCTCCTAAACTGTGCTAATACATTTTTCATCATCGACGTGAATACAAGACAAAAGCTATAAAAATATACGAGGGTATAAAACTCAAAGCATTTTTGTCTGTATCAGGTGATTCAGTCTCTTCTGTTTTAACAAACTTTATTAGATGAATGCGACCTCAATGTGGGATGTTTTACGATCAACTCTCTTCATACACAAAAATGTCAATGCATTATCCTTATTGATAAAAAAAAGTATAATATTGTTACACGTATACAGCATGAAGTGAAAAAAAAAACTCCGCAGATTTTAATGCCGCATTCATCACATATATAACAAAAGGTCTCCACGAAATATTGATAGTCTTCGTAAAAAAATAATTTCACGAAATTTTTATCACTATTTTACTCAGTAACTGCTACCCATAAAATTAGATATTTATAGTTTATCATGGCAATCCCACGAGATATTACGGGTTTGAGCTTCGTGAGTGCAGAGCACGGGGGAATTTACGTGATGAAACTCGTAACCTCGAGTGTGATTTTTTAAAATTATTCCATAAATAAAATGTATTATATTATATAAATAATAATTACTTTCTTGCTTATTTTCATCAAAATAAAATCATCATTGTGTCAGATGTCAGGATAAGGCATACTAAAGGAATGAAGAAACGACTTTCAGATGTGTTACCAACAGAGCGTATGAAAAATGAATAGAATTAAGAAATAATTAAGAAAAGCTAAAATAATAATAGAATAAAAACACATGAACTGGCTTGCACCAATTCGAAATTGTGTTTTTAATCAATGCACATTTAAAATATAGTTTCAATTTAGAAATAACTTTTACATAAAATAATGTGTTTTTATCCTTTTTATTGGCAGCGATACATGTATGCGACGTATTAATGACTGGATGCTGGTAGTTGATACCTTGACGTGCCCAGTAATGAGTTAATGTTTTATCATATAAAATTGCATCCTTGTAAGCATATTATAAGATAAGCGATCGTGACTGGCCGATATCAAAGGGATCGCTAAACGCTATTGGTGAATATCAAATACGCGTCGTACGAATGGAATAGTCACATAAGTATGCAATGGTAGGCTATATATTTATATATATATATATAATAATATATATTAGAATATTTCCGTTACATGCTGTTTTAGCAAGTTAGCCCCATAAGTACGATTTTAAAGACGTTTACAAGTAAAAGATGAAAAACATGACAAGAACATTAGAAAAAAAAACTTTTCTAAAAATTGAACTATAATCTTCAAACTGAGCTTGCTGTCAAGTTTTGTGTTCTTTCAAATACTGTAGTATCTTGATTAGTCGACGAACTTCGGTTAACCGAGTCTAAACTAAGGGAAAACCTAACACTAGGGATTCGCTGAATATCGCAAATCGCAATCGTATTTTCGTTTAAGAGTTTAATTTTTGAGTTTTTCAAAGATATGTGTACTGCATTACTTCTTTTCATGTCAAAATTCCAAACATTTCGCCGGCTACTTCGACCGACATCCATCCCCTACCCTCGGTTATAAAAAAAAGACTAGTCATGAGTGAAAAACATTTTAAACAAACAGTTCATTTTAAGCTGTAAAATGGTATATGGCATGTTGTGCCATCTACTCAGATTAAGCTGGAACTAAAAGAAAAAGACCGTTTTTATAGCACTTTTAGTTTGAATTTCAAAATGAAACTTTGGGATAATGTTCCCAAGGAAATAACATTTTTCGATATTTTCATTATTTCTGCCACCAACTCCTCTTAACGAAATTTTAGAATATGTAAGATTTCTCTCGTGAAAATCTATGTTCATTTTTAAGGTCAAATTCAAAATATCCCCGTCCAAGGTAGGCCTACTCATGGTAATGCACAAAATATAACTTCCCAATATAAGAGTAACTTGTTGCTAAGTTATGTATTTAATAATAACATTGTCTCTTCGTTTTGTTACATATTTCCATGGTTATGAACTTTCAAATTCTAGCAAAGTTTAAAATGAAGAAAAAGAATAATTTTTCAGCTATACTAGGGTCGCAATATAGAAGATACAACATCTTATTCACGAACATGAAAAATCCAAGAGACAACGAAGATCCAATAAGGGGTCTAGATGGAGTAAGAATTATATATAAACAATCATGGTATGTATGTTGATAAGTAGATAGTAGATTACTAGTTATATTAGGCCTATGTTCACCACAGTCCATAGTAATTTGGCTGTTTTAACACTATTTATCTGTTTATTTTCCTGAAAACCATTGTAATGTTTGTCTTTTCATATTATCTTCTTGGTCATAACATTTACTATGGACGTTTCATCCATGTTTCTGTGGACATTCATGTAAGATCATTCCAAACATGGACGATATAAAAGGAGTATCTTAGAGAATGCACACACAAAGACAGAAGCAGATGCAAACTGTCAGCTCCCTATATTAAACAACTCTACTTTAATTTTAGAGTTTTTATTTAAATGAATTAATTTTATCACTGATCAACTCTCTTCTTAATAGTTTTGCAAATTATAATATTATTTACTCCCGAATGTGGATGCTACTCACAAAAGGGTAAAATGCCAATTTTTAAAAACACATTTGTACTTGTAATGCTTTATTATGTGTTTGTATATTTGTATTTTATTTGTAAATTTATGCAGGAAAACGTAGGCCTACTTGTTTTTGAGCATATATTTTTTTCAAGTAAATGCTTTAATTATTACGTGGAACTTAAAAAATATAATGTAGAACTGAAATAAAACAACTTTAATTGTATTATCTGGCAATTAAACTTAATCCTGATGTACAGCTTAGTCCTAATAAAATAACTCAATAAATAATAAACACACAAATTAAACTCACACATACAAGCAAGCAAACACACACAGACAAACACACAAACAACGACAAAACACACACAAACCACACAGAATATACATAAACACTCATACACATCCAAACACTCTCAAAGCATATACACAAAGACATGAAAAAAACGTAATCACCAAAACATACATTGAAAGAGAAGACACCAACACACATAAACCCACTAATGCCCGGTTTCTACAAACTTGTGAATTACCTATGGGTAAATTACCCATGGACAAATTAGTTCCATTTAACCTACAATGGTATAATGAGCAAGGCCTTGGAGTTGTACAGTTAATTTAATTCAGAAGGCTTTGATTCTCATTGTTATTGATCCTATGAAAGGTTAAATTTTATCCAGCCATCCATGAAAGGACAAATTAACCCAAAGATTTACCCTTGGACAGATCTAGCCCGAGTTTGTAGGAACATTTTTTCTGTCATTTTCATATTTACCTAGAGGACATTTATCTAGAAACTCGCCACAAGTGTAAGTGATTGCTATCTTTAAATTATTTGTGTTTGTGTGGTGTTATTCTTGTGTAAATTGTGTAAATTCTGTGCATTAGATAATTTACCCATAGGTAATTCGCGAGTTTATAGAAACCGGCCATAAATCGCGTACATATTACCTAAAGAAACAAACATAACTATATACATTAAAACACATACGCACACACCACGCGAACCAAATGAACAGCTATACTCAGCACACGTGACACATATGCAAGCATACAAGCAAGAACATAAACATACGATTGAATCATATACACACAAATATGCATAAGTTACGTAAATTAGTAAATATACATAAAACACTTATGAATATGTTATTATAATACTAAATGCCATGATAGTATTTTATATTTGAACTAATAATAATTCCTTTATTGCAGCCAATGGTCATATTATGTATCCTGCCGGTTGTACTATACGAATATGAGACATGGTCGCTTACTCTTCGGGAAGAACATAATCTGAGTGTGCTCGAAAACAGGGTGCTTAGGAAAAATATTTGGGCCAAAAAGAGATGAAAATGGAAACTAGAGAAACTGCATAACGACGAGCTTCGTTACATGTACTCTTCGCCGGATAGAGTAAAGGTAATTAAATCACGGAGGATGAAATGGGCTGAACATGTTACGCGCATGGGGGAAGAAAGACATCTCAAAAATATTGAATGGGAGACCCGAAGGGAAAAGACCACTTGGAAGACCTAGACTAGATGGGAGGACAATACTAGGATATATTTATGGAAAGTAGGATTTGCGAGAGATGGCTGGATGAACTTTGCACAGAATAGGGTTAAATGGCGGGCTCAGGTAAGTGCGGCATTGAACCTTCGGGTTCCATAAAATAGATAATATTCCTTTAGTTTGCTGAGGAATTGTCTGTCGCCATTGAGTAAGTAAGTATGGTCATGTTATGAGAAATGGAGCAATGTTGAAATGATATTTGGCAGGGGAAACAGGAGTGCCCGAGTGAACTATCCCATTTTGTCCACCACAAATCCACCGAGATTCGATCCCGAGTCCCAGAAGTGGAAGGCGAGCGGTCTAACCCCTCAACTATGGGGACGGCTATGTTTGATCTTATCCGCAATGATTTCACTGTAATATAGTGGATGGATAGAAGACACCCTGTCACTTTACGGCCATCGGCTCAACGAACAGCTTGATTAGTTGGAATTCAGAGAGCAGTCTGCAGAGTAATCACAGGTGCTGACTGTGTCATACGGAATGTAGAACTTTGGGAGTTTTTGAAAATCATGAAATTCAACGACTACGTTTATTGCATGAAAGAAAGATTTTTGTTATCTTTAGAACATCATACCTTACTCAATGAGTATTTATTTTACAATTTGTCACTTCTGGTGATAAAAGTTGTTAATATCTTGTATGGATAAAAACTGTTCTTATGTTAGCAAACAGAAATCATGTATAAGGCGAGGGTCCTACTTAAGACCGGGCACTTTTAAATAAATACCTTAAATAAAAAAAAAGGATGGAAATTTAATCCAAAGGCTCTAACTTAGGCTTGGAGTGTTTTAACTGTCGTAAATCTACGACAGGGGACCCACGGTTTATAGTCCCTCCCAAAGAACTTCGTGCTCAGGCGTCCTAAAAATTCATCGAACGTGCCAGGTTTGAACCCATGACCTTAGGATCCAGAGAAAGCACGCAACCTCTACACACCGCGGCTCAAACTGTAGTATAGTAGGCCTAATTCACTATAATTCAATATAGAGAAGATAAATACAAGATACATGTAAATTCTATATTTTAATGAGTTCGAATAGTTTTTAATATCATCATTACCTCTTATTTAGAAGTAAAAGAATCACTACATAAAAAGATAATACAATACAGAACACTACCTCTGGAGGATTTGAAAACCAAAAGTCATCAGCACAAATGAGGATGGTCCAACTTTTTGAACTTGACTACTCTCAGAAAGCCAAGGGCTATGAGAAGGGAATTAACGGTACTAATCCCGTTTTAATGGCCATATATACGTTGGTGTTTGTGTGAGCTTTAACTTCAGTGCTCGAGTGTGGAACATCCTATGAAAACTCTGCTAACGCTACAGAGGTGGATTGGTGCAGAAACTTTAATTTCAACAACTGCACTAAAAGCAGGATAAATGTTTCAATTCCCTTCCTTATATTCGGGTTGCTCGCCGCAGTTTTTCATGCCTTTTAACATTCGCAACAGCAATGTGTAATCATTAAAAGTCCTCTATATCCACGTTCACTACAAAATATCTAATTAAGTATACATTTTAAAATTTTGTCGCAGAACTGCATTTACATAAACCAGCTTTTAGTCCAATTAAGTTTACACGAAACTGGAAAGGATTTTTAAAAACGTTGTTGTAATAAATGGCGTGGTTCTGAAAGTAAATATTGTAGTAAGCAATTACATCAATAGACAGTTAAAAATGTATAGTATAGTATCATATTTTTAAAAAGATCAACTGATGAAAAATCAGGCTAGTCATCCTCAATATCCACATTATCATTAACAATTAGTGTTGACTTTATATTTCATGGTGAGTATAAAATATTCATCTCCAAATCTCATATTTTAAGTCATACCTCGCGAATATGACTGTAAATGAGGCTGAGTGTCGGCGTGGAAATGTTTTAGACAGTGTCTAAAACATTGGGGTAGCCTATTGTCCGCTCTAGAACCGTCCCTAAAGTAGCCTAAACAAGTATTGTCTCACTCTTAAGTAGATATAAGTAATGTGCTAGAGCGAGATAGACTTACTTGTTTACTTTGGAGCCGGTTCTAGGGCAATTAAGTGAGTTTAGTTTGGAGCCGGTTCTAGAACGATTAAGTAAATCTGTCTCATTCTAGCACATTACTCGCATCTACTTAAGAGTGAGACATGTTCATATTAGGGCCGGTCTCACTCTTAAGTAGATATAAGTAATTTGCTAGAGTGAGACAGGCTTACTTGTTTACTTTGGAGCCGGTTCTAGGGCAATTAAGTAAGTTTAGTTTGGAGCCGGTTCTAGAGCGATTAAGTAAGTCTGACTCATTCTAGCACATTACTCGCATCTACGAGACATGTTTACGTTAGGGCCGGTTCTAGAGCGGAAAATACCTACCCATCCCACTGTGTAAAACATTTCGGCACCGACTATCGATTACTCTATGTCACAATATCAAGGGTGGAGAAAGTTATGAAATTGTTGCACATCATATTTTTTTATAGCCTCTTGTAATGTTTATCAAACGCTGTCGACTGTATTCTACTGTAGCTAGAACGCAGGCTATTCTTGTCGTGACCTTTCTCTCTTAATCGAGGCTAAATGGATATTCCGTTCCATTTCCCGCCGATTGTGTATCTCATCCGAAACTTTTATTCTGACCCTAGCTGAGATTACAAGCATAGAGTTGTTACACAGCACATCCTCAAAATATATATTTACCATTCCAGCATGTTGTAGCTATAAAATTTGCTTTTGGTTGTGGCAGAAATGCAAAGCAAGTTATACGTTCTATGTTTCAGAGTAATTAATTACTGTGTGGATGGTATGGTTTGATGATGTGTTAAGTGAAATCAAGTCTACTGAATAAACGGTACGAAGGAGACACACCACCTACCTTTAGTTTAATTATCTTCTACTATTTCGTTCACTTTTCTTGCAGGCTAGTTTACTTGTTTATTTATTTATTTATTTATTTATTTATCCTTGGATCATATACATGATATCGGATGAGTAACACAATTCAATACAAATAAGTAAATTAACACACAAGTCAATGTAGACATATATAGTGGTACAATAACATAAAAGATACAAAAAAAGATACCGGTACAGAACAATATGCGACAGATCTGGATTCAGAATATTAATTTAAAATATTCATGTACATCGAATGGCAAATAGGTCAATAGTTTTGATCTTACGGCTTTGTTGAAATTTCTGTTATTTAGCACTTTAATTACTTGAGGAAGGTAATTATACATTATGATGCCTCTATGTGATAAACTGTTAAGAGTTTTGGAAAGCCTGTGGCAGTTTAAATGTATATTGTCTGATGTTCTTGTGTTGTGCTCATGGATATTTGAGTTTGTTTTGAAAACATTTTTCTTGCTATGAATGTAGCAAACTGTCTCTAAAATATAAATACAGGGTAGTGGTAAAATTTCAAGCTCTTTGAATACGGTTCTACTGTTTGTCCTAATCGGTACTCGTTTAATGATTTTGAGTATTCGTTTTTGCAATTTACTTGTGGGTAAAACAACCGAAATTCTCATTACAGTGGCCGAGAACTATAGTATTTCATAGAACCCGAACCAAGCTAAGTTACCTCTGTACTTCAATTATTATTAGCAAACAAAGATCATCATCCATCCAACTTCTGTT
The DNA here is from genome assembly GCA_964059195.1 of Ectobius pallidus. NCBI lineage: Eukaryota > Metazoa > Arthropoda > Insecta > Blattodea > Ectobiidae > Ectobius > Ectobius pallidus. The sequence goes on from CAXKWD010000009.1 coordinate 92,024,699, forward strand.
CCGAACTATTACTGCTTAACTCGCTGAAGAGCTTTATAGTGGTAAACAGCTAATCCATAGAGAAGCCGTACTTTTTACTAAATATTCCTTTTGTCGATTCCTTTGAAAGTTCTTGGAAGTTTTAACATCCTGTATAAGATCTTCGCTTTGCTAATCATACTCTATACAATGCACTTGCAAGTTAAAAACCATAATCATAATTTTATAATTTCAAAATATGCAAACAACACTTACGTAATGCAGGACATCGTACTCCCATGTTGAATGCTAACCTATCTCTATGCCTGGCAACGGGAGTTTAATTATATCTAGAACAATAGTTACTGCCGGAGGGGGTAGTGGAAATAGATTCCAAAGCCTTTTATGTATTTTAGATGGATTGTTACGAGTAAACAGTTCCAAATTACTCTATTTCCTGCGCTGATTTCACATGAATTATTGAGGATTATGTATTATTAAATCTTCCATTTCCGCAGACTAGCCACAATAACAAACAATTGCTTCATGCTATAAGTCGGTTTAATAGGGACCATTCTACACAAACGTTTAATTAACCTACCAGTAATGAGATTACAGAAAATATTTGTTTAAAAATCTTTTCAAGAAAACCACTGGATTTTTTTTTTTGGCTTTCACAAAGCCCTTCTGTTATCTATCTACTTTCGAGATTTTCATTGTATTTTTATGGTAATATTTGAATGAAAACAGAATTACCCTTTGAGGAACAAGTGTTAGCTATTAAAATGGATCTGATGGGCAGTGCTTCAGGATACATTTATAATAATAATAATAATAATAATAGCAACATTATATTATTAAAAATCACAACTTACAGCTTTAACTGCAGCCTATATCATAACGGTGCTCAGGAATCTTCACAAAGCCACTTAATAAGGTTTATCAAGAGTTATTTATAGAGAGATATTATTTTTGCTATGTGCAGAGAACGCCAAGTCCGCGCGGCGGCCTGGAACCTAGTAAAGGCTCATGTACATAACCTCTCAGTTCAAGCGCACGGATTTCTGAATTAGGCCTACAGTTAGAATAATCATCTACCTTTGTCATAGGAGATGTTGAAAATGATCTCCGTCTACCGGCACACATTTCTGAATCTTTTAAGAAAGTTTGCATTCACACTTATTAATTCTTCTTGTGAAATTGCTGCAATTTCTCTTCTTATGTTCTCTTTTAGTTCTTCAATTGTACTGCAAGAGGGTTATTCTTGTACACTTTATCTCTTCTTATGTTCTCTTTCAGTTCTTCAATTGTACTGTAGGCTATGATGGTTATTCTTGTACACTTTGTTGTTTAAGTTCCCCCAGAAATAGAAATCAACGTAAGATCTGGAGATCTCACGTATGCAATTTTTATTTTTGGGAGAACTTAAAAAATAAAATATACAAAAATAACCCTCGTACAGTACAATTGAGGGGGTAAGCCGTAGCGAAGTAGTTGAGGCGCTGCGCTACAAACCGGAAGATTGTAAAAGAATGAAAGAGATATGGGGACAAAGGAAGGCAAATAAACACCTCTAAGTAATTTGTGTAGTCCTAATGGGCTTATTTGCATATATAATAATAATAATAATAATAATAATAATAATAATAATAATGATGATTATGATAAAAATAATAATAAACAACTTTTTCTTAGTTTAACCTTTCCCGTTGTGATGGCCTTACAGGACCGCGATCTGTCGGGAGATAGTTTATATTTGGATCACAGAATATTTTTTTGTCCAGACAAGGATATGAAAGGCCTCGGATGAGTGATCAGACCAATGCCTGGGCCACCTGCGTGATAACACCAACACATAGGACGAGATACAGCAATAGCTCAAAACAGTCCGAAAAATGCGCGGAAGGGATGAAGATGATAAGGGTGGTCTGATGGTATCCAGGGACCACAAGGACCTAACCTTACGCGACGTTTGTCTTATAGATAAGGAAAAAACTCCGGAAAATCTTAACCTAGATAACTTGTCCCGACCAGGAATGGAGCCCGGGCCCGCTGCCTGAGGGGAGCGAACTCATTTCCTGCGCCATAGCGGTACAGTAATAAGAAAATCAATTAGACAAATAATTTTATTAATTCAACTTAATTTCTGTATTATGTTCATAGGTCGTTCTTAATTCTATGAAATATGTGTGACTAATTTTAGGTGAGTGCGGAAAAGCTGCTTAAAGCCAAAACAATGCCACGTTATGCGAATAATTAATAGAGGGAATTTTTCTTGTTAACTTAATAAGTGGGTCATTGATAAATTTCATTTTGTTCCTCTAGTGCTGATAATACGTTTTTAATTATGAATTATTTTCCACCTTCAAGCACTAGTATTTTATAATGATATTGCAATAATAGGGTGCTGACGGAGAATTTCTAGACAGTTTTTGTACCTGTTTATTTTATTTTAATTTTATTTTATTATAATATCTTATATTATATTATATATATTTTTTAACATATACATAATAAAATCTCTTAGGCATATGTATAAAAAAAAAGGTACAAAGAACTATCTAGAAATTCTCCGTCAGCACCCTATTATTGCAATATCAATATAAAATACTAGTGCTTGAAGGTGGAAAATAATTCATAATTAAAAACGTCAATAAGTGGGGTTTGCTAAGGCTGATATAGTGCGAGATTTTTGCGGCCATGGTATTATTAAGGCCGCGTAGCAGTGCGATTTAGTGTCGGGACTAAGTCTTTGTGGCTTGTGCTTAAGCCGGTTGCGTTGCCAGCAGCTGACACTAAGCTGATTGTCAATGCTAAATATTGCTAACCACAACCATGGCATGCAAAGTAATGCACGGCTGAACCCAACACTACCGTCTCCCACCTCCCAGCGTGCAAAACGTTACATTACAAGGCTGTAATCTCTGCTGCCATGCTACAATGAAGTTACGAAATCTCGAGTTACTTGAGTTACTGACTTGGAAGTATTTTCTACCAGAGAAATGGCTTTTGAGCGACACTCAAATTTTACACGCTTCTTCTGAGCGAAATTCCTTTTGAACAACTCTGCTGTTTTCAGTGAAGTCACTGTAGATTCTAATTTCAAATATCGGCAGTGAAACGTAGTGATGTTAATCTAAAGTTTCGTAATAAAAATACAGGGTGTTAATGAATAACACCGAATTATTTTACCTGTATATAGAAGGGACATATACTATACAAGCAACTTTTATTAGGAGACATTTGCTCTATGGATTCAATTTTTCCTGTTAATGCATAAAATCTCCCAGGGCATGGCCACCACTGACTTCTAACATTTAAATAAAATGCAAAATAAAGGAACTTCGTTGTTAATACAATTCAGAAAATAAAAAACCAATGCATTGGTGGCCAGTCATTTGATTAGTCTTTAAATTTTACAGATTATGGAAACACTAAATTATGATATAGATGTTGATGAATGATTAAGAATCAGGTTTTTATCGACCACTAAGAAGGCATGAAGTCAACTTAATGAAACTTTTAACCCTATTTCGCTTCATTTATGATTTATGAGCACTAAATTTTGATGACTATAATACCCTGTAGCATATACATTTTACATCATAGAGCAAAAATCTCCTAATAAAAGTTGCTATCTATGTCCCCATTTTACACAGGTAAAATATTTAGGTATTATTCATTAACGCCTGTATATTTACTTACTTACTGAATGGCAATAGACAATTTAAATTTATACTTTTATGGAACCCGGAAATTCATTGCCGAGCTTACATAGCCCGACATTGAATCCTATGCTGTACTAACTCCATCCAACCATCCCTCGCAAATCCTACATCCCTTAAATCTATTCTAACATTGTCCTCTCACCTATGTCTAGGTCTTCCCTTCGGATCTCAAAGTCAATATTTTTTAGATTATTGTGTGTTTCCTCCCCCATGCGCGCAACATGTCCAGCCCATTTCATCCTCTGTGATTTAATTACCCTTGTTTTATATTCGGTGAAGTGTACATGTTATGAACCTCATCCAGTTCCAGTTTATATCTCTCTTCCTAAGCACCATGTTTTCGAACACTATTTAGTGTAATTATTATTCTAATATGGAGAAGCATTATTCAGCTAGGGCCTAATGTTACCTGAGATTTGTATTACAGGTAAGGTAACATTAAAGGTGCTGTAGATATGTATTCATGAAGTCACATAATATTCTTTCTGTTGAACATTACAAGAGAATGTTAAGGAGAAATATTGGCCTAAATAATATCTTCATGAAATACTCAACCGAAACAATATTATGTGGTTTCATGAATACATATCTACATCTTAAAATTTACGGTATAACTGCAGTGGAAATCCGGTCACATAATCACTAAATTAGTGTGCCTCACAGTACCGTTTATGAGGCAAATGTCTTTCAGTGAGGTTGACCACTAAGGATTATCAACCACAGGAGGGAGATTTCATCTGGTGCTGTGAATCGAACTCTGTTATGTTAGCTACAATGGTAGAGCATAGGTACGAAAAGCCGAAGGTCATGGGTTTGAAACCCAGTGTCAGAGGAACTTTTCTCTTAAATATTCTATTAAAGAGGCTGTCTAACTCGCACGTCTCCTGAAGAACATAAGACTGTTAATGTGGCTCGTACAAAAAATGCACGCGGTTCATTTCACAGTTAATTTTATTAATTTTTTCACAACTTAACCATAAACCTGATGATCTTAGAATTAGCGACAACTTGATGCCTAAATAACCTATGAGATGAGCAATGATTAACGAAGAAAATGCGAAATAGGAGGACGCCGCAAGAAATCAAATTTGATAAAAATGTTTAAAAAAACTAAACTATATGCATATAATATCAAGTTAAGGATTTCTGGACAATTTTCCGAATTCATTCTCCCAAAATACTTTCTCTTGAAATTCTATTTCCTAAAAAAATATATGTTATCTAAAGTCAAATCATCAGCCTCATGATAAGGTTTACTTCTAGCATTTTCGTTTGAGACTCTCCCCTGCTAAACGTGTGAGAATGTGGAGAGGACACGTGATTTTTAACATCATGAATACAATATTAAGTTAGCTTACCATGATCGCTCTTGCATTTCACTTCCTTGGCTCTGTCTCTTCAATCCCATAAAGTTTTCCCTTCAGATCCATTTCTATACATACAGCTTACATCTATTTAATACTAACTTTATGCTTCTTTTCTTGTACGTTAAAATTCTTGGTTTGCTGTCCATTGCAATTATTTTAAGTATGAATATAAATTTTAAAGAATCTTCATATCATAGCAACATTAATTAATTGTTTAGACTATATCACAGCAACATGGTACTCTGTGATTTAAATATTTTTAGATCTATTTGTCTTTTAATAATTCATGAAATTTACTTTTGGGACACTTTTTAAAAGAAAGAATTAGAGATAAGCGATTTAAGTATATGTCCATTATGAAAAAGAGGCCTTCCGGATTTTGAGTTCGGAAACGGGAAATCATATGAATATACTCCAGCAATAGCACCTTTCTTTCCTCCAAAGATACGTATAGCATACATACGGTGCTCAACAGATACATGTTAATAATTTTGCGTGTTTGATTAAAAATTTAATTATTTTCAAATTATAGGAGGCTAATATGGTGAAGATCAGACCCTTCCTCCAGCTTTAACAAGCATCAATGGTTATTATATTGACTTGTTTTTTTCCCCTGAGGATACGAAAACACGTGCGAGCTAATTCACATCAGATTTACTTCAAAATGAACCAGAATTTTGGTGTTTCTTAGAAAATGCAGATAGAAGCCTCCCCAACGAGTCAATAAGATAAGCAGTGTTGTACGACGAAAATGAGAATAAGAGAAGAGCTACAAAGACAGAACAGAACATAGGAGAGGGTTTGGAGAATATGAGAAAACCTTATAAGTACTTTCATGTTTAAGAATAATCCAAAATAGCAACGACCAATTTAAACGAAGCGTGTACGTTTTTTTTGCCGACATGCAATGTTCCTGATAAGCAGTGAGTGGATATGGACGTGGATCACTGGGAATTCTGAATACTGGAAATGAATTAATTTTTAATTATTTTTTTATTGTATTATGAACAGAGAACGTAAAAAAGAAATCCTGACGATGGCCTAAATTATTAAAAACTTCAATAATGACGAAAAATAATTTGTTTATAATGTTTTTTACCAGCAAACATATTTCAGCTGACTCCTTCCAATTTAAGCAATGTGATATATGACATAAATAATTACGTATAGATCCTTAATGTTTGTAATAATTTTTTCCTATAGGCCTATTAGTTCTTGCTACAAGAATACATTAACTTTCCTCATTCGTGCATTAACAATTTTAATTAACAAACATATGAAATATTGTTAAGTGTAAAGATATACTTGTAACATTGTAGTAAACTTGTACCAAACCGAAGTTTCTGCATTTTTAATATTCATTATTAGGGCAAGGCATTTAGTGACCATAAAACAGGGATAAAAATTCAAAATAGAAAATGTATTTATGACCTAAAAATAGTGAAAAAATGACACAAAATTAAAAAAAAGACCAATAAATTTTCCATTCTTACTTATATTTAGTTTTTTAAAGTAATGAATTGCTAAAAGCTATTTAACAGATGACAATGCCGTATATATGAATTTACAATATAAAACACATTTTATTACTAAAAAAGAAAGTAAATCTATACCACTTGGACACCCTTAGCGAAAAAAAATTCTAAACTGACATGCCCATCTAATTGCCCACAGCAAATTAAAAAGTGCCATTTAAAAAGAAAAAAAAATCTTCATTGCTACACGATCAACTGCTATGGTGTTTACAATAAGCAGGAATTAAAATTAATTTATGAACACTTGGGGGAGATTTTCAAATAAAAACGATTCTGTTGTCTGGAAGTAACAATTTGTATATGGAAAATCTCCTCTCTACCTCCACTGAAACATGATGCCGAAAATGAGCTAAATATGACAAAAATGACCTAAAAATGCAGAACATGACCTAACATTTGCCAAAAAATGACTCATCTCTTGAAAATGACGAAAAATGCAGATAATTAATTAATTTCATTTTCCACTAGGGCTATTAATTCTTTCTAAATATGAGAGATTTTTCCATCTTATGCACTAGTATTAGGTCCTAATACTAGTGCATAAGGTGGAAAAAATTTCATATTTACAAAGGAAAAATGCAAAATAAAGAAGAAAAAATGCAAAACCAAATTGACCTTATTTAATCAATTATTTCTAGATACACCTATAGGCCTATATTCGAGCTATCTTTTAATTTTAAATGCAAAATAAAGAAGAAGAAAAAATGCAAAACCAAATTGACCTTATTTAATCAATTATTTCTAGATACACATATAGGCCTATATTCGAGCTATCTTTTAATTTCCATATTTCCATATGCAAAATCATATAATGCCTAGCCCTATTAATTATAATATTTTCACTATAATTTTGTAAACGAATATGTAATCAAAAGCTATGGGAGTTAATTTTTAATATGTAGGATAATCATAAAAAATGAACATTCAGTTAACTTAAAATTAAATTATGGCTACGAATGACTTAATAAATTATCAAGTTTGTAAATTGAATATAATTCTGGTAATCTTCCACTAGAAGAAGTTGTAGAAGCAGTTTAGAATCTTGTTATACCCTGATCCCCTGATCTCGCATTTCGATCCTATTCTAAATCCACCAAACCAAGACAGTGCTTAGGGAACACTATCACTCAACCATAAAATTAATGATGATAATGCTATAACAATTACATACTACAAGGCCATATTGTAATTTTCAGCTCCAAAAGTCACCAAGAATTTAGCTCAAGTTTTAGCCACTCGTAGTTTAACTCGTTTAACAAGACCTACTCAAGAACATCGTCAGTTTAGAGCCTTTTCCTTCCTTCCCCAAACCCCCAAACCGCATAAACCACGCATTTTATCCAAGTTTGCGTTGTCGTTCCATGCTGCTGCCTAATCCAAAGCCTGGAGTAATTAAAACGGGAAACATAGGAACAAGTTTCTTGAGGACGTCATTATGGTCTCACATTTCCTCTACACTCATTCCGCCACTTATCTCCTCTAAACTTCGTTATTATCACGCGGGTTCCCCACACTGCCTAATCTCTATACAATTCCCTACATGTCTTACTGTAAGAGAAATATGTGGAAAGTTGGTACAGTGTTTCTAAATTACAGTACTCATAAGTCATGGTGAAAGTTGAAAGCTGTGAAAATTCTGCCAGCTAGTGATATGATACGTATTTTCGTCATAGTTTCTAAAGGCTCAACCTTTATGCCGGTTGTCGACCAAGAGCTAAGCTAAGTTAGTTTAGCTTAGCTCACATACAGTGCGGGATTTCATATGTAGTTGTGCCGACAAAACTACATATGGAATCCGGCACAACTATACATGAAATCCCTCACTGTATGTGACAACCGGCATTATGATGATTGTCAATGTAAGCAGAGTTTAGAGGACATTAAATGATGAGCGAAGAAGTGAGACGGTAAGAGCAGAAAGAAAATATTCAAGTTAGGTTTCAGGGTTAAAATCTTTTAAATGTTATTTTTAGCTAGTTTTCAGAAACATCAGTTCTTTCTCCATCTTCCCTATCCTTCCTGTAGCCTAAAACAATAAAAGGCTTGTTCTTTAAGCTGTATACGCTAATTAGTATAAAAATAAAATAAATTACTCTTGACCTAAATAAAATTAATTACCGCAACAAACAGTAGCCTATAGTTATATTATGAACAGGGACTTTCATCCCAGTCAGGATAGTTGAGGAGCTATTGATTAAAAAAAAACAGTGGCTTTGGTGAAGAAAATCATCAGTAAGGATCGTGGGCTGACTCAACGGTAACGGTATTGTTCATTCTACTGAACAATAATAAATACAATCAAAGGCAAAGCTTACAGTACTAATATCTAAGAGTAAATTTAGTGCCGTACTCGTCGTTGTAAGAGCAAACCGAAAAAATTAAATTAAAGAAAAAATATTACTTCATCTATTCTTATGGCGCTGTTTATTAGAATAAGTATTAATAAAAGAGCTAATAGAATTGCGCCAATTAGCCGGTGTGTTTTCAGGCAGTATTTTAGCATTAGGAACTGGAAAGAAACGGGACATTATTTCACCGTTTTTACTCAGTTTTCCACCCGAGGTCGCTGAAAGCTTCTAATCCCCTCTCTTCCCCCTCCACTTCCTTAATTCAGGGATTATTAGAGCATTTAACCTTTTTCTTGGTACTGTTACATTTTTTCAAGTTCAGTTGAAGTTTTAATACAAACGTGTAAGACTTAGCTTAAATATAATCCCTCTCCATAAGTTATTTCTTGTCAGTGTATAATGAATATGGAGAAAGCCTATATTCTGATAAGCTTTTTAAGGGATGTAATTTACTTTCGGAATTCTTTATAAGAACTGACTGATTAGTGTTCCAAATCCTCCACAGATTGATTAAAAGAAAAAAACTCCAATTATAAACTTAGGCATACTAATTATAAGCATCTTGCTGTCGAAATCGACACCTGTCTCACTCTTAGCTCATACGAGAACTGTGCTTGAGTGAGACAAATGTATTGCTTTTTATTTATTTCAGTTCCGGTTTTTAGAATTACACTAGAAAGCATTTCTATTTTCTCTGCTCATACCATAGATACTGTAGAAATTCGATGTCGAGTTTTCAGGAATAATACACGTTTTGAGGTTCCCTGAATCTTCCCCCTCCTAAAAAAAAAAAAAATCAGAAAAATGTAAGAATGTTCTGTGTGATTGTGAGAACGAAAAGTCGTATAAATACGAAATTTTGTATGTGGGTTAAACTACGATATCTTTTGGGGATGTTTTCTTACCATTTTACATGAAGAATACATTATTTTTAGTTATTTTCTCGAAAATGGCTGAAACGATTTTGTTTACATTCAGTACCGAGACACTTTACTAAGAGTTAAAACTGATATTTAATTTTTCAAACAAAAATTCATTGAAGGATAAGCGAATCATCTTTTGCTTAAACGCAGGCTTATATCTTGCGTGAGGCTATAACTGACTACGCACTCCCTGCAGTGCGATCTCTTATTCTATATCAGAGTGTAAAAATGAGTCGATTTGCTCATGCTTAGGGTAGAGAAAGTAATGTGAGCATAACATATTATTTTTCGTGGGCTGACTGAGTAAATTAATCGGAGATTCTTTTAAAAACCTTAACTTTTGAAAATAAGATTTGATAATATATATTTTTATACATCTCCATAGCGGTATGATTATGCGCAGTCCATATTGCCAGGGGATTTTTTTTTTACTTTTAGCGATTCATCTTATCTATGTTCATGAGTACATTTATGTTATCAATGGAATATCAGTAAGCTTGGAAGTTTCTGACCAATTTACGTTAAGTTAAATGCATATTTTCTTTAGAATGTTTGCCCCTTAGCATCGTATAGCCACGAATATATTGAAGATGATCCCACACAAAAACAATTAATTTAAAGAAATTTATTTAGAGACAGATATCTTGGTGTGAAAACAAAAACAATAAACACAATGGTTTCTGTTTAAATCTTTAAAATTCTATTCCTACAGTATATGCATTTTAATAACTATTTTTATCTTAAAGTAATATTCAGATTAATAAGCTGTTGCAAAATTGTTAAAATATTCGCAATGCGAGAAGATAAATATATATTTTGTTATTTAAAATTATAATAAAATATGTTATTCATAATCATTAAAAATATTTTTTGATTTGTTAAAATCTGAGCTCGTGGATGTTGATTAGGATAAAAAGGAAAATGCAAACTTCCTTTAAACTATTTTTGAAATTATGAAAGTTATGTTTTCAACTGTTCTGAGAAATGCAATTTTGAAAAAATGGGCGATGTATTTACAGATTCGTGATATTGTGGTTGCAACCTTGAAATAAATTTCTTTGTACAGGCTTAACTTCGTGAGTTTTATAAGTATCTCAGAATTTCATAAAGCTAAACGTTCTTAAGATATAAAACTGACATAAGCCCTACAGAAATTTAACAAATAAATTCCGAACGTTGAAGACATAAGCTTAAGTCAAACCTTGGATTTCTTGGTTCACAACAATAACGTTTCCTTCAGTAATTGAATAATGAACCTTATCATAAAAATTTTTAAATGTGCGCTAGGCATTTTCAAACTACCCTATAAACATAATAGATAGGAAAATAACTTGTCAATCTGGTAACATATCGGTATCTCGCATAATTTACACAAGAAGCTTAGCTCATTTGACAGAATCACATAATTTCAGACAACATTTATCCCTTGTAGAGTTCCCATCGGATGTGGGGGTTATCTAGCTCTATTTGAAACTAATTTATTACTAATTTCATTCCCTATAACCATTATGCTATGTTTTGTTTTGTGATAACTGCAATTAGTTAATTGAAGGATTTTAGGAAAGATAGAGCGAAATAGCTTTTGATAATTTCGAAGTTAAAGTTTTAAAATAATGAATTGAACATTATTATTACAGTGAGAGAAAATTATGATTTATAGTCTATCAGAAAGAGAGGGTAATAATAAAAAAGTCATGTCTCTGTATATTATAAACCCATCGTCACATTTCATGAGCAAAATAGGATTATATATTTTAATATCCAAACCGTGTAACGTTGAAATCCTTTCACAAAGAGAAATATTTCCCAATTTTTGTTATTAAAGTTTTCACATGTTATTTCCACCCCCTTCACCATCATTGCCACCCTCTGTGATCATTCATGCCTATCCAGAGAGGTTTATGCAAAAACCTTCATCAGATTCTAGAATTGTCATTTTTGTTTCTCGATTACAATCAAGTGACACATTTTTTAAGGGTTATTGGTGGAGAGGGGAAGTGTGATGGATGCGACCCCTCACATTTTAACTCTACAAAATAATTTCAGTCACCAACTCGGATTGAGTCTATCATCATTCCCCATCCACCTCTTTACAGGATCGATTTTTTGATTGAAAACCGCTGCATGTTCTGTTATTGGACTCTTTCTTAGTTAGAATAAATAAAACAAAATGAAATCTGCATGATTATGTCCTGGTTAGTGGCATAGTGGTTGAAGAATTGCGCACCAAACCGGAAGGTCACGGGTTCGATTCCCGGTGAAGTCGTGGAATTTTTCCACTGGCTTATTCTTTCTGGTGGCACTACTATGGTCTCACTGCCGTGATGTTGCTGACAGCAGCTCCAATTCAATGTTTCTGGCTTGGATAGAAATTCCCTCGAGATTATCATTCAAATTTTCACAAGCTTTTTATAAATACTAGTTCGTATTCATTTTTGTTTCCAAAAAGCGACTCATATATAATACATCTATTCGTACTGGTATGTACGGTTCATTCTTGTTCTGCGATTCAGATGGCTGTGAGAATATGACATTAACAAACGGCTGAATACCTTTCATTATAATTAATTATACGGTATTTTTGTTTCATTTCATATAATTTAGAGAGCTTTTACAAAAAAATATTGTATGCACCACGTATACAAAAACTTTATCGGACTCATCCATACTCCAGCCTTGGCTTACGCCTCGGCCGCTATACTAGATTCGTCCGCCAAAGCGTTATTTTGCGTACTTGATACATAAATAGATATTATAATATCGATAGAGTCAGGAATATCAGAGTCACAGAACTTAACACGAAGATCTTTATTTTTTTCAAAATATTGGTGGAAAACCACTAGCTTATCTTCATTTCACACAATTCAGATGCCTACTTATCGATTTTTCATAGTCTATTAAAAGTTATCATAAAACTATATATTTGAATGTACCTCGTATAACATATGTCGTTATGTGATTTAATATGAACCCAAGTGTACTTATATAATGGGATTCATTAATTCTACTTGAAACACTAGGAAGGATATTTTTCATAACGAAAATTACTACAATCCCATATTTTAGATAATAATTTTTTATACTGCACCTCTCCCCATTTCCTATATCATTTCACATATCATATACAAAAAGAATTGCAACATACAAAATAGTACAAACGACTGCATCGTTTATTTTTGTTTTATTACGTACATCCTGCTTTGCATACGAGATTTAATATTGGATTTGTTGCCTTTTTATTTCATAGGACATCGCAGTATTTGTGGTTAATTCCACTCCTAACTTATGACACAGCGATGCTGGGATATCGGAATGTATCATCATTTGAACTCCAATTTATTTATCTGCCATCCGCCTATGCTTTTTAATGATGGTTGTATACAAGTCAATCAGCCCAATGCAACACTTCAATTATTTGCAGCATTCATGAATATGTGTCTTTCAAAGGATTTTATAGAGTTATTTCTATATACGGTGACAACCAATGCCTGTACCTCGAAGAACATACATTTTAGGATGAGAAATTGTTTCGAGTGCTTAGAGTGAGACTCGCAGAATTCCTTCAAAGAATTTTCATCAAGATTAAGTTCTTTTGACCCTTCTTCACTTCACAATTTCATATTTCTCCTACATGGATCTTTTCTCCCACCAATGCCTCGTCTAATACTTTTTCTTGTTCTAAATAGCCCTTAAATTGGCAATGTATCCCATGAGATACGGTTGTTTGTCTGCAATTTGAGAGTGGCGGAAAAGAAATTGGAAGAAATAATTAAATTAAATATAGAATTACAGAATAATGTACAAGAAATAAACTAAGGGCTAAATATTGTGTTAGTTATTCTTTGAAGTACGGAAAAGTTTTATAAATTGTGTGACGAATTGAGTCACGCGAATTTAAGGGTTAACCATCTCGGAAACTTCAATGATATTTGTTTTGTTTTTGCCGATGCTCTACCATTTGAGCTAACAAAGCTCGATTCACAGCACCAGATGAAATATCTCTCATATGGTCGATAATCCTTAATGGTCAACCTCACTAAAGATATTTCCCTCGTATACGGTACTGTGAGGCACACTATTTCTGTGTTATTTGACCGGGTTTCCACTGTATCTGTACATGAACATTTAAGATGTAGGCATGTATTCATGAAACCACATAACTTAATAATGTTTCGGTTGAGCATAACATTCTCTTGTAATGTTTTACAGAAACAATAGGCTATTACGTGACTTCATGGAAACATATCTACAACATCTTTAAGGTTACCTCACCTGTAAGACAAATGCCGGGTAACTTTTGGCCCTTGCTGAATAAATGCACTTAGAAAAAAAAAAACAATAACTCTGGGGTGGGGGAAAAACTAAAAAAATTAAAGGCGGTTATAAAAATATTTGTCTCAGGAGCAAAGTATCTGAAATCGGGGACTGCGCACATTGTCAGTTTCGCTGCGCGACGTTTGCGCACAATGTCATTTTTCAGCGAACTGACAATGATCGCAGTCTTCGTGGTACATGCCATGGCTGTAGAAACAATCCTAATAATAAACGCATCTCAGATCTAAGGCATTTACCCGGATTCAATTTTGTGATCAGCCTTAAAATAACCCTTCTACAAAGATAGATCCTGAGCATTTATTTGAAGGCAGAAAATTCCAAATACCGGTGTGTGATTCCACCTCTAATTGGAGTCAAATGAACACGGACGGCTGCCGGTTGACATTTTGGCGGGTGTCCAAGCTGGTTGAGTCGGAATTACGTGGGATTAAGATTCGCGGCTGTCACGCAGGCTGCATATACCTCATCATACAGGTGTCCAATAAAACACTACCTGCTTACTTTTTGATCCATGCTTTTACTGCCCACCTGTATTTTGTGTTTATAGAATATGTTAGTCCCAAATGCCTCTTCCAGAGACAGTTGTGCCAGGAACTTTATAAACAAAATGGTGTGATGTTGCTTGTTCATTACAACACGGAATGTGCATTAATAATGACATAGAGGCGCCAAGTTGAAAATGGGGAGGGCAGAATGGGATTTTAGTAGTTATATAATTATAGACCTTACATTATGATAAAATATAAATGCTGGAGGCAGAAAGTACCTAGTCCCCACAAGGTCGGCGCCTATGTAGTCTAAAGATGCAAGGATAAAGGGCGAAAAAAATACACGCAATCAGCCTGTATAACAGTCTATACAAAACACTGAGTAAGTTACAGAAAAAAATCAAGCAGCAACCCGGGGCCGCATCCGGCCTATGTCTTAATTTTTGGCTGTCCACAAAAGACAGATGCTAATTTTAACAATGCCCGTCGCTTAAGTTCTGAAGGCCTGCAAACAAACATCAATGGAATTATCTCGGTAATAATTATTTTTATTAAAATGTTATGTAATATTAGTTAGGATTAAGTTATTTCCGATAAAGTACCATATTGACATTTAATAACAACTAATTGCATCAAGAATTGCAAATGAAGCGAAAACGTTTTTGTTTAAAATTCTTTACGTTTTCATGTAGAATTTATAGAATAATATAAGTTCAGCACTTGGAGATCATTTGTTTGTTATATTTTGGAGTATGAAGTATAATTACGAAATTTTGTGTTAACTTTTTGTATAATATCGTCAAACACATTACAGGATGTTGGAAAAAATATCCTTCAGGGTTATATCCTAATATACTGTAGTTCAAAATTATTTGCAATCCAGAATTCAGAATAATGTACAAATAAATCAATAAATTAAATAAACATAAAAGACTCTTCTGAAATAGATGGCTAAAAATATAAAAAGAACACGCACAGACAGAAAAAAATCAAATTTGATATAGTTCTAATTATTAATAAAATTAATGAAATTAAACTGTGTCAAATTGGCATTCTTTGAATAAAGGTTGATATCCTTTCAGGATTTTCTCTCCATTATTGGATCTAACCGCCAGCAACAAAATAAAAAGAACGCCTGCTATTCACTGCTGAATGTGACAGGGATAGATAGAATTCGAGAGAACAAAATACAGCCATGATCGATACGTACTATGCTAATCTCGTCACAGCATTAATAATTATTCAAATCGAGAGATATGTATCTATTCCACTATGTAATTCAAACAGAACAACAACAATAATATTAATCCCTAAATTCTGTACGATCGATTTTGTTTTAATGCAATAACTTTCATGTAATAACGGAACATGCATGATATTTCCCCAAGTTAGTTTGCTGAAAATCATGACCTTCTCTTCCTACCGGTCCGCAACAATAGATTGCATTTGACCATATTTCAGGATTAGTTGTATATCAGCTTCCTCTGACTATGCTGATCGATTATGAATACAATTTTATTCTGTAACAAACATTCCAGAAATATTATTTCCAGTACTGTCCGTGGTTATGGAAATCCTATGCGAAATTTTTCAGCTATAAATATGCGGCCAAATTAATCCGAGAATTTCTCTTAATGTAATATTATTTATATGTGTTACGTAAAATGGTTTGTCCACAAAAAAGTATGCATATAACAGCAGTTTATTGAAAATTCTTCTTACTTCCGTCCAACCAGAATTTTAAATGCCCAGAGTTAATATCCTTCGAATTTAAATGGACTAGACAAAGAGTGTACAATCCAAATAATTGTAAGGATAATTTCAGTTGAAATTTATTCAATATGAGATTTGGAGTTTAGAAACATTTGCGTTGTTATATAATACTGATTGAGTTTTATAACTGGCATAGAATAATACATTTTGCAATTGCATTTATTTAGATAGGCTACGAGTACGTTCGATCAAGTCAAAACTTCTTCTCGGCCGTTTTATTGAAACCAACAGATTTTTACAAGATGAAATAAATTCACTTTAGTAAAATACTGAAATTAACACGAGCAGAATATATTTTATTTTAAATACGGGTTGTTTCTTCTATATTTTATATAAGACAGCATGGTAAAAAGAAGCCTATACTTATTAGCACAGTTTAATGTGCATAATATTTTTAGAAGATATTAATCTTCTTTTATCTTTAACTGCGAGAGGATTTTGCCTTAATTATCTTTTAAAAAATTAAACTTTTTTATATTTTGTTTTGGTATTTTTTTAATTTTTACAATGTTCCTTTTTTTTACATTGAGGTTCAGCTCTCTCGTTTGAATGTGGACAGAGTGTGGTTTATCTATATTCTTGTTTTCTTTGCATGCATCTTTTTCTTTCCTTATTGCCTTCATCATGTTCCTTAATTCTTTAATTTTTTACGAAACGGGGGGTACTTTTTACATAGACGAGAACGTATTTATAGTATCTTCAACAACTAATAATTAATTACTATGCAAATATAATAAATATACTGGATGCAATTCTCCTACAGTCCAAAAAGAATACCAGTCAATGCGGCTAACCCAATGATATGTTTTGAGGCAATAAATAATTCCGTAATTTATGTTTTTGTTTAGTACACTTGTAATGATTAATCACATCGGGATGGGGTTTGTCATATGGTATTGTCACTACTGTTCTGAGCTATTTAAAATACTGTGGAACTGTTTTCTGGATTTATTTCACATCTATCGTATTCCAACGAAAGCAGGATAACCGTTTTTACAATCAGTACTTTATTTTCCTCATATCGCTGCATATAATTACAGAAAAAATAAATGATCATTAGTTTGGACGAAAATAACAAAAATTAACTAAACCTGTGAGTAGTTATGTACATTGACACATAATCGTTCTTTTTCTTATTCTTATTTATTATTATTTGAGAAAACGTATTTTTATCTAACTTTCTTTTTGCTGAAGATCGAGTAAATGTGTTTATATGTGCAGAAAATTTCAAAACGAATACACAAAGTGGGAATTTAAAATAAATTTAAAGAATAGGCTACAGAGATCATGATTTCAAACACAGATAACATAACAATAGAAGAACTCAAAATTCAAGAAGTTGATAATTTCAAGTATCTGAGATAGGTAGTAAAACTGGATGGATCTTCAAAATTAGAAATAGAAAACGTATACGTCAAAGGACAGTTATAATATCAAACTTATAATTGTGGAGCAGTAATATCATGAATAAAACAAAAGTACTTATATACAAATCAACAGTGGAAAATATGTTACATGGAGCACAAATGTGGACAGTAAATAAACAAAAAGCAACATTATGAGTCAAAGAAATTGATTGCTGGAGATCAGCAAGAAAATCAAAAAGAAAATATGTAAGGAATCCTATAATAAATAATTAATGAATGTGGATGAAGATGTAGAGATTGAAAGAAAAAATTAAGATGGCATGGGCTTGTGAAATGAATGATCGGTGGAAGTACGTCCAAAATGGTGATGAACTAGGAACCTGATGGAAGATGAAGGAAAGAAAGGCAGACCAATACCTTGATGGGGAAGGCGGAACATGGTAGCAAGATGAAGGTACGAAGGACAGACGACAGTAGAGGAGCAAAATAGTTAAAATAGGAATGAATATTATTATGTAGGCCTATTGTTCGGTTGTTACTTTGATTATTACAAATAATGAATAAAATAATTATGTTATTTTAGCAACTGATTTATGCAAATTGGAGAAGCGCCCTACAGAGAGTCCGACAAACTGAAGTGAGATTCATGTCAGGCGTAACAATTCATATGAAGCATTCTTTACAAGCGCTTGGGGGTTAGAGAGTGAAATGTCTATTTTCTGCAGTAAAGCTGAAAAAAAACTTGTTTTTTTTATGCTCACAGTCATGGTTTAAAATTTTGGCTTAATGTTGTGGATAAATTATATTTTTGTCAGTTTAATATTTTCAGACATATTAAAAATATTGCACATTTCAAAAATAAACATTTCGTACAATTTTTCATTCAAATGCATATTTGAAAAATAGATCAATGGTATATAGAATTTAAAAATAATTGCACATAATTTACCTAGAAGTTACCCCTTCAAAAGGTACATTCCATTTCAAACTATTTTTCCAAATGACCCATTTTCAAGACGTCTATACGTCAAAACAAGAAAATGATAAGTTTGAGCAAATATGTTCAATGTTTCACCTTGTACCCTTTATGGTGTAAGTCCCTTTGCAACCCAGTATGCGAGCGCGCAATCTAATCAAACTTTCTTCCTTAAAGGCCTATTCGTACCTGGGAACTTGAAATCTAGGAAGTGTTTATTCCACTATTGCATTAAATGAGGAAATTATTGAACTAAAACGGAACAAAACCACAAGCGTGTATGAATGTAGGGTAGGAAAACCACAGCAGTGTGAATGGAATAATTCCGCACGTACCGCAGCATTCCTAGCCCAGGTAGCACAAGGAGTTACAGGTACCACATGCCAATTATCACAACTATCGACAAATCTGCTCTCAGCTCTTGCTACGACTCTGTTATTAGTAAGGCAGCTCCTTGTACATGATGACTTCTCCTTGCTACTGATGTAACTAACTTACTGGTAGTCGAAACCTCTAGTTCAGAATGCAAGACAGCTAATTACTGTTTGCTGTGAATCCCTGATGTTAGTCTTCATGAATTTTATACACACTATTTTTCCACGTTAGCTATTAAAGATATAAATAATTTTTTACGTAATTTTTAAAGTCAATAATGTTACCTAGCAATGTCATCTTCAAACACGAAACTGTTGCCTAGCAATGCAATTTTTAAAGAGGAAACTATTGCCTAGCAATATAATTTCTAAAGACACTTCTGTTGCCTAGCAATGCCATTTTTAAAAAAAGGAACTGTTGCCTAGTAATGCCATTTTAAACAAGAGAATGTTCCGTAGCAATGTCGTCTTCGAACATGAAACTGTTCCCAGCAATGCAGTTTTTAAAGACGAAACTATTGCCTAGTAATGTAATTTTTAAAGGCAATTCTGTTTCCTAGCAATGTCGTTTATAAACACGAAAATGTTGCAAAGCAATGCCATTTAAAATGTTACCCCCAATTAATTTTTTAATACATACAGAAAAATACTTTTATTCAATAAAATAGCGCAATTAGAGTTGTATTCTCAGCTTTTTTCGGAACAGTTTTTTTAAAGACAGGTTTCTCGAAACGGATTATTAGGAGAGTCGTTAGTCGATATAATTATTTCCAATTTAAACGACCACAAAACACAAATTTCGAGAAGTGAAACGATAGTTAAGAAACATTATAACGATTTTGAGGAAATTTGAAAAATTGATTAACTTATACAAGAAATCGTTTGTGGAGAAAAACAATAACTCCGAAACTGTCAAAAATGGAACTATATCCATTAACTAACTCCGTGGTGCTAACATCCCAGAAGGGACAAGGCCTACCACCTGACCGCTGCGTCATCGGTAGATGCATGCCGACACCCACGGCCGTTAATGGTGGTTTCCATGACCGGACTATATCCATTGCCGACAACTTTGAGTTGTAATTAGGCTATTCTCAATTTTCAGCCACTTACATTTCAATAATCCTCAGAAAGATTTTCCATTCCATATTTATTCTGCAGGAAGTAGTAATATACTAAATAATGCTTACCTTCCATAGACAAGCGCGGAACCACTGACTGGTTTCCCGTAATTTGAGTAAAAACGAAGTGATGTCTCTTATTTTCTTTAGTGAGCTTCACGTTACCTCAGAAACGAATTCTCATTGTTTCATCTTAGTCTTAAGGTGAAAAAACCTAGCGTATGAAAACTGAGAAGTAGGTATAACTAACCATACATGCCTATATTAATTTTTATAAAATTTCATTAACAATTCATATATCGGTTATATAGGTTATAAGAGTCAAGCGAGTTTTGCGTTCGATCCTGAAATTAGATGACGAGTTTTCGGCATTAATACATGTTTAGAGGTCCCCTGATTAAAAATATACTTTTAAGAAATTTCTTTGTATGTATGTGGTATGTATGTATCTGTAAATAGCATATGTCAATAACGTAAAATCGTTAAAAATACAATCCGAGATTAAGTCACTAGTTTATTTATATTTCATTACCGTATGTAACTGACGAAAACCTCAACTAGATTATTTTACTCATGCAATATGGAACACAGTCTCAACGTTCTCGCCAGGTTTCTTACATCATGAGGATGACCTACTATCGGAATGATCTGATAGCTTTAAATCTACTTCAGATTAGGCACTACAGAGGAAACATCTAGCAGTTAGGAAAAGGGATATTGACGTTGTAAATTCATTACCCCGAATCGTCCACTTGCCTATTAACTCGCCAGCGAAATCAATTATTGATTCTAGCGAGAGAAATAACACAAGCTCTAGTGGATTCGGAGAAACGAAGCGAAGAAAAAACACGTTCTATCCCAAAGAGGCCGTTATCACACTTCAGGATACACTGTAAAATCCTACCTGCATTTGAATCGCCAGGTTAGAAAATAAATTTTGCAGGAGAAAAACAATTGCCACTGTATTACTTTTTAAGAAAAATGAATGGCCAAGGATGCATATTATAGAGCTCTCTTACTTACACATACTAGAAACATAGTTGCACTTATCTTGGATGGGCGGTAGCCTTAGATAGGCCTATTCTAAATAAAGTTCACAATTTTTCGTTGAAGCATCGTAGCAAATGCCTAAAACTGCATAAGGAAGTGATATTATGATGTGTTTTGCATATCTTGTCATTTTTTATAGCGGTATTACAGAATGTTCTGTTTAGATGTAAAGATATTTGAATGATGGTAATTTTAAACTGATGGTAGCTGAAAGTGGAATTATGAAAAATATAAAAATTGCAACATTGAAAGTCATATGAAGTGTAAATTACTGATTTCTATTTTCTTTTCCATCCGTTTTATGTATTGTTTCGTGAAATAAAATTAGAATTTCACAATTTAAGTGAGTTGATACTTTCTTTTTCTTATTTCAGCTAAGAAATGTATTTCTTCAATGTTATAAAATTGAGGCAGTTTTTTCCTTTACTTTAGATAGGAGTTTATATGACTGACATTCATTATTCTATTTCTGGACGTGATTAGCAAGAACCGTGGGAGACAGGGAATCTAACATTAACACATGTCTAAATAAGTACATGTAAAAAGTTTCATCTATGAATACAGGTAGATCACTTTAGCAGTAAGTTAATAAGTACCAAAAACTCTGGTTTGATTTTGCAATGTCACCCGCAGTGTGATAACTGTCTCTGATCTGTTTTCCCTATTGCCCCCAGTGTTGGGGCATAGGGCCTCCAAGTGGAGGTTTCTCTTATCTAGGTGCATTTTTGTTACGTTTATTTTCCGAAAGAGGGCAGAGTGACAGGTGGTAAGCCCATCGCCTCACAAGCCCCCTCCGGAACTAAGGTATTACTTGGACGTGAAAAGGCCGAGTAATTTTGTCCAGATTCTAATTTAGGCTTGGAATTCTTTTAGGTGCCGTAAATCTACGACACTGGCCCCCCAGCTTGAAGTCCGTGCCCAGGATTTTTACGTCCTGAAAATCCATCGACCGCGGCTTGGTTTGGTCCCACGACCTTCGGATTTAGAGGGATGGCGGTCTCTTGGGATAGAAAAATCTCTGGACACGACCTTATCTTCAAGTGACGGTAATGAGTAAGACTTCCAAGCTGAGATCCCGACATTAACTAATTGCGAAATGTATAGGTACGTCATTGCTGGTTTAGCCTAGAAAAAGAAGTAACTTAGGTTAGACCTACAGTATACAAGAAACAATAAAAGGCATACCTAAAAATTAGTGTTTTTGGAATAGACATTTGTTTAGCCTAGTTTTAAATGTTGACAGCGTTCAAGAGACTCTGATGCTGGAGGGAAGAAGATTCCAGGAACGTGCAGACGTTACAGTAAACGACCGGGAATATATGGACAATCTATGGACAGGTATTGAAAGCAGAGAATCATGTTGTGATCTGGTACATAGTGAGTGATTTGAAGATATGTAAGCAGGGCTCATACAGTATTGTTTTGCGAATTAAAATTATTATTTTTATGATAGTACTAAAATAGGTGGAAGCAGGAATGGAAAATAGTCCTGTAGGTTTGAGGTTATATAATAATATCAATGCAGCTGAATTCACAAAATTCTGTGTAATTTAGTGATAAATCCATGTTTTTTATTTTCAAATGACTGCTTGCTAACCTTTTCAGGGTTGATGTGGCCATGAACGCATTTTATTGCCCTCGGCATCGAAGTAGAAAAAATGTGAATGAGTAAAGAAGCAAACATTTCCCATCTGCAGTTACAGACGCAATGGCGTCGAAATGAAGAGGAAAAGTGAATGGAACTGGAAAATACGATCACATTCAATATCCAGGTTAGCTGAGATTACAGATGAATACTTGCCATAATTCAGAAGCACTTACGTTTATTTTTCTTTTCGTCGCAGTCATTAAAAAACTGAAATGATATGTACGGACAAATACGTGGAAAATAGAATAAAGAGATGAGGAAGATTTAAGCAGAAGGTTTGGAGGTAGACAAGGCTCATTGCCAAATGCGATAACTCAAATTTACATTCCGACTGAACTATTTCTCCTGTGTGACTTGCTATATACATACATAAGAGTTCTGCACACCTCTCGTAACTCTCTTCCTCCTTCTTTCCCCATCTGTCTATCTCTCTTTCTCAGTCTCACTAAACCAAAGACGCAGTTCCCCAATTTGTGACGCTTCGCCGAACTTTGGAAATTTTTAATGAGCATCCTGTCAAACGCAGAACCATTCTCTTCTCTTTTGCTCAGTTATCTCTGTTTTCTTCTCTCCCTTATTTATCATTCTCTTTCTTTTGAAAACTCTGGACGATTATTCTCTTGAGTTCTCTCTTCAAAACATGTCTCTATTCTCCAGCTTTCTCCCACAATTCTGCTTGTATCTTGCATAGGCTTGTAGTTCGTTTTCTGTATTTTCCTGTAATTTACTTTTGTACCTGCTGCAGTAACTTAAACGTCTGGAGGTTTGTGCAAAAGCGATTTCTGTAGTCACTAATTTTATGAAATTTGCATAGGCTATTATGCAAATAATGCGCTGCAAAATATTGGAATAGCCGGTAAATCGTTCGAACAAGTGGAGAAATTCAAATATCTGGGAGCAATAATTACAGATACAAATAATATAAAGGCAGAAGTTAAGAGTCGAATGTTATCAGGAAATACTTGTTTTTATGCAATTCAGAAACTTTTATCTCCTCGTCTTCAGTCCAGAAAAAATTTATAAGACAATTATCCTGCCGGTTGTATTAGGCTATACGGATGTGAGACATGGTCGCTTACCTAAAAAAATATTGACTGGGAGACCCGAAGGAAAGAGACCACTTGGAAGACCTAGACGTAGGTGGTAGGACAAGAGTAGGATAGATTTAAGGAAGTAGAATTTGCGAGGGATGGTGGATGGAGCTAGCACAGAACAGGGTTGAATGGCGGGCTCAGGTAAGCGCGGCAATGAACCTCCGGGTTCCATAAAATAGATAATATTTATTTAACTTGTTTAGGAATTTTCTGTTGCCACTGAGGAAGGAAGGAAGGAAGTAAGTAAATCAAGAGTAGCGGAGGCGGCAGCCGAAGCGGAGGCGGCAGCCGAAGCGGAGCGCAAACGCATTTGTAGAATAATGTAGCATAAACTGAGCTACTTTTTTAGGGCATAGGCCTACTGAATTCTCCCGTTTCGAAAATGTGCCATATTGTATCTCCCGCGAGGTTTCTCAACCTGGTTACCCACAATTCTAGCTGCTCTGGCGGAATGACGTAACATCTTTAACGTCCAATCATGAGTTTTTTCATGATTCGAGAACAGAAATATGGCGGAAATCAAGCTACTTTTCGCTAGATCGTGGTATAGAAAAGTGAATTATTTAGGGCAGGTGGGTTGGACCAAATCATTCGCCAAGACAGCATCTCCTCTTCACAGAACAATCTATAACAAAATACGTGTGATATTAAGTGTTTTATGAACAGATTCCCGGTTTGAAAATAGTGGTTATCTGTAATTGAATTTAGGAAATATTTTATACCACACTTTTATAACATATTATATACGAAGGCCTACGTATTCCACAATAATTAGTGTTAGTATTTTCCCAAACACGTTAATTCCTACCACTTGCATTCCATAGGCCTACTTAAAAACATATGCGAACTATCTTGTACCAAAAGATTGTGTGTTGTAAACCACTCTTACTTAATGTAGATGTGTATTCCATATGGTTGTATGTTATTTTCTTCAATAGATCTAGAACCAAAAGGTCGTATTTTGCGTATAAAACTTTCTGGCAGAAATGCACATACGACCTTATGGAAATAAAGCGAAGAAATTGTGCATAGTAATTTATTTATTCATCGTTATGTAAGCCTAATAAAACATTATTTACCGAAACTGACGTGCAGACTTTTTGTTCGGGCACTTTATGTTGTTATCTGAAGGTAAGAAATATAATTCCTTCCTTGCTAAAAATAGACAGCGTTGAAGATGACGCTGCTGTTTAAAATGTCTGCTATGCTCTTGTTGACATAAGGGCCACATAATCAACTTTCTCTATAAAAGCTTGGTTTCTTTTATGCAGAGGAGACCAACATGGAGTTCTCAGGAAAGGAAAGAGGAAAGGAAGTCTTGGAATTCATGACAAACAGAAAGAATAATTGAAGTTAAACTTACGCGTTCAAGAATGTTATTGTTACTTAAAACTGTATAAAAATTCGATGTTTTTCCTTAATTACAAAAAAGGAAAGTTAAATATAAGAGCAGTATGACTTCAAGAGGCTGTAAAACGAGGGATAGCGGGTTCTCGAAAATGTATTGTAAAGAGTATTCGGCAATGTTCCGCCCTCTGTGCCGAATGCTAATTAAGTGATATTAACCAAGCTTTTATTTTTTATTTTTATTGGTTAAGTATTGCTCCATTGCATGTAAGAATTTAATTTTTGTGTTGAACTTAGGTTTAAGTTAGATTTAATGGGTAAGAGAGGAATGGCACCCCCTACCAAAAATCCGCTAAGATATTACCAGAGATTGTCCGAGACCCGATGAACCTACCTGCTTCTCAATTAGTCACTAATCAGCATTAAGAATATAATAGAATTGGGTATTTTCCAATTGATGCCCTCGGCCTCGTCACCTGCAACTGATGCCCTTTTTACATCCAATCGCCATCATGGTATTATTTTTATTCAATTAATTTAATTGCGAACTTCTAAATAACACAAAAATTGTGTGGAAGGGAACAGTTAATTGAACTGAGATTATGAACACTGATTAATAAATAATTTTAATTAATTTTTTTCTAGTGCAAATCTGTTATGAGAGTTTTGCATATAGGCTACAATTTTTCTCTGCACAAAATAATTTCAATGCCGTTTATTGCCTTATTTTTCCTATTACTGCTGTCTTTTTAGGCTCCTGCTATTTTAAGTGTTAACTTCCGACGTCTAGTTATCACAGTCCTCCGTTAAAATAGTGATACCGGTTACTTTAATACAAGAAACTACGTAAGCAGCATTGCCCCACTGATCCTAAACTTATTTAAACCATTGAATACATTCGGCACGAAGTTTCTAAAGAATTAATAATACACCATAAATCCGTAACATCTAAAAGCCAGACATGTAAAACACCCCAAAAAGATTCTCGGAACAAATTTTGTCAACTGAAATAAAGTAATAATCTATAACCGATAGAGCGTCATTCCTAAGTTATTGCTGTAAAACGTAATCCTGTAATTTATACGGTGGGTTTACTGAAACATATTGAATTCGGTTGCCGTCAGAATGCTTAGGTTTTAATGCAAGTTGATAACGGGGGTTGAGCCACAAATTCACCGCAGATTCTGAGGCGGGATTATAAAAGTAACGGAAAATTCATTTTCCGATGGACCAATAACAGATCGCGTGTGAACAGGCTGGTTACAAATGCTGAGTTTCGATATTGGGAGCAAATCCCCAACCAGCTGTGGAAATTACAGCAGATTTAAGGAACAAAAATGAATAGACTGGAATACAGCAAGCGAGAGAGCGAAAATTGGCAATCAAGCGCGATCGAAACAGGATTTTTATTTTTTTTTTCCTTATGGATGCATTGTTCAATAAACACCCTACAGAATATGATGTGTGAATATACCAAAAAATTTTCGCACACAGACACGTGCGGAAAACAGACTGTTGTTTAATCTCTAGAGTGTTAATCTCTACAAGAACGATTTTCGAAGTACTTTTTGACAGCATAAAATTACGGATACAGATTGCCATGTACTCAAAATGCAACGAAAGGCAGCTGAAAAAGTAATTGGTTACATAGATGTCTATTGCCTGCTAAGCAATAAAGGTCTATTTACACTCAGCAGTGACGTGACCGTGGTGTGACAGGCAAGTGCATCTACCGGCGAGCCTGAAAATATTCTTCTATGCAATTGAGTGGTGTTGTTCATACTCGCCCGGCGCTTGGCCGTGACAGTGCAGTCAGTGTTCCCGCAGTCGCAATACAGTGAAACTCGGGTAGTTCAATTTACACTCAGCAGTGACGTGACTGTGTCGTGACAGGCGAGCCTGAAAATATTATTCTACAAAATCGAGTGGTGTTGTTCTGCCGCTGTGCAGAAGTACGAGCTTAAAATGCTAATGGAAGAAGAGCCAAATGCAGAACCATAGGGCCTATGCAGTTTCGCATTACTCTACTGCTACTCCAACATATTCTGGACTGCCTTCTCCTGCAGGAAGATACAATGAGTGTGTTGTAGTGAATGAAAATCAAGATTTACCTACTGGTCAAATGCAACCGGCAACATATTCAGTTCAACGGTATTTTGTGAATTTCGGCCAGGAATAAATACATATCAAAATTAATTACAAATAATCTTTTACTCATATATGAGTTTTCGAAGTAAAACTTCTTTTTTTAAATATGAAAATGTTTTTCTTGCAATTTTATTAAAATAATAATTTATGTTACCCAGTATTTGTAAATTAACACTAAGTTTAAAACAAATTTTGTAATAGTTTAGTTTAAGTTTAAAAAAGATTATTTAATAGAATAATTTGAAAATATTTCTAAACGTAGTTTAAGTAGAAATGTATGTTTTTTTTTTCAAAACAAAAGATCAAATTTTATTCTGTGTGCCTTTGAAAATGTTTGTAAACTTTATTTTGAGTTGATTTTTTAAAATTCAAAGTTTACAGTCTACTGTATATTCTATCCTACCATATATACCTCAAACAAACTGCGAGCCGTTCCCTTCCCCTTCTGTTCTTCTCTTTTTCCAGGCCTCATGAACCCACTTCCGTTTTCTCACTTTTTCCTCCTCCTCTTCATCCAAAACAAGAGCAATCATTCATAAATCAGCTTCTGAGAATTTCGCCATTTTCCGTGGCATTTGTTACTATAGTAAACGCTGACTGATGTCGTTCATGTCACGTTATAGTGTGAATAGAAATCACTGCGGGATCACGGGTGGTGGGATTCCGTGCCGTCACGTCACGTTCACCTCACTGCTGTGTGTAAATGGACCTTAACGATTAGTTTTATGGATTCTTAACGACGTGGGTATACTGAACTGTGGCCGTCGCCTGAAATTTTGTCTGGAAGTTCTTTTACGTTTACTTTAGTTACAGCCTTTTGAGACAGTGGAATGCTAGATATTTTCCGCTCTAGAACCGGCCCTAAAGTAAACAAGCAAGTCTGTCTCAATCTTACTTATATACGAGTGACGTGGTAGAGTGAGTGAGACTTAGGCCTACGTGTTTAATTTCAGATCGGTTCTAGGGGGACAATATCTACCCAATCCACTGTCTAAAAAGACTGTGACCAAAGTATACCTGTAAATATACAGACACGGGTCTGTCAATTTTATGCACGGATAAATGCAATAAATCTATAGCAAAATTAAGGGGCCCGACCTGTGAAATTAAGAAATTCTATATCTTCCATAAAATGTTCTTCATTTTTTAACTGACTCAGGAAGCATTTACCAAAATAAACCCTAAAACTTTCAGAGCTGTAAATTTATTAGACCGTAGAAAAAATATATTGTGTTATTTTTTTATTGGGTTTCATGGCAACAGGTCCTTGCGCTGCAGTTTTTCGGAACCAAATTACGGATTTGGTGTAGGCTATAAACATTAAAAAAATGTACTACTTACTTTGTAATAGAATTTGACTACCAGTACTTCCTTTTAGAAATAATAACAAAACATTAAACATTATTTATTTAACTTAAACATGCCTTCCCTTATCTGTGTAAATTATCTGTGACTAACGGAATTTAAAATAAAACAATAGGCTACACTTAAGAATATCAGAAAAAATTGAGTATGTGACAAACCTGAAATAGACTTCTTGATACCATATTTCGTGAAGAATGTAGTATACGTACTAATGTTGTACTTAATATACATCCAAATGCCAATTTTGTTGATAAACCGCAAAGAGAAAATTAATTTCTTATGTGTCTAGGCTTACGGATAATAAACTACTTATCAAATAAAGCACGTTTAAATTTAGGGACAATTGTTTTTGCTGAGAAAAGTACTCACTTAGGGCAAACACGGTGCTTCAATGTTTGTTACTACTACAGGAATAAGCTTTAAAATCATCACCGTTATATTTCTTCCGCCAGTAGGCCTATATCAAAATGTTGTAATATAAAATCTCCACATATTTTTCTGGGTGACTGATATGGAAATTAAGTCAGAAGTTCCAAAATTTGAAATAAAAATGTATATTGGCGTTTAATAAGAAATATACGTTTCTGATGGAATCTACCAGCTAAACATTTTAATGTATGGAATTCTGAATTTCTAGAATGCTGATCACAAACAAGGAAATCAACCTCAACATCTCGTTCTTCCATTTCCCCTACCCTTCCACACCCCTACATCCTTCACTTACTCACGGCCTGGTTTTAACTTTAATATGAAGTTCAATCTAAACTTCGAATTCTGTAAAACCACGTAGTTAGACCAAGCATTTAATTAACCGCTTGCTTTAATTTGAAGCAGAGTTAATTTGCCAGTCCCTTCTCTCCACAGCTTTCCACACATCCGTCATCTTCCCGTCTCGGATTCTCTTTTATTAACGTATATTAATCATAAAGTGAGTCGATTTCTGGTTAAATTAAAACGTTTGAGTTCATACAACTGTAAAAACTAATTTTGGTCTAATAGCAGAAGGTACAGAATTATTTAGCCCAGGGTCAATCTGAAAAAATCTACCGATATAATGTCCTTTGTCTTATGCATAAAACCCGTAAGTCTAATAAAATTTAAGGTCTATTAGAAACGAAGTATGCCAATATAATGTTTCCTGCCTTATGCCTAAAGATATTAATGTTATAACCACTGCCTTCTAGACTGTATTACTCGTGTTTCTCGAGACGGCGGTGGTTATAACACTTCAGAATGACCAACTTTGTTTTTCTGCTTCACTGCTACATACACAGTCATCTGTTGTAAATATGACAAATCACATAACCTATTTCCTTTTCCCAAGGAATTGCCATTTCAACTTGTAATAATTGTAGAATCAAAATTTCTGTTTACGGTTGCTGAAGACTGTACCCTATAGAACATTCTGTAGAAAAAAGAAGAAAATTGTTTCCAAAAATTCACTCTACACAGTCAACTGTTATAAATATAAACAATATAACAATCCCTAATGCTAAGAAGAAACAAATGGCCATCACAGCTGTTCTGAGCATCACAGATACGAAATGGGTAAAAGGAATCTAATTTTATTAATAAACTATAATTTTTCCATAAATATTGACAGCAGCAATACCTTCCATATTTTTGTTTTTTCCTGCCATCTTGCGACTTGACAGAGATTCAGCGTAGGAATTTACTTCAAGGTTTTCTGATTGATGATGACCCATATATGGAAATGGAGCTATGTGACCTACAGGGGGATAATTTATATATATATATATATATATATATATATATATATATTAAATTGCCAGGAGACTAGTTTACAGGAGCAGTAGACCTAACCAAACTTACGACATTTTGCTTTGAAAATAGAGTCCATGTTTGGTAGTATGTACGAGTATATATGTGAGTGTGATTTTTCTAACATGAAATTGTTAAAAACTAAGAAGAAGAACAAGTTGTGACTGCGGCTTGCCATTACTAAAATGGCAGTAGATACTGAATCTGTGGTACACCAATACGTAAGTGTATTTTATCAGTAAGTGTACGTGATTGTTATCTTTGTATTATTTGAGACTGTAAAATAGGCTTCTAAGGCAATCTAATTTGATGTACCATCTTTATTCCCATTTTCCAGTAATTGTAATAATTTAATTTTTATTATGAATATATTTTTCCGGCCTGCGAATTAATTTTTAAAATGCCATCTGTCCCTTTACACGAAAACAGTTGGACAACACTGATACAAAGTGGAACACCAAACTTTGCACGCTTATGGCAGTTGAATGTGCCAATATTTCTGCCAAGTCCTAAAATTGTGTAAAAAAATTGCATAATGTGAGCAATATATATATATATATATGTAAATATTAAATAATTACTTAAAACAAAAAAAATCTAACTATCTAGCTGTGCTGGCTGGCTGTTAAGAGCTACATAACCACATTGGTTCGACGTACAAATGTTTTAATTTTTACTTAAAGATTCTTCTCTTGGAGGTTTGTCGAAATATATATTTTTACTTTTAATATTTTACATCGACAAGGCGGAGTTAGTCTACAGCATTTTAAACCCACACTGTAGATAAACATACGTACTTGCATAATATAGTCTGGGCTTATTATTGTAAGTAGGGTAAAAATAATATTGTCTATATCTGAAATTTCTCACAATATTTATCAGTTGTTTCTTTTTGTGTTAATTAGCGCCTATATGCTGTAATTTTATTCAGATGTACGTATAGAAGTGTCTTATCCGCTATAACAATAAGGAAAAAAAGAACAAATTTTCGGACTGAGAATATGAAACGCAATTTGAAAGAACATTAAGAGCAGATAAACTAGATACGAACGGCAAACGCATATAGACTACTAGACCAACAACATTTGCCGGAAAACTTGAGCAGGATAAATCCCTTAATTGTATTTGTTCAGTAAATGATGATTTTAGAAGAAGTTGTCTTAAGGTGGCGAGTACTTTAAATTTTAGAGGAAGTCATATTTTAATTGGATTCTTGGAAGCACAGAAGCAGTTAATATGATACATTATTAACTAAATTATTAATTTACACAAAAAATGCAAAATATTTCAAAGATTTCAAAATGAGGCAGCAGTAAAGCACTCGCACCCATAATTTGGCATTAAATAGGCATATCAGGATAGGTATAGAGTTCTGAGATTTAAAAAGAGAAAAATATTTTATCGGTCACATATTTTATACACAAGGACTACAGTAAACAATAGTTTGAAAACCGCACTACTCTGATTCAAAGATAAAATCTTCATGATATGGTTACGGATAACGCTGTGTAACCAAAAATAGTCCACAGAACTTCTCTTGATGGGTTCATAAACAAGCTATTCTTGCATTGGTCTCTCAAGTCACTGGCTTAATTGTCAAATAGGCAAATAAAAAAATAAATAAATAAATCATAACGAAAACAGAAGATACACGCGAATAAACCGGAGATATAGGCCCTACGTTCATGAGTAAGGTTATGTTTAAGATATATAGCGTAAATTTTCATATACCCTCGACTACACCACTGATTACTGCAAGTTATAATTGAAAAATAATTAATTGGGAAAAGTCATTAGGAAATCACAACTGTTACGAAATAGAATTGGAACCAGTACACACAGGATGAACTATTCTCAGGTTGATTACTTTCCATACTGGGTTAACAGCAGCAGAGTTCTTGTTTCAGTCAGAGCGACAAATCATTAAATTCTTTGCGACATGCATGCCTGACATAAAGCGGAAATGTTGTTAGGCAGTTCGAGGGTAAAGATGGCAGAACTGTTGATTGCTTTGTGGTTTGAGCCCGGCAGTTTCTACACTGTAGTTAACTCATTAAGAGAGAGTTCTGGATATAACTTGAAACGCACTTCTCATACCATTTTCCTTGTTAGCTACATTCTCGCAATTTTGTTTCTTCTTTATCTACCTGAGGTGTCTATAAAACATCCTAAATATTTTAGACAGTGTTCTTAATTATAGCTACATTGTAATATATTCGTCCCAGAAGTGAATGACACCCGAGAAAATTTTCTATTTCATAACATAAGAAGTAATTTAAACCAATAAGTAGGTTACTACCCTAATTTAACTTACTGGCTAATTAGGGATAACGAAATTTAGAGTTGAGATTGAATAACTATTTTAAAATCTAAGAATCGCGAAATGTCCAATACTAAAAGATATGAAAATATAAGCTAAAAAATGTCAAGTACACACAGATAAATTCATAAATTATCATTTCGTTAGAGGGTGAAATAAATTATGGTAAACCACCTTTGCAAGATCTCGGTCTGCGCAGATGATTTCTTTTAGTATGCACCTTGTTTTCTATGTACACTGCTCTAACTTATTTACGTTAAGAAAAGAAAATTCATATCATTTCGTTAGAGGGTGAAATAAAGGTTAAGTTAGGCTAGAGAAAATAGAAATCGAATTGTCATAATAATACTAGGCAAAATTTGTCTCTCGGTGCCAATTTTTCTCTCGTTCGATTTCATCTCACACACCTGCGCAGTTATCATCGTCTTCAACAAGGGAAGGGTGAGTTATATAATAAATGTAGTAAAATGGGCTTGCAGGTTGGACCATCTTTCACCGAGTTGACATAGTTCTATAAGCAATTCGTGGGGTGCCTACAGATCACTGTTGGCTGTCAGGTAAATTATGAACGCTATTGTTCATATACTAGATAGATACCAAATTTGGTATAATGACATTCCACTTGCTTTATGTGTAACATGTGTTTATTTGTAGAGCAAATACAGATGCATATATGACAATAAATCGTTATTAATTACGCATTTTACATATTTACTTTTGCCACATTTAGTGTAATAAATTAAGTAAATAAAATAATAAATAAATGAAATAAAATAAAATAAAATAAATTTAGATTATGTTCGTTTCGTGACTGATTTCTGTTTTGCTCCTCAATAAGCGGTTCCTATTAGGAAACCCTGCGAAAAATAATGTATACATATAAGCTTTGACATATCGTTCCATACTGTTCTCTGGGTTTTTTATTCCTCGCCATCTTCTTTTAAGATCAATCACTGTTTTCCGCCCTGTTACATCTGTAGATATTATGCCATGCCGAGCAATTTCACCATTTGCAATCACCAGAACATTACGAGTTCCATGTTCAGTATATCTCAAATAAAATATTCTTCCAATTCAACTTCACGAATAAGCAATTATCATTCACTTCGATGTACGATTCGAACCTGTAATTCATTACAGTTTTTCAAATTGCAACTGCGGTATCCAGACGGTTACAACTCTAAAGGTGGCTATTTGCTTTCCAAGTTATTCTTCGTGACCTGGAAACTTCCGAATTTTCTCATTAAATTCCTCATTTTTGCATTCTCATCTAAGACCAGTTTCTCCTAAGGATCTCTTACACCCTAGTATATCCAACAACCGCACGGCGTTACGCTATTGCTTATTGTCGTTACTTTATTCGTAATTTTTTGTTTTCTTGTCAATTATACGGGTGTTGAATTACATAAAGTTTGATATATGTGCTATGAGGTTACATTCGTTAAGTTATTCATTACGATCGAACAAAAATTCTTGTTTAGTTTATTATTCTCTAATCGTCTGAATCCATTCTCTTGTTGAAGTGTTCAAGACACTTTTTGTCTTTAGAGCTTGCATAAATGCCTGATTTCATAATTACCGATTTAGCACAACGGTATTATGTTTTTAAGATTTTATTATTATGTTAGCAGTATATTTATTTCTCAGTAATAATTAAAATATAGAATATAAGAAAAATAATTAGCATATTTTAAAAAATAAGAAATATTTTAGTGGACTTTATAATCTACGAGAGTGGAAAGAACATACACATGCAATGTATTAAGTGGTAAGGCAGTATACTGAAAGATTAATATAATGAAAACCGAATAAACTTTAAACATTTTTTGAGCATTTGTAAAACGTGAAGCTTTCGCGAAGCAGTAGACTTCCGCATTAAAAAACGGACGAACAGAAATATCACCATCAGAAAATCTACATGGATGGTATAATTGATATTCTTACATTGACATTATCAACCTAAAACTGTGAACCAAGCAATATGTACTTCAGCAGGTCATTTAAGAGAGAAAATAATGTCATCAGTCAGCAAAATGAATCCACAATAGTAGTTTGTGCATCCCTGAAGCAAGCAATGTCAGCATGTAGCATCAAGTGAGCGGTGATTGGATTACGCCCAGCCTATTATCCGCCAGACTGATTTGGTATTGAATTCGGTTAGGGATGTTCCCATATTTCTGATCTCGTAATAATACCAAAGCCAGAGAATGATAACAAAGCCAAGAAAACGCAAAAAAAGAATCCTCAATAGGAAGTTTTAAAAATGAATTCAACTTGTGAACAATAGCAGTGAAGGGCATCCTCCAGGAAGAGGAAAAAAAGTTACCTTTGAAACTCCGAATCCTTATACTAGAAGAAGTAGCAGTAGTACAAATAATAATACTAATAATAATACTAGTAATAATAATAATACCTTGATCAACCATGCGTATTATTATAGGCCCATAAAGGTTACTTAATTAAACCTTTTTACTTTTGATGAGAAATGTCCTATAGCCTAATATTTCAGAATGTAAAATCCAATTGGGGCGTCACTCTTTTCTTGTATCTGGTACTAGGTAATATAGAAGGTTTCAGGATGAATAAGTCAAATTTAAAAACGAAATTATAGTTAAATTAAATTTTCCTTCGGAAACAACATTTTACATAATCACAAATTAGGATAATAATTATACAGAAAAGTCGATAAAATTGAAATAAAATTCTCTAAACGCTCATATGATAGAATTTAGCTCATAACTGGCGAAGTATTTATCTCTCACATTACTGGAAATATGAAGTTACATACACCTAGAGCAAAAGAACCTCGCCCAGAGCAAAATTGATTTTTTATTTCAGCTGTATTTATACTCCTTTTAGCTACGAGGCCTTTTAAGGAGTTCGGGATCTGTGTCTGTACAGTGTGGAATTATTGACTGTCAATTATTTTTTATTGTTATTGTACTTTATGAAGTAAATTTCAACTGATATAAATTTAAATTGATATGCTAGATACAGGGTGAAATGGTGAGGATGATTTTGATATCCAATTCGGCATTTGCCTTTACGACTGGGGAAATTATGAATATAACCCATGGTAAATTGGCCGGCCACGGAATTTGAACCTTGGACCTCCCGAATGCGAGTCCAAATATTGAAATTGAATACATAAGATCTGAATGATTCAGAACTATAAACAACTACCATGAAAACCTATACAAAAATCTGTGTATTTTCTAGTCCAACTATTCGTTCTGAATAATTAATAGATGAGAAAAAAACCTATAATGTTTGAAGTACTACTAGATTGGTCCTTTTCATGAGATATGTTTTGTAACTGAGAATTAGCAGTGAAATAATTTATTAGTCCTTAGGAACATAAATTATTTACTCTTCCTTCTTAATACTGGCACTACTTGAAGAAAAATGAAAAAATGAAAAATTTGTTATAAAATATTTTTTTTAAATAACTGGTGAAAAGGATTTCGGGTATATTAGAAGCTGAGAGAAGGGATATCACTCTCACACAAGATAAACACAACTCTCATTGAAAGGTAAGGATGAGTAGCCTAGGCTATATGGAGCATTCTGGCATTTAATCGTAAGCCCACCAAGATGAAAACCCTGGCTCAGGGAAAAAAAAATCTTTGTATAGTACAACTTTGATAATGGCTTATGCACAGTAATCTAGAATTGAAGTTGTTACCAGAAAAATCTAACTTTAGATATGATAATACAATTATTTAATAACTTATTTAATAAAGTTGCAGGGACCCCTGGAAAGCAATAGTCCATGTGGACCTATTTTATTCGATATAATTGATATTTTCAAGTCAGTCTCAATCCAGCATTATTCTTTAGGGGAGACCGGACTTGGTTGTCACACGGGATGGTTGTCTCACTAGTAAGTAAGTGGATTCACAGTTGGCAGGAGTGATTGGTTTTAAGTGTGAAAGATGCTTCCTTGACCATTAGCACCGTCTGCAGTTTCCCGCGAAGCAGGTGTTAGTTTTGTGTCCATCGTTGAAAGATTTGTGATTTGCTGTGTTGAAAATAAAATTTTTGCTCTGAAGTTTACTTCTACTTCATCGTAAACGGATAAGTTTACAAATATCTTCTATATTACGTTAAACAATACATTTATTTAGGAGTATATTGCTATATTCTTTTTGGCTTTTGCTTGGTAGAAAACTCGCTAGAGCAATGAAATTCCAAAATGGCGTCAAGGGGTTGGTTGTCACATGTGACTTCCATCCCCGTTCGGATTGGTTATCTCATGTGACAACAGACCAAATTAAAAGCCTAACATAAGAGATTGAAGGTGATGCAAGATTTCTATGCTATAATAATGTTTATTCATTTTTCTATCAATTTTGAAGAAACAAAAAGTTCCTTGTTAGCCTGAACCCCATGCACCAGTCAAAAGTTTAATCTGTCACATGATACAACACTTTGTTTTTGTCAACAGTTTAATAATATTGACGTTATATTATGGGAATGCTTTCCTTGCATTCATGAGTATTAAATACCATACCATTAAACTTACATTTTTATTCTAGTTTTTTTTTGCAATGTGACAACCAACCCCAATGATTGTGACAACCAACCCTGAGCTGGGGTTGGTTGTCACATTTTACTTTTTTTTTTAAAGATGATATTTAAATGCTTTCTGTTTCATTGTTTGTTTTGAACTTTGTTTTACAATATGCCAAAGAGTTGAAAAGACAGATTTGATAATTAATTAAATAAAAAAACCGATAGGAATAATTAAAAAAGGCATTTTATTGAAAAGTGTGACAACCAAGGCCGGTCTCCCCTACGAGTGGGAAAACCCTGAGGAGCCCACTCATATGACTCAGTCATATGTGACCTCTCGAATATGAACACATGATTGCCTGGCCCAATCAACTGGAGACAACAGTAAAAAACATATTTTAAGGTTTGTGATGAAAACAACCACGATATTCTTTCAAAGATTTATGATACCTTCTAAAAAACTAATATTTCAATAAATTTGCTTGTTGTTAAGTCACCATATTTGTTTAATAAGTCCTATCAGTATTAAGAGGAGGACATAACCCTCTCGTAATTTCAACAAAAAGTAGAAGGAATGAAGAAACAACTTGAGTGTCATTAAAATATAACTTCGTTCAATGAAAACGTCAAAACACTTCAACTAATTTGCCTTCCATTTAGCATGTTTCCTAGAAGTCAAAGACGATGGAATGTAATTCCGTATGAAAAGGAGATGGATGGGGGGGGGGGGGGGTCGTCTAATACTACGAGTAGGTAGAAGAGCACTCTTAACTCTGACATTTATAATACTGTTTGTGTCTATAAGAGAATACTTCGAAATACTTTCTTGCATCTGGTAATCTTTTATTTTGTTTTCTCTATGGGATGAGAAAAGGGTGGAGAGGGGAGGTGAATCGTGAGGGTATTGACCACGATAGTACGGAATGAAAAAGTTCATGGGTGGGGAGAACTGGAAAACGGATTCCAATATTTCTCATCCTACTTCAAGTGTACAGTGTCGGACTATTTTAAAAACATTTCGGAATAGCATTCAATATTATGTATGCTACACATTCTAAAGAGGGAGAGATTATCACTGGGAAAAATTCATTGTGTGCATTAATTTTGGAAATTATTCAACCAACTTTCAAGGGAATAAGGCAATTGTTCCTTAAATACCTATTTTAATTTCTGAAGATCTCATTTAACAGGCAACACATTAATTAAGGAATGGTAAACAGCAGATATTGGCTAGTAATTAATGAGTACGTTGGAATTAACGATCATCTGATGTATTTTGTTTCATTTAGTAGTCTGTTTCTGGGCTGTAGGCTACTTGCTTTAAGTGGATATTAATAAAAAAAACTATAAACACTATTGACTTAAAATTTTTAATATTATTCTAAAGACTTTCAGATTATTTTGCTTATTCGTTTATGATATTGGCTTAATTAGACAAAATTGAAAATATACATATTTTATATAAAAAAAGGAAGAATCACTTGTAAAAAATGGACAAATTTATGTAACCTGATCTCTCAAACTACCTAACCAGAGACTTAAAACTTTCCATATTTATCTTCCATAACTTATCTAACTCCCGTAGAAAAATTTGAATCTGTCTTCATTGGATCAGTTTAAAAAATATAACATGTATAAAAGCCGTCACACGAAATATAGTGAAAATTACCACATAAAAAGTCCCCAAATCCTATAATATATACAGTATGAAAATAAATATGCTACCATATTTTCAGTAGCATATCATCTTCAATGAGAGTGAAACAAATTCAGCACTGTAGCTCTAATTCATTCTGAGATAAGAGTACAAATGTATTTGAAAAATTGATTTTGAATTATTTGCGTTTAAAATTTAACAATTTTCTGACTTACAACAATGTTGTAACAATCATAATCATTAGCCTATCATTTTCATTCTCTGTCTTTTTCATCCTCACACAATGCCCTCTCTTGTTCCTACTTGCCTGGGCAGCTGCTTGTGCATGGTGGATAGGTCGACATGTATTTGTTCAGGAATATTCAGAGATTTATTTATGTTAAAAACAAAATGTGATTTTTTTTACAATTTCAGAGTACGTAGTTCCTTTAAATACATATTTTAATTTCTGAAGATCTCATTTAACAGGCAACACATTAATTAAGGAATGGTCAGTAATGGTTAGTAATTAATGAGTACTTTAGGATGAACTTTTTTTTCACCATTTTGTTTCATTTAGTATGTGCCTATTCGTTGTGTTTTACTAAATTTAGTCATAGTATAATAATGAAAATAATTCACATTCAGGTTCGAGTCTGAGGCATTGGAGGTTTACCAGAAACGAACATCTTTCAGTCCACGAAAGAGATTTTAAGGATAAATACCATTTACAAGACACTGCAATGTAAGGACTTCCTACTGATATCCGTGGAGTTATCCTAGAATTCTTCTCAGAGTTAAGGAAAAAAATACCTGCCAGCTTCTTTGAGGGATCACTTTGTTTTGAAGGTCTTTCATATTCGCATTAAATTCTGAATAAGCAAGTATAAAGCTAATTTTGGGCTTGCCGAATGGGAAACAATAAGATTAGACTTGGAATACAGTTCGTCTAGTCCATATTATAGGAGCACATTTTTAATTAATGTTTTTACTTATGATAGATGGAAATACCCAGCAGGCAAGTGATACATTGTTTAATGACTGGTAAAAACAGAAGCGGCAAGATTATGTTTTTGGGCGAAGAGAAAGTTGAATGGAACCACGCCAGAAGTAGCAAAGCGACTGATGATATATTTTTATGAACTCGAAAAAACCGATGTGCAAACGAAATTTGCCCTCTGGATGAAATCACACTGAAAGAGTAATTTTCATTATATTACATTTTCATTACATCCTACCATTACTTAGAAATATCATATCCATATATTCCGATTGATTAACTTTCTTTTGACTACTTCGAACAGTGCACATGTAAAAGCTGTAGTGCCTCCCCTGTTTATTATAAAATGTGCGTTCGTTGTTGCGAAGACCTGTTGTCCCCTTCTACTACCCTCAACAATGACCAAATAATACCCTTCTTCCTACAGAGACAACATATCATTATGAAACGGGATCGTATTATGCTGAAATAGACAAGCTGCATCTTACATGAGGTCCAATTAGTCACCCATTGCTCCCAACTTCAAGACAATCTGTGACAGTGAACAGCAAGAACATCAATCACATTGAATTTGCCGATTAAAATTGTATTGTTGTATCATTAGCATGACTTTGAAATTTGTTTGGTAATTGATTTCTGAAAATTAAACTGAATCACTTATGAAAAACAACAGAACTCTGGGCTATGGGGCCGTACTAAAACAATTTTTTTTTAAGTAAACAGCTTGAGTGGGTTTTTAAAATTGTAAAATTTATTTTAAGCTATTGCAAAGAAAGTTATTATTTTTTTACTGTGCAAGAGTGTTCCGTGTGTAGTTCATTAAACGAAAAGTGTTCAATTGCCAAAAATGTTTAGGAAACTCTGTTTCAGAATATTTAGTTTAGTTTTGATAGTTCCAGTTGCATGCTTGCCAATTTTATATCTATATTTTATATCTATAATTTTAGATATAATTTTATAACTATATTTTATATCTATAAGGTTGTCAGCCTTACGAACCGGCCGCCTTTACCCCCAGGATTGCTCCTGGTACTCATTTCTGTTAGAGGCTGAGTCGACCCCAGGACCATAGTGCCACGAGAAGGATTAGGCCAAATGAAAAATCTCAACGACCTCATCGGGAATATATATATGTGTGTATATATAGAGAGAGACAGAAATTAAGAGATTGAAGAATTTATTACATAGGCCAAATATTGGATTTTTTTTACAAACACGAAAGTTATTTCTTTCTCGAATGAAAGGTTTTTTAAAAATACTTAATCACTAATATCATTAAGATCTTTTCAGCGATTGTGAAAACGTCCAGAGAAAATCTCGAATATTTTGGGAAATGTATGAACGGCATAAAATTTTAGGGAACTTACATACGCAAGCAATAAGAGTTTTGACTGTAAAAAAGATAAAACAATGTTTTAGGACCCGCTTTTATTGGGCTACCCTGCATAAAGAGGGAGAAATAAAAGGAAGGATCAGCATCTAGTTCTCAACTTTTATGAGTTCTGACATCTTAATTCGTGGAAAGAGTAAGGAACTAAATCTTCATAACACTAGTGCTACATAAGGAAAACACAACAAAACTAACAAAGTCTTGCTGGTTGCTTTACAAGAAAACAGCTTTAGAGAACATAGAAGAAATATCAAGAACAGTGCAAAAATTATTTTTTGTTATTTTTAGGCTATACGTTAGAATATTCTAATTTCGTAACTTATTTTGTGTTTAGTCTTTTAGTCATATTGTA
Source organism: Ectobius pallidus (assembly GCA_964059195.1). Classification (NCBI taxonomy): domain Eukaryota; kingdom Metazoa; phylum Arthropoda; class Insecta; order Blattodea; family Ectobiidae; genus Ectobius; species Ectobius pallidus. Next base: position 92,066,639 of record CAXKWD010000009.1, read on the forward strand.
GCCTTGATTTTTTTTTAATTGACGAGCTTGGCAACCGTCTTCCAAACTCAATTTTATTGTAAATTACTTTTAGTAATGTCATTTTATTTAAAATGTTCGACCCTTTGAACTACTTGAGAATTTCATTCTAATTTTGAAATTAGATGAAATAAAAGAGCTTGATTTTTTATGTATGTTGATAGGTGATACATATCCTTATAGTTTGATTTATGCATATATATTCATAACCTACCGTACAATACATAAATCCATAATTAGATATGGTCTGTATATTAGAGATTAAATTATCAAGGAAAGCAGAATAAAAAATACGATACATCTTTACTTTAAAAATACAGACGATTTATATAATATTTCTATTTATTGGAATGTTAGGCCTAATCTCTAATTCTCAGTTTTTAACGAGTGGATAGGGAATATTATCTGATGGAACTCGAAAACTAGAGTCAAACTAAAACTTTTAAATGAAGTAAATATATGATTTTTTAAAAATATATAGAAATTACTGAGTTTGATACGCAATCATGGCAAAATGCATTGTTCGATTTTGTTCCAATTTTGCACGAATATTCTTTTAAGTCATTAAAAACAACATAGACCTATGTATATGAGATTTTTATTTTTTGCTTTCCTTTCAAGATGAAGAGCATATCTTAAATATTTTTGGACGCAAGGTCTATTATTAACAGTTTTATAATTCTGTGAACAGAATGTACCCTGAATTCTCAGCATACCCCGCTACTAAATTTAATAGGTATGTAAAAATTTGCCTGTAATTTTAAATATTAGCTGTCTAAGATATTTTTAACTATATTTTCATTTTTTATAAGTTATATCACACTACATAAATATAGTACATCATTCTGTTCTTTGTCTCTCCTCTTTCTTCACTCTGATTATTTTTAGACCTGCACCCGAGCACGAGCAGTCTTGCTCATATGGGTATATTTCTCAATATTAATACTTAGGTCTATTTTTTGTGCTAGAAGATGTAAGTTTTGTGGTGTTTTGTTTCTCATATTTGAAATAATAAATGTTATAGTAATTTGTAATTTGGAAATAAATAATGAAATAATAAAATTAAAAATAAACAAATATGTTTATCGATTTTTTGTAGCTTAATAATAATTAATAAGTTGGAGGAATAATCTAATGTATACAATGTTAATCTTATCATCGTTGCCGTTTTTATTTTACGAATGATATTATTAATATTACCTTTTTCCATTATTTTACCTTGTCCTTTATGAAAATCTGACATCCTACTTGTAAACCCGAACACCAACATGAAAACCTACGCGCACCTCAAGTGTTTATGGCCGCTAAGACTCGTAGATATATATATACGAGGCAGTCCGTCTCTGGTTAGCTCATGTTCCTCAACTTCCCAACTTCCTTTCCACACATGCCTGAAGTAGCATCATTAGTGCGTGAAGCTCTCCCAGTTCTCCCTCGGTCTCTGCCTTCTCTATTCCTCTAACGCTTACGTACGGAAGAAAGAAAAAGGAAAAGGTGATATAGGAGGCTGAGGAATTGCTAAACCGGCACGATCACCCGGAGCTGTACACAGCGAAACCAATAAAACTGCAAACCGCGGCTCATTATTTCAAGGAAAGGGATGGTCAGCTCTCTACTGCCACACATATTTTTCAAACTGTCAAACACGTTTTACTTATCCAGGATAGTGTTAGTTTCTCTTCTGTTCCTCCGACTTCTGTTTTTCTCCTTCCTGCTATCTAGTACTTTGGAGCCATGAGAGATTAATAGGAATTGTAGCTATTCTGAACAAAGAAATAAACATTCTTGTCAAAAAATGTGGTGAGTGACGACTAGGGAACGGATGTTTATGATACGTCACATTTTCTTCCTCTCTTTTATTTCAGTCATAACATTCATTTGAATAAGAAGTAAACGTTCCAGATTTCGATTAAATTTGCGGATATGATCTTATGTTCAAAAGAGTGAAATCTATTAATTTTCTTTATATTTTTGTCTATTTTCTGAAAATTTCTAATTCCTAGAAAGAGTTAGTGATATTTTGGTCTCCCTGTTGTTACTAGTTACCAGCTAAAATCGCGTATTCTTGCAAAACGCCCATCTTTTCAAAATACCTCCTTGAGATGATCATAATCTGCTAACATTCTTCTCAATACAGTAAACAATGTTAATAAAAATATAAAAAAAACTCATGAAACAGACGTACCAAATTCCAGATGCATCAATACTCGAGTAAAAATTATTTCCTACTCGTTATCAAAGTCCATTAGGACAATTTAAAATTAAATTACGGAGGAATAAGTTTTGGATGTCCGTCGACGAAACGTCGGATGCACGTAAGAAATTCGTTGCGAATATCGTATTTTTTAATGTTATCTACTGCATCTTTAAATCTGCACAGTCATATCCCAGCTACTCTATATAAGCCAAATAGGAGATTTTAATGCGTAAAGAAGTACAGGTTATTAGATAAAAATCTTTATATTATGAATTGGTTGAATTTTGGAAGTAAATTATTCTCAATCTTAAAAAGTGAAAACACTTTTGAAAACTGAGGAGGGAGTGTAAAATATAGAGACTTTCTGTGGTATTTATCACTAGGGCATACGGTAAAACAGAATGTTAGTTCATCAAGTAAGCTAATTTGGACTGCTTGTCTGTGAGTAAACACATTACGAAAAGAGGGCACGGCAGGGTGAATTTTCTAAAGCGGTAATCACATCATCTGCACAAATACAGTCACTCCTGCTGCCTGCGAGTAGTTCTCTGCTCCACAGAGGCCAGTTCACAAGCTCACACGTATCCTCATACAATACTGAGGACATAATTCCTAGCGGATTGTATGGGCTATTACAGTTATTGCTTTCAATCTGAGAAGCCTAAAAATTACAATTGTCAAAAACAGATAAACATATTGCGATACTAGGTCGGATAGTGCTCTAAAAAAGTAAAAAACCGAGTTGGTAACGTCTTAGACTCGCATTCGTGAGGTCTCGGATTCAAATCCCGTGGCCGGCGAAGTTGACATGAATTATTTCATGGTTTTCCCAGTCGTAAAGGAAAATGCCGAATTGGATATTTACATACCATGAATAATCCTCATCATTTCATCTTGTACCATATCTGTTTAAATTAATATCAGTTGAAATTTACTCCATTAAAAATACACCAATAATAGACAATCGACAGTCAACAGTTCCATGGCCTACCCTACTGTATAGAAACACATTCCGAACTCCTGATATGGCGTCGCAGCTGGAAGGAGTGTAAACGCAGCTGAATCAAAAAAGTAGAAAAAATATTACAAATTAGGCTACGTGGAAATAATCACTAACTGCTGTTCAAGATGATGGTCAAGTAACAAGGATACCAACCTTTAAAACTGGTGACTATTTTAGGCTTGGTGGCAATCGATTACACTTAAGTAATGAATACTTTAGCGCAGGCACAACTAATCACGTTATACTTAGCCGCTGGACGAAATAAATTTAAGTCAATATTAAGAAACAAAAAGGAAGTAAAGACTCATGTAAGATTGAAATGGTAAAATTTCACTAGAAAATATTATTTTATTTACATTCATAAAAATCACTGGTTACCATGTATATGTAGATCATAAATTGGAGATAATTGATTTGATCATGCTTTCGTTATAAAGCAATATGGAATGTGCTAATTTTTATGTGTATCTGATTATACATGAATTTAGTAATCATAACCGCTACTTGTATGAACATTCACAGTCTATTAATAACCATTAACTGTGAAGCTAACTTTTACTTACATGCATTTCAATTGTTTATTAATTTATATTTACATATTTTATCCAATATAGTTAAACGATTTGACTTCCAGTAGAGGTATCTTTCTAAAGGGTAAGTTTGCCTATGTAAGGCAAAAAATATATAACAGAAAAAATAGTTTGTTATGTTGATTGGACACAAATAAGTTACAGTAGGTCTGCTCCAGTCCCATTCATAAAGCGTTATCTCACGTCAGATACATGCACACATTGTAAATTTGTCGATTTCAAAGCGAACCACGATTCTATCTGTTCAACGTACGTTATTTAATAAGACTGGCAGTAGCACGTCTAATAACCCATTAATTAAAAAATATTATAAATCTTGTTTGTCTTTAATATGAATCTATTCCAGTCAAAATACACTGTATATCAACAAAAGAAAAACTATCGATTAATCTGTTGTCATCCCAGCAAAAGTCTGAGTCCATTAGGTTAAGTGTTAATATATTATAGCACATGCGCAATACAACAAATCTCTAAGTAATTGCAATTTGTTTACTGGAAGACACCACTAATACCTTGTACGCCTGAAGCAACTGAAATAGGTTTCACGCATTACGTCGCCATCGAAGAAGTTGCCGTATGATGAGACGTGCTGTAGCAGAAAGTGTTCTTTATCATTTTGCTTAAGGGCTTTAATAATGAGTTAGTTTTACACATTTTACAATATGATGTGTTTGTGTGCTTACATATATGTATATAAGGAACACCTGCTTATACCTATTCCTTTAGATCTATAGAACCTTTAACTTTCTCTACCCGTACCATTAGGTACATGAATCATTTGTGCTTGACTGTGCAATCATATAGGATTTATGTGTTATGAGTTACTATGAGTCCAAAACCCGTACACTGTTTCCGTGAACAGTGCATTGAAAAACGAAAAATTGTATCCAGACGGTCGAAAAACTCATGATTAGGGCAATGCATTTAATGACCATAAAATAGTGAAAAATGCAAAATAAAAAATGCATTTATTACCTAAAAATAGTGATAAAATGACTCTCAATTAAAAAAAGAGCAATAATTTACCATTATTATTTATAATTAGTATTTTTAATGTAATGAACTGCTAAAAACTTTTTACTGGATGGTAGTGCGATATATATATATATATTTATTTATTTACATTATAAAAATATTTTGTTGCTAAAGATATAAGTAAATTTATACTACTTGGACACCCTTAGCAAAGAATAAATTCTTTCTAAACTGGCATGCCCTTCAAATTGCCCCTAGCAAAAATTTGCCATTTAAAAAGGAAGAAAAAAATATTTATTGCTATAAGACAAACTGCTATGGTGTTTACAATAAACCTAAATTAGAATGACCTATTGACACTTGGTGGAGATTCTCAAATAAAAACGATTGTTGCCTGGAAGTAACGATTTGTACATGGAAAAGCTCCTCTCTACCTCCAATGAAACATGACCTAAAAATGCCGAAAAAGACCTACAAGTTGCGAAAAAATGTCCTATCTCTTCAAAATGACGAAAAATGGAAAATAAAGTAAGAATTACAAAAACAAATTGTCTTTATTTAATCAATTGTTTCACGATATACATTTATACATATTCGAGCTATCTTTTAACTTTCATAAAAAAATGATACAAAATCATCAAATGCCTTGCCCTTTTGATGATTCGTCTTGCTCTCAATCAGTGAGCCTATTTTTAATAGCAAGAATCAAGACTATTCAACTTGTGGAATTCCACAAACTACACAGTAACAGCATATTGCACAAAAAATGCTTATCAAGAAGTAATGTAATTATTTCCATGAATTTTAATTAATGGAACAAAAAATAAATCGTGCTTAAGGTTTCTTCCATAGACAGTGGTAAAGTTAAGAATTCAAAATATTATATATCCAGAGATAGAGTATGACTCCCTACTGTAGATCAATTCACAAAATATCGGTTACTTCCATAATGCACGAACTATGTAGAACTTATGTCGTACCACTTTCACGTGTTTCGTATTTTGTAGTTAGCTTCTTTTGAAAAATAGGTTGAATATTCTAACCAGGCAGGCACAATTTTGCAGGTGAAATTCCCCAGAAGAACAAGGGATCGAGCCCCATTTTAGGATTTTGTCTCTATAGTGCTAGTTTACTATAATGGGTCCATTTTTCACTGCTTAATTTCCATTTTGGCAATTAGTGAATGTTGTTATAATTTACGTATATTTCAGGTTTTGGATATAATTTTATTTTTTTAAATGTTTTCTCTAATTTTTAATTCGTCAATAGTTAAATGTTGATTAATAATTATATTGTTAAAAACTTGACATATAAACACAGTACCGTATATATAATTATGTATGAGGTAGCGAAAAAAAGCGGACCTACTAAAATACCTAAGTTGCCGATATGAGCCACTGCGTAAGCCTAGCGTCATTCACAGGATACCAGGGAATGTATTGAAATTTGTTCTAGTATCGATATATTGCTTGAATTGAGAAATAATTTCAAGTAATTTGCATTGGTTGTGAAAAAAGTTTTTCTTTTCCTACCTGTACATATTTACAGGATTCTTTAATTTCATACGTACAAGCTATTTCTGTGTAACATATGTGTCCTAGACTAGTTTAATTATCTACATATACAAAGATTGTTGGCTTGCTCTTGAATATCAACAACCATACTTGGTTTCCAGAGATTTTTTTTATTTCTAGCTTGTCAGTACCTATGTTTTGTATTAGTCTGTTTGTGTACAGTTTCCATGCTTAGTTTTCTGTGAGCCTTTGTGCTCTTTAGAGTTTTTTAGTTGTGCTTCGTAATGTAGTTGTTGGATGCGTGTTATCCTTGTGCGATGCTGCAAGTCTTGAAATCTGCACAAGTGTTAATTTTTGTACGCATATTTATGCTATGTTGGCCCAAGCCGGACAAGCTTAGGATAATTTTGATCTAATTATTGCTGTGTAAATTACTTCTTTGTTATGCATATTTCTTTTATCTTGTTTTAGTAATGAAATTAAACTAATACTTTGGAGATATTTCCTAATAGAGCCAACACATGGTTTGATATTAAGGTTTCTTTCTAGCATTAAGGTACTGAGGTAAAACTTTCGGGTTATCAATCAATAGCTTTTAAAATAACAAACCAAATATGTGTCGTGGACATTATTTTTTTAAATTTGAGACATGCATTGTATATTATTTTTAAATCCATTTTTAGTAGGTGAAAATGCCAAAAACTAATGCGCGATATACTTCTAAATACGTTATTAGTCCTATTAAAAATCATACGTTTTACTGAAAAGGAAGTGTGACTAACTTCAGTTGAATTTTCTTAAATGGAAATTTTTCCATATTCATTTTTGAACAACTCAAAAACTAATATACTGATAGAAATGAAACTTCTTCACAACATTATCTGTTACACCACAAGTATGTGCACGAAAAATAAGTGTAGTATGTTCTTTAAAAAGTGTGAAAAATAAGTTTCATCCACTACCCCTTTAAGACTAGGTATTTTAGACTTCAAAATAGTTTATAAAGAGCCTGAAAGCCCCTGAGATTCCTAGAAAGTGGCGGCCAATGAGACACTTGCGAGTAATGACTGTGAGCTAAGTCATGTTCGTGTGAATCGCGATTCAGTAGCAATTTCAAACGCTGGCATGGGAGGCGAGGTGGCAGAAAAGCAACAAGCAAGTTGAGTTAGCAAACATGGATAACCTTTCAGCACGCTCCCTTCGTATGTGTGGAGGAGACGCCTCAAGAAGTTGAGGAGGAACACAAGAGTGGCAGCTTCAGCCTCATCTGATATTACATGACCTCTTTACACTCTAGCGCCATCTACGCAGAACCTATTAACTGAACAGCCAGAAATGTGTAAATAAAACCGGTCATAAGCATTGGGCAGCTTTACAGAAAATAGGCTGATATGGTAAATATGGCAGCACTTTTCATTAGAGAAGGAATTATACAAAATGTTAATGAATAACACCGAAATATTTTACCTCTCACTCTCTCTCTCTCTCTCTCTCTCTAATTGTATGTGGGAGACACAGGCAAGCAACCTTTATTAGGAGATTTTTGCTCTATGATGTAAAATGTGTATGCAACAGGGCATTAAAGTCATTACAATTTGGTGCTCATAAGTCATTGATGAAGCGAAATAAGGTTAAAATTCTCATAAAATTGACTTCATGCCTTCTTAGTGATCGACAAAAACCTGATTCTTAATCATTCATCAACAACTATTTCATAATTTAGTGTCTCCTTAATCTGAAAAATTTACAGACTAATCAAATGACTGCATTAGTAACTGTTTTATGCAGATAGACTACATCACATTTTGAATATGATGAAGCTCGAAAAGTTTTTGGCTATGATATGCATATACGGTTCCTTCAGAGTATGCTATTTTTCTATCTAATTTTGCTTTTGTCAAAAAATTATACTTTGTTATGTAGATATTTTAATACACTATTGTGATATTAAACAAATGTCGATTAAGGGTATGAAGAAAATTTTAGACATTCTTTTTGTACATATTTTACTAGTTTATTATAATTTAAGACAAATGTTGATACGTCTATGTAACTGAAATTAAATATTTCAAAAGAAAAAAAGTGCTGGGTGGATCCATTCACATTAATTATATAAGAAAATTCCCGTATCTGAAAATGCGTTATAGTTTCTTTTAAATTACTTTACATATTATGTATAACTTATATAGGCTGTATATGTATATGTACAGGTAGGGGGGAAGTGGACCTACTAAAATATCTAAGTTGCCGATATGAGCCACTGCGCATGCCTTGAACCCACTAGGCAAGCACAGTGGCTTATATTGGCAACTTAGATATTTTAGGTCCGAAAGTCCTTCATAAGTTAATTTCCCATTACAAAATAAAAAACCCGGGCGACGCCGGGCCTTTTAAGCTAGTTCCATATAAGAATGAAGTGAGAAAGATGTATTGGAGGGAAATATTCGATAAAGTTTGGAAATTATTCTAAACGACGGAAGTTTCAATAAATGTCTGCAGTCACTTGTTTTTGTTTAGTTTGTTATTATAGTCTGCATTTTTATTAGCCGCATCATTTTCAAAGAAGAGGTTATCAGGTATTTATCGTATAATTAGCGTAAAATTGTGTCTTGCGTTCTGTACAAGAATATGTGAATACTGCTTTTATTTGGGCAGAGGAGGTTATGCGACTTTCACATCAGATTTTTTATTTTATTTTGTGTTATTTTCTTTTTATTTAATTAGAAACTCGTGACAAACATATCTTACAAGACACATTATGCATTTCAAAGTATAGTAAGAGACAAGTACTGTATATCGCTTTTCGCATAGAACCCCTGTCGCGCTCCGGCAAATTCTCCAGCACAGGGGTATTGCGTGCTGCCTAGTCAGTCGTATGTAGGCGTTTGTCAGAATTTACCTTCTACTTGATCTGCCCGTACCGAAGGTAGGGAGAATATTGTATTCCACCCTGACATTTCACGTGGAGTTTTTAGCATAAATACGAGTTTTGAGGTTCTCTGAATCTAAAAATGCATATGACTTTTAAGTCGCTTTAACGCTGAAGTTTAAGAAATCCCAACTCGCTGAACCAATCGGCTAAACTACACTGATTAAAATCCATTATGACTGTTCCGCATAATATGTAAATGATCATATGCTTCTGTAGCAGAATGTTTTGCGTTGCTACGAAAGCAGGAATATTTCATTAGTAAGTGCCTCTTAATTTAACCTAACATGAAATGCAGCCTCATTTAAAAACACGACACAGGCCAACAGAGTATTAATTAAGAGACTTTAGTAGTGTTCTGTGAAATCGACCCTAAGTTAAGTTCCCTACATGTTTCTTCTTCTTCTTCTTCTTCTTCTTCTAATAATAATAATAATAATAATAATAATAATAATAATTCAAAGTGACATTAGAAAACGCAGAATGAGATTCTACGGACACATTAAAAGAATGAACCCAGACAGACTTACAAAACAAATAGTCGAATTCCACGAAAACAGGAGTAAAGCTAAAACAGACACTGTGAAGTGGACCGGGGAAATCAAAACTGATCTGAAAATGGCAGAAAATATTACACCAGAAGTTGTTAAAAACCGGGATATCTTCAGAACCAAAATTCACAAATGGCAAGTTGACCAAGAGGAAAAACCAAAGAAGGAGACTGGAAGAACGTGGTCTAAAGAGAGAAAGGAAGCCCATAGCAAAAGAATGAAAGAGATATGGGCACAAAGGAAGGCAAATGCACACCTCAAAGTACTTTGCACACTTGACTGATTGACAGACTGACAGAGAATCAACGTAGAGCCTAAACTATAATAGGTAGAGACTTGGAATTTTGACAGTACCTTCGTTTCATAATGTAGGTGCTCACTAGGAAAGGATTTAAAAAAAAATTGATTTTAAATACCAAAAATCAAATGTTTTTGAGAATACTTAATCCCTTTTTACACAGAATTATCAAATCCAAATCACAGTTCACATGACAACAGTGTATTGTTGGCAGTCTTCACATAAGGCTTTGGAAATAAATGAAACAAGACATTGAAAATTAGAGAAGGTATTAAAATTTATATTTGAGTAAACGATGTATCTCAAAATTTTGTAGATTAGGTAAAATAATCAGCAAATTGAACCTTTTAAGTTCGAATTAATCAATATGTTCCTTACAGCTACAAGTTTCGCGGGCAAAGCCTTAATGGGAAAACATGGAATGATTTGGACGAAAAACACTATGCGGGGGTTTTATGGGCTAAGGAACTCGAATTTGAGGTATTTTTTTCCCCGGGTGGCTCACTTTTATCGTGAAATGCACCTCGAAACCAGGTTTTTAGTTTTTTTTTAAATTATCAATCGTTAAAATAAAATTGTTTATGCATGATTTGAGTAAGGTTCATGAATCTATGGTTAATTTTAATCGTTTCATTTGGAATTTGTATGCCCATGTGGTAGCATAAGATTCGTTTTGTTCGTTTGTTTATTTATATTTTTAACGTTAAACAATATAATTAAGAGTAAAATTACGTAATTCCTCCAATTTGTGAAAAAACGATGTCAGTGATAATAAATATGTTTTAATTATTTCTCTGTTAAATTAATGATTTAACCACAATATCTAGCAGTTGAGTAAGTAATCGCGGGCGAAGCCGCGGGCACCTGCTAGTATTTCATAAATTGTTAAAGAACTCCTTACATCCACTATATTTTATCAACCTATGAGCACTCTTTGCACGAACTGGTAATTAATTCTTAGTTAGTTACTAACTTTTAACTTTTTATAATATACAAAGTGAAGGGGGTAAATTTGTGCAGAATCAAGGGGTCAGTGGTTAATGTTAACAGAAATAAAAATCTATTTTGGGTTTTTTGACTAGGTTTATGGCTTTTGAGATAATTAGGCTGAAAGTTCCGCGGAATGGCATTGCGAGATAGCTTCTTCCGGGTGACAATGACCTCTGTATGCGTATACACGTAAATCACTCTCGCTGTATGTAATTTGTATAAAAACTGCCAACCTTATGAAAAATCGCAAAGTGAAAATTTATTCTTGTTCTTTCCTCTACCGATGTAAAAAAAAATAGAACCGTACGGGTATAGGCCTACTCTTTTAGTAAAGTACGGTTAAAGTTTAGATAGATATTTTAAATGAGGTAAATACTCACTTGATACAAATATAGAATTGGATTATTTTGTATGTTTCTATTGAAGGAATAAGCTGTAATCTGCAATTAGGCTTATAAGGTCTTCTAACCTGCATTCATTAAAAATTTCATACACAGATATTCTGAATATTTAAAACTGCCCTTAAAATATACGAATAAAGTAACTTACTTACATCAAGGGAGATGTAAACAACACAACCATTTAAGTATGACGTCATTAATGTCACCTCCAATATAATTGTTAGTTATTGCCTAATTATTTCATGACATTGTTTACATGTCGTACATCTTTAAAGGTTTGTCGAGTACATTCTGTTAGTGGAAAATTTAATTTACATTGAAATTGTCAAGGAGTGACCTGAGGTTGCGATTCCTTATGTGTTCATTGAGTACGACTTATTCATTTAACATTAAATAAATATGTTTAATCCAAAACTAGTATCGTTTCACAAATATCCCCCTATATATAAGCATATGTATTGAGATCATTAGCAACTTACACATGGCGATAGCTCCGGACTCTAGCTTCCTTCAGAATACATAAAAACGCTATCTTCAATCTTACACCCTGAAAGTGGGATACACCTGAGAAGTTTTCATGGCTTATAGCATCCTGATTCAAAGGAAGGATTCCCTCTTTAAAAGCAAGCATATAGTTCTGTGCAAGGAGTGACCTGAGGTTACGACGCCACCGCAAAGTTCAACGGGGTGGCTTTCTGGCTCTGGTATTTCAAATAGCTCGTTTCCTCTCTAATGTGGTTTGCATCTTACAGTGCTCTCCCCACTGACATAGCGAGGTACGTGGACAGAAGCGAAATAACCCCTTGTAGCTGTAAATGATTTCGAAGATCTCTCGCTAAAAATATTTTTAACCCTTAAATGCATTATGTATCTTATAAGGCACAAATGTTTTTCCTTAAAGTTGTAATAAAATAACAAAATAACTCTGAAGAAATTTCAGTCAATATAAAATTTACAGAGTAACTTACAAGAAATAAACTTTGAACCTAATCGTTGTGTTAACTGTTTTCTTCGCAGTCCGGAACGGATTTATAATTTGCGTGAGAAATCGAGCCTCGTTCTTTTAAGGGCTAAAACTTGATAGTAATTCACAAGCATTTAATATCGAAATAGTCGGCCTGTGTGGCTCAGTCGTTAAGGCACTTGCTGTTCGTGGGATAAAATCCCACCCCAGCTCAATAAATACGTGGGTCGCCCAGAAAGTAATGCACCACATTTTTTCTTCAACAAATTATTTATTGAACACAACGAAACTTACACACAAGAAATAATGATATTTCTTCTACACTCCCTATTTTTTCACTTAATCTCCGTCCCATTCTACGGTCTTCCTCCAGCGAGACATAAGGGCGTGTATGCCTTGCCGGTATCATTCCTTGTTCTGGTCACGAAGCCATTTCTGCACTGTGCGAATCACCCCTTCGTCATCCTCAAAATGTCTTCCGCGATTGACATCCTTTAATGGCCCAAACAAGTGGAAGTCTGAGGAAGCTATGTCAGGGCTGTAGGGTGGATGGGGTAACACTGCCCTACCCTGTTTAGTGATGTGTTCCGAAGACCTCAAACTTGTGTGAAGACATTAACCAAACTCAAGAAGCTCTTCCAACGACTTCGGCGCCGTAACAACCCAGGTGAATGTTTGATTCAACATGATAACGCTCGGTCTCACACAAGTTTGAGGAATTCGGAACACATGACTAAATAGGGTTGGGCAGTGTTACCCCATCCACCCTACAGTCCTGACCTAGCTCCCTCAGACTTCCACTTGTTTGGGCATTTAAGGATGCCATTCGCGGAAGACATTTTGAGGATGACGAAGAGGTGATTCGCACAGTCCAGAAATGGCTTCGTGACCAGAACAAGGAGGGGTACCGACAGGGCATACATGCCCTTGTGTCTCGCTGCAGGAAGCCCATAGAACGGGACGGAGATTACGTGAAAAAATAGGGATGGTAGAAGAAACATAATTCTTTCTTGTGTGTAAGATTCATTGTGTTCAGTAAATAATAAGTTGAAGAAAAAATGTGGTGCATTACTTTCTGGGCGACCCTCGTAAATGGGTTAGTCCCATGTCTATAGATTTTGAATATCCATTACAACTACAATACCGAAACGTAACTTGACATTTTGGAACTACAAACTTACTCTACCTATTTTCGCTGTGGTTCGCTACATTGTAGTGGAAGTCCTAAAGTGACCCGGAATTAATGGCTTAATTTTAAATTACGCTGAGTTACCCTGTCCAATGGATAGAGTGGCTACTTGTATCGTTTAAGATACATTTATATTATGCATATTTTAGGTCTCTATTTTGGGGTCTTTCGTTAAAACTAGGCTACTGATCTTTTCGCATATTAGTTCTGTCATCGAAATTTCAAGTTACGTTTGGGCGTGTAGGCTTATGACGCAAGAAAAATTCATATAGGCCTATAATTTACATTCGTGGAAAAATAATTACATCGTTTGTATAATTTGGTTTCTTCAATTGCTGATTAGGCCTTCTATGGTTTTATGTGATACTTCATAAAGCGTTCATCACAGTGTTTGTAATATGCACCACTTTACTTAGGGGCAACTCTAACCGAATAAAACTCGAACACTGGGAAAATATAGTGTATTTTGTTTTAAAATGAGGTGATAATTTTATTTTCACTAGAAAATAACCCATTATTCGTAACCATACCATTGATATTTTACATATGTAAGGGTTACTAGTGTATGTCAACACACTTTTAAATTAACTATCCGAACTGTAATCATATTGTAATAAATTACCTTTTCAAAATTAATAAATTTAAAGAAAATCCATGTAAAATTAATAAATATTCACACACAAATCCGAATGAATACGATTAAAGAACAAACAATTAACCTCAACCTTAGTAACTTATCATAGGCTAGGCTTAATACCCAGAATTGTTTCTGATACTTATTTCCGTCAGAGGCTGACTCCCTCAGGGACCTCATTTATACAAACATAAACAATGATTATTAAAACGATTGATAACTAAGAAGCTAAAATCACGGTTTAGATGTGCATTTCAAGATTAAAGTGCGATGCCGGGGACAAAACTGTCTCATATTCGAGTTCACTAGCCCAGAAAAGCCCCACATGCTGAGTTTCGTCCAAATCATTCAATGCTTTACCTCTCCCCCGCCAGTTGCTATGGCAAACCAATTAATTTTACGAAAATTCTCTTGTTAATAGGTGGCGTTGAATGTACACAATATTCATGACATCTAGGATGATTTTTATGTATTAGATTATTACAAAACGCAGACTATAAAAGCATTACTCTGTATAGTCACCTACTACTTTACACAATTGAGTTATAACTAATATTATACGGTAAAAATTATCACATTATATATGGGTAATAGTACTATTTTACAAAATTTTAAATAATAAATTAGCTTCAGAACAAAATACTCCCAAAACTCGCCAAAGGAATTCCCCAAAATAGTATATAAATTGCACTGTTATATTACTAATGACAAAAGCAATACCGTATGTTAAGTAGTACGCATTTGGGTCAGAAAAGTGTGAAAGAAACCAGAACAAACCCCTATGAAAGAATAAACTGAGCACCCAATGAGGCCAGTGAGAATGACGGAAGAATTTATTTTTAGGTTACATTAGGTTTTTTAAGTGCATCAGCGCCCAAAATATTGCGTGAGATAATATTCGAAATATCGAATATCTGTCGCAGCCGGCAGACGAATTATTGTAAAAAAAAAAAAAATTATAATAGGAAATGAAACAGAGGCACAGATATTCTATAATGATATGTAAAAAGTAACAAAACCAGCTTTAATGAAATATAATAAATTTATTTATATTGTAATTTATAATAGTGTCCTTTGTATTATTTATTAACACTGCAAAGTGGAACACGAAAATTAGACACACACATCCATTAACTAATCCCTACAGATAGGCTATTGTAACATAATTGAATGTGTTATTTGAGAAAACCCTCATGTCCAAAATATTCATTTTGTCAGGAAAGGCAAAAAACTAAATATCCTATAACTAGCCTAAAATGCCCGGCGTCGCTCGGGTTTTGTATTTTGTAATTAGAAATTAATTTATGAAGGACTTTCGATTTTCAAACTCTAGGTCCTTATATACTTATTTAGAATTTGAAATGAGGAAGAACGACTTATCACTCTCAAACTATTCCCTCAGAAAACGCTTGATGTAGCTTTTTATGACTCATAGTGAATGTAAAATTTTGCACCCCATTGCTTCTACACACCAAGCATGGTAGGGGTTGAAATAAGAAACAGAGCTGTTTCGGAGCTGAAATCAAAAAGAAATTCAATATCACTTTCATAATTTCCTCCCCAAAACAAGGGGAATAATAATATACTGTGCGCATAGGACTAACAATGTTCCACCCTATTTTGTTTCCTTTTACATGCTTAGAGCCTATGATAAAAATCCATATTTCTTAACTAAAAATACAAAGCCTACAGCTATGAATAACGTATCAATGGATAGATTTTTTTTACAGACTTCTGATATGGCATACTCGTTGGGACACTCAGGCTTCAACAACTGAAAATTCTGTCCCTGCAATAGGAACTCTTATTCTACATCAAAATGGGAAGTGAGAAAATGGTATTCTCTATGTCCAGGGCAGAGAAAGTTATGTGACTGCATCATATTGTGCATTATTTTAGTGGATTTCATTTTTAAATATTTATTTACACCAGTTAATTATATGGATAGCTTCTCTAATTTGTCAAAGTCCAGTATCATGCTCTTCCAAAGCTGTGAACAATGCCAACAATACGCTGTTGTCATGAGAACTGTACATGCAATGTGATTTGTATTATTTTGATTATAATTCTTTAATAAAGTATTTCGTCTCCTCGAAAATATTTGATTTCTGGCATTTAAAATCAAAATATTTCAAAATATTTTCTTAGTGTGCACTTACATTATGAAACGAAGGTACTACCAAAATTCCAAGCCTCTACCTATTACCTGTATAATTGGACGACATTCTGCAGAAAGGAACCAACCCACATGATTTTTAAGGTAAAAAACAGGCATTTAAAGTTAAATAAAAAGCCACCTGGATCTTTTCAGTCTGTTTTTGTTTGCTTCATAGATGGCATATAAATGGATGAAGAGAGTTGTTTAGTTTGCACAACGTAAATATATAGTTCAGTAGCAAAAATTTAGCATTTATTCCAATTTTTTAAATTTGAGGGTTGGTTCTTTTCTGCAGAATGTCGTCCAATTTAGGATCTACGTTGATCCTCTGCCTGTCAGTCAATTACTCACTCACTCACTCACTCACTCACTCACTCACTCACTCACTCACTCACTCACTCATTCATTCAGTCAGTCAGTCAGGGCAAAGCCGCTTATATACATAGTTGTATTTTGAAACGGAGACTACTAGCCTATATGTCCTACATTAGCTAACTTTAATGTTGACCTTTAGATAGCTTAACCTAGAAAGAGGTTGTTACCCTCAGGGGAAAAATATAATGATTTAATTGCGGTAAAAGGTCCATGTAGTTAATTTTCATCTCCCCTGACAACTAACTAATTGCGCCTCAAGGGAAGACCGTACAATATTCCTCGGAACAATTCCCGCAGCACTTCCAGACACATAAGTGCCTGTTACGGCAACTGCAAGCGGGTATTAAGAGACACCATCTGGAAGTACGTAACACATTAAATTGCTTGGCGGAAATGAATAGATCATACGTCATTAAATACAATGAGAATGCCTTCAAGGCTACTAAGCGTAAGATAAAATTCTTAAAATTTAAATCTTAATGAACGTTCCCCCAATTATTGTGCTATTCAGATCTACTGAGTACCACTTAAAAGGTTAAATTCGTATTCCAGGTCTTGGAGCTCTTAGGATTATTGGAGGATGTTTGAATAATCGGATCATGACTTAATCAAGTTGTCAGCTTAATGCACGGACGCCCTTCATTTTGAAGCTTGATATTGGTATTCATTTCCGTAGAAGGCTGAGGACCATAGTGTCAACAGAAGTATTAGGCCAATAATAGAAAAATACCAATGATGCAGTCGAGATCGAAAACCACTACTTTCTGTTTTATTAATATGCTCATTGTATTTATTATTAGACCTATTTGATAATTAAGTGAATGTAATTTATTTCTGTTACCATTCCACTCATACGCCGCTTGATATTGACCAATAACGTTTAGCAATTCCTCGGATATAGACCAATCACGATCGTTTATCTTGTAATATGCTTGCTATGAATAGAGGATGCGATTTTATCTGATAAGATCGTCAGCTCGTCACTGGACACATAAGGCATCAACGTGCGGTGATTAATGCGTCACATGCTGCCATTGTGCATCACGAAATCATTATTTTATACAACATAACTTGTTTGGAATTTGTAATAATATAAATATCCATTGATTAAAAATAATTTCGATTCGGTGCAAGCCAGTTCGTGTGCTTTTATAGCGTTTTGATGTAAGCAACTACAAAGACGCCCTCCATCTTGTGATGCGCACTATTGGTAGCATTGGGCACTCGGAGCAACTCGTGGACTGTTCATTCATCTAGTGTGCCGTGATCTTACGGTTGACAGAATAATGACAACAAAATAATTATTATTTACAAAATCCGTTGCAGTTTATTCGTGGAATAGTCTTAATGAATCGTACTCGATATTACGAGTTTCTTCAAATAAAATTGCTCGAACTTCTTTCTTGAAAATATATCGGTAATCTTTCGTGGGATTACCTATGATAATAATACAATAATGTTCAAATCATTAAACAATTTTAATGCATCATAGAACCTTAAAAAGATTATTCTGCAAGGCATTAATGGGATGCAGATTGTGTTTAAGACACGTTGTTAAGAGGTCTTTGGAGATCTCAGAGATAAGCCTTCGGGTAATGTTTCGTTAGCTAGTCAGCTTTAAGGGAATAGCCTTTAAATTCGTGTTAACTGTCTCAAAGTTGATGTGTTCATTGAATCCAACAGTTCTGTCTCTGTGCTTAAGTGGAGCCATTAGTGCTTTAACCTGTTTAGATTATTAAGGCTTCATCAACTGTAATTTCATTATAGAATTGCTCCATATTCATGACCCATATCTTCCTTTCCTA
Organism: Ectobius pallidus; assembly: GCA_964059195.1. NCBI lineage: Eukaryota > Metazoa > Arthropoda > Insecta > Blattodea > Ectobiidae > Ectobius > Ectobius pallidus. The sequence continues at coordinate 92,085,230 of CAXKWD010000009.1, forward strand.
CAACCCAAACCTGCGATACAAGGCGAAGCAATTCCTGTAGAGAAGCTATTATTTACAACTTTTATTACAACCTGTAACTAAAATTATTTCCTTGAACTAAACATTTTCATTTGAGCTTTAAAGATCAGGAAAAGCATTAGCAATTACTTCATGTCTGTCCAATTCTAAATTCAACACATTTTATGCGGGTTATGAATGATCTTGAACCAAAAAGGGACTATACCGAAATATTTATTTTCCACATTGTTTGGGCTAGAGACTTTATGTTTGACACATGCAGTCCTCTTCGTATGTTAAAACATTCCTTCAAGTTCCAAACTATTATCTGTAATAGTTTTGGAGTCATTTATTTATTATTATTATTATTTATTTATTTTTTAAATTTCCTTCCTTTACAGTCATATACAAATTCTATCTCCTCCTGTAAATATGCACTAATAAACAAGAAAAAATAAATTTAATAGTTTAACTGTTTTAAGTATTAAAAAGACCTTCTTTCCACATTTATCATTAGGGTTTAAATTAAAAAATACAAAATTAAATCAGATAATATCACAACATTTTGCAAATTTTTGTGATGTTTATATACGCTACATACTAATTACTATTTTTTTTAAAATTGTAGATATTAAAAATCCACAATAAAAAGTTATTTAGCGTGAGATGATGATGAAGTAGGCAAATGTTTATCTTCCTAGCGCAAAATCTGTGGAAACCTTTAGATTTTATAATAAGAAATTTGTGCAAGGTAGAACCTGAGAAAGTTTTACAAGCATTGCAAATGGATTCAATTGAAGAATTTACAAGCGCATTAAAATTTCGCAGGCATATAAAGAATTCACGTAGAATCTAAATTTGGCAACATTTCGAAAAAGTAACTTTTTCATAAAATAATTTATAGGCCTATTTTCAGAATATTTCTCTCCGGGGAGGGGCTATACCGAAATAATGTTTTTTTCCAAATTTTTGGGACTAGAAACTTTATTTTTAGCATATGCAGTCTCCTTGGTCTGTTAATGAATTCAAGTTTTTGCCTTTTATCTCAATTTTTGAGTGAGTTGTCCTTTATACAGATTTACAGTTTTATTCTGATCTCGACGAAACTTTGCACACTTAGCCTTCAAAACAAGAGGAAAATCACTGTCTACATTTAATTAAAAAACACATTTTTATTCCCTTATTCAACTCCCATAATATCACTTAACGTTACCCTACGCGGTTGCTATGCTTATACAAATTATGATGCATATACAAACTCCACTTGTAGAGAATAAATTATATTTCACTACTTAAGTATGAGTATAATTGACTAACCTTATGATTGACTGCAATGTAATTGGAATAATGCATTAAGGTATCAGCATATCTAACGAATTGTGCACTTACACCATATATTTGTGAATGATAGGCATGTAACTTTTAATATGCATTTTACAATTTTAATCCAATCTTGATTAAATTTTGCACATGCAGCCTTGGGGCACTTCCCCCTTAACCACCGTTCACGAAGTTTTTCCTTTTTCAAGAATTATTGAAATTTCACCGAAGAAAATGAAGAGTATTAGTCATATAAATCCTATTGCAAAAAGGGCCCAGAATTTCAAAATCGGAAGTAGATTACTCCATAAATTTATCTCTAAGTACAAACAAATCACAAAACCTGGGAGATACCGGGTCATTTAAGCTAATACTCCATAAATGCGATTGGTATATTTCTTGTGTTGCTTGTACCGTAAAAGATGTTTAATCATCTAATTTCTTACTTTTACATTGCACTTATTGGGAGAGGATAAAATAACCGTTCGTAACGTGAACTACGTGTTAGTTTCATGCTAATAAAGTTCATAAACTTCATAACTATACCTGTCAACCAAAGATAAAAATACTTCACTTACGTAATTACGAAGACGTTAAAATTGCTTCTTTTACCTTCGACTGTCTAAAACGTTCATTTTTGGACTTATCCGGTTCTTGTAATCAACCCCTCAATTTACAGAATTCAAAATAATACATACACATGAATGTACTGTGACATTACTACTACGGGCAAAACTGCCGTGCTGTTAGATTCTCTTCTGCCTATCTTGGTGAAAGTTTAATGAATTAAGATAGCGTGTAGCTTCTACGCCACAGATCTAGCTATTCACGGCTCCCATGTATTTACCCAACCTTCCCTGCCTGCTGTGTTAATATTTTACGTTTAGAATGAAGTGCCTTGTCTTTCATCAAGCTCTGCTAACACAGGTGGCATCGAACGGATCCCCCCTTTCTCTAGGGCAACAAAGAATAACATTATGGGATTTTAAAAATATGTTCACAATTTAATAATAAAGTAATCATGTGTATTTAGTGAGTTACATTAACTTAGGTATTTAAATATTCCTTAGTATGGAGCTGCTAAAATCTTTTTCAACTCAGAACTCCTTTTAATACTGAGGAAGCATAATCTTTAAACGAATGTAACGTTTTGTTAATATAATGAATGTACTCACATACTCAGAGAAAGTGAAAGAGAAACGGGCACTTCTGTATCTGCCCAATTATAGAATAAGATGTTAAGAAGGTTCACTGCAGTGCCATATAAACTTATCAAGATCACCCAAAAACCCTCCACATTCTCCAGTAGCCTTATTGCTTAATATTTTGAAACCGGACCTACTGTCCTTGTATTTGTAGTTTCCTGTTAACTGTATTTGTCTTATTTTTTAACACTGTTTGTTTGATGGTATGATCCGTATTCATTCTTCCAGGAAAATTTAAATTTCTCCAGCAAGCAAAATATTGCTCAACAATTATCTTTCATTCAATTAACAAGATAACACTTAAGCTAATAACCGGATAATAGCGTCCTTCTAACCAATAATACGATTATTTGTAGACATTCAATTAACTGTAAAAGATAGTTTAAGTTGAAGGTAAATAGTTAAATACAGCCTGTGCAATAAGGTTGCTGAAATAATCATTCATGAAACAAATGGTAAATAACGAGATTTTATTTTGTGAGCAGTTATTTTTGTGAAACTAGCCCATAATGATGAGTTAACAATCCTACAAGCAAAATATTTTATCGTGTGTAACATACACTATTATTAAGTAATCGTTAATATTTGTAAAATAATAATTTTACTACATGACGTGCAGCTTTTTTGAGAGTTTTACAGCTGTCTTGCCACCTAGCATGCACTTGCGCAGACAGAGGTTATTGATTTTCTAGTACATGGCTGCCAACATAAGGGATGGAGTGAACAACACTTTTCAGCCACCACGATTGAATATTTTTACGACCACCGTGAGAAGTTTTACATTTAAAGAGGCATGATAAATTTCAAAATTTTGAATTTTTTTACCGAACTGAGTCTATTTAATAATCATATGCAATTAAAGACTAAACGAGTATTTTCCATGTGATTGAAATCATAATTGGTGAGAATAGAGTGCCATAAGATTTTATAGCTCTAGTTGACGATCTGAAACTTTTACTTCGTGTGTCTTGTGTTAGAAATTATACTTTTATATCAAACTGTCCAAAATTTTTTTAAATTGTTTTAGAATTGAAAGTATGCATATTGCTCCTTCCGAAGTCTGAGTATGAGGTATGGTCATACGAAGGTCCACGGAAAACACGGAAAAACATCGATCTGAGACCAATAATTAACTGAAATTAATTATCCGTCTATAGTTAATTGACTTAAAATCCAGATAACTGCAAGTAAAACCCCATTAACTATTGTCCAAAAACAGTTAACTGTTTTATCTCCTCTGCAGTTCCTATCAGGGCAGTGGAAAGAAAGGAAGGGCCCCAGGGACAAATTTTCGCGGGCCCCCGTTAAATATTAAATTCACTACCCAACTCGCCCTTTATAATGTATACAACAAAAAGATTATGTAATGATATTACATAATTAATGAGTGGCAGAATGGTACCGGTAAAATACTTTATGAGATTGCCTGGTAGACAGGAACTGTCTGTCTGTCTGTCTGTCTGTCCGTGTGTCTGTAAGCGCGATAACTCAAATACGCTATATAGGATTTTCATAAAACTTGGTACACCATTTATAACGCCCATGGGACGAAGCCTATTGATATTGGACCAAATCGGTTAACTGATGCCGGGCACGAAACGGAAAAATAGATTAAAATGTCATAATTAGGACAATTTTATCTGCATGTACCAGTTTAATCTTTTGAAAAATATGATTTTAAATGCCGAACGTTAGTGAGGCCTACTGTTGAGTCCAAAAAGATTTCTGCTTCTACTTTTAAAAAATAGCAATTTTTCTTCAAGAATAATCAGTTTCAGATTAACTGATAAATTCCCTTTCACCGTTATACGGTGCATTCCAGGACAATGCAGATAAAATAAACACATAAAATATAACTTAAGCTGTTTATTGACTTAAAACCAATTTTATTTTAGAGTAAATTTAGAGAGTAAAAAATAAAACCTGGTCGGCCGGGCCCTCTTTTCGGGCCCGGGCCCCGGGGCAGTAGCCCCGGCTGCCCCTCCCTCTCGTCGGGCCTGGTTCCTATTTACCAGTTCCTATGCAGTTCCTTTTCTGAATTTAACGTTTTCACCATAGACCAAATTTACAAGTACGTCATACTGGATTATTTTCATAAACATCGTGACAATTACAAGTCAGAATCTCACGTATATAACACGCGAAGGAATCAATTTAATTTATTAGGCTACTTGAACCAAAAAAAGTTACAACTGCTGAAGCTAAGTACTGTTCAAGTTTTGGCCCAAGACTATTCAATTCATTTATAACCAACCATCCTGATCTAAATAGCTTAAACAACAAACAATTTAGGTCTAAAATTAGAAAATTTATATAATTATTACTTTTGTTATCTACTATTACTGTTATAACATTTTTCATATTAAACTTTAAAATTTGGATAGAACTTAATTTCTTTGTTTTTTACTAAAATTTGAACAGATAAATTGTTATGTATTATTATTGTATTACCTCGTACCTTTGTATTGTAAATAGAACATGTTCTAATCTTTTATACATAATATTTTGTTATACTTCTCCAAATTATGTATTGTTTTAAGTAATTGTTTAGTATAAGTTTTTCTATATATTGAACTGAACCACCTCCGACATAGGCGTACCGAGGGGGGGGTTTGGGGGTTTGAACCCCCCCCCCCCCCATTAATTATAAAAAGGAAAATTGTAGAATTTTTTAAGTCTGCCCATAAATTAGTTAATACAAGTATAAAGCGTGGGAAGCTTAAAACTTGTTGTTTTGCGTCTTAATTTTTAAAATTTTCCGGGGGAGGACCCCCGGAAGCTTAAAACTCGTTATTTTGCATCTTAATTTTTAACATTTTCCGGGGGAGGTCCCCCGGAAGCTTAAAACTCGTTATTTTGCATCTTAATTTTTAAAATTTTCCGGGGGAGGACCCCGGACCCCCCTCTCCCTGGGGGGTATTCCATACCCCCCAGACCCCGCGGATGTTATAACCCACCCCCCCATATGGTCGGCCTGGTTACGCCTATGACCCCCGAACACAAGCTCTGCTTCTTCGGGTGGTGTATCAACTTTTGTACTCGTATGTATTTTTCGTGTAATTTGGAACAATAAAAAATCTTTTCCTAGTTATCCTGTATCCAGTTATTTCTTCCAGCTGTAGAATCAAACTTGAGCATCCAAGCTGATCACCAGGTTAAACATGCTCGCTCTAGTGTTCTGGTGTGAACTTAGATTGTGATTGCTATTTTCACCTCTTGACAATTCGTGTTAAGTGACGTATACAGGAGGCTTATGGTGGTTCGAAGTCCATGCGAAGCTGTAGGTCCCGGTTACTTTAATAATAATAGCTTCAGCTTCAGCTAGAGCTTCTCCATCCTCTTGGGGACCGGTTAGCTACCATCTCATCATCGTTCGTTAAATAGCTCATTATCCGCCCGTAAATATGGCAAAATAAACTAGTCAACGGCCTAGATATATGCGGAAGTCGAACTTTACAGAAAGTTGGCAGTTTCAAATTATTCGAAAAATAATAGAAGATTCTTTTTTACTTTATTTAGAACAACCCTGTGTCCAGCGATGTGCTGTATCTAGGTGCAATAAAACGCCAATTCAGTGTTTGCCTATTTACAGTAATTTATCATCGCTTGCATTATGAGCTGTCTATGTTAATGCGTCCCAACACAGTATGTCAAATTATGACGTAAGAGATACGAGATTTTCGTGATTTATGCGCCAATTCAAAACATGTCGAATTAAACAGTTGAACCACGTCCTGGAGCTCTTTCCAGTAAGTAGGCGTTTTATGTAATTAAACATTAATGACCTCTGTATCATGAAAATGGATTTGGGTAATCAAGCTTCGTTAAAACTCTGTTATCATCTCGTATCTGCGTAAGTTAGTCAAAAACAAATTATTCTTTATGTGCTTCTAACATAAATTTTATCCATTCACGTGACAACGTATCCCAAAGGACAGTGTTCTTCAACCTGTGGGTCGCTAAACATTTTCAGTTGGGTCACGGAGCATTTTAGGGTAAGATACTTCGGTCAAGTTGGAACATATTGCATGCGTAGGAGAACACCATTTTGGACAAACCATATTTTCTGAAGGACATAAAAATAGGGCGCGAGTGGATTTAAAATCAATTTCTGATGGATGTGATTGTCTTTGAACGACGAAATGGGGAACCAATTGATCGAACTTTCTTGTGGCTAAAGTCGATTTTCCATTAAATGCTCTTGGAAATATTTTGGTCAAACGTCAGTTAAAAACGTGATTATAAACAACTATCTCCTGAGGCTGCTAAACTTTATTAACATTTCCAACTATGCACTTGTGCAAAAATGGGTTTTCAATAACGACAAACTTAAAAAAAATAGACTTAAGGTAAACGACGACTTACGCTTGGCTCTGTGTCAACTTCTTCCCGGTGGGATCTTCTCTGTAACCAGGTCCAAGGATAAGTATCTCACTAACTCAAGGTACGTCTGCATTATGATTATTGTTAATTTAATTTATGGGGGTCTTCCAAAATTACTTACAAGTCATGTGGGTCGCAAGAGGAAACGATTTTAGACCACTGCTATAGGATACACTCGTTTTCCGTAAATATATGTTGAAATGAAGGAAAAGAGACTTGGAAGATTATTAAATCTACTCTTATACAATTCAACGGCCCTAAAAAGCGTGCTCACTCGCTCCCCCACTTCATGAGACATCGGGTATACTCGGCGATGTTCGTCTCTAGCAGTCTAAACTTTCACGAAGATTACAAAATTAGGAAAACCGTTTCTTTATTATGTAAGGCCTAAGTGAAATGAACACATATTCTAATTTTATTTTTACTTACAATTTTCTTAGCTCTGAACCACAAGCATTTTTAATAAACTGCCAGTGTATATTTCTTAAAAATCCTGGAGTCAATTAATAATGGCGGGTGAAGCCGCGGGCATCAACTTTAATATAGGCCTATTGATAGATTAATCCTGAAAGTATAGTGGACAATAAAAATCCAAACAAACCAGTCCATCCCTTGAAAAAATTATATAATTTCTGAAAATTACACTGAATTTATCAAATAAAATTTACATCATATTCATCTGTCAACAAACAGTTGAGAAACGATACGTATTATCCACCGCCGTCTCGAGAATTACACACGAGCAATACAGTCTAGAAGGCAGTGGTTCACAGCTTTGGAACTGCATAATCGAATCTGAGATAGTTTTCCCAGGCGGCGCTTTCTAATCGTGGAATGTACTCTAAAGATGAAATTTTAGCTGTTTCATTAATTATTAATGGGTTAGTTTATGAATGATTCGCGTGCAAGTGTTAATAAATATAATGCTTTAATAATTATTTATTATACTATTAATTTGTAATTTTTCAATTAGTTATCGTGGGCGAAGCCGCGGGCACTTGCTAGTTTCATATATATTATCAGACTAAGGTAGCAAATATTAAACAACTAGCATGTGCCCGCGGCTTCGCCCGCGATAATTATATCAAAAATTAAAAATTAAGAGCATAATAGTTAAATCATTATATTTATTAACACCTAAATCACGTGGACTACATACCACGATTAGATAGCGTCGCCTGGTAAAAGCGACCTCAGATTCGAGTTCCTTGTCCCAGAATACCCCTGTACAGTGAGTTTCGTCCAAATCGAACAATGTTTGACCATATTTAGGCCTATATTGATTATCCCTCTTCCGTGTAGGTTGAAAATTTCATATGTCTTCGGGCCTTGATATTCTAAACAAATGAATCGTCCAGGATCGCCCGCGATAATTATTTCAAGAATTAAAAATTAAGAGCATAATAGTTAAATCATTATATTTATTAACACCTAAATCACGTAAATTACATACCACGATTAGATAGCGTCGCCTGGTAAAAGCGATCTCAGATTCGAGTTCCTTGGCCCAGAAAATCCCTGTATAGTGAGTTTCGTCCAAATCGAACGATGTTTAAAAATATTTAGGTCTGTGTTGATTATCCCTTTTCCGTGTAAGTTGAAAATTTCATATGGCTATGGGCCTTGGCATTCTAAACAAATGAATCGACCAGCGTGGGCTTACAACATTCAAGCGATCGCGATGCTTTTATTTCCACGGTATGACAAAAATAGCCAAAGCCAACTGCAATTGATTTGACATTGAAATGTATTACTGAAATCTGATGCTTCGACAGCGCTAAAATCACGTTTTCTGCCAGTTTTTCACTCATAACTCGCAAACGAAAGCTAAAATTAAAAATCCGGCTCCGATGCGCATTCGCCCACCTTTCAGCCCATCAAAATTTCAGATCTCTGCGTTCAGTAGATTTCGATGGGCATCGTGGACAGACAGACAAACACGTCCTGTTATTATTTTAAGATAGCATGTGCCCGCGGCTTCGCCCGCGATAATTATTTCAAAAATAAAACATTAAGAGCATAACAGTTAAATCATTATATTAACAACTAAATCATGTGGACTACATATCACGATTAAATAGCGTCACCTGGTAAAAGCGACCTCAGATTCGAGTTCCTTGGCCCAGAAAACCCCTGTATAGTGAGTTTCGTTCAAATCGAACAACGATTGGCCATATTTAGGCTAATATTGATTATCCCTATAATAATAATAATAATAATAATAATAATCCTATTCAGTGTAGGTTGAAAATTTCATATTATGTTTGCGTGCCTTGACATTAAAAACAAATGAATCGACCAGAGATCGCGATGCTTTTATGTCGAAGGAATGACAAAAATAGCCAAAGCCTAGTGTAATTGATTTGTATTACTGAAACTGATGCTTCTAAAACGCAAAAAAATGCACGTTTTCTGCCAGTTTTTCACTCATAACTCACGAAGGAAAGCGAAAATTAAAATTCCGGCTTCGAGGTGCACATTCCGACCCTTTTGTCCGCCTATGTATAAAATTTCAGATCTCTGCGTTGAGTAGATTTCGCTGGGCATCGCGGACAGACAGAAGGACAGACGGAGGACAGACAGACAGACAGACGGAGGACAGACACTTCCTTTTATTAATATAGATGAGCCCAATCATTATGTTAACTGTTTTCTTTGCAGTCCGGCGCGGGTTTGTATATTGTGTGAAAAACTGAATCTCGCCAAACAGATGGTTAACACTTAAGTTTTGCAACTAACTTACATAATAAAGTTATAAACAGGTTTCATTGAACCGTTTTAATAAAATAACAAAGAAGTATATCAACACTTTTCATTTCTGTCGTAATTTTCTGTCATAATTCTTAAAGAGTCTAAGTCAATTTTATCCATAAAACTGACCGTAAGAAGTGAAACTGACCATAAGAAGTAACCGAATAATAAATAAATATTCTAAACATTCCGATCAATAAGATTAAAAGCTCTTGCTTCACAACGAAGCCCAACACAAACACAGAGTAAATTATTTAGGCCTTTCTATCTTATACAGCTTCAGCAATCTAGACTTAAACAAATAAAGAAAAACAAGTGACTACTTGCTGGTCTATTGGCCGATCGAGTACCTATTCCTCGAGACTTCGTCTCCATTCTTACTGGGCCACAACTTTCTTCGCCGGCCTGACACCAAATACTCGTACCTCAGCGAAGGCAAGGAAAGGAACTCCTCTATCAAGGTTCGTAAGACTGAAAAATGTTCAGGGACACTTGTAATATCAAAAAACGAAATTACTATACTTGGTGCCTGGTTCATGACGCACAATTAGCTCGAATTTAATGTAATTCTACATTAATTTACAAATAATTTCTGATTATAACAGAAATGGAACGGCTCGAAAATGCTGAATTCGATGAACAGTGAGGTTTGCTCTTGCCGTCCCGAGACGGAGGAAAACGAAAGACGGACAAATATCGCAGTAATACCATTTCCCAGCGCAGAAAGGGATTCAATAGGACCCATAACGGAACTCGCGCAATTCAGTATTCTGCTGGAAAATTAACCTAACCTATCAATGGACTGCATGTCAGTTACCCTTCTACACCTTTCGCAAAAACCTTTTTCACTAAGAAGACCGCTGCTTTTGTTTCTAATAATTTCCTAAAGTAACTCCTAGTAAAACTTATTTTTATTCGTCCACTTGTATCCATGTTTGTGGCTGTTGGCGACATTTTACACTTGGCAGGATTCAATGCGGCCGGGCTGGCACAGTGGTCAACGAATTCACGATTTTATCGACAGAAATTACTCTAAATGATTATTTACGATCAGAAGAAAGAACTTAACGGTTTATTACAAGTAGGCGAGACAACATAGCCTACATAGCAATTGCCCGTTAACATATTCACAAACTGTAATAACTTGCTAAATCCAAGTGTGTTAATAGCTATCGGAATTTGATCTCAAAGCAGATTCATTTCCATTAGAGGGGGGAGAAGAATATGACTGCCTCATCCGTTTGCAAATGCTGTGAATAGGACCATCATAGAACATTCTAGAGTCAGGCGGCAGCAAGTCTGACTTGTATCTGCAGATCACGTCGGCCATTAGTTCAAATCTCACTCTATAACAGTTATACACTATCACATTTCTATATCAAAGAATACTTTTTATCATCTTATGTAAGATAGCTAGTTATTATTAACACTTTATAAAATAATATTTTATCATATATTTTATAGTAGTTAAACTTAAATATATTCAAAATTCTATGCCTATGCTACAGCTGTCAGTACAGTGATACTTACTGCATTAATACTACTTTAAAAACCAAGATAAAATTACATTGGTTTCAAAAATGTGTCCTTAAATGTCAGAGAACTGCTAGGACTTGTGAAATTATAACAAATGGTGAAATATTTTAGTGTGATTAAAAAATGTGACAACTCTTTTATTCATGCCTTATGAACTTTTTTCTTTGAATTGTACAGAATTTCATGTGGCTCAATGGAAGATTGAAAATTTTGAGGTTACAACAGACCATGTGTTCTTATATCCGCCCTTTAATTTCCTCCTGGTCACAGATGTGATTAAAGGTATGATGATGAACGTATCTTTTATCACAGAACTATACTAGAGCTAGATATGTTCAGGATGCTACATTACACTGTAAAATAGTCTCTTATTTATTTTATTAAGTTTCAGTGACATAGAAATGTGACAGTGTAATATGGATCAAACTCCTATTTTCAGGCGACATCTTGTCTTTTAAGACAAATTTCGAGTTATTTCTCTGGCGCTGGAGCTTCAATTTCATCCGCCATTCATCTCATCTCTCTCATTCGTTTACCTCGAAGAAGGTAACTGGACACGAGCAGCATTAAGAAGAGGAAATAAAAAACGCACATACACTAGAATAAGCGCACGGATATGTTGGCCCGTATTTCGTAACCATAACTTACCGGTCCCCACCATTTCATGGTTTGAAATGTTCTGAGTTGAAGTTTTCGTGTAGGCTGTTTCAAAATTGTAAAACAAATTTAAAGTGGAATGTACAATCTAGAAAATTGCATTCGTACCATTCAATCTTTAATTTTCCTACAGTTATTATTTTGATATTGAAACATGGTATGAAATTCAACTATATTTGTAACTGAAATATACTCCTGAGATCCCCTGATTATTGAAAGACGAAAATCCACTTGATTGTAGTCAATGCTTGAATCTTTTTAAAAAGTACATGTTTCTATAAATTTCTACCACCAATAAAATTATAAGGAACGTTTTTTTAACATTCGTCTAATCTGGTTTCGTACGTGATTTATATTAGCCTATAACAGTCAGATGAATTTTCAAAGCTGTTATTTAAACGTGCAACATCATGCTATACGAATACAAAATTGAAGAATATTATAACTTGTACTCACCGAGAGATCGCCTCCATAGAAGGGATGTATAACAAAGGTCTCGTTACCGACATGGATTACCCCGCTTACGCCATTACAGGTGTGGAAGGCCGCCGTAGCACCGGGGTAGTCCTTAACAGTACCGTGGTAATAACAATGTTCTATCTCCTGTAATAAAAAAGCAATATACAGTAGTCTAATAACAGCAATCTTAATCTTTTTGTAGACAACGTTATTTTCCATGAACGGTTCACTTAACAATGCACGTGAAAATTACTTTGCGTAAACCCAAGTATTGCTCGGGAATTTTTAGGTATATTTCGACACTCTGCACGCAGTTTGTTAAATATTTTTACAATGGAGGGCCCATAAATTGCCTCCCAATACTCTGCTTGGCTGCTATGATCTCAAAATATTGCCAACAATGTTCGGGAAGAGGTTAGTGACAGGTAGTACGAGGTTAGTGACAGGTAGCGCGAGGTTAGTGACAGGTAGCGCGAGGTTAGTGACAGGTAGCGCGAGGTTAGTGACAGGTAGCGCGAGGTTAGTGACAGGTAGCGCGAGGATACTGACAGGTAGCGCGAGGATACTGACAGGTAGCGCGAGGTTAGTGATAGCACGAAGTTTGTGACAAGTGGTAGATGGCACGAGAGTAGTGACAGGTAGCGCGAGAATAGTTAAGGCTAATTTAGTGACAGCTTTAGCGGCAACCTCATCACCACCGTCAAATTTTCTACCCTGCTTCACGCTTATTCTGCTAAACGTAATCATTTCAGCAGCCGAATATTTAGTAATTAGTATAAAATACGCCATTTAAGGTTATATTATGTGTGCACTTCTTCACTACTTTTCTTACATTTAGCATATTTTTAGGAATAAACTGAAATTATAATTATTGAATTCTGTAGGTTCTGACGAAAATTACAATTTCAAATTTGGCAATTTTTCGTTTTTTTAAGAGGAAAACACAGCGTGCAGTGTGTCGAAGAGTCTCCAACTAGTCGCATCATATAGAGGTGTTGGACGAATTAAATTGTAAATCAATATTAATAAATAAAAAGGAAGTAAAGGCACTGGTAAGACTGAAATGGTAAAATTGAACTAGCACACATAATTATATCCCATGTTTTCAATTACTATCCACTCATACGCCGCGTGTTTGATACTGACCAGTAACGTTTAGCAATTCCTCGGACATAGACCAATCACGACCGTTTATCTTATAAAGTTCTGTAATATAAGGATGCTATTTTATCTGATAAAATAACCTGCTCGATACTGGACACGTAAGCGTCAGTGTGGAGTGATTAATACGTCACATGCTGCCTTAAGCAGCATGAAAAAAGATTATTTTATACAACATAACTTGTTTGGAAACTGAAATAATAGAAATGTACATTGATTGACAACACAATTTCGATTTGGTGCAAGCAAGTTGGTGTGCTTTTATTCTGTTATGAATGAAGTTAACTATGTCTTTTATGCACCATTGGTAGCACTGGTCAAAACATGGTACCTCGAATCGATTCATGGATGGTTGGTTCATAGTATGGCGTGATCTCACAGCAGTTAGTTTTGTTTTAATACAACAAAGCACGAAAGTAATTATTATTTGTATAAGCCGTTGCATTTCTATTCAAGGAATAGTCTTAATAAATCCAACTAAAGTTGAAGATTTTCATCAGATAAATTCGCTAATGCGCACTCGTCAACTCACGTGGGATTTGATAAATGTCAATATTTAAACAACACTACAACACACTGGACACCCAATTCTGCAAGAAATTCACAAAACAATCAAGAGAGGAACACTCTACAATCCTGAAGATTTGGACATTACCGTCATATACAAGGTGCGGCAGAGGAAACGGACGTTTTTCAAATGACTATAACTCAGACGATTTTCAAGTTAAACAAAATTTAATTACACAGAAATGAAGCTTGTACAATGCAGTTTCTGTTGAATATTTCAGATTTACCTCTGAAAAATAAATGCCGTCAAGTGACGCAACAATGGAATTTTCTAACATGCAATCTAATTAATAATAACCTTGACTGTCGGGGTGGCGCCGTGTCATCATGTCTAAAACCGACATTTCGGCCCTCATGTTGTAGCCTTCTTCTGGGTATACCCAGTAACAGTGTGCTGTGGTGTTGCTAAATTTGGAATCATCGGTCCTTATTTTTTTAAAGAGGACAATACCACAGTGACAGTGACTTCAGCAGGCTACATTGAAATGCTCAACAGGTTCCTGCTTCCGGAACTAAGCAGACGAAGAGTAAACATGCAGCAAATTTGGTTCCAATAAGATGGTGCCACAGCGCATTCTGCGAGAGCATCAATGCAAGTGGTTCGCGACATGTTTCCTCAACATGTGATCTCCCGTTTTGGCGGCATTGACTTGTCCATATGTGACTATTATTTGTGGGGTTACCTCAAATCAAACGTTTACTTAAACAAACCCCGCAACATCCAAGAATTAAAAGAGTTAATTCGTGTAGAAATCACTAATTTGGAGGAAGAAATGTTGGGCAGAGCAATGCAGAATTTTGAAGTGAGGTTACGAGAGTGTATACAGAAAGAAGGTCGTCACCTGACGGACGTTATTTTTCAGAGGTAATTCTGAAACAGTCAATAGAAACTGCATTATACAAGCTTCATTTCTGTGCAATTAAATTTTGTTTAACTTGAAAATCTTCTGAGTTATGGTTATTTGAAAAACGTCCGTTTCCTCTGCCGCACCCTTTATATGGTGCAAAGACTCCCGACAATAGGGAAATTCACTTTATATACACATTTTAGTATTTTTACAGCATAGACCTGTGTGTAATTTGTGATTAATTTTTAATCTGTACATATATTTTAAAGGTCTTTTAATGTTCTACACATAAATATCACTGTCACAGTGTGTTGTGTGTTTATTTTAATATCACAGGGTATAAAGAGGTAAATACTGTTGAAAAAATCACGTGGGATTACCTATGATAAATATATCATAAGTTAGAGGGTTTGATGTAATTTCGCACATTAACTGCGAAGAAGGTGAAAGACGCAGGTAGGTTTGGTTACTGGCACTGGGTACAGGGAATTCAAGTGTGGACGGGAATGGATGGAAAAACACTACATCGTCAAAAAGAAAATAGTTTAGTGAAAAGCGATATCATAAATAATAATCACTCATCTACAAACTTTCCATGCAATTACAGGGATCCCTGTCATCTCCTATGTAATACTCCTAAATGCTGGAAGACGTCATGATTGTTATAGGAGTGCATCTGATGGCTTGAGGGGTGCGTTAGTGTGCAGTTAACTACCTTGCCACGTAATACCAAGGTAATAACAATGCCCAATCTCCTATAAGCACGTCATTAACATACGAAATTAATTTCAACGCATCTCGATAATACTGTTACTGCATTACCTCTCGGTGCGTGTAATTATATACTGTAATGCATTCACTGGAGGAATAGAAACGATGTGAAAAAATCTTATGTAAAATTCACATAACTTCCACTTCCCAAATAAAAGTTAGTCTCTAAGTACAGTATAATTATTATGTACGGCATTCTCTTCATGTACATTGGTTGTAAAAATGAAGAGAATGTCGTTACTACATCACAACGCTTCCCCGAAGGATACATAACTCACATAATATCTGATTAATGTACTCTCGTAAATTTCTTTACTTTAAGCGGGTGTATGTAATCTGCGCTACGGTTGACACCGAATTTGAAATTGAATAAAAATGAGATATGTAATCTGCGGCCCACAGATATGTAAACTCCGGCATACAGATATGTAAACTGCGCCACGGAGATATGTAGATGCACTTCTCCAGTTCCAAACAAGTGCCTACATAAAACTGAGAAGTAATGAACAAGGGATACCTGTAAGAAGAACAGCTAAAATAAATGACAAGTATTCTCGTCTACTCAAATGAGAACAATATATAAACAATGAAATATCCCGTTTTGATTTTATTAAGAAGGCGTCATATCAGAACAAAGTGCACATGCAAAAAAATCTGGGTAGTTTTTTAAACAATTTTATAAGTGACGAAGCGTTCATGCAAAAGAAGTTAGGGTATTGTTTTTAACATTTTTTAAAATGACAAAGCTACCACGCCTATGCAATTTCATAGCCAGTCCTATGTCTGGAGAAGTGGGAAGGAAAATGTTAGTGCGTTAGTATGATGGTGACGCCATTTAAATGTCGGTGGCGCAGTTTACATATGTCGGTGACGCAGTTTACATCGTGTAGGTTGGGAAAAAGGTAGAAGTGGCGCAGATTACATTTTCCAATTTAAGCATGGCCAATACATTTTCTCACTTGACATTCTGATAACAGAACAAGTTACCATATTGCAAAGAGCACGTATTCAGAGTGTGTGGCTTATAACTACCCTTCAGATAATTTTTTCGAAAAAAAGTTTCAAATAAACGTATTAGCTCTTAGTATAAGCACCCCATGTAAAATTTAAACAAAATCGTAAGAGCCGTTCACTTTAAATGAACTTGAAAGTCATCTTGGAGGCCGCATGAAAATTACTTAATTTTGATTCATATTAATCAGCTGGTTAACTACTTACAAACATGACTCATGAAAACTAATACAGCTATCACAGATTCATTCGTAAAAGTTACTGAAATAACTCTCACCACCTGACAATCTATTTACCTGTACATTATAATAAATAATTAAGGAATCGCGCACAATGTGCATTATCTTAACCCTAAGACTTAACCTACTGACAAACATCCAGTCCTGAACCCGGGGAGGGGACCTTTCACTATTAAAAAATCCCCGGCCGGGAATCGAATCAGTTCCTAGATTTCATAGGTTGAGCATAGGCCTATATTAAGGGTATAAATTGGATTCTTTACGTCTATAAGTTATATTAGCCCCTCGTTGGTCAACATGAAATTCATTAAGGATAAAGATGTGCTGTTAACTAGAAAGAAAGAAGGAAACAAAAAAAGATATGGTATGACTAAAGAATAACCAAAGATATCAGCACAAAACTTGATTTACAAGGATATGGTACCTTACAACATTTCTCAAGTAATTGCCATTGCTATTTTGCATTTTTTTTGATAACTTAAATTACGTTACGGTAATATTTCCACTGCAAAATTTAACACATGGAAAATTTGACTTTAGACATTTACACTTAAGCAAAGGTGCAAGACACCATGCGAATACCATAACGTATACTGCAGGCATTCGTATCAATAGAAATTACTTCGGCCAAAAATATCGTCCATCCTATCTATATCATCACCACGATCCATCGGAAATCCGATTGGAATCCTCTAGGGTGAATCGTAATCTGAAATCTGCTGCTCCAATAAGCGTTGCTTCGTTCCCAACAATGTTAATAATAAAAGAACTGGCATGTTACACTCATATAACATCTTCTGCCTTACGTATGGACGATGAGACTTTCTCGCTTCACATTCTCATATAGAATAAATGTTCACATTGCAAAAGTGCAAATTCGACAGCTCACTCGTTGCCAGGAAAACCTGACTTTTGTTCAGAAAACTACCCTTCAGAAAATTTTTCCGAAATACAAATGTTTTTGGCCAAAAAGTTTTAATATAGGTAGTTACTGAACCTTAAGCGTATCATTTCAGGCCCCTTAAAAAAAAGCATTAAACAATTGAACAATGGGAATTAAACATATAACTTCAGCTGCGCTGAGATATGACTTTTGTTTTTGAAAAAATATATCCAATAATAAATAAAATGAATGTTCATACATTTAAGAATAGAATGAGAATTATTATAAAATAGTTTTTCTTAATATTTTTGGTGTGTTTTTGTAATTTAACACTAACAGTTATTTTTCCTTGTGTTTTTCTGACTTTTTCTTTTGTGATTGTGTGTGTGTGCACATTTGTGTATCTTCGTGTGTGTTTTCAGCTGTCTATTATATTTTGTACCATGTACTTTTTTTTATATGTTATTAAAATTTTAGAACTCAACTGCTCATGAGCCCGAGCATTTTGCTCTTTCGGGTGCAATTCATGTTTTTAACCTGAAACTTGTAAAGTTCTACTATAATTCATAATGTATTGTATGTGCATCGTTAAGGGAAATTTGTTAAAAATAAATTTAAAAATCTTCATGTATAGTGGTAGTAATAGGGATATCTAATTGGAATATAAAAATTATTTAGGATGCTGTTATTAATTTTTGAACTATGCTTTTCAGAGATACATAGATGGAATGACACTTTTTCTTTTCTGAAACTGTTATTTTTGTATTTGGGCGCCCATGAAACGTGTTTTAATGCTGAAAACTCAAAGTAAAAGACAATATAAAATCGAAATCTTGTATTTGGGTTGGATATCTTTTTGGGATGTAATATGAACATTGGTTACGACTTTCTCTTACTTTTATTACAACTTGAAATGAAAAAATTATAACTTTTCGTAATTTTCTTGAAAACCGCTCTTACGGTAGGCCTGTTGTTCAAATTTTGTCTTCCTGGTGTTTATACTAAGAGTTAATAGTCTTTTATTTAAATTTTTTTCATAAAATAATTTTAAAGGGTAGTTATAAGCCAGCCAACTTTTGCAGGTTTGAAGAAGTCTTACTTGGCGAACCTTTGCGCTAGGCTGAAACAACTGAATACGCACTTCTTACAACACGACCTTTTTACATCCGAGTTTGAAGTGATCAAGTGGTATTGCCCATCCTTAGTATCCGAGTGTATCACATTTTTACTTCCCCTGCCCGTATCATAGGTACTATAGGTATAACATGGTACCTTACTACATTTCTGAAGTAATCTCCATTGCTATTTGCAATTTTTTTTACTTATGCATAGGTCACTATATTTACTCTGGAAATAAAGTTAATATTTTACTTACATATATTCAGAAATCAGCACTACAATATTTTACGGGAAATGTATTCCACAGTAAAGAAACATTGTCATTTAATTAATATAATCACCTCTTATAAACATTATAAAGACATAACCTCAACATCATGAATGTACACTGAGGGAAAGCAATTCAGGAAGTCAAGCTAACAAACCCCATCCCATTCGAAAATAAGACTCATCCAAGGAAGTTGAAAAGATTATAGTATTAATACGTATGTTCTTACATGCGACATATCCTTCAAGAAACGGTACTTACCAATATGCTTTACAAAAATATCTTGAATATTAAATTTCAGAAAACAATATTTGAACAAATTGATATATATTAATTGATCTTGTTTTATTCAGAGAAAACAACCACATTGATTATAATTTATGTTTATGAATGCTTTTAGTAAGCTTTGTATGGTAACGATCAAAATGTTTTCAAATAAATCAGTTTCAATACACATAATTATTTATTATGTACCGGTATTATTCGCTAAATAGTAATTATTAGGGGGCGGATTTATATGACATGTCATATTTTTCCCCTTTGCATTATTTCAGGTTTCCGACTAATTTAAACCCGATTCCAAGCATCCTGGTGAAAATGGAACGGTTTTTATTGTGCATATAACTGCATATTTAGGAAATTTTCAACTATTGTAGCATATTTAATATGAATATGCATATTTAGGTCATATTTTTGGCATATTTGCGTGCATATTAAAAAAATTTGAAGTTTCATTTCATATTTTGTAAATTTTGCACTATAATGATACTTTTTTGAGAATTTACAGATATTTTAAATAATTAACACTATATTTTAATAAAATGTATTGTAATGAAACTTAAAAAAATATACACAATGCAAAAGTGGTAAAGTGATATTTTAAATTTTATTGGTCATATTTTAATGTTTTTTAGGTCATAAATGCATGCATATATCCTACTTTTTAGGCCATAGAAATCCGCCCCCTAGTAATTATAAATGCAATTCTTGCCTCTTCGTCGCTTGGGAATTTATTGGTGACTTTCAAGTGACTCGTAGTATTACATATGATAAGTAATTCGTATCTAAGTTGAAATGCCGAAGTTGTATGTGCTATTTATGGGTACGTAAACAGTATTGTCGGTGATGCAATGGTTATTTAGAAGTAGCAGACCGTACGTATTGGTCTTGTTAAGTGCTGCAGTATGCATTCCGTTCACATGTATGACGATTGAATACTAATAACCTTGCAATGTTGACTGGTAATTGTCTGTGTAAATTCCCAAACCATCCGTAACAACGAATCACGCATTTGCGTAGGGAAATATTCTGTCTCTGATTTACTGAAATAGATATGAAGTAGGTTTTCATAGCATCTGTTTAACTTCAGAAAATTTATTTTATCTTTTTTTAAATAACCTTAGATAAATTAAAATAATTCAGAGCGTATCAGAATTCAATTTATAAAGGCTAAGGAGTGACCTCAGACAAACTTGAAGAAGGGAATATGCGGTCTGTACATTAAAAATTCCATGCAATTTCGGCCTATAATGTGTTTTCACGCCACTGCTGCATTTACTTTTATTCATCCATAAACTACTGCAATGGAATAATGGAGCATTTTGTATAGTAAATGTCGGTTTTCGGGCCAGCTCCTGCTGCAGACTCTGCTGCGGGCCTCCCCCGTCCTGCCCCGTTGCTTGTGGTCAAGAGTTGCTGGTGGTGTACCGTGCCTTTGGGGCTCTCAGAGGGACCCTGGCTTAGTGGCGCACGTCAGGGTGTGCCGCGCCTATGGGGCTCTTGTACGAGGGACCCTGGGTACGGTGCACGTGGAGTGGTACCTGGTCCTTGTTGGATGTAGGGGAGCTCCATGGGGGCTCGTGGTGGAGTCTGTTGACTGGGGGGCCTTAGGGCATGCACATCATTCGTTTCCTAGGGGGTGTACAATGGGCCCGCCTATGAGGCCTACGTGCGCGAGCCCGTAAGGGCTCAGCCCCTGAGCCGATAAGATAAGAAGATAGTAAATGTCAACGTAGAGAAACTATTAATCAATTTGTTTTTATTTAATTTATGATTACTATTTATTGCAAAATGGATAGTACAGATTTTGACAGCTTATTCCTTCGGTAGAAACACACAAATAATCATTTGAACATTGAAACTATAAGGGTAAGTCAATAAGTATCCGCACTCTTTGTTTAATCTTTTGTGCACCTCTTTGTGCTCGAGCACGTCGACATGTTGTTCATTTATCCGCTTGTGGAATGTTCGAGCGTTATGACTACACTAAGTGTTGCGCTTTTGCCCATTAAATATGGCTACACTGCTCAGCGTTTGCCCCAAGGAAGAACGGTGCGGAGTGATCCGTTTTTTCTCGTCTGAAGGTGAATCAAGAGACGAAATTCATCGAAGACTTTCCGCACAGTATGGGGCAATGTTTTATCACGGCGAAGCGCGTACGAATGGAGTGAAAAGTTCAAAAATGATGCGACAAGTGTGAAAGACGATGAAAGATCAGGACGCACATCTACATCCACTAGTAACTCCAACATTGAGCAAATGCGTATCATGACAAACCGAAGAGTGGCTGTCGATGAAGTGTGAAACGTGCTTCAGGGGCTGAACACCCAAGGCCGTGCAAAATTCAATCAATGTTGAAAAATGGGTAGCATAGGAAACTGGGTTTTCACATGAAAATACATGAGATAACTTCAGAAGTAACAGTTTATTGTTAAAATTACAAAATTCCAATTAATGGGGTGGCTCTGTGAACAGTTTGCTTAAGAAAATGAATTTACCCATACACATCCTGTGAAGCAGGCTTTATCTGAAGTCGGTGATGTTTGGCAGTCTTCCCTTCGTAAGAAAATTTACTCAAAAAATAACGAAGCATAGAAAACTGGTGGGAAAACTAAACGAAAGCAAAATTTATAAACTAAAGGCCACCAGCAACAAAACAAACTAAGAAAACATACCTGCAGAATAAATGGAAAAGATGATTACTAAGAGTTACATGGTGTAGAAGTCAGATCGTGAGACATCCACCAGCCCTCGCAGGCAAGGCCTCCAACTCCACGGTGTACCGGAGATTTTCCGATGCAAGGAGGCGATGTACGCTAGGCACTTGCATCCAGCCAGGAGAACATTTCCCCACCCGGAGAATGGCAGAACACTTCTACCCAAGACGATCCAAAAAAAACCAACTTCCTCGCAGATCGGAACCAACTCACTGACTCAAGATCCACGCTCGGAACACGAAAACTCCCCCCCCCCGGAAACGCCCTCTCAGATAGTACCCGCTACAGCAAAAAGAGAGCGCTTCCGCGGCCAAAGAGAACAAAAACCCGAAGCTAAACACAGGCCAAAAGGGCAAACTACAGAAACGCGCTCAGAAAACAAATGAAGGGAGAACTGCACAAACGTAAACAAGGCAAAAATGTGTACGTAACAGAATAAAGAAAAAAACGTAACCTAACTTTAAAAGAGAAAATAACCTAACGTAAGTAGAACAATATATAAATATAGTAGAAAAGCACAGTGCCGGCAATGAACGGCACAAGTGGCAAACCATATGTAAAGCAGCATGGTTCTGCAATCCTAAAACAGCTCATTGAGCAGCACAAGCACTATTGTGTGTCCATCTGCCAAAGCTTACTGGACCACCATGCTAACGAAGGTGAAGCTTCTTTGAAACTAATAGTCACTGGAGAGGAAACGTGGATCTACCACTTTGAGCCTGAGAGCAAACGCCAAAGCATAGACTGTAAACACCCTGTATCTCTAGTCAAAAAGAAAATTCAAGAGTCAACCTTCCGCAGGAAAAGTGATGCTCACACTTTTCTTTTCTGGTACTCACAAGGGCCAACACTGCAACCTTACTTGGAGAAGGGCTCAACAATAAACAGTGCACGTTACAGTGAGATGCTGAGCAACTAGCTGAAGCCTGCAATGTGAACCAAACATCGAGGCCTATTGTCGAAAGGAGTTGTTTTGTTGCATGAAAATGCGAGCCCACATACTGCCGCCCACACTGCTCAAACTATTGCGGAACTTTAGTTTTCAGGTGTTAGAGCATCTTGCATCCAGTCCCTGTCTCGCCCCGACAGATTTCTATCTTTTTGGCCCACTTAAAGATGTCTTAAGTGGCCGTCGATTTACCACAGATCAAGGACTGAAGAAAGCGGTGCATATGTGGCTTGCTACTCAACCGAAAAAAAAACTTTTTTCTGAGGGCATCAGGAAGCTTATGCAACGAAGGATCAAGTGCACTGAGAAGCAAGGGGACTATGTTGAAAGGTGAGGCAATGGAAAGTTTTGTATTGTTGTAATAAGTTTAGAAAAGAGAGTAGGCCTACGGATAATTATTGACTTACCCTCCTAGATGCTGGACTTGTTAGCGTTTTGCTGAATGGAAATGGACTTGGCCACTTTTTTGTAGAAACACTTGACTTCCACTGGCTTCTTCTTGGGACCGGCCTTTTTTTTATTTTTATTAAAGATATATACAGACGGCACGTCCCATTACAATGATGTAATACTACATGCCTTTCCCTCTATTATAAGTCTTTTCTATAATCTAACTATTATTATTTTCTTGTTCACTTTCATACTATGGCTGTTTGACTAATTTTTTTTTTTTTTAATCTAGGTGGTTTAGTTTTACTATTATGTGACAACTAATTGACATCTGTGTTTCCTTGTATTGTCTCTAAGTTTATGGCATTTAAGAAGTCCATGAAGCTTTTCGTATGTTCTATCATTAGTTTAGTTTTTGTAAAAGTCCATTTACCTGTTTTGCTTAGCATATCCCTTTTAAATTTTAACCTCTCTGTTTCTAGTTTTGAGCATTCAAAAAGAACGTGGTCTACTGTTTGCACTTCGGCTCCACACACGCAGGAAGGACTGTCTTTTATTTTGAACCTGTGATAATAAGAACCTAGCTTGCCATGGCCCGTTAGAAATGTTATTATATTGGAATTGAGCGGTATATTTATTTTAAGTCTAGCTTTCACAGAGGGGAAAAAAGATTTTGTCACTGCACCTTTTGTGGACTGGATCCACTCACTTTCCCATTTTGACACACTTTCCACTCGAAGCTCCTGCAGAATGACACTAGCCGGTATCCTACTGTAGCTCACAGGCAATTCGTTGTTACTCGCCGCCTGCTTAGCTAAGTGATCGGCGAGCTCATTGCCCTCGTTCCCGACGTGCGCCTTGACCCATATGAAATGAAGGTTCCAGCTTAGTTGTTCCAGTTTCCTAATTTGTAGTCTGATTCTTTCTATTAGGTGGAGGTGGTTATTGGAATTCCGCAAGGATTCAAGAGTAATTCTGCTGTCAGTGTGGATAGCTGAGTTTCTCTCAGTTGACTGTATTTCTTGAAGTGATTCCAGTTTTTCTAGTGCTTTAAGTATAGCATACTGCTCGGCTTGGTTGTTGGAGCATTTCTCACGTAGTCTGTATTGTAGTTGGAATGTGATTTCATGGTCTAAATATATTGCAATTCCTGAACCCACTCCGGTGTCTCCTTTACTCCCATCTGTGTAGATGTTGATTTTGTAATTCCACCCAACTTGTTTTTCCTTTATCCCGACTACTTCTGCTGGATGCGGCCACTGGGTGTAGGGTGTTACTGTGTCCATAGTTTTCTCCTCCCAATTCTGCTCCTTTTTGTTTCTATACATTTTAACCATTTGCTGTAGTTCAATGAGGATAGGCTGGTTCTTGGTCAGCACACACAATGCATCCGTTGACGTCGTTCGAAAAGCTTTTGCTATTTTCAAGTTAATGAGTCTCTGGACCCGCTGTAGCTTGATAATGTTGTATCTTTTCTTAATGGCGTCCTCCCAAACTGGTGCCCCGTAGGCCAACAGTGGAAGAATGGCCCCTTTATATATGATCCTCATCACATCGCAGTTTAGGCCCCAAGATACTCTAGCCGATCTGGATAGGGAATGAATCAATTTTGTACATTTCTGGGTGACGTGCTCTACATGTTGTGTGAAACTGAATTTTCTGTCAATTATTATGCCCAGATATTTTATTGATTCTTGTTTTTGAAGAAACAAATTTTACCACCAGATAGCTCTGTTAATAGAATTTGTGAAGACCACCATTTGGACTAGTCCGATTTTTGTAATAAAACCTTCAATTTACACAATCCTTTATATGAAATGGTCTTAATAAATCCGGCGAATCTATGGATAAACTTCTAATATCTCGTGGGAATAGCTATGTTATACATTTCGTAATGTATCAGTAGCCAATCTGAATTAAGTGATTTGTCGTATCTTCATATTATTGAATTATTCTGTTTCCACATTTCTGTGATGGGGCCCGCATATTTGCACTGGATCGCTAAATCAGATTAATTGGCGCATAAGTCAGTCGATTTTATCATTAGCTGAACTTAGTCATCAATTTAACTAAACTCGGATATAGCAGGTATCCGGGCGCAACAGTTCTGGATGTGTGATCCTGGTTTCCAAGCATACACATTGCTATCTCATTTTAATGAAAGTTGAAACCCTGGGCGCTTCCGGGAATGATTCTACTAATTACACAAAGTTAATCGAATGAGTTTTGATTTGAATACACCTCTCTGACGTTACATACGGGATATCTGAACCGTGACACACGCCACATGTCCCAAAACCTTGCGGCTGCAGACGTGTTCGCATTCAAGCTGCTCTGCTATGAAATTAACTATGTTTTCAATAGAATTTCCCCTAGATTCAGTAAAATTCCTTTCAAGCATAATATTGCAGAGATATGTTTAAACGTATGGGTAAAAATATGTAAGCAATTCTACCAGCACGCCCTAAATAAAACAGTACCATGCTTTGAATTAAAGCTGTCGAGTTACCTTCAAATTCACTTGACATACCGTTCCACTCTCTCTCTCTCTCTCTCTCTCTCTCTCTCTCTCTCTTTCTCTTTCTCTCTTTGTTATATCTTGTTACTCTATACTCAATCTGTTATTCATAACGGATAACTAACTTAAATCCAATTATAAGTTGGATATCCTGGTCAACAAGCGACATGTAGTTAATGAATATGTGAATACCATAAGGAATCAGAGAAGATCAATGTGATTATTTCCTTTGTTGAAGTGTCACACTAGAGAAGCACTGAAACAACGAACCTTTAAGTTATTTATTGTATAGTAAATTGTAGTAAACCTGTGCGAAGATTTTGCACTTCGCCCCTCTTGACAGGCGCCAAGAAAAACTGGATATATACCGTATTTTACGGACCATAAGACGCACCTTTTTACTTTGAAAACAGAGCCATGAAAGTTGGATGCGTCTAATGGTCCGAAAGTACACTAAAAAAAATAAATTTTGGTAAATATTGCCGGAATAACATAGTTATAAACAAGGTGTTGTAAACGATAAGATAGTTACAAATTTTGGAACAGTTTGTACATCAGTGCACTCGTCACAATCGCAAAGAAGGGTAGCTGAAAACCAGGTATAGTATGCGAAAAGAAAGGAATGTTGAGTTCTTTTATACGAAAAGAGTTGTCTCTGCCAGGTGGTTTAAATGACCTCTAAACCACTTTGTCCCGTTACACTTACGTATGCTGAATTGAGGGTTAGAGGGTGTAAAAGTATTTTCAGTTTTTCATGAGAAATCAGTTCAGTTGTTAAAATTTACGCGTTGTGTCATGTACAGAAGAGATTTTCGTACAACACAGGTTAAGATTATCGCTACAGAATGGACAAAACTCAAGAACGGGTTTTAAGTTAGAATAGATATACGCTGATTCCATTGTACAAGACTATAATTTGTTTAGGCAATGAAGTATATTATGCCCTTTAAAATGTTTTGTTTAGAATCACATTAAATTTATTTTCCTTTAAATTTCCATCCTAAAATCAAGGTGCGCCTTACGATCCAGGCCGCCTTATAGTCCGTATTTTACGGACTATAGTTAAGTAGTTTTATACACTTTTATAAATGATCGTAGTCACATACGAAATCCAAGCACTTACAGCAATGCAATAATAGTAGCCTACATTATGCATGTAATAGTACATTGGCGTTGCTCTTTTCATAATTTTCATATGAGTATCTTACCATTAGGCAAGTTGCATACGATTGTTTTCGTTCGACCGTAATTACATTTTGAGATTTTAGATTATGTTTTGAAAATGTGGGTAAATTTTAATATTTTGAAATACAGACTACAGATGAAAGGGAAGGATATGGAATGTATGTATAATGCAGATTATGGGTACTAGATGTAAGACAGTAAAGGATACAGACACCCATATACATCCATACGAGACTGCATCATGCCACTCTAATGTATATTTTAAAGTTCGGTACGGATGGCATTATTCCCAAAGCTTCCATCAGTTCCTTGTGTATTCTCTGGCAATTCTCCCTCGGATCGAGACTTTTTTGACGTAAGAATGCTGTTCACGTCTTGTCACATCTATTCTGCACAACGGCTGACTCACAACTAAATTACCTTCACGTCTATTCGTATAACCGTACATCACGAAGCTACCAAATGTGTCCACACTCTCCCGTGATATACAGCATTTCATGGTACCATCGCCTTACTTGCCAAGACTTATGATCCATCGCTCCACTATAATTATTTACTCGGAAAGGCGGAATGTCCGTACTTCAGTACATCTAAACAACAATATGAGTATTTTATCGACAATTCTTCAGAAAATGAAATAATTATCTTTAAAATATCATCCCAGTTTATTCATACTGTCAAGTATCCTGTTTTAAAGTTAAATAGTAGGCCTACATTACAACTTAAAGGACAGAGAAAAAGTCGTAAAAGAACACACATTTAAGGAAACTTTACGGAATAACAATGTTCTTGTAAGACGAGGCAGTAACATGTTTAATGTGGTTAATATTATTAAAATAAAAAATATTATGTGTTACACCACTCATATCTTCCTCTACATTAAGTACATTTAAAATAACTTTCTTACTTCACCTACTGTTAAAGCAAAAAGAGGCTGTATTATGGGGAGTGCGTATTCAGTTGTCTTAGCATTATAAAGTGGCATACTGTTCACCAAACAAGCCAAGCAAGCAATTACTGGTTTGTTACTATCTTTCAGAGAATCTTTATGAAAAAAATTCAAATAAAATGAAAGCACCTTCTGCACAACACTAAAAGAAAGTCTTTAGAGCCTTTATTATTATTATTATTATTATTTAAAAAATCGTGAATAACGAAAGTATGGTGTTATATTCCAAGATAATTTCGTGTCGATATGAGTTTTCGTTCTCGAGCTATGCTGTTCTCAGATACACAGACAGACATATTCACATATTTCTGAAAATTATATATTTAGTAGATTCAGGGCACCTCAAAACGTGTAAACCTATTTGTGTTGGAAACTCGACAACTAATTTCAGGGTTGAACATATAACCCTAGCTATGGTACGGGTAAAGGAAGTAAATATAGACTGTCCATAATAATTCTCTAAATGAGCGCGTTAAACATCTCTTATGAACCTGTTATTACCACGTTTGGTTACCCACAAAGTAGACAGAACATCAGGAGAAGACATATTCATGCTTGGGGGTTTTATCCGCGTTTTATCACGTCATAAAAGCTCTGCTTTTTGTCTCTTGAAAAAAGATTTTGCTGGGATATTACTAATCATCACGAGCCACGATAAACGCATTTTTACTACACCATCAAACCGGGGAAGTTAAGGGAAAAGTTAGTGGAGGGTGACTAGAGGATGGTGGAGATTGTATATGTACAAACTTTTTAATGTCGTACCGCGTTAAAACTTTAGTTCATCAACTCTGGGAAACATTCAAAATGTTCTCTGTATTTTAATCGTCGGTGACACTAATGAAAATTAATCAAATCTGTACCCTAAAGTAAAGTATTACGAGCAAAGAGAAAACGTGATAAACTATTTAAACAAGACATTGTGGATTTATCAAGAAATTAGCGCGTATTCATGACGTAAGAAGGTTCAAAATATATTAGGTTCAGATGCGTTTTCGACAAAAAGATCCAGGGTAACTCGTTTCAAGCATTCCGGTAAAGAAGAAAATATATTGTGTGAAATATCTCTGATGATTTTAAGGCTGTATTGATCATGTTGTTTAACACTACTTAACTCCATAAACAGGCCCAATATCCAAACAATTTTTATTTTTGTAGATAATACCAGAGTCTTTTTTTTTCTTTCTTTTGATAATTTCTTCGCGAGCTATCAGCCAAACTAAATTTTTGTAAAATTTAAGCTTTCGGACTGTAGCTCTGAGTCCATCCTCTGCGATCTCAGAAAATCGGTTAGGAATCATCAATAGTATTCGTCGAGGAAAATTATAAGACGTTCAACGTTCACCGTTTTCATGGAAACTAAGGATAAGAAGAAACACTAGTTCTCTTACCCTAAGTATTTCTTCTTATTCTTTATCTTAGTTTTACCTCTCCCTTTTAGGATTTAAGCGACCCAAGCCGCCCGGGCCACCCTAAGCATAAGATTTTTTAATGGTTCTACTTCACAATAATCTTTGTCAGCTTCCTAACTGGGAAGCAGTGGCGATTCCAGGGAGGTAGGGGTCGCCCCTCGTTTTTTTTTTACATTGATTTGACTTTTATTCGTGAAAATCAAAGTGGAAGTGGAAGATAAGTGGGAAAGTGGAAATTATGAAACACTGTATCTCTGATGGTTATATACTAATAGGCTCACTCACCTAAGGACATTAGTGGGTTATTCAATGCTCCAATATGGCTATCAGGTACGCAATTCATTAGAACGAATCTAATATTATGATCATTTCACAAATATTAATGGTTGCCTAAAAATAGTCTATGATACACACGGAAAAAATATTTAATCTTGCTCGTAAGAATGCTACACTCGTCCTTAAAGGATCGTTTCGTAAACGTAACTATTCGCAAATTAAAATATCTTTTTGACCGTTTTTGTATCTTATATTATTTTTTCGGATCTTTCTTTTACCGGTCTTTCGAATAAATGCACATACACACATAGACCTATAGGCTTATACATTTTTATGCAGTGGACCATAAAAGCGTAAAATATTTCCTGTTAAAACTAGACATCGAATTCCAGAATCGAATAACTTCCTCTACCTATGAAAGACTACCTAAGGCAGGGATAAATCAATGATGTTACAGTGATGAAGTCTGGCTATGGCATAGTTAAAAAGCATACATTGAGGAAAACTGTGAAGGATGCCAAGTCTCGACTGCTCTTGTCTCTCCTGGAAGTCCCCCGACACTCCTTGACCTTTCAAGAGATGTCGCGGAATGGATTTTTTCCTAGATTATGGTAGAAAAAACTGCTATTTGTATATTATAGGCAGACCTTGTCTTACAGAATGTTGAGATATGGAAATATAATGGTGTTGGAGAGCTTATAACTTGAACATGTAAATGAATATATAAATACTGTTTCAACTATAAGCTAACCGGAGAAGCAGTAAGCAGCATTTCAAAATGTAAAATAAGTTTATGGAAACATTGACAAGGATATTTAAGCCATTATTTATTGAAATAATTTTGGTAACCCTAGATTTATTTAACCCACACATAAACCAGATCAAGTCTGTTATGTATGAAATTGAATTCGTATTTGATAGCTAATTGTGTTATGTTTGTATTCATGCCAAGACACAAAAAGTACTAATTTATTATTATTCTTAGCACACCTGTCACAATAAAAATTACTATTAGTTATTATTCTTATTGTTTTTCCTCACACAATAAGACCATACCTTATTTTGCTCTGAAAAATATGCAAAATGTCTTATATTCCCAAAAATGTATATTACTGAATTCTTCATTTAACAGAATAAAAATGGCATATTCTAATCAGGCGGTACTAGTTCTGCTACTCCCATATACCTATATAACTATATTTACAATTTTTAATGTTTGTACAAAGCAGCTGGAAAAGTTAAACTTACTTTAAAATTATAAATCGGCTATATATAATAACAATTTATTTTCTTCAAAAAGGGCTTTATGAACAGAATAAATGTACTTACATTCCTTAAATGCAATCTCCTTCCCTGTCTACCACACAAGTGACAATTTACAATTAATCGACACCCTCGAAGTGGTGCTTTCATTTTCTTTTTAAATATCTTAGTCACACGGGCTTATATCGAGTGATTTGGCTGATGTTCCTATACCTCCCAGTGCCATCAAATTAGGATGTGTGACAATCTCTGAGGGACATTAACAGAGATGGACGCACCTTCCACATGTGTAGAAGAAGGTGGTAGACGGTTCACATTCAAGGAATGTAAGTTCATTTCCTCTTACAAAAAATCCCTTTTCAATAAAACACACTGTTACAACTAGATTTTATGGCCTTTAGTTAAAAAAAGATTGAAGATCACTGGTGAAGTGACTTTACCTAATCTTCAACCCTGCGTGTGACGTGTACTCTGTCGCAATATAGGTAACTTGATTTCTTGTTTTGGTATTATTTATCCTAGCTACTTATTATATTCCCACTTTTTAAATGTTCTTTAGAACCTACATAATTCATACGCAATCACAGTGTGTTTATAAAATTATGCGAAATTTAAGAAAAAAAACGTGAAGTGGACATTTATATATAACCTACGGCAATGTACGGGAAAAGCAGTGCACAAACTCGAAATCCTGGTGAAGCAGGGTAGAATACACGAGGGCTGGTGATGGTGTTGTCGCTAGAGCAACCAGTCACTATCTAGACTAGAACTACCAGTCATCATTCTATCCTAAACTAACCTAAACTAACCTAAACTAACCTAAACTAACCTAAACTAACCTAAACTAACCTAAACTAACCTAAACTAACCTAAACTAACCTAAACTAACCTAAACTAACCTAAACTAACCTAAACTAACCTAAACTAACCTAACCTAACCTAACCTTACGCTACTTACCACAAGTATCGAGCTACCTGTCACTAACCTCGCGCTACCTGTCATTAACCTCGCGCTACCTGTCACAAACCTAGTACGACCTGTAACTATCGTGCGCTTATGCTTCCCGCATGTTGGAAACGACAAACGATGAGACGATCGATCATAGACAGCCAATCAGTGTGTTAAGAAACGATCTACGAACTACATAACAGCACCGAGGCAGACTGCGTGCAAATACTCGAAGTAGACCCCATTTTGATTTCATGAAATAACAGTCACTTTGTAAGTAAGTCCATAAACGTTTTAAAATATTTTTTGAAACGGTAAACTAATAGTCATGAGAACCCTTACGATCTAATTTGTTTACACAATCCAAATATATTGTTTGACTGCTGAACCTCTTATGCAGAGCAGGAGACAGATGAAGGGTATGTTTACTTCGTAACTATACGGGAAGTTGATAAGCTTGTCGGAAAAGTGTTGTGATGAGGATTAATTACAACGTGTACACCTTTAACACGTTGTTATAATATATTCAAGTTTACAAGGCGCATTAAAATTCATGTCATATAGCAAACTGTAATTAGGGGACCGCTATCAGATGACTATATTTCATTCCCAGACATTCTACATCCTATTAATTAACTGCAGAATGCAAAGCAGTTTTGCTATGGAATTCCGAATACTTACACCATCTTCTCACTTGTTTTGCATTTATATTCGGTTCAACTTGTTTTAGTACATATATCTTGCTAGCAAGCTAAGCATATACCTCCGTACTTAGATGCAAAACTTCTTACTTAATATGTGGGATATTTTCTGACCTGTTTTATTTTTTGTATGACTATGTTCTCAGTTTACCCAATTTTTATTTGACTCTATACGTGTAACATCCATTTTAGGATACGAAGATCTACCCCTGTTAACATTTTCGATGAAAGACGCTGAGCACTTAGCGGTAGCAATTGTCACTCTGGTAAACCTAGATTACTGATTAAAAGGGCCATTCAACAACTATCCGTTGAGTTTGCTGGCAGGAAAAAAACACTGGTCGAGTTCGGTAAAACGGCAAAACCCTAGATAAGCGATATCCAGTGCCAGCGTGCATGTTTTCACATTAAACGGCCCTGCCTCTAAAAATAATAGAGACGAGAATTTGTTCTATTATTGTAAACAGGCAGGAAAATATTTAAAAAAACCATGTACTTTTAATTAAAACCAAATACACGAAATTATGTGTAATAAACATGAAAAAATAATATTTTCTTAAATTCCTAACACACTTCTTACAAAATAAGACAACTTTAAATTCAGGTTCACAATTCTTGCCCTTAGATTCTTTTGATTCTTTTGATTCTTTTTATGTATACTCTTCAACTGCCTATTCAAGCAATGAACTTTCATCGAGTATGAAAAGTGTACTCGGTATTCCAGTACCGTAGAGGAAAGAATAGGATATAGGCCCTACTATTTCGAGCTAAGGACTACTATCCGATCTACGTTGGCCTCCCGTATCCTTCGCAGGAGTTGACAAAGACGAGTTAGCCTATTTCATGGAGGTTCTGTCTGAAGCTAATGTAGTTTAATCTGATGATTTATTTGGATTTATTATCCACATAAAGCAGAGTTACATTAGGGAAAACAAAAATTCAATAGCGAAATAAACGATGATAATTCTTATGTAATAACAAACCATCGATCATTTAATATTCCCATGTGTCATTTTGTGGAATTAAATTACCATTAGATATTTATTCCGGCTTTAGTCGCCCGCACAAAACTAGCTATACGATATTGTTATGTCGATAACGTTTCTGATATAACCGCTAACATATACATTTAACAACCCTGTAACAAACCATTCGGCGTGACTTGCAGGAAAATTGCGATAGTATCATATTCATCATGAAATGGAATCCAACTCAATCGGTGAAAATAAAAAATACACATGATCAGGATAATTTTGTGGGGGGAAACAACAAAAACACATACACAATGAGAAAGTAACATTTGGAATCGTCATTCGTCAATCAGTTCAAACATCAACAAAAAAAAGAGACAAATAACATACGGGGAATGAAATGACGCAAACGAAATATGGTCCTCAGTTCGTGCTTTTTATTTTAGGTAGAGAAAGGGTTGGGGAAGCTTCTGAAGCGCTCGTTGCTACAAAGGGACGGAATACATCAAAATAATGGACTCGTAATCTGATAAGTTTATATAGTTTATCATATTTCATAACCTTTTGGCTGCAATATCGTTGCGGTTGTACATAAAACTAACCTGATTATGGTCATCCCCTCTCTGTTTTGTTGATTACGTTACCAAGCCTAATACACACTTCACTATAGTCATCTCTCTGTCTCTGTCTCTCTGTCTCTTTCTTTCCTCCTCCTTTCTCCCTCTCACTGACTTTCTCTTCATGCATGTTTGTGTCATAGTGCATGCCAGAAATGATGAAACATCAGCCATAATCCAGCAGAAACAACGGTTAGAGCATGATGTTTCTTAACCTAGGTACGAGTACAGAGCGCAGAAACTAGATTAAGCCAGGTGCATTATATCATGTACCTCACTCTAGCACGAAAATTGAATTATGAATTATTCATACCGTAAAAAAAACAACCAAAAATAACACGTACACTTCAAATTTACAATGAAAAATTAAATTCAGGTTAAATCAAATTAATTCAGTAAAAAAATGCATAGCTGTTACTTTATTATAATACCTGGGTTCTATTTCATAAAAGTTACAATGTTACAGATGAGTGGTGACACAAAATTGTCTCACAGGTTAATTTGACAGTTGTGTGTTTCATATAAATGCTGACAACTTTACGAAAATGGAATGACAATTTTCTACAATTTTACAAATTGTCGTCTCATAAAACTTTGGTGTTGACGGGTAAAAATCCGACTTGTCAAATCTAAGAATACCTAGCCTTAATGACATTTTTTGACTTATTTACAAATTTATTATATATATACACACATATATAATCGGACTCTAGTTATGACAGGTAATGCTTCATATATCGGCCTAGTCAGCAGGTTATATAAATATGTATTTAACTTAGCGAATTTTTTTTGTCAGTATGTGACCTAAGTGATTTAAACTATTTCTTGTTGATATAATGAACAGTAGTAGTACTGAGATTGATGGCTGGGATTTTAGGCAACGTATTAGCCTAATATTCAATATTAAGATCGATTTATCGCACGCGTGTATGAGAGCCAGCGTAATAAGGAAACTTTAGGTTTGAAATAATATTACTGCTTTTATGAAAAGTATTATTTTAAGTATGACAATTTACATTAATATACTGTGAGGAGAACATGTAAAATTAATGAAACATGGAACTGTTTAGACAAAGTTGTCAGACTTGACATAATTGTATTGATCAGATTGTCGAGTTTTACGAAATAGGGCCCAGATTATATTTATATTAGATTCATTCTATCCGAATTTGGATAGATCAAAAGCTCTAAATTTGAAAATATAACAAAAGTTAATTTATATTTATACATAATAACTTGAATTTTAGAAAGGATCTTCACATTAAGATACTAGAATTTAAATCTGAATATTCTCACATATCGCCTTAGCTAAGCGAGTCTAAGAAAAATAATTTACTCATGGAAACCTAAATTTTATTAGAAATACAAATAAACATTTATTAGTAAATCTGTCGAAGGTTAAGAAATCCTTAGTACACAGTAGAAAAATATGTCTGTAAACATACTGATTCAGGGTGTTATAATTATGATAATAATAATAATAAACATCCCTTGGTATATGTATGCAAAACTCATTATATGTAATGTAATATGTAATGTTATTATCTGTACAGTCGCGATTAGACTCCTATGAGTCAAAGCGACAAAAAATAAATCATTCATTAACTTTTTACTTGCATTCTACTATTCTTACTTAAATATTCTTTTACTTCCTCTCCAGAACGTTTAGAATTGTATGCCATGTAGTTGTTGATTTCCAGTGCATAAGGATCCTAACGAATTCAACTGTTTACGGTAAAAAATTACAGTGCACAGAACTTCTACAAGAAAGTATACTGTTTTATTTTTTTCTTTAATTACACAATCTTGTTTTATTAATATTGCAGACTATGGGATTTATAATGCTTCATCATACATGAAATTGTATACAGGTATCATGTTCGTATCTTGGTTTGTTCATATGCAACTTGTATTTATACCTAATCATGAAGTTCGATTGTTTTTTGTCAAAGAAACTAGGAAAATGTTTTAGTGTTCAGTCCTTATGAATAAAAACAAGTGCAGTAGATGTGACAAAGAGAGTAAGAAAAAACTATAAAAGTTGTTGAAATTTCACATATTCTTATAATGCACTGGTCATTGATTCCTGAGCGATTAGTCACAAAGAATTACAATAAATCTACAACAATTAGCCGTAATCACTGAACTGAACCTTAGTGTTTGAAACAACGAAGGTAACATTTTCTTAAATCCCCCTGTATATAATATTTATGGTAAAACAAACATCAAGCAGACGGGAGAAGTTGGACAACTTTTAAGTGAATTGGTAGTCATGTTAAATTAATTTATTTTCAGAGAACATCAGCTCTTTTTTGTACAAAAACTTGGTTAATGAAATACAAGACAACATTCAGACTAAGTAATGAATATGACCCCGGGAGTATATTAAGATTCTGAAGGGGAAGCGCCAGCCAAGCTTCCAGAGTATTAATGAGATAAAATCTCACCCTCTTCGCCGTTTAAGTTCGGAATTTATATACAAATTATCGACTATATCTATAACAGAAGAAACAACTTACGCGTTAACAAGGTCTTAACAAGGAGACATGTTAAAAGTAATGTAAAGGACGACAGATAGTTGACAAGTATAAAACCTAGGCTTACTAAGATTTGGAACTATCAGTTGTGGGAAAGGCAGTGCTTTAGTTGGGCCGGTACGCACCGGTACTGCGTACCGGTATAAAATTATTTTCCTTCTACCATACCGAGAAAAATATGTGCTCCGGTACGTCGTACTGGCAGTACAGGAACGAGATTGTCCTAAAATACTTATTAAATGTCTAATTCAATACCAAAAATGACAAGCACTATTAAATTCTCCACAGATATGCGTTCTAATCTTCACCTTCGTGCGCATTTCTACAGTTACTTTCTCCTTAGATCACATGTTGGCTAGCCACCTTGTTTTCATAAAATGTGTGGGACCAGCACTAGACGTTTTTGATCCTGCTCCATACGTCAGGTCATGACTACAAGGAGGCAATAGGTCAGCAGAAGAAACTGCATGCAGAAAATGTCAACCGAAGGATTACATTCAGTATGAGGCGATATGGAAAATTTTGAAGTAAGATGAGTACCCCCAAAAAATATTTTCCAACTAAAGCACTGGGGAAAGGGAATTCTTTTTACTTGACCAGGACCTTATTTCATAAACGTTACAATTTTACAGGTGACAGAATATTGTCTTACAGGTTACACTTTGACGATTGTGTATTTCATAAATACTAACTTCTTTAAAACAATATCATGACAATTTAGTAGATTTGTATGGCAATTTTACAAATTGTCTCATAAAACCTAGGCGTTGATAGTTAAAAATCTGACAAATTTGTGAAATGTTAGGATACCAAACGTTTATAAAATGTTATATTTGTTGACATCTTCACAAATTTATAAAAAATGTAGAATTGTCATTAAAGAAGTGACAGGCAATCTTTCATACATCTACCTAGTGAGTGGGTTATGTAAATGTATACATAACTTGGCAGTTTGTTTTTGTGAATATTAGACCTCTGATAATGAATATTAGTAAATTCGAAATAAAACGAACCACAGATTCATGATCTGAATTCATCATGCATAAGAATTAAAACGATTGATAATATTAAAAAGCTAAAAACCTGACTTCGAGGAGCATTTAATTATTGAAGCGCGCCGCTCAGGAAAAAAAAAACTACCTCAGATACGTGTTCCTCAACCCCTCCTCTCAAAAATCCCCGCATAGTCAGTTTCGTCCAAATCATTTAATATCTTCCCATTTAGGCGTGCTTTCATGATCCCCATCTGCCCACCTGTGTAATAAAAGATCTGATCCCTGCATATCGTAATGTTATAAAGAAATGAATCAAGTACAGAGGATTAACAAAATCGAAGCTATCGACAAATTAATTGCAAGAAATCGATTTCAGCGATGCCCTTTTTCCCGGTTGATATGGTAACCGAGCAAGGCCATTTTCAATTTCACAATTGAATACGGTCTTGTTAATAGGTGGCGTTGGATCTACAAGGAAATACCAACTCAAATATTATATTAGATTATGTTTATGGAGAGAATTTCTTAATGGTGTTTCTTCATAGTGACAATATAACATATTCTTCCCTATTGCTGGAATATAGAATTGTATGCATTCATTTTAAAATAATTGTGAAACTTATAATATGCTACCATAATTTATTATTAAAAAAATAATTTTGAATAGCAGGAATATTTACTTATTCCAACGGAATATGGAAATAGCTAATTATAACTTTAGGTCAATCCAACATTGAATAAGGATTCAAAAATAGACATAAGCGTAATACGTCTTTTATTAAAGCATTCATGGACTAGATTCGTATTAAAAAGTTCTTTCAGACGTCAATGGAACAAATTCCACGGAAATTAACCTCGTAAATTCGTTGAGGGCATTTAATAAAGATTATCCTATAGAGGAGACAGATTTAAAGTAGGCTTTTGGCCGGACTGTAAGGCTTTTGGCTAAGCAGTCCTCCATCCGGCGCGGCTTTATGCCGGATGTTGATTTGTCCTCCTTTTCGAGACTCTGATGGATCGGTAAAGCGTATTAATAAAATGTATTTTCCCGTACGTTCCTGCCAAGGAATCTATTCCTAAGGTTGGAACGCTTGTCCATACGATGATAGCGTACACTCATTTGTTTGATGCAGTAGGCTACGTGGCGTTGGCTGTACTGTTGATTGTTGTTCAAGTCTCCATTTGTATTGTACATTCATATCATTGTACATTCATAAATAGAGATGAAAATCCCTTTTAGCAGTGTATAATCATTTATTTTATATAAATGCAGTGATTAAGTAAAATTAGTCAGGGTTATACCATGTAATATCTGCTGTCCAGCCATCCACGCCCGAAGTTATACTATGCTAGATTACCGAAGATGTGTCTCCTCATTTCTGACATTTCAGAAATGGCCACCCTAATTGAAAGTATGAAACCGTATCAAACCCGGAAAATACAAAACGATACATTTACACTCAGTTTTGTGCCACTGTAAAGGAAAACTTATCTCCTCATTTCTCATTGGTAATTTTATGTCAAGCTGGCATCGTTCATTTGCAGAAATCTAAACAGCACGACTTTCCTCTCTCACCTTTCTGAGTAAAGTCTAGCAGAAACTAACAAGAAATATAATGTTTACTATTCAGTTCCTCTGGAGTTTACTTTGCAAGAAGAACATTCAGAAACGAAGAAATATGGGTTGTGTTTTAATATTTATTGCATGCTCTAAAAGTTGGGCAAATATTAGGAAAGCTGTATTCTTTCCTTAATTTCTTCTCTGAATGATAAACTCTTGTTTATGTTCAAGTATAATTTATTATAAAATGAAACTCTGGAGCCCAATGGTAGGAATTATTTTACTTCTTCATACGAAAAAGCATTAACAGACAATCGTTTAACAAATAAAATAAATTAAGATAATTAATATTGCTTTTGTTGCCTATTTTAAGGTTTAAAAGCCTTTTCGCCTATTTTGAATCGTATAGCTTTCTCTGTGATTTTTTCTCTTTCGTAGTTTTACCTCTCCTTTGTAGGGATCTTTATGCGACCAGTGCCTCCCTGGCCTTACCGGGCCACGACCTGTCGGGAGAGGAATGAACTATGGATCACAAAACATACATATTTTTTTGACCAGACAAGGACATGGAGGGCCTCCCCGGGAGGGTGATCAGCCCAATCCGGGGCCACCTCCGAGACAACACAAACACACAGGACGAGACACGCCATTCACACACACACACACACACTTCCGAACAAAGCGAGGATGAGATGAAGATGATAATGTCGGCCAGATGATATCCGGGGACCTCTGTGATTACTTACATATTTAAAAAGCCCAAAGATTTTTTCAATGTGTGAAAGTGAAAAAATGTTATAAAAATAATGTAATGACACATTCACGTCACAAAGATGTTTATAGAGGAACTGATTCCCTATAAATGAAAAACATTCTCTCTAACAGGCAGCTGACTAAAACAGTAGACATTTTGGAATAACATCTTGTAGGCTACTTATATTTGTATCTTGTAGGCCTTCTTGTTAAATATTGTATGTGATAATTATATTAAGCATCTTAAATGTCTATTTTCATTAATGAAGAGTGAGATTTCCCTCTTTTTTGACATTAATATATGCCTATTTTAATAATATTACTGTCTTACTTTGTGCATTTTAAGTGCCTTTTTCCCTGCCTATTTTAACCAAAATAAATGCCTGAACTTCCAGGCTCTAATTATAATATATATAATATATTGTAATATAACTTTAATACTTGATTTTCTAGCCATAGGCTATCTCACTTCCAATGACAGAAATAGCGACGTGTTTTATTCATATACTTGGTTTAAATCATTCATTAATGTGCTTAGTTCTGTGAGATTCGGTAAACAGTCAAGGGTACAGGCAGGGATTTGTTGAGTATGGCATAATTTTTCTAAAATTTTGAAGAAGAAGAAGAAGAAGATGATGATGTAAGTTATATGCTATGGAAGATATAGACTTAATACTAAAGCATTTTAAATTTATGAGGTTCGTAAACAGAACTTCAATTTAGTAATGAATCACATAGCAGTACAAGCAACCTTGAGCAAGGAGGCATATACATTTAGTATTTTCACACTGATATGCATCCCTATATTTCCTTCAAGTATATTTGCTATTCTATGAACCTTTTTGATGTAGTTGAGGATGCTTTCTTTCATTCGCGGGAGTGGCGCGGTTCTGACTCCCATTCACTCTAGAGGTGTCGATATAAGCTCAGAAGCAGCACATCCATGTTCAGAAATAGTAAACTGGAGAGTTTATCTCGTAAATACGTCTGAAATTGCATATACAGGGTGTTAATGAATAACGCCGAAATATTTTACTTGTGTGTATAGAGGGGACATAGAGAAGCAAATTTTATCAGGAGAATTTTGCTCTATGACGTATAATAAATTATATTATTAAATAATATAATATAATTATAATATTGTAGTATTATATTATATAATTATAAATTATATTATATAATAATTTTATATTATTTGTTTTCCATATTATGTTCCCTTGTGTAATTGTCATATTGTTTGTGTTTCTGTTTTTCTTTTCTGTGATTTTATAGTTATAGGCCTAGTATTAGTTTAATTATTTTGAATATCACTTTAAATATTTAATATTAGAATCTGGTGTATTACTATAAGCGAAAATATTGTAATTGGGCATTAGCCTGTAATATTCTTAGTACAATAAATAAATAAATAAGTAATGTGTATGCTACACGTCAGCATATTGGTCAAGAAGGTTTCAATAATTGATGATACATAAGTTCATAATAAATGTGAGTGTTAAATTCTCCGAAGGAAAGTTTACACAAGTACCCAATTTTCATACACAAGTACCCAATTTCCATTCATTTATGCAATTTTGTTTCAAATTCACTTTCGGGCTACCCACTTTTGCTCCACCCTTTAAAAATAATAAGGAATAGCGTGTACACCATACGAAACGGTAATGTAAATAGACAAGAAGAAGAATCCTCTTACACATTTTCAAATTACGAAAGTCTTATTAGAAGTATGAATTTTGTTCTAGAGTGGATCTATATACAGTGCAGTTTGAACATAAGTTACATTAGATCTTGAGAGTTGAATGCTGAGTAAAGTGAATTCAGTTAAGGTTCAAAAATGGTTCAGTACTTGAAAATACAACTTTAATTTCAGTCTACCTTTTGAAGTTAACGATATTCAAATAGGCATAATATTCTAGAATGATTACAACTTTATTTAGCTGCATAGTTCCGCAATTTCGAAACGTTGCTAACACATCTCAGTTAAAGTGAGTTTGTTTGAAGACCCTGTGAGTGTTCCCACGAAGCTTCGAGCTTCTAAAATGGAGATCCCACACTCTAAAAATATCCTCAAGATGTACAATGTTCTTGTGAGAAAGATAGATTGTTTGTTTTGTTCGGTCGTGTACACATCCCTTGAGGTTATTTGTAATAGTGGTGAAAATTGAGATGATAATGAGAATTTCTGAATTGATTTCAGAATGGATAAAGACGCTGCTCTACAGTTTGTAGTAGCTGGAAAGCAAGCAAGTCAAGGAACTATGAGGATGGGAGACAAAACTGAATTGCTGTTCACAGTTATTGATTTCGTTAAAGCATATGGAATATGCAAAGTAGTAATAATGATTTATCCTATCTTGACAGCCTAATTTAGTTAATAATAACTAGAACCCAAATTCAACATGAGAGAACTATCATTGTTCGTAGCTTACTTATTAGGAAAGAAATAGAGAGAAAACAGGGACTGTTAATTTATTGCTGTTGACTACATATTGTGCACGAGACGATGCAGGTTGGCCTAGTAAGGAATAAACAACACTCTAGATAAAATTACCTCTCTTTTTAATAAAAATAATATAGACCAATTTACAAAAATAATTATATTCCTTTTTATTAGAAATTAATGATTTACATAAACACTTTAGACTGTAAATGAATGAATTTCGTTGTTTTTATCTTTGAGGGTCAATTATAATAAGTTGACAAATACAATCACCTTATACCCTAAAATTTACTTATAAATGAAATGCATAAGCCACTTGGGATACTCTAAAGTTAAATAACACTGCGTAATGTTACTTTTAAGATTTATCAGGAACTGAAGATGGCATAAGAATCTATGCCGAAATGCATTTTCCAAGACTACTTTGAATGCATAATGCCCTGGGGACTACATTGAACATCTGTGAAATTCACAAAAGTGTGTTAATTAGCGCATAATATAATTTTAACACATACCTAATACAACTGCTACATAGTGACTTCCCATAAATAACAATTGTGCAACTGCTGTTATTGTAATTCTTTTTATATATTACGACTGTTGACCTTCTACATACAACTATTGGGAACTAGTGCTGCAACTGCTGCATGGTGATTCTTTATATACTACGACTAGTACGCAATGGTATTTAACTTTAGAGTATCCCAAGTGGCTTATGGATTTCATTTATAAGTAAAATTGAGGGTATATATACTTTAGACTGTACTTAACTGTAATATTAAAATCAATTAATGAACAGATTAAATGCTTTTCCTCGTGACTGTTTTCTGAAAGTTTAATGTTACATCAATGGTTAGCCTTCAAAATTCCAGTTCATACGATACTTAAAGCACCTCCTTCAGGAGATTATAGATACTGAGAAACTTCGTGCATCTAAATAGCTTATTTTGAAGTCCCTCAGCAATGAAACTAAAATTATTTCCAAGTTTGGTAACATCCATTTCACTGATACACCACTCTTTTGATTCGGAAATTTTTCATGTAAGAACTTGTTTGCAACTGTAAAAAAAAATAATAAAGTTCTTTCTATAACAGGCTTTGGAGTCCCTTCGAGTTCCTGTAGTTTGATATTTCTGGATTTTTATACAATCAAAATATGAAGGTTGAAGTTCGTCAGCGCTATAAGTTACGACAACTTTACCCCCAGGATTGCTCCTTTTATGTTCAAGGCTCATAATAGCAACGCCAATTGGAAAATCTCAACGGCCCCACTGGGGATCGAAACAGCGATATTCTAATTTGCAGCATAATGCCTCAACTCTGCGAATCAATTAACTGTAGTAGTATCTACTACAATAACATGTAGCTTACCATCACTGAACAATCATCTTACAATCCATTCATTTATAGCTGCCAACGAAGTCGAAAGACACAAATCGATCATGCAGACGTCGTATGGTAGGAATTGTACCGTCATATGTAGGCCCAAGGAGATGAGAGATGTCCTTAATCTCAACATTAAATCATACTGTACCGTAATAACGCACAACAGAAGTAAACGTTTGAATTTACGGAAGAGTGTGTTCTTATTTTGGGTAATAAAATGAAATGGAATTTAACTCGGTGTTAACTTCTTTTATTTCGTAAGTATTTCGCGAAATAAAATATTTTATACAATTATTATCCTTATGGGGATGTACGGCACTGTCCACGCTCTGTTCGTTTTTGAAGTTATAATGTTCTTTAATATAATTCATATAGCCTATAAACTCAAGTTTGTTGCTAAAAATATTACGAAATAAAGA
This sequence comes from Ectobius pallidus, assembly GCA_964059195.1. Lineage (NCBI taxonomy): Eukaryota > Metazoa > Arthropoda > Insecta > Blattodea > Ectobiidae > Ectobius > Ectobius pallidus. The sequence continues at coordinate 92,129,672 of CAXKWD010000009.1, forward strand.
AGTGGGTATTTTGTATAACCTAAAATAGTGTGATTTACACGCACAGAAGTCCCAACTACTGTGGATAAAATACGAAATCTGTTGGATCTACACTCTTTGCCGCAATCTAACATAAGCATCCCAAACTTGGCACAGAGATAGCAGAAAAGGAATATATCGTCATCACTAAACAGCGTACATTCCTCAGTCTCTGTTTCGATCACAGATATCGTTAACTTCTTGGCAGCTATAGAAATAGCAGAAAAGGAAGCACGCTTTAAGTTTGTAGGAAAAAACCACACTAAAAGGAAATAAATTACGATAGTTAATCACATTTTTGTACACATTCTTCAATTTGCTTACGGAATGGGCCAATTTTGCGCTTATTTCGCTTTTATTTAGACACTTCACACAATCAAACATATTTCGCGACATTTGGTTGATTTAATTTGCTTAAAATTATTATTTTACGCATGTACAAAGCTAAAGCAGAGGCAAGAACGTGAGACATGTGGTCAGCATGCCGACATATATGGCAGTTACTTCTGTGACCGAAGCCACTACCTCTTAATCAAATAGCTCCTCAGGTTGAATCACCAGGCTCAGCGTACCCCGTTCCAGACCTCCCTATATCAGAAAAATCCGAGTGGTAGCCTACTGAGGATCAAATTTGGGCCTGCGGATTCGTAGCCAGCAACGCGAATCACAACACCACGCAGGAGGTCAGATAACATTAAAACAAATGTCAAATCTATTCTGAGTCTTATGATTAGGTCCCTGGTTTATGAGATAATTATGTTATAGTCTCCACAGAACGGCAACAGCGCACAGTCAGATCACTTTTTCGATGGGAATATCTGTCACTAGTATCAAAACAAAATCACTGCGTGACAAGTACACTTGTCTTGACGTTACGAAGATTAGCGAACGTTTTGCACGAAAACTTTAAAGGGAAAATTTAGTCCTTATTATTCCCTCTGGTAATATAAAAATATATATATATATATAATATATAACAGTACGGATAGTATTTATCAAGTAAAGCACCGTTAAATTTTAGGGCAAAATGTTATTTTCTCACTTGGGACAAAAATGGTATTTGAATTTTTGTTGTTTCTATCGAAGGAACAAGCTGATGAAATCTGCAAAGCTTACTTCCGCCATTTTATGTGCAATTACCTCAGATTAACAGGACCTGACATAGTGGTGAATCGGATAATTAGTATTTTCCGTACGTAGCGGGTTATTTGAGTTTCATGTGTTAGGGAATATTTTACGTGTGGTACGATGTGTGCAGCACAAATCCTGAAATAAAAATACAACTGGGCTTTCACTACGTAAGGGGGATGGGATTGGTTGCTTGTCTAGTCCCCACCACTTTCTTGTCTTCTCGTCCGTGAATTTTGACGGACGAGCAGTTTCTGCTGATTTTAACGTTTGTCGTTTTGCAGAAAGTCTTCCCTACGATTTCCTTACGCATGAGTATCATGGTAACAGCAGCGGGCAAAAATGGCCGAAGTACAGAATATGACTTGCCAGTAATAGGATTCAGGTTGTTGCAGATGATTTCATCTGTTTGGAAGAGTCTTCACAAAAACGTAAAGTAGGTAGAAATGATATTAATGCATTATAAATGGGTCATCTGTGGACTAATGGTCAAATCAATTCAAAACTTATAGAGGCATAAGCATTGATATATATATATATATATATATATATATATATATATATATATATATATATATTTCTGGTGAGAATTTCATTGGTTGATTGCTGCTTAACCCTTGGATTCCGAAGGTGTTATTGAGCTAACAACTTTTTATTTTATTCCTATATGTTTCAAATTATTTTTGCAGAACCATCTGCTTTTGAGTTATTGTCTTTTCAATACTGTATAAACAGTGGCATAATTAATTTTGTTTTTCATGTTATTTATTTACTGTAATAAATAAAAAGATTAGAATGGGTGCGATTTAACCGAAATGAGAGAACGAAAAACGAAAAAGGGAAAGTTCAGCAATTTGAGCAACATGTTCCCAGCTTACGAACTCAGTTTAAATTTAATTTAAATATAAAATGCTCCTTTTTTCACTTGAGGTTAATTCATCAAGTCATCTGTTAATATACATGCCTAATTTCGCAGTAACCCTAATTTCGCAATATCTTTTTATTTTATTTACTGCAAAATCAGGAACTAAAACTAAACTAAACTCCGTGGCGCTACATCCCTGGAGGGACTTGGCCCACCACCCGACCGCTGCGTCATCTCCCGTAGGCAGATGGCAGGATTGGGGGGCATGTGGTCAGCATGCCGACACCCACGGCCGTTATTGGTGGTTTTCATGACCGGAGCAAAATCAGGAACAGTAATGGAAAAATGAAAAAAAAAAACGTATAAAATAGAAGAGAATATGCCCTCTTTGATGAATAAGATGAAATATTTCCAATACTGTTCCCAATTTTGCAATAAATAAAATAAAAAGATACTGCTAAATTAGGAGTAGGCCCTACTGCGAAATTAGGCATGTTTGCTATAGCTCATATCCTATTGCCGATTTGCTTCATTGACTGACAGGACTGCCAAGTGGTGAAAGTTATATAGGTCTAATGCGTACCGAAGTATAGAAAAGTGTTTAAAATAGTTTTCTTAATTTTTTCAAGGTACCCAGGCTACGTATTAATAATGAGAGGGATTATAGCGTAGAAAGTGAGCATCCAGTACCGGAAAAAGTCTTCTGACGAATAAACTGTATTGTGCACTCTGCTGATTGTTAATGCAAAGGAAATAACGTATATTTCCGCAGATAAGACGATAGTTGAATCATAAAAAAAAGGCCCAGAAAATCTGGGGTCGTCTTATAGGAGAGATACAAAAAAAAATAGATTGAAATTTATATAAATTAAAACCATTATAAAATTATGTATTCTGAAGTCATGATTATGCCTATTATCTGTTACGATGTTAGGTAGCATTTGCGGCCAAACGCAAGCCCCGAAATAACGCGAATTTCGTAAATAAAACCAAAATCGCCATAATCTGAGAGATAAAACATATTTTTTGTATTTTTTTCATTTTCCCTTATATAGGCTACCGGTACGTGTATCACACGACTCAAGCACATTGGGAGTAGGCTATCGTTCTGTTCCATTGTGGTGCGACTGAGCTCGGTGGTGCCATTTTGAAAAAAAATCGAGGAAGCTTTGTTCCGATAAAGATAGCCAACAGTCTTTTTCACTAACAATAGTTAGTTTGCCCTAATTTATACTACCCACCCTATGGATATAATAGTGGATGGTTGGCAACATTTTTGCGATCAATCAGAAACAAAAACGAAACTCTTTGAAATTGTTTTGTAAACATAAATTCATAGGCTGTTGATAGTTTGGGGGGTCGTCTTGCAGGACAGATATATGCTAAAACTATAATAAAATGTTGATGAAAATGTATACTTCGTCTTATCTGCGGAAATGAACGGCTGGTATTTCATAATAATACCTCGTTAACAAATACAGAAATTACGATTTTCATGAGCTTCTGCAAAGAAAAAGTTGGCCAGTTTTGCCAGTATGTACGGTAGGCCTATATGGGATGGAAGTGGAAATAAAAATACACGCCTAAGTAGATTGTATTTACCCGGTGCGTTGGTAGCAGTGAAAGCTAATTATGAATCTCCAGCAGGCAATTTTCTCAGATCTCTACGACGTGTAGTCTGTCTGTTGTGTAAATACCAAATGGGTTCTCACTTTAATAAAAGAAATTGCTAAACCCTTAGGGAGAATGTCTAGAAAGAGCAATATTGTAGTAATGTTATTTCCTTACCAGAGCCAGTGCTGCAATGTAGAAAAAGATCATGATAAACTTTCTGCTTACTGCTTTAATTACTTAAGAGATCCTTCCAGAGTTGGCAGCTAGAATTGACGACTCAGGCCTATGTTCTAACGGGTAGTATAAGATTTAATTGAATGTCGAAGATCATATAGATTGTTGATCAACTGAATTTTGACGATCATATTGATTGTTTAATCTTGAGAGTATTTTAGGAGAAAATGTTACTGTACAATAACAGTGAAAACCCATCATTAAATTAATGTGCCACACAATACTGTATATGACTCAAATGTATTTCACTGATGTAATAAAAAAAGGGCAGATCTGTCCGCTGTAAATATAACTCTGGCAGGCTCAGATGAGCAATGGACGTAAAGCCTAAGGTCATAGGTCGCAATCTCAGAGTCAAAGGAATTTTTCTTTTAAAATAGAATTTTCTGTTGTTTCTCGCTGAATCTTGATATTGTTTACGATCATGTCCAATGTTGATTATCAATATGATGATAAAGACGATAAAAAATTGATTGCAATTTAATATGCTTTATACATACAATATGCACTTAAGGGGACACTCCACTTAGGAACTTTCATTAAAGAATAACTATTTCACATCTTTTGAATGTATATTTCCATATCGTCAAAGAATTTAGTTGTCTATGTCTAAAGACATAAATATGTCTAAAGACATTTAAGAGGTGCTTGACAGTTGTCAAATTCGACTTTACTTTTTTTCTAAATAGTGAAATATAGTGTTCCTTTTGTACTCATTTCTAAATAATTAAGACGTAATGTATAGAAGAGTTTTTATTATTTAAGTGATTATTTTATTAAATAAATTTATATGATTGTGAATCTAGATATAACGCCATAAAATATCATAGGCCTACGTCTGATCTAAAAATGGGTAAAGAAAAGGAAACATTTCCAAGAAAGCTAAAACATAAGAGCAATAAACAAGACGTTGGAAACTCATTTTCCCTTAGGTTTGATTTTCTTGTTTTAATGCCATTCTTGGTGCTAGATATTAATACATTTTATTGAATTTTTACAGCAAATAACTATGAGATACTGCAAAGTTTTGTGCATTTATGACTATTTCTACATGGATTTTATGAAAAATCGGAAGTAAATAAATCAATTACTTGAAAATATGTGCTTTGAATATTATCTAAAAATTTAAATGTTTATAAAAATTATATTTTTAAATATCGCCGTAAATAATTAAAAAAGGAGAAAATTAAGTCAGGAAGTCCAAACTTTGAGAATTGTTAGTTCTTCATATGATAACGCATTGTACCAAAGTTTCGTTCTACTCGGTGGATATAAATATTTCTTCAATGTGTTCATATAAAAACATGCAATTGCATAAAGTTTCGAGCTCTAGTGATTTTATATATTTTTTTTTCGGAACTCTCAGCTTAATTAAATGGAGAACACTTTACCACCAAGACTCAGAGAAAACTATCCTGATTTCCGGGACTTCAACCCTTGCTGTCAAGTGAAAGATTTGGCAACTTAGTACTCCGCCACCATGGCTCCCTAATTCAAACCGAGTGGAAGGGGTGATCAATGAAATAACGAGGCGTGAAGCCTCTCGACCCTGACCTGACGGGAATCCTAGGCTTCATGACCTGTGCTTTCGACAAGGTCATTTACTGTTATAAGTTTTAAACAAAGTTAAATAAAATTCTTACATTTGGATCGCAAAATTATAAAAGTTTACTTTTACTATAGTATTTAGAGATTCAAAGAAGAATAACGGATGGGAAGAGAATTATAGGAATGCTAAATTCAATCTTATGGAGTAAAAGTATTTTACATAGAACTAAAAAATTAATATATCAGGCATTATTACAAAGTACAACATTATATGGCGCTGAAACTTGGACCATGAGTAGACAACAATCAAACAAATTAATGGTATTAGAAATGGATTTTTGGAGGCGTTCAGCAAGAAAATCCAGGAAAGAAAAAATTCGGAATAATAGAATAATATGGGAAATAATGCAAGTTGAAAAGAATATTTTGGAAATTGTAGAAGAAAGAGGCTTGAAATGGTATATGGTCATGTACTCATAATGACAGAGGATAGAATACCCAAGAAAATTTTGGATTGGAAAGTAGAAGGAAAAAGAAGAAGACGGAAGCCCAAAGAGTGCTGGATGGATGGGGTGAAAAGGAGTATGGCGAGAAAAGGATTAAGTGAAGAAGATGCTATGGACAGGGACTTATGGAGGCAAAAGATTGTTGTGGGATGAAGGAAAACTATTGTACTGTGGAATATTCCTTAAGAAAAAAATATATCTTTGACTCTACTTTCTGCCTTCTTCATACCTAACAATGCATAAATTATTTGTTCTTCTGAAGTACATAATATAATTCATTCCACAGTCAGATTAGTCATATGAATCAACCGGAAGTGAGTGAATAAAAAACATATATTTAAGAACAATCACATACTCTGAAGAGTATCCGAATGCACATCTAAGCTGGATTTTTAAATTTTTGCTTTCGTTCACGAATTTATGAGCGAAAAAAATGGCAAATGGCAGAAAACCTTGGTTTTGCGTTATCCAAGCACCAGTTTTTACATGCATTTAAAACGTATTAAAAAGTTAAAATATATAAGGACAGTCAAGATTATTATATAAGTATTAGTTCAAATGTAGTAGCTTGTCTTTTAGAGAGAAAAAACTAAAAACTAAATTTTTATTGAGTGGATCATGTGTAAAATGGGCAAGGGGAAGACGTCTGCATAATACAAAAGGGGTTTTGCCGAGGTCATTAACGGTTCATTAAAACCTAATTCGCCCATTATTATCCTTGTATGATTTCACGTTGTTCATTAAGAAACATTGGTTCATAATGGAACTTACCTTTCATAGAAACGTAATCCGTAGAGCAACAGGGTTATTTGCTTTTTAAGAGCGAGATCTTATTGCATGGGTAAGATGTGTGCTCGTGGGAATGGACCTTCCAATGTGGTCAGGCCCGACGAGAGGCAGGAGCAGCCGGGGCTACAGCCCCGGGGCCCGGGCCTCAAAGGGGGCCCGGCCGACCAGGTTTTATTTTTTACTTTCTAAATTTACTCTAAAATAAAATTGGTTATAAGTCAATAAACAGTTTAAGTTTTGTTTTATGTGTTTATTTTATCTGCATTTTCCTGTCGTATAACAATGACACGGAATTAATCAGTTAATCTGAAACGGATTATTCTTGAAGGAAAATTTCTGTTTTTGAAAAGAAGAAGCAGAAATCCTTTTGGACTCAACAGTAGGTCTCACTAACGTTCGGCATTTAAAATCATAATTTTCAAAAATTAAACTGGTAGATAGAGATAAAATTGTTCCTAAATAGAATATTTTAAGGTAATTTTCCGTTTCGTGCCTGGCATCAGTTAATCGATTTGGTCCAACATTAATTGGTCCCATGGGCGTTATAAATGCTATTGCCAAGTTTCATGAAAATCTGATAAAGCGTATTTGAGTTATCGCGCTTACAGACATACGGACAGACAGACAGACAGTTCCTGTCTACCAGACATTCTCCTAAAGTACAGGTACACTTCTGGCACTTAATCCTTTTGTTGCATAGCCTACATTATAAAGGGTGAGTTGGGTAGTGAATTTAATATTTGACGGGGGCCCGGGAAAATGTTTCCCTGGGTCCCTTGCTTTCTTTCCAAGGCCCTGAATGTGGTAATATATTATGCCCCACTACCAAATTTCTTTCTACTGCTACAATTAAATCGCTGAATACAGTTTTCATGTTACACAAAAATGAACGGTGCAAAATATGTTGCACAAACTTCCTCACACATAGGCCTATAGGTGTTAAGATCTGTATTATTGAGATGTTTTATGTTGTCAAAAGAAACTGGTATGTACCATTCAAAAATTAGTGTACAACCTCCACGTTAAATAGATACTGCATTTCACAGCAATAAGCTAATTTAGTTTTGTTACAATGTGAAAAAAATTATATTATTCTTATTTTAACTAATGTTATATGTTATGACATCCTGCACTGAAGTCTACTTTATTATTTTTTTTCTATCGCGAAACCTATTAAATTTTTGTATGTCTATGACAAAAAATATTCATTTTCTCTCTATATCTTTACTGTTCAAGGATATCATGCATCGCTTTCTGCAATTGGAGATAATTTACAAAAATTGAAAATGGACAAGAGTAAACTACCCATAAGTAATTTTTACAGATAAAAGAATACAGCGATTTCATTGCTCATAGATGTTTCAAAATTTACAATTTATTAAAATAGTTAGTAATTTCTTTTAAAATTTATAAAAAAAAGTTTTCATGAAAAGCTCCATTAGTAATTCAGTAACAGAACCCAAATTGTGGACGGTTTGATAAAATTCTCACAAGAGTCCTGTTTTGTTACATACTCAATAATCACTGATATTTAAAGAGAGTTTGTCATACAAAATTACTAAACGAGCACCTTAAAATTGTAAATTTAGATGTTCATTTATTCAAAAATAATTTGTGGAACATTACTGCCTTATAGAATCTGCTAGATTGCAAGAAAACGAATAAATTTATAGAGAATATTTCATTCATACGCCGCGTGCTTGATACTGACTATAACGTTTGGCATTTTCTCGGCTATTGACCAGTCACAATCGTTTATTTAATAATATCCTCCCTTAGGGTTGCAAGAAACGCCAAGAATGCAATTTTATGTGACGAAATGTCAGATCATTACTGGAAACGTAAGACGTCACATTCTGCCAGTGATCAGAATGAAAACACATTACTTTATGTAATATAACTTGTTTAAAAATAATGTAAATCTGTAAAGACAATTTCTATTCGATGAATTTAAGTTGGAAAATATTTGGTGATTGGTACAATCAATAATATTTTTAGTACTTTTAGATTTTTATTTATGTTTTCTTATTTTTATTTTGAGGTAATATCAGTTATATATTTGGGTGTGATTATATATCGTATGGTTTAATTTTTATTAAGAATTTGGATTTGGGTTTGTTTTCACTGCGTTCTTATTCGCCGAATCGATTAATCGACTGTCCATTCATTTAGTATGCCGTGATTTCACAGTAGACAGAATATTGACAAAACAGTAAGAAAATAATGATTTACAAAACCCGTTACATTTTATACATAGAATAGTCTTAATAAATCCTACTCGATATTACGAGTTTCTTCAGATTGTTCAGTTATGTTGTGATCTTTTTAGCTGTTAATATTTTTATTGCTAAATGTTTAATTTTATTATGATGGATGGTTGGTTTGATTTCTTTCTGCTTTTCGCCCGTTTTCAGGGGGCCTTGCATTCTCTTCATTATTTTTAAGGACAGTTGAATTTCTCTACAATATGTTTTTTATATTGTTAGCTTTCTTCTTTTCTTCTTGTTTCAAACATTCCTTCTTCGTCTTCGCCATTTTTAAATCCTCTTAAAGGATCATTGTCCATATCTGGACTTAACTAGCAGTGGTTTTTTAACGTCATAATTCCTTATTCTTCGCTTCCTGCAAGTTAAGGCTTCTTTATAATTGATATTAATTGCACAGAAGCAATTTTTCACATTTATTCGTCTCAGAAAAGGCTGGATTCGTTTAGTGCTTCCACCAGGCATTTCTACATGAATTGACTATCTTGATTATGACCTGATTTGGACTTCAGGACTATTTTTGAGGTAATATTAGCTACGAAAGGAATCTTATTACCTAGTGAGTGCATTAAAGCTCTAAAATTATTTCATACAGCTAATAATATTAAATTGATTTTATTGCAACGTAGCTGTATCTACTTTAACACGCAATATAAATTCAGTAACATTATTATTGCGTATTATTTGGTGAATTAAAATATCACAAGGTTGACTGTGAACCTTAATACGGCATATAATTGGTACATGTGTGTATTTCATTGTTATTCACATAATTTTATTTGGAATATTGACTCCAAAGGTCCTCCGGAATTGTTATTAAATATATTTTTAAATCAGCAAGCTCTTTCATTTACTGGCGGAATCAATCATCCCTGCTTATAAGAAGACTTCAAGACGTCGATGAGATTTCCAACGAGTGTTTGTGATTCAAGAAGATCAAAGTGTCAGTGTTATCTCACCTATGGTTTATTTAGCTTATAACCTTGTTATCGTTCATTCTAAGCGAAATGTATAGCGTGTGTACAATCTTTATCACCCTTAATTAATTTAATTGTTTTTACAGTCCACTGTCAACGCACGTTAAACATTTTTTGGTCCTCCGGGCCGGATAGAACCACAATATTGTAACACGCATTGTAAACCTACACTCGTTCTATTCCGCCCGTAGTAAACTTTATTGAGATAATTCAAGCTGTTGGTGTTCCGCAATTCATGCTGTTTGAACACAAATATCATTCAAGCAAATAATTGACTTATTTGAAGCACAATTGACATTCCTGACTTCAGTCAGTTTGAAGTTTCTTATTGAAAAGGTAATTTTAATCTCATATTAAGTGCTTCTGCCTCCGTGTTTTAATCTGCACGTGTGAGGCCTAATATTCAGACAACAGCTCTTCAAACTAATTTGTAAAAAGGGTTTGATATTATTTACATAATTGCACTCACCTTTGTGAATCCATGTACACACACATTATTGTCACATTTTGTCTAACCGCGGGCAACTAACTTTAGTGCTCAATAAGCTCTCAGTGCGGTCAATTTAAGTCATAAACAGTGAATCACGTTAAGTCGAATACTATTTGAACAATCAATTGTCAAATCATGACTGACGTAGAAGGCACCCTTAAGACTTTAAAGGCAAAAAGAACACCTATTAAGTCGAGAATCACTCGCAAAGTTAATTATATTCTAGACTGTGTTATCAATGAGGAAACCTCTCCTCAAGACCTTCTTGAGCTTAAGATTGATTTAAGCAAGCTTGAATCTGAATATAACAGAGTCCAGTCCGAGATCAATGAACTAGCCTTTTCTGAATCCGAAGATGCCTATATGGCAGAAGTTGAGAAAACCATACAAAAGGCCATCTCTCATATTAGCAAGCAGATTAATGCTTTCAATAAGTCTCGAGCGGCTGAAGCCAAGGCCGAAGCTAGAGCTGAAGCGGCTGAAGCTAAAGCTAAAGCTGAAGAAGCCGAAGCTAGAGCCAAGGCCAAAGCCGAAGCTATTTTTAACCTTCTGAAAAATCAATTCATGATTCAAATTCAAACAGTATCTGAATTTGAAATTTTGGACAAGATATCCTATCAAGAGGCCATTGTTCTTAAGTCGAGCCTAGAAAAATTGTCAGATAGATATGAGGTTGAAAGTCTTCAGCATCGTAACATTTACGATGAAGAGGCTGAGTTTCAAGAGCGCCAGCTTCAGTCAGAATGTTCAAGGGCTTTAGCTTATATCAATTCTTCAATTGCAGATGCAAAACTGTTATATGAGCCGAATCAAGAGCAGAGCTCTAATCACAACTCTTCTTTGTCTGCACCTTTACCGAACTTACCTAAATTGCCTGAAATTAAGCTACCAAGTTTTTTAGGCGATCCTAGAGCTTGGCTTGAATTCAGGGATACATTTAACTCATTAATTGTTCAGCACAGTCATATATCCAACATGGATAAATTTCAATATCTAAAATCTTGTTTATCCCCGGAGGTAATGACTGTAATTCAAAATATCCCGGTCTCCAATGCCACCTTTGATGTAGCTTGGAAGACTTTAGCTGAAAGATTCGATAATGACAGGTTAATTGCCAACACGCATTTGGATAACCTTTTTTCTCCACCGCCCCTTAAAGGAGATTCTGCAAGCTCATTGCAACAATACTTAGATCATTTTTCAAGTACGGTTCATGCATTGAACGTACTAAATACTGATGTTCCTCTGTCTGACTTAATTATTTCACGTATCATTGTGGATAAGCTCCCAGTAGAATTAATTAAAGAATGGGAATCTTCAATTAAGTTAGGAAAACTTCCCAAGTTGCAGGAATTATTCAGTTTTTTGGAGTCTAGGGTTAGGGTGCTGCAGATGACAGAATCGGTTCTGAAAGGTCAGTCCGTCAAGCCCTCATCTGCTCTTTCTGTCAAGGCTAACCTCTCCGCTCCTAGAGCGAAATGCAATTATTGTAGTAAATCGAATCACACTATCATTTATTGTGACGCCTTTAGATCGCTGAATTATTCATCCCGCGATCAATTCGTGAAAAATCACAAACTTTGTCGTGTTTGCCTTAACTCAAATGGTCACACTTCGAGCTGTAACACTTTTAGATGTAGACAATGTCAAGGCAGGCACAGCAACTTATTGCATGACCCTTCACGGCCAAGCAATTCTCAAGCCATAAATACGGCCAATATCATGTCTGCCAGCCAGTCACGGCAGAAATGTCTTTTACCTACTGCTAGCGTGATAATTTTAAGTAACAATGGCAGTGCCGTACAGGCCACAGCTCTAATTGATACTGGATCAGACTGTAATCTAATTACTGACAGATTATTCAAGCAGCTTGGTTTGTCGCCATCGTCTCAATGTACGTCTCTTGCTGGTATCCTTTCTACCAATGCAAGCGTCTCAAGGCTTACAGAAGTCTCTATCAGATCTCAGGTTACGAATTGGCGCTATGATACAAAGGCCATTATAATTCCTGAGATCTCTGCTTCTAATTTCCCTAAAAACTTTGTTAATACTAGAGGTTGGAATATTCCTCCTAACTTACCCTTAGCAGACCCCAGCTTTAATTCTCCTAAGCCTATTGATTTGCTATTGGGAGTTGAGATATGCTCTCAAATCTTGGTATCTGGGCAGATATCTGCTCCCAATTTGCCTACTATTCAGAACTCCCAGCTAGGCTGGTACTTCTCCGGCAAGTTGCCTTCGTTCCCTCTTAAGCATCATAACATGCCTTCAATGCAGCGAAGGAAACGTTGTGAGTTGAATAGGTCTTCATCAAATAGACCCTTTAATTACGCTGAGTCTTCTGTGAATTGCTCAGCCTTCATTACGTCTGATGAGGGTATCAGTAATCAGCTTACTCATTCACCCAAGACTTTGAAAACTCTTGTGGCCAATAGAGCCGCTGATATTCAGGAGACTACATCTATTAATTCTTGTTCTCATGTCGCCTCTAAGGAAAATCACGCAGATATTATTTCAAGAGGATCTTCTTCTTCAAATCTTTCTTCCTTGCAGAGACGTTCAAACTGGTTGAAGGCTATGCCTAATGTTACCATAGGTACGCCAGTTTTAATCATGGATGACAATATGCCTCCCTTAAAATGGGTTGTTGGCATCATAACTCAAACTCACCCAGGCCCAGACGGTCTTGTGAGGGTTGTCACGGTCAGGACTTCTACAAGTTATCTGAAACGACCTATCATTAAACTAGCCCCAATTCCCATTTATGACTCTCACGACTAAAGCAGTCGTTCATTTTTTCTTTGTTTAGTTACTTTTATTTCTCAACTTTTAGGATTTATTGGTGTTTTTGAAGATCCAACATAACTTCGCATTTCTGTTTGATTATTCCCTAGTGAATAATCGCGGGCAATATGTTCAGTTATGTTGTGATCTTTTTAGCTGTTAATATTTTTATTGCTAAATGTTTAATTTTATTATGATGGATGGTTGGTTTGATTTCTTTCTGCTTTTCGCCCGTTTTCAGGGGGCCTTGCATTCTCTTCATTATTTTTAAGGACAGTTGAATTTCTCTACAATATGTTTTTTATATTGTTAGCTTTCTTCTTTTCTTCTTGTTTCAAACATTCCTTCTTCGTCTTCGCCATTTTTAAATCCTCTTAAAGGATCATTGTCCATATCTGGACTTAACTAGCAGTGGTTTTTTAACGTCATAATTCCTTATTCTTCGCTTCCTGCAAGTTAAGGCTTCTTTATAATTGATATTAATTGCACAGAAGCAATTTTTCACATTTATTCGTCTCAGAAAAGGCTGGATTCGTTTAGTGCTTCCACCAGGCATTTCTACATGAATTGACTATCTTGATTATGACCTGATTTGGACTTCAGGACTATTTTTGAGGTAATATTAGCTACGAAAGGAATCTTATTACCTAGTGAGTGCATTAAAGCTCTAAAATTATTTCATACAGCTAATAATATTAAATTGATTTTATTGCAACGTAGCTGTATCTACTTTAACACGCAATATAAATTCAGTAACATTATTATTGCGTATTATTTGGTGAATTAAAATATCACAAGGTTGACTGTGAACCTTAATACGGCATATAATTGGTACATGTGTGTATTTCATTGTTATTCACATAATTTTATTTGGAATATTGACTCCAAAGGTCCTCCGGAATTGTTATTAAATATATTTTTAAATCAGCAAGCTCTTTCATTTACTGGCGGAATCAATCATCCCTGCTTATAAGAAGACTTCAAGACGTCGATGAGATTTCCAACGAGTGTTTGTGATTCAAGAAGATCAAAGTGTCAGTGTTATCTCACCTATGGTTTATTTAGCTTATAACCTTGTTATCGTTCATTCTAAGCGAAATGTATAGCGTGTGTACAATCTTTATCACCCTTAATTAATTTAATTGTTTTTACAGTCCACTGTCTACGCACGTTAAACACAGATAAATTTATAAAAACTCAAGGGATTATATATCGGTATATAAAATATATCGATAATATATCAATAAACTCGTATCCTCTCGTGGGATTACCTATGATAAAGAAATTTGGAAAACATCTGATTGGAATGGTCATGGTCATGAGTTGAAATATACAAAGAACATTATTCGCCCTAAAGGAATAAAAAGTACATCAATAATTCATAAAAGTGCCTGGAGATGTTATAATAGAAAAAAAGACGGAGGAAATGAATTATTAAAACAAACAATGTACCATTTAAACAAAGCAATTACTGTATACAAGTTAGCATGATGGATCAACACACCAAAAATAAATAGATTTTTCATTAGGCTACGTAAACAACCTGTTAAATTCATGAAGTAAATATTCATAGAAACAATATGAACATACATGTATTCTGTCATAGGTAAAGTGATCCCTATACAGGCCATGGAGGCCCAGAGGGTTCCAGGAGGTTGAGGCTCCCAGATTTTGGACATTCGGCACATGAAGGTGGTAAGGTTGTCAGCCTTACGCACCGGCCGCCTTTACCCCAGGATTGCTCCTGGTACTCATTTCTGTTAGAGGCTGAGTCGACCCCAGGGCCATAGTGCCACCAGAAGGATTAGGCCAATTGAAAAATCTCAACGACCTCATCGGGAATCGAACCCGCGACCTTCCGGTTTGTAGCGCAGCGCCTCAACCACTAGGCTACGGCGTACCCCCTGTATTCTGTCATACTTCTCTAAATTTTGTATTGTTTTAAGTAATTATTTAGTATAAGTTTTTCTCATATATAGAACTGAACCACCCCCGAACACAAGCTCTGCTTCTTCGGGTGGTGTATCAACTTTTTATGTATATTTTTCGTGTAATTTGAAACAATAAATTGTAATTGTAATTGTAATCATAATGCCGAAAACCCTCAGTTTCAAATAGAATACAAAACGCTGAGAAAACATTTCTTAATTTCGACGTAGATTCAATGCGAATTATCTTTGGATGTGAACATGAACTTTAAACATTCTACAACACATCCGGATCATGAAAACAAGGAATCGAAGGAGTAATACAGACCCGTGACTGGTGAAAAATTAATTGATTTTAGCAACAAGAAAACAATATAAGATTTGAAACTCTGACGGTGCTGATTACTTAGGATGGATTCTCGAATTCCAAACACATTCCTGAGGAAGGCCACAGAGTTAGGATGGCCGAAAGCTCGAACCTAATAACATTAACACGGTTGATAAGTGGAGAAGCCATCTTAAGAAAACAATGCTTGAGAAGTTGGCAATTATAGCAGGATGGACAGGATTAGAAGTTTCATTCCTCTTGTTTGCAAATAATATTTTTGCATTCTGAAGAAACAGTTCTCAGAAAAGCTATTAGAGTTAGGGTTACGCATCTTAAAATAGGATTTCTTTATTAAGGGTTTTCTCATGAAATCGCCACCTATCGACATCAACCTGCAAGCACGAACGACAATTCGAACATGGAAGCCTTGTTCAGCTGAAGAAAACTACCCAGAGGACAAAGGCTTTGCTCGAAATTTCTTATCTGCGCGTAGAACTACCTACAACTGTGAGGAGTTGTTCTTGGAGTTCAAAATATCAAAACATACATACAGACAACTTGAGTGGTCAATATTTTACACAATATTAAAGACTCATAATTTGACAAAATTTATTTATGAATTAAAAAAGTTCCATACTTTTCGCTAAAGAGTACTTAAGTAAATTCAGCAGCGTATAGACTGCAAAGAACATTTCATTTTTAAGTTTTTCATTCTGACAAAATGTGCTATTCCGATCCAAAGAGGTTCAAATTTTGACAAACTATATGAATTTCATGATCCAATCATTCGGAAATCCCTGGTATAGGCCTACATCACAACTAGGAGTATAATGTTTGGTGAAATAAAACGAATGACTTTAGTTTTTATTTCCTTCAATTTTGGTAATTATTTCTGAAATAAGTTGTTTTGTAGACTAAATGTAATAGCTATTACATTTGACATTTTAAAAGTTTACTCTTTTATTCAGTAATACTCTTATATATATTTGTGAAATACAACAAAAATTATTACATAACACTATTTATAATGAAAATAAAATATAGTTTCAGAGTTGAAAAGCAAAACATAATTAATTACAGTAAGCCTTAAGTAAGGAATTTTTAGATTTTAGATCATATCTGTGATATTTAAATTTTCACTTCAATCTAGGTACTATTATTTGTCTCCCTTTGTCCACATTGTGGGAAGTTTTTGTTAAAAAAAATAGCCATTTACAAATTGAAGTGTCAACCACATTCCAAATCTGTTGAATTCCACATACCAATCATTGACGTAATCGGTCATAAGTGTAACTTCTCGGCAGTTATAGACACAGCATAACAGAAAAACAAGTTATTAGGAAATAAAAACAAAAGAAAAAACTAACAACTACAATAAAAATAATAAATTTCTTACACATTTCTCAATATTTTTTCCTGGAGGGGGTATTTCGCGCTTATTTACATATTTCGTGAAATCCAACAATCTTGGCAATATATTGCCTACATGATTTTTAATTGTGATATTTTAAGCAACTATAGGCCTAGAGCTAAATATAGCTAAGGAAAGCTGCTTTGTAAAATTTTTAGCTTAAAGCTGTTACCAAAAATACAGTCCCTAACCATAATAACCTTTTAAGCGAGGGAGAGTAATAGATTTGATGTTTTGTCTTAATTTCAACGTGCATATGACTTCTAACTGGAAGCAAGAGTTGTTCATGGCCGGCAGAAAGTAGCTCGCATTTTAACAGTTCCTGCGATTGTTTTTTTACGACCTCCTTGCCTCATAAAAACTTCCCACTTAATTCCTCCTAATACCTGCAGGCCATCTTGCCTCGGCCCTTCTGAACGCACAGAAATTGCGACGGCTATGTTTAAATGTTAAACTCAGCATAAAAGGCAGCACGTATGCTTTATCAGAATTCATAAAGACTGTAGTTATCTTTGTTGAATATAAAACGTATGCATGAAAATAACGATTAGGGGTATGCAAAAATATATTAAAAGAGTGGACATAGTGGTATTCGCAATTAAGATATACGAGGGCCGTCCACAAAGTAAGTTTCCCTAGGGCCACTTACACAAACAAAACAAAATTTCATGGAAATATTTATTGCAACAGATGTAGCAAGTGTTCAGCTATTTTTCAACATATTCGCCACAGGAATTGAGAGATTAGTCATACAGAGGAAGTATCAGTGCAATTATTGGTATAGACTACCTAATAGAATTGTAGTGCCACAACGCCTAAACGAACCACCGTAACTTAGAAAAGCGACGTTATGTACAACTAATTATCAACAAGAAAGCCGATCATAAAATGTGTACTGGGTTAGAAGCAAAAAATGTTAAACCTAACCTAACCTTAATTTTACAATGCATAACATTTGTCAGAAAAAAAAGACCGTACTTCCCCGATATAACAGAGATCTGTTTATACCTATATAATGTAGTTATTAAATACCAATTATTGTTAAAACTATACACTATTATATACATAATAAGCTATACAATTAAATAAATCTTTGATTCAAATCTTGTTAAGAAAATTGCGTTTTCAATAGACATTTTGAGTAACCGGCAATATATTTTATATAACTGTATTAATAGAAGGTAGTAATGAAGTACAGTCAAGAAAAATTACGTAATCTGAACAAATGTATAACACAACTGTTTACAATTTGTTGTAATAAATATGAGTACTACAAATTTCAATTATGGTGGAAGAAAGTTAGCTATATTAATTTCATGTTACCCTATAGAACTATAGAATATAGCCTATTTATAAAAATTAGAGTGCTCAATCTAATAAAATTATTGTTATATAATTTTAAGACTAATATAAATGTATAGTCGCCGACAAGATTTCCTACATTATACTTTTATTGTAAACTGCTATTCTGAAGTTTTAGCAACTTCGTTTAGGCGGCCTATTAACTGAATTAATGAGTTGCTGTGAAAACAAAGTGTTTCTTACCTGTTTTGAGACTTGTTCCGCACCGCTTGTTAGGAAATGTTTCTGCATTAAATTCGGCGCCAACAGCTGCCTGTAACAACAAAATTAAAAATAAATGACGACCTCAAGCAAACAACTTCAAAGAGAAGTCAGTTTTAATTATTCAATTAACTTTTCGTCATACCAGACCTTTATGTGAAGTAAATGTCTGCTCAGGTGAATTCAAGTCAATAACCTTCCCTTTTGAATTGCTTTAGTGAAAAAATAAATTACATCTACTTCAACGAACATGTTTAAACAAAGACGTATTAATATTTCCATCGCACAAGATTGGGATATTAATAGAAGAAGCTTGGAAGATAAGAACATATTTTGTTATGTATTAATGCTGTAGGAAGATGTTAAGAGTGACTTTTGTTACGCAATAGTACATTATGCAACAGCCTGCAATGACATTTATAAAGACACGAGCATGCTGCACTATAGTGCTTTCACGTTCGCCAGAGGTTTCAAGGCCACAACTTCTCACGTCTAATATGCCCCCACTGATAGCAGTCAACAGTATTCCCCTTTGCGCAGAGGAGCGCTGTCACACACACTCATACGACACCAAGGGGGAACTCCCTACTGGCTTGTCATGTGACTGGCATTGGAGGGGTATGATGTCATATGAGCACGGTAAGTGGGGGTATCATAGCCGCGTTACGTTTGGCCTTGAAACCTCTGGCGAATGTGAAAGGACTATAGTTTCATGATTTTCATGTTAAAGTGTCTTGATTAACACTACAGGCAGGTTGCATACGACTGTTTTTGTTCGACCATAATTAAACGAGTCGGCTGACCTCGGCAATCAGCTGTTAGTAAGTTCTCGTCCTTTGCGATAGTTGGCAGGTGATGGCGTGCAGGGAACTCGACGCTTCTTTTAGAGTTTTAACCTCAAATCAACGCAATTTACAAAACACAAAATGAACTCAATTTAGTATAGCTTACACATTAGTATTTAATTTTATTTTAAATATAGATTGGTTATTATGAAGTTTGAATTGCTAATTTCAAGGCTTGAAGACTGTTCAGTTTTCGATAATAATTCATGCAACAACAGTATTATAATGAAATTCTGTATCATAATTATATAATTATAATTTTTTACGTCACATTTAATAAGCACATTAACTTATAGTAACTTATGGTCGAACAAAAACGTCATTATGATAGCTGGCTTCATGAACAGTCATTAGGGCTAAATTCCTAATGAAACTGCCAGAAACTTGTGTTGAATAGGATACTCAGGTTCAACCGGCTTTTAAGCCTAAAAACGAAGGCTCTGTAAAAGAGAAAAGCTCTTCACATTATAGCCTATCACTTCATATCAATTTATACCATTTGAATGTTTATCTACAATAAAATTATAATTTAAAGATAATTGTTATTTTAACGCTAAGCATGCTGAAAGCTCTAATATTTTGTGAAACTTAACTAAATTCGAAGCATTTAATACTGTAATAGCGTCGAAGAATCCGTCAAGTGATAATTTCACCATTTGTGATGTATAAGCTCCTACTTTAAGTACCTTCTATAACATGGATCTTAACCCAACAATCTTATTCAGCAGTTGGCAATATTAAAATATTTTCTTGGCCACTATTTTTCCAAATCAATATTATTGATGGTTTACTACCATTGCCTTTTTTAAAAATTTCGTAGTAAACAGGAATATTTACAAATCAAAGCAGATGCGAGAAGATTTTCATAAACTAGATTACTGGTGACAAACAACCAGAAGGGAGAACAAACATTATTTAACACTTACACAAAGCAAGCTATATCAACTGTTACTAATTTAAGTGACGGTAAATACAATGATGTAACATGTCTATTGTTTTGTCATAGTATCTCGCACGCGGTTGGTGCGTCTTTTTCACCAACTCAGCTGTGAGCTTTTGTATTTTCAGAATAACCTGACTGCTAAAATAATACCGTGTTTTTAATATCGTAACTATTGCTATACGGTATTTAAAATGCTTCACCACACAAATAAATAAATATACATTATTTTCATATCTCCTTTTGTTCATATGCAGCTTTCATATACCCATACGCTGTTTTCAATAATTGTGTAAATTGTGTTTGATCATAGAAGCTACAGGCTAGAAGATGTTTCAGTGTTAAGTTTTTTGAATTTAAATAAAAAACAAGCGAACCTAGGTGTGATAAAACGATAGTGATAGAAATAAAACGATGAAATTATGACAATAGACACGTGCGATTAGTTGAAACTCCACATGTTCTGATTCATGACCTAAGTCCTAAATAGTAATTGAACTCAATTTTCATTGGGCAATTGAGTATTGATAAGCTTTCTCATTGGCTGAGGTCGCTGGTGGATGAGTTACCATGCAAACCCTTTCAGACAATATTGAATGCTTTTATTAATGATGATTACGATTGTTTTAAACAATTTAATATTATATCAAAGACTTGATAATGTATATTGCACATAAATATATTAATTGAAGAAAGATTTACTGCATAAGGAAGAAATACTCAAATAAAGCAAACTTTACAAAGCATACTTTGTCCCCTTTAATAATGTTACTCCATCATAAAATTTCTACTTCCAACCAACATATTAACTTTCAAATTTCCAGTCATATTATTTGTCACCTAAGCTCACACTGACTAGCAATAGTGGTAACATCATTATCAACTTTGTAACATGGTGAGGACAAAAGGAAAAAGTTCCGCGTAACGAACAGCAAGTTCTGTCGGAGCACGCCAAAATAACGACATTAGGTCCTTGGCTTGACAGGTTAGAAATAAGCTTCTTATATCCCCACGCACGTACGACACTGGACACAAATTAACAAAAGGGTGGAATGAAACGATGTTGAGCAAAACCTGCTCACAGTTTTAGCTGTTAAATATTAACTTCTAAAAGAGTTCATTTCAAGGCCCTTATGTTACATTGATTGGATATTCAGCTCGGCATCCCTTCGTTTACTATGAGGTCTCCAATAATTTCGGATTCTGCTCACAGCTTCCTAAACCAAGGCTCGTGAGGTTGGATGGGAAGTTATTAGGAAAGAGCAGAGGAAAGGAAGCAGATCGTGTCCTGGGAATACTAGAGGGATGAGAAGAGATTTGGTGGCTAAATACAAAAATTAATTTTGAATGTAAAGCTTAGCATTAAAGTGAAAATTGATTTAAGTGCACACAGCTTGTGACTATAAAGAAAAATCAACACAAAATATGAACATGAGTACAATATATCAGCATATTCACAGTTCAGACTCTTTCTTCTCAAGTGAATACATTATGGTAACTAATGAAATGAACTATTCTTCAGTTTGGTGTATTAGCACGGTTTATAAAATATTATTATAGCCCTGGGGTTCCACACCTTATCCTCTTGACGCCCCCATTTTGAGATGTGACAAGTCACTAAGCCCCCCTATAATTTTTAAATATTTTGAAGGGAAGAATGTAAACTAAGACAACATAACAAGCACAATATCTCTATATATATAAAAGGCTTTGTCCTGACTGACAGGAATCAACATACAGCCTAAACTATAACAGGTAGAGACTTGGAATTTTGATAGTACCTTCGTTTCATAATGTAGATGCTCACTAAGAAGGGATTTTGAAAATTTCTGATTCTAAATGCCAAAAATTAAATGTTAATATACTTAAGCCCTTTTTACATAGAATTATCGGAACAAATTCACAGAACATATTGTTGCCAATGGTATAGGTGGGTTTGGATTAAATGAAACGGATGTTTGACAAATTAGAGAAGGTATCATTACCTATATTAATAAAAGGAAGTGTCTGTCCTCCGTCTGTCTGTCTTCCGTCTGTCTGTCTGTCCGCGATGCCCAGCGAAATCTACTCAACGCAGAGATCTGAAATTTTATAAGTAGGCGGACTAAAGGGTCGGAATGTGCACCTCGAAGCCGGAATTTTAATTTTCGCCTCCGATCGTGAGTTATGAGTGAAAAACTGGCAGAAAACGTGCATTTTTTTGCGTTTTAGAAGTATCAGTTTCAGTAATAAATTTCAATATCAAATAACTTACAGATGGCTTTGGCTATTTTTGTCAACATACCTCATAGCCTACCTTGAAAATAAAAGCAACGCGATCGCTTGATTTTGTAAGTCCATCCTAGACGATTCATTTGTTTAGAGTGTCAAGGCCCACAGACATATGACATTTTCAACCTACACGGAAGAAGGATAATCAACCCTAAATATGGTCAAACATTGTTCGATTTGAACGAAACTATACAGGGGTTTTCTGGGCCAAGGAACTCGAATCTGAGGTCGCTTTTACCAGGGGACGCTACCTAATCGTGGAATGCACTCCACGTGATTTAGGTGTTAATAATTATAATTTGAAATAATTATCGCGGGGGAAGCCGCGGGCACATGCGGGCACATGCTGTTTGTCTGTCTGTCCACGATGCCCATCGAAATCTACTGAACGCAAAGATCTGAAAATTTAAAGATAGATGGACTGAAAGGTGGGCGAATGCACCTCGAAGCCGAATTTTTAATTTTAGCTTTCGTTCGCGAGTTATGAGTAAAAAACTGGCAGAAAACGTGATTTTAGCGCTGTCGAAGCATCAGATTTCAGTAATACATTTCAATGTCAAATCAATTGCAGTTGGCTTTGGCTATTTTTGTCATACCGTGGAAATAAAAGCATCGCGATCGCTTGAATGTTGTAAGCCCACGCTGGTCGATTCATTTGTTTAGAATGTCAAGGCCCGTAGACATATGAAATTTTCAACCTACACGGAAGAGGGATAATCAACATAGACCTAAATATGGTTAAACATCGTTCGATTTGGACGAAACTCACTATACAGGGATTTTCTGGGCCAAGGAACTCGAATCTGAGATAGCTTTTACCAGGCAACGATATCTAATCGTGGTATGTAATTCACGTGATTTAGGTGTTAATAAAATAATGATTTAACTATTATGCTCTTAATTTTTAATTCTTGAAATAATTATCGCGGGCGATCGCTTGATTTTGTAAGTAAATCCTGGACGATTCATTTGTTTAGAATATCAAGGCCCGAAGACATATGAAATTTTCAACCTACACGGAAGAGGGATAATCAATATAGGCCTAAATATGGTCAAACATTGTTCGATTTGGACGAAACTCACTGTACAAGGGTTTTCTGGGCCAAGGAACTCGAATCTGAGGTCGCTTTTACCAGGCGACGCTATCTAATCGTGGTATGTAGTCCACGTGATTTAGGTGTTAATAAATATAATGATTTAACTATTATGCTCTTAATTTTTAATTTTTGAAATAATTATCGCGGGCGAAGCCGCGGGCACATGCTAGTAATTCATATTATCTATATTAATAAAAGGAATTGTCCTCGATGTCCAGCAAAATCTACTGAACGCAGAGATCTGAAATTTTAAACATAGGTGGGCTGAAGGGTCGGAAAATGCACCTCGAAGACGGAATTTTAATTTCAGTTTTCATTCGTGAGTTTTGAGTGAAAAACGGGCAAAAAACTTGCATTTTTTGCGTTTTCAAAACATAAGTTTTCAGTTATACATTTCAATGTCAAATCAATTACAGTTGGCTTTGGCTGATTTTGTCATACCTTGAAAATAAAACTTTCGCGATCGCTTGAATGTTGTAAGCCCTAAATATGGTCAAACGTTGTTTTATTTGGACGAATCTCACTATACAGAGGTTTTCTGGGCCAAGAAACTCGAATCAGAGGTCGCTTTTACCAGACGATGCTATCCAATCGTGGTATGTAGTCCACGTGATTTAGGAGTTAATAAATATAATGATTTTACTATTATGCTGTGCTGGTAATTTTATTTACCCATTAAATAACCCAGGGGAGAATAACATAATGTAACCAGAAAAATCACTGACTCAGAACATTAGCAATTTATTTATAAAAATATAAGGTACAAATGATAAAGATCTATTTGAAAACTACAAGCTGAACAATTTAGTTAGAACTGGTTCGGTATACATCATTAATCAGAAAGGGGGCGTATCCGGATCGTTCCATCTCAAAAATAAATCAATGACGAAAATAAACTAAACGATAGAACAGCAGTGAACGAAAGAAAAACATCCTGGCGAGAAAGAAATTTAACCGAATAAAAAACTAGAATTTAATATAAAAATAAATAACTCGCCAAGAAAAGAAAACTTTAAGATATAACTAAATCAGAAACATACCTGAATGGATAGACGGAAACGAACCCGGACAGGGGTTCAGAGACGGCAAGAGATGTTCACGGAAAGGCTCCTAGCTGCAGACTGAAGGTCCGAGCTCAGAGCACACAAGTAGGTAGAGAAACGGCAAAACAAAACATTAGAACGCGCCCCGAAACACGTACACTTGTAAGATAAGCAAAGATAGAAGAAAACAAAAGAGCAGAGATGGAATGATACGAACGTAAACAAAAGCGTAAGTACCTGAAAACCAAATGAATTAAAATAAAAAAAAACATATGTGCAAAACAATACGGTACAATGCTCTTAATTTTTAATTTTTTAAATAATTATCGCGGGCGAAGCCGCGGGCACATGCTAGTGTTTAAATAAATCTATATTTTTACAAACATAATATTAAATGAAATAGTGAAAGTACTGATTAATCAAGTAACATTATTTACGAACCAGTTATTATGCCAGTGGGACGAACTGCTTTGCCTTGGTTTGACTTTGCATGTTTTGTTTCAAATTTGACAATGCATAACGGAGACCACTTTCGACATCTACTGTTTCTACAGCGAGTCCCATGCAAGAGTTGGCCGATCATGCGGGTTTCCGCGTCGCGTCGGCCCCTGCTCTAACTTTCGGGTTATCATGTGAAATATCTACACAAATAAACCCGCGAACGGTGTAATGATTCAGATTATCACATTTAGTTGGAATTACAATAAAAATAACCACGTACCTCATCACAAGAGATGTTGGAAATGTTCTCTTCTTGCATCCACACAACACTGGCATCTTTTCAGGAAATTTTCTTTCACGCACATAAGTTCAGCTTACGAGATAAAGTTAATTTCTCTTGTGATGTTGTCTTTAAGTTCTGCTAATGTATGGGAAATTGACCTATACACTTTATTTTTAAAGTTTCCCCATAAATAATAATCACATACTGTTAGAAGAATTTAAAGACAATATCACAAGAGAAATTTACTCTATCTCGAAAGTTGAATTTATGTGCGTGAAAGAAAATTTCCTGAAAAGATGCCAGTGTTGTGTGGATGCAAGAGGAGGACATTTCCAACATATCTTGTGACGAGGTACGTGGTTATTTTCATCGTAATTCCAAATGTAAATGTGAGAACTTGAACCATTATACCGTTCGCGGCTTTATTTGCGTAGATATTTCACCCGATCGCTCGGGAGTTAGAGCAGGGGCCGCCGCCAACTCTTGCGTGGGACTCACAGATGTACTGTTTCGCGACATGTACATCTACAACGCTGTTTTGCTTTGGTTACAGTGGAAGTTGAGAATTCTGACGCACATAAATATGTGGATGAAAATTTCACAATAACGGTCATCTTTGACTATTTGAGGATAAAATGCAAAAGGATTTATTCAAAAGTACTGCAGATAGTATTTAAGACTGTAAAATAATGTACAGGTAAGGGGGAAAAAAGCGGACCGACTCTTTTAGCTGATATCAGAGTTTTGTGATACGTAAATAAATGTAAGAGATGTAACGGAAACTTTGTTTTCACAAGCAATGCAAATTACGTGAAATTGTTTCTCAATTCAAGCAATGTTAATTTCAATACATTCCCTGCCATCCTGTGAATGCCGCTAGGTATGCGCAGTGGCTCATATCGGCAACTTAGATATTTTAGTTGGTCCGTTTTTTTCCCCTACCTGTACAATATCGTTCAGCTTGTATACTAAAATTTTACTAATTCCAAATCGTTCTGCGCCTCCCCTAAGACTGTTAAATGCTCCCTAACGGGGCGCGGCGCCAGGTTGGAAATGCCTGCTTTAGCCACTGAAATATTAATTTGTCATTCTCTAGTCTTTGCACTTCTCTATAATCGTCGAAACTTAGAGCTATGATCGATCTTATAGGAAATGTAGTTATATACTAAATAGGCCTATAATAAATAATGATACATTTAGAATGAATAATCTTCTTTATGTTTTACATATTGTTCCTTCTTCACAAACATGCTATGCTTCTGAAATGGTACAAATTTAGGATGTTCTAGATAAATGTTTTTCAATTACGTTACTCTGATATTTATTTTTTCAAAAGAATTCTTTACATTACATATGATAACTGAAGTCCTAAATTAATTAAGGGTAATCATTGGTAGGTAGAATTTCGTTAGACAACTAGTTATTGTTTACACAATGGAAACATACATTTGTTTTCTTTTTATGAAGATTATTCAAGGAACCGGGAAGTAATATCTTAGAATTAGATAACATTAACATGTAACCAACGCCCTCTATTGACCAGAACAGTGGGCAGTACCTCTGCATGTGATTTATCAGATACCATGTCATAATAAGAGAAAGCAAAAACGGAAGTTATGAGGAATATAATAGAATCTGCACTAGCCGGGTACACGTCATGTATATTAATGTCCATTGTCCATGCTTCTCTCCTTCTCACTCACACTCTGTCTGTCTCTCTCGCTTCCCTCACTGCCTGGGCCTATCTGCTTCTCACTCTTTCAGCTTCACCATAGGAAACTTCAGCAATTATACAGATAAGAGAGGGGTATCATGCTGATGGTGCCTCTAAGTCATATTTTAGACTGGATGGACATTATTTTGAAATCTTAAAGAACGAGGGGGTCATTACTGAACATTTTCACAGATTTGGTAATAAATTTGATTTATGGCATCAAAAAATAAATATCCCTGGTAATCACGACTGCTTGAAAACATGAAAGTTGTTCTTGAATTTTCAAAAGAAAATCAATATATCTAGTGCCTTGATATTTATTTAATGAGGAGAATAAATAAAATAGACCTAAACTACGCCATATTGAGCCAATGAAATTGAAAAAAATTGGCAGAACCAAATTCATTTTAGCGGTAATCAATGCCGAATTGATACTAACAATGCATATACTTTTGGGATCGTGGGAAGTGCAATGCCCTGTCTTACAGGTTAAAATTATTCTTGGAACACAAATTTATAAGTTTAATTTATTTATTTAACCTGACGGAGTAAAGGCCTTAGTCTAAGATCTTCTCTAAAGTACAGCCATACAAAGATTATACAACTTAATTACAAAGATAATTCAACTGACAAAAATACAAATGAAATAATACATTGAATAAAAATAAAATAAAAATAAAAATAAATGAATACATTGACTATAAATACAGAAAAACTCCAAAATATTTACTTATTAACACCTCCCTTAACCTGCTAAATTTAAAAAAATTAAAACAACAAGATGAACGAAATCTTGTGTCATTTCTCATTTCAACTTTTGCTTTTGCTTTAACATTTTAAAAGGCCGCCACTAAACGAGGGGTCAATGGAAATCCATGGTATAGCGATACATTATAGTATATTCCTTACTACAGGAAAGGCGAAATGGTTCAATTGCTGACTTCCATGATCATCCGATTTAAATAGATCAGGTTTCTTCAGTCAACTTTACACAATAAAAATTTTCTTGTTAGCTCTTATCCCAAAATATTTTCGGATTATCAGAAATATTAGCAATATTATTAATGAGTTAAATAATTTTCATGGCAAACAGGAATGTTCTAAATCAGGACGCACACATTCCATGTCATTTGTTTATTATGTTTTAGGTTGTGTAATGATATGGAACGTCCATTCTTTTTATAGCTTAAGCGCATCAATTTAGGCCGATATTCAGGAAGGATGTGCACTTTAGATATTTCCCATAGCAATAGAACAATCTTTGAACATGAGTTTTCACTGCTACTAACGTATGAATGCGTCACCTCAAAAAATTGTATAAAAGAAGATAGCCTATACAAGATTAATAGAGTATAGAGTAATGTATTACGAAAATTGTGAGGAATTTTATCCACATGTTATGATTGTCGTCTATAGAAATGACTATTCTATTGACATTTTCTTCATAGACTTAGAGCTCACTGTTGTTTTCACCCAATGATTGCATATATTAGTACATAAATTCAGGTCTAAAAGAGTTAAACATCCTGTATATAGATTTATCTATAGTTTATCTGAGAAACGCCCCGTCGGCAGATTGACATCTTTGCCATTCTATGAAGTTCACCGTCTGGGTACATTATCGATTCAACAGTGAAGTTCGGATCAAGTGAAGAGCAGCTTGCTCAAGTTCATGATTTAAAATGCAAAATCAAACAGCCAATAATATCCCACTATATGAATAAATATAGTTAAATTAATGTAGTGAGCAACAATGAAAACACTTATCTCTTATTATATCATTTTCTTGAAATAAACTGAGTTAGTACTCGTAAATAACACTTTCATCCCCATTCCATATTATGAAATAGTTTACATATCTTAATTTTCACATTTAGAATACTGAATGATCTGCCATATATAGCCTACGCATCTCATGGTGTACTGAAGGTCCCACTAGATGGAAGGATTAGTTTAATACAATGGCATACCTACGGGCCCCCAGTTCACCGTTTTTTTTTTATATATTTTGTGAGAAATTCAGTCTTTATATTTTTTCCTTAAACAAATAACATTCCTTGTTTTCCTCCGACACTCATCTTATTTTCACCCATTTTAAAGATGTTCATAGGTAATGTATCCAGTAATTTTTAAATTATCGATAGGCAGATCATAACTATTTCAGGATAAAGTGTGAATTAATAAAGAAAATTGTACAGCCTTCATATTTTTTTAATACAATTTTGATATTAATCGTATCACTCAACCAGTTTAGGGTACCTTCATCCTTATGATAGCATATCGTTGGATAAAATATCTTTAATGGCGACCGTTTTAGACAAATAATCTCAACCTGTTTTTTTGGTATGGGAATGTTCATATTGTTAGAGTCGGGGAAAAAGTGACAAATATAGCCTACGTTAACTCGTGTTAAACTTGTTTAAAACGGATTCCTATCACTTTAGTCAGTAATGTTTTCAGAAGTAAATTCTTTCATGATTGGCCTATTACGTCTTTCGAATATTTGAACGATGTTTACGTATACTCGTAAATCTACTCGTTTTGTTATGAAATTTGAATTAAAAATAATATTCCTGTTAAATATTTATATTTAAATTAGGGTTTTTAAACGGGGAAAAAGGCATTTTATGCCGCGCACGATTTTTCACTCCCACTCCTATAAGTGAAATATGATTTTTGGTGGAAGGGCATTTTTTTATTATGAATTATTACTTTGTTGTTTATAGTTGACATATTATGTTTGGTGCAAGGGTCTTTTACTATTCAGTGGTAGGAAAACCTGCGCGCGGCATAAATTACCTTTTCGCCTTTTAAACAAAGCAAATCATTTTCATCATTTAGGAAGTTTAACAGAAATCCCATATTCCAGATTTACTCTATTTTCGTAGTGAAATAAAGAAACTGTATATAAGCTTCATTAGACTTCAATAAATGTTGCATTTATGTAAGCTATAGTAAATAACTTTTCTCAAGGAATTTTTAGTTTTATAACCTATAACTTTTAGCATATCTAAGCAAGAATTAAAAAAAAAAATGAAATAAAATTAATACTAATAATATTAAAAATAATACCAATAACAACATATTAAATTCACTTCAGAAATGATTCTAACAAGAACAGAAGAGCTACAGCAACGTTGGTGCCAGTAAAACAGTTTCCTATACACTGGACATATTAATCACTCACTCTCAAAAATAGGTCACGTTACATTCTTTTTATGCTATGTGACAATGAGGATATCGTTGTGAACGTCATCTAACATATAATTAATGTTTTAGGTCTTGCAAGTGTTGTAACAGTGCTTTCATAAAAGACTAAATGGGTAGTCCTGATAGAATCTGCTGAGAGTTACATCGACAGGCAAAAAGGGTTTTCTCTCTCTCTCGCTCTCTCTCTCTCTCTCTCTCTCTCTCTCTCTCTCTCTCGCTCCCTCTCCGGTGATATAACAATCTGTTTTTATATTACTGTAGCCAGCCACACACATAAGAGCCTATAAATCAAGAGTTTGAGGCTCTGTGGGTAGAAGAGTTCCATAGGCATCGACTCTTCCCCCTCAAGCCACTGTATCTAATATATTGGACATAGCCTCCTCCCACTTGTCCACAGACTCCTGCTACTTATTATGACACATATCAAAACAAGAATAACGATCTTACATAAATATCTCAAAGGATCTATTTTTTTTTACAAACCTCAGAATACCCAAACAAAAAGAAATGCTCAATGTAACAAAGTTTACATAACAGAATGCAAATGTTGGAAAATAATGAAAAGGACCATACATGCATTCATGAACCACATATTATTGCCTCTGTCGGACATTACATGAGAATATTATAGGAGAAAAATTCCTCTGTCATTGGGATTTGAACCCAGGAATTTTTCACCTATAATATTTACTCCTAGAATATTATAGGAGAAAAATTCCTCTGGCATTGGGATTTGAACCCAGGAATTTTTCTCCTATAATATTCTCATGTAATATCCCACAGAGACAATGATCTGTGGTTCATGAATGCTTATATATCTATCTTGAATGTTAACTGTACAATATCAGTGGGAGCCCGGTCACAAAAATCACTACTTAGAGTGCCTCACAGTACTGCATATGACATAACTTGTCTGTTTGTGAGGTAGACCATTAGGGCAATCAGTCATAGGAGAGAGGTTCCATCTGGTGCAGTAAAGTGAACTCTGGCTTAGCTCAGTCGGTAGAGCAGTGACACGGATAGCCAAAGGTGATGTGTCTTCCGGGAATATAAAATGAAACATGTCATCGACTTTCTTTAATATTACTCTAATAGAACCTTTCTTCTTTTGCCATAATTTCGTAGACGACTCCAACATTTATTTATTAATATTTTTACATTTTGAAGACAAATGAAATTTATTAAGTGCTTGAAAATGATTTTCGGTTTGGAACACGACGTATGGTCCACGGTTACACGAAAATTTGGTTTTAGTGTGTGTTTCAAAACTCTAATTTCAATAAAATTTCAATTTCAATCAACTGCAAAAGCTAAGGGTCCCCTAAGAAGAAACAAAACATCTTACTGAATGCATCGCTGTTGATTCAATATATTTATCTTGAATACACACATTTACACCAATAATGTTTAGAAAAATGCTGTTGTGAACTGTTTATATGTGAGTATTCCATGTGCTTAAAAATATTGTCGTGCAAGATTGGTTTGATGAGCTGTGTCTCATTGGCAATACGCAAAGAAGCAAACTACTTCATATAATAATTTTCTTCTTAAATCAATTTTCGTAACTCTTATGGGTCTTATAAACTACCTATTTTGTCAACAAATTCAGTCAAACAGTTCAGTCAAATTCTCGAATTATACAGGTCTCAAACCAAACTCTTGCAATGCGATCGCTTATTGCATGCCGCAATGCGAACGGC
Organism: Ectobius pallidus; assembly: GCA_964059195.1. Taxonomy (NCBI): domain Eukaryota; kingdom Metazoa; phylum Arthropoda; class Insecta; order Blattodea; family Ectobiidae; genus Ectobius; species Ectobius pallidus. The sequence goes on from CAXKWD010000009.1 coordinate 92,161,663, forward strand.
AGAACATTTTATTAAAATAACGGTTATCACTAGACTTCGCATTTTAGGTAAAAACCTATTTTAATCCTTAAGTGATATATGGACGGAAACTTGTATATGCATGTTTCATAAGTGACTATGCCTAAAACTGATGTTTTACATCCTATTTTTACGTTAGAGCCTAATATTGCCTTTTTCCCTTGCTTTCCTGTAAAGTTCAAAATAAGTTAATTTTTTATTATAAATTCTAGCATTTATTTTCAGTTCGTACTAATTTTTTTACTCCGAATGTGCAGGACATGGCACATTTGTGACTTGGTTCAATAGGAAGGAATGTTTCTTCTTCGGTAGAAAAATTCCTTGGAATTTCCAAGAAAATGTAGCGTTTTTCTCCCGACTCCCACATCCAGTAAAAAAAAAAAAGAAACAAAAAAACAATCAAACAAACAAAAGTAGTTCTCTGAATCACTGAGGGATACAAGGGGTTGAATATTCTAACGTGCGTAGCTTTTGGGCGCAGGGGTTAGGTTTTCACTGTTATGGTAGTAATACAGGCCCTAGTAATAGGTCTATATAATTCTGTGTACCATAGGCCTATATCTGTGTTTTATCATGATTATTGATTAATGGTGACTTCAATAAATATAATATTCTGCATGGCAATTGAGATATTTCAGAAAATTGACAACTGAACAATTTTATAAGAGACTATTTTACGATTTTTAGAACCTATTTTCCAATTTTTAGAGCCTATTTTAGGTACCTAAAACAGCATTTTTAGCGACCTAAAGTCCGAAGTCTATCAGAAACGGGCGGTTACTTTCGGACAACCTAATAATAAGAAAGTGCTGAAAGAGTCATCCGCTCCTCATCATACACACGCTTAATTAATGAAACAAAAACTAAATAAATGTGCATTATAATATAAGGCCTACAATATTGTATTATTTTAGGCCTATATAATGCAGTACAATTCGGGGAAGTATAAAATAACAGAAACGGAATAATGCCTTCAAGAATGAGAATTCGGGAATTTTATATCCGGAAAAATAGTGTCCCAGACAATAAATTTTGAAGACAAAATTAATAGGAACCTTGTTATTTGTTTTCGCAAATTATATTTTTCGGATCTTCTCTTCTGTCAAGAATAAAACTTCTGAACAGATTTAGTGAACTTTTTTCCGCACCTTACTACATATTTGCTCCACAAATCTCCAGAAACATGCTTTTTTAAAGTATTTCTCCTCTAAAATTATGTAAAATAAAATGTGTTCCGAGTACTTAAAAATCAATTTGAAATATTATCTTCTTATCTACAAACTGTATGAAGGAAATTCGGTACGATTACCATTAAACTTCAAATTAAATAAAAAAGAAAAAATGTTCAGAATTCCTTGAGTTAGCAGGGGAAATCTCAATTGTAACATTAAAAAGCAACTGCCATTTTGAACGATAGATTTATAAATTTAATTGCATATATTTTTGGAAGAATGGGCTTGAAGCGTATTAATTTGCGATTTTAGTTGGTTGGTTATTGAACGACGGGGATGTACTGCAACTTAGGCCTGTGATCGTCGCCGGTGAGTCAGAATTTTGTCCCGCAGGAGTTCTTTTACATGTCAGTAAATATACGGTACTGACATGGGCCTGTCACATTTAAGCACACATAAAAGCCATCGTCCCGGGCCGGGATTGAACCCACAACCTTGTAATTAGCAATTTTATAGGAGCCTTTACCCTACGGGGAAAATGGTGAATTATATCTATCTCTATGAAGATATCAAAATATTATTTAAATTTTTGTTTGATAAAGTAAATACTTCAGTATTCTTTTAAAACCGTTAAGAATTTAGCCGAAAGTTCAAGAGCATGCTACTTTTCCTGCAGCTGAAACTGATGTAGAATTTGAAATGGAATTCAATGCTGACCAAAAATTTCCGGGGTAGAATACGATGCGGAATGTTAAGGGAACTGTTGGGTGGAATGGAATTCGAACTTATTCAAGGAATTCATCTGACATTATCGATCCATCTCACTTTCCTTTCCTTGTTGCCTAACCATAAAATTCCTATGAAGTTTCTGACGTATGCTGTGCCATTATATTGCAACTTTATACATGGTTCACAATCTCTTACGGTAGAAATGTTCGAGCAAGGTCCTTTGGATTTCTAAATAAGAAATATGCTAGACTAACTTGTAAACACAGCTTTGTGCGCATGAGCAATTAAAGTGCCTTACTTGCAAAGAACCCACATACTTGTGTTGTATCATATCATTGTTTATACTTAAATTTTCTTAATTTACTTGACTGATAACTTGTCTTCTCTCAATTAAATACCCTTTTTACTATTATTAGGCGGAAATGACTTTGCATTAAATTGCATAATTCTTTTATCTTTCGATTATGGTATGGCATCAAAATCGAAACTTAACAGTAGAAACATAACTTTTTTTTCAACTATCATTCATTTGTTGAATTACTGTTTTAATTTTTATTAAATGAGATAACGTTAAAAATGTTTTGCTAGTTGCAAGGATTATAATTAGGACCAGAACACAAACACATAGAACGAGATACACGATTAACACACACACACACACTCACTCCAAACAAGGTGAGGATGGGATGAAGATTATAATGGCGGCCAGATCTTATCTGGGGACCACAAGGGCCTAAAGTTACCCGACATTTGTCTCACAGGTGAGAAAAAAAACCCAACTAGGTAACTTGTCCCGACCAGGAATCGAACCCGGGCTCGAATCCCCTACGCCACAGCGTCACGATGTTCTTAACATACGTAATTATTTAGTTATTTAACAATACTGCATAAGAATGACACACTAGAGTTAAAAACAAGTCTCATCTGTATACCTCTAGGTAATATGTGTCAGGTTTTAGTCGTATGCATTTATTTTGAATTTTATTATCCCTTTCGCTTTCTTTAAACAATCTTACAGATATATCTGCTTCATATCGGTATAATAGAAAGTATTATTTTTTCTTGCCTCTTGTCCAAGGTAATTTTCACGATATAAAGAAAGGAACTATAGAATGTTCGTAACTTTTTCTTTTGAGAAACTGTTAATGTATTTCTTTAATATGTTAATAGACTAAAAAAGGTTTTTTTTTTGTTCAAGCGTTTATTTATAGTACTACTGTTTACATTTTGTGAGTTAACTATAAAAATACCGTAGGCGATGAAAGAAACGGAGTAGTTAGAAATACGAACACACGGCATTTTCCACTGGAAAGGTATAGAAACCAATAGAATTACTACCCCTCAGTGTAAAGTGGACATTATGTCCCATGAGAAAAATGAAGGAAAGCAGTTTTATTGAAGTATTGCTAAAGGAATATTCAAGCATAAACAATATTTGTGTTTTATTCTCCTCATTTTAAAACATTTTAAGTTAGAAAAATGTCACTACTCCCAGAATAAGTATTTCTCAGAAGGAATGTTTATTCAAGAGTTTAATTTGAAGGGGAAAATCCATACAAACAGAATTCAGCGAAATTTCTAAACGGTTATACCCTTTGGGAACTACTATATGACTTTTTGAGGATGTCAATATTTGTTTATTACATGGTCTGGAAAATTGGTTTGAAAAAAGTATCGTTTCTATAATATATTTCCTTCCCGGATATTACTGCAGGGAATTTCTCTCTCCCTCTCCCTCTCTCACTCTCTCTCATTCTCTCTCTTTTTCTCTTTCTCTCTCCAAATAACAAGGGAATAGAGCGACAAAAACACGTACAAAATATCTCTTAGCTTGGTAGAATATTTTGAACGGTTGTAAGATGAAAATATACATGTGTATAGAGAAGCAGTGGCCGGCTTTAATTTGTAGAAATTGTGTTTTCTTTTCACTCTTATTTATACGAAGTATATGAAAATATTTAAGCTATCGCCCCTAAAAAATGTATATATTTTATACAGATATTGTTTATATTATTACATTCTGTCACTAAACGCATACGTTACACAGTCAATAGACACAGCAGGGCGACCAGAATCCAAACGCGGGCGACAAAGATTCAAATATGAAAATAACTACTTTATTTATTTTTGTTATTTTAGTTTACTTAACAACAAATAAACAACAGTATTTACTCTCAAACGTTCAAAAATATCCCAAAGTATCGATATAATTTTAATGTCTATATCGATTATCATTAGTTTTAAGTCTCCTACGTTTTAGCCAAGATTTGCTCTAACTCTATTAATAAATAATGCAGTTTTGTGTGGTTGTTGTTTGGAACAGACGCCTACAATAATGAAATACTTCCAAAATATTTAGTTTCTTTTATAATTATTTTTTACAAATTAGTTTATATCAGCCAAAAATAAAAGTAGTGACACATATAGAATTTTAAATAGATGGATAATTCAGTTAGAGTGTTTTGCTTTATTTGCCCACGTTAGAAATAATTCAACTCTCTTATGAAAATATAGGCCTAAGTCTTGTTTCGGAGAGGAACTTTGTAATATGAATAGGAGAAACAGGTCAGTATAAATAGCTGAGTGAAACAGCACCTTTTTGTACCCTTTTTTGTCTTATATTAGCACCTTTTCCCTTCTTTTCTCCGTAGGGAATTTGGCCTAAAAATCCTAACCCTGGTAAACAATAAGGGTGGAAAAATATTACTCATTTTTACCCATATTTAATAGACTACATTTTTATGATTCTTAAATATTAGCATCTCACAAGATAATGAATCCTTTTTATTAACACCCTGTATAAAATCTTGACAATTTAATATATTTATAAGGAACCAATTTGCGAGGAACCTTATTACTGTGTAAACCATTATTTATCATGTGGGTGTAATTTCTATTGAATGGAGCATCCATTGAGGTTGTGGGTGTATGGTACAATGTTGGCTCATGGGACATTTAGATTCCGCCTGTCACAGGCTATTTGTAGAAAAAAGTCCTTTGGTCTGAAGTAATCTAAATTAAATAAGGAACGTTCTCGTGTTACGTCAAAACGTCACATTCCAGGACGAAGCTGCGTCCTCGTCAGCTCGTTTAGTCTCACCCTTACTCCCCCCCCCAAACCATCATACTGTTGATCTAATAAGAGCACAATCTGCTCTTTCCACTTTCCCATACTTGTAATACACCACATATTTTCCGCTTTGTGTCTTCAAGTGATCTTATTTTAGCTTCCCTCTTTGCCACTTCCCTTTATACACAGCATACTGTAATATCGGATCGACTACTAAAATTAGTGCTGAACAGATTCGTAATTTCTTACGAAGAACATAATGTGTGACGTTTGATTTTAAGAAAATAATTAAATATTACATAACGTATTATACTTAGTAAATATAATGTTCGTTTACATAATTTATCCTCTGATATCAGAGTAAAACAGATTGTAAATAAAGAACAACATACTGTATATATATACAGTCAAAACCCTTTACAACGTCATCGCTTATAACGACGTGTTGGATATAACGGCCCCGTCAAAATTCTATATAAACTTTGTATTTAAAAAATCTCTTCGTACGGCCTCGCTTATTACGGCATATTGCATAAAAACACGTACTTTTATAACGTTTTCGGAGAAGTGTATCGGTTATAACGTCCAGTGTTTTTCCTTTTTACGTTTTTAGGGATTACCGACAGCAAAAATGAGATCTATGCATGATTGAGCTCGGCTAGTCTTTATCTTTCGTATAATAAAAGTGTCAATGTCTGATGCTATTAATATACATAATACAGAAACCTTAGGGGCCAATGTCGGAAGTTCTCAGCAAAAAAATGTTACTTGTACAGAGGCTTCAAAGTCAGTTATCTCAAAAGCAAGTTTTATGACATTGGCCCTTTTAGAACCAAGCCACAGAATGGAAGTTGGGCACCGAACGTCTGAAGAAGAATAGGCTTACCAGGCAGCGTCGGTACTTGGTTCTCTTCCGGAGCTCTCACCCCCCCCCCCCGTGACTTGAGTAAAGTTCAGTTGGTGCAATACAGTGGTTCCAAGTGTGCACAAAATAGGCGAATACGAGAATTAAAATATTATACCTTGCAAAATAATAACGCTCATGTCTTATTTGTTCAACTAATGTTAGCTATATTACACATTACAATACATAACATCATTTCGATAGTGTACAAAAGGAAAAGGGGTTTCCAGTCTCTTCTTCCTCTTCTAAGGCGTGACCACCGCCGACCTGGGTGGTCTTCGAAGAGGTCCGCCCATGTACGTCTCGATCTGTCTTAAACCAGATTAAAAGTAAACTAGTATAAAACAAATACACTATGGAACGAAAACACTTTTGCCTCGAAGTTGCTTTATTTTTCGAAGTATGTGATCCAGGCTGTTTTTAATTAAATCAACAACAACCTAACTAACAAACCAATCCTCTCTGCCGACACATCTTTGCGTTTAATTTTGCAGAAGAACTGGTAATCTAATACAAAACGCAAAGAGAAATGTATTATTTATTCTTTTCTTTGCTAATGTGAAAAAATAAGAACAGCTGTATAAATAATACTTTTCGAGTAAAGCACGGTTAAAGTTTAGGGATTTTTTTTTTTTTTTTTTTTTTTTTTTTTTTTTTTTTTTTTTTTTTTTTTTTTTTTTTTTTAGAAATAATGATTTTAAGTTTTAATACTAATTTTACTACACAAAAGATGTGCCACCCATGACGTCAACACACATCATAATTTATTGATCCCCGTAAGTAAAGAAGTTGGGCACCCCTGATCTAGGCTATAAACAGTTTTCCTTGAGTTTAGGATTTCCTCGGAAGATCTTCGGATTGTAATACAGGTATGAAAGGTAAGACGGGAACTCAGTCAGTAGGAAATATATTAAGAAAGGGTAAGTGAGGATGAGTTGGGAAAGATGCTACCGTTATTGATGGCTCCTAAGGTGCCACGAGACCTTCGATCATCTCTTGTATACTATCGAGATAATAAATTGTGTGAAGGCATAGAGGTTGAGATGTAAGGAATGGAGGTATGGTGGTAAGATTCTTCATGTTTCTCCCACCATCTTTTTTTTTATACATCTCTCATACTCTAATGCTTGCAGCCTTTCTTTTTAGTTCTACCACTCATCTCTTTATACCACCATTAATGTCATGTTATGGAATATAAGACTATACGCCCCTTATTAAATGATTAAAGCGTTTAATCTATATTGAAATTTTCTTGTGAAGACATCTCTTTAGATACTTGATATATGACTTGAAAGATGAAAATTTCCCTTCCTTACTAGTGTAGTTAAGACATGGTAATAAAATTCTAGCAAGTGCTCTGAAGTGCTTATCTTTCCTTTTCCTTCCCGTTATTGGCTCCGTGAAAATTAATATAAGCTAATATCGAGATTGGTAGGAGAAGGTAGCTTCTATAATAAAGCATCTAAATAAATTATTAACGTTCAATATGGATACGAAGGTTACAGAAAAAAGAAATAATATACAAAATAGATAACACAAGTAGACATAACGCTGAAGATGATTGAAAACCTCAATATGCGGCCCTTGTTACAAATCGCTATCACAGTTAGGGTTTTGGGGGGGGGGGATAATTTCCAAAGAAATAATGAAAAAAAAAAACTTACGACAGTTTATGACAGAAGCTCTAAATTCATAACAGGGGAAGCAAACAAATCTGATGAAACATTAAACTTCCTCTTCCCAAATAAAAGTTGTCTCTCTTAGTATAATATAATTTCTAGAGTGATAGGGAAAAAGCGAATAAGTCAAATGACCAAAGTTTCAGGAGAGACAAAAAAATAATTTATTTTCACAGGATTGTTACAACATTTAGTTCAGTCCACTCGATAATTTTACATAGTATCATATAATATGTAAAAATATTTGGATAGGCTGAACGAAATATTGTAACAATGCTGTGAAAATAAATTGTTTTTGTCTTTCCGGAAACTTTGGCTTTTTGACTTATTCGCTTTTTCCCTATCGTTCTAGATTTTATGAATGACATTCTCTTCATATAATTAATTTTAAAAATGAAGAGCATGTAGGTACCACATCGCATCGCATTCCCGAAGGATACACAAGCGAAATAAAACCTGATTAATGCACTCAAGTAACTCTTTTTTTTACCCTAATCATGGGCAATTCACCTTTCTCACTTCACATTCTAATAAAACTAATAGGCCATATTGCAAAGAGCGCGTAATCAGTTGTTTCAACCTTTATTTTTTTCTGGCAAGTCTAAGTTCCTACAACTGTGGTTGGTTTATAACTAACCAAAAAAAGATGGCTGATTCTAGTGAAATTAAAAGTTAAAATAGACTATTTAGCTCGTGAATCAGTGGTCTTAAGATATGTAAAATTTTAACCAGTCATCGCTGCCTATCGCCTTATTTTTACCGCACCTTAGATCAATTCCGGGGTGCGCGGACAAAGAGAGTTAAGTCCACTTTCTTGTTACTGAGAATTAGAGTGACTTAACACACTATACCAGCCCAACATAGCTTTAGAGATGGATAAACCCATGAGGCACACATCCATAACTACCGTACAATTTTGAATATGACTTACTGGACTTAACACAAATGTAGAGAACATTTTTATCATTAACTGCATGGGCATATCTCAATTTTTAGGTTGGTGGACTTAACTCTCTTTGCCCGCGCACCCCGGAATTGTTTTCGTATGTGTCTTCGTGTCAGTTTAGAAATACCTTTATAGCTTATTTGTCTAAATGACTAATCGTAAACATATTCGAAACATCGATATCAATATCTTCCATTTCCCAAAATCAATAATTTGTGAAGAAAAGGCACTTCCATCCTTATTTAATTCGTGTGTTTTCAATAAGCTCATTAATTTAGTATCGCTATCTTCTTCTTCTGCCTATCCATTAATGGATGTTGGCGACCACATGATGCATCTTCATTCTATGAACCACAGTATGTAATAGTTGATCTACCCTTGGTAATCCTGTCCACTGCTTAATGTTATCCAGCCAAGATATTCTTTTTCGCCCTCTTCTTCTTTTACCTTCTACTTTCCCTTCTATTATCAACTGTAGAAGCATATATTTAGTATTCCGTAATAGATGTCCTAAGTATGCAGTTTTTCTTCTTTTAAAAATTCTTAGTATTTCTCTTTGTTTGTGTAGCCGTTGCAATATTTCGGTATTAGTTATTCTTGCTGTCCACGGAATTTTAAGCATTCTACGGTAGATCCACATTTCAAAGGCCTCGATCTTTTTTGCTGTTGTTTTAGTTGTTGTACTTAGTAGGAAGGTATAGTAGAAACTTAGGTCTGAACATCAACGTCAAAAAGACACATTTTATGATTGTCACACGTCAGCCCTAAATGCAGAGCTCCGGTTCAATGACTCTTTAATACAAAGAGTGGACAAGTTTAAGTACCTTGGAACATGGTTATGTGAAGATTGGAGATCAGACATGGAGATAAAATGTCGCATAGAGAATGCCCGTAATGCTTTCATGAAATTCAAGAAAGTTCTCACAAGCACAGATCTAAATTTAAACGTCAGAGTTCGATTTGTAAGATGTTACATCTGGTCTATACTTCTGTATGGTTCTGAAGGATGGACACTGAATACAACAACAGTATCGCTATAGCCTCCTGTTAATATTTGTAGTAAAGGATTTAATAAAAAAATAAAACAGCTGATTTACATAACTAATATGTTGTAAATATCCGCACGCAACCTGACAATCGCTTAATATATTATTATTATGATTATTATTTTGGCCATAGTCTATCCCATATTATAATAATATTGATGGTGGCGCTTACAATGAAACATCAAAATGTTGTTTAATCATTTTCGGGGTTTTAATTAGTATTCATTACGTGCTTAATTTTGTAATCTAATATTCATTAAATAGTCACAATAAATATAACTTGAGTCTCTCAAGATAAATTCCCGGCCTCGCGTTAAATTATCTATTACCATGTAGCCATGTTTCCAAATTATTGCAGGTATGATGTATTTGTTTTACTTTCAGTCTCATGTTCATTGAAAACAGATATCTTCACTATGCTCTAGTTCAATGCAAAATGAGGAGAAATTACTGGGCATTTGAACCCTGGATAAATAAATTTAATATTCACGTTGGAGAAATATTAAATATAGCTCGAAAAAGGAAACAAAGATGAAAAAGGAAACAAAGATAAAAAAGATAAAAATGTCCTCCAAAAGGGAAAAGGTTGCTGGAAAATACGTCCGATCTCAACTGAAGGAAATCACAGTTTTCCTCTAAATATTTACCTTAAAAAGTGCGTACCTTAAAATCTTAACACTATTATTATTATTATTATTATTATTATTATTATTATTATTATTATTATTATTATTATTATTATTATTTCAGAGAGGCTCTAATTTTCCTTAAAAACTGCGCAACTAAAAATCATAATCTTATTATTATTATCTTATTATTATTATTATTATTATTATTATTATTATTATTAACTTATTATTATTATTATTCCTTCAGAGAGAGACTAATTTTCCTAAAAGTGCCAACTAAAATCATATTATTATTATTATTATTATTATTATTATTATTATTATTATTATTATTATTATTATTATTACGTAATTGCAGTCTACTATGAAACATGAAATATCTGGGAAGTTTTGAAATGTGGTGCTGGAGAAGAATGGATAAAATTAAAAGGGGGTACAAAGTGAGGAATGAAAAAGTCCTTAGAAGAGTGAATGGGACGAGATGAATCCTGAACGCAGTTCTTAGTAGGAAAAGGAAACTGGATGGGTCACACCTTGAGGAGAAATTGTCAGCTGCGTCCAAGGAATGTTCTAGGGAAATCCAGGTCGTGGAAGAAGAATCCGAAGAAGCTAATCGATTTAAAGGAGTAAATAAAATACCGGTTACTGAAAAAGGAAGCAAAGATAGGAGGAGATGGGGAGCGAAATTTGCAAGGGCAAAGTCCAAAGACCTTCCCAAGGGCAGAACATTAGAATATACTGAATAATAAATTTACTAGAAAACATTGCTTCTCTTGTGCAGTGGGTTGACATTATCTGTTAAGCTGCGTCTCCATTGATATACATTTAACACCAACATTAACAAGTTGATATTGACATGTATATTGCAATTTCGCGTTCCAATTGACTTGACATGCAAACCCAGCGTGTTGCACTTAACATTTTCAGATGTTAATTTTTTTCAGGAGAAAATGGACAACATGTCAAGTCAATTGACTATTCGGTCAACATCGGCTTTGTTTCGGGAATTTCCGGGAAACGAAAAGCGATCGCCAGCTTAATCGGCTTTGGTTCGGGAATTTCCGGGTAAACAACAAGCAGTCGACAGCTTCCTCGACATTCCCGGCATCCATTTTGTATTATGTGAGTATTTGGTATATCAGTGTTCTCAATAGTATTGCATCTACTTTTAAAATGATTTTTTATGGCATATGGCATGTTGAAAGATGTGATAGTTATTTTGCAAAGATCAAGACATCTGTACAAAATTAGTATTCAAGAAAGTCATAGACAGTTAACAAGAAGATAATAACGAGTATATAAAACTACTCTCATTTTGTAATGTTGGCTGCCCCCTTCAGAGGCGTTTTCTTTTTGAATGTTATTCCTATCTGTTCGTAACCGAGCCAACACATGTTAACCAATAACATTGCAGTGGAGACAGTTGTTAATCGGCAAACCACTTGACTTGTATACATCAACAAGTTGATGATAAACATTTAACATATGTTAACTGCAACATGTTGGTGTTAAATGTATATCAATGGAGATGCAGCTTTACGGATCTCGAGTCGGGTTAGATTACCGATATCTGTTTTGGGGTGCATTGAGGACTTGTTCATACGTGGGCAGAGCTACGGGGAGTACTGGACGTGCCTAGGTGAACGAATGAATCCCTAAAAATACATAGACCTAGATTATAAACAACATCTTGAAAATGTTCTATATCTGAACAAAATAGGCCTATTGTACGTGTAACCTTTTTCTTGTAATTTTTTATTCCACTATGAACCGAAATTACAGAACTTAAGCTTTGGACGTATTGCTACAATGATGAAACAACGTGTAGAACAAGAAATGGTGAAATCCATTAGTGCAGTTGAAGTTTTGAATTGAAGTACGGTACATCGCTTTTTTTTCCTTCGGCAATAGTTGTTATATTATTAAATTCGCCTAACAAATAATATTAAAACATTGGTGACTTTTATTCAACTTTTTAATTAAATTTAGATTGCGTGCAGAATTAATTTTCATTTACAGATCCCAATTAATTATCACGGACAAAAAATACATAGGCTACTGAACTAGTATGCTTAAAAAAATCACTCTTTTATATTAGAGGCTGATATATTTTTTTATGAAAATACGAGCTTTCCCCTACGCTTTTGGCTTTAAAAGAACGACAAAGTTAATGTATTAAAAAGAGTTTCTACTGTGGTTCTATTGTAATTTCATCATAACAGTTGTGGCTGGAGGGAGTAAGCATTTCCTAATGAAATTCTCTAGCTCCATCTGTGTTTCATAGAGAACTAGGGGCTTTTGTCAAATAAACCGCCATTAACGGTCCTGAGAGACTGCAACATTCATGCTACCAGCTATCCTGCTATCTACCAATGAAGCCCAAGGAAAAGGCTGTGGTAGGGTAGAGGCCAGATCACTTGGTATGTTACTCCTTGAAGAATTATTAAATGAAATAACTTTTTCATCCGTTTAATTTGGTGAAACAAGAGTACAAAGGGATGCATACGAGTTGCGGCCGAACTAATCATTTACCCGGCTGAGACAGGATAGTTGCGGACATACTTTTTCAGGCTACGAATTAGTAGCAGCCCTGGTTGATTACTATTCAGTGTTGTTGTTTACGTTAAATTCACAGAATGTTTATATTCTTAACATAATATGGTTAGTTCAGATCTCTCATGTAGCTTAAATTTCCAAATTATAGATCCATTACGATCATTTTTAGATTACTGGATTAAAATAGGTCCTACACCTCAAAAACCTGTGTTAATGACCTTCAAGTACATGATTAATAAACAAATAGGTGATTTTAAATTCTATAACTCTACAAATTTCGTATCGGTACTCGCCACTTCAAAAATTAGAACGGTGTCATTGTGTTGCATATGACTTTTTCAATTGGCTACAAGTTGCAAGAAAATGTAAGCTTCAAATTGTTTGACACAAACTTTACATTAGGACAGTGACATTGTGTTGCATATAATTTTTTTAATTGACTACAAGCACAGATTTTTATTTAAACTACTCAGCCAACCTCCCCGCGGTGTCTCCTGGGTAACGCTAATAGGATCAACATCTAATTATCTGGCCACAACTCAGACATCCCTCTTAATATGCTGCAATTCATACGGGCCACATTCATATGTAAATTTGAGACTGGGCCGCAACTTAACATTACCGGTACGAAAGTAGGGATTATAATAAGAGTAAACAAAAAGTAGTAAAGAAAACCGCAGATAATGTTCGAAAAGAATGCATTTTTTATCCACCGGGTCGCAAACGACCCCTGGTGATCCCATAAGGGGAGTGCGCAAGTCTCCTACCTAACACTTAAACCTAAAGACAACACAAACAACCCCCCGGCAGGGAATAGAACCCGGGGCACCGGGGCTAGAAGGCAGACGGCTACCGACTCACCCACGGCGGCAAATAACAGAAACCTTTACAAACAATGAATCCTCATTTATATCTACTAGGCCTATGAGTCTAGCAATAAAGCCACTTTTTGTAAATTCTAGATTTAATAACAAATAAAATTCAACATATTAACAAAATACAGGAATTGGTTGATAAAGAATATTTCATAGGATTTGTACATAATCTAAACGAAGTAGAGTATTAATATTTTCCGTTCTAGGTCTTTCTGGTCGTAAACAACAACTTCAAACTTCAAGGAATGGGCTGAAATATGCAGATTACATTGAGCCTAAAATAAGGACTTTATACTGATCGAATTTATAGGCTTATTACACAAGTGTAGACACTGTAACATCATACATTCTAAACGTATTTACCATAGAATCAAGGATTCTAAGCTTTTGGGAACGAAGATATTGCTTCAGCATAAGTGAGAATATAAGCCTATCGACGGAATTAATAAAAAAATAGCAATCTGATGATTGAAATATCTTCTTTTGGTGGAAAGGCACTTGTTTCCATATAACAGATTGACTGCAGCATTATTTTCGGTTCCAGGCCTTTTTATTCTTGTTGTTTTGTTCTTTTCTTGGCAGCATCACTTTGATTCTCAGCACTTCACTTTATCTTTAATATAATACTTTTTTGTCTTCGCGTATGTGCCACCACTTCTGCCATGGTGAAAGCTATTGTTGATGATAGCCTCCTTTTCAGAGCGGATGGGATGAGATACCAGGGTAATAAAAGGTATGAACCAAACTGAAGATGCTACTGAGAAGTGGCGAAAGAGGAAGTTTCTTGCTGCACTTGAGCTTACCACACCTAAAAGCATGCTCCGGGCATTTGAACATGAGACTAGTTTCCACTTTATTTCTTACTCAACTTTGAGAGTAAATTGTTTGCTCTGTACTAGCTTAATTAAAGCACTCTTATATGAGATATTTTATCTCATAAGCAGATGTTGTCCTAAGAATAAAGCTAGGAATTAAAATTAGACCTGACTCACATAGTTGTCAGTTCATCCTCTTCATGAAACAGAATCCTATACTACCACTCAACTTAAACACTGTTCAAGTTTCGGTGTAAGATTATTAAATTCTTTCGTTGAATAATTCAATTTTAGTATACAGTTAAACGTATTGAAAAATAGCGTTAGTTTATTTCAACAACAACATTTTAATTTTCTTGTTATATAATTTAATATCTATATGTATTCATACTTTCACACAATATTACTTATTTCCATGTTCTAAATTTAATTTCTAAAAAGTTTTAATTTATATCATTATTAGTAAACTGTCCCGAGCTTTGCATTAATGTGTCAGAATATTTATGTTAACTGTAATTGTAAACAACTATGATGAATAAATCCATATGGATATATCATCATAAACCGTCATAATGATCATAAATCGTTATAATCATCATAAATAACACATTACTAAGCCGTTAATTTGGAACAATTGGCCAGATTCATAAGGAGATCAATAAAAAGTAATATAGGTACTTTAAAATGCTGCACATTGGGAAAATCACTGTAGCCTAGACCTACTGTATTTACTCAGTGTGGTATTCATTAAGTTTACACTTGTTCGACTTATCATCATTTCGACTTATTATCATTTTTCGGATACCGTGTACAGTTTATGTACAATTACCACCATATACAATTAAAATATAGTTTGTGTAAATGTAATAATTTGATTTATAGTGCACACTTCATCATCATCATTGGGACACAAGAGAAGCTCAATTTCGTCTTAAAATAATATGCAATTATTATTGACATACTTAAGGAAGTGCAATTGCCAACATATTAAAATCCTGTAACTTTTTAAAATTTTTATATATTTTTAAGTTTATTAACGGCATGTTCCATTACATCATAGTAATACTACTAGAGGTGTACAAATCTCGATTTTAGCTTGCCCATACCCGCTTGAACGCCAGGCAAGCAAGTTGCCAGCGTCATAGCTAGGAAGCAGGCAGGTTTCTTTAAGCTTGGTAGATCAGGTCAAACCCAGCCTAGGCAAGCCAGAATAAGCTTGCGACATTCCTATCAGCTAAACAACTGTAGTTGCTAAGTGTAGGTAATTCTTTCTTGCTTTTCTACATGCTGGTAGAAGAAATTCACCATGCAGATAAATAAAAGGTGGATAAAGTATTAAAAATCGTTTTAGCGTCTTAACACAATTATTATTTTTATTATTAGGTAGATTTCGAAGAAAAATCTACCTAATGACTTTCAAAAAATTCGTTCATATCTTTACGTTTCATGCCTGCCTAAGTACGAAACCACCGCCTGTTAAAAAAATTGAGATATTTATATTTATATACAGTATATGTATATGTATATGTATATGTATATATATATTTATTTATATATATACATATATATATATATCTTTACACGCTAGCGGCCGTAATTTTCAAGATATTTGAATCAAATTTTATTATGTTATTTCTAGGCCCAATAGTTCAGACAAGTTCGTTAATGAGCAAAATTGGCGCAAGAGGGTGTTCGGGGGAGGGGGGTTGAAATTTTAAAACATTTATATCTCGGCTCCTATGAAGTATAGAGGGAAACTTTAATTGAATAAATTAGAGTACTCCTTATGGAGTTCACAGTGACACCAACGATTCGGGGGTTTTGGGAGTACGAGTGGGGGTGGGGGTATGGGGATGGAAATTCGAAATTTTCGAAACTACGTCTTGTGGGGTATCGTTGAAAAGCTCTTGATGAGTACTCTACAAATCAATAACTAGTTTCTTGATAGTTCTCATTTAAGGCGAGATTTGAATGTTTGAAAAAGTTCTCTTTCCTCTTTTTTGCAGTTATTATTGCGGGTTTGTCATGCCCAGGCTAAAGAAGAAGAGTGCTACGCAGCGACAGTAAATTAAAACAAAAAAAAAGTGATCCCTATACAGGCCATGGAGGCCCAGAGGGTTCCAGAAGGTTGAGGCTCCCAGATTTTAGACAATCGGCACGTGACGGTGGTAAGGTTGTCAGCCTTACGCACCGGCCGCCTTTACCCCCAGGATTGCTCCTGGTACTCATTTCTGTTAGGGGCTGAGTCGACCCCAGGGCCATAGTGCCACCAGAAGGATTAGGCCAATTGAAAAATCTCAACGACCTCATCGGGAATCGAACCCGCGACCTTCCGGTTTGTAGCGCAGCGCCTCAACCACTACGCTACGGCGTACCCCAAATTAAAACAAAAGCACTTCGAAATCTACCTCAGTTTGTAGGCTTGCCTAAAGGGATTTTTGTTATTGTTATTAATGATTTTATGATGTTTTCTCGAAAATGTTTGAAAATTTTTCTCATGCCGGACTAGTACCTTTGTTCATTGATAATTCAAACTGTCCACATTTTAGTTTCTCCTCGGCTTCCTTCAGGGTAAAATTCTCTAAACATATCTGAAGTTCCTCAACTACGTAACTGCACGACTTACCAGTGCACTGCTATACCCAGTTTCATTCTTTCCGCCAGGCCTTGCAGTTTCCTTAGGTCCTGTGCAACCCACCAAGTTATGAAGAGCTTGTGACTCATAGCGACAGTATTTCTTATCATCGTTGTAATTTGGCTTGCTTTCAAGTCAAGCAAGTTAAAAGCTGTGATTGGTTGCAGAATTTCGAAGGGGCAGGCAAGCTAAAATCAGAATATGCACACCTCATACTACATGCTAGGTTTTACATTCTTTCGTTTGTTTGACGTTCTACACGTATTACTTTTTTTTTTACGGATGGCTTATATTTACATTACAACAAATCAAAATTTATTTTGTTTACGAATTCAGCAAAATCTTTCCTGTTTTCTCTAATCAATTGAGTTTTATCATCTGGCCATTTTCCCCGTTTCACTATAATTTTATGTTTTTTACTGTTCCTTTCTTTGGCTAATATTTTGAATTCATAAACTATATGGTCTACTGTCTGTATTGGTACACCACATGGACACTCAGGTGAATCCAAGATCTTGAAGCGATGAAAATACGACCGCAATTTTCCGTAATTCTGTAACTATCTTTGTGTGTTGTCTATGTGTATGTGTATGTCTATGTGTGTGTGTGTGGGTGTGGGAAGGTTTATCAGATGAGTGAGCATTGAGAGTTAGTAAGAGTAAGTAGGAGTTCTGATAAGCATGTTCTCAATATATTATAACTTTTTAACACACAAAATGATTTTAACATGTGTCAGTCATTAAATTACACAATTCTTAATTACGTCCATTTTCGTCTACATTGGATATTAAAACCCATAAAGATATTTTTTGTTCGACCGTACTATAATACGCTGATTAGGCCTATTTGTGTTGTAGCCTAACTAGCATTCATTAAGCACTGTTATTATTCCAACCACAGAGTTCCAACTAGGAATTTATCCAGTATCTTTTAATACCGTATGTGGAACAATATCAAGAATTGAAAGGAGCAAATATCCTGTATTTAAAATAAAATAGTTTCTATTTATGTTCATATTAATGTTATTATTAGGGGGCGGATTTCTATGTCCTAAAAAACAGGATATATGCATGCATTTATGACCTAAAAAACATTAAAATATGACCAATAGAATTTAAAATATGACTTTACCACTTACACAATGTGGATCTTTTTTTTAAGTTTAATTACAATATTCATTTTATTAAAATATAATGTTAATTATTTAAAATACTTGTAAATTCTCAAGAAGTATCATTATACTGCAAAATTTACAAAATATTATATGAAACTTCCAAATTTCTTTAATATGCACAGAAATATGCCAAAAATATGACCTAAATATGCATATTCGTACTAAATATGCTACAATAGTTGAAAATGTCCTAAATATGCAGTTATATGCACAGTAAAAGCCGTTCCATTTTCATCAGGATGCTTGGAATCGGGTTTAAATTAGTCGGAAACCTGAAATAATGCAAAGGAGAAAAATATGACATGTCATAGAAATCCGCCCCCTAGTTATTATGGTCATTACTTGAGTTCTTTCCGTGCGTTCGAATCTCTTTGTTTTCAATTTAGCGCCGACAATGGATGACCTAATCTAGTAATCACTGCATAGCAATACTGTTATCGTGCTGACGTTTTATCAGATAAAACGGCTTCCTCGCGATTCCTACAATAATATTGTAAGTTAAACGGTCGTGATTGGTCTATATCCGAGAAATTGCCAAACGTTATTGATCAATATGAAACACGTGGCGTATGAGTGAAATTAAAACTACACTCCGTGGCGCTACATCCCTGAAGGGACAAGGCCTACCACCCGACTGCTGCGTCATCTTACTGATGTTTCCAGGCGTCACTGTACAGTTTTCTTAAAAGAAGATATGTATAAAAAATAGCATAATTCTTTATGTTAACAACGTGAGGAATTTCATTTACGCGTTAAGATCGCAATTCATGAAAACCAGCTATTTCGCTAAAAATTTCTTCATTGATTTCAAACTTATAAATCCACTGATATTACTTGATGAATGCTTATATTAATATAAATTCAGCTCTGAAAGGGTTAATAATTTGATCATATTTCATTAATTAAACTCATCGAAATATATCAAAATATGTCGTTACATACATGTAACAGTTACAAGAAATATTCCCCATCTCTGGGCGGGCCAGTACAGAGTACACTCCATGTATGTGTTCTAGAGATGGGATAAAGCGTTACTTCATGGTAACGGTTACTTTGGGGGGCATGTGGTCAGCATGCCGACACCCATTGCCGTTAATGGTGGTTTCCATGACCTGTTGAGTAGACTAGTCTCACTAAAAGGAATTAAATATTTTCTATATTGCTTAGGGCTATAAATATACTTTACACGTAAGTCCGTCTAAATTTCTAAATCGTTAGGCCTATAACTTTTCATAATTTATTTCGTATATATAATAATGAAATTAGTTATTTTGTAGTACGTATATATTGTGTATATTTATAATTACATTTCAAAATTAAAAATTACTGAATATCATAAAGAACTGGATGTAGCTAGCTGTGCTTCTGCGAAACGTATATAGCCTATATTATACAACCGCTCAGTAATGAGAAATTCATGATAATGAGAATAGACAAAGAAAAAAAATATTTTCCGTTCTGCTATTTGGTTTATGAGAGATAGTGAGACGAGCTAAAGTGATATCCAACTTTAACAGATCTTTAAATTAATGAGCAAAATGCATTCTCTTAATTGCTATTTCCTTCTCTGTGTCCCTCAAGACGTCGTCTCAATATTTTTGAGAGCTGGCGCACGTCGCAGAGACACTTGAGTAGCCTGTCACTTTCGTAATAAAGATATTCTTCTGGAGAGTGTTGGAGACAGCCTGAACACGGCTACTGCTAGATGTAGGTGGAGCTCTTATCAATCAGTGTCAAACCACGAGTTCAGAAATGTAGGATTAAAAAGGAGATTTAAGAGACTCCACTCTAAGACCAGTTGATTATAATATTAGAAAATTTAGTGTAAATAACCTGTGCCACGGTGATCTAAAATCTGTAAATAATTCAAAATCAGACATGTGGTCTGCGGATAGTAAGAATTTTGTCGGAGAAAAATTCCTCTGACACTGGGACTTGAACCCAGGACCTTTGGCTATTCGCGCCAATGCTCTACCAACTGAGCTAAGCCGGAGTTCAATTCACAGCGCCAGATGGAACCTTCCTCCTAGGACTGATTGCCCTGCATATTACATAAATTGTTTGTCAGTGAGGTAGACCATTTAGGGCAATCAGTTATAGGAGGAAGGTTCCATCAGGCGCTGTAAATTGAACTCCGGCTTAGCTCAGTTGGTAGAGCATTGGCGCGAATAGCCAAAGGTCCTGGGTTTAAGTCCCAGTGTCGGAGGAATTTTTCTCCTACAATATTCTCATGTAATGTCCAACAGAGACAATAATCTGTGGTTCATGAATACTAATATATATCCATCTTCGGATAACAGATGTATGAATTTGATACAGATTTCCGCAAGCAGCTCATTCCTGAATGAAACACAATCATTGGATAAGGCGCAGATTACACTGTCTTAAGTGGGGATTAGTCACTGGTGCGATTCAGACTATACTATCATCGTGGTGAAGATTACACGTCTGAATGAGGATATGAAAGTAATTGGCAGTGCTGATTAATATTACCGAAACTGTTATCATAATGAAACTGGTAAGAAACTGTAACCCCTACTGGAGGAAACAAAAGGGGCAGAAAGAAAAACCATCATTTATAAAAGTGGAAGCTAATATAACATGTATTCAAATCTTTCATACTACAAAATCAAATAATTGCTGTTTCTTGACTAGACAATATCTGACAGTGGAAAATGACTCTACAATATGTGTACATAAATAATAAATGAAACCAAAAGGATTTTACATAGAAAACTAAAGTTAATATAGACTGAAGGTCTCATAACAAACATATTTATCCGGGTGAAGCCCTATTTCTTATTTCAATTCGGGTGAAGCCCTTTTACATTATCACTAAATAAATCCTGAAAAAGAAACAAGTTAGTTCATTTAAATATTCCTTGTAATTTAAATACAATAGATTTAGAAACATTTAGTTAATTTAATAACCTAAACGAGCTAGCATAAATACTTCAGGCGGCCAGATAATTACAAAATGCAATGGCCTATAAAGTCATAATATTATACACAATTTAAGTATTCCCAAATCGTTCTACAAGGATATTACATGCATTTAATATTACTTTCATCAATGGCATAATTTCTTTCGGTGTTAAGCACCACAAAATATAAGTTAAAATCTGGAATAGACATAGTGCAAACAATTTCATTCTTGGTGTGAAGCACATAATCAATATTTTAGTAGATAATTTAAATAACCACAGAATCTCTTTATACAGAACCTAAAATCTAAATCACATACCTCAAACGATCCATGCATACCACAATTTTAAATTCATAAACAAGATTACATAAAATACATGCCCTAAATTCATTATAATAACATACCTGTTAATACATGCATCTCAAACTCTGGCCAGACCAAACACCCATGCAGATTCACACATGCTCCACGCACAAGGCCTAAAGAAAAACTACTTCCACCTAGGCTAATGATGGAAATAGGCTCAGATGGTAGAAGATCTCAAACAGGGTAAACAAATACAAAATAATAAATTTAGAAATACTTCATGCTTCAGGTATGAGGAAGAAAAGGTAGGAACTGCAAGCCAAAATTAATAAAAGACCCCATCAAGAAATTCCCCAGCATGCCCCAAATAAACAAACTAATTATATTTACATTTAACCGAATGGTGGCCACAAAATTATCTGTTTAAATCTCAAGCATCTTCCATGCTACTTCATTTTACTAGATTATAAATAAAACGCAGAACGCCACCATTCCCAAATCAAACACACATACAACGCATGCTTGGGAAAGAAGAAAACACAAGAATATTACATTACACTATCATGCAGTTCCCACACCCTAACATTTATTTAAATGAATTTACAAGAAAAATCTTCCACATACCTTAGCAATGAAGAAACAAAGGCCTAAATGCAACTCACATTTTGCTGCTAAAAAAAACTACGACACCATGACTAATTTTCCCCGGAGTCTTCCTAGGCCAAATGAGGCAGAACTTAATGATTCATCGCCTTTTATAGGCTTTAACCTATTACGTCACTGCGCACTCGCAGTGCTAATTAAAATGCAAAGACTCCTATTATAATTTTTACAGAGCCAACCATCTTGAAGGCCATGCAACGAACAACTGAATGCAGTTGACCGCATCAGAAACAATTACGTTGTTGCCATTTGGTATGACTTTAGATATCTTTAGCGGGGAAGTAGAGAAAAGGGGGAAGGAGAAACAGTGAATGCCCTCCTAGCGCTCAGCTGTTCGCCTGCCTAGCGACACATAAATTCTTTAATCTGCCAATGACGTAACCCATTATTGCGTCGACACTGTCAGCTCATGAATAATTCCATTATTGCGAAATAATGATAATTCTTAATAACTGTAGCAATTAAATGGTGATTGAAAATAATGAATTGCTACAAACTCCCACCCCATGAGTTGGAATATATGCTGGATATATTCCAACACAAAAGTCAAACTATAGATGAACTAAAGTAAGTCAGATCTGAGTGACTGACCAAAGGTGTCCTTTTTCTGTTAAGGCATGCCGCCAAAATTCTTCCTGACCTGAAACGAGCACAATCTCACTGTCGTGTCATACCTGAGAGCAAGCGTCCCCTTAACTTGCATAACAGTGATCACGATTCACTAGTGTCCAGACTAGATGCTCAGCAATAGCCACTGAAGTATTTACAGAGACGAGACGTAGGGCGAGATACATCTGCAAGTCTCTTTCAGCAGGCAAGTCACTAGGTCAGGAACCAGACTCCGGCAGCAACCCACAGTCAAGGCACCGTCAGTGACATCAGTATCTGCTTTACAGAACAGTCCACCCTGTGAATAGAAACTTAGCGGCAGATCACAGAATTCAAAAGGAAAGAGACATGAGAATAAAAACCCTTTTCTAACTTCTCAGCTAAGACTCTAATTCAAGATTAAAGTTTGAAATATTTTTGAATTATGCTACTTAAGAGAAAAATCAGAGATTATTTATGCATCAAAATTAAAAAAAAACCAGACTGTATTTTAACTGATTCAAAAAGCCTATTCTAATTCCATTCACACATGCACACTTATAATAAAATACACAAAAACACTCTATGAAACATCCCACCAAACACTCTACCTAACATAACCTACAAATAAAAACACCAGACATAACCTATAAATAATAATTACATCCATCCATGGGTTTGTTTCCAGAGAAAAAAAACTTATTCTTATTTACACTCCAGGGTCATAGTTTACCTGTTATATTATTATGTACAAGAAAGTCAAATCGGTAATTACTTCGGCCGAAGAGGTGCAGAAAGGTGGCAGAAAGAAGCCCCCATAAGCCTCCTTCTACTAGAGCACTGCACGACTACACTGTACTGAAATCTCATCAAATACAATGGCCAAAGAACAAAGACATAATCAAGGCTGTGGAGAAAGACAAAATAAAGATGATCATTTAAATCTAAAGCCGTAGCTTCCCTATGATTCGCAGAGGCATCACCAACAGCGACATGACTAGTGATAGTTCGCATCAGCATTCTCCTGGCTGTCGAACAAGTACCACAAACATCTCTAAGGACCTAACTACAAGATGCTAAAGATAAAACGATTAGAAACAATAGGACACGTATACCTCTCGGTTCTGGGCAATACAAAATCCTACAGTACGGTAGCATTTAAGCTTAAAGCAGCAACAATATCTTAAGAACCATAGGTGGGCGTTGCCCCTACACTAGGCATGATTGGAGAAAACCCAGATAGCCCCCCATAAGGCTTTTGAGCCACAAGTCTCCCCTCAAGAATTGTTATAAGGCTGCGTTCAAAGAAACTCTTTCCGAGTCCCTCCGAACAGAAACAGTAGAAAAGAGTGCACCAAAGTCAAATGGCGGCCAACCACGACCCGACTGGAATCCTGCATCAGTCTAAGCCACTCAAATCTACAGTACAGTAACTTCAACTGCAACACATGCAGTTCTTCTGCATCCATCACTACTCCAGATGCAGGCAAAAAACATAACCTCTCCTGACTCCCCGATTAGTATCTACATAACCTCTCCTGACTCCCCAGAAAATATTACAAGCCTGAATAAACAGGAAACAGCTGACTTGTGTGTGCTCCACTTTGGAAAGCGCATTATAAGTCACACAGTCAGTCATAAGTCAGAAACGTCTGTCGATAGTCAATTCCTCAGTTTCACCACACAAAACAGAAGTAACCGGCCTAAACAAACTTCTAATATGAAAAATTCTTGTATAATTCTAGTCAAAACCGGTATTTAAAATAGTCACTAAACAACTCCACTGGCAGAAAGATCTAGCCAGACACAGCAAGCCTAAAGCTTAGCTGCCCAAGAGCAAAGCCTATCATGAAAACTCAAGAAAAATGCACCAATAATAGCAGAATATACTAAAACACCGACAGGCAAAACTACAGAGGGTTCCTGTGGAACTTTCACAGCAACCGAAGCGGCCATAGAACACACAGTTCTAACTGTACATGACCACCACAGGCAATCCCACCTACAAGGACCTATCAGATGTCTACTCTAACCTCAAATTTGCCATTTAAGGCTACCTAGAGTAAAATATAGAAAATCTAGTTCACTGGCACCTTGAGAACCCTTAGGCCTATTTATAATGATAAAATATTCCTCAATTTACTTGAAATACACTGAAACATCAGCGGAATGACTATCTAGGAGCTGGCACAAGACACATCTGCCACGACACTGCAGACTTACATTTAACACAGGGAAAGCAAGCAAAATGACCGATCTATCCTACACAGAATTAATTAAAAAGAAATGAACTCACCAATAGGCTATTACAGCAGATTGACTACTTCCTACAGAGAGCCACATCACTTTAGAAACTTCATATTCCAGGACAAGACCTCACAAGCTGCTGAAAGCTTCATCCCTGAGCAGCTGCAGGCTACTGTCTACTGGTGCCTACTTTCAGCTCACCAGAATATCTTAGGAAAGCTTCACCAACTCCAATATGATACATGAAAAGTAATTTTCACAATATTAGACAAGTTCAAGGAAACAAACCCCACAACACAAGTATAAAAACCCTTTCATACAAATAATATAAATCCCTGCCTAAAATAAAATTAAAATTTATGAAATTTTACAGCAAGATGTACACAAAAAATCCACTGTCAAGACTACTAATTAAAGAAAAGGGGCACAAGAAAGCAGCAAACGTGGAGAATCGAACAACCACGCTCTGCTACCAATTTGTAACCCCTACTGGAGGAAACAAAAGGGGCAGAAAGAAAAACCATCATTTATAAAAGTGGAAGCTAATATAACATGTATTCAAATCTTTCATACTACAAAATCAAATAATTGCTGTTTCTTGACTAGACAATATCTGACAGTGGAAAATGACTCTACAATATGTGTACATAAATAATAAATGAAACCAAAAGGATTTTACATAGAAAACTAAAGTTAATATAGACTGAAGGTCTCATAACAAACATATTTATCCGGGTGAAGCCCTATTTCTTATTTCAATTCGGGTGAAGCCCTTTTACATTATCACTAAATAAATCCTGAAAAAGAAACAAGTTAGTTCATTTAAATATTCCTTGTAATTTAAATACAATAGATTTAGAAACATTTAGTTAATTTAATAACCTAAACGAGCTAGCATAAATACTTCAGGCGGCCAGATAATTACAAAATGCAATGGCCTATAAAGTCATAATATTATACACAATTTAAGTATTCCCAAATCGTTCTACAAGGATATTACATGCATTTAATATTACTTTCATCAATGGCATAATTTCTTTCGGTGTTAAGCACCACAAAATATAAGTTAAAATCTGGAATAGACATAGTGCAAACAATTTCATTCTTGGTGTGAAGCACATAATCAATATTTTAGTAGATAATTTAAATAACCACAGAATCTCTTTATACAGAACCTAAAATCTAAATCACATACCTCAAACGATCCATGCATACCACAATTTTAAATTCATAAACAAGATTACATAAAATACATGCCCTAAATTCATTATAATAACATACCTGTTAATACATGCATCTCAAACTCTGGCCAGACCAAACACCCATGCAGATTCACACATGCTCCACGCACAAGGCCTAAAGAAAAACTACTTCCACCTAGGCTAATGATGGAAATAGGCTCAGATGGTAGAAGATCTCAAACAGGGTAAACAAATACAAAATAATAAATTTAGAAATACTTCATGCTTCAGGTATGAGGAAGAAAAGGTAGGAACTGCAAGCCAAAATTAATAAAAGACCCCATCAAGAAATTCCCCAGCATGCCCCAAATAAACAAACTAATTATATTTACATTTAACCGAATGGTGGCCACAAAATTATCTGTTTAAATCTCAAGCATCTTCCATGCTACTTCATTTTACTAGATTATAAATAAAACGCAGAACGCCACCATTCCCAAATCAAACACACATACAACGCATGCTTGGGAAAGAAGAAAACACAAGAATATTACATTACACTATCATGCAGTTCCCACACCCTAACATTTATTTAAATGAATTTACAAGAAAAATCTTCCACATACCTTAGCAATGAAGAAACAAAGGCCTAAATGCAACTCACATTTTGCTGCTAAAAAAAACTACGACACCATGACTAATTTTCCCCGGAGTCTTCCTAGGCCAAATGAGGCAGAACTTAATGATTCATCGCCTTTTATAGGCTTTAACCTATTACGTCACTGCGCACTCGCAGTGCTAATTAAAATGCAAAGACTCCTATTATAATTTTTACAGAGCCAACCATCTTGAAGGCCATGCAACGAACAACTGAATGCAGTTGACCGCATCAGAAACAATTACGTTGTTGCCATTTGGTATGACTTTAGATATCTTTAGCGGGGAAGTAGAGAAAAGGGGGAAGGAGAAACAGTGAATGCCCTCCTAGCGCTCAGCTGTTCGCCTGCCTAGCGACACATAAATTCTTTAATCTGCCAATGACGTAACCCATTATTGCGTCGACACTGTCAGCTCATGAATAATTCCATTATTGCGAAATAATGATAATTCTTAATAACTGTAGCAATTAAATGGTGATTGAAAATAATGAATTGCTACAAAACACATTTCGTCTCATATCTAGTATGATTGACGTATCACAACTTCTTTAAAAAAATCCATAATATTTTTCAGCAGTTATTGTCTATGGCGAATACTAGAAATCATAACCTATCTTTTTTACTAGGATAGCATTTTTTGTATAAATATCAATATGTTGATTCTAAATGGATCATTTCCCATGTCTACATGCGCACAAACTACAGTGGGTCTATGTTGAAAAGGAGTTTATGTATACTGGGTACATACAGTGTATATTTTTATCTGAAATTACATATATGTATATATATATATATATATATATATATATATATATATATATATACATACATATCTGTGGCTTGGTTCTAAAAGGGCCATTTGTCAATTTCTTGAAAAAATGAGATCTATGCATGATTGAGCTCAGCTAGTCTTTATCTTTCGTATACTAAGAGTGTCAATGACTGTTGCTATTAATAGATATAATACAGAAACCTTAGAGGCAATATCGGAAGTTCTCAGCAAAAAAGTTACTGCTATAAAGGCTTTAAAGTCAGCTATCTTAAAAGCAAGTTTTATGATATTGGCCACAGATTATATATATATATATATATATATGTATATGTATATATGTATTTATATATGTATATATATATATATAGAGAGAGAGAGAGAGAGAGAGAGAGAGCGAGCAAGAGTAGAGTAAGAACGCAGACGAACTTGACAAAAATTTAATTTTGCTGATTTCTTACCGTATTTATCTTTCAAATTACAAAAAAAAAAAAAATATATATATATATATATATAAAAAAATTGCAGTATACAGAACAAAGAACTTCGAATTTTAATTGGTAAATTTCGAGAAAAATGAATTGAACCTGTTACTGTGGTCGTATCTAAAAAGGCATTTCGGGTAGTAAACATTTCAAAACTCTGAAAAAAAAAAAGCTTCAAATGTGCGTGATTGCAAATGTTTAAAATGTGTTAAATTGATTCAGAATATCTCATACAAATTTTACATGGTTATTATAATGAAACATGCTTGTGGAAATGACTGTCCGAATTTCTAATAGAGGTTTCAGAGAAGACGACGAAGTCAATATAATTCTCTTCTCCTTCTACCTACCTCCTCTCTACGTCTTTCTCTCTCCTCCTGTTTCGGCCAGCTTGGGCCTCTGGGCACATTGGCAGAACTCTAATTTTATACTGATAGAAAATGAGAGCAAAGGAAGAAGCATGGCCCGAAGGAGAACTGGCCTCTCCCCCTGAAACTGAAAGTGATGGTTGTGTACTTACGTATTGAGTTCTAGGTCTAGACGGAACTTGTGGTTGAAGGCCTTAATGAGAAGGGAGGTCCGGTGGAAGTGTTTCCCCGTCTGCAAACACAAACACAAACAGCACACAGTGAGTAAGGAGCAATGCGCAAAACATAGGAGCTAGCTAACTCCAACATCTAACTTCTTCTTGTGCTACCTACTGACTATCATGTTGACCTTTCTAATACTGCACTCCCTTGGACGTCAAATGCATCCTCAAGTCATTTTAATTGTTTGTTAGATGCTATTTGCAACAAATACTCAGAGTAGGTAGCAAGAAAACGGTACAATAAAAAGCTTATTCCATCATTAGTTAATGAACGATTATAATGAATGAACTTTATAATGAATGAATAAAAATGTTATAGTTGCAGATGAGATACCAGTTGCAGATTAAATGCATTCATCGTAGGTAATTCCACGAGAATTGACGAGTTTATCTATAGATTCGCGACTGCGCAGCAAGAGCGAATTTTTCTGATGAAACTAGTCAACTCGAGTTGGATTTATTAAGACTATTCCATGAATAAAAATGTAACGGATTATATAAATAAACATTACTTGCGTGCTTTGTTGTATAAAAACAAAACTAACATCTGTGAGATCACAGCATACTATGAATCAACCATCCATGAATCGATTCGAGTTACCATGTGGTTACCAGTGCTACCAATGGTGCTTATAAGATTAACTTCAGGTAAGCTAACAGCAGAAAGAATAAAAGCACACCAACTGGCTTGCACCGAATCGAAATTGTGTTTTAATCATGTACACATTTTTGTACATTTCTCTTATTTTTATTTGCAAACAAGATATGTTGTATAAAATAATCTGTTTTCGTGCTGCATATTGGCAGAATGTGACGTTTTAATCATTCCACATTGATGCTTACGTATCCAGTAACGAGCAGACGTTTTACTTGAAAAAACGGCATCCTCGCGATTCCTACAAGAATATTGTAAGATAAACGGCCGTGATTGGTCTATATACGAGGAATTGCTAAACGTTATTGGTCAATATCAAACACATGGCGTATGAGTGGAATAGTCAAATGTATTCCCTCAAGAGAATACGAGCTCATTGATAGATACGCGACTGTGCAGCAAGAGCGAATTTATCTTATGAAAATCATAATCTCATGTAGGATTTATTAAGAATATTCAATGAATAAAATGTAAAGGATTACATAAATAATATTATATTATAATATAAATATATCTTTCTTGCTTGTTTAAAATGAAATCGTTAATAATGTCAGCTGTAAAAATGGCGACATACTGAATAAATTAACAGTCAATGCAATGACAGGAGGCAATGACAGGAGGCAATGACAAAATAGTTAACCTCAAAATTAAGATAACCTAAAATCGGAACAAAATAAGAAAGTAGTAAGTTCGTTTATTTGAAAATCTGTAATATCCTATATATATTCATTCATTTCATTCATATATATATATATATATATGTAGGAAAAACAAAACTATTAAAGGGTTAAATCAATTGAAAATTCCCAATTTACTCATCTGGGATCAGGTTTGCAGCGCGCTGTCCAACCAACTGCACCACGTCATGGGCTAAATACTGTCTGACTGTGAGCTGAAGGCCGAGCTGGTGGCATAGTGGGGGAAAGACATAGACAGTAAATGCAAGCGCATGGTAAGGTAGTGGGGGAACGCTAGCTCGGCCTTCAGCTCGCAGTCAGACAGTAGCTCCTCGGTCATCGTTAGGAGGCTGAGTACACCCGTCCTGGACCCCCTAAATCAGATAAATTCGAGGTGCCGGGAATCGAACCCAGATCTGTGAATCGGTAGTCAGCAACACTATTCATCATACCATCCTGGCGGTCATAGGGTAACCGTAGTCCCCGGGTGAAGGAATTACTCCGTAGTACCGAAGAAGAATGTATTCTCGGTATTTTAGGCAGTTTGGAAGATTGAATTTCGATTTTGAACTGTGGTTACATTTTCAAGGACTGAAAAATCGTAAACATAACCTATTGAGTTCATGACCGTAGCGTTTACCTTAGAATATTGGGGAAAAACTGCTAGACCTCATAAGAAAATTATTGAATTCTGAACTGGATGGAATAAATTATAAAGTTTACATCCCGGACAGACTGAAGACTACGAGTTGAGAACTTCGTGCCTCTTGCATAACTTTCCATTCAGATTCTTAGCATTTTACTAAGTTCTGTAACTGCCAACGGACACCCCTTCCATGCTTAAAAAAGTAAAAATAAGAAGAAAGTTAAGTAAATGCTTGGAAAGAAGAAGCAGGAAATTCGGAGGCAAGAAAAAAAATCCGAAATAAAGGAAGGAAAATAAAAAATCTACATGACTTGCAGTGATCTTAAGACGTATCAAAAACACGCCTCGATGGATGCGCGAATTGAAATACTAGGAATTGCCTCCCCACCACCTTTCTACCCCTTATCCATCTTCCTTCATGCTGCGTATTCAGTTCTTGTTCAGGTCCTTATCAAAAGAGGAGAAAGAGAGGGGAACAGAAGACGAAGAAAAGGAGAATCGATGAGGACACTGTGAAATCCGGTGTCTGTGCAATCTATTCAGCACAAAGTGTCGAGCTACACCTTTGGATCAACGTAAAGATCTGAAATATTTTTCACATCCTCCAAATCCAATAGCTGATGGAAGGAATGCGTGTATGAATAAGGTCTATGTATTACGTGATGTTTTCAAATAAGAAAGAACTATAGCAAATGCTTTTCCTTAGAGTTTAGGATGTATTTTAAAATGCAAGGATGTAAGGGAATGCTACATAGTAGTATACATTACCTGTCTAATCAGACATTTCTCGACACTCCTTTGTGCAAACATATTGAATTTAGTTAGGATGCTTCCTCTTTCAGGTCCAGCAGTCTCATATTTATAGACCCTCCGTGTTAATATTAGGCCTATCTAATGATGTAGGTCAACAGGCACTTATACCTATTTTTAGATTTTCACAGAATGTAAAGATCTCGCACGAAATCTGTGCCGATGAGACCGTTACTCTCTAGAGAGAGACATGCTATTGTGCGAGAGAGAGAGGTAGCTTGGCCTTTACAAATGGAAAGGGAGGTACTGTTGTGCGAGAGAGATAGGTAGCAGGCCAATCGACGCTACAGTCTCCACGAAAACGTAATGCAATGACTTAGGCAATCGGCACAGTTTTCGTGCGCGATCTTTAGCCTAGTGTTAAAAGTAAAAGCTTCAAGATATGAGCAAACGAAATTACTTTTAAATCAATAAAGATAATTATTTTAGCGTAGTGTTTTCATAGGTAATCCCACGAGAGATTTCAAATTTATCAATGAAAATCGCAATATCCAGTGGGATATATTAATACGATTCCATCAAGTATATGTATTTAAATTAGGGATGGGTCCTCGATACTTTCGATACCTCGATACTCTCGATACTTGCATGGTATCGGCATCGAGCGATACTTCAGAAAACTCACTCGATACTTTTTCGATACTTTGGTAACTCTGCAATTCTGCAATTAAGTGAGAATGCTAGTATTTTTTAACAAAAACTTGTAAGTGGACTGTTTAAAAAACTAATTTTAGTTTTAATGTAGAGTTTAAAAATATTTATAGGCTACAAAATATTAAATTTTGTCTCATTAAATATGCACACTTAATTAATTTAGTTGGTATTACACAGTTTTCTGAATTTTTAATTTTAAATGTACATATTTATTGAACTGGAAATGTTGACGGTATCGAGTATCGAGGAAAAAATCATGTATCGGTAACGAGTATCGAGTATCGAGAAAATCTGGTATCGACCCATCCCTAATTAAAATACTATATAAATAATATGACTTTCTTATTCGTGTTGCTTTTGATTTTAAGTCAGATGACGGTATACCAAAAGAATGAACAATAGAATATGGTACCAGACGCTTAACCTGGTTGGAAGCTAAAACTGCCTACAGTCACAACTTTAAAAAGGATACAAGAAAGCCTTTTCGAAAGTTAAAGTTTCTATCTCTAAAAAATTAATTTACCATGTTCAATATAGTGTTCATTTAACATTTTAAAGCGCAGCTGTATCCTCTTGATATAATATTCGCCATTCCCAACATTTCACTTAGGAAAGGAGAGATGGAATTACGGTGGACTACACAAAATGTTCGGCTTAAGTCTTGGATTGAAATATTTCTACCATCGAAGTTGAAATAAGCAAACAATCCTTGAGGCTTGAGAAACATGGCTGCCGTCCTAAGTCGATATAATCGATATTTCCTTTCATCTCGCAAGATGCTGCGAGATCAAAGTAGCACTGTGCTGCTCTCTGGTGCGTGTCGTCGACAACTGGATATTACATATCGCGCGACTGCCCACCCGCTTGTGAGTCTGTAGCCATTTCTAGTGAATCATCCCTCACTTCCGCTATGTACAGAGGCACACAAATGCAAATCCTCGTGTGTGATATTGAGGACAGAGCTTTGTTCCTTTCATCAGCGTCCAAGTGTGTTGTATACTGCAAAACTTTCAGAGAGTCAGTGTTGCCTGGTCCGATGTTGTTTGCAGGAGATTTCCTGGTTTTTAAAAATATACCACTATACTTCTAAAAAAAACTGATAGCTTTAAAATCTCCCGTTTCTTACAATAATGTTTATGTTTCAAAACAGGTCTGTCGAGCAGTACTCTGATGGTGTGAAGTCATTCCCCTCCCTTCGTGGACTCCCAAGCTTAGCGATTAGTTCAGTTGCACAAGTGAACCAATCGCTACGCTTTGGTGGTCACGAAGGGAGGGGAAGTAGGGAATGACTTCACACCTTCGGAGTACTGCTCAATAGGCCTGTTTTAAAGGATGGCAGGTTCACGAAGGAATATTTTGTAGATGTAGATGTAGATGTAGTTATCTCGTTCTGTAGATCCTGGGTTGAGTGGGACTCAAGGATATAGAACACGTCAGATTACAATATACAAGCAAGTAATAAATAATGATATATAATATACTACACTATAAACTTATTCAAACTGGAAATACTCATCCATATTGTAGAAGGTGTGAGTCATTAAAAATTTCTTGAGAGATCCTTTGAAGGATTTGCTTTTTCTTTGAATACATAATAATTTAATGTTGTTTGGAAGCTTATTGTATATCTGTATTGCGGAGTAATAAGCGCCATTCTGAAAAAGTTTTAATGCATTAACCGGTCTATGTAAATCATTCCTGTTTCTAGTAATATGTTCATGAACACTGCTATTAGTTTGGAATCTCTCAATATTGTCTACCATATAACACATAACAGAGTATATATACTCCCCTGTGAGAGTGATGACTTTTAATTTTTCAAAGAGCGGTTTGCATGATTCTCTCCTTTTCTTTCCACACATTATTCTAATTGCTTGCTTTTGTAGCTTAAATATTTTATCCCTATGGGTCGAGTTACCCCAGAATATGATTCCATACTTCATTATCGAGTGGAAATTTGCAAAATACACCATGCGTAAGGCATCCTGTTTTAAAACCTGATTCAGGACTCTTAAGGTAAAGCATGCTGAACTTAGTTTTGGAATTATCATTTCAATATGTGACTTCCAGTCGAGATGTTGATCAATTTGTAATCCTAAAAATTTGATATTACTAATTTCTTCTATGCTTTGTGTTTGGTAATTAATTACAAGGTTTTGGGTACATCTTTGTTTTGTTCTGAATTGAATAAAGTGGGTTTTTTCGATATTAAGCG
Organism: Ectobius pallidus; assembly: GCA_964059195.1. Taxonomy (NCBI): domain Eukaryota; kingdom Metazoa; phylum Arthropoda; class Insecta; order Blattodea; family Ectobiidae; genus Ectobius; species Ectobius pallidus. Next base: position 92,195,981 of record CAXKWD010000009.1, read on the forward strand.
TCATTTTATTGGCTTGGAACCATATATTTAATTCGTGAAAAGCCTTTGTAGCTACTCTTGCCAGTTGTTCCTGGGATTTTCCTGTTACAAAAACACTAGTGTCATCCGCGAAAAGCAATACCTTTGTTTCGTCACTTAAGTTATGTGGCAAGTCATTGATGAAAATTAAAAATAGCAAAGGTCCTAGTATTGATCCCTGTGGTACTCCACTTCTAACTACTCCTAGATTAGATTTGTTTCCATTTATTACCACATTTTGAGTTCTTTCAGACAGGTATGATTTGAACCAATTCAGTGTTAAATTATCTATTCCATAATGTTCCAATTTTTCAATTAATAGTTCATGATTTATACAGTCGAATGCTTTAGCTAAGTCACAGAAAATTCCCAACGTATATTTCTTTTTATCTAGCGCTTCCAGTATTTCTGTGGTGAGTTTAAATGTAGCATTTTCAGTAGACATGCCACTTCTAAAACCAAATTGTGATGGTGTAAGTATATTATTCAAATTAAGATAGTAAACTATGCGGTTATATACAACTTTTTCAAATACTTTTGAAAATGAAGTTAAGAGCGATATAGGCCTGTAATTAGATGGTAAATTTTTGTCTCCTTTTTTAAACAGGGGCTTGACAATTGCATGTTTCATTCTTTCAGGAAATATTCCAGTTTCTAGTGAACAGTTAAATATATGGCTAAGGGGTTTACTAAGTTCCGAACAGCAGCTTTTTAATAGCTTATTACTTATGTCGTCCCATCCAGATGAGCTTTTACTTTTAAGCAATTTTATTATATTTTCAATTTCTACAGAGGAAGTCAGTGTGATTTCAAATTTATGGTTACAAATTGTAGATTTTGTCAGAAGGTCTATTGCCTTGACACTGGTATTGTTAGTGGGAACACAATTCTCTGCAATATTTATGAAGTGGTTATTAAATGCATTTGTAATATCTGATAGATTGTCTAGTTTCTTATTTTTGTATATTAATGACGTACAATCACTTTTTTCCTTTGCTTTCCCTGTTTCATTTTTTACTATATTCCATATAGTCTTAACTTTGTTGTTTGATTTATTAATTATTTGTGAAAAATACCTGCTCTTTGCTTCTTTAATAACCTTTTTAAGCACATTGCAATATCTTTTATAATACACTTTCTGAGTTTGATTGTTACTGGTTCTGAATTGTAAATAGAGCTCTCTTTTTTTAGCACATGATATTTTAATACCAGGGGTTAGCCATGATTTATTATTTAAATTAGGTATTTTAGTAGTTGTCTTTTTTGGAAAGTTGGCCTCAAAGTGTCGCAACACGATATTTAGAAATTCATTTAATTTACTATCAACAGTGTTATAGGTAAATATAGTTTCCCAATTTTCATTTGCAAGATCTTGTTTGAAACTTAAAATTGAAACATCATTCATTACTCTGATAATATTACTACGGGCATGTTTGCTAGTCGGATATGCTTCAGTATTGTTTAACATTACCATCTGAGCATCATGGTCTGATAACCCATTTATTATTGGGATTACTTCAAACTTCAAGTTTTTTTCTTTATTTAAGAATATATTATCTATTGTTGTTTGAGAGTTGTTTTGAATTCTAGTTGGGAAGTTCACTATGAAGTCTAGATTATAACTACCTACTAAGGACAGAAGTCTTGCCTTATTTTCACTATCAGTTGACATGTCTACATTAAAATCACCACACAGTATCATATTTACACTATTATTATATAGTGAATTAAGAACCTTTTCTAACTGATTGATAAAATAGTTGTAATTACCTGATGGTGCTCTGTAGATTGTTATTATTACAAACGTGTCATTGTTAGTTTCCACTATTGCTGAGCAACATTCGAAATCCTGTTCCTTGCAAAAGGAACTGGTGTCTATATCATTAAAATCTAAGTTTCTTTTGATAAAAATACTCACACCTCCACATTTTTTGGAACGTCTACAAAAATTTGAACATAAAGAAAAATTATCAATTTTTAATTGTTCCAGCCCTTTTTCTGCACAGTGGTGTTCTGTCAAACAAATAACTTGAATTTCCTGTAGATTAGAATTAATTGAATCCTGAATTGCTAAGTTGAATTCTTCAATTTTATTTTCAAGTCCCCTTATATTTTGATGTATTAATGTAAATGATGTATTAATTCTAGTTTTTGGCTTAACTGAAATGTTATTCTTATCTTGAGGTACACATAAAAGTTGTTTATTTCTTCGATTTAGATTTATTGATACAAATGGCTCTACAAGAATAGAATCAATAGATAGGCCAATTAATGAAACCTCAAGGTATGCTATTATTATTGATCCTAGAATAAGAATGGAAATGAGTCACCTACAACCACTGGAAGTAAATAGATAAGAAGGGAATTTATGAACCGACAATCTCTTATTTCGTGAAAACATACAATCTGTACAGAATAGCATTAATTGGACTGTTAATTGGAGCATGTGGGACTAAGTAGGCTAATTGGACTGTTAACTGGAGCATGTGGGACTATACCAAAGTTGTATATAAAAACTAATGTACTAATGCAGCGTTTCTCAACCTTTTTGAACTCGAGGACCTCTAAAATGTCTAAAAAAAAATTTACGGACCCCTAATTTTAATCCCATTTTTAAAAGAAGGCCTATATGCTTAATATATGGGGTATTAATTATATGTCATTATAACGAAATATGTGAAAAAATGTTACTTCTTTACTTTCCACTTGCTTTATGATATTTTTAAATAATGTCTGCGGACCATCTGCACCATCTTCGCGGACCACCAGTGGTCCGCGGACCATAGGTTGAGAAACGCTGTACTAATGCATAGTGACAGTTTATCGAGAGGGCTGGATTACCAACAGTCCTTAAAATAGAATATCTCACAAAACTTAGCCACGAAAATATCTCTTTATGTATCAATTACGCAAAATAACGATTTAGTGAACTAATCTAGTACAGCGGCCGAGACGTCAGCCGAGCCTGAAATACAGAATGAGTCCGATCAAGTTTTTGCGTAGGCCTATGTGGTGCATGCAATATTTTTTAGTAAAAGCTCTCTAAATTATATGAAATGAAACTAAAATACCATATAATTAATTATGACAGGTAGTCAGCCATTTGTTAACGTCATATTCACAAAGCAAACTGAATCGCGGAAGAATAATGAACGTACGTACCAGTACGAAATGCGGTATAGTTGTATTATAATATGTGTCGCTTTTTGTAAACAATAATGCAAACGAACTAGTATTTATGAAATATTGTGAAAATATGAATGGTAATCCCGAGAAGATTTCAATTGGAGCTGGTGCCAGCAACATCACGGCAGCAGTAGACTATGAGAGCGCAGCAGTAGACTTGCAGTAGACTGTGAGAAAGCATATATTGCAACGAAATGCTGGTACATCCATGGCAAGCAATGATTCTCTTGGGAACGAAGATGTGAAAAGTTGTTGACTTATATTTGTTGTTATATGATGAAGTATGCTACCCTGTTTTGCGAAAAACCCTGGTAAACTTCCTGATTATCATAAAGAAACATGTTGGCATAAATTTGTTGTTTCCTGACCAGTTATATGCTTAAATCCATGTTAAGTTTGTGTGACTAGTCAATGCCATCTGGATTGTGTTTATAGATTTCCATGATGATTTTAAAGAAGGCCCTACTGGGCCGATAAAACTACATTTTGATTGCAGCGGCGTGTTACCAGTCCGACAAGCAGCTGTTTTAGAGAGCATGTACTAAAAAATAATTTTAAACGTCTCAATTCTATCTCTGCTAAACATCGTGCATCTTGACTAAATTATTCAATTTTTTCTAATAGTTCAGATGAACTGGCAAATTTTGTTGTTAGCTTAGAACTGTATAACGTATTCTATAGATGCCGGACTATCACAATCGGGATCTTATTCAGCATAATTACCTTAAATCTTTTTGATAAGTCGGATGGTTGGATGTAATTACATGTAGGAATCGAATTGCAATCAGTAGTGTGATCAGGGAGACCAGATTATATTATCACTGGTAATTAGTGGTAAACAACATGACTGTGCTGACATTTCTACTGTTCCACGTGAGGCAGTGCTACTGTTTTGGATTGAGAATAGTTTGATTGCTATCTATATTATACAACGAAGTGTGGGTGGTCTGTTTGTTAGGTTAATTAGATGGCACATAATATACATGTTGGATACTCAATCAAGCAATTAACTATAGCGTAGTGCTAGAACTATCACCTTCTATCATATCGCCTTGTTTTGATCTCTGATCGATGGCTGTTAAATTTGCAGTGTGAAAATAAGTGATTTGAGTAGTGCCTATTCTTTCCTTTAAATACTATATCGTAAGCAGAGGTATTATGTAATTCGATCTTCAAATTCCACTGAATAGTCCAAAAACACAATTTTAGGGAAAGTGTGTGTGGGCTGGTTACATCTGCCTAAAACTCGTATTCTATCTGTCTGTGAACAGCATAGCTAAACGAATAAACATTTCAGATTTGGGTTAATTATTGGTATCTTCAGGGATATGACAGAAAGGATGATAGCTTTTTCCTGCTTGTTACAACCATTTTAGAGAAAGAAAATAGTTTTTTTTTTTTTTTTGCGATATTCTCATGAACGGATTTTGTTGGTATTTTATACATTTAACTGCTTGTATATGTTAATTATTAAACCCGTTTGCACTTCCCCCTTTCTGACAAAAGCCAGGAAAACTTGCATTTATCTAAGTAATTGGGTTCAACATTATACGGACGGCTCAGTGCCAGAGGTGACTAAGTGCCATCAAGAAAAGTGCTAATATTTGTGTGTATTGACCAGCAAAAATCGTATTTTATCTACGCGAAACATGACTAGCAGCCATAACTGTGTTTGTAAATGATACAGCAAGGCTGTTAGTCATGTTTGGCTTAGATAGAATACGATCTTTGCTGGTCAACACACACAAATATTAGCACTTTTCTTGTTGGCACTTAGTCACCTCTGCCACTGAGCCGTTTTATTATTACAGTCGTTTATAATCACACAACCGCTAAATGACTATGCTAAAGTAAACTAGAATATAACATGCCCGTTTGGGTGCGATTTCTGCTAATAATATAATCACATAACAAACACTAAAAGATATATGCCAATTTCACAAAACTGCACTGGTAATTAATGATGTTTGTATGATTCACTGAAAACGTAGGTTATAGCTTTACCAAAGGCCTTACAAGCTATAGGCCTATAAGATAGCACAGCGAAACCGCCATCAAGCTGTAAACAATCCAGCAGCCAATAGATTAATATTGACACGTAAATAAATATATTCGAAAAATACAGTAGCTATTATGAATAATAATTATAGGTAGTTAGCGAGTCTACAGACATGCGGCTAAATTTTCAAGACGATCCTTTCTGTTAAGTAGGGAGACAAAGAAGAAGGGAGACAAAAGACAATAAGCTTTGTACTAATTCCCTTTCGTCCCACTTATATTTTCTGCTGTATTGATACAACTAGCTTTCCTTTCAACCGCAATCTCTCTCCTGTGTTTACTTTATGCCTTGTGCAGTTCTTATGAAAGACATTAGACGATTACAAACGTCAATAATTTGTTAAAGTGTTGACTGGACGGTTCGTGAAGTTAAGATAATTATGTCTTCCATTAAACAAACATTTGTAAACAGTTTTATTCTAATGATGATGTAATTGGCAACGTCAATTCTATAGATGAAGGTTAAGTTGACATTTTTAAGACCTGTCATGTTTTGTCTTCTGTGTTTAAATAAAGTGTTCGTTTAAACATATCGGGTAGCTACAAAATATATTATCTTCTTTCAAAGTTAATTCGCTTATTGGAAAGATTTGCTGTTGCGTTCGCAAAGACGGAAAAATCGAAAACTAAGACTGTTCAATGCAGTGTTTGAAAAAACAACACAGTGGAGCGTATATACAGGGAATCCATTTTATGCGGAAACTTTTTAACAGCGTTGCTCCTGCTCACACTTTCCCCGCTGTTGCGCTTGCACCGGCCGGGACCGTGTTCCGTTACTACCGGCAAATCGGCAAATCAAGACTTTAGAAACAATACAAAATAGAATAACTCAACCAATTTATTATCAAAATAGGCCTACATGTGGAGGCTTATTACTCACCATTTTGTACGGATGGTACAGTCAGGATATTTACGAGAAAATCTCCGAATCTTCTATGGTTATTTCTCAATAAGTAACATTCCACCAAATAAATTCGCTGTTCAACCGTATACATTTTCGATTATTGTCTTACGTAACACACAACAATAGACAAGCGTCTCACTACAAGACACTACAAGACACCGAAGCAACTAACCGCTTGTAGGGTCTATACTTTGTACAATCCTAGCGCGCCAATGCGGCAGTGATGCGAGGTTTCCTCATAAAATGGACTCACTGTACAAAAATCAGGTCAGACTTTTTCTACAAAATAATCTTCAGAATAAATGAAAAAAGATACATGATAATAGATGCAATAATAGATGTATCTTTCTAAGTTCCACAATGTGAAGGAATCCACAGAAATTTGTTTTCCTTCCCTGCTGCATAAGTTTTAGGAAACTGAAGAATACGCATAGATAACAATGTCTGTATTACAGGAAGTAGAGTAACTATTTAAAAAAACTGATTTTCACATCGTGAAGGCACAATGGGCTCTTATGGCCCATGCTATTCATATGGGAGAATCAAGCGCGCGCGAGCGAGGTGTTGACAGATATTGCTATTTTTCAGAATTTGACCAAAGTGAAATAAAAACATGTATTTCTGTATGAAATTTTATGAAGAACATGACGGTAGAAACGAAAAGTTTCATTCCAACTGTATTGCAGTAATGCAGATGTGTGCCCTGAAAACTACAATAAAATAATGGTGTAAGAATAACGCTTTGTTAATTAAACATTTAGCAATCAACTTGATTGAATTGTAATTAAAATTAAGTTTTTGTAAGTTTTTCATAGTTAGAAGCCGTTTAACTCATATCTGTCACTGAAACCTCACGTCTATGGTTAAGAGTTGAAGGTCATACCTATTAATTGCTTCCAGATTACCGTCATAGTTTGTTTAAAAGGGTCCTAGGCTGTAATATGACACTCAATAAATTTAAGAATATTCCAGCTCCAGAATTACTGTTTCTCTCTATCACAGATCTGATGTAGAATTGCAACCAATAATCTGCTGGATAAATATTTACGAACAAAACAAAACAAAGCATTATAATCCATAGTACTGCATATGCATTATGTTATTTTTATAACTTACATTTGTCTCATCCTATCGTATATGAGGATATTGGAAACTTCTAGTATCGTGTACAAAATTATTTTCCATTACTAGCCGAGAGAGATTATATTATTGTATAGTAACTTTTCCGCGGTTTACCCAATTGCATAATCGATTATCAATTACGTAATGTGTATATTGTATACTGTTATTTTCGAACAAGTCTAATTATTAATGTAAATGTCTCCCCAGTGTAGCTATTTCATATGCTACTTTCCTGGTTTGCAGAATACTCACTGTGGGCAAGTAAATCATCGTTTTGTAAATTTTATTACGTGTTCGCCGACCAGTTTACAATGATAGGTTTGGTTAACCACTATATGTTTTGCTTCCGAGTTCGACAACACAGTTGGAATTAGCCTTGTTAGCAGGATTTGCTTAAAATGATCAATGTTGTCAGACAGATTATCTATGGTTTTCTCCCTGCATTGTAAACGCTGCTACTAGCTTAGTAAGCACGACCTATTCGAGTGGATTGAAGTATTACATCACACATATACGCCCTTTTTTAAACAAAATAAGAATAATTCTTTAGAGTTTAAACTGTACAATTCCTTAAAAATAACGTAGGAGTAACAGATACACAGAATACATTTATGTAAATTTCATGCACAATATTGTCTCCAAGAATTAGTTTCTCTACGAAGAGATCACTTGCTTTCCCAGTTCCATTCCAAATGTCCCTCTAATTTCCAGTGCCTCCTGACAATGTAACGAGGATACCATTAACTATGATGCTTATTTTAATAAGCCTATGGCTTATTTAATGCTTCACCAATCTCTATATACACAGATACACAGAATATATATATAAAAGGATTTGTTCTGACTGACTGACTGACAGGAATCAACGTAGAGCCTAAACTATAACAGGTAGAGACTTGGAATTTTGACAGTACCTTCGTTTCATAATGTAGGTGCTCACAAAGAAAGGATTTTGCAAAATTTTGATTTCAAATGCCAAAAATTAAATGTTTTTGAGAATACTTAATCCCTTTTTACACAGAATTATAAAATCCAAATCACAGAACATATTGTTGCTAATGGTATCAGATGGGTTTGGAAAAAAAAAGAACTGCAAGTTTGGCAAATAAGAGAAGCTATGAATATAATTCATGTTATAGGCCTAAATAAATATTAAAAAATGTAATCCACGAAAATAATGCAGTCACATAACTTTCTCTACCCTGGACATAGAGAAAACAATACGAGGTATGGTAATATGGTATATTATTATATCGCAGGTTTTTGGAGAGAGAAGTATGAAAGTGATATTGCTTTCTGTTTAATTTCATCCCCAAAACAGTTTTATGGTAACATGAGAGTGAGAAATAAAATTTTCCGCCTCGGTATTACAATTTTATGTTACAAGAATTTCTGTTTCTTCTTATTTGAACCCCTACCAGGCTTGCTGTGTACAAGCGATGGGATGCAGAATTCTACATCCTCTATGAGCCATAAGAAAACTATATCAAGCTAGTACTTGTATAGGTACAGGACCTAGGGGATCTCGAAATCAGCGTACTAAGTTGCAAACCAGAGTTCAATTTCCAGCTCCGCACACATTTTTCTGCTCAGAATATAATGTAAATTTACATCTTCAGTTACAAGTATGAGTAGTAGTAGCAATCGTAGTTAAATTATCAAATTAAAAAGATAACTCGATTTAAGGGTAAGGGGTATTACGATTTGTTATACTAATTTGTATGGGGTTGTATATAAATACCACTGTCTCTTTCTTTTTTTTCAGAATATTAGCTGTGATTGGTATGAAATTCTGACAGTTTGAAGTCAAGACTATAGCAAATGGTGAGTATAGTCTTAAAAAAAGGATCGCTCAGTTGTCTATTTTGCAACCCTTTACCATCTTTATAACGCAATTTGTATATGTGTTTGTGAATATGTGTGTGATTTTTTAACTTCCCACATCGTGTTTTCGGTTTATAGACGAATCCGAATCAAGACATGAGCAGAGTAATCATTGGATACGCACCACGACAAGGAAATCGACTATGAGAAAGCGATAAAGAGCATTACAAATGATGGCGGAATAAATGAACCGAGACAGAGTGAAATAGGACGACTAAGCGCTGAGATAGCAGAAGAGGTTCATCATGAGCAAGAAGAATAGGGAACGGAGGGAGAAATCTGCAGTGATAGAGGGGTACTGGGTTTCAAAAAGATAGAATCTACAGAGTAGGCAAACATTTAAAGGATCTCAGATGATTAATAATATGAAATTATCATAGTAGACTTAGTACAGTCGTAAGTTTATTAAACAGTCCCAATATCTATACCAAAAACAGTGATTATACACATTACAAACTAACTTGCATACTGTTTTCCATATTTCCCTTATTTAAACGAAACAGACATAGTTAATGGTGAATGAAGCAACGGCGGAATGATATATTTAAGGAAAAAGGAGCATCCTGAGAAAACCTGCCTGACACCCATTTTGACCACCACAAGTTCCATAGGAACCACCGGATTCCATACTAGCTCCCAGCGGTGGTAAGGCGACCGGTCTAACTAATTAGTACCAGCATTTCCCATACTTCCTTCTAATTTTTTATTTCGTTTCATAACAATCTTAAGTACCATCAATATGTTAAAATTACAATGGCTATGAGGGCAAGGTAATTTTCAAATACTGAATATTAATATACTGGCCTATATTCGTTTTTAATGAATAATAAACGTCTGAGAAGAAAAGGAAGAAGATATTTTAGTATTGGGGAGAATGCTTTTGGAACATTGTGATACATCTGTGAAGAAGAAGTTATTTTAGTATTGGTGAGAATGTTTTCCGTACTTTGCGAAACATGTGAGAAGAAGAGGAAGAAGAAGACATTTTAGAATTGGTGAGAATGTTTTTGGAACTTTGTCAAACATTAGTGTTGGTGAGAATGTCTTTGGAACTTTCTGAAACATCTGAGAAGAAGATAATGTTTTTGGTACTCTGTGAAGAATAACAAGAAGAAGATATTTCAGTATTGGTGAGAATATTTTTGATACTTTGAGATACATCTGAGAAGAGGAAGAAGACATGTTACTATTGGTCAGATTGTTTTTTTGGTACTTCGTGATACATCTGTGAAGATGAGGAAGAAGAAGCTATTTTACTACTGGTGAGAATTTTTTTATACTATTGGTATTACTATAATCTGAAGCAGAGGAAGAAGATATTTTACTATTGGTATTACTAAAGGTTTGAGGTGGTGCATATTACATATTGGAATTGGTTTTGAGGTGTTGATGGGTCAGTGAATTGTAACATACCACCCAACCATCAGGGTCATACCGGCCTTATATAGAAAATTTCAACCAATCACTCCTCATCTTACTTCAACCAGTCACAGCTCATCTTACTTCAACCAATCACAGCTCATCTTACTTCAACCAATCAAATTGCGTATACCTACTGCTTTCAGCCAATCACAGAGAAGCTAGCATTTCCGTTTTGATAACCAGTCAAATCTTTCCTTCTAAGCTTATGACATCACGATTATTATGTCATTTTGTATTTCTATTGTGTTTAATTAACTATCATAAGATAATTTAATACTATATAAAAGCATAGGGAATTAATTAATTCAGGCAATAAATACTTCATAGCAATACCCATAGCAATCCAAAAGCATAACAGAAATAAGCTAACGCCACTTTGGGCTTGACGTTGTTGCTACCCTAATTCTAGTAACATAATGTTAATAAAGTCTAATTAAAAAAACATAATATATTGGAAATAAAGCGTACTTCTTAAAAATTAATCTCAAAATCTCATTTAATCAGAAGTGGACAATATTATTCAAATTATATAATAAACCAAAAGGCTGACCAACCTTCAACTACATCAAAAGCTGTGTGTATTTCTTTATTATATTAATAATTTCCATTACAATTTGTATTTTGTAATTATTCATAGACTAATTTTAAACGTACAGCAAACATGTAAATGTAAAATATTCAAACATATGGTGTTAATGAAGTATAAAGTTATAAAAATGTAGCACGTATAAAATATTGTAATATTAATTGTATATTCCATATTTTGTATTGATAGGTTAATTTAGTAACTTTAAATTTTGATAAAAGCATAACAAACGTTCTTGTATAATGACAAACACTCAACTGTGTAAGCAAGTTAAGAGAACAAACTAGCTAACAAAGTTGTATTATACTTTTAAAAATCGTTGCCTGAAGGAAAGTTAATATGAAATTACCAGAATGTTAATTTAACAGTTTGAATCAGATCCAGTACAAACTACAATGTAGGCCACAGTGGACTCAACCTATACTAGACTCATAACAAGGGCCCAGATTTGTATGTAAAAAAAAAAAAAAAATTTTTTTTTTTTTTTCATGATGCGTACATTCCTAAAACAAAGTTTAATATCCAAATCGAGGTCCGAAAAACGCAAATTCCAAATTTATTTCACATAAAAACACATATTTTACAAAAAAGTTATGTGAATAAATATTTTCTATATTTCTCCATAAATACATATTTTTGTAATTTTCCGGATTTTTTTATGTAATTTTTTTTCCTGGTGCTCATATTAAGGTCTGACAACAGCAAATTCCAAATTTTATTTTACATAAAAACTCATGTTTTTACAAAAAAGTTATGTGAAAAAATATTTTCAATATATTCTCCATAAATAAATATTTTAGTACTTTTCCTCATCTTTTAACATTTTACAACAAAAATTTGTATCTCGAAAGAATTCAACACATATGCTTCACCTTGCAATGAGGTGAGAGTGATTCACTTGCACTTGCTTATCGGGGAATAACATAACCCACTCTCAACATTGCGTAATTCGGTTAAAGAAATACAATATGTTGAAAGGCAACTTAACACTATCTCAGGTTCGAAAATAGAAGTTCTAAGAACAAAATTTAAAGGTATGTTTGAGAAAAATGGTGACTACCAAACCCTCTGCAAAGTCGCTCAAGTTTTGGAAGGCCAAAACATAAGTGAACTTGATCGTGTGTGTGTTAGTGATATACCCCTCTTCAAATATGCAAAGTTAACATCGTGTTATGTAGAGGAACTTTTCTCAATATAAGGCATTATTCTCGGATAATAGGCAAGGATATGTGATCCATAATCTGGAGATGACATTTGTTGTGCACTGCAACTCCAGTCAGCATTTTACATCTGATTTTTAACTGCAATTGGCGAGTTTCAATATAATTTGTTCTAGTAAGTTACGAACATTCTGGTGTTTTTGTTTCTTTTTCAGATTTTTTTTTTTTAGTTTTAGCACATATTTTAAAAATTTTAGCACATATTTTTAACATTTTAGCACATAAAAAATAAATATTTTTTAGTTTTTTAGCACATAAAAATCCGGGCCCTAGTCATAACATAACCTCAAGCACGGCTGGTATTCCACATCAAGTCTTCCGAAATTAAACGTTTAAGGATTGGATAAGAATAGTATACAAGAAACAAAAATAATTACAGATTAACGAATCACAGATTAGCTGTTTTTGGAATTCTTAGATATATAACTGTGGTGGATGAATCCATAACTTCAAGAGAATCGTTGCAGTTTCACAATGTACTGCACGTTACATGTAAACTTTAAAATTGTGGACCCACTGAGCACATCTCAGGAGAGGAAATTAATTGATTATCGCTGTAATCCACAGCGAATCCTATTATTCCGATCAACCGCTTGACACGGGTTCATCAGATTACACTATTTAATACATTAACTGGTCGGTTTATTATAAGCTCGGACGGGCTAGCCGATGTTTACACTGGGATGGGATTGCCGGATAAAGATGTAATGGTCACTCGACCTGCTTCATCAGCAGGGGCCAGCCACTTCCACTAGGGACATCCTACGCTGTTGCCAATTATAATCCCATATCATGCAGCCATTACCAATATTTGATTAAACAGAAAGATTCCAATCCACATACTATGAAGTAATTTATGATTCATTACCAGGTTGGTTAGGTGAAACTAAATACAGTGTCGCACACTTTCTGCAATACTAGCATTATATTATTATTATTATTATTATTTTATTATTATTATTATTATTATTATTATTATTATTATTACAGTATTATTGTCATCATCTTACTTTTGATTATTATTATTATTATTATTATTATTATTATTATTATTATTATTATTATTATTATTATAATTATTATTATTATTATTATTTTTAAAGTTCTCCCTTAGTCTTGGAGAATCTTTGGGGTCCTGGAGTGCGAGGACCCATAATAATAACTTTAAATCTTTCAAGTATTAAAAAATGAACTATTACTGGAATAACTTTTCCTTAATATCCCCCGTATTAGTATTCATTTTATTATTACTAACGATCCTACAGGGTTATTAGTTATTATTCGCCACCCATGCGAAGTTTGTTATTTCTCTCTTATCTTCCTCTTAAGACACGTAGAAGGTAACCCGGAGTAGGCCACGTTAACCTATAAGTATGCCAAATTTCAAGTTTCTGGTTCATCTGGACGTGCAGAAACAATTAGGCTACTGTATGTCGATAAGTGAGTCAGCCCGCGGCTTTGTAGTATAGTGATGATTTGGTATTTAAAGCGTTAATAGGGCCTTACTCCGGACACCAATCGACTGTCTTCGTCCAAAATGAATAGGCTTCGTCCTAGTGTACGTCCTAGTATAACGTATACGTTATAAGTGCATATACGACTGTGGAGTCCCGATAATCCGAAATGATTGGGACCAGACCCATTTCGGATTAACGAATTTTTCAGATTAAGCAATGACGTGTGATTAAAAAAAAATATGTATAAATATGTATTATTTAAGGTATGTCTAAACATAACCAAATCTCGGGACGAAATGGGCGATAAGAGAGCGGACGCTGCTTAGTTCAATAGTGGTTCTAACGATACGATCACGATCATGAGATTTTGATCAACAAATCGTTGAAATGATTTTGAAAGAACCTGTCAGTTTCGCATTAAGCGAACTTTCGGATTACCGAAGTTCGAATTATCAGGATTCCACTGTACTAAGTTTCACGAAAATTTGATAAAGCGTGTTCGGGTTATCGTGGGTACAGACACACGGACAAACGGACAGACGGACATACATTTTTTGCGTTCACCATACGATTTTAGAAAGTTCCATTCTGGCACATAATAATAATAATACCACTACTAATAATAATATGTTAGTTTGCCTGGCATTGTTAAGACCATATGGCCTTATCTTCCACTCAGTCAATATAATATGCATCATATAAATACCTTCAAAGTACAATAAAAACAATAATAATACAAAACACTAGCAATAAAATAATAATACAGTTGGTATAGCCTACACTGAAACTTAAGAATATAAAAGAGAAAACAAAGTGAATTAAAAATTATATATAATTATGTGTTTTGTGTGTGTAGCCCATAAATGTTAGACTATGAGTAGGCCCTACACATAATATACGCTAAAATTGAGACCTAAAACTAAATAAGTGTTTTAAAAATTTAAGAAACTTGGGCTGACAAAAAAATATTATACAATATAAATTACCCTAGGCTGGAAGACGAGACATTCCTTCTGGTTAGTGGCAAGATACTTTAGTAAACTTTAACCTGATTATAATGTAGGTTCAGACTACCCATGATGTCCCGCGGTAAGGCCTATATGATATGTTTGCATCAAAAATATATGAAGTAACCTCTCCTGGAAACCTATTTAACTTGATCAGGCCTATATTCTCAAAGGAATTGGGATGTATGGTTGTGACCAGTATATCGCTTTCATGCTAAACAGATGCAGGCATCTTCAGTCTCTCCAGAGTGCTCCCCAAGTGTAAGAAACAGTGGTCACTGCTTGAAGTTAGCAATGCGCTAACTGGAAGTTGTGTGCTATTTCTAAATACACATATTTACATGTAGATTTCCCTTGACTCTTGAAGCGTATACTACAGGTAAGCCAGAGCAAGAAAATGAGGGTTTGCTCAACTTTACTGCGGATTGAAATGCTTACAGAGAACCTGACCCTATATTTGCGTCATGTTACATAACAGTGTGTTTATTTGTTGTATTTGTGGACATGAACTGTGGTTGTATGTCCAGTGTATTTAATGTAGTAGAGGCCACATACATGCTTGATTAAGATCGGGTTAGAGTAAAGCTATTCAAATAGTTGGATGCTACTGGTGCTTATGCTTGGGGAATAGTGATGTTTGATGCTTTATTGTTTATATTCTTGTCCTCCGTTCTCTCTCTAGTTTATTCTCTTCCCTTTCCTTATATCATATCCTTCTAACAGATACTTCAATAGGGAATTCTGGGTCATGGAAAGTAGTTCAGGCATTCATAAGATAAATATGAATCTCATTGTTCTTGTAAAAAAATACATTGACTGTGAGGGTTGTTATAGAAAAATAAATAATTATGAATTCCGTTTGTATAAGCTTACACTCTGTGGCTAGTTTAAATTATGAAATTATGTTTCGCAACTAAGTTTCGAAACTGTTTTATACATGAAAGAATATGAACGAGATGTGTAAAATTCTTCGATTTATACATGTTCCAAATGTGTTCTTGAGATCTGAACCACTTGAACTTTCACTTGAATTTATTTGGAAGAAAATGGGTGCAATTAATTTAACGAATTAACTTTCATGAAAGTTGTTGCAAAACCTAGACTCGTTATGTAAACTAGCCATTACTGCGATTTTTCAGATCTTTGTGCCGCCGTCCATTCAAATTGCACACCAAGCCATTCTATTTGGAAAACAAGATTTTGATATTTGCGATAAAGTAGCACGATTAACGTCGGTTTTTATAGTGCAACTTAAAAGTGTGAAACGTCATTTCCCGAACCAAACAGGGTTCAGACATGACTGAATTGACAAAAACTTGTGGGCTATTACTTACGAGTAAAAAAGACTTCCCGAACACGACCCTTACCGATCAGGAGACATTTTTCCATATGCAATTACAATATAGGTAGTGTAATATTGTAATTTTGTCTTTATAATTAGATTATTGCAATAGGTCTATTTGTATTTGTATTATTACATAAATAAAAAAGATTGATTCAACGTTAATAAACTAGACGTAATATTGACAAAAAGAAGAAAAAAGCACAAATTTATAAATAAATAGGCATGCTATTGTACATATACAATTTAAGTTTGTTAGGCTATACCGTGAGTGTTGCCTTATAATCATTCAAATTTATTCCATCATTCGCAACTCGTCACTTCTCGTACGGGTGTATAGGGGTCTCCGAGTGGAGGTTCAATATCATAAATGTTACTAAATTTAGTTATGCTTATTTGTCCAGACAGGACAGAGGAACAGGTCCATTGCCTCGATAACTAGCCACAGGAAACTAGACCTATTCCTCGGATGTGAAAAGGCTCTAAATTAGGCCCAGGCAAAGGACGTATTTAAGAAAGGTCCCAGGGGTCCGGACCCCAAATATCAGATTTTTAAAGTATTAGAAAAATATCAATGTTTTATGTCACTCAGAAAGGGAAGGAGCCAGTAATTAATTTATGATCAATAAGTTTAGGACTCTCCAGAAGCTAATTTCTAATTACGTGCTTGACTTACCATCTAGAGCTCTTTAACGTAGGTATTGTAAATGTATGACTTAGGAACAAAGATTTATTGTCATTCTCGGAGAACTTTCTACCAGGATTTTTACATTCCATATTATTAGGTAGTTTAAAGTAATATGGGAAAAATATAATTTGATAAGTTCAAACATGTACTGCAATGTTCAGTCTAGCCTTCAAAAAGTAATAATGATGTTTATGAGAGTAATAATAATAATAATAATAATAATAATAATAATAATAATAATAATAATAATAATAATAATAATAATAGTAATACTAATAATACTCCAGCCTTCTAAAAGAAATAATAATAATGACGATGATGATAATAATAATAATAATAATAATAATAATAATAATAATAATAATAATAATAATAATAATAATATCTTCTTCTATTCATAATTCGCAAAAATCTTGACATATCATATATTTTACCACGAGAATGCGATTCAGGCAAAAGAATATACAATTTATTGGAAAGTTACGAAATATGCTGGAGTTTAACGTGCGATTCATGCACAACAAAGATACTTTTGTGTCATGCTAGAGAGAAAGACAATACAAACATCTATAGTTCGTTACAAACGTGTCTGCTTTTCCAATTAAAATATGTAGATCACACATAACATGAGTATTCGTACGTACTTATAAGAAGCCACTGCATGGGTATACTTGCGAACACATGAACCATTGTCACATAAATGAGACGAGAGATCTGAAGAATCATGAGGTCTTTGTACATTCCACAACGCTGGCAGCGTATGGTGACTTCTTTGGGACACTAGCCTACTTTGAAGAATTATAGATGCCATAAGTACGTGTACGCAAATGTGGATGTGGTGAAATGTTGTAAATAGAGGAATAATAGTAAATTATGTCACGAGCCTGTAATGGCATTTATTAAGACGCGATTATGTTCATGAAACGAGCTTAGCTATTTTCGTAATTTTCATCTTCTTAATTACTAATATAAGCAAGATGCATAAGACATTTTTTGTTCGATCATAATTAAATGTTCAAGTTTACAATTTCTAGAATACCTTGTAATTGATAAAAGAAACTACCTTCATCTCGGGGACCATCCAGCAGTAGTTTGTCTCGCTTTTTTTTTCCGATAGATGGCAGGCGAGACATCAGGGCTTTACTTTCACAGTTTAACCTCAAAGAATAGAAAATTAGAGCACATGAAAATAAAGACAATTAGTAACATATTAAAATTAACATGGACATAAATTATTATTTTAAGTACACATTGTTTGCTTTCATGGCTTGAAGATCGTTCCGCGTACGATATTAATCGATATCGGATATGCCTAGTTAAAACACGAAAGTAGGAATAAGGAAAACAGTACTTTCACGAAGCCTACAGTTCGACGTATGCCATTAAGATATTGTTACTTTACTTGCAAAAAGCGTATTATAACGAACACTATATCTTTGTAACGATATTTCAGATTCCTCAATTTCTTTATTTCTCCCTCATGGTACATAAATCTATAGGCTTAAAGCTAAAAAATCAAAGGTTCATCGTAGAACATTGAAGTAGATTTATCTTCACCATTCTTTAATAATTATTATTATATTTCTGGAAACTGTATCGTACATAATAATAAATACTTATCAACAACAAAGCCAACAACAGGTTTTTACTTAGACAAATAACAGAAGTTCCTTGAACTATTGCTCCAGTAATTATTTTAATCTGTGACCCTCCAACTGTATGTTATATTTTAAAATTATCAGCATGATCTCATTACCGTGGCAAAAAAATAGTCGTCATGCTTTTTGCAATCACCATCGGAGATACTTGAATGTAGTTAAGTTGCTGGAACCCAGTTTCTTATAACATGCATGTTAATTTCATATACACGAATGTTTACCTAACTTTTTGGAAATTGGTATTGACTGTTTACTATGAAATACACCTCCATATTATGTAGGCTCTGCTCATTCGGAACATATGTTATTCTTTTTTAGGTTTACTATTTTGTACACCTCTTGAATTTTATAGTACAAATACCGGTACTATCTTATTTATGCAAATATAGACACAAAATTCGCGATGATATGCAAATAATTTGTAATCATGATTCTCTCACTGCAATTAGTTAAGAAACATTTCCGAGAACATAAGCCCCTGTATAATTAAATTAATTACTGAGATGTCGTCGTGGTAGTTCTGTAAATATGTTACATAACTTCAACATACATATTATCAACAAGCCTATTTGGCCACGTCTAAAAAGTTCGGAATTGCAACAAAATATTCTAGTCTTCCTGTCAACTCTTCATTAACACGCCCGTTTTACTCCCTCTCCCGACAGGAAGAGAACTCAGTGTTTGCTTGTGGTTGAGATCCACAATTATTTCAACATTCTCCTACGAGCACAGTACTTGAAATAACATACAACGTTCGATGTTATATTTACGTTAATTAAATAGTATCTACCTGTATGAGCGCCATATTTCCGAGAAACTAGAGACGGAATTGGTGACCGTAAACTAAATTTCCCATAGGGAGCGAAGCAGAAACACAGTTTGTTTCAGCCCTCATTTCCTTGTTATAAAGAGCAAAATGTAAACGTAAAACCACGGGTCACAGAAACGTTTAATGTTATGAAGTTCTTTCACAAATATTTCTTTGAAATTCACTGCAAAAATTAAAACCTTAATGTAAATAGGAGCAGTACTCATTTTATCTTCGTCGGGGTAAGTATTGGAGTTCATAGGGGTGACAAAATTTGTGTGTCCAAATGCATCCCCCCCCAAAAAAAACTCTTCAACCAAAGAAATGTGTAAAACACTGGCCTCACTGGCTGTTACCTAAGAGCATAATTACTTTAAAGGTCCGATAGGTTTACAGGCCTGTCCAACTTTGAAGGAATTGGGGACCAAATTCATTTAAGAAAGCCACAACAAAATTGCCTAGTTTTATTCACATTAACTTAGCCAGTTGAGTTATTATTTATAAAGAGCATGCATAAAATAAAATAGCCACCACTGACTCAATGGTAGTTGTTATAAATAATTTTAAAATAGTACGACAAATAAAGATAAATAATTGTTTGTTCTTACAAAATGTAGCTTTTGTCAGACCAGTTCACAATTTAAACGATATAGTAGCCATGCAATTTATTGAGAGAAAAGGCAGAGATTAGTAGTTCCTAATCTCAATATGTATGAAAGAAATCAGTCATTGACCCCTATAAAGATATTTTCATAAATTTCACATTCAAAAATGCACTGCTGTTAAAATACAACCGTTGAGCTCTATCAATAAAATAATAAAAAATCAGGTAAACTGATGTAGCAAAGTGACAGAATGCTTTTGATTATCAGTGATAATTGCAATTATGATATGCAGAAAATAAGTTTTTTTAATCGATTTCCGAGTTCAGTTCCACATCGATTCATTACCAGGGCTTACGGAAGAACAAAGGTCTAGTTTGATAAGCATATGTGAAGGAATATGTGGGTAGTGTTATTTGTCAAAGCTACCTGTATTGCAACTGCCAAAGCCATATATGAATACTGTAAAACAATATGTTGCCATGAGAACTGACTTGCATTTGATAAATTCTTTCTAATATATTACCATAAAATAGGCCCTAAATTGGACTACTCCTTACCATTCTGGCACTCAATAAAATAGAAACTTCATACCAGCAACTCAACAATATTTTATTTTATTTTATTCCTAGGCCTGTCGACATTCTTCTGTCATTTTCAAATATAAATTAAAAATTAAAACAGCATTTTTTATATTATTTTTAATGTGGTAAAATAATTATTAAAATGTTTAAAAAGATTTACCACAACACTAGCATTGATCCATCGTCCAGTTTTTTTCTTCTTCTTGCTACTTCACCGCAGTGTATCTGTTGAGGCCTGAAGATGATAGAAGAATGTGAAAAGGCCTAGGAATAAAATAAAACATTGAGTTGCTGGTATCAAGTATCCATTATAATTTTTAAATTTAAAGATATGTGCTTCCACACATAGACATGATCAAAAGACTAAAACACTCAGCTGCAAAACTTGTTACTTGAAAGAAGTGTGGAAAAGTTGCCTCGTTCTATGTTCTGTTTTGAAGAAATGGATCAACTACGAAATAAATTATACAGTTCAAGTTGAAACTTTGATAGTTGAACCTCATTGTCTACTTTCAAGGCATCGATAAGAAGAGACAGTTTGTCACTTGTGTTTTCAAAATCAGTAGATCTTGATGAAAATTCTTGAATGATAATTTTAATTTCGTCACAAATTAAAGTAATTCACATTTTCTAATTCATTTGATGGCATTTGAAAAAAAAATGGATGAGCCAAAATTTTTTTCTAAATTTGACCACAGATTTGCAGCTTGTTCCCATTGTAACGGGCTTTCTTTTAACTTGATACTGTATTATTTATATAGTTTTCTTCTATTTTGAATCTTGGGCCACAATAATAACTTCCAAGAGCCGCTTGCTGCCCGCGGGCCTGATATAACACGAAAAGAAACTGTAGGGTCCGTACGGTTCTAATTTTCTTTCGCATCAGCACAGGAAAGAACAAGTAATAATTATTTCCCAAATGCAGATTTTCAATAAAGATGGTAGTTTTTGTTCAAATCGAATACAAAGATTATGTTGGGAAAATTCCATGCCGTTTGGCAATTACGTGTATTACGCCATGTAGTGAGTTTTTTATACAAGTGATAGGCAAGGTCAATGACTCCGCACCGGCGATCTGATAATGCGCTATTGCAACTCTACGGGGAGTATAATTACAGGTTCTCCATGCACTATGAAATATGAAAATATCCATGCATTCGTGCACTATCAAATGACTAAATATCCACAAGGAAGGGGAAAACACTACAAATATGCACTGTCAAAATTCAAACTTACATTTTATTATCGATTCATACAATATATGACTAACAACCTTTCCAAATGGGGAGGGGAATAGAAATTTATTTACACTTCACGGTTCACCGTTCACCGGTATTATAACCATACAAATCTTAATGTTGTACATGCATGCCCTTTTCGATTGTCATATTCTCGGACATCATTACATCAAGAGATAACTGACTGCTTAGCTAAAATAATCATTCTTACTTGATCAGTGCCTTTGGGCTTCCTTAGGTTGAGTACGTTATATACCTGAAGGTATAAAGTGAATTTATCAGATTTTAATTAGGTTTTACAAAGCTATAGTTTGCAAACATGAAATTATTAATAGAGTACTAATGTAAATCGTTCATTCTTAACACTAAAGGATGAATATACTCATAAATCAAGAAACCTACAAGTAGGAAATAGGTGGACTGAAATTGGAGCGTTTACCTTCATAAGGGTCTAAGTGCCACAGTCATGATTGTGTAGAGAACAAGTTACAGACTTACAGAAAGACCTGCCGGAGAAAGACCCAGCACTATATCTTAGAATTTATTGCTACTAACGTGGCTTTCCCTGGACCTTGGACCCTTCTGAAAGGCATTGATCTGAGTACATAGATCCATTTTAAATTATCAGCTGAAAAACCATGATTTTGGCACTTAGACCCTTACAAAAGTAAACGATTCAATTATTAAAATCAGTTTAATGCATGGGACAGCATACCGAAAATACTGATAATTTTACAGTAAAATTTATGACGAGCTTTTCTTTTTGGTGAAATAGTTCTTCACTAGATCTTTGACGTAATGAAACTGTGCAAAAATTCGACTGAACTATTATCTTGTTTTCTGTAAATTATCCCCTTTCGTCTAACTGTTAATTCCTTTCTTTCTGTGCTGCTACTCGTTTCAATATTTTCTTTTTTTCTGGAAGAACCCAACTCCTGTTTTTATTACATATATTTACGTTTTAGTTTTCACCAGGTTGTCACATTTAAGAAGTATTAAGCATTAAATAATAAAAACATACATTTTTAACGATAAGCTTAAATATTTGATGAGGTTTTTTTTCTAACTTACCACACACTATATTAGAAACTGGTATGAAATTATTAAATCTCCTGCGCCACATGGAAAACACAGCGAAATTGCTGGTATCTTATTATGTAAAATTGTCAACGTTAAAAAGTAATTCAATCTATTCATGCGCTTGAGGGTCTGAAATTTAGTTTCAGAAGGCGTTTGATTAAAAGTTGATAGCTCTTTTTGAAGAGCAAACTAGTTTTTCAAGAAACCTTCTTTTTTTGTAAACTAAGAAGGTTTGGTTTAAAAAATCGTTTAAACTAGTGTCTTCTTTCCCATCTTCTACGGTTCACTATTACCTTTTGTCTAGCTGGTAATTCGTTTCCTTTTGTGCTGCTCCTCATATCAATATATCTTTTCTGTAGCAACCCAACCCCTGTTTTCTTCACGTCTTTCTTTTATGTTTACATTCTAGTTTTGCTCTGCAGCATCGCACGGTGTTGGCGCACATCTACATGAAGCTGGAGCTCTCTCAGCCGGTATCCCATGGTTACCACTAGCTCTTAATTGAAAACCGACCTGATGACGAATCAATAAAGGGGGTGATGCCACGCCCACCAGCTATATTCATCTCCTCTATCCAGAATCCCACTCTCTGTCGCAGAGCATCTCTCCGTCTCTTTTCATCTTGCAGGAATACATCTCTCTCTTCTTGTCGCACTGAGCAAATATATTTTCTTCTCAGAAGTTTTTTTTTCTTTCTTTTCTCTATCTTACCAAAAACAAATAAAAACGTCCTCTTCTTTTAGTGTATGTTCTACTTTTCTATAAACGTGTAGAAAATCACGTAATGTGAATTTCTGTCCGGACTTATTCGAAGAAAGAGCGGTTTAAGGGACGTGATATTAAAATATTTGAATTTAATGAATTAGTAAGTAAAAACTATAAAATACAATGAAATAAATAAAATAATACACTAGTTTAGTAAATATTGATTATTCTAATAATATATTACAATACGGTGGGTTTCTACAGGAAACATTAACTTAATAAACTTTATTACTCATTATTATGTATTTTTTAAAGTAAAATGTTTTACAAAAGCTTCCCTTAAATACAATCTGGTTTGATTGTATCTGAACAAATTTGAGCATTCCATACGATTTTTTATCACTAGCTGATTCTCTCGCTTTAATAGTAGTTACATAGATCCCGAGCATTAGTATTATTCGTTTACGTATATTTTCTAATCTCTTGTGTAATAATCTGAAATTAACGGTACCGGTACGTAAAAGAATAATATTATTTACACGAGTCCTGTATGGATGTGAACCAATACAGCAGAATCAAATATTTTGAACATTAGACAGCAAAGTATTGAGAAAGAATTTTGAGCCCAAGCAAGATGCGCTTACAGGGCATGAAAAACTAAAAAAAAAAGTGTTATGTTATATCGTACACTTGCACTAAACGTTATTAAATAAGGCAAAATAAGACGAGTACGACGTATATTTAAAATGTGAAATAGTGGAGTACCGTACAAGTTATTTAATTACTGGAAAACCCTGCACAAATAATTTTAATATTATTTACTCAATATTTTCTGAAAGATTTTGGAACCAATAAATCGTATGGTTTATTTTATTTCTCCTTCCTCCAATGACTTCTACATCACTTCCGGTCTAATAGTATTAACTAAAAGACAATTAAGTTATACAAAAAATTAAAGTTAAAATGTAGGGTTTGTTTAGTACGACACATTTTCGTGGAGATTAATAAGCCGTTTGGAGAATGGTCTTGATGCAAGACAGAGAAGACCCCCACGATTATTGGTTGACGACTACTGAAACTGTTATTTTTATGTATTGTACTGAAATATTACATGTGACCTAATAGTAAGTTATTCATTATGACACAGAATTTCATTATAATATTGTTGTGGGATCGATTAACATCGGACAGACAACAATCTTCAAGCCTTGAAAGCAACAATTCAAACTGCACAATAATCAACATGTATTTAAAATAAAGTCAATTCTGTTCGTGCAAGTGTAATATTACACTAAATATAATTCATTTTGTGTGTTTTGATGCGCGTTGATTTGCGGTTAAAACGCAAGGAGAAGCTTCGAGTTTCCTGCAGCCTTCACCACAATCTATAACAAAAAATGGGAACATACTAACAGCTGATCGCCTAGGTCAGCCGAGTCGTTTGTCTGAACGAAGGATATTAAAAAAAATCACGAACAAAACAGTCGTATACAACTTGCCTATAACGGTAGTTACAGACTCCCGTATGAAAAGAAAGGAACTCGCCGCGCTCTTTCATAAAAACATACCTTTTAATAAATTCCATTATAAGCACAGTGTACAATAAATTATGAATGTCTTAATTCATGTTTACAACTCTTACCAAAACCCAGCTTCAAAACATAGTTAACGTTAATACATGTAGGTTTTGATAATGATCACTAAAACTTCAGTATAAACATTTATAAAGACATGAAGTTATTTGTAATTAAATTATTTTGAAACTGCTAGGATTTTCCCCCAACATAATTATTTAAAAAAAGGGATGTCATTAGAAGTTAAAATTTAAACATATTTCATTATAGAAAGAGTAAAACAAAATTCTGTTGAAATACAACTTGGGAGTGTGTTGAACTTTTTTTCCAACGGCATTTCATTGTGATTATAATTAATCCATATAAAAGCTTCGCTACGTAACTCAAGTTTTTCAATTTTCCAGGTTTTGTTCAGCTGTGTCGTGGAATTCCTTTAATTTAACGAATTTAGTTAGTAGCAAATGAGGAAATTTCAGATTGCATGAAACTTATTTCGGTAACTTTCTATACCAGATGTATTTCCACAGGCAATGAAAAATTCTCTTAATAGAAACATATTAATGGCACCGTATATAGAATATGTTACTTCTAATGAAAATAATTTTAACATTTTGGCTACATTTACTTGTAGGAAGTATTCGATAATGCTACGATTTTTTTCCATATATAATTATAGAAAAATGAGTATAAAAATAATTTGTAAGTCTGGCATTAAGGAAGATGAGAATGAGAACAGCGAAAATGAGGTTGTGTTTGGGATTTTAGGATGGTTTCTCGGGTTATCAACCATGTTAATATTAGAGCTAGGATTATAGGTTAAAAGTTAACTGGTTAACTGAGCAAATAATTATTTAAAAAAACATTATCGTATAACAGTTAACCAGATAACTGGATATTGACTTCATTTATCCAATTATTTGTGATTATGCAGACAATTGTTAAAAGATTTAACTGCAGTGGAAAATCATAGGCATAACCAGGCCGACCATATGGGGGGTTATAATATCCGGGGGGGTATGGAATACCCCCCAGGGAGAGGGGGCTCGGGGGTCCTTGCCTGGAAAATTTTAAAAATTAAGATGCACAGTAACGAGTTTTAAGCTTCCCACGCTTTATACTCGTATTAAGTAATTTATAAGCAGACTTAAAAAAATTGTAACATTTTCCTTTTTAATCAATGGGGGGGGGTTAAAACCCCCAAAACCCTCCCCCTCGTTACGCCTCTGAGTGGAATTAATTGTCTGGATAGTCGACATAAAAATCCAGATAATTATAAATAATATCCAGTTAACTATGTGATCAAATAAAAGTTAACTGTTTTATCTTCTCTGCAATTAATTATCTTTGCAGTTAACCGTTATCCAGTTACTTCTCCCTGCACTTGTCAATAATATTAAATGCAAGCTTTTGACCATCACTGGGAAAAGTATTTCTTATGTAATACAGACTTTTTTCCAATTAGATAACTTTTCCCAGAAGATGACAATGGAGAAAACTGGCGAAAGCTCTGAATCCCACTTACCCGGTTGGAACACCGAGAATCCATTACCCATTCTCAATACCGGGAAAGCCTCAAATCAAGCATCAAATTAATTAATAGTTAAACAAAGCAATGATAAGCGAGCCCTTATGAACATGGTTATAAATATAGTGATAGTTAATTCCAGTGGCGGACGCAGAAATTTTTTCTGGGGGGGGGATTTGAATAGGTAGAAAGAATACTAAAAAAAATTAATCAACTTACATATACAATTAGTTTATAAAACTGGCCACTTAGAGTACATATATAGCCTTTTTTCAAATTTCGGGGGGGGGGGGTTGTAACCCCCCTATCCCCCCCTGCGTCCGCCACTGGTTAATTCCATAAACGAAACTGATAATAATGGATACTTCATATTGTATGATGAAACAATGTTTTGTTGGCTGATATTTGCCGTAGTTCAAAATAATATACAGTTACCTTCAACCCGTCGCTTCGAGAAGTAATATTACACTGGCTATGTTACAGCCGGAGGCAAATTTTCAAATTAATAATACATTACACAGTATATGGCGGAAAGCTGTTATTATATCTGAACTAGGAGCACTTTATTTTTTCCAATAACCTGTTCTCCCCGCACCCCCTCCCCGTAGATATTATTGAGTTCACCTATCACTTCATTCTACAGTGTAGTGAGCACAATCTTAAAATGGAGTCTCTCTTTTAATTATATTAAGAAATAATGTGTTATACTTCTAGGGTTTCTTAGATGTGCGTTCAGGCTTGACCTTTCAGTTCGAAAACATAGGTCATACAACTAAATTAATAAAGTTGTCAGGCACCGTTGAGTTGGATCAACTGAATGAACACAACCCGCAAAGTGGCCACTCAAAATTGGAAGTGCGAAATAGCAAAATCCATGGTTAGAGTAAAGAAAATAAAATGTTTAACTTAGGGTTTTTATGAAACGAGTATACATAAGAAAGAAACTACAATAGTCCTTTTCTTTCAATCTTTCACACCTCCACGATCAATTACTACATAAAATATTACAAAGTTTCAATGTAACAATTGTTTATCAGTTTCCTGCTCTATTGTACTTGATGAATCTAACCTAATTAAATCACATCCCAACTATTTATTGACTTTGGCTAATTATTTCCTACATAAGTCTAAAAAAAGTAACTGAATTCGTATTTCTCCCAAAGTCCCATAAGAGGGTCTGAGTTCACTTTTTTCCTTTCATACTTCCCTAACTTGTCTTCTCACCACATCCTATACACCCACTTAGAATATAGTCATGTACTTTCTCTTTAAATGGATCATCATCCTATTCATCTCCATTCACTGCATCAGTCCTCCGCCTTTGGAATTCCATCCCTCACAAAATCAAAGGCTGTCGAACGCTAGGTGAATTTCAGAGATAAATTAGTAAGTTAATTCTAGATAATGTAATTTAGTTGTTCTTTTATCTCATCATAATAACTAGCCAACTTCACTGCTCTTTTTTGTAATTGAAAGCCTGAACTTAAAGCTGTTGTAACTCTCAGTTTTTCTTTTCAATATTTCATAGAAATCATTAAGTGTAATTTTTAGTACTTCCTTTGAGTAATTTTATAATTTCCAAAGTTTTCACAGTAATTTAGAAATTGTAATAATTTAGAAAGCAATCTTAAATTTACATTAGGAAAATAATATACTCGTACTTATAGTATGTTTAAATTTATTTTAATAGTAATTTGAGTTTTTTTATGTGTGTAATGTGTAAACGCAATATTTTTTTCTTACTGGTAGAGAGGAAGAGAAGGTCAAATGGCCTTAGCTCTGCCAGGATACATAAACAGAATAAATAGATGAATAACCAATATCTAAGCTCAAAAACTGGAATTCCTGTCTCAATTCTAGATAGTGGATAAAAAATATGTTTTTACTCTTATAAATGTTATTGTAAAAGAAATAGAGTAATGAAGAGTAGGCTACTGCAATACCCATAATTCGAGGTTCTACAAAAATGCCGTGTGGAAGCACTATGAAAGGAATTTGGAGGCTGATGTGAATGAATGCAAGGGACACTGTATGAGAGCAAAATAATTTTCCCTTCTCAATTCAGAGCCCGTCCATTTCATTCGGATCGACCAGGAACAGATTCACTGAGTTCACAGGCTAAAGCCTAGTTTCAGATCCATTTGTCCATGGGATTTGTCCGAAATATGCGTAGGCAATTTCAATAGATTACTTTGGTGTACTGGAATTACGCCAATGGAACAAAGTGAATTCGACGATGACAATGTTCACGATGATGACGTAATAGAGATTTTAATGACGATTGTCAATGAAAATTATGACTGATGAATTCAATGAATAGTGACGATAACGCACACAATACCTCTTTAAGCCAACAAGAACGTTTATTGATACTCCACTGGGTATAGACTACACTAATAGTTCAAAGAATGTTGTTTCAAACTAATATTATAGCAGTACATCATGCAATGAACCTAGAATTGCATTCATTAAGATACTAGGATATGATTACCATTATAGGCTAGTTACGTATGACTGATTTTGTTCGACTATAATCAAATGTTTTGAGATTTTAGAATTCTTTGAATTAAAAAAAATATATATCACTTCGCTATCTCTCTCTATCTCGATGATCATTCAGCTGTCAGTTGTTTTAATCTTTTGCGATAGATGGCAGGCGACAAGACTTGTAGGGAACAGGGCGTCGCTTGGAATTTTAACCTAAAGCAACGAACATTAAAACACATGAAATGAATCCAATCTATATTAATAAAAGGAAGTGTCTGTTCTCCGTCTGTCTGTCTGTCTGTCCGCGATGCCCAGCGAAATCTACTCAACGCAGAGATCTGAAATGTTATACATAGGCGGACTAAAGGGTCGGAATGTGCACCTCGAAGCCGGAATTTTAATTTTCGCTTTCGTTCGTGAGTTATGAGTGAAAAACGGGCAGAAAACGTGTATTTTTTGCGATTTCGAAGCATCAGTTTCAGTAATATATTTCAATGTTAAATCAATTACAGTTGGCTTTGGCTATTTTTGTCATCATACCTCATAGCCTACCTTGGAAATAAAAGCATCGCGATCGCTTGATTTTGTAAGTCCATCGTGGACGATTCATTTGTTTAGAGTGTCAAGGCCCGCAGATATATGAAATTTTTAACCTACACGTAAGAAGGATATCAACATAGGCTTAATTATGGTCAAACATTGTTCGATTTGAACGAAACTCACTATACAGGGGTTTTCTGAGCCAAGGAACTGGAACCTGAGGTCGCTTTTTCTACCAGGGGACGCTACCTAATCGTGGAATACACTCCACGTGATTTAGGTGTTAATAAATATAATGATTTGACTATTATGCACTTAAGTTTTGAAATAATTATCGCGGGGGAAGCCGCGGGCACATGTTATCTTATAGCCTAATAATAATAAAAGAACGTGTTTGTCTGTCTGTCCGCGATGCCCAGCGAAATCTACTGAACGCAGAGATCTGAAATTTTAAACATAGATGGACTGAAAGGTGGGCGAATGCGCATCGAAGCCGGATTTTTAATTGTAGCTTTCGCTCGCGAGTTGTGAGTGAAAAACTGGCAGAAAACGTGATTTTAGCGCTCTCGAAGCATCAGATTTCAGTAATACATTTCAATGTCAAATCAATTGCAGTTGGCTTTGGCTATTTTTGTCATACCGTGGTAATAAAAGCATCGCGATCGCTAGATTGTTGTAAGCCCACGCTGGTCGATTCATTTGTTTAGAATGTCAAGGCCCGTAGACATATGAAATTTTCAACCTACACGGAAGAAGGATAGGCCTAAATATGGTCAAACATTGTTCGATTTGGACGAAACTCACTGTACAGGGGTATTCTGGGCCAAGGAAATCGAATCTGAGGTCGCTTTTACCAAGCGACGCTATCTAATCGTGGTATGTAGTCCACGTGATTTAGGTGTTAATAAATATAATGATTTAACTATTATGCTCTTATTTTTTAATTTTTGAAATAATTATCGCGGGCGAAGCCGCGGGCACATGCTAGTTTATAATAATATTAAAGGTAAGACCAACAGATTTTGTAT
Organism: Ectobius pallidus; assembly: GCA_964059195.1. Taxonomy (NCBI): domain Eukaryota; kingdom Metazoa; phylum Arthropoda; class Insecta; order Blattodea; family Ectobiidae; genus Ectobius; species Ectobius pallidus. The sequence continues at coordinate 92,226,704 of CAXKWD010000009.1, forward strand.
TATTTTAAATACAGATTATTTTTTGTTTCTGGTACTTGAAGATTGTTGCGCGTACGGAATTGATCGATATCGGATAGCCTATTTGAGGCAGTGCACCGAACATAGATAGGGTGTTTGTTGCACAAAAGAAAATCTTAAGACTTATTTTTAACTTGGCACCAAGGGAGTCTTTAAGAATGGTTTTAAGAAATAACAAGATTTTAACAGTAGCTGGAACTTTAGAATACAAGGCTGCTATATTTTATTTTAACAATAAAGATAAGTTCATCTTTAATTCAGAATTACATGAGCACAACACAAGGAGCAAAGACTTTATACATATGTTTAAATATCGAACTTTTAGATACACTAAATCGCCAGTTTACATTGTTAGTCAAGTTATAAATAACTTGCCATTTAGTATTTTAAATGTGAAAAACCTCAGGTGTTTTAAATTTAAACTGGAAGAGTATTTGTATGAGAAGGCATTTTATTCTTTTAATGATTTTTTACATAAATGATTTTGCAGTTACTGTAACCTTATTTGTTCTAAATAATATTGACAATGTCTATCTATGCAATGTATAGTTACAGACGCAATATATTATTATTATATGCCTAGTTGAAAATCAACAACAGAACTTTAATGAACGCCAGTAATTTAATGTGTCATTAAAGACACTGATACGTCACAAAAAAGTGTATTGAAGTATGGTCGAAAAAATTACGATTTGTCACTTCAGCCTACCGCAAGCATTATAGGTTTAGTACAAAGTATTGTTTTTGGCCTGCAATTTAATTTCGAGATTTAAGCATTAATAAAAGCTTTTAAGGTGAATAAATAACCCAGAAATAATTTTAAAACATCTAAAAAATGACTGCATGTCTGTTTAAGTTAGCACAACTGGTAAATGAAAATCATATCGAAACTAAATTTTAAAATTTATTCGTTTAAGGATCTCCCGGGAAATGATACGCAGCACGTCAACGACTTTTTCTCCCTCACTGTCACAAAACACAAACAAAATAATTTTTTCGAGATTCCCTCGGAATCGTCTTTAACGATTTTGATAAATATTGTAACCAACTGCTTTCACTAAGACCTAAACTTTCATGTGAAACATTATTTTCGTATACATTCTCTGAACGATCAACTAGCCATCCTGTCTACTAGCTCAGAGGCGTATGCCTCGCCAATCGTTTTAAATTATAATAATTAGGAAGTGCATATACATTCTAATAAAAATGATTGGACGGGGAATGATGTAGGAAATAAGGAAAAGGAAGCTTTTTAATTCCTTTACCCTTTCTTTATTTCCTACATCACTTCCGATACAATAATTCTTATTAATAAGAATCATCTACACTTCCTATTTATTATAATTATTACTATAACGATCTCCTCCTCGAGACAAATTAATGCCCACCTTCAACGATTCCACTCATTACCACAAAATGAGGTTGTGGTGGTTTTTATGGTTTTATGGTTATTTAACGACTGTAACTCGTTAGTCACAATTTTGTACTGTAGGAGTTTTTTTAGATCCTGTAAATTTACATTTTAAGCACACACAAAGGGCATCGACCTTGGCCGGATCGAACCCGCGACCTTGGGTATAGAAAGCCAGCGGAATAATTATGAGAAAACTCAAACTATTGTAGGATTAGCGTTTAATAAAACGTATTTAGTTCAAAATCTATTGAATTATTCCACTGTATTCTTATTACTTCTGATTTCGATCAGAGTATTTCCTATTACAGCTGGATGCTATGAACTGCTACGAACTAAACCGGCAGAACACGAAGGTCTGATCACATCTGAATTAAGTTAAAGTTATTGATGGATTTACATTTCAAATGTATATTTAAGGTACCACTGTACAAGCCAGGTCTTGAATGCCTTTCGAGGCATTTAACAGTCAAGAAGGTAAGGAAGACTTTGAAATATTAGGCTAATCTGAAATATTTGTAGAATAAGTTTATGTAAAAATAAAAAATCAAGTTTCTGTCGAAATTTTAGTAGTGCATTCGAACATTTTTCTACAGCTCTTTTTTGTATCTTGCAGTTTCATTAAGCAGTTGATATTTTACACTACTGCAGTGCCCTATCTGTTTTAAGTTTTCAAGTGGAGTTTTAACAAAATCGTTTCCGTAAAATTCCCCTGTAAAAAAAACTTTTAAACAGTTTCATTAAGCAGTTAATATTTTACCCTACTGCAGTGGAGTTTTAACAAAATCGTTTTCGTAAAATTCCCTGTAAAACATCTTAAAAACAGTTTCATTAAGCAGTTGATATTTTAGATTACTGCACTGTCCTATCTGTCTTACGTTTTCAAGTGGGGTTTTAATAAAATCTTTTTTCGTAAAATTCCTTTTTAAAACAACTTAAAATAGAAGGAAACCGCACAGGAAATGTGTTATAGATAATCAGCATGTAACTGATATGGAATAAAATGAATTGTGTCGTTATTGAACGTATCTGTAATGTCTCCCGTTGAAATTTGTATTGGGGATTTAATTAAAATGTCGTGTGTATGCCTCTCACGCTCACTGCTCCATTTCCATAACTGCTAGTAAAAACAAAACGCATATAAAGTAAATTAAAATAAACATCAATCACAACGGATGGACTAAACGAATTATTTGCAATGTAAAGTAGTGTTAGAGGGTGTGAATAATCTGAATGTGTTACTGGCGCCTGCTTTCATCTGAATTTTTCAGTGCACGGGATTTTTAAGGGTCACTGGGCAAGTTTTTTTACGAAAATCAGTTCAAATAATAAATGTCCGTTCCTTTATGAAAATTATTTCACGAACTGTAACATTCTAGTTCATGGCATCAGCCCGATCATTAGGTTTGATAGACATTTCTAAACTGTGAAATCAATGAACATCATTATTTTTATACAGTTTTCTCAAACCATATTTTCACATATTTAAAATCTTTCTTGAGGATAAAACTTTTATCACATTGAATGAAATCTTCCACACATGTTCTCTACTAATCAGGAACCGTTTTGACAAATCTCAAATATCGTTAATTTTCACTTTAAATTACTTTAAACTAAAAGGAATAAATCAAAAGGCAGTGTAATGCTAAAAGCTGTTGTAACGAAACTAAATATGACGGCTTAAGTTCTCAGAATAACATTAGGCCTGTTCCATATGAAGCAATATAACATATAAGCTAGATTTTTAAAAGGTTTAGTTTATATATAAACTAAATGTATATATATATATATATTTCTAAACTGAACACCATGGTGGTTAACCCTTTGTGTCATCCATCTTAACCAGATGGCAAAATTATGAACATGTGATGAAGAAACCGAAACCAAGGTTGTAATTACTAGGCTGAGTGCACCCCGTTCCAGACCTCACTACCTCATAAAAATTCGAAGATATACCGGGGTTAGAACCCAGACCTGCGGATCCGTAATCAGCGACGCTAACCACTGGAACATGCAACCAGTCATATTATACGTACATAGAGCTGGGATTATCCGCATAAAAGGTAATTGATTAACTCAGAAAATGTTTGTTCAAATATCCATTATTTACTGTCCAATTAACCGAATAACAGTTAAGTAGATAGCTAGATAATTACGTTATTTTATTCAGTTATTTGTGATTATCCAGATAATTGTTATAAGAATTAACTGCAGTGGAATTAATTTCCTGGATAATCCACATACAATCTAGATAATTGTAAATAATATCGAGTTAAATGTGTTGAAAATAACAGTTAACTGTTTTATCTTCTTATCTTCTTTATTGTTTATTTTATTGTTCTAGAACGTATACGACCTCGAATAATTATATCGTTGAATACACGTGCTCTCGTATTTCAAGAATGTCTTGCTAAAATATGCATTACTCTGTATGCATTTATCTGTACAAAAACCATTAGGAATGATTAGGATTGCTGCTAGACCGCATACTAATGCGTTGATGTGATAACCGCAAATGAATTAGACATGCTGAATTACATGGGATGGAATTTGATAATTAATAAGCACCATGTAGGCCTTCTGTTGTACGTGTTTATTTCGAACCAGTTTGATTAAAAATGTTTGTTTGTGTAGCAATTCCATTATCCGTGTACACCCGCAGGACACAAATTACACTCTATGTTAACGAATGTCAATAGGTCAGTCATATTAGCACGTATTCTCACCTGTTATGGTTCACATCTGAAGTAGCCTAATGACTAGGTTTTTAGGCAAAACGCTTAGTGAAATTAAAAAAAAAATATTTTTATCCAATGTGGTTCACCCTTCAATCGTGTAGTGGAGTTGTAATCGAGATCATACATGATAATACATCATACATGTCACATAATATCATGCATTTTAATCAGTTATTTGGAAAATCCAGATTTCTCCTAGTTTCAGTTTATTAGAGAAATGTGTTATTCGAACTATGAAAGATCCATTTCTCCAAGTCTCCTACATGTATTACAACGTTGGGTATATGTGCTTGTTTATTGGAAAAATTCATTTCTGAATGAGTTTGTTTATTTGGAAAGGGCCATTTCTCCATGCAGCAGTGGAAGAATATTTATAAAATTGTGATTATTTTTCTCAACGTAATAATTTTTTTGCACTGTTCAACTTTCTAATAGCCATTTCAATATATTTCCCGAATATATACTGATTTTTAACTTGATTATTGGTTCAAATCTTCACATTTATTGGAAAAGGTCATGATTATACCTTAAAAATCACGACTTTATCTTTTTTTATTTGAAACATTAATTAGGATTAAGTTTGTCTGGAACAAACTCATTTTCCCATACCACTTTTGTGTTATTCAATTCTATTGTCTCTTGAAAAAATTATAAATCTGGATATATGGCTTTTTCCAAATAACTGTTTCGTTTATTTACTAGTGTTTAATGTTTTCAATTTAAATTTTATTGTATTATATTTTATTTTATGGCATTTTTACAAATAAATAATATTTTGATCATAAAGCATAGTGACATAACATTTTAGTATTTGAGTAATTACGAAGACAAATATGAATTTATTGCTAAGTTTCTATTTCATACAAAATTCTTCACGTGTCTTACGTTGAAATTTCATAATTCTAAAAAAACTTCATAACTAAATCGAAAAGTATTTCTTTTAACCGGTAACATTTATTTTACTGATTCTAATGTTTTGATGAAAATTGGATAGAAAATAATTAACGAGGAACATTTCAGGCAAGTTACATTTAATCTTTTATGAGTTGAAAGTAAAAACGGAGGTAACTTACTAACCGTTAATATTTTATGATAAAATATAATTTATTCATGTTTCATATTCACATCCCAGCGATCCCTTCAGTTAAAACTGAATGTCTTTAATGTAGTAGATTTATTATAATTAATTAAACTATTTATTATAATATTCACCTTATTAAAATAATGAAATATGACCACGCATCGTAGAATGCCGACATTTTAGCATGTGACGTCACTTAAGATTTAAATAGCAAAAACCGTAAAGGGTGAAAAATATTGGAAACTAAATGAGCAATTCAAATTTGACAACAGATTCTGATGAAGTCTTGGTTGCAGAAAATACCTAAAATTAAATAGGAACTAAACATCTATTCCCACGTCGTTTAAATGAATCATCATTAGGGGGCGGATTTCTATGACCTAAAAAATAGGATATATGAATGCATTTATAACCTAAAAAACATTAAAATATTACCAATAAAATTTAAAATATGACTTTACCACTTACACATTGTGTATAATTTTTTAAGTTTCATAACAATACATTTTATTAAAATATAATGTTAATTATTTAAAATAGATGTAAATTCTCAAATAGTATCATTATAATGCAAAATTTACAAAATATGATATGAAACTTCAAAATGTCTTTAATATGCACACAAATATGCCAAAAATATGAACAAAGTATGCACATTCATACTATATATGCTACAATAGTTGAAAATTTCCTAAATATGCAATTATATGCACAATAAAAGCCATTCCATTTTCACCAGGATGCTTGGAATCGGGTTTAAATTAGTCGGAAACCTGAAATAATGCAAAGGGGAAAAATATGACATGTCATAGAAATCCGCCCCCTAATCATCATGATGTTTTACAAAATATGGAACTATTAAAAGACGTGCTAATGTTTAAATTAACTCGCTCTCTACTCCACACATATTTTGCCAAAAGTCTAACGAAATTAAGTAATCTAATATAATTAAGGGAGGCCTCCCGCTTTTAGTGCGTTTACACTGAGCAGATATTTACTGTTTAGCAGGAATGTATTTTGCACCGTTGGTCAAACAGATTGTAGAAGCGTTGCCGGAAATTGCACCTTGCTTCCCCTAGCAATGTAAACAAGACAAAAGCGTTTCATTTCACATTAAACAATTTAAAAATTAATTTCAGCAACAACATTTTTTTTTTCAGAAAATATAAATTAGACAAAAGATTCAACCTTTCTAGCTTACACTCGAGGGTGTCCAACCATTGATTTCATGAATGAGATTTTAATTTGTTGTTATTCTAGATTGGGGCTTTTGTACAGTGTTACTTTAGTAATTTTACAAATTGCTTCACATTATAATTGCTAGTGAAAAATGCAGTTTTTAAAAACACTTTCAAATTGGAATTAAATTTTTTATAAATGTATTTTATCCTCAACTGTTATTACTATTAATGCTTTTTGCTTCTTCACGAACGTAACATTTTGAACAACTTACTGAAGTTTGTCGGTTGAGTTCTGATTCACGCTGTATTGGTGACGCGACAAATTTATCCACTTTATATTAATTTTTTTATTTTAATTTCTTTCTGTCACCACAGATTGCAAAACACAAAGAATACCATTCAATTAAACAAACAGGAAAAAACAAACCACAGTAGAAAGATATGTAGTACAACAAACTCAACGAACTGAAACAAAATAAAACAGTATGCAAACTATGAAACATGAAAACATTAATCCTAGAAACACACTCTATTAGAAAATGAAATAAAGTACTTTTATGTAGTTTCAGTATAACCTACATTACGTACGAGAGTGACCATATAGATGGTTACGCATGATCTGCACAGAGTCCCTCAATACGAGCAGACTTATTTCAGAATACAGATGTTTGTGTAGGCAGAACGATCTGCAGAAGTCCATGAACATCTTGGTGATTGTTCCACGACTACCAATAATGAGTCCAATTACAGATATTTCTTGTATACGGTACTTTTCTTTCAAGTATTGGACCGTGGGTTTACTTTATCTAGTAAACATGTTAAGTTAACAGAATGCTCAGAACAATATATACCTTCGCTCAGTGCTGAAATACATGACTTAAGAATAATCTACTTTTATTTAACAGAGTCCACTATCATATATGGCATAATTGGATGGGGAGAAGGTTCAAAAAATTTCTTTCTCAAATAATTTTGCTACGAAAACATTAAAATGTGTCTATCTAAACCTGTTGAGTATCCGTCTAAATTAATATTTTCCGAATTTAACGTACGTAGTATCAGTCTAAATTAATATTCTCCTAATTTATCGTACGTAGTGTCTATAAATTTACTTATAAGTGTATATTATTAAGTTAAATTAATAAACATTCAATTTTTAGATCACGTCCATGTCCCCAAACATACGATCCAAGGCGAAACCAATATATAAGTTAATTGAATTCTTTTAAATGTGTAGATCTAAAAGAAAGGTCTAGTTTTGATCCCAAATTATTCAATTCCGTTGTTAAAAATAACTCTGAATTAATCAATATGAACAATTCTAATTTAATAAAATAATTAAGTTTATAACCACATATTTATTTTTCATGTTTCTTTCTTCTTTTAAAATATCCTATTATTAATGTAAATGATTGTAATTTATTGTATTTTTATTTAATGTATTTATATTTTTATTTAATGAAACTATAGGCTACTAATTACAGAAATTCCAATGACCACGAGCGGGAGGAGATAAATGAAACTACAATGTGAAAAATTGTAAACGAATTTTTCATATCTAACGTTTATTCATGAAAATAAATAAACTTTCACACTTGTAGGTAGATTACATTATTTTGTGTAATTTTCTCCTGATGTGATTTCTAGGGTTTTCAACAAACAATAAAAATCTAGTTAGTTTTATGTCGTTTTTTACTAGAAATCTAGAATACTAGGAAGAAACTTTTAGAAGTGTCTGTTGCAATAAACTTTACCAACTTTGTCTTCTTGAATGAAATATAGAGAATCTAACCAAATCATTTGGTCGAATTCACAAATTATTAAAACTTAAGGTTTACTGTTTAGAACTAAAACCATGTTATCGATAATCGATCAGGTAACAGTTCTTGTCTATGTAGGTGAATAATAACTAAAATACTACCATTTTGTATCACACATCTCGTTAAAAAATGGATCAAATGTTAGGAACATGGAGAAAAATGGCTAACATTTAAAGGGAATAAAAATGAGGTAGAGTTTGTCAATATGTCATCATCATCATTGGACTGCATCAATCACATCTCAGCAAGACTAAATTCGTGATTCTGTACAAAACGCCGGGAACAAGACATGAGGTTTTTACGAGCTTGTACAACACACTCATTAATAAAGTTTTTTGTCATTTAGTGAAGAATAAAAAGTTAGCTGTCAATAAGCATGATCAGTTATGGATATATCATATTCATTATAAAGCAATAATATTATAGGATTCAAGGTTGATCGGTAATATAATATATTTAGTTTATTTCGAACTCTACCAAGTTTGGAGTAGGGCTATATTAATTTTAGCCGTGATGGAAAATTGTGATATCTAGAACCTATATTCATGTCATTTCATAAACCAACAGTTTGAATTCGAAACGAACAAGTAAGCACTGTTTAACATTTAATGAAATTCAGCTGATGTTTCTTGGTCCTTTTAAATGTAATTTGCTCTCAATTATGAAAAGGATTGCGAATATTGTGAAGAGTTAAAACTATCAAGCTCTACTCGGAGTTTCCGGACGAAATGTTAAAAAATTAAATTGTTAAACGTGATCAGCTGATCACAAAGGTTTAGACTTAGATTCGTGGTGGATCGTAAAGGGTTAGATTGCACTCCTATGATGATCAAACGCACCGCATTTTTGTATATTAAAAATCATCCCGCCCCCTTGGGAGCCCGATTGTATCGCATATCTCTGATATTATTTATAAGCTTTACTGAAATTTAAATTTTAGAGACAGGTCTTGGTGCTATTTCTAGCGTTGACTGCAATGATTCACTGTTGGTACTCCGGTTATTCGTGTGTAATAAATCCCTAACTAATCACTGTTGACTGCATTGTATCACTTCAAACTTTTTTTTATTTGAGCTTACGAATGAATAATGATTTTTTAACGTAATGCTTCAGGAATGAATTATTTTGGCTAAGAATGACAAAACGTTCATTACTAGCATTGTTAGCGTTAATGGTGCAGGTTTATCTTTCGTTTCAGTTTTTGCTCAAGAATAACAAGTATTTCAAAAAATTAAAAAAAAAACGATCGTATGAAACCATTTACAGGAATTGTAATTGCAATGTTTCAGAAATTTGACGAATATTTTAATACTTAATTTTTTCTCACAAAATGGTTGAAGGTCCCTAATTTTTAGCATCCTATCCTTTTCAATAATGTATTTAAACAATTATGTACATAACAATATACGTAATAAATGGTTATTCGTGTTCTCATGTGATCTCCCAATCGCCGGACAAGAATACAATATCCGTCTCCTAGCCAGTGTTGCTACTTTAAGCCCAGGCAGTGCTGCTTGTTTCTAAGTACAGTTGGAGGTTCGATAAAAGGCCCACTTCCAGCAAGTACATAGGTCAGACCAAGTGATCTTCTATAGTCCTTTCACATTCGCCAGAGGTTTCAAGGCCAAACGTAGCACGCCTGTGATGCCCCCACTTACCGCACTCATATGACATTATACCCCTCCAATGCCAGTCACATGACAAGCCAGTAGGGAGTTCCCCTTGGTGTCGTATGATTGTTTGCGACAGCGCAGCTCCTCCGCGCAGAGGGGAACACTGTTGACTGCTGATAGTGGGGGTATATTAGACGTGAGAAGTTGTGGCCTTGAAACCTCTGGCGAATGTGAAAGCACTATAGTCTAGAAATGGTAAGGAGACCTGCCGAGGCGACCAAAATCTTGGCCTGTAGTGTTTAACGAAGTGAAGGGTCTTATTTATTTTATGTAATGTTTATTTATTCTGGCAGATTAAACGACAATTTGAAATGAGTTGAAGAAGAATCGTGGAGATGAAAATTCCTACCCACGATCGGCTATGTTGACTGTGACTGACAAAACCCTAGAAAAATAAGTTCTTCAGGCACATGAAATGAAAAACCAAATTTCGTCGAGGTATTCACAAAACTGACGGTATAGATTGATTTCACAAGTACATTTCGGCCAATTGAAATTATATTATAAATTCGAGATTTGGGAAGTTTAAACTTATTCGGACGCAATTTTAAAAATCACATTTTGATTACTGTTCTTTAATTTTTTTGAAAGAAAATTGACCTTTGTAGACGTAAAAGCCAGTTTTATATCATACCGCACATGCCCAAAACAAGCAAAAGGTATAACCGTACTTTCATGAAATGGGTCCAAGGCATGTTTAAGTACAAGAAAGGAATTTTATCATAAAATATTAAGATGAAAGAATTAGCATTATTTGGCAATCCATCAACAGTTAGCTTAATCCACTCGCTCAAATTGTGGCGAAAGTGAAAAGTGAAGGGGAGAGATAACTAAATTATTTGACAGGGCAATGAGAGGATGTTGCAAAACTGTCTTCGATATGCGCGGATAATGTGGCTTTTAAGAGTAGGCATCCTGTTTCAACCCCCTCCCCCCCCCCCCATCCATCATCCTTGGCTGTGAAAGAATTAGTTTCGAGGCGCCTGGCCTCTCCAAGAACAAAACACTATCGATTCTTCTTCGCCACACAGCCTTTCCAAACATCAGAATTTCTTGTTTAAAATCTGGTGTGGAGCTGACGAAGTCTATATACCTCTTTCATTTAAGTTACTTTTAAGTAATTTGTTAATTCATAAAATTATTTTAAAATCTTCCGATTACAATTTTCAGACAATTCGGTTTTATTATCTAGAAAAATATTAACTAAATTTCTGTACTTTAAAAAGCCGGAGAGTATTTTTTAAATTTTGACAAACTTTTGACCGCGTAGGGTTTGCGAACTGGTACTCATTGAGTATCTGAAGCATTCCCCTCCATTACCCTTTCCAACGCCGTCTCTAACTCAACCCGCTTAGCAAACTTCTACGGAGCGTAGAAGCAGTCAGTGGTGTACGTTACTTTATTTTATTTTATTTTTTATTTATTATTTTTAATTACAACTCGTGTTTCACCTGCAAGTATGTCACGAGGTATTTACAGTATTGGATTAGTTTAACAAACTTTATTTACCATGTGTTTTATTACGAACTGCTAAGGAGAAGGGCGCAGCCAAAGAAAGATTGGGAATAACATTTTTTATTCAACAAGTTGAAAATGAGTTTTGTTTGATATGTTGTGTAACAATTCGCTTTATTTTGCATTTCATCCTCAGACGACACTTCAATACGAATCATGGAAAAAGTATGGCTTCAGGTATTGTTTCCTTATAAGCTGTAGGCCTATGTCTTAAATTACAAAATGAACTTATGCATTAATATTTAGGTGCAACAAATGATTTTTTACTAAGAAATATAACGATCAGCGTAATATGAGTCACTCTGAATTCACATCAGAATTGATCTGTTATAGAGGACGAGAGGAAAACTTAAAACGGCAAAACACAGAACCGAACAAAATAATAAAAAAAAAAAAGCCACAGCAAAACATTTGGTGCGTGTCAGCTACCACAGTTCTAAATATATTGCGGACAAATGAAACCACAATGGGAAGAATGTTAAGACTGTTTAATCTTAGCTGTATAAGATATATGTCCTAACATACTCGATACAGGTACTTCCACCTTCCTTCAATGCATTCCTAACTTGATGAAATACTCACTAAAACCCCTCTACCCTCTTCAGTTCAACAAGTGAGAGAAGACATACATTGAAATATGCAAGTGACTATGAATATTCATGGAACCCTGAATTGCTTACAGATAAATAACATAGTATATTGGAATATTATAGGAGAAAAATTCCTCCGACACTGGGACTTGAACCCAGGACCTTCGGCTATTCGCGGCAATGCTCTACCAACTGAGCTAAGCCGGAGTTCAATTCACAGCGCCAGATGGAACCTCTCTCCTATGACTGATTGCCCTAATGGTCTACCTCACAGACAGACAAGTTATGTCATATGTAGTACTGTGAGGCACACTAAGTAGTGATTATTTTGTGTCCAACAGAGACAATAATCTGTGGTTCATGAATGCTTACATATCTATAGTATATTAGACTAATTTCTGAAAATCACACGAAAAAACAGTAAGATGACTGGTACAAAATGAAATAACTTGGTTAATTTTTGTTTCCCATTAATGGAATGCACTTTCTCCATCCCTATTACTAGGCATTCCTGCACATGATATTAATGACTCCTTAACTGCAAACTTTTCAAAGTTCGTTCATTAAAATTGTTTACAATCGTGAATAAGCTACATTTCATAAGAGAATTTTCAATCAATGCTATCAAGTGAAGAAAAATTCAAATGATAATAAAACACCAAGTTTAAGGTAACCTGTGTTGTGAAACCCAGGACGATCTCTTCTTTTTTTAGAAAAGGGAATTTAAGAGTGCTATAATCTATAGACTAATATCTTAATGAACCAAGTTTTCTCTGTGGAAAGCACAAAATTTTATTTAAAAAGTTGTAACATGAAATAAAATAGCATATATATATATATATATATATATATATATAGCATATATATATGAAGGGTACAGGGGAAGAAGGCGGAATGTCAGTGAATCAAAGTTTTGCAGGAAACGATTTTTAAAGTTTGAGTACTCTAAACGCAGATGTATAAAATCAATTATGAATACATTTTCGTTCTACAGTAAGAATAGTGTGTTTTGTACACGTGGTGTGAATATCAAGTTCTCAAATTAACTCAATCATGTGAAAAAATCATAAAATACGAAAAAATGTCCAACGGTACAGGGGAAGAAGGCGGAATGTCAATAAATCAAAGCTTTGCAGGATACGATTTTTAAAGTTTGAGTACTCTAAACGCTGATGTATGAAATCAATTATGAATACATTTTAATTCTACAGTAAGAATAATGTGTTTTGTACACGTGGTGTGAATATCAAGTTCTGAAATTAACTCAAACGTGTAAAAAAATCGTTAAATGCAATGAAATGCACAAACATTTTGAGATAGTAGTAGGGGAAAAGGTATAGTTATGTTTTATGTGGCCATCGCCTACATTTTTACATAACTTTTAAGTTATTAAAAATTGCAATTAAACATTAATTGCAGTACATTAATTATTCCTTACGAGGAATTGACTGATAGAACATCTGATCAGTGTCGAACAAAATTTCGTCAAATGGTTTACATCTGCGTACTTCTCCTTTGAAAGTGGGATAAAATCTAAAACAAAATAAACGCAAAGCAGGTAATGATTAGGTTTATAAAAATTAAAGGAGTAGAAAAGATATTTCCTTAAAATTTTAGGAATTACTGATTTTTTTTTGTGCAGTAAAAGGACGAAAAAATATTTCTACACGTAAACAAACATGGGTTGTGTCATTAGTAAAATAGAAACACTTAGGCGCATAAAATCGAAGGCAATGATTGATTTTTAATATCATTACTAGGGTCCGATTTTTAGATTTTATTAAAAAAAGTTATTCCTCAGGTTCGCGAGCGACCCCTGGTGATCCCGTAAGGGAATATTCACAGCGGAATACCGGGGTGCGCCAGTCCCCTACCTACTTAAACCTAAGGAGACACACACACACCCAGTCCTGAACCCGAGAAAGACATTTTTCTCTACTGAAAAATCCCCGACCCGGCCGGGAATCGAACCCATGCCGCCCAAATGGCTGGCAGTCACGCTACCAACTCATCCACGGCGGCGGACAGGTTTTATAAACCCTGTGTTAATTTTTTTAACATATTAAAATAGTTTAATTATAGTTTGTTTTACTATTGTCAGACAACACTCACTAATAATGGAATCTGGATAAACGTAACATTACACCACCTAGAATTTAACGCGCCAAACTGTCACGTCATTTTCCTGTCGGCATTTCCATTTGCGGTCTGGTCGGATTATATTATTGTTTATTGCGGGTAAATAGTAGTTTGCACTTTTAAACCCAAGCAGATGGCAGACTCTGTTGCCAAATTAATCTAATAACAATAGTAACATAATACGAAATTTCAGCGATTCTTTGCTCTCGTTTCCGACTGACATTTGGCAACGTTTTGTAAATATACTTCAGCACGCGACTATTGATGAGTATGTCCTTCTTGCATTAAAGAAACAACATTTCATAGCCTGCATCGGTGCGTTTAGAGGACAGTGAGTGCGATTGTCTCCTGACTCGCCGCCTTATTTCGCCGTGACGCGTGGACATTCCGCCTTCATCCCCTGTACGGTGAAATTTAAACTGCTATTTTCTCCTTACCGTACACTTTTTTCGTCGGTTTCACAAGCAACACTAAAAGAGTGCTCAGTCAGCTACCAGATGGGCTTGATAACTAAATTTCCGATTTTTCTTGACATTCCGCCTTCTTCCCCTGTACCCTTCATATATTAGCATATATATATTACGAATGTATTTATAGAGCGTGGAGGTTGGGATTAATATTAAGGACTCTCATCGAAAATGATTTCGTTGTCTCGTTTAAAAAGAGGAAGGATTTAATTGGAGAAACGGACTTCTCTTTGATATTTAAATTGACGAGGATGCAGAAAGTTTAACAGCTATGAGAACTCTTGCTAAGAGAGCTCTTGAAAATTGTAGCAATGGCTATTATACACTATTATTTATGTTCATACAGGTCTATAACCATACAAACAATGTTCACGTATTAGAGGCATTGAACTCATTTGAAAACCAGTTTTGAATTGTACAAGCATTATCAAATGCTTCAGTCTCTGAAGTGCGTAGAACTTAACAATTTGTAAAATTTGTAACAATATTCAAGTGGCTTATAACATTTTTAAGCTGATAGGATAATGTAAAATCAATGAAGATAAAACAGTGCTATTACGTTCCATAATATAATTTAACGTTTAAAAGGGATCCCACTTCAACTTTCCTAACACAGAGGGGAATCGACTCTCGTAAAAGAACTTTTATTCCAGACACTTCAGTCGAGACAGCAACCTCTTCTGTGTTTCACTTCAAGTCAGGAGAAAACAGTAAATACCGGCTTTGAATTGTAGACCATGGTTTCTTGAGATAGTCTGATCAGCACATGTGAAAAAATCAACGGGATAACTAGAATATTTTCAGAACGAATTCACAAATTCTTACGCCAACAATACCACTTTATTTTTTAAAAATTTCAAGGCGTACAAATACGCAGTCACTTGTCTTCAGTTACCAACAGCATATTTAGTTTTATGGATAGATGAAAATGTGTTATTTAAAAAGCGTGTGACCGTTAATTGGTAGTTACTCCGGTGACGGTCAACAGATTTGATCCATATCAATAGGATTTTTCATATGGACAAGAGTGTAAACTAAGTTTCAAGAAAATCTAATAAAGCGTATTCGAGTAATCGCGCGAACAGGCACACGGACGGACGGACAGACATTTTTGCCGTTCACGAAATAATCTTAGAAAGTACCGTTATGGCACTTAATAAATTCTGTTCACGTTCATTTTAATATCTTTTGTTCGACCAAAGTACATTACAATAAGGCCTATAAAATGTGACATAACCGTATCATAACGAAATCCAATAAAGTACAGAATCTCACTATGCCCTGCTATCGTACACGTAGCTAAAGCCTTGAGAGCACCAATTCAAACTGCTAAGTAAACAGCCTGTATTTAAAATAAAGTCAATTCTGTTCGCGATAAATTTAATATTTTCTAAACTGAGTTCATTTCATATGTTTTTTACACTCCTTAGCTAGTAAGTGGTACTTACGAACTTTGTTTACATGGATCGTAAGTTGACATTCCCACACAGTCTTGTTGCTAAGGCCGGTTGCGATGAGGTTAAAACACTTACGGTCCAAGCGCTACGTCATAATTCATTACGATACACTTCATAATACAAGCCTTTATGGCCACGGCCCCCAGGACAAATATTCGGTTCCCATAACAACAAACACATGCGAATCACTTTCTGAAATAAACATCTATTTTCAAGAATGTATTTACATAATATTTTCAGGTAATATCACAATTAATATAATTAAATTGATATAAATAATCATCGTGCAAAAAATAGCATGCAACACACGGGCCGTAAAGGCATTTACGGGTCTCGAAAACTTAAAAACCCGAGGCGCAGCCGAGGGTTTTCAATCTGTTTCCTCGACCCGTAAACGTGCCTTATGGCACTTGTATCGCAATATACTATTAATGTGCATTACTTTGAGGACAAGACGCCAAGATAAGTCCTGCTCTCTGCAAGTCGTCACCTGCTATCTATAGCAAAGGACGAGGTGACCGCCGAGATAGAGAGGAACGTTTGTTTGATGAAATACAGAGTATTCTAAAAACTCGAAACTCAAGACATTTAATCATGATCGAAACAAAAATAGTCGTATGCAACTTGCCCGTAAAGAGAGCTACGAGGTTTGTTTTTAAATTAAGTACAGATAATTGAAAAAAATTACAGTGCTTGACTCCAATGCTGTCAGATGTTTGTTTATTTCGTTGTTCAAGTTTAAATGAATACTACATGAATACTGTTAGGTATACAGAAGGTATATTGCTGTGAAATAATTAGGCCTACGTACTGTCTGACTGCAAGCTGAAGGCCGAGCTAGCGTTCCCCCACTACCTTACCATGCGCTTGCATTTACTGTCTATGTCTTTCCCCCACTATGCCACCAGCTCGGCCTTCAGCTCACAGTCAGACAGTACATAAAGCGGAGTTCTTTGCCAGTGCATTTTCTGAAATGTTTCTCATATTTTAACAATTTCTTATATCAGTGTATACGAGTATGAGTTAAGATTAAGTATCACTCTTTAGACCTTTGTTCTTCCGCAAGCCCTGCTTAATGCGTCGATCTTCTGTAGCTTAACTCGGAAATAGATTACAAAAATAACTTATTTTCTGCTTATCATAATTGCAATTATCACTGACCAAACAAAAGCATTCTGGCACTTTGTTATGTCAGTTTACATTATTTTAATTTATTGAAAAACACTATTATCTCGAAATCTTGCTCTACCTAAAAATAGATACAAAGGAGATTGACAGATGTTGAGTCATAAGTCGGTTATATGGTGGAATGCAAATTACGACCATTTAGTTTTCATGTAACTTATGGGTTGATATTGCAAACAGCAAACTTAGTTAAAGCAAAGCTGGATAAAAAACATATACATGATGAATAATATGTGTATACGAAAAAGAAAGCTATTGTTTGGTATGGAGTCAGTTCTGTACTAATTGCGAGCATATTATTTTTAATTTCGAATATGAAAAAGCTGAAAATGGAATTATTCTACTCAGATATTTATGATGCATGCGTGAATGAAATTGCGAAGGGATGCACTATTGGGGGCCTCATCTGAAAACAGTCGAATTTATTGCAAACACATCTTTTTATATTTTAAAAATCAGCAGTAAATCAAAGACAAACAATACTCAATAGAATTCCATAATCCATACATATATATTGAACTAATAGACTGGGTGTGAACAAATGATTCTGTTTCCGAAGCCAATAAAAACGGTCACAGAATGGTGAATACTATGGAAGGTAAAGTACACACACATAGCAAGCGCATATACTATAAAAGCCTAAACCAATATTTCATCGCTAATTGGCGTCACAGCTATTGTAATACAACAATGACATTATTGTTATCTTGTTTTGTATTCTGTTTTCTCTTTACTCTATTGTATTATTTATTTTAGATAGGGGCTACAGTTACATTTCGGGTGGGGTGCTAGAGGTATGTGTTTGTGGGTTGAGGGGGAACGGATGAAGATAACCCTCAGTGCTAGGGTGGAGATTCATGGTCGTGAAATTATTTATAACCGCCCTTTCCTTTTTCAACCCCCTTTTCCAACCCCACTCGTAACGCATCGCAAATGTGCTGTATAACCACATAACAAAGGTGAAACATTACTATTGAAATTTTAACTTCATTATCAAGGCATTCTTACCAACCAGTTGGATGCAATTAAGGAATTATATTTATAAGTAAATTTTGAAAAATACAAAGTACAGTTTACACGGTAATGCTTAAATCGCAAGAAGTGCTTATAAGAGTTTTATGATACAACTTGGATGGAAAACAGTTCAGGGAATTTATTAAGCATTTAGTCACGAGATTACACTTCTTCCTGCGTTTTTCAACATCGGTATATATTAAGTATTTAGTCTCTGGATTACATTCCAACTTGCGTTTTTTTTATTGGAAATTATTAAGGCTTTAGTCTCGGGATTTCACTTCAGCCTGAGTTTTTTTTAATTGAAATTTATTAAGTATTTAGTCTCGGGAATTCACTTCAACCTCAGATTTTAAAAAGATGGAATTCATTAAATATGAAGGGTTTATAAGCAAACCCGGCAATATCCATTTTTATAAAAGATGGAAATGCTCACTTCTAATGAAAGTTTAATGCATTTCCTATTAAATATTTAGTGTATGTGTTGTAAATATGAGTTTATCGTGTGGGAAGTCGGATTCGTAACACATATACTAAACACGTAATAGGAAACACATTAAAATTTCATTAAAATTTAGCATCTTTATCTTCTAAATGGAGATTGCCGGGTTTGCTAACAGAACCCTCATTTAGTCTCGGCATTACATTTCAACCTGCGTTTGTTAAATTGGAATGTATTAAATACTAGCTTAAAAGGCCTGGTGTCGCCCGGGTTTTCCATTTCGATTGTAATTAAAAATTAAAGTATGGATCTTTAAGTCCATATATAGGTATCTAGAGTTTGAAGGGAAAAAAGACGAATTATCACTCAAAATATTCCCTCAGAAAAAGCTACATAGGCCTATGGCTTTTATCCCTCACATAAGACTTAGAATGTTTTCAACCCATTTTTTTTACACACCATACCTCATAGGGGGTTGTAATAAGAAGAAACAAATTCCGGTAGCGTGACATTTTACTGCCTTTAGCACTAACGGTAACAGTTTACTTATTGTTTAACATACGAAAATGTGATGAAAAAGCGACAGAAATGCTTGCATTTCAGAGGAATTTAGACATCGGAACAGCCTAAATAACATTAATGATACTTTAATTTATCGCAGAGCTTAAAATGTTTGTCAGTAGTGAATATTTAGAGCACGTAATGTAGTCAAGTGCATTTAAATTACATTTCTTTCCGTCAGTGTTTAGTTTCTCGTTCTGAAATAGTACAGGGTATGTTTTGAAATATACTTTTCTGGAGATTAGACCATCTGTACCTCATAGTAAGCTAGCATGTTAAAATGTCGTAGGCAGCCTCGAACTATTTTGCTTTTACGATTTTTTTAATAGTGGATGGTACTGCAGGGATGATGTGGGGGAAGAACCCTTACTATGTAATTTTTTTTAGTTTAGTAGACTTAAAATAAAATAAAATAAAATAAGAAACGCTCATAAAAAACAAATTCAGGTCTCGTTTGCCCGTGAGCAAGGAAGGATTTAAACACAGCTCGCAATACCTGTTGATACTGTCAATCCGACAGTAAAATAAGTCTCTCCACACGTCCCATTATCCACAAGTCATATTTTTCTATTAACTTGGCAGTTGAATGGCTATTGGCAAAAGTTGAGCTATAATGTTTGATGGTGATTGCACTAAGTTAGTAATGGAAGTGATATGCTTAATAGTAATGGTACTATACAGCAATAATACTCGTAGATTTCTACGAGCAGGAGAATAGTATCAATAAAGATTATATCAATAATAATAATAATAATAATAATAATAATAATAATAATAATAATAATAATAATAATACCAGTTAGTAGGCATTATATTTAACAGCGTTTAAATCTTTATATCTCACGCTTCACCACTTGTGATCAATAAACTAATTGATTTATTTAACAAAAGAAAGAAAAAATAGAACGTTCGAATTACAATAACCAATATTTTACCCCTCAGCGCTTCATGTTAACTTGATAAAGGATATGGATTGGTATTTTATAAATCTGTTCCTTTGAGGCCAATACTTAATAATTTCCTGAGTGTCTTAAATATAACGATTTTTTCAATTACCTAACAACTGGTCATAAATATGTGGTGAAAAGAAATGTTAAAATTTTAAACAATTTTGTAGCTGGATTTATTTTTTATAGCATTGTCATTTTAGTAAAAGCTGCTGTTTTAATTCAATGCGAACACAAAAAATATCTGCCTCCCATACGTAAACTCTAGGTAAAAATATATTAAAACGACATACAGTGCTCCTGGATTATATAAAATGTTCGTATAGTTTCTAGGCTAGCTTAGGGGAACACAGGCCCATGGGAGATACTACCCAGAATGAAGATATATTTCATTACCATGATACTTCATTAAAACTTTTAAAGTGACTAATGGATTCTACAAATTGCTACGTCAGCAAAAATGACTGAAACAGTAAACAAAGTTAACAGCATTAGCTGCTAGGCTACTTACGGCCTCTCCTTCATGGTAACTTATGGTCTATGTGGCCAGAATTATTCAGGATATCCACTTACCTAGAAAAGAAAAAAGTATAATTAGACAATATTCATAAAATATTCCTTATATTAAAATTATGCTGAATAACCATACTAATTTTAAATACATATTATTTTCTTAATATTGGGTAAATAATGTCCTGTAAATAAATAGGTATTTTTATTCTTACATTCCTAGTAATTGGCATAGAATACGATATCCCTCCCCATGTGTAGGTAACTGATGACAATATTATTTCGATATTATGAAGACCTGGCTAATGCAGTGTATATGAAATCGCTCTAAGAATCGAACCCAAGGCAAACTCTCACTTCAGCAGCTTAAGTGTAATAATATGGCCCAGGAGTGAAACAGAGGCACTATAAATAGTTTTGTTGTTGGTTCTTAGTACGGACGGACTTACAGATATATATATATCTTGCTCAATGCATTGCAATGGTCAAGTAGACAGCGTCGAACTTCCGTGCTAAGGCACCTCTATTAAAGTACAGATGAATCGTGAAGGTTCTTAAAAGCTCTATCAAGCGTACTAGAACTCATTCTTATACATTTTATTACGTACAAGTGTGGTTTCAATTCGAAATTAATTCAAACCGGATCTTTGTTTACATTGAGTATTCGTAACTTTCCTACTTTTTATTTATCTATTTCATATTTGTGTTACTATAACTACATGATGTTTTGCTAGCATAGTCATAAAAATATTGTAATTGGGTGTATACCTGTAATGTTCATTCTTGATTAAATAAATAAATAAATCATCCATTTTTTCACTATTCTTACAGACTGATATGCAAGCATACGATTATATCTAGTATATGGTCTACATATTGTCACACAAAACCCTACAACATTTAAATAATATTCCACAGTAAACAACAGTGTAATCAGTGAGCTAATTAATGCTGTATATACTCGGGACAATTCATTGGCAGAAGAAATAAGAATATTCTTTGTGATATGGGAGATGAGATGGGATGGGATGGATTATTGAACATGTATTATTATCATCAGCTATTCAGCTCACATAATATGGCACTGCTTATAGTCTTAAGATTCAATTTTCATTTGCATAGGAAGTAGAATACTCACGCCAAGACACCATTTATAATACATTTGACATATTTGTTAATGTTTTATTTCGTAATGTTAAATGTTTTATTTCCTTACTTTCCGGTATGGAGTCGTACATAAGTTACCTATTTATATGAAGTCATATATTATTCTTTCCATGCTATGTGTTGTATATTTGTGATTTATAAAATGTTCAGCTTTGTCATTTTGCCAGCTTCGAATACAGGAACCATACAAAATAAAATAAAACATAGCCATGTTTTCTGATGCACTTAGAATGGAACAGTCTTGAATAGTATGCAATACGCTTACTGGAAGGGATGTCAGGAAAGTGTACCATATGTTTAAAGCACTTGATGTGTACTTTGTGGTTGTGCATGTACATTTTGAGGGAAGAGACGATTCAGCAAGTGTTGCGAAGTAATGTATTTATTACACTGACGTCCTGCTGTGATTGTGAATGTGTAGTGTCGTGTACTGTGTACTGTGTACTCGCATGTGGTCTAACATCGTGGAAACGTGAAATTCGGGAACTGTTCTCTCTCCAGTGTTTATGTTTGATGGGAGCGTAACTGTGCTATAAATAAGGATCCTATTTGATGGTGAATAAAACATTTAAATGTAGGCACAAAGGTTGAGTTAATTGTGGTGTTATTTCGTATAAAATATGCAAAAAAAATATAAAACCTCCTTAGGTTTTAGGCCTTTCCTTGAGTAGATTTTAAGGGGGCCCAGAATGCCCTATCCCTACAATGTTAAGTAATAAATATTCCATGTACCTTTTCTCCAAAACTATCAGTGACAGACATATAGGGTTTTCATATGTTTTAGATACGTCCTTTGGCTATATACTGAAGCTCAGATATTTAAATTTAGCCTTCAGGTTTCATAAATTATAAATTTTTACTACATTAACCTTTTCTTCTCTACATTTTACAACATATAATTCTCATTAAAGTGAATATAAAATTGAAATATGTAATTTTGGGAGCTTCAGTATATGCACAATATCTGGATAAACAAACTCTGAAAATTTAAAGATCCTACAAATGTTGTAGAAGTTGACAAAAGGTACATTAAGTAATTAATAATGAAACTTAAGGAAAACAGCGTCTGAAGTTGAACTATCAAAATAAGCCAGCCCCATAACTTGGTTTAAATTCCATGCACGACAATTTTTAAAAATTAATTTAAAATATTTAAACTTACAGTATTTTGAAGCTTAAACTTCAGAGCTTTTTTAATAAATGAAAACAAATTTGGTCCAAAATCTCATTCCGGGTCCACTTAAGAATTCTTACCAGTTGACTCTTAACCTTTGTCTGCAGTGAACTTAACACTAGAGTAATACGATCTCCTTGACCTACTTATATTGAGAATAATTTTATGCAGAAATAAAATATAAAATAAACCAACTTCCTAAATGCAAATAGTCATATAGGCCTACTGTAACAAAAATGAATTACATTAACATCTCTAAACATGAGACTATAATTTTAATTGAAAAATAAAAATTTATATTTTTTTAGTTATTTACAGTCATATCACCGACATACCTGGATACTCAAAATTTATTTGGTTTATGGAATATCTATTGTGTTAATGCGACTTTCGATAAATGTACATCATTCAAGTCATATTAAAAATGCCTTTCTATAACTCGAGATTCCCCTTGAATACAGATTTTATTTTTAAAAGAAAGGAAAATTTCGCACGAAAAACGAAAATTTCGCGAATATATAGGCCTAAATCACCCAGGCTGACAATTATTATAATATTATAGGATATGTCTAAAATACAAAATTATATAGTCTTTTGAATTATGTTGTTAGGAAACAATCTGATGTGAAACACGTAACTCCATCCATCTTTAATATATTTCAGCATGTGCAGTAGAGCACATTCAATTTTCTCAGTCTCATTCGAAGTCGCATTATTAGAGAGGCATGACTTGACCTAAGTCTGTGTATGAAATAAGTACCTTATAACTACAGTTGAATGACTTTACTGGAGGAAATATTAAAATAACAATTTATCTCTAAATTATGCATATGACTCAATTCGTATAGAAAACTGATATAAAATCGCGAGGGTAGATTTCGAGAAAATAATGAAAAAGAAATTTTCTTCATGTAGTGTGTTATAAAAACGAAGAAAAAGTCGTTGCCACACTTCGTGTCGCATCCCCGAAGGAATGACAGCCAAAATATGATTAATGCTCTTACCGAACTTTTCTTACTCTAAGCATGGGCAATACAAATATAACATTTCACATAGTGATAGAAGGCTTTATTGCAAGGGGTGTATTTTGATTTGAAACATCTCAGCCTGTATTGCTCGCCACATATGACTTACTCCTGAGCTTTTACGAAAATTGATTGGCTTATCTATCCTTCAAATAATTTTTTGCAAGCAAAGATTTCAAATAAAAGTTTTATCTCTTAGCTCATACTTCATGTGAAGAATGAAAAAAAATAATTAAAGAAGTCTTTTAGAAAATCGTAAAAATGATATTTCCTTTATGGAAGGTCGTATCCCCAGTAGATACCTAATCCAAACATAAAATGTCTTATACGATTTTAGTGCTGTAGGCCTACTGACCTCAAACATATGTCTGAGCGCGCGCACACACGCACACACACACAGATACACACACAAACACACTCACAGACATGTTTCTGAAAATAGCAATTTTGGATTCAAGAGATCTCAAAAGTGTGTTTGTTGAAAACGCGAAATCGAATACCGGGTCGAACACAATATTTCATCTAGTACCTATGGTAGGTGGAGGATATAAAAGTGTAGAATTTAGTAAATAATAATACTATCTTCCAACCTATGCAACGATATCTACATTGTATCTTAACAGATTCAAAGGATTATAACGCTTTAGAAAATCTGACAACTATGTTATGTAATAAGTAATATAACGAAAACCCTCCAACAAGACAAATAATGATAAATATGAAATATTACAATAAAAATATACTTGAGCTAAGGGCCCCCTATCTCTATTAAAAATACTTCAACCTTTCTTTCTTATGCAGGACTTGTATAGTGATATTGTCTGCTGAAGGAAGATCTTCTCAGTCAGATAAGGAAATCTAGAATTGTTTATCTTTGTGGAATTCTTAAATAAAGGCAACTTTATCACGCCTTATATTAGTCGGAAGTAAGGAACACTTGCTTAGTTTCGTTTACATTTCGAATTCAGTTTCCACTGTAATAATATTTATTCCTAGTCGAAGGTCTTCACAAATTCAATTTCCTTGACCATTTCAAAACATAAAAGACATTGGCAATTCCACACATCCACTAAGCTTTGTCCTACTTTTGTCTCAACTAGTCAGTGGAAGAATGGAACGGGGGGAGGACCATCAGATCTGAATATCCTGGGGGTGGAAGAAGAGAAGATATCTAAAAATGGTCATCTCCTGTGAACGTCGAAGTACATTATTAGCCTGCATAATTCAGTAGCCAGTGGTGCAAATACAAAAGCACATCACACGCACGGATTGGGTGGGTGTAAGGGGGTGGTGGAGGGTTGGTAGAAAAGGGCGGGGATGCTGGAGTATTATGGATCGTCATCTGGCTGTACGGAGGATGGGGTTCGGCTCCGGTGGGGGTGGGACAGTGGGAGGCAGCGATGGGGATGATGCAACTGGAATCAATGCAACGGACGGGTATGAAGGCTCAGTATATTGGCGATGCATTGTGCGACATGTCCTGGCAATGGGGTGAGGAAAGAGGGATGAGGAAGAGAGAGAGGGTGGGAAATTGTGGAAAGAGTATGAGAAAGTTGGAACTGGCTCAGCAGCCAATTGGAACCTCTATTATCCAGAAGTGTGCAACGTTCATTCCTACAGCTGTTATCATGATGGTTAGGCTCTTAAGAGGTGCCTGGGCTTGCCTTTTGTCTCCCTGACATATTCCAACACTCAAATCCTTTCTTTTCCTCTCATTCCTCGCTTATTTTTGTGTTGAGCGATCTGACACCTGAAGAGGTTGTTACGGTCACTAAGTGATGAGAACAAGTGCTAAATGTATTGTATTGCAAGTGGTTGCTTATTAGGGGTCATATCTGCAAAGTGACCTATTTTATAAGCACAGCTCAGTAAAGTGGATAGTACATTCCGAAGTAAAATTTTCACCATCAACATAGGCCTACACGTAAAGTAAGAAAAAACTTATGATACAAGAGTAGTAAATGCATAATTAGAGAACTGGAGTTTGAATTAATAGAGTTCAAGTAGAATAGTACATAGATATATAAGCATTCATGAACCACAGATTATTGTCTCTGTTGGACATTACATGAGAATATTATAGGAGAAAAATTCCTCAGACACTGGGACTTGAACCCAGGACTTTCGGCTATTCGCGCCAATGCTCTACCAACTGAGCTAAGCCGGAGTTCAATTCACAGCGCCAGATGGAACCTCTCTCCTATGACTGATTGCCCTAATGGTCTACCTCACAGACAGACAAGTTATGTCATTAATACATTACGCAACAAGCATATAATGGCATTGAGAACGAGTATCATAATTACCATTAGGCCTATAAGTAAATTGCTTATGACTATTTTTGTTCGGCCATAATTAGTTTAAAAGTTTAATTTTTGCGATTGTATATTCACTCATAGAAACCTACAAAGCTAATTGCAGTAGTTCTTGTCTTCTCCGACAGATGGCAGCACATAGTGTCGGTCAAATTAAAAGCTTCCTTTTGCTCATTTTCTTGAAACCAACGGAATTTGACAAGACGAAATGAATTCAGATATTAAAATTAACAAGAACAGAATTGAATTTATTTTAAACACAGGTTGTTCGTTACGCATTTTCCATTTGCTAGTCTAAGAGTTTCAAGATCGTTCCTTGTTCAGAAATAATCAATGCCACACCAGTTTCGAATAAAACACAGTCCTGAATTGAGTGCCATTATGACATCGTTATGATACACGTAATAAATGTGATATATTATCGCCGAACCAAAAAATATATTATTATATTGCAATAATAAATACAGAGTGTAAGAAAAAGATAGGCCAAAACTTTGGAGAAACATTGCTTGCATATAGAGGGTGAAATTATGTCAATATATATGAGCATGGGTCCTAAAATGCTTTATTTCCTTGCTATAACCGTTTCTCTTCACCTGCACCACTCGAAAACAGAACTTTAGAAAACAGGAAAACATATGAAATGGCACTCAAAAACATAACTGTGGTGTGTAACAGCACAATCTGAATAGGGTAAACGAAATAAACAATGAGCTTAATCACTGTGTTAATATTTTCTTTGCAGTCCGGATTTATAATTTGCAAGAGAAATTTAGTCTGGCGCACTTAATAAAGTAGGGTTAGAGAGGAACTTGCCTCCCGAAAATATTTAATAATTTTGTAGCCTCGCTTTATGCCGGTTGTCGACCAAGAGCTAAGCTAAGTTAGTTTCGGTTGGCTCACATAGAGTGCGGGATTTCATATGCAGTTGTGCCGACAAAACTACATATGAAATCCGGCACACCGACATTATCACCATTTTTCTTCAGGTGGTTTCACTGGAATGTTTACGCTTAATATAAAGTTATAGTTAAAAAAGAAAAAGTATTAGTTTAATTTTTCCCAGGTTATTTGATTTCCAATTATTCAGTAACTCACTCCATGGAGATTATTTGGGCATTTGACCTATAGACCAATATACTTCATGGTTGTTTATATGAATTAGAGGTAGATTTGCAGACAGGTCGTGTAGGTGACCACGGTTGAAGTAAAGGGGTTAGATAGAGACAAGCAGACCAAAATGAGAACCCAGAGAGGGAGTTGATAAATGGATATAGTATCTTCTATTTGGGGAGGTTCGTTTGGAAATGTAACTGTCAACTGATGGACAAATGACCATAGCGTAGCAGTAAAGGGTTACAGAAATGTAACGCGTGTGTGACCAGTGGAAATAGATTGGATGTAACGGTACACGACAAGTGTTTCTGGTGGACGAATGATAAACCTGCCATCCCTATGATATGTCATCCGAGGAAACAAGAATGAAATATTTTATTATGCTTCACATGTACGTACCTACGGACACACACACACTACTCTACTGATCTGTTACCTGCCAATATGAATTTCCCCGAATTAAAGAAACGAGACAAAAGAATCACTGTTGACAACAATCTAGAGTACTGTACCGGTATAGTGTAAAATGATGAGGAAAAAACATCACCTTTTGTTCACATGTAGATAATGTGTAATTTATTATTGTACAGTTTTATTATTGTGAGTGCCGAAGAGTAACAGGTATGATAGCGCAGGAGTAACTTTATGTATGTCATTACTACACTCAATGCAGCCAGCGGGTAGAAATTTTATCTAGAACCTACTGCTATGAATAGAATCAAGTGATGATTGTGAGGTTAGGGGAATAAAAATATACAATGTTTCACAATTACCCGTTTAAACATACGATCTCATTGTTTATTCGTTCTTTATTTTTTTAAATTCAGCTTTATTTTTACTCCTTTCAACATGGAGCTCATACCAGGAGTTCAAGTTCTGTGAGTATACCAATAGGCCATATAATCACTGATGTGTAAGTGTTATTGTTGTTGATCTGTTTATGGCGTAAATTTTAATTAATATGATACAGGATGAAATAGCGGCGATGAGTCATGGCAAGTAAATAATCAATTCGGCATTTGCCTTTACAATGGGGAACCACGAAAACCTGAAGTAAAATTGCCCAGGGTTTGGATTTGAACCCAGGACCTCCAGAATGCCACCATTTCGACCTCCTTCATCGGCACATTCTACTTTGTTTTATTTTATTGCAGAAGTATTGCGTCCATATCTGAAATTCGATTTCAAGTTTTCAAAATTAATAAAGATTTATAGCCCCCTTAATAATAAAACAAACACTAATTTGAGAAGAAAATTACTTGTAGATGCCTGTCTGTAGTATTTTCTGTCTATGGACATCATAATACTTGAAAACAAAATTTCGATCCAAACGAAATTTTATATTTAAGTTATATGTCTTCCAGGGATGTGACTTGGAATTCTCCTGGATAAATTTATAGGCGATTTTCAAGTCACTCGGGGCATTACCAATGATAAATTTTAATTTTTCACATTCTGTCAATACTGGCCATTTTCAGATTTTACAACACTAAAAATATTTGTATGTAAAACTATTATAATTTATGATGATACTACTGTAATAGGATAGCAAATAACCGGGTATGTTATAGATACATCATACACCTTGTGTTACGAATAACTGGCACATCATGACTAACATCATAGTAATACACCAGGGTATTATAATTTCGGTGTTTGAGGCCGGACATCAGAGAACAGGGATGAATGCAGAAGCCAATAATGATCTGGCTATTGAGGGGTACGAGGTATAATCAAGTAGTGAATGCGATCATCCCTGAGGAACTCTTACATAGCGCCCCGATTGATTTACCTCATTCTCCAGTAACTCCATACAACACAGGAGCTTGAATTCAGCTTGTATACGATCACATGCACTAAGAACCGGGCGTCTAGACAAGTTATAATAGTCAGTCTATGAAAATTAGCTGGTCATTGATAAAGGCACGGCTCGTTTGATGGCATCTTCAGGCTTATTGAGCATGACCTTACTGCAACAAAATTGAACCCGAGGACGCAAGCCAGATTGCAGTTCACCGAATATTACCTGAGAAAGTATGTAAAAGTTATAGCCTAATATAAGCCTACTGCAATTCACTACCATTTGGTCATCAAGAGTTTATTCAAATTAATAATGTGTCACTTGGTATTCAGTAGTTTGTCTTAAATTTGTAGTAGTAATAGTATAGTAGTTTAAGTGTGTTTATTACAGTAATTAGCATTTTGCAAATTCTAATGCAAACATTCGCATGAGTCTGCATGGACCGTACATGCTTAGGCAAAACACAATAAAAAGAAATAGGACAAATAATATAAAATACAAAATAACACAAACAAACTAAGTCTATTCCTCACCCTCCACACCCGCTCTCCAATTTGCCGCTATCTCAAACCTGAGCTGTCTCGCCTTATTAAAAACTTCCCAATGCTTTCCTCAACGTTTTCGTCCGTCAGTAACTTCAAACATATTCGTTGCTCCTTATTTTATTCCATAAAAGATACTGGTAGATATTTTTCCCTCCAATTTTCCAAACCTTCACAGTTAAAAATATGAAACCATGATTCTTCCCCCTTATATATGGGACAAACTCTCATTCCGTAATAAAATTGTGGAAAAGAAATGGAAAACAATTTCAAATTTTATGTAAAATTACACAAAAAGGTACAAGAAATGAACCATGGGCCTAGCCTAATTATTCTGTTTATTGTTTCTTTGCTTTCGGCAGGTTTTTTTTTTAGATGGTGAGAAATTTAGTCTCGCACGTTCAAAGTTAAACATTTTAAAATCGTTGTGGGAGACTAAAGAGGAGACGGTGGGAGATTTACACTGACATATTTGTAATCCCATACCTCCTACATTTTGGGACACAACTTAATGAAATTTGTAACACATATTCAGGAAGAGCTTCTCTGCTTTTGGTAATATTTACAAAATTTTAAATGATTTATTGTTGGTGTAATGAAATTTTGAATTTTTTTCGTATTTCTATCTTTCGGTACGGTACACATTTTTCCTACAACCAATACAAATTTTCGATTCTCTCCACATAAAAATAATATACACTAATAGGGACACATTTAAGGGCAGTAACTTTCTGACACAATGTTTCAATTATTCTCTGTGATTTTTTGAATTTGACTATTTTTATTTACAAAATTTCCATGATCTTTCAATCATGATATTGTTTATATTCTTTACACTAAAATTCTGTTCCATTTAAATGTGCAAGCTGTTTCTAGGAACAGGTGTGCAAAATTTCATCAAAATCCTTCTCGTAGTTCCTGATAAACATGTACCTAAATCATGAAAATTTTAAATGTCAGAAAACGGCAATATACAAACATTTAATGGATACCTTTTTTAAGTAAGTAAGAGCAAAATACCTTATTATTCGAGAGGCTCCTTTATGCCCCGTCATCTTCCAGGCGTGCCAACCAACGCTTATATAACCTAGGCCCTCCCACCTCAGATCCACAGGCATCCAGAGCCTCTCGAACCCCGGATACTCCGGAAACATTGCGTCATCTGCCCAGGAAGACACAATGCTAAGGTTGAGAAAATTTCTCTCCAAACTGTATTATATAGTTAGTTCACTGCTGCACACACTATAAGCGAGGGATATGATATGATATGATTTATTTGTTCTAAGACACTTTACACTGGCCCTCAAGTTATACACTTTCGAAAAGGAGCCGTACCTACCTATAAGCGAGGGATATGATGCAAAAAAAGAAATATATAATTTTTTTAGAATATCATTGTTTTTCGTGACAGATAACAAATTTTTGCATATTTCAGTCGGTAGATATGGAAGCATATGCTTTTTTTCACATATGCTAAGGTAACGTCCGCAAAATATATTTGTTTATTAATGTGAAGTAATGAAAAGCATTAGTGAATTAATTGCCCAACAGGAAGTATCGCCTGAATCCACTCAGCAACTTCTCCGGCTCAGGTGTACTGCGTGTAGCATAAACACGCTCACCAGGCGTCGTTACGAAGTAGATCAATGTTCCAGTTAACAGCTAAAATATCAATTTTTTTAGAATACATATTTGGAATATCATTGTTTTTCGTGATAGATAACAATTTTTTGCATATTTCAGTCGGTAGATATGAAAGCATATGCTAAGGTAATGTCCGTAAAAAGCATTTTAAACAAACCGTTGATTTTAAGCTGTAAAATGGTATATGACATGTTGTGCCATCTACTAACTAAAGAAAGAACTAAAAGAAAAAGACCGTTTTTATAGCACTTTTAGTTTGAATTTCAAAATGAAACTTTGGGATAATCTTCCCAATGATACGGTGTACTTAAAAATAAAGAAATAAATCTTTGTGATATTTTCATGATTTCTGTCACCATCTCCCCTTCAGGCTTTCCTGGTGTTGAGAATTAATTTCGAGGGAGTCCAACTTATGTTTTGTTTGTTATTTGTTTATTCAACAAAATCTACATGTTATTGGTTCCTGGACAGCTAAATCATTCTCCGAACATCTCCTTCCTCCAATCATCTGGTGTAGCCTAATTATGTATAGAGCATTTCAATGAATATGTTAATTTAATGTCTATATTTTTAATATTATTTCTAAAAGTACATTACATATATAATACAAACTGAAAACCTTTTAAAATCTTAAATGATAAACCTTGTTTGATCGCCCCCCCCCCCAAGTGCAAAGCTCGTATTTAGTGGCTGATAGCACTTTTAAAAAGGTCACATGAAGCGCCTTATAGATAAGGAAATTGTTAAAAACAATCACTTTATTTATAAATCACATATCAGGAACAGACACAGTTGACAACTGTGCCAATTGCCAAGGTTACTGCTGCTAAATAATCTACAAAAATCTGATGTGAAAGTCACATAACTTCCTCTTCCCAAATAAAAGTTAGCAGTATTCACATATCCATGTACAGAATCGCAAGACACAATTTTACGCTAATTATTCTATAAATACCTCTGCTTTCAATGATGCGACTAAAAGCGCAGGCTGTATAACAAACTTAAAAAGAAAAAAGAACAAGTGACTGCAGACGTTTATTGAACTTTCCGCCGTAAAATATAATTTCTTAAATTTATCGAATATTTCCCTCATATACTTCTTTACTCTATGCATGGCCAACAATACATCTTTCTCACTTCACATTCTTATATAGAATAAGAGGCCGTGAAAGAGCGCGTATTCAGTTGTTCATCACGCAAGACAAACTTTCTACAAACAGTGGGTGAATAGTGGGTGGCTTGTAACTACCCTCAGAGAATTTTTTCGAAAAAAAGTTTCAAATAAACATTTTAGCTCTCAGTAAAAGGAACACATGTGCAAATTTTAAAGAAAATCGTTAGAGCTGTTTTCGAGAAAATCGCGAAAAACGAAAATTTCTTCATGTAAAGTCCCCTTAAAAACAAGAGAAAATAGTCGCCAATCTTATCCTCACATCTTCAGAAGGTACCTGACCCAAATACGAAATTTCGTTTTCATACGATTTTTCGTTTTGGAGCTAGAGTGTTCACAGATAGACAGACAGACACACAGACATGTTTCCAAAAATAGTATTTTTGGATTCAGGGGGCCTTGAAACGTGTATATATGCTAAAAACTCAACTTCGAATTTTGGGGTCGAAAACAATACTTCCTCTACCTATAGTACCTATGGTACGGGAAGAGGAAGTAAAAATACATACAGCTGAGCAATTAATGTTGAAAAATACCATTATTTTGTTAGTAACAAAAATTTAACTTCAGAAGAAAATGTATGACTATATACATCTCGGGAATTCGGCCTTTAACATTTTTTTATTAGTGTTTTTCCAGTAAGGATTGAACTTGGGGTGTCAAGAAACCTGTGCCTCAAAGAGTCAACCGGATGACATGATTAGCCTAGGCCTAGCCTATATCTTCTAAGGGAAGTGAGCTGTTTCGGATAAAGGAATTTTTATTTTACAAAATGGAGGTTAAACGTTGGTGGGGGGGGGGGTGTTTGAGAGGAGATGCAAGCTCTATTTCTCGCCTATTCTATAAAACACAGGTCTTTTCTCGAACCAGATTACTTTTCCAGAATTTGGCAGCAAAGCTGTAGCTGCGAAAAGTTAGGATACGATGATCCTACTGACTGGCTGGAAACCTAAAATAACAGTTTTTCACTTAAATTGTTTTAATGGGGCGATGAGTACATTTTTAACGCTTATTCTGGTTCTTCTGCCTTTTTATTTATGTAGGCCTAAGAGTGCATTTTTTGTGCTTAAAATGCAGATTTTTAAAGTCTAGACATCAGAAGTCTAATCACAATAAAGCAAATGTGTATTAATTACAAAGCAAGTAGTTCCCTATGGAATCTCTCTCTCTCTCTCTCTCTCTTTCCTCTTTCGTAGTTTTACCTTTCCCTTATAGGGACCTTTATGCGGCCCGCGCCGCCAGGGCCTAACCGAGCAGCGACCTGTCGGGAGAGGAATGAACTATGGATCACAACACAGACATACTTTTTTGACCAGACATGGACATGGAGGGCCTCCCCGGATGAGTGATCAGCCCAATGCCGGGACCACCTCCGAGACAACACAAACGCATAGGGCGAGACACACCATTCACACGCACACACTCACTCCGAACAAGGCGAGGATGGGATAAAAATGATACTGACGGCGAGATGATATCCGGGGATCACAAGGGCCTAAAGTTACCTGACATTTGTCTCACAGGTAAGGAAAAACCCTGCAGAGATGTGATTCTTTGTATTCTAGAGAAACCTACGCTCGGCTGAAGTTAACGTGAATTATTAATACTTTGTTTCTGATTCTATCGGCTACCGCGTAAGAGTTTGCATAGCTAAATGTTAATTCTTGAATTAATGCTTTATACTTTTGTGAGAACGTGTGACATTTATCTTTGTTCTATGTTTATACTCCTCATTGTACTAACTCGCTGCATTGTTAAGTCTTATCAGCTGCTGTCAGCAACAGTACCCTAACCGACAAGACATCAACAAGGCTACGTCATGACACAATAGCTAGCATAAAAGTTAATAAACAGTGAATGATGATAACAATCACACAACTATGGAAATGGATATAATTGTGAGCGAAATTATTTAATATGCTTTTTATAAAGCTCTTTTATGTGGGAACGTATATCATTAGCAATGGCGAGGCCTGAAAACTTCGTATTAAGTTATGTAAGTGGTTTAGACAACTTCATATTTAGACAAAAACTTATTATGAAGAATAAAATTGCTAATAATGCTATTGCTATAACTAGGGCTTGGAAGTTGATGACCTAAAAATGCCTGAAAAATTACCTTCAATGATTTTGATTGCCTGACACAGATCCGGCATCTCATTGGATTTCCTTAATCAGTGCTTATTTAAAACACATGATAAGTCTGATGGTAAGTTAGATTATTGTGCGAAATAAATATTCTAAATCGATAAACTTGTTGTGCGCAATAAGTATCGTAAGTTGAGAAAATATTTATTGACGATGTAAGACCGTTATAAAGAACTTAAGGGCAAGCACGGGGTTAACAAAACCAGCCCTACGATAAAGTAAAGAAATAATAGTATTTGTAGTGGTTAAAATGAAGGAAATTAATAACTATTAATTTGTAAGAACTGGAAGTGAACGACAGTGACATCTGGTGATATCCTGTATAATTTCTATAACGTGCCAGACCGCACTTTTTACCACAAATGGCTCGGCCCGTAAAATGAAACTTGACATATGCGGAGAGGGTTCTCTTAAACAATGTTTACAATTCAAAATAACATAATATATATTTCATAGCTATTTTATGAATGTATCAGTTTCCTGTGACCCAGTCTTAGTCTAGTTATGTTTAAGGTTCAGGAATGAATATCTTGCAATTGGGATTTGTTTCACTGCATGTTGTTGACTGAGTGAATGATGTATTTTCATTAAATTTAAATTTTACACAATTTTATTTAACGTTTTTTATTACGAATACAAGGTAAACTAGTAGTTGTGTGAACAGTAGACCTCGCGTACGGAACGATTTAAGATCTGCTATTCATCTTGAAACGGAAAAAATAAAAATCCTTACACATACGTAGTTTTTAATATCTTCAAGGAACATTACTGCAAAATTGTAAGAAACTCAAACAATGGATTCGCTCGTGACTACATAAGAAACAAATTTACAAGCAGGCGAAATGCTGGTAAACAATTAGAGTAAAAAATATACAGGAACAAAGTTTTAGAAACTTTAGATTCAAGGATGGAAGTAGTCTTTCATTAATTATAGCATAAACCGTTTGGTTAAAATATTTGAGAGAAGCTGAAGAGTAAATGAAAATGAACCATTAAAACGGCCACTACCTTTAAACGGAATAAAAAAATCCCTTGAAGCCTACAGGCTGAGGTAGATTTCGAAGTGCTTTTGGTTTAATTTATTGTCGCTGCGTAGCACTCTTCTTCTTTAGCCTTGGCATGACAAACCCGCAATAATAAACTGCAAAAAGAGCACTTTTTCAAACATTCAAATCTCGCCTTATATGAGAACTACCAAGAAACTAGTTATTGATTTGTAGAGTACTCATCAAGAGCTTTTTAACGATACCCCACAAGACATAGTTTCAAAAATTTCGAATTTCCATCCCCCACCCCCTCTCGTACCCACAAAACCCCCGAATCGTTGGTGTCACTGTGAACTCCATAGGGAGTACTGTAATTTATTCAAACAAAGTTTCCCTCTATACTTCACAGGGGCCGAAATATAAATGTTTTAAACTTTCAACCCCCTCCCCCGACCACCCCCTTTGGCCAATTTTGCTCATTAACGAACTTGTCCGAACTATTGGGCCTGGAAATAACATAATAAAATTTGGTTCAAATATCTTCAAAATTACGGCCGCTAGCGTGAAAACAGGCGGTGGTTTCGTACTCAGGGAGGCATGAAACGTAAAGATATGAAAGAATTTTTCGAAAATCATGACATGGTATACATTGCAATAGGTAGATTTTTCTTCGAAATTTACCTAAAATAAATAAAAATCTTTATGCCTACGTCGTTTTCAAACGACTTCAAGGAATATTCGTGCTAAATTGGGTTTGCTCGGTCAATTATTATGGGATACATAATAATTATGTACTTAATTATTAAATTAAGGCTTAAGAAGAGGAGGAAAAACAGAAGAGGCCACAAATAACCTAGGGTAAGCCTTTATTCAAACTGCAAAAGCACGAGAGGGAGGGGCATGATTTTTTCCTCCATCTTCCATATTACAAGACTAGGTTATAAAGTGATTGTGCGAGGAAGTTTGAGATGTCTCACAGGTGTTACGGAGAGCTGTGTAAGATTAACTGCTTCAAGTCTTGTTTAGAGCGGCGTTGCTACTGACAGTTTTAACTACTTTGTCACCAGCCCAACTATTAGCTTCCCTCCCACGTCTAGCCACA
Organism: Ectobius pallidus; assembly: GCA_964059195.1. NCBI lineage: Eukaryota > Metazoa > Arthropoda > Insecta > Blattodea > Ectobiidae > Ectobius > Ectobius pallidus. The sequence goes on from CAXKWD010000009.1 coordinate 92,263,644, forward strand.
ATTTTCTTTCTTGACACCAAGACCCAATCTACAGAGGACACGTTCCCAGCTTTCAAGTTCCATCTTCCCTGTGCTCTTCTCTCCTCCTTCTTCGCGATTTGTTTCATTGCACAGAACAAATGGTCACCACTCTAGAGACTTAGATATATTTATCTCAAGTGCGTGGACTTTACGAAAGTCTCAAACAATACTGATACAAGTATGAGAAAGGCCTACCTATAGAAGAATCTAATAAAATAGATGTGAGCTTGTGCTTCAGACTACAACCAACGCCACCTTTAACAAGACGGAATTCAATTTTAAAATTAATTCAAGGTGGTCTTGCTCGTTTATCTTGAGTCACATGTTTACGACTCGCAGAGTTCTGATTTCTTTTTACATAAGTGAGCGCAAGGAAATCAAGAATGCATGCATAAATGGGAAAACATTGAATGATTTGAACGAAACTCACTTTGCGGGGATTTTGGGGCTATGGAACTCGAATCTGAGGTCTTTTTCCCCGGGCGATGCACGATAATCGTGAAATACACCTCGAAGCCATTTTGATTATCAATCGTTTTAATTGTTTACTCATGATATGAGTAAGTTTCATGAATCTGTGGTACGTTATTATCGTTTTATTCCGAATCTTATGCCAAATGGCAGCAAAAGATTTGTTTTGTTCGTTTAATTATGTATATTTACTATGTAAAACAATATAATTAAAAATAAAATTATGTAATTCCTGCAATTTATGGAAGAAACTTTGTCATTGTTAATAAATGTGATGTTTTAATTGATTTCTGCTAAAAAAATGGTATAAATAAAACATCTAGCAGTTAAGTAAATAATCGTGGCCAAAGCCGCGGGCATCTATTAGCCTAATATATTGAGCTGGTGTTTCCGTGTAGACCATATTCAATTGTGAAATTAAATAAAGGTGCCGTAGAAAACTGGGTAAGAAGAGCATCAGTAAAATGGGTGAAGTTAGTAAAATGGAAATATGGAGCAAGAGCAATGAACACTCCTTATGAAAATTAATCGAAACGGACGACAGAAGAACCGTGCTTCGATAAATAAATTGTAGTACAAGATGAAACGAGAAGAAGCGTGTGGCAAAGCAATCAAGGAGAAACCACATTTGTGGTTGCTTTTCAAATATGCCCTTCGGATTAAACAATTACCTAGGGCAAACGAACGTGAATTAGCAGATGCCTCTGTTTTATTTTAATAAATTGCTAATTAATCTAGAAGCCCGGAATTCCGTGAAGGGCCCACTAAGCAAGTTTGTGACATTTATTTACGTGCTAACTCCAAGTAGGTAAATATATCTTAATGAAACCACAGAATATACAGGGCGTTGCAAAATATAGTTTACAACGTTTGTGGGATGATAGAGGAGGTAAAATGAAATACGATCTTTTGAAACACCCTGCATATCTACATCTTAAATGTTACAGTATCATAACAGTGAAAACCAGGTAAATAAATGGTGCAAAAATACGTTGCACAAACTTTCTCGCATATACGTGTTAAAGGCTAGCACAGGAAAAATTAAATTAAAGAGACAATTAAATTTTACTTATTACATTTTCATAAAACTAACAAGTATCTAGAACGGAAAGCATCAGTCTCGATCTTTATGTTCAATGCTTTTTCCGTGAAATAATAATAATAAGAATAAGAATAATAACAATAATAAAAACAATAATAATAATAATAATCAATGACAGTAAAACTGCATATTATTAGTACTACTAGTACTACGGGAAAATTCAAATATAAGTCGCACCTTGGGATAAATCGGTCCCACCCAACCTATCTTCACCGATGCAGTTTCTTTTATACCACGATCTAGCGAATTCTTCTGTCCTAGTATTATGAAGAAACTCGTGATTGGACGTTGGAGGTGTGACGTCTTACCGCTAGACGAGAGGTGGCAGGCTGACAAACCTTGCGGGAGATTTAATATGCCACATTTTCGAAACCTACAAACAGTGTGTCGTACATTATTCGAAAATGCAAGGCCGCTTCGCTACGGCTGCCGCCTCCGCTTCGCGCACTTAACTATGTGGTTAGTGTTATGCATTATTTAGCTATATGCAACAGTATACGAGGGCAGTTGGTCACTCTGCTTCGCTCAGAAACAAAATACATCACACAGTCCGTGCAAATGTGAATATCGAATGGGGAAGCTTAAGGGGCGACTTATATTTGAATTTCGCCACCACTACTACTACTTAGGTTATATTGCCCGCTTTAACTGCATGTATGTCATAGCACGTGTTTAGTATGTTTGCGTGAAACATTAGTCTATATCAGCGTTTCTTAACCTTTTTGAACCCGAGGACCTCTAAAATGAGTAAAAAACTTTACGGACCCCTAATTTTACATCCCATTTTTAAAAGTAGGCTATATGTAGGCCTATATTCTTAATATTTGGGGTATTAAATTATAGGTCGTTATAACGAAATACTTTTTTTTTAAATCGACGGAAACACAGTTATTGAATTGGAATGAAACTATTGACAGTATAATTATATTTTGAACAGACTTTAATATGTTTTACCAATTTGATAATATAATTTGGAATTATGTTATTACTCACTTTTAATGAGACGGTTGAGCTTGACGCCTCTTGCAGAGTTCCTGGTTTTTTGGCTCAATATTAGTCAAATTTAGTCGAAGATCAGCAGATACATTAAGTCGGTTTCTGTATTATGTTTTTAGTTAAACGAGCGATGGAAATCCCTTCTCGCAAAGATAGGTTGTTGAAAATAAAACTGCATGGCGCCTCTAAAAACAAATTCCGAAAAAGTCTTATTTTTTAGGGTTTTGAATGAAAGAGGGAACCATAGACGTCAGTGCATCAGGGGTTTGAAACTGTGGTTCGTAACTGCAAAAGTAAGGAAACTTGCAATACGACCTGTATTTTCGAAGATTTTAAAAACTTTGACATCTATTGTCCATTTTATGTGAAAAATTTCTACTTCTTTACTTCCCACTTGCTTTATGATATTTTTTTAATTAATTATGTCTGCGGACCATCTGCACCGTGTTCGCGGACCACCAGTGGTCCGCGGACCATAGGTTGAGAAACGCTGGTCTATATTAACAACCGATTATAATATCCAGTGACATAGCGGCAATGAGTTATGGAAAATAAGCAAGTCCTACAAACCCGGCGTTTGCCTTTGCGAACGACGGAACCATGAAAAACCCAAGTCAATTTGGGCGGCCACGAGGTTTGATTTGAACTCAGGACCTCTTCCCTGTTAGCCCATAGGCCTACCACCTCGCTGTAATTGGTTTTAGTGTGTTCACTGCGACTGAGCTAAACTGATTGCATTTCACAACAATAAGTACATTAGGCCTATAGTTTTCTTGTTACTAGGGGCAACAAAATGTCATTCATATTTTAATTGACATTTATGTTCTGAAATTAAGCTGTCCTTATTTCGTTTTTATCTTGATATCTATTAAATGTACAAAGAAATGTGTTAAACAAAAAATGTTCATTTTAAATTTTTCTACAACTTTACTGTGATAGGTTTTCATGTATCGCCTACTGTAATGGATATAATCTAGAAAAATTGAAAATGGATACGAGTAAAGTACCCATTAAGTCATTTTTGGAGAAATACGGATATAGCCATTTTATTAGTCACAGATAAGAGTTTCCAATTTTAAATTTTTATTAAAATCGTTAGAGCCATTTTTTCAAAAAAACAATTTTTTTTAAAAAGTTTTCATGAAAAGTCCCCTTAATATTTCAGTTGTAAAACTAAATTTCTGGGCGGTTCGACAAAATTTCGAAAAAGTCCTTAATTCAAAAAATGAAGTAAATACAATGAACCGTTTATCCGCTGTGCTTGTCCACGGACAGACGGACAGACGGACAGACGGACAGACGGACAGACGGACAGACGTCATTCCAAAAATATTTTTTTCGGTTTCTAGGCTTCATGAAACGTGCTCTCCCGGTGATATCTCGACTTCGATTTTTTGTCACGATCACAATACTTTCTCTATAACTTACTACGTATATGCGAGAAAGTAAAATCACTAAATAAGTGTGCCTCACAATACTGTATACGACGTAAATGTTTCAGTGAGGTGGACCATTAAGGAAAATCAGTCATAGGAGAGAGATTCCATATGGCTAGCGGTACGGAAATTTAAAAGTTATGGTTCGAGTCGCAACGTCAGAGGAATTTTTCTCCTAAAATATTATCATGTATGTGGGTAGGTTTATGAATTTGTGATAATAACTTTCTGCATACTAAGTTAAAAGTTTACACAGAATACCAAGCGAGGTACCAGAGTACCTACTGCAAAAATAATGTATAACTTTACATGCTAAATGCCATAAGACAGTAATAAGTTTATAGAAAAAACATTATAATGGACAAATTTTTCTTTAGTAAAAGTTCGAATTTCACACTTTAAGATATACAGTAATTATTATTAATTTTCAAAACACTAATTTTTACATTTTTATAGATTTAATGGCGAGAACCTCACACACGTTCTAATGAGTTCAGTCTCTGCATGCTCACTAGCCTACAGACTAAGGATCAGCTTGTTCCACATTTTGTTGTACACTTTCTGTCGATATAATATACATTTATACATATATGATTTTTACACGGAACATCAAGCGGCACCCTATGAACGTTTTAATGTAAATTATTCGCATACATCTATAAAAAAGTCAATACGGTATTGTTTAGTACATACTGTTTCAAAATGTAACATAGTTCTACACATATTGATACTTGTATTGGATACAAAATATTTCTGTTCGTGTACTGCAGAACTCATGTGGTATGCCGAAGGTTAAAGGATCAAAAACAAAGATGATAATATTGTAATATTTATTTGTAGCGAGATCATGAAGTTTAATTTTTGCAAGAGTACAGTAGATGAAGATATTAGGCCTAATATTCCGCTCTTCTTTATTTATTTATTTTATTTATACAATCTTTCTGCACAACGCAGATTGCCTTGCAGACAAAGAATATCTTTCAACAAAATATACACTTACACAAAAATTACAAGCTTTCAGTTAAATCATTAATGATTCAATAATGACAGGAAAATTAAAATAATCAGTAGTAAAACCATTAAAATTGAAGAAAGGAAACCTGTTCAGCTTAATTGTTGTAATTGTACAGGTGGTTTCTTAATAGTTGGATGGATCCCTTAAGTGATACTGTAGATACGAAATAATTTCATTGACATTGGATCACAAACCTCTGACGTTCTACCTTACTCAGCTAGCCAAAAGTGTTTGGTATAGAGAATGAAAAATAGGTTTGCCTTTCTGGGAAATTACTTTAACGAAATTGTTTAATTTTTACACTAGATATTTGTACGTTAAGCATATTATAATTCACATGTACTCTATCTTTCTGAATACAGTGAAAACTATTTATAATTCCCGAATGTATCACTTCTATCTAATCTTTCCAACAAAGTTGCAAATAGACAATTAAACGGTTTAACCAATTAACTAATGAGATTATCAGATACAGCTCGGTAGTAAATCGGTAAACCCGATGACGCTAGAATGCCTAAGGGTCATTGCAAAGGGTACCTAGTCCACGTCAGTGAAATGACTGGCAGTAATAGAAAGTAAATTGAGGACATAGAGGAGGGTTCATTTGGCTTTATTATGTTCGGGGTGTAGTTATTAAACGGAATACTGAATTTAGTTTTCAGTGCAGGGGTGGTTAACTCAAGGGGTTGAAGAGTTTAAATGGGCCAGTAGAGGGGGTTTAGAGAGCCAGACAAAGGGGTCAAACTATGTCCATGAGGGACGAAGTGAATTAGATCTGCTCTTTCTATAGAAGTTGTATGTTCTATTATGTTAGTAACGACCGAAATTATCGCGGACTGTAACGTCGGTATCATTAGCTTTATCTATCCACTTGATGTAATGTTGTATAGCTTCCTCTTCGTCACAAAGCGCCATGTAAATACCTGCCATAAATTTTACACGACGAGGCTACCAGATCCAAGAACATGCCAACCAATGATCCTTGATATTTCGCTAAAATGATGAACCTATAATAACCCATGAACATTTTTATTTATCAGCAAAAGGATCGTTAAGCTTATCGTAAATTTTGAAGGCATTGAACAAAATAATTTTGAACCAAGAGAACTTCCGTTTTATTAATTTTCAGAGTACAAAAAATGAAAACTGGGTTCATGTCTGTCGGAATGTGAAATTACAGAGTGCTAGAGAATTCGAAGAAATATAAAGGTATGTCTGAATTTGCTACAGCACGAGTACAATTGGCAAATGCTGTAGGCCTATAAGTTTCTTATTAGAAGTGTGAGAGAAAGCCTCTGTTTAAATATAGATGAATTTAAACTTTTCACAAATGAATTTATACGTCATTATAAAGCATCCATCGAGTAACATCACCAGTGGGCTATAAGTTTGAATTTAATGACTAAACGTTCAAGTAAACAGCTGGTTTCTAAAAACGACAACCTTTACACGGGAATAAATATCTGCACATTTTAACATAATGGATCTTATACAGTACGGTGCATCGAATTTCCACATTTTTTAAATCGGCTTACTCATAATGATAACTTTTTGCAAAATGGCCTCTATATAACGTTTAGAAAATTGCAGGCCGATTGGTCAATTTCTTTAGTTAACACCAAATGCTTAAAGTTTAAAAATAATCATAAAAATGCATTATTTTTAAAACAAATGTTGTATATTTAGATTTATTAAATCAGCTTAATCTTCCTCAACCTTATTATTTTTGTTAGAAAAGTCTATATTTTACGTGAAAAAATTTCAGCTTAGTCGGTCAATTCCTTGAGGTGCCACGAGTGTTTTATATTTTGAGCAAAAATGCCTAAGAAATGATGTTTTCATGGTTTTGTAGAATTAAGTTTTAATACTTTTATCTCATGTGAAAAACGTAATTAAGTAAGAATCACTTAGGCCTATACAACTAAGTGTAAGCTGATTTGATGAATGTAAATATATAAATTTTTTCAAATAATGCATTTTTAAAGAATTTTTTGAAACTTTTGGCTGCTGGGGTCAACTGAAGAAATTTTCCAATCAACCTGCAATTTTCTATATGTTATACGAAGGCCATTCCGCAAAATGATATTAACTTACTAAGGGTGATTTTTAAAAAGTGGAAATTCGATGCACCCTACTATGCAGTACCATTAATACGCCTCTCCGCAACTTTGGTTACGTTCGCCAACCAGGCGAAGATTGGCATTTATCCATAGCTTCCTTTCATTGAAGTGCGTTTGTTTTCTATTGTTGATGTGTTTATGGCGTGTGAGAATTTCAACACATTATGTTCTGTAAATAGGTGAATTTTAAGTTAACTTACTTTTATTTCATAACTTACTTCAATAATGATTGCAGCGAAACATTACAACCATATGCCAGCGTTGCCAATTGAATTTAGCTTCTTAGCGGATTCTTGTCTACACAAATGCTGCGCCTTTCTGATGGCACAATGTATCTGCTATTAAGCAATGTTCCTTCGATAGAAACAAAAAAAAAAAAAAAAAAAAATACAAACACAATTTTTGTCCCAAATGAATATTTTACTCAGAAAAACTTATCCCTAAAGTTGTTAGGGCTTTTCTTGGCATTTATTATCCGCCCCGTTATAATTTTGGTTCTAATCAGCAGACGAAAGTATAAGGAATACTTTTCATAATAATGAAATACATAAAATGAGAAATACGTCCTACCTTATGAGTTTCGTAAATAAAGGAAAATGATTACCAATTCCATACCTGAACTTAAACAAAGTATTTCTAATTATTAATATAATAATTTATTCTGTAGATGTTGTGAGGTCAACCATTTCCTACCATAATAAAATTTTTAAAAGAATATCTGAGTTTCCAAACAACTAAAAATGATCTGGCAGACATAATCTGTTTTGCTATTTTCATACACGTGTTCCTACCTAAACGCGGCGGTACCTGTATCTCTTTAAGTAGGTATTTCCTTCGACTCTTAAGCCTATGGTAATAAAGGAAATATTTTTCATATGAAAAATAAAACATACGTCTCTTTTAAAGTACTTTTTGTTCGACCGGAGGCCTACTATCATACGCTTATTACATGTGACGTAATAGTATCTTAATGACATCGGTTAAAGTACAGATATTTTGATTATCACAGGTATCGATTAATATCGAATACGGAACTATCTTGAAAGCCTGAGAGCAGCAAATCAAACTTCTAAATAAACAATCTGTAATTCTACACAAAGAGTATACTCCTGCTAATTGTTAAACCTGAAAGCCTCAGTAGTGGAAAATGGAAGAGGGCATTAAAAATTACTGCTAATGCGTGTGCCGTCCGATCCATCCCTGGTAGATTTCAAAACGACAACCATTGCCTCAATGAGTTTGAAACCCTGGACACGTTTTCGGATCTTGTCCAAATGGAGACTTAACAAGACAACATAAAATAAAGTCACTCACAGCTAACGAACTAAGGAAGAAGAGCATGACATTTCATGAGGAGGTTCATGGTATCTCTGAAACAGGTGGTACGGTACCAGGCGCATAGATATGATAGCAATTAATTCTACTACCAGAACAGGAGTTATCATAAGGTTTGTTCGCAAAGCAAATCCGTGACCGCTTGAGAATTTGTTATACTGCGCATGTCCAGTCTGTAACTTACCCGTGATTTGCACTTTGCGAACGGTTACAGGAATTTGGAATCGATAGTTTCTGCGTTTAATCGATATGATATGCAAATAAAATATATATTTCCCTTTGACATGTTATAAATGCAATATACATCGACAATATAATCTATATTTTGGGAAACTTTTAATTATCTTCCATTATTCATACATATAAGTAGCCTATGTTTATAAATCTGGCGCAATGTTATAGGAGGGAGGAGTCAGGCGCGTGAAAATAGGTTACTGCGCATGTCTCTGATAACAATTCATGCTAGAGCCTGCAAACTTTTCTTATAGTACAGAAACTGTCCGTGAGAGCTTTGCGAACAGAAGATTGAAATCAGAATCACGGATTCTCGCTTTGCGAACGCGTGTGGAGAAAGAGCGCATGCGCGAACGATATGTTCCTGGTTTCTGACTGCTTTGCGAACAAACCTATTGATCCCACTATCCGAATGGAATCTTACAGTGGCCAGCCAGCTGATGTACACCTGGAGAAATCAAATATCTATGATCCCACCAACAAGTACTAAAAAGAAAAATATAATTTAACAAACATAGGCCTAATAGTTGTTGGACTGATGATAGGTGCAAGAGGAACTATCCACACCTCGTTCGTGATCTGCAAAGATCTTGGTCTAGACAAGGGGTTCATCCAGCAGGTGGCAAGAGCGCCAATAAAGGTTTTTATTTTAATCCTCTGAAACCCAGTACAGTGATTCATATCTAAACTGTAATTTCATAATTTTAGAAAATGTATTAATTTTGTTAATATTTGTATTATGTTCTCTATGTCTGCTCCCTGTAGCAAGCAATGTTTTCCTCACATTTTTTTCTTTCTTTATTGTAATTTTTTCTCTTGTAACTTAGTTTTTTTATCTTGTTAAGTAGTCTTAGTAAGCTTTGTATTATATAATCCCTAAATTGCGAAACTATAGTATATGCTATGAAATATTCAAAACAAAATAATTTCGATCATGTTAATTTTAATAATATACCGCACTTCGTGTTTTAAAGTCCATTGGTTCGAGGTTAAAACGATAAGAAGCTTCGATTTTCCTGCACGCCATCTATAGCAAGAGATGAGAACGACGAGAGCTTACTTACAGCTGACCGCTTAGATCAACCGTCTGGTGGAATCTAAATAGTCAAAACTTCGAACATTTAAATATGGTAGAACAAAAACAATAGCTTCGCTCGTTTCATAATCATAGTCTTGTCTTATAGGTTCATTGCATAATGTACTATTTTTCTGAATCGGTAAAATGTTTTAAAATCGGGTCAGACAACTTAGATTAAGAAAGATACTCCCATAAAGAAAGACAGCAGAAGGGTTGCAGGTCTTTTTGCGATACATTGCGAAGTCTTGGCAACCACTTGACTAGTATTACGTGTAGGACAGATATATAGAAGGGAAAGCCCATCACAAGGTTGCCGGCTTTACACTACAACACTGCTGCTTCTAATGGTCTCTCACAAGTAACGGCGAACTCACAAGAAGAAGAAGAAGAAGAAGAAGAAGAGGAGGAAGAAATGGCCGGATAAGGTGGGTATACAATTTAACCTCATATATTCTTCACAGCATTCAACATAGCTGAGGTAACTGTTAGATAAAATGTAGAGTTCTAGGTAAGATGCAAAGGAAAGAATGTAAAACTGAGGAAATACATTCACTTTAAATCAGTCTATATGGGAAACATCGTAAATAATACAGCCGAAAAAAATGTGAATATTGCAGTCGTTTATCATGGTTACTTGAAAGGTTCATGAACATTTAAATTGTATATATGAGGGTATATTAGTAAACGCTTCCACAGGTGTCGAGGTTATTTTCATTTTTGTGCTTTGTCGAGAAAGAAAATGTATAGGCTAAATTCCTATTTGTTTTATAAAGAAATGGGAGAGGTGAGAACGTAACAGCGAGCCAAGAAAACTTGTCTGTAAAACTTCTGGGAAATTATTTAACTGGCATAGGATACTCATATCAACTATGTATATAAAAGATTATCTTAGAGTGCTCTACCTTTAAAGATGTCTTGCTATTTGCGAACCTAAACCTTATATTAGACTAGTATATTTTGGTCTTTTTCCGAAAGTATTTTTAGATACGGCATATTGTTGTCTGCAAACTGTTCATGTTTAAAAGATATTATAACTTAGGCTATTACTGCAAGAAAAAGATGTCAGAGTAATAACTAACTCAGCCCCTACTTTACTATGCAGGCCACTGTTCTTAAAAGAAGAATCATGACTGTGCGTAATGCGAGGATTCATTGAAAACAGTTCTTAAAAAATGTCCCCCATTGATCTTAAATTTAGTGTCCACTGACGAGTTCACTCAACGAATGCCTTATTATCAGTGTATGAATTTAGCTAGGAAAGGTTTTAAAATAGTTTGATGGTCTATTTTCTTTTAGTTCTTTAAATTTTATATTCAGTATTGCTGCTCATGTCTTGCCAGTCTGGTTCTCTCTCTCTCTCTCTCTCTCTCTCTCTCTCTCTCTCTCTCTTTCTCTTCCACAGTTCCAGCAATCGGTTCTGTGCTAAATCAATACATGACTTGTTGGCTTCATCCCCCTGTTCTACAAAACGCACTGCCACAGTCACTCCGCTCAATGCCTGTCCAACACCCCAAAAAACAAAGACCCCTCTCCAACTGTGGCCAGTAACAAAAATACTTTATACGCATAGCCTACATACATGCCTATAGAAGAAATGATATCCTCACTGAACTCCCGGATGGTCCACAGCCATTCAAGTGAGGAAATAAAACACATTTTCAACATGTTTTCTGTCGTAGATGTAGACTGGAAGAGGATAAAGAATATGAAACTGTTATTCGAGGAGCCTTTCATAATACGTGTCGTCATTTCTGTTGGATTTACTTTTTACACGCTTATTATTCCAAGTTTCCAGATTAGCCTCTGCAAATCAAGGACCATATCCCACATGTGACTGTTATTTTACCAAAAAGGCACAAACAGCTGCTGATCTAAGAGGTATTTTAAAGGGTCAAGAATTTAAAAATTGGTGCTCCCTTCATACACATAGCAAAGTTGTGGTGTTACACGAAGACTGCCTCCCGATAAAAGATGATCAAAAAATTGAAAAGTGCTAACTAGTTCCGAGTGGCGAGATGCTATCAAGATACAAACAAATACTGTTCCAGTACTAGCTTTCCATGGACAAAATTAGAACGGCAACCGCTGTAAAATCGAAACGTTGACTAATGTTCTCGTCTAAGGAACGCTCGTCACCATGAAATAACGAGCAAGATATAGATTGCTTTGAAGCTGCGGAATTACATCTACGAAAAAGAGTACTGCATTGCCATGGATGTACTGCATCCATGGGGTATATGGACGCGACATATTGCAGGAGGAACACGAAGAGCAGACAATATTGCAATGGCCAAAACCAGACCCCTTATTGTTTCATGTTTAAAAACTTCCTGTATTTGTACACACTCTTAGAATTCTGTTGTAGATTCCAAGAGGATAATGGGGTAGGATGATCAAAGAAAGTGGAGTCCTTCTAAAAATACTGACGCATTTCAGAAAAAAGGAGATGGGTCGGAAGAAGGCCAGTAAACAGTTTAATGTTCCAAAAACTACACTTTTGAGATAATAATTACTCAGTATCTTACTCTCGACCTTTCTTTTATTTACTCTGCCGAGGCCTCTCGGTCCCCAACAACCATCTTCAGAGCATCTCATTTTGTAATTTTACAAAACTACAAAACTACATATTATTTAGTATTAAAACTATAAAACTATAAAACTACAAAGCAGATGCCATGAAAATGGTTTTGTGGGACCGAAAGGCCTGGGCAGAAGAAATAAAAGAAAGGTTGAGAGTGACGTACTCAGTGACTATTATTGATCGAGCTCAACGGTTTAATGAACATGATTTTTAACACACAGAACACTTTTGAGATTGTCCAACATGAAGTGTGGTAGAGAGCGGTACAACTATGACGTCCAATACCGGTGAGGGGGAAAGTGAGCGGAAGGGAAGTGTACATGCATTGCATTGCACGGTACCAAGAGCGCATGCGCTGTTAAACATCTTCCTAGTTGGTCAGTTCTCTACATCTGAAGAAGCAGCAAAGCAAACGGGACTTGGGTAAAGATCTCTGAAGAAGGGCTGGTTCACTATTGTCTTGTCAAACTTCATTTTTTAGGCTTATTCTTAACGACTTGACAATAATGACCAAACAATTGACAGAGGGTAATAACATTAAAACATCCCTTCAAAAACGAAATTGGTGGAAAAAAGGAAAGTAGTCCTTTTCTTAAACCAAGCTGTCAGAAAGGAAGCCAACTGGAACATCTGAATTGGAACTTTTCCCTGGAGTTTCCCCATCCAAAGATAAAGACATGTATGTATGTTTGTGACAGAAAATTTTCGGAATATTATAAACGGGACATTTTGGGTCATGACGTTATGTGCTCGCTGTGGATCCATGTGGATTATTCTTGGGCTGAGAAGGACGTGTAGATCTGCGATTTCGTCGTTAAACAATTTAATTCTGATGTTATTTTTCTGTATTTTTATTCAATACAACCTGTATCTTTAAAAAAGAAACTAAAACCTTTAACTGATATATATGTATATATACTGTTAACTAGATTATTTCTATGATTTAATATCTTTTTCTAATATTGTTGATAGTTATTTTTACTATCTCAGCAACTATTTTTCAAATCTCCAAAGTGTAAAGTTTTTGAAAATAATGTTTTAGAGCAAACTAATTTGTAATTACATTTTCTAAAAGTAAAATGTAAATGGTGTATAAAATTATTTAGAATATATATTGCGCTTTTTTAAAACATAAGTTTTCCTATTTTATATATATTTTTTAAATAAATACAAAATGGTGATCAGGTTTCGGCACGTTCCTTTATTATATTAAGGAACTAACAAAGTCTTAAGACTTCCTATATTTTGGTTTAACTTTTCACTGCTTTTGACGTAAGTTACAAATGAGTCACTGCGAGCAACTTTTTAAAGCAGATATATAAGAATAATAGAGTAATGTTTTATGGAAAGTATGAGAATTTTTATCCACGTATTACGTTAATTATTTAGGGAAACCAGCTACACCACTAATTTTTTTAATTGATTTCAGGAATAGAGCCCAGTGATGACGTTATTTGATCATAGCTTATATAATCAAACAAATTCAGCTCTGAAAGAGTTCAATATATTTGATATAGAAATTGGAAATAGAAACTCTAATGTATGAGTATGAATTTGAACACAATAATTGCACATTTATGTTATATGTGCTTAACTCTATCGTGGTTAGATCTGAGTTGGGCAGCTTTAAGCTAAAACGAACTAGAGCAAATTAACAGTAATCGATTTTGAAAGGTACCCTACACTGTTAAAAGTTTGTATAAACCCTAGGAGGCAAAATTATTAAATGCACTGGTGTACTTTGCTCCAGGTGACTGATAAAAACAAAAAACAGGGTAAACTTCAATCACGAAAACAAGCTGGAGGGCAGATTGTGGGATTTATGTGATGAAAGGAGAGGGATGGGGTGAACAACCGGACAGATGCGTCCAGTCATCACATTTTAAGTATCCTGAGGCTTCCTTGTCTACATGAAACAAATTCTCATAGCAATTCCAAGTTGGGTGTTCCGAATTCAATAGGCAGTATTTCCTTTACCGTCCATTGGTCGTTTTCTGTTATTCTCCAACAAGAAATTTTGTCTATTTGAGAAAGGATTTCAATTAGATTACAAGACCAAAATATACTTATTGGTCATTAAATATTTACAAAAATTATAGTAGGCCTCGTCAAAGAATACAGTAAAATCAATTTTCAAGCTTAAAATACAATTTATAAGCATAAGTTTAAAGAGGAAATTCTATTTCAAATCTGAAAAATCACTGTAAGTAAAAAGTTCTTCCACAATATAGAATGCTTTAATTTTAAGCTATATTGTTGTTACAGTTTAAAAAATCTTATTTGGCATAATTCTAATTGATAATGATAACCTATTGAATAATTTACATTGTTGAAAGTTATGACTGATCTGAGACTCTGTTAATCTAAAACTAGGGGGAACTAAGTAAAACTTCGATCTGAAACATGGACAATCTTAGTATAACATAACATTCTTTTCATGTACGTTGATTGTAGAAATGAGGAGAATGGCGTTACAACATCGCATCACATCCCCAAAACACAAATGAGAATGCACTCACGTAACTTTCTACCCTAAGCATAGGCAATACACCTTTCTCATTTTACATTGTGGTATAGAATAACAGACCCTATTGCAAAGAACGCGTATTCAGTAGTTTCAGTTGTTGCTGAAAAGCTTTATCGTTTACCAGGCAAAACTGAGTTTCTACAAAGTGTGGATGGCTTACAACTACCCTTCAGAGATTTTTTTTCTCTAAAAAATATTTCAAAAAAAGTTTCAACTCTTAGTATAAGCATCTCATTTACAAAACTTAAACAAAATATAGATATATAAGCTTTCTGAACCACAGATTATTGTCTCTGTTAGACATTACATGACAAACAAAATAATTTGAGGCGTTTTCGAGAAAATAGCGAAAAATGAAATTTTCTTCGTATTAAGTGCCATTAAAAGTAAGAGAAATTCGTCGCTAATTTTCGCGACATATCCCAAAATGGTACCTAATCCAGATACACAATTTTATTTTCATACGATTCTTCGTTCCGAATCCAGGCTGTTCACAAACATACACAAAGAGATGTTTCTGAAAATAGTATTTTCAGACTCAAGTGATCTCAAAGCACGTAGCCTATTTATATTAAAACTCAATTTAGAATTTCAAGGTCGAACACAATACTTCCTCTAAGTGTACATATGTTACGGGCAGAGGAAGTAAAAAATAGCCTACCGGTGTACAAGGTGTGTAGAAATGTGGTAACATTATTAAATATTAGGGTTTAAGATGAAAACATTAAATATTAACATTAATATAAGAAATACCATCATCATCATCATCATCATCCTATCATGTATTAGGCCTAGGGGCCCGTTACGGTCTCAATCCATCGTTTAAGGGGTCTGCCCAATGATCTCTTGCCTGATGGTTGGTAATTTAGAATTTGATGGGGTATTCTTGTTCGGCTCATTCTTCTTACGTGGGATATCCAGTAGTTTCTATATTTTTGTATATAGTCCATGATTGGTTCTGCTTGTAATTCTTTCATAATATCATAGTTTCTTTTGTGATCCGTTCTTGAGTAGCCTGCAGTGCGCCTCATAAATTTAATTTCTGACGTAGTTAGTCTCTGTGTATCCATACTACGTATTGTCCAGGCCTCACTGCCGTAACACAATATCGGTCTGGCTAATGTTTTGTAGATTCTAGTACGTGTGTGTTTCTGTACTATGTTAGGTTTGAAAATGTTATTAACTATTCCTGTTACTCTGTTGAATTTGATAATTTTTTGACTGAAATCTTTTTCTTCTTCATATGAGAGTTGATATCCAAGGTAATTAAATGTATTGGTTTGTTCTAATGTTTTATTGTTAATGACAATTTTACTGCGAACTGGATCTTTCCCAATAAAGGCCATGACTTTAGATTTTTCTGTTGAGATTTCCATATTGTAATTTTTTGCAATTTGATGGAATGAGTGAACTGAACGTTGAAGGTCATCTTCTGAGTTCGCTATAAACACAATGTCATCTGCGAACAATAGGATGTCCAATTTATATAATCTGTTAAGTGGTATGCTACCATGTTGTTTTAATCTCCATTCTTTAATGGCAGAGTTCATGTATATTATGAAGAGCAGGGGCGAAAGACCGCAGCCTTGTCTGACACCTTGGTTTATTGGTCTGCAATCAGACAGTTTGTTTTCCATTTTAACTTGTATGTAGTTATCTTTGTAAATATCATATATGGCTTTGATCAATTGATCCGGGATTCCATCATATGCAAGAATTTCTAATAATTTGTTTCTATCGACTTTATCGAAGGCTTTCTTCAGATCAATAAATGCCATGTGTGTCTCAACATTAAATTCTCTGTGCTTTTCTATTGGGAGTTTCAGAGTGAAGTATCCATCAGCACATGATCTTCCTTTTCGGAATCCAGTCTGAGCTTCATCAAATGTATTTGCATAGTAATCAGTTAATTTTGATTTTAACAGTTTGGTGTATATTTTATAGCCTGAATTCAGCAGGCTTATCCCTCTAAAGTTATCGCAATTATTTATATCTCCTTTCTTGTGTAGTGGGATTACAGTGGCTTGTAGCTTGTAAGAAATATTAATATATTAAATATTAAGATATAACTTACTAACCGAAAAATCAACATCTACTGTAAGTTCTCATATTTTGTAGTAAAAAAATTAGCTATTGTCCAAATTGTAGAGAATTATATTAAAATACCTCTTCCTTGTTGTCTAGCAAACTTTATATAAGTATGGAACTTCAACCCCCCCCCCCCATCGTTTGTAAAGCTGTATGCCTACTAATGCAAGGTGAAGGGAGTGAAGATAAGATGTACTTCTTCTGATTTACTCAGCTTGTGTAAAGATCAAACTGTTAATAAATTGCATGACTGCGCATGCCTCGTACGTCAGAGTGATTGATAGTTTCAGCGATGCATCAGAACTCCTCAAAAGAGGCAGTTAACTAACTTCTCTCAGGTTTCTAACTTTTAGTTCATCAAGGATACAGTACCGAAAATGTCACCAAGATCTCCTATCAGCTTCCTGACTATGAGCGAATAACGCCTGGCATAATAATAATATTATTATTATATATTATTATTATTGCTTGTTGAAGCATGTAGTAAGTAGCATATTTATAGATGTCATTTTTGTGGTTCATCGGTTAACTTTATCATCTATAGCCTATTAGTACAAACTGTACCTATAGTACCGGTAAATATTTGATAATAATTCGAGACCTCAATCGGGAATTGAAGTCGGGGCAGATTTAAGTCCTACACTTCTTAAGTCTTATTATGATTAAATGTTATAAGAAACACGCTTTATAAGTACCTCTTTAATCTAGAAGACAATTATAACCTATTTTATTACTTTATGCATTTTAAATTTTCAAATTTTAATTATGACGCGGTTTGTAGCCTACAAAACAACTGTATAAAAATTCTTTGATCATTCTTATCTGGAAATAATAAAAACAGATTTACAAGCTGCAGAAAGATTGCATTCGATTGTATTCGATTTAAAAGTGTTCTAATTAAAATTGCCTTTGTCATAGACGGGAAAAGCTTGAGCTACAGTTCCTTATCAGTAAAAAAAAAAAGTTCTCTGCAAAATTTGATATAATAAATTATGTTACAATTTTGGAAGTTAAGATTAAAAATAATGTTTAAATATACAGTTTAATGTTTAAGTTTCCAGATAATTAGCGATAAAATTACGGATTCGATAAATTGTGATTAGGCTATACTTTTCAAAGATATTTTGTTTCATAATTTGGTCAGTATTACATAAATCTTTAACTTTTTCGAAGGGTGTATTGCTGAAAATTCATATAAAAGTCATAGAAAAGTCGAATTAGCTTTTTCCACCCTTGAGGATTTAAACCTGGAATTGTTTGATCCCTCACTATTAGCATACATTACATTAAAAGAATCGTTAATGATGTTTTTCTGAAAATAACAGATTGAAGCGATTTCTGAATAATAAGTAGGCTAATTATTTTAAACGTTAATGCAACGAACTCCTAAAGGGAACATACAAGAAAAATAGAACACACTTCCATTAGGGGATACACGTGGTTAGAAGAAGATGGCATTGCCAACATATTTTCTTGGTTGCTTCTTCCTATCGTCATCATCACTGCCTCTTCTCGCGTCCTCACTTTCTGGGCTGTACTAAGTTAATTGGGTTCTCCTGCGTCCCATCCCTGCACCTACCCAGATAAGAACTTAATTTCCTCAACCTTCCAACTCTTCCTTCAAACTATCCTCTCTTCCTCCGAACACTATACACACAACAGATTATATTAATAATTTATCAGTGTTTTCTCTTTAACACGCGTGCTTCCTATCTCTTAGTGCATAACTATTTTAAACCTGTGTGAAGAAGTCCTTGGGTCAGGCCCCAATTTCGGGTAATTTGCACAATGGGCAAAGGTTTATGTAACCGCTTCTTTCATTTTTGCTTCCTCTGTACGTACCATAGATACTATAGGCAGAGGAAGTATTGTTTTCGAGCCCCAAATTCGAATAATTAATGAATTTCATACCGTTTGTGGCGAAGTAAGATATGGTAAACAACTTTTTCCACCTTATACCACAAAGTGTATTAAAATGCAGAAATTATTTGATAAGAGGGTAACTAATATCTTAAATAGAATAGAGAGAAAAAATAAATAAAACATTGAAATTGCAATTACCTAGTATTATAATATGTATCAAATGTCAATGGTTAAATACAACAATTGTTGTATTAAAATTCACCGTTGTTGAGTGTATTGTCATATGGATAAGTAAATTATATCCTTCATTTAAGATATTAGTTACCCTCGTATCAAATAATTTCTGAATTTTAATATACTTTGTGGTAGCCTGTAAGGTGGAAAATGTTGTTTACCATACCCAAATTCGAAGTTAAGTTTTTAACATAAATATATGTTTTGGGGCCCCCTGAATCAAAAAATACTATTTTCAGAAACATGTCTGTGTTTGTGTATGTGAACAGTTCAGCTCCAGAACGGAAAATCTTAAGAAAACAAAATTTGTATTCGGGTTTGGTATCTTCTAAGGATGTAACACAAAGATTAGCGACAACTTTCACTTATTTTTAAGGGGATTTTACATGAAGGAAAATTTCGTTTTTCGTTATTTTCTCGAAAACGACTGTAACGATTTTGCTTAAATTTTGTTCAAGGGGTAGGTCTACTTATACCAAGAGCTAAAATTTCTATTTGAATTTTTTTTTTTAATCTCCGAAGAATAATTATAAGCCGCCCAATGTTTGTAGTAACTCAGTCTTGCCTGGTGAACAATAAAGCTTTGCATCAGATTCAAACAACTGAGTACGCGCTTTGCAATATGACTTCTTATTCGAAATCCGAATGTGAAGTGATAAAGTTGCATTAGCCATGCTTAGAGTAAAGAAAGTTACCTAAGTCTACAATCAGATTTTATTTGGGTTACGGATCGGGGAAGGTCAGGTGGTAACAGACAACTTAAGGTTTTTATGGTGTAACTCTTTTTTGACTCGAAAAAAGTTAGCAACCCACTTTAAAAATTTCTTTACTCTTATACCAAAATGCTTATTTTAATATATTTAACTAAAACTATAAAATGTAATCAGAATTTTTGTACATTTGAAAGAACTTATCTCCATGTTAAAAGTACAAAGTCTTCTGTCTTACTTTTTTATGCAAACATCATACTCCTGAAATAAAACGTTACCCACTTGATTTGTACATTTTCACGCGCCTTTAGAAACACTACTTTGAAGAAAAGTACATCGGCAGACAGCATAAAAGCTCCTAGACAGTCATTTTCTTGTCCCCGTCATTATATATGGCTAACATAACAATGTCTTCTTTTCAGTTTTCTATTATCTACCCCATATTTACTTATAACAAAGGACAGAACCATCAGTAACCTCGCTGGATAAGCAATTATGATACCACGTGCTAGTTTCATGTCCGATACCATCCGACTGAAGCTCCTGAGAAAAAACAAATCTGAACCAAAAACCTTCCAACAGAATGAAATTCTAAATCCAGAGCTTATAGCCTGAAGTACAATGATTCTGTTAATGATCCCAGTATGAAACACAACTGACCCTTCTTCTTGTTACTATTTTGTGAAGTTATCTTTTTGCAGCCGATATACATTTAAAATAAGAAGAAAAAAACCTACTACTCACAACAATGTCTTGGACTCAATAAAATTTTCACCCCCTTCAAACTGGTCCTGCAAATACCTGCCAGCAGAAAATATTAGGCCGATACCAGACGCTATACTGTAGGTGATGGGCATAACTCCACGGAAGACACTGGGGTGAAGGCCCTCAGCCCCGACATGGCGCGTCCCATATGGCTTATAGGGGATGCTCCTGTAGATATGCAGGACAGGTGTGAATAAGGCCTAGCCAAATAAGCACCCGCGGATCAACTCAGGCAAGGAGGACTGCAGTCAACGGTCTCGAAGGCGGAAGAGGATATTTCTCAACGGCTGAGAGGGCGGAAGAACTGGCTCTATGGCTTATAACTACGGATGGAGTAATCTGTCCCACCAAACATTACCATGAGATAACATTATGCATGATGGAAACACTTTCAAAGAAGACTCCAAATGACAGAGAAGGCCTGACTAGGAGAAGCTATAAAGTTCGAAAGAAAAATCCTTCGCAAGATAATGGGCCCAAAGATTGTGGACGGACAGTATCGGTTGCAAGGAAGGGAAGAACTTCACCGTGAAAATGAAAGACTGATTGAATCCATGAGAAAACGGAGACCCAAATTCTAAGGTCACATATTTAGAATGGATGAGAAGAGACTAACAAATTTTTTTTTTTTTTTTAAATACCTGATAGTGGACCTAAAGAGTCTGACAGATGGTTCAGGGAGGTGAGAAAGGATCTCAAGCAGATTGTACTAAATTCAGAAGACATCCCGAACCAAAAAAAAGTTTAGGCCAGTGATCGACAAATTTCAAGGATGTCATGACAAACCAAAAGTGAATACTGGATGGACAGAAGAAAGATTACAAAGATTTTGGGCTGCTAAGAAGGCTTCCAGAAACGTGTAACTGTTGCCTAACGTGATCTCTAAAAACGTCGTAAATGAATATAATAATAATATAAAATAAATTATATTTAATTAATTTCATAGGAAGGACCCGTACCGATACATTACGTCCTTCTCGTGACTCTGAGACGATCATCCCGACTTCGAGGCTCGGATTACACAGTGGCTAACTGAGGCTAGTTTATATGATTCTAATGATATGTAATGATATCTAATAGTCTATATAAAAGCGAAAGTGTTTATGTGGGTATGTATGTTCCCTAATGCAATTCTACATGATTTTATCAATTTGCTCGAAATTTCGCACAATATTGTTTGCAATGTTCACATTAAGGTTTTGGAAGTTGCAAGTAACTGGGACATGGAGTGGGCTTTGATAAAATTAGAAGGTTATTGATATAATTCATTTCTGTAAATAAATGATGGATAATGAAATAAACGTAAATAAATATCGGGTCTCATGTATAACATAACTTTCTCTACTATGACCATGAAGAATATAATTTTCTTACTTCACATTTCGATGTGGAATAATGGGTCGTATTGCGAGTACAACATTTTCAGCTGTTCAACCTCAGTTTATGACAACGATGGGTAAGGAAAATGCCGACGTTTGACTCGCCGTGTGGGGACGAAGAAAACGAGAGCACTATATCTGAAGTTGCAAATAAACGTAGAAATTCATTTCATATAATTGCAAAAATATAACTCAGATATGAAAACATTAAGAACTAGGGCTGTACCGATTAATCGATTAATCGGCTCGATTAATCGATTAAATATTTAATCGTCGATCAATTACATTTTCCGATTAATCGGTTTAGTCGAATTCTGAAAAAGTTTTTCGAGAAATGGGTCAAATGACCAAACTCCTTTCTCAGTGCCGAGTGAGAGAGATATTTTAGTGCTGTCGGTATTATTGTAAACAAGCTACGATCGTCTCTTGAACATTCAAATATCAACAAACTCGTGTGTCTCAAGTCTTGGCTGAAAAAGTGACCGGATATGTAAGTTTTGTATATATTTTTTCACTAGTTAACTAATAATGGTATTCATTAATTCAGGATTTCTTCTGATTATCTGTAGTGTAGTAGTTATTAAACGTGTAAAACAATATTAAATGTACACTTTGGTTGCGTTTAAAATACCGACCTGTTTGTCGATTAATCGATTAAAGTCAAGCGTTAACTCGATTACAAATTTTAATCGATTTTCAGCCCTATTAAGAACACATGTAAGGTTAACTTTAAAAATAAATACTGTGCAGAGGTTATTTCAAAATTTCAGAATGTGGTTTTTACTGATCAATTTAAGAATTTTCTTTAACGAAGATTATCTAAATGATGCGTTGAACAGTAAGAAAGACAAGTTAATAATTTTAAGGGATTGTACACAGTAAGTCCATGTTTAATTTCAAAATATCTCAATTAAAACGAGCTGTTTAAGTTTAATTTTCTCCGGACTCAATCGTTTTACAGTTTCTATGGAGACTATCAAACTTTAATCAACTCAGCATTCTTTTCTTGCTCTGCTTTATACACTTTTTCTAACCTTTTTCTTCTCTTTCCAATAGCATGTTTCTTATTCTACGCTTAAACCTAAAGGAAAACTATTTTCCCCCTCTCACTCTTCCATTAATTCTCTTTTAGTCTCTCTGTTCCTCCCCTTCTTTGTGTGCCTTTCTTAATGTAACGTACTCTTCTTTCTCTAACGCACTTTTCATCTACTTTTCGCTTTCTCTAGACCCATTTCTTGCTCCTTTTTTCTAGATAGGGGTTTAGCCTATGCTCTTTTAGTATCGGAGATAGTTTACCCAGAATTACTTAATGCTACACGATAGCATTCTCCGATACTGCGTGGGAGGAGAGCTAGAAAACCGAAAAATGTGAGAACTCACTAAGATTTCCAATACTGAAAGATGGGAAAGAAGAAAGAGGAAAATGAGAGAGAAATGAGGAGAAAATTGTTCCAAATCACAACCGATGAAACCTTGAGAGGCTATTTACTCCATAATAAGATAGTTAAGTGGAAAATCTTCGTGGGTAAATAGAAGTTAGTTAAAGTGTAATGCTTGGAATATTTTCCTTGCACTGTTCAAATAAAATTTTAAAGTAATTCATTGAGTTTAACTTATTTCCGTGGGACTAGGTAATGAAAAAAAGGGGACGTTCCCTGTTTTTTTTTTTCTTTTCAAAGAAATGAGTTGTTCTACAACCTCGTAATCTGGCACATTCTTTATTGTCTACATCTACAATTACATATTATTTTCAGAATTAATCAAACTTTTACAGTTACGGGTAGTTATCGTTACAAAATGGCAGACACGTTTCTTACACTAAAATGCCGTTTTCATGACAATTTCTAAAAATATCAATATTTCTAAGTGATTCTGATCTATGTAATTGTTAATATCGTGTTAACAGCACATACAATAATTGATTTAACATTAACCGTGTATTTTAAAAATATATTCTTTAATGTAAAAGAAAATGTAAAAAAATAATTTTCATGGATTTTTAAAAATATTTATACTGTAGATATCCCCAAGATTATAAATGATGTTGTTCATGCAGAAAAATAGAATCACTCAGAAACATTGATATTTGTGGAAATTATCACGGAAATGGCATTTCAGTGCACGAAACGTGTCTGCCATTTTATTACGATAGACACCCTTAACTGTAACAGTTTAATTTATTCTGAAAATAGTATGTAATTGTAGAAGGAGCTAAAAAAATGGCATATTATAAGCCTAAGGAACAATTCATTGCTGAGGAAAAGGAAGAATTTTACATAGGCTTATTACTCAGCATCCAGACCCGTATGTCCCACCTTCAAGTGAAAAGATTATAAAGTAAACTCTTCAGCTGATACGAAAACCGTACCGGTATTAATATCCTTTATTTCAAATTATATTTATTCGAAAACTTTAAGGTACTACTTGTAGACATAAAGCTAGTTATCTTATCTGAAAATGAAAATTACATTCATTCTTCTTCATATGAGTTATTTATCAGTTTTATACTTTTAAAGTTCTAAAGAGACATTTACATCAGTTGTGTGTTTAAACTTCCCACTGCAATCGTCTAATAACTGAGGAGTTACAAGAGTAACAACATCTCTTTAAATGAAGACAGTGGTTGCCACTAGTGTCTTTCCATACTTCTCCCTCCTCTATTCTGCATCTTGCTTCTCTTTCCTTCAGAGTTCTCGAGCTGTTTCCGTGTATATTAATTGGCTATTATTAATATCGTCTCACTAAAATGGCATCGTTATCAACTAAGTAGTAAATACAAGACAAATTTAAACTTAACTAGTGCTTATGAGAGCAATTTGCAGGCTATTTATTATTTAAGATGCATGACAGTTAAATACATGAAAGCGCGCTATGCCATTATAAGATAGAAGTCGATTACTTATTAAAAAAACTTGAGGATTTAGTATATGCAATTAGGTGTTTAAGGACAGACATATGATAATACCATAAAACAAGCACTAAATTAGGCTTTACCCCGGTATCGGTCAAACAATTAGGTCCAATATCAATATGCTTCTTTCCAAGGACGTTATAAATGCATATACCAAGATTTATGAAAATCCGATAAAGCGTATTTGAATTATCGCGCGTACAGACACACGGACGGACTGACGGACAGACATTTTCCCGCAGACATCTCATAAAGTACGGTACCATACTGGTACTTAATAAATTATGTTCATTATATTTTTAATATTTATTTTGTTCGGCCATATAGTACTACGCGTATTACATGGGACGTAACAGTAAAATGAAATTATATTTGACCTGAATGTATAAATCTGGAAACTATGAGAATTCTCTCTTAATTTCCACCCAGTAGTAGTTTTGTTTAAGGGAGACATACAGCTTTCGATGCTGAAAAGTAGGTGAAGATTCATTTTTTTCTCTCAGCAATGAATTGTTCTGTAACCTTGCAATCTGGCACGCTCTATATTAAGTAGTTCTACAATTGCATACTATTTTCAGAATTAATTTAACTAATACAGTTAATGGGTAATTATCATTACAAAATGGTAGCCACATTTTGTGCAGTGAAGTGCCGTTTCCCTAATAATTTTCATAAATACTAATATTTCTGAGTGAATCTTTTTTCTATCTATTTGTAAATATCATATGAACAACATAATCTAGGAGCTTTGGATTATCTGCAGTATAAATATTTTTTTTAAATAATTCATTTGTTAATTTTTTTTAGATCAAAATAATATACTTGCATGCAGAATTTCACTGCAATATGTCAATAAATGTTTGAGTTATCAGGGTATGCAATTGTAGAACTAACTGATATAGAGCATGCCAGATTGTAAGGTTGCAGAACAATTCGTTGCTGAGAAAAAAATGAAACTTCACCTATTTTCCAGCATAGATAGCCGTATGTCCCCCCTTAAGCACAAAGACAAAATCGACATGGCGTTCTTGTACTGTGCTATATACGTATGAACAAAACGATGTTCCATTAACATCATTAAACAGACGTTAATGGCATTAGTACTCTGTTCTAAGCTTTTTGAGATCCTGAAAGGCATGGAAATGGGTGTCGGATGATCTTCCACAGTGCTTTCAAGTTCTCAGAGTAGTGTGACCACAAGGGATAGCTTACTACAAAAATGGGATGTACAAATGTTCATCATTCGAATATTTCCAACCTAGGCTACGTATATTTTATTTATCACGGAAAAGCTTCATAAGTTTTACGTAAGAATTTTGTATGTGTTCATTTTGTCAAATTTCGTGAAATTGTGATCTTCATCAGCATGTAAGCGATCATGACTACAGAAAATTATGCGTAGTGTAATTTAATTACAACATTCAATAGACAAAATGTGTAACTAGATTTATATTATGAACACGGAAGTGAATTAACCTAATTTTAAAACAGTTCAGTGACAGTCAATATAGTTGTCCGATGTGATTACCTATAGGTATTCTGTTGTAAGGAGATAATTTTATTTAGGCCTATTTTATACAATAGCTTTTAGTATTATAATGTTGAGTCTTTTCCAACGATTGTATACATATTTCTGTTATTTGGCCCTACTCTAATACTTTATTTATGAAGTTATTTATGAAGTGAAGTTACAAATTTACAACCAACTTTTCTATAGGCCCAGAGTCATGAATTAGGCCTACAATAAATTCATCAATAGAGTAATGTTGTTCCTCTTGTTTTCTTAGTAATGACACTTCCTTGGACAAATTCTCATGACTGCGTTATATTTATTACTATCGATAACTTCGAAAGTATTCATTACAATTATAAAAGATAAATTCTTATAATCCTTTCATTTTTTTCACAAGTCTCGTCCATCAAGTATAATATCCGACAGCTAAGAGAGTCACACAAGTCACTGCTGTAGAAACTGCAACGTCTCTGCAGCCATCCAGGCATGAAGACGATATTTCTACAAGGAATCTGCGGAAACAGAACATTTCGCCTTCTTTTGGCCCCCTGCTGTGATCTGTTTCATTTTTTTTTCTCTACCAACAAAATAGAACCGATGGTCTTTGAATTGTACAGTACCTTACAACACAAGTGTTAAAGTGTAAATGCTTGAAATTCGCCAAGACTTGTGTTTTAGTTATCCTCAATAACAGCTTCACACTGTTTGGAAGAATAAATTTCTTACGTCTTCAGACTTAAAAATCTAATGTTTTGGAAAACATTTATGTTATCATATAATGAAATATGACGACACTAGGAACCAAAGGGAGTGCGTTTGTGCGTTTCTCAAACATGGAAACATATTTTCATTTTATGGAAAGCTGAGTGAAGTTAACATCAGTCCATGTGATAATAAAAATATGAAAATGAAAACTTACACATTAGCATGCAAACAATATTCTGAAATTTCATAAATTCCAAATGGGAAGCTAACTCTAATAATACTATCCGCATTTTGAAGTAGCCTCATAATTTAGTTATTTACGAGTTTGTGGTTACTAAATTGTGTACTTTTAGCACAGAATATCATAAATAGAGCCCGGAAGTTTATAAAAAAATATTTTAAATAAAACATTCTATTACATGCTAGTGTTAAAATGTGCATAAGACACGAAAGAAATAATAAAAAATCGATGGTTTAATTTTGCATATTTCGTTAGTTTTGAAATAATGAATCACTTTAAAAAATCAAAATAAAACAAAACTTACTGCAAGAGGAAGAGTAATATTTAATTCTGTATTCTTCCATTTAATTATGCCTTAATTTTCTCCTACCTTTTTCTTTGAAAAGTCATTGGTCAGACCTTCGTAATTAATCTTAAGTAAAATATTCTTTACGTAAAAGAGATGAGGCATCCAGCCTGCCTTATTGCATAGTTGTTCTGAGGGAATTCTTAATAAATTTCAATTGAGAAAATGAACACTCAGCTGAGCAGTCTGTGATAGGCAATATGTGCATTTAGAGAGAACGCTTTGCAAGCAGAACTTATTGTTTTTTAAAACATTGAAAATTTAATAATTTCAATGAAAAATTCGACTATCATAAACATTTGTAGAAACCCCTTCCCAGCACTTGATACAAGCAGTTTCGAACTAGGTGTAGTATTATTATCGAATGAATCATTTACTTCTTACTGATAAAAAAAAGTATATCTCTAGTTATGGAACACACAAAGGAGAGATACGAGTAAATTAGTAAAATATGATTCGCTTTCCCATGCTTTATATTAAATTTTATGATGCACTACTACCTAACAGAGCTTTGTCAGGGTCTAGATCCGTAGCAATTACCAACAAGCCTGGTTAAAAGAAAGCTAGAGGAGGATTGGGGTTTGTCGGGGCTTCTACACCCACTCGGCTCCGCTCTTACTTCCGGTTGGGTACGCAAACAAGTGTCTCGTGTTCAATTAGTACAAACTTAATAGAATACGACCTAAAACGAAAATTACTTTAGACTTCCAGCTCTGCTAACCAGACAGATTTCTACCACATCCGACATTTACATCAAACTTACGTCAAATTTTAGCAACTGAGTTAATATGATGGAAACTGGTTTAAAGTAAGATATGCTAGATTTACTCTTCCTGAAATTACAATTCTAAATCTGTAAATCTGTATCTTCATAGAACTTAACATTTATAATAAATTATAAAATGAGCTCTCTCTTCACATGAGTGCTAGACAAATTTAAAACCAGAAAGTGGTACCTCTACATTTCAATTAAGATACGGAATATTTTTATCGTAATCGATTTGGAACAATGATACATTTATTTTGGAAAAAAACATTTGCACTTTATGCAAGCGTTACCTGCTGTAGGCTTAATGTGAG
This sequence comes from Ectobius pallidus, assembly GCA_964059195.1. Taxonomy (NCBI): domain Eukaryota; kingdom Metazoa; phylum Arthropoda; class Insecta; order Blattodea; family Ectobiidae; genus Ectobius; species Ectobius pallidus. Next base: position 92,292,395 of record CAXKWD010000009.1, read on the forward strand.
GTTTTAGTTTTTAAGCACTGTAGTTGAAAATTTACACAGCATTTAAAAGACCAGATGTACGACAGCAAATAAAAATGTAGGACTTCTAATAATAATTAGCTTATAAAATAACTATAGTCCTTTCACATTCGCCAGAGGTTTCAAGGCCAAACGTAGCACGGCTATGATACCCCCACTTACCGTGCTTATATGACATCATACCCCTCCAATGCCAGTCACATGACAAGCCAGTAGGGAGTTCCCCCTTGGTGTCGTATGAGTGTGTGCGACAGCGCAGCTCCTCTGCGCAAAGGGGAATACTGTTGACTGCTATCAGTGGGGGCATATTAGACGTGAGAAGTTGTGGCCTTGAAACCTCTGGCGAACGTGAAAGCACTATAGGTCTGCTTTTCATTGAATATATATTCTATCAACCTCTTCCGAGAAATAAAAACATAAAACATAAAACAAGCAAAAAAAGACCGAAAACAAAATGAAGACTTAACCTTACTGATCTACCAATCACATCCCACGATGTGACACGATCGCTGCGTTACCTACCATCGTGTTTCGACTTCATTGGTAGATGGCAAGATCGATGGCATGTATTCGGCATGCCAACATGCGTGGTCATTATTGATTGTTTTTCAGATCGAAGATTTCTTTATCGATAAACTCATCAATTGTCCTCACTAGACTGATTCTAAATGTACTAAACCATACACTATCTACCGAAACGTAAACATAATATGTATATTATGTGTATGTCAGGTATTATCTGGTCCACATAGCTACAATAGAAGAATAATAATAAAACCTTGCCTTTAATAGAAGAACGTCCATATCAGGTAACATCCAGAATTAGCAAATATGAACAGCAAAAGAATAAATAAAATATCAATATCTTATTTCATAAGTTATAGTTTACTTCATTCTAAAATTAATATGATATTTAAGAAAGTGTTTAATTATCTATACCGCAGGTGCTAAGAACTTCCATTTTTCACTTTATTATTCCATGAAATGGATTTTAAGTTTTTGTCTTATTTTTGTGTTATTCATTTGTATTATACTGTATTTCTTAGAATGAAACGAACTACCCGAACACGAGCATCTTGCTCATTCGGGTAATTATGCCTCTCATTTCATGCATGTAAATAAATAAATTTAAAGCAGAATGAAATTCAGTACATAACTGAAAATTGTGTAAAAAGATACACTACATAGGTCACACAATATATTGCTTGTGTCCGGACCATAGGATTATTTGCAATAATCATTAAACTCCACTGGCCACTTTAATTTTTAATGAATTAATATTAATTTATATGTGGGATATTGTGCTGGTACAAAGTGACGATTCAATTGGTAGCAGTGTAATGGTCGTGTTAATGAGGACATTAAGATGGAGTTAGGGGGGAGAGCACGTGACTGTTATTGCAGTTAATTGGAGACCGCAGCAGTGAAGTCATCAATATGTAGTGCAGTAACGATCATTGAGATGTGAGCAGTAATCATTAAACATGGTGAAGCTATCATTTCCGCATCCCATTATACACCTTGGTACAAAGCATGATTACTCATAACTTGTTTCGCTACGTTCACTCATACTGGTCGGTCATAAACATTTCAGGAAGCATGGGTTTCACGCCCTAACGAAAGCTCCCGGATTTTTTTTTTTTTTTAATTGGCACATGAAAGTGGTATTGGCCTTGATTTCTAAATGGGCAAACTGGGTATTTATTTGCCAAGAGCGGTAAGCCTAGAAAGCGCGGCAAATTTTTAGGGGAAATTAATGATATTAAAAAAAGTGTACAAAATTGTATCTCAAGATATAGCCCTTCGATGCAAACGGACATTATAGGCCTATGTATTTTGCAGGATTTGGATTACTGTTTCCGCAGCGTCGGAGGTTCTAATGCAGTGCAGAAATTGTACGTGACTTTGCAAAGAGAAAATTCAGGGAAAATTGTAAAATAAACTTTAGGCTATGCCAATTGTAAGTTTATATAACATAACTAAACTCGATACAAGGGGGAAAAAAGTTAGATTGAGTTTTACATTGTGTTACAAAAGTGTTACATTGAGTTTTTTCTGTAAAGTAGAAATGTGACAACAAATTGTTTTTTCGCCTAAAAATATTGTTCTTAATATACCTGTAATACACATTTTTATGGACTTAATTAAAAATAATTTAGAATATGTTCATAAATTGCCAAAGATAAACTTCAAAGATTGACTACATTACAAATTACAAATATTTATAGAGGTTTTGGACATTTTTTATAAAACAATCATGTATTTTTCGTCAAGACGTAATTAAGCTTGTTGTAATTTTAGAAAAAAAATATTTTCAATTTTTATTGTGTAACCTGTGTAGTGATTCGACTACTCGCAATAATAAAATACATTGGAATACCATTGCTTGATATTTGGGTAAAAACCAAACATAACATTAAAACAATAACTTTGGATTGGGGAGGGTGGGTGGGGGTAAAAGTTAAAAAAATGTAACGGCAATTATACAAAGCTTTGCCCAGGGTGCAAATTACCTGAAGTCGGAGCCTGGGTAGTAATATTACCAGTCATAGCCCAGGAGCTCCTGGTATAATATTCGCTAGAGACTGAATCGGCTCCAGGGCCATAGTGCCCACCAGAAGGATACAGACAAAATCAAATTTCAAACAGACCTCATCACTGATTGAACTCACACATTCTGATTTGTAATGCAGTGACCAAATGTTTGACTGGCTGGTAGATTTGACTTCCAGTACATAAGGAGGATAATAATTACGTTATTCTTCATTTTGGCCGGAAACCTTTGACTACTTTTTGAACAGATGTCTTCACCTTTGCTTAGAAGAGGTTCACGGAGCGTGTTAGAAATTTTCTTTATTGTGGTTTTGAGTAAATAAGGGAAATATTCTTCCTGGCAGTTCACTCATTTACATGCATGAAATCTATAATGCAGTTGGTATTCAGCCTCCTATGGATTACTTGTTCAGTAGAAAGAAAACTAACAAAGACAAAATCGTCTTTCAACCATCATCGTAAAGAGCTAATGAAAGCGTTAATTCAGTAGCATTAAAATAAATACATATGATTGCTACAGTATTTAGAGTTAAGGAAAATTAACAGCCCAACGTCAACAATCCTTAAAATGTGGAAACTCATAAAATATGTTTATCCTGGCGTAAATAGTTTACCTAAGTATATAGGCGTTCTGTAGAACTAAAAGTAGAACTAATTAACTGGAACAATATATAAGATCATGTTCGTCTTTTATGAACCATCAGCTAATTATGGAATAAATTATTATTAAGTCCTGATGCATGACATTATTGCGAAAATTTGAGCTTTTTGTGAAACCTCAACCTTATATCTGCCATCTATTATAAAGAGCTGTTGTCAAAGAGCCGTTTGCTACATCACTTACGAGGTAATTTAAAAACACAACTATGCACGTTAAAAACACACGAAATTAACTTAATATTAATTATTAATGAACTTAATTATGATATTAATATTAACACGAATGTCATAACATTAAAGTGTCAAGAGACGCATGTATGCCTTATAGCCTGCCAGAACTAACTGTTTAAGTTTTGTGACGAAAAAAAAAAAAGAGTTCGATATAAAAGTAAGAACACGTTTTTAGATTTACAAGTTGTGTTACTGTATACCCCTGAAACGTAGTGTAGAATGTATGTGTATAGCTCCTGTCTAATGCTGTAGCTGATGGAAGAGGAACGAGAAATGGGATCGCCATGGGGGGTCGTCACAGCCTCGGATGGAAACCAATACACCATCTACATCAACTTCTTGCAACCCTTGACAACGTTAAGCCGTGAAGAAAAGATAGACCCCTCCTCTATTCGAGTACACAGCTTCCATATTCCAATTTTGATGCTAGACTTCCCTCTCATAATTGTCTTGTTTCTACCTAATTGCAAGAGCTTAATTAAATGCAGGAATTGGAGCAAATTGTGTTGGAAATAGAAGTTCTTACTGAATGACTGAGATAACTTACTACTTCCCCTCTCGAAGGAAATCAGTCAATCACTTTTCTGTCCGCTTTAATGGTGAAACTCTCTATCCGTCGTTCTGCAATCAATCGTTCGACAAACTTAAGAAAATCGAGGAAGTTTGAAACAAAGTTCTATTGATTTTAAATCAGTGGTCTACAACCTCTTTTTCGTTACCAAACACTGCAGTTGATGAGTTACGAAGAATAGATGGATTAAAAGGAGTCCTTGAGAGGTTTAGGAACAAAACAATCAGTACAGTTGAGTTCTTTTCAACAGATTTACTTTGGCATTGACTGATCTGAACGGCAATACAATTAACGTAAGTCAATAATTTACAGAGAAATAAAAAAAGATAAGACAGCCTGATAAAATGGGATTATTATGGATCCATACAAGTAATGTATGACTTTTCAGGCCTACATTTGACACTACCAGATAAAAACAAGAATGACCTTCTAAAACAGCTTCTAAAGATCATTTCATGTGTCGAAGTATTTCGATTTGGACATGTAAGAATTTGGTTGAATCATAATACTCTTTTTGTTCGACCTTACTATAATAATTATGCTTAATACGTGTGACGTAACAGTATCATAATGGCACTCATTTAGACACTGATTCTCATTTCGATATCGAACACGGAACGATCTTGAAACCTTGAGAGCAGCTTGTATTTAAAATAAAATTCTGTTAGTGTTAATTTTAATATCATACTAAACTTAGTTCATTTCGTGTGTTTTTAACGTGCATAGTTTGACATTAAAGTGTCAAGAGACGCATGCATGCCATATAGCCTGCCATCTATTACTAAGAGCTGTTGTCAAAGAGTCGTTTGTTACATCACTTAGAGGTAATTAAAAAAAATTAAACAGTTAGATACGGTCGAAAAAAAAAAGTCGTATTCAAATCGACTTTATTGGTAATTAAGACACTCGTATGAAAATTATGAAACCAGCTTTGCTCATTTCATAAACTTACTCTTATCTTTAAAAATCCATTATGTTCTTTGGAAAATGCACTATTTTCGTTGAACATTTTGGTACAATGCATAACAATGACGAAAACTGAGATCAAGCAATGCTCACAAAGAATAAATTTAAAGTATAATTTTGTTTAATTTCAATGGATTCGTTAACGAAAATATTTCATTTCCAGCCTATCTAAGCAGGACAGCTTGGAATGTGGTTACAAAACTATGCAGTGTGTTTTCATAGATTAACCTAAAAAAAGAGAGAGAGAGAGACAGAGAGAGAGAGAAAGATAAAGAGAGAGAGAGAGAGAGAGAGAGAGAGAGAGCAGTATTTCCGAAGGTAGTCTTTGAGCCTCGGGAAGTTAAATGATTAATGAGATTTTTAAGGAGGGACATACAAGTTTGGGTACTGAAAAATAGGTGAAATTCAGTATTTTTGCTTAGCAATGAATTGTTCTGTAACTGTGTAATCTGACATGCTCTTTATTGACTACTTCTAACTATACTAGATACAATGTTCAGAATTAATTAAACTGTTACATTTAGGGTTATTATCGTTACAAAATACTCGTACCATATGAACATCATCATCTACAATCATTGGAATAGCTAACAGTACAAATACTTTTCTTAGGTCCATGAAGGGTAATATTTTACACTTTCTTTTACATTAAACACGTCCAAAAATATTAATGGTAAAACAACGATTCTAGATAGTTTGTTCATATGATATTAACAAATAAATAGAAAAAAGAGTCAATCAGAAATATTGTTATTTGTGGAAATTATCACGGAAACGGGATTTCAGTCCACGTAACATTACACTATACGGTACAGTACTCGAATAATAATTCTATCAATAGGGTTAGTTCTGGTTTCTATCACTCTTTCCTAACCAATTTCTGACATCTTATTGTTTAGTTGTAACTTTATAAACGTAAGATCTTAATGTTAGGAGAGACTTAACTGTTTTCAAAAGTAGCGAATCATTCGCCACTTAGCCTTTAACTTTTACTAGCCGGAGTTAATCGTCAGAAGCCAAATCACTTTCATTGGCAATTTTTTTAAAATGCGAATGCGAAAAATCGCCACACCTGGCAACCCTGACTTAGTGTTTGCTATATTCTTCAGTCAATATTCATTCTTTTATACTGATTGAAGTTTCATTCGATATGACATTTTCCTTTGCAGTGTAGTAGAATTCTTTCAAATAAACAAACTTGTCTGGTTTAATGATATCTTGCTTCCTATACTGATGTCTGGACAAATGGAACCTCAGCTGGACAATATTTAAGCTTAGCACCCTTATAAAATAGATACCAGGTACATTGTGCATGTAGTCTCTTTGAATTAAAGAGTGCAGACTCTCCATTAGTATCCTGATGTGACAACGTGTGTGTACAAAATACTTGTAAAGAGGACATGTTACCAGATAACCTTAATCCAGGGACAAAGGCTTAATCAAAGTGTTTGTTTGTACAGGGAATGCATCGGAAAGTTATTTACTGCTGAATTTTTTTAAAAAATGCAAATGCGAATGAGAAAAATCGCAACCCTGACTTAGTGTTTGCTATATTCTTGAATCAATATTATACTGATTGAAATTTCATTCGATATGACTTTTAGTTTGCGTAGTAGTAGAGATCTTTGAAATATACAAACTTGTCCGGTTTAATGATATCTTGCTCCCTATAGCCTACCCATGTCTGGACAAATGGAACCTCAGCTGGACAATTTTTTAAGCTTAGCACCCTTATAAAGTAGATACCAGGTACATTGTGTAGTCTCTTTGAATTAAAGAGTGTAGACTCTCCATTAGTAACCTGATGTGTCAACGTGTGTGTACAAAATACTTGTAAAGAGGACAAGTTACCAGATAACCTTAATCCAGGGACAAAGGCTTAATCAAAGTGTTTGTTTGTACAGGGAATGCATCGGAAGGTTATTTACTACTGAAGACATCCCAGCACGTAATCTGGGTGGGATGAGACAATGGAATTTATGTTCCTACATGGGCCATTACATCGAGTATCACGATCCTATCATCTGATCTAGAACTGTGCGTTGCCTATTGTTCTGCTAAATCCAAAGCATTCACTGCGATCTATTATGATAAGGAATTGATTGTTAATGCTACGGCTTACTTGGGCTTCCCTCTACAACAGTAATAGATATTATGTTTATTAATACTGTTTGCATAGTACCGGAAGTACAAAATTAATTCAAGCGTATTAGTGTAAGTCTTTATCAATAAGAAACTTTTAACCACATGCTAAATTCAGTCTTTTCACCAAGACCTGCAAGTTAATGCTGTAACAAAAAACGAAATATGCTTGAAAGTAGGCTCTAAAATTTGTAAAACATGCTCAGGTACCAATGAAATAGGCTTATGCCTTATCATTTATGTGATTTTAATAACTTAAGTTCTCTTATTCACTGAATTACAATAAAAATTACAAAATAGTATAGTTTGAATAAATTACATTTAAAAACTTTAATATCAAGGTCAATAAAACAAATTTTGGTAAATTTAAACCTAATGAAGTGAAACGTCGCTTTAGTATTATTCAATCAGTTCCAAAAACATTACACTATGTACCGTCACTTGTTGTATAATCGGTTCTCAAAACATTCACTTAGCGAAACTTGCTGTAATTGTTTAAATTAACATAGATATGCACCATATTTAAACTCTGTCAGACATAGGCTACGCCGTTAAAAATGTTACAAATTAATAAAATATGCATAAATTAATATTTTATATAAATAAAATATGACTATATTTGAGAAATTATCAAAATATGCAACAATATGAAAAATGAAACCATCAATTATCCGTTATTTCTTTCACGTCTAGTATACCTAAATCAACACTAGGCTACCATGTATCTACCGTTACAGTCGGCGCTGAAATGTTTCAGAGTCTGGGATGGGTAGAAATTGCCTGTTTGCTCTTGAAACAGATCTTGAAGTCAACCTAGCACATTATTCGTCAAGTCCTAAGAGTAAGACACAAAGACAGACGAAAATGTTTTACTTTCGATTCTCAGAGCGAATGTACAATAAATACCACAGGCGTGAAGAAGTCTACTTTAGTTGGGAGCGATACTTAAAGTTTGCTACCATGCTATTAGCAGGGCCAGGATTTTGATGACCTAAAAGACTTAAAAAATGAGCTATAAAATGACTGCAAAAATACAAAACAATGACTCAAAAACTAAAAAAAATAATACCCTTAGGTTTGTATAAAAATATTAGTTTATTCATCAGATTTGTGCCTATTCTACATTTATATTGCTGACCCAATTATAGGGCTTTAGTTGATTGTTACACGCGGTTAAATATGAACAGCAAACACCGTCTTTCTGAGTTCAATTAAACATTTTAACAAGATCTATTTATTTATGGTTATTTAGAATTCCGATAATATTCATTGTAAGTAAATGCACGAAAAGTCTATATAATGACAGAAACGACACAAGATAAGACTATAATGACTTTACATTTTGAAAATTACCTTAAAATATGAAATGTGGAAAAAAAGACCGTAAAATTACCAAAAAATTGCCAAATAATGACAAAACAATTTATAAATGGAGAAAAATGACCAAAAATGACCCCAAAATGACCTTTTTTTATAATTTAGTAGTCATGATTAGAATATCTGCCCTAGTGGGCAACGTCCTTGATGTTCCAGTTAAAAGATGACATGTCATGAAAATCTGGGCCCTGGCTATTATCAGTAACCTATAGGCTGTAGTACTTTGTGAGAAGAAGTCGCTCAATTAGAGAATATTTAGAGGGGCAGCCCGCTGCGTTGCGTATAACTTCAAAACTCCTTACGTGGTCCGGTTGACAGCGGAATATTATTTTCACTTCTTTTTAAGCACGGGTCAGCCAAGAAGGTTTGAAGTCAATTTCGGTGGTATTAACTGCTTTGGGGAACATATTTTGGCACTTTTTTCCTTCAGTCCCGCTTTTTATTATGTTATCAGTTCATAAGCCTTTCATTTCAGTGATAACAATCCGATATAGCACCAATATATACACTTCACAGATCAATATGATGGACAGAGAGATCTTCAATTGATATTGTTCCAGGACAAAGAGACAAAATGAAAAACATAAAAATTCATGCTGACGCATGTTTCGTGCGTTTGTGTATGGAAAATGAGGAAGGGTTATGGAAAATTCATCTAAAAGCTACTGGATTACAATTATCGAAATTGAACACAGGCAGTCATCATAAATACAATCAGAATTGTCCATTTGAAATTCAAAACCAATCAACTGCAAAAGATAGCCATTTTTTGTCTTTTCTCTTTCATGTTGCAACAACAATTGATCTATAGTCTGGGTTCCTGATGCACAACAAGCGACATCTGTTGCTGACACTGCTTTCGACTGAAGTTCCCCTGTCCATTATAAAACATCGATCAATGTGACTACAAAAATCTCCAGAAGAAAAAATATAAATCCATTCTTTAAAGAAAAGTGTACACTTGTACACAGGTCCCGGTTTCAGGTAGGATTTTGCACCCTGGACAAAGCCTCACCCACCTACCCCCACCCCAAAGTTATTGTTTTAATGTTAAGTCTGGGTTTTACCCAAGTATCAACTAATAATATGTTGCGATGGATTTTTTTTTATTATTTCGAATATTCCAATCACTATATAGCCTACAAAACAATTTTTTTATAAAATTAAAATAATTACGTTTTGGCGAAACATGCCTAATTGCTATTGTAATTTTATTTACAAAGAAATGACTAAAATCTCTAAAAATATTGGTAATCTATCTTATATATATATATATATTAATAAAAGGAAGTGTCTGTCCTCCGTCTGTCTGTCTTCCGTCTGTCTGTCTTCCGTCTGTCTGTCCGCGATGCCCAGCGAAATCTACTCAACGCAGAGATCTGAAATTTTATACATAGGCGGACTAAAGGGTCGGAATGTGCACCTCGAAGCCGGAATTTTAATTTTCGCTTTAGTTCGTGAGTTATGAGTGAAAAATGAACAAAAAACGTGCATTTATTCCGTTTTCGAAGCATGAGTTTTCAGTAATACAAATCAATTACACTAGGCTTTGGCTATTTTTGTCATTCCTTCGACATAAAAGCATCGCGATCTCTTGAATGTTGTAGCTCACGCTGGTCAATTCATTTGTTTTTAATGTCAAGGCATAATATGACATTTTCAACTACAATGAAGAGGATTATTATTATTATTATTATTATTATTATTATTATTATTATAGGGATAATCAATATTAGCCTAAATATGGTCAAACGTTGTTCCATTTGGACGAAACTCACTATACAGGGGTTTTCTGGGCCAAGGAACTCGAATCTGAGGTCGCTTTTACCACGTGACGCTATCTAATCGTGATATGTGGTCCACATGATTTAGGTGTTAATATAATGATTTAACTATTATGCTCTTAATTTTTAATTTTTGAAATAATTATCGCGGGCGAAGCCGCGGGCACCTGCTATCTTAAAATAATAAAAGGACGTGTTTGTCTGTCTGTCCACGATGCCCAGCGAAATCTACTGAACGCAGAGATCTGAAATTTTAAACATAGATGGGCTGAAAGGTGGGCGAATGCGCATCGAAGCCGGATTTTTAATTTTAGCTTTCGTTCGCGAGTTGTGAGTGAAAAACTGGCAGAAAACGTGATTTTAGCGCTGTCGAAGCATCAGATTTCAGTACTACATTTCAATGTCAAATCAATTGCAGTTGGCTTTGGCTATTTTTGTCATACCGTGGTAATAAAAGCATCGCGATCGCTAGAATGTTGTAAGCCCACGCTGGTCGATTCATTCGTTTAGAATGTCAAGGCCCGTAGACATATGAAATTTTTCAACCTACACGGAAGAGGGATAATCAACATAGACCTAAATATGGTTAAACATCGTTCGATTTGGACGAAACTCACTATACAGAGATTTTCTGGGCCAAGGAACTCGAATCTGAGATCGCTTTTACCAGGCGACGCTATCTAATCGTGACATGTAGTCCACGTGATTTAGGTGTTAATAAATATAATGATTTAACTATTATGCTCTAACTTTATGCTCTTTTTTATCGCGGGCGAAGCCGCGGGCACATGCTAGTGTATAATAATGTCAATCTGAGAATTTTCACAAAATATATTATAAATTTGGCAATTTTAAAACATACACTAAATTATATTTAAATATGTCATTAAATAAATGTATTTCAGGTTTATTACAAACTTCCACGCTAAGGAAACGGTCATTCCAATCCAGCAAACTACATGCTATATCAATTTGCATCGGAGGGCTATTTCACAAAACCACAGCGTTCTAAAAGTCTATGTATACAGTATGTTGCTATATATATAGGCCTATAATATATATTTTTATTAAAAAATTTCTCCCTAAAAATCTGTTACTCTTTCATGGTTTGCCGCCCTGAACAAATCTCCCAATTATAAATCAGGGTTTATTTGTAAAGTACATTTTTTTAAGCGTTTTAGTTTAGTTTTGTGTTGTGCAATTCCTCAATGCAACATTGACATGTTTAGGAAATGTTCCATTTTGAGTAGGGCTTCATTCATAATACAAATAGTAGGGGAATGCTCCTAAAAATGTAATAAGCTTAAGCAGGAATTGCGCATATAGATTTGTCTTTTTGCTTTATCTTCAACAATACCTTTAAGCCTACCCGAAATATTTTGTTATAAAATATGGCATAGACGCTAAGCATTGTCAAATTTTGTTCCCTTCAGCATACTTGAACCACATTTTGTTTCACCTGAAATGGCGGGTTTTACTTTAGGCCTCCTAAAATACTCTATTATACTACATTTCGACAGTATCGTGAATCCTTTTTATTTATTCAGGATTACCGGGTATTCACCAGTCATTTATTTCTAACGTCCCTCGCTCAAAGTACCGCTACATCTTCAAAAGGTCGTTTATATACTTTTTATTCAACATATATATAATTATAAGTAAGGCCAGATAGTTAATGTCAAATCAGAAGACGAAATAACCATGCAAATGTACTCCAAAATTTTTAGAAACAGAACTTTAAACTGTAAATTTCTTCTAGTGAATATTTTCGTAAATAAGAATTTAAACGGTATGGTGTAACAATTCAATAAATTATAACTGTAAAATTATTGCACTGGAATTTATCACAATAAACATTTTTCAAAACGTCAATTGAGTCATACTATTCCCTATTGTGAAGTTGATTTGAATTGAAAATAAAATCAAGATAAGAGGAGAAATTTGGTACAACCAACAGAATTATTTATCATAATCGTAAAATCTTTGCCTTAACATTTCCTGTCAAGGTACCTTCTTTTTTCTTTGCACAATTCACATTATTATTATAATATTGTAATTAAAATGCCAATAAAAGTTTATTAAAACTAGGTACCAATTTTAATTTTGATTAATAAAATGTTTTAAACAATTTTAACTTATTCGCAGACAATTTTTGAAGGTCCCATTCGTTTTCACTTCTTGGGGTCCTCAAAAAGATTTAATCCGGTACTGGTTAGTATTCATAAAACAGTTTTCGTTCCTTTTCATATATCTGAGTATTGGATTAGGATTAAATAATTAGGATTCAAATACTTACAACATCTATCACAATAATCTGATGAATTTGGCTGATTTTCACTCACCTGTAAATAAAAGAAAGGACATTATTTAGTGACAAAATTATTTAAATAGGCTATATAAAGGCACAACTTTACATTCGTGTGAGCGATTACAAAATTATCTCTCAGTTCTCTTCATCCAGCTCCTCAAAGGGGTAAGTAAAAAAAAAAAAAAAAATATATATATATATATATATATATACATGAGTGTCGTACGTAATTGGAGAAATTACGAAAGAGTTTGAACAGACGAAGGAGAGTGTGCAGGCGTACCAACAAGATCAACACTGCATGGCCTTTAGAAGGTCTGAAATAAAAGTTAGCTGCCTGATGAACTATAGTAAGTGAAAAAAAATTAAAGACAGGTAAGACTGAACATGTGAACTTCAACTGGAAAATAAGATTATATTCCATGTCTGCCATAGTAAAAATATCGGAAGATCTTGAATTTGATATAGTAACACCTATGTGGTAAGAAGTGCGGAAAAGTAGGTTGCTGGCAGCGTCTGATGGTAATCTTACTTTCCAGCATGATAGCATGAACGGGAAATTGATGAAGCATATCGTAGAAAAAATATTAAAATGGCAAATTGCACATAAAGTATGGACTCCGATAGAGAAACCTCCAGGCCAGAAATCACTTCCAGTAATCATGAAAACTAACACAGACTGATCGGAATCGAATCTTTGTACTGTGTCACTTTACAATAGTATTATACAAGTCAAATTTATTAACCGTTATATAGACCATTTGAAGATTGGAGTAAAAATGAAGTAGTGAAACCCTGGCCTTTAGGAAAGGAGAGAAGGAAAAATAAAAGGAATAGAGAAAGAGGGGAAACAATAGAAAAAAGTAAAAGAGTTAAAGAAATAAACAGGGAAAGATTAAATTAAGAATGGAAAGAAGAAAGAAAGAAAGAAAGATAAACACGTAAATAGGATGGCTAAAGAAATATAAAGAATGGGAGAGTGGGATGAAGATAAAAGGAAAGCAATAAATAAATAAGTAAAGAATAAGAACAGTATAGGCCTATGCGGTAATGAAGTAAAAAATAAAAATGATCCTTGGCGAATTAAGCCACTGAATTTTAGGGTAGGACTTCCAAATTTGTCAAGTGGGATAGATTCTTCTGGAAGCAAATGACGTCTGTACTGGCCATTTTAATTACTATTTAAGCCGACCAGGTCCGACAGTTCAGGCACGATAAAGAATCTCAAGTCTCTGAGATAAGATTTGACTTGTTACTCATATTAGTAAAACACTGGGCGATGGGACTACATTATTCTGAACTTCAGATATTACAAACTACAATCTCTACTAACGTTAACTAAATGAAAATTCATATCCTGGAAGATGGTTTAGATACCAAATCCAATCCTTTACTTGTAGTAGTACATATAAAATTCAAAACAAACACGAGCAAAATGTTTATTCAACTCCCAGACTCTATGCGGAAGTTCCGTACTCAGTATACGGTAGAAATTCGAGCGTAATGTTCGCAGTCGTATGTAAACACATTAAACATTCATCAACATTGAGTTAGCCAACATAGTTGTTTATAATTCCCCGTGGTATGTATGGGTTCGGACTCAACAAGGAAGGAGTGGGCAAGTCTTCTTAAGAGGTCTCCCCTCACAATCTCTTGAACATTGTAAAATCACTTGAAGTATATACAGGGTTATTTAAAAAGGAGCAGATTTAAAATATTCATTCCTTAAGTACATCAGATAAAGACACATACATACACCACTGGATAGAGGAAAGTTCAAAGTTAAATTTCATGCAATCAACACGAGCACCATTTGTTATGCGACAGAACGTCGAATAGGTAGTCCATTTCTTGCCATACAGGAGATCTTGCTAACTGAATTCAATGTTGTAAAAATCCGATTCCACAGATCTTGAAGAATAGCAGGCATAGGTAGCACATAGGCCTACACGCTGTCTTCTATGTACACCCACAGAGAAAAATAGCAAGGGGGTAAGATCTGGTGACCTTCGAGGTCACTTAAAGATGCACAAGATCATACTGCCCACCTCTTCCAATCAATCGTCCTGGAATTGGGCTATTCGTACCTCGTGGTGGAAGTGAGTTGGTATCTCGATCTTGTTTAATTGTGAAACAACCAGATTTGGAGCATATCCAGATATGTAATTCCAGTCAGTTTTCTCCATAAAAAGTGACAGAAACTTTGTTGACAGTAATGGCGCAAAACACGTTGAGTTTGGAGTTTCTCTTACATGTTTCATGACTACGCCGGGAAATACACCCCCAAATTCGGACACTGTGGTGATCCACAAAGATAAAACATGTTGGCTGATCGAAAAAAACCAACCTTTCAGAAAAAGGTTCATCTTATAAATCTTGTAAAATTGCGGTGCAAAATTCTATTTTTTTTCATGATCGCCTGGATGCAATGCCTGAAGTAACTGCAACTTATATGGCTTCAGTTGCAGATGTCACCATTTTCTTGTAAACAAACCGTAGCACCGCTGTAGGTATTGAATCATCTAAAAGTTAGGGGTCTAAACCTTTTAACTTTCCTCTATCCAGTGAAGTATCATATGTGTGTCTATTTATTATCGTTCACTAGAAATAAATATTTTAAATTTGTTCCTTCTTTTTGAATAACTGTGTGTTTATGATAAGTAAAATGATATTATGCAAAAACAATACAGGCACAGGTAATGAAAAGAGTACAAATTATATTTATAGTTTAAAAAAATACAGTTTTAGTACTTCATTACAATTTAGTAGTGTGAATTCTCCTCTGTACTAAAGGATATACAGTAATTGTACAAGAAAAGTTCGTTTCAAACTCTTACTTGTGAAAGTGTATTGTCCAACTCGAAAGTGGGGATTGGTTCCAAAACAACTCTTCAAGAGATAAATACTTGCCAATAATAGTTGAATGTTTACACCAGCACTTAGGTTCACTCTTCCAGTTTAAACTTCCGTTTCTGTCAGAAATTTGAAAAACACTTTTCGACTTTGCTTATGTTTTTTACCTTCGTTTCCGAGTGTTCTTTCCCCTTGAAGGCATTTATGTTTACAAATCATTCTATTCTTATGGCGAACAATGTTCTTTGGATCAAAATGCCTTCTCTGAATTCTTTGCGATAATGTCCTCGGGCCCCAATCGGGGTCCATTTGTAGCATACCCATTACATTTTCTCGTTTTGCATATGATATATATTGTGCAACTCCAAAAATGGGAATCGGCGCCAAAAGAATAATGCTTAAAGTGACAAATGCTTGAAAATGTCCATCATATGCGAACCTTCCTATATTTTCTTCGAATTTACCATCAGCTAAATAGTAGTGAACATTGAAAATAGTAATAATGATAATAATAGGAAGATAAAGATACCAGATGAATTTTGTCATCTTTTTAACTGGACGACACACCATAAACTCGAAATCATTCGCTAAAGTGTCCACACCGTAGATGAGAAATATGCCCAGTGAAAACAGGCCAGAAATCAGCACACCGATGAATCCGAAAATATATATTCCTATTAAGTCTTGTATATGCATATACTGTGAGTTTACTATCAGAAGACTTCCACAGAAACCAGCAGTACAAAGGATGATAGCAAGGTATTTATGATTTCTTCTGCATGATACATGTGCCTGCATAATACCTCTCTGTACTGAATATAGAAGAATTACAACGTGCATTATTTCGGAGAGAAGTAAGTAAATGAAATAAAATAAGGCTTCAAATTGAGGGGAAGGAAATTCTAAACAGGCTTCTAATGGACCTTCGTAACAAAATAAGGAATTGTGATTCTGATAAAAGCAGTCTATATCAGAACCTTTGTACCTGTCCACTATTATACCTATCATGAGTGTATGCCAAAAGCTATAGGTCAAAATGAAAATTAACTTTAATATTGCGAAGAGAAAGACGTCTTTTTCTATATCATCTTTCCAGCTCCTCCAAGAACTTATCCAGATTGTTGTTCCACAAGGTATTTGTAAATGTTCCAGTACCATTTTCAACGCTTGGAACCATACTTTCCAATCTGTAAAGTATTTCAATTGCAAACCGATACTCTTGAATCCAGTGGTGCTCAGTTGTAAAAAGAAAAGGGATAATAAAAGAATTCCTCCAATACCAATATTTGTCTTAAATATTACTGGAATAAAATTAATGTAAGTATCCGGTGCTCTAGTGATACAGAAGTACAGTATTATCCATGTACCAAGTAAGGAAAGGCTCCACCATAAGTTAGGAGTCAAATCTGTAGAGGTCTCTTCAATTTTTAATATCTGTGCAAAAAAATAATCTAGGGCTACATAACTTATTTGTTTGTCCGACTGGCAATTAAGTGAAGTAATTTCCCCATAGTCACAACATGAAGATTCTGCCGTAACTTTATCAGGTTTATCTTTGCAGAGTCCATAATTCTGAAAAAGTGAGCAATTGCTCCACGTCGCTGTCGCCTTGGTGAAAATAACTTCTTTAATACATAAAAAGCACAAACTTACGTTTCTACTTTGGAATATGCTTTTCACGAAAGTGTATATTACCATCGAATAACCAAGTCCTCGTAATAAAGGCACAACTCTCCATACGTTAATAATTGCAGATCCTCCAAATTGACCCAGTAAAGTTTGACAAATAAGAAGGGGTACTGCAATCACCACGTAAAATATTATATACGCCAAAAAAACTGTTAAATCCTTGAACCACATTGCTGAAGAAAACAGGTTACTGGTTGACACAATGCTTGACTGGAAGGCTAGCATTAAGTATATGAATTCATGTTTTGTTATATTCTTCGTTCTAATCAGTTCTCTATCTGGTAATTTTTCATCAGACCTTCTGTACTTCAACATTCTGTTAATTCAGTACCACAAACTAGCTTTTGACATAATATTATTGTTGTTTCTGTTCATTTCACCGCCATCTATTAATGTACAAACTGCCTACGATTTCTTGAGTACCGACGCGATCTTTTTTCTTTACAAAACACGGCCGTGGTTCTGTCCTCTATAATGCTACAAACAGTTCAATACAAGAAGGCCTCGAAATCGAAATTGTCGAAGAAAAAAAAGCGCCTGGCCATTTGCCAATGTTATAACGCCCAAGAGGTGACATTTTAAAACTAGTATTTCTTTAGTATGTATTATTAGTTCTTCCCTACCTGAACGTCTTTGAATGCAAACTCAGAAACAAATTCAGGACCACCAGAAGAAGGTTATGAATTCCAACTTGAAAATAATCTCGTTTATCATAGCGAAGGATAATTAAAATTTTGCTTGATCGAGAGAACGAATCCTCTTACGTCAGTTTTTTCCTAATCTGTTTTCTCAATCATCCGAATTATTATTCTGCTTAGTTTTTATCTTGTGAGAGATATTTTACCTCTGCAAACATTTTTTTCGGAATTTGATTTAGCTTAGCTTTACTGTTCTATTCCCGGTAAAAGAATTTTAGGAGAAAATAAGCTTTTTGAAGTAAAACTTCTTTTCTCGCGGTTGGGGTAAATCTGGAAAATCAGTCACACTAAAACGAAATCAGTCACAAAATCAGTCACACTCAAAACTACGTGTTTCGGAGCGGACTGCACAGAAAACAATCAACTCAATGATTAGGAGTAATCAAAGGAAATTTTTCAGACCTTAATTCCTCAATGGCAATAGACAATTCCTAAGCAATCTAAAGGTATATTATATATTTTATGGAACCCGGAGGTTCATTACCGCGCAAATCCAATATTAAAAATCCAAAATGAAAAATACAAATTTCCAAAATAAAATATAAAAAAAACAAAATTAAAAATTAAAACATCCAAAAATCCAAAATTTAATAAATAATAAATTCCAAAATTCCAAAATAAAAAATAAAAAACTAAAAATCGAAAATACCAAAATTGAAAAATCTAAAAATCCAAAATAAAAAAAGTAAAATGCAAAATTAAAAAATCCAAAAAATTAAAAGAATCAAAATTGAAAAAATCCAAAATTAAAAAATTCAAAGATCCAAAATTAAAAAATCCAAAAATTCAAAATTAAAAAAATTAAAAATTAAAAATTAAAAAATTCAAATTTCCAAAATAAAAAAACAAAATTAAAAATTACAACATCCAAAAATCCAAAATTTAATTTATAATAAAATTAAAAATTAAAAAATTAACAACTCAAAGATAGAAAATAAGTCCAAAAACCCAATATTAAAAAGTCCAGTAATGCAAAATTGAAAAATCCAATAATAAAAAATTGAAAAAATAAAAAAAGTTTTACTTCTGTCGCGTTGCATTCCACGCACTCTTTTTTTCAATAAAATCCTTACCATTACGGTATCTACAGGGTTTGTCCGAAAATTAATGTCATTGAATCAATTAGAAGATATTTATTGATCCGATCGGTACAATAAATTAAAAGATTTCAAAATAGGGTCCTCCTGTGACGCTTCCAGCGAGATTTCCAGGCATCAAAGGCATCACGTTAGGCCTTTTCCGGAATGTCCTTTAGAGCCTTGGTGCAAGTCTCTTTGACTTTGTCAACTGTCATGGAAGTTTTCAAGGGTGGGAACAAGAAGAAGACGGGGAAGCTCTAAAGGACATTCCGGAAAAGGCCTATCGTGATGCCTTTGACGCCTGGAAATCTCGCTGGAAGCGATGTATCGACACAGGAGGAACCTATTTTGAAATCTTTTAATGTATTGTACCGATCGGATCAATAAATATCTTCTAATTGACTTACTCATTTTACTTTTCGGACAAACCCTGTATTAATAGGATTGCAGGCATTCACATTCTATATCTGTATCTGGTACCCTATGATCCCCAGGTGGGGCGAAGGGGCCTCCAATGGAGGTTTCATTACCTATACCAATTTTGATATGCTTATTTTCCGAGAGAGGGTAGAGGGACAGGTGGTAAGCCCATCGCCTCACAACCCCCCTCTGGAAACTAAGTATTTCTTGGACGTGAAAGGGCCGCGAAATTTTGTCCAGAGGCTCTAATTTAGGCTTGGAGTTCTTTTACGTGCCGTAAATCTACGACACGGGACCCCCAGCTTAAAGTCCCTCACGGAGGACTCCGTGCCCAGGATTTTTACGTCCTGAAAATCCATCGACCGCGGCCGGGTTTGATCCCGCGCCCTGCGGACCTAGAGGCTGGCACGCTACCTCTAGACCACCGCGGCTTACACATTATCATTCGGTATTTACAATGTTTTTCTACACGTAAAATTGTACTTTATTTTCATATATACTTTTACTCATATGCAGCTACAGTGAGTTCCACGCAAGAGTTGGCCAATGACGCGGGTTTCTGCGTCGCGGCTGGCACAGCTCCAACTCCCGATCGATCGGGTGAAATTTCTACGCAAATAAAGCCGCGGTCGTTGTAATGATTCAGGTTCTCACATTTACAGTTAAAATTACAATGAAAATAACCACGTACCTAATCACAAGAGATGTTGGAAATGTTCTCCTCTTGCATACGCGCACCATTGGCACCTTTTTAAGGAAATTTTCTTTCACGCGCGTAAGTTCAGCTTCCAAGGTAGAATTAATTTCTCTTGTGATGTTGTCTTTAAGTTCTTCTTATGTATTGGAAATTGACGTATACACTTTATTTTTCAAGTTTCCCCATAAATAATATTTACATACTGTTAGAAGAACTTAATGACAATATCACATAGGCCTATCAAAAGAGAAAGTAACTCTGTCTCGGAAGCTGAACTTATGCGCGAGAAAGAAAATTTCCTAAAAAGGTGCCAGTATTGTCTGGATGCAAGAGGAGAACATTTCCAACATCTCTTGTGATGAGGTACGTGGTTATTTTCATTGTAATTTTAACTGTAAATGTGAGAACCCGAATAATTACAACGACCGCGGCATTATTTGCGTAGATATTTCACCCGATCGCTCGGGAGTTGGAGCTGTGCCAGCCGCGACGCAGAAACCCGCGTCATTGGCCAACTCTTGCGTGGGACTCACTGTAGTATTTAACCAATTGAAAAATTTAACGCCTAACCGATTCTGATAAAAGAATCTACAGGTGTGAAGATATTTCAGTGTTCATTGCTTACATAAAAACAAGTGCAGCATGTGCGATAAAATGAAAGTGATAAATTAAACGATAAAAGTAAGATGAAACTGGTGCAAATTCCACATATCCTTATATTGGATTTGCCATTGCTTCATAAGTTAAATAGTAAAAATATTTTTCTGAAAGATTTCTTTTCCTCTATTTTCATTTTTTAAATTGTACCACATGATGTAACTTAGTTAATATAACCGCATAAGTTATCCTAATCATCATAATAGTAGTCAGAAATGTATAAGAAGAAAGATTTATTCATAATAACCTTCATGGTATTGCAGTGTATTGCGTCAGTTTAACTCTGTCAACAATTTCAAATTAATTCCATTGCATGCACTATCGCCAGGCACAGTCAGGTAGGAAGTATGCCAGCAAGAAAATTGGTACAGGTGTGGGCTAGGAATTATGGAAGTATTCTATATGAAGATGTCTGGGATCAGAGATTCAAAGTTTGGTACTCCGCTCACGGACTCGCTGAGTGTTCAGAAACGTGATTGAGAAGCAAAACGCAATCACCTCAACTGCCTGCTTTATAAAGCGCATGTCTAAAAAAAAAACTCATGCAATAAATGTATGAGCCATATGAATTGCAGCATAATATAGCAAGTGCCCGCAGCTTCGCCCGCTATTATTTAGGCCTACTCAACTGCTATATGATTTTTTAAAATAATTTATTTAACAGAAAATAATTTAAACATTATGTTTATTAAAACTGACATAGTTTTTACATAAATTGCAGGAATTACTTAATTTTTTTCTTAAATGTATTGTTCAACGTTAAAAATATAAATAATTAATCGAACGAAACTAATCTTATGCTGCCATATGGGCATACAAATTCGAAATTAATCAATTAAAATGAACCGTAGATTCATGAACCTTACCCAAAAAAAAACAACTAAAACCCGGTTTCGAGGTGCATTTCACGAAGAAAATACGCCGCCCGGGGAAGAAAAGACCAAAGATTCGAGTCCCCTAGCCCATAAAACCAGCCTAGTTTGTTTCGTCCAAATCATTTAATGTTTTCCTATTAAGACGTGCATTCATTCTCCTCTTCTGTCCACCTATGTTAAAAAAATCAGATCTCTGCGAATCGTAAACAAATGAATCAAGATAGCAACCGAGCAAGCCCATATTAAATTAATTTCACAACTGAATACTGTTTTCCACAACAATCGAATTGCTCATATTTCTTATGAAAGGTATTTCATCTCCTCGAAAATATTTTATTTTTGGCATTAAAAGCAATTTTTGCAAAATCCTTTCTTAGTGTGCACTGACATTATGAAACGAAGGTACTGTACAAATTTCAAGTCTCTCTCTACCTATTATAGTTTAGGCTCTACGTTATTCTCTGTCAGTCAGTCATTCATTCATTCAGTCAGTCAGTCAGTCAGAACAAAGCCGCTTATATAGAGAGAGATTAAGTAAATAGCGTGCCTACTTAACGTGCTCCAACGGAGCTAGATTTAAGTTAAAAATTCTGATTAACTTTTCTATTATACTACAATATAAGGGAAATAGGTAAAGGATTTGTATTATCACACCCTGAGATTTCAGAAAGTTGTTAGACTTTCCCACAGCCATCTCCACTCCTAGGTTTACACAATTCATGGCTATGGTCATGCGAAAGATTACGCGAATTATATTATACCAGAACCCTAATCCGGGATACGATCCGCGACTTTCCAGATTGAAACACAATCCCTCTACGAAATTGCGTCAGTGAGTGCCTCGCAGAAGCAGGAACAGTAATAAACATTTAATCACATTTAATACTTCTCATTTCTTACAGATAAGCGAGAAAATCTCTTCCGTGAGTTTGCCTTTAAAATGATTTCTTCGTATATTACAACTTCTAAGATAAAATAAGGCTATTTTCTTATTTTAGAGTTATGAAAATATGTCCTTTCCTAACTTCATTTATACGTTCTAAGGACTTGAATATTTATGAGAGAGCAACCGAAGGGAACTCGTGGCATACTGGATGATGATCCAGTAAGGGGTGATTTTTATATTCATAAGGATCAAGAGGGATGCGGTATAATTAAATTCAAAAGCTTGGGTCTTAGGGTAAAGTTTTTATTTGGAAATTACTCTTATGTATTTTTAAAATAACGGCTACTGTCTGTATTTAGAAAGACGTTGCTGAAGATCTATGCATTTCATACAGACAATACTACAAAGAATGTGAATAAAAGCTAAGGAGAAAAAGCTTTCATTATTCTTTTGAACCGCAATCTACTTCTCATTCTTTTGATTTTATAACTTATTCCATAACGTTCTTAACGAGGTCTTTTCCTTATTGTTTCAACTTCTAATTAGGATTCAATTCACTAAATGCTTTTCTCGCATTTTGAAAGTAGTTTCTTTTGAATTCTTCGTGCTCGACAATAAAGCATCACAGAATAGAACTTTTTTTTTAAAATTACAGATGTGTTCAGTTACTTACTGGCGTATCTTTTAAAATGAGCCATTTCCTCTAACATAACTGGTTGAGAAATCATGTCTCTTGAAAATAACAGCGTAACACTGCAATTAAATCTGCAGTAAAACCGTATAATATTATTTAACTTTCTGAGAACGAAGTATAAAATATTGCACAGAAAACTGTGTGGAGTATTTTAACAGCCCCTTGACTTATACCCTAATTGTCTTTATGTTTCTTCGGTAGACTGTTTTAACTCATTTTGTTCAATATATTCTAAATAAATAATGTAGTGTTTCATATAGAGAAACCATTTTTTTTGTATAAGTTGTTAGCTATAAATTACCAGGGTTAGGAAGTTCATGCTCTAAAAATAATTGTAAATATATTACATATACATATGCCCTTAAAATATATTACATATGCACAAAAAATTACCTTAAAAACCTCGACTTTAACAATATACTCATTCAAACTTAAGTTTATTGTAGAGTAATAGATTCGCACTAATATAGGCCTAGTATAAAAATATGGGATACATTAAAATTTAACACGATTGTGTGACCCATAGGTTTCATGGAAAATCCTGGTTAGTTGACTCTCAAAATTATAATAAAATTAAGTTTGTAAACTTTCAAGCCTGCTTGTATTACTGGGTTTCACTTATGGAATTTTAAATACTATCTATTCCTTTCATTATCTCGTACACCCTCCTGCCCATTCCTTGTTGTGTAATTTAGTTCATCAAGAAAAAGGGTACTTGCTTGCTTCTCGAGATAATGGCAATATCACGTAACTTTTTAACAAGACGGTCAGTAACTTAAATTTTCTTTTCAAGTCGATTATCTTCATTCTAAATCATCTCTCCATCTCAAAAAGGTCTCATTATCTCAAAAAATATAAAAGCATACAATTGTTTGGTTTTGGTTTGATTGTACTTATGAAATTATCTTACCTGAGATAAAAAAAATGTTCCGGTAATACTAGGTTAAAACATAAAATATTAAAGATAGTAGGAGAGCAATATTTTCAACTGAACAAGTATCCGAAAAATAACTTTTAGAATTCAGAATTCTATCTCATTTAGCTACTAATGAGTCTTGCAGTCAATAATGTTAACGTCAGCAGATCAGAGGTTTCATTTAAACTTTTCAAGTTAACTCCTCATTTTGAAGAATCATAATTATGCTTAGACAGCGTCCACAAGAAGGCACCATATCCAACACTATCAGCACAGCAGTTTCTTGCGAAGCTTCGTGTTTTTCACTTGATTATCATCATGATCATATATCATGGTTTATTCTTCTGTTGTATATTTTGTTTTGCTTAACTAGTATTTAAGTTTCTCATTACTCTTAAAGTGGTACATTTTGGAACGAGTCTAAAAGAGCATTTATTACGACACGAGTATGTTTAAGAAACGAGCAAAGCGACTTTCATAATTTTCATACGAATGTGTTAATTAGCATTATAAACAAGTTTCCCACGAAAGTACTTTTTTCAACCATAACTAAATGTTTAAGTTTTGGGTTTTTAGAATATCACATAATTGATGAGGCAAACTACTCTTGGACATCTCTTAGCAGTTCTCGTCTTTTATGATAGATGGCAGGATTCAAGGCATGCAGGCGGCAGGGCTTCTCTTGAGCATTTACGAAAAACGACGCACAATAAGAATACACGAAATGATCTACATTTAGTATACCCGTAATATTAAAATTAACACGAGTAGAATTGATTTCATTTTCAATGCAGGTTGTTTATTACGAAGTTTGATTTGCTCTCCTCAAGATTTCAAGAGCGTTCCGTGATCGATAATAATCGATACACATCTGTATTATAATTAAAATCTGCGTCATAATGAATCATTATGACACCATTACGTGAAATGTAATAATCGTATTATAATACGGTCGAACCGAAAGAAAACAGTTTATCCGCTAAACAAATAAAACAAATGATTAAGCATAATTTAGGTATGAATTTTATCGCTTTTATAGAATTATGTATTTTTTATACGTCAGTGATTAGTTAATTTTTATTCATGTTATTTGGAACATAAATTTCATAACAAAACTATTAAAGTGAAATGAATGGTGAATTAGGGGTCCAAGGGGCTGTGATGTTGTTGTTGCAATCTTTTTATAACAGTCTCATTTTACGATAAGGGGCATTAAAAGGCCTACGAGTAATGCTAAGGGCGTTGTAAGGTGCGGTGCTTTGTTGTGGACGGGGCCTGGACGAGGCCTAAGTCTTTTCTTAATCCATAGAATGCTTGCCTAGATAAACGGGTTTTCTGGCATACGTCCAATATGTCCACACCCTGTTCTGATAGTAGCTATGATGAAGAGGTATTCCATATCAGACAGGTACCCTATTTTTAATTGTATGCTATGGATCTAGACTGCATAAAATGTGCAGTAAACGCATGCGCCGAGACAGGATTTCAGTCTGCTGCACAAGATTGATTTACTGCACAGTGCAAATTGAGCTGCAAACGCATTAGCGATGAGTTGAAAATTAACACGAAACATCCGTTTGGCGAGGGTGGCTTGAAGCTAGATTATTATGTATCACATACTGCTTGACTGTGTTTCCCAATAGGCCTATGCTCTCCCCAGATTTGCACATGAACAAAGGAAAAAATTTGCTTATACGTAAAGTTACCATTTTACTCATATATTTAATTACTAGAGAGAAAATCGCACAATGTGCATGTTAGTCCAGAGATAAGTTCTCGCTCGTGCAAAAATTTGTTAGTGATACTGGGAGTTTTTTTACAGTTATATTTAAGATACGTAACTTTCATCAAACGCTTGTGTATATGATTGATTTAAAGCAAAGTTGGCCATTATTCGAATAAATTATCTAAAATTGCAGAATTATATTTATTTATTTTACCTGATGGAATTAAGGTCATTGGTCTACCAATTAAGGTCTACCATCCAACCAGGATTATTGCAATTAAATTATACAATATTAAATATATTTTTATATATTACATATCAATTATAAATACGATATGATTACGAATGCAGTATAACAGAATAGGTACAGAACGAGACATGAAAAAGGACAAAGGAGTGAAAATAATAAAAAACTAAACTCTCTTTCGCAAATATCTTTATTCACTATCATTTATTATTCGTTATGCTCCATTAAAATTAATTATTCTTTATTTATTATTCCGTTATCCATGATTCGATATTTCAAATGAAATAAAACTATTGAAATGAAAGAAGATAAAAATTAGTTTTTTCTTTCTTTGAGTCGAAGCTAGATGTTTTCTTTTATCCAATGCCATCACTACCATGTTACGTAGGGCTTGTGGTATTCCCCCTGGCTTGGCGGAAGC
The DNA here is from genome assembly GCA_964059195.1 of Ectobius pallidus. Lineage (NCBI taxonomy): Eukaryota > Metazoa > Arthropoda > Insecta > Blattodea > Ectobiidae > Ectobius > Ectobius pallidus. The sequence goes on from CAXKWD010000009.1 coordinate 92,318,863, forward strand.
GTAGCTCCATTTTTTTTAGTTGGGACACTTTTAAGGTGAAACTAAGTTATCCCGATGAATTGATGATGGTGATAATATGATTGCCAGAGGGAGTCCGTATACATAAATCCTTAATAACTTACTAAACCATGTTGTCCAGAGGAACATATCTATGATAAAATTCCCCATATCCGGACTGGGAATAGAACCCAGAACCTCACGGTTAGTAGCAGCATTGATAGTCAATCCAGACCTTCTGCAGAGCTCAATCTATTTTATTGGAATGTTCAAAGCCTATTAAATAAGGTCGATGAAATTGAATGTTTAATTTATATGCATAATTTAAATGTGATATGTGTTTCTGAGCACTGGCTGAATGGCAGTGAGTTGAATTTTAAATTCTTCCCAGGTTTCATTCTTGCCAATGGTTTTACCAGAAATATTACCAGACACGGTGGTGTGGCCATTTTTATAAAGGATCACCTTAGTTTTAAACCAATGGAAAATGTAAATAAACTTCCAGTCTCTAAAATTTGTGAAGCCTCTGCTATAACCATCATGGAGTTTAATGTAATAATTATTGTTATTTATAGATCACCTGATTATGATAATTTTAATTTGTTTTTAGATGTATTGCAAAATATGATTATATCTATTTTTACTTTTATGGGCAAATATTCTATAATTTTATGTGGAGATTTTAATGTAAATTTACTTGACAGGTGCTCTAGTCTTAACAAGTTAATTTTATGTAATCTGGTTCACAGTTTCGGACTTAGGTTCATTGTAAATGAAGTCACAAGACCTGGGCGAATTAATTCTGGCACATGCATAGATAATATAGCTACATCCATACATCAGGATAGACTGGTTGTCAATGTACTTCCTACTGTCGGATCTGATCATGATGGTATTATCTTAAAAGCTACATTGTCAAATTTGTCCACTACAGTTAATGACAGGAAATATGTCTTTAGCTCTCTGTGCAGGCCTGTAACAGATTGGGGGAAAGTATTCTTCTGTTTTTTAATTTCTAAAATCAGTTGGTTACCTATGTATACACTCGCGTGTGTTAATGAAATGATACATGCATTTTTAATTGCTTTTGTGGATGCTTTGGATAGGGCTTTGCCTATGAAAGAGTTTCATAATAAAGTAAATTCGCATACCGGATGGTTCAACAACAATTTGAGTATACTCAAACAGCAGTGCATGGTGTTATTTCATGACTACAAAGAATGTGGTGATCCCTATCTAAAGGCAAGATATTTGGAACTGAAAAGGCATTACTTAAGTGAAGTAAAATTAGCTAAATTTAATTTTAACTCTAAGTTTATTTCTCAAGCCAGCAACAAATCTAAAGCCATATGGACTGTTATAAATAATTCCTCCAATGCTAATATTGCTTCACCTGAGTATATTCCTAATCTTTCAGCTGATAATTTTAACAATTTCTTTATTGACAAGTCAATGATGTAATCAATTCAATCAATTGTGCTCGCAATAACTTCACTGCTTACTTGGGCTCGACACAGTGTAGAAGCAAACCAGGCTTTCATTTTGATCAAACCAGTGTTGAAAGTGTCTATGATAAAATATTATCTATCAGTAATAGTAGCAGCTTAGATGTGTATGGTGTTAATTCTTTGTTCTTAAAGTCTGCTGCCTCCTACATTTGCGAACCGTTATCTTTTCTATTCAATGCAAGTATTAATCAATCTGTATTTCCCAACCTATTGAAAATTGCTAAAGTTGTTCCCATTTTCAAAAAAGGTAATAAGTCTGACATGAATAACTATAGACCAGTTGCCATTGTGCCCGTTATTGCAAAGGTTTTTGAATCTTTACTTAATGATCAAATTGTGAGCTATTTTGAAAAATACAACATTTTTTCTAACTGTCAATTTGGGTTTAGGAAAAAGCGTAGCACTGTTGATGCTGTGACGGCCCTCGTCGGTGAATGTCTGAACGGCCTTAATAATAGACTTTCTGTTGACTGTAAATTTTATGATTTGACCAAGGCTTTCGACACCGTCTCATACAGTGTTTTAGTTAGTAAGCTTAAGTTTTATGGTTTCGAAGATTCAGCAGCCAATTTGATAAATTCTTATTTAACAGGTAGACTTCAGAGTGTTGTTTACAATGGTTTGACTTCTACGTTTAAACTTGTATATCATGGTGTCCCTCAAGGATCCGTCCTGGGACCAACTTTGTTTATCATATATATTAATGATTTACCAATTAATGTTGGCAACTCTGTACAACCTCTGTTATTTGCTGATGATGTGGCAGTGAACGCGATAGGTGGGAATATCCAAGAGTCTTTGCGACTGCTGAATGCGGGTGATAACATTATAAAAAACTGGTGTTCTGCTAATTTCTTAAGGGTCAATGAAACTAAAGTTGCAGATCTTAAATTCACTTTTAACCGAAATAATGATCATTTTTATGATAATGTAAAATTTTTAGGTGTCATAATAGAGTCTGGCTTGGGTTGGGGTCTACATATAGATATGATATCTAATAGAATAGCTAAAGGTATTTTTATGTTACGCAGCCTTCAATCGAGAGTAGATCTAAGAGTTCTAATGTCAATCTATTATGCATTTATACATTCTCACCTCTCTTATGGAACCATATTATGGGGCAATCATAGCTCAGCGTTTAATCTTTTTAAACTTCAAAAGAAAGCTGTACGTATTATATGCAGAACTCATTTGAGGACACATTGTAAACCGCTTTTCATTTCAAATAGAATTTTATCCCTACCTTGCATCTACATCTTACAATGTCTTTTATATGTCAAAAAAAACACAAACTCATTTGAGGTTGTTGCTGACTTTCATGAGCACAACACCAGGTACTGTGATCGGATTAGAACAATGAGATGTAATTATTTTACTTATCAAAAGAGTTTTATATATATGTCTGTCAAATTGTTTAATGCATTACCAAGGTCAACAAGAAATCTTGACTTAGTATCCTTCAAATCCTATATCAAGAATCTTTTAATCATGAATTGTTTCTATGACCTTGATGAATATTTTAACTTTGTCAAGCTTTTGTAAGGTGTGTTTTGATAAAATTGACAATGTCATACATGTATATCCATGATCGACAACAATAAATTATTATTATTATTATTATTATTATTATTATTATTATTATTATTATTAGCTAGAAACACTGACCACTTAATCACGAGACTGGTCGAGCTTCGGAAAATGAGGCCATGCAAGTGAAAAAAAGACAGTCATCTAAAGCCAGACCAGATTTAATGATATTACTTTTTTTTCGAAGAATTTGTGGTGAACATAATGGGTTCTGGACAGACTTTTTTGGGGTGCCATATATCATTCCACCGTTCCTCCATTCGTCATAATATGACCATTGGTTGCAATAAAGAATTATTATTACTTGTATCATAAAAGTTTTATACGAAAACAAGTCACGAATGACACAATTTAATATCACACAAAGGTACAGAAAACACATAAGACTTCAGATTTATTTATCTGTTGACCAATTAGCGTTGTATAGCAATTGACTTTCACTTTTTGTTTAGAGATTAAACACCAGAAAATCTTAATAATGTGGTTCATAAATTTGGGCAAGCCTACATAAAATTTTAGTTTACATTAGGCTACAATTATCATGAGTAGGGGGCGGATTTCTATGACATGTCATATTTTTCCCCTTTGCATTATTTAAGGTTTCCGACTAATTTATACCCGATTCCAAGCATCCAGGTGAAAATGGAACAGCTTTTATTGTGCATATAACTGTATATTTAGGAAATTTACAACTATTGTAGCATATTTAGTATGAATATGCATATTTAGGTCATTTTTTGCATATTTGTGTGCATATTAAATACATTTTGAAGTTCAATATCATATTTTGCCGATTTTGCATTAAAATTATACTTTTTGAGAATTTACAGGTATTTTAAATAATTAACACTATACTTTAATAAAATGTATTGTAATGATACTTAAAAAAAATATACACAATGTGTAAATGGTAAAGTCATATTTTTAATTTTATTGGTCATATTTTAATGTTTTTTAGGTCATAAATGCATGCATATATCCTATTTTTAGGTCATAGAAATCCGCCCCCTAATAATGAGAATTGTGTACGGAGTCAGCATTTTGTATAAAACAGACCACCATGGAAATGAAATTTATCAACGTTCTAGTCAAATATCTTGGTGGTCTCGGAAATTTGGTATTGCATCCAGTGAAATCTGGGTGTCAGTGGAAGACTGTCCAAATGTAATTACATTCCTGGTGTGGCACGTCACAAGTGTCTCGAGGGCACGTGTGAATCATCTGTTGTGAAATTAGCGCCCTTTGATGGCACTTACGCTCAAATCCAGGTCTCAGGATTCAGCACAATTTCCTCTCAGTGGAACTAAATCTATGCTTCACTGCATATAGACTGGGGCCGACGACAGAAACAACTGCATCTTTTTGCTTTCAAACGCGATAAAATGACATTACATTATGCAACGAGCCTGTAATAGCATTTATTAAGACACGATTATAATTTTATGAAACGAGCAAAGCCAGTTTCATAATTTTCATACGAGTTTCTTAATTATCATTATAGAAAAGTTTCATACGAATTTTTGTCCGACCATAATTAAATGTTCACGTTTTGGGGTTTTACAATACCTCGTAATAACCGTTTTTTTTCAAAATTAGCTTTATGCAAAAAACAAAGCGAGTTTTGTAAAGACCACTACATATGCATGAAGCGAGTTTTGCAAAAACAAGCTATGTTATCTGTGCTATAATTTCGGAATAAAGCAAATTTTGTTAAAGCCGGCTGCATAGGCTTTTAGAGGATGCTAAACAGTATGTATTAACCCAATAAAACGATTTAAAAATGCAAGAAGCTTGTTTTGAAAAAACGGTCCTTAATTGTTGAAGCAAACGACTCTCGGAAAACAGCTGTTAGAAATTCTCATCTTTTGCGATGGATGGCAGGCTACTAAGCTTGCAAGTCGCAGGGCTTCTTTTGATGCATTAACGTTAAACAACGCCCATTAAAACACACGAAATGAATTCAATTAGGTATAATATTAATAATAAAATGAACTGATTTAAGTACAGGTTTTTATTATGCAGTTTCATTTTCTTCTCTCAAGGTTTCAAGACCGTTCTGTGTTCGATAATAACCGTCTTTTCCTATTGATAGCAGGCTACAAGGCATGCTGGCCGCAGTGTTTCTCTTGAGCTTTAACGTGAAGCAACGCACATTAACAACACACGAAATGAACTCATTTTAGTGTAATGTTGCAATTCATTGGAACAGAAATTTCATTTAAGAAATAGGTTGTTTATTAAGCAGCTTCATTTGCTGCTCTCAAGATTTCAAGATCGTGCCGTGTTCAATAACAATCGAGCCCTAGCCCTAGTGAAAATTTATATCGAAATGGATATCATTGAGATACCGTGACGTCACATGTAATAAGCGTATTACATTATGGTTGCTCAGAAATATTTATGTAACACCTTAATCGCAACTTTTTATTAAGCGTAAAGTTACATGGACCCATCATCAGGGCATCTTGTTTTGTAGACTCTCATTTAAAAAGAATGAAACTGTTTCACTAATAGCTATAATCTTTAACTAACACTGAAACTACTGTAAACATGTTCTTAAAACATCACTGTATAGAAGAGTCAAAAAGGGAATATTACTGATGAAGTACGTTACGTATATACAAAGTAAGAATAGAAGTAACAAAGAAGGATTTCAAACTGAAATAAGATTAACTCCAGAAATATACTTACGTCGTAAAATCCTTAAGGGGAGATGGTAGTTACCCGTGACAAAAAAATTGATTTTTTTTTCTTAGGCTCATGTAATAGATCATAGTTTTGTGAACATTTTTATATATAGGTTTTATATGTTGAGTTACTATTAAGCCATGCAGAGCGACCTGGAGCTAAAGCACGTCATTTTCTTTTCGCTCTCCTGTAAAATTACATTTTTTTGTACTTCAGGTACCATTTTCTGAAAAGCTATTCATGTTAGAATAATGAAACTTTCAAGAATTCATTATAGATGGATGACAAATCTCCCTTAGCAGAATTATGGGAAAAGTCTTGACTATACAGAATTTTCAACTATTTTTATTTAAAAATAATCTTTTTTTAGACGTGAAGTTTTGATGCAGTTTTCATGCAGTAATAATGTACATATTAGACTGATTGTGCTAGGGTAAATAGTAATACCTGTTGTTAGTAAGTTCCCAAAGTTTCACAAAAATCTAAGCTAGAGAAATTGAATAAAGCGTACCTGTGTCAAGGGAAGTAACTGTAAAACAAAATTATCACCTATGTGTTAAAACATTCTTTCCTACCAAACAGCGAGTTCTAGAACAACCATTTTCTGCTTATTTTAAACTACAGAGTGCACTTGCAAAGCATAAAAAATGCAACTAAATCTGACTGTTAACACCTGAGTTATGGCTTCTTGAACATACGCTATATTTTCTATCATTTTGCTAGCGGTATCTACCATCTCCCCTTAAGATATTCACAGAAAATGTTTATTAGAAGCGATTATAATTTAGTGAAATACCTCAGAGTATAGTTTTATATGTTCAGTTTTCTGCTTACAGACTTCGGAGTCGTTCCCAACAACCGTAGTTAAGAGTTTGCAGAAAGAGAGAAGGCAAACCGGACATTATTTAGATTAAAGTTCAGGGCTGAGGAAGAGAGGGGTAGAAGGTCGAGCAATTAACGCCAAAACTAACGGGTAATTCAGAGCTTGTGCCATTATACCCCACCCTTATAACCACAAAAGTGATCATCAGAAGCTATTGGGGATTTACACTTGTGTATGGGGGAGAACATTCTTCTTTTCCATTTACTGTGGGATTATCCTTTTGATACTTCCTCTTTAGCATTTCATTGCCGTTATTATCATCAAATAACATAATTACTGTGTAGAAAAACTATACATGAAAGGACATAAATTCAGTTCAGGTATCAATTTAAAGGATCTAAATAATTTACGAATTACTTTAACGACTTACATAATTTTCAGCACAGTAAAAATCGAAAGAATTAGTTTACAAAATCTCTATGAATAAGAATATAAGAAACGCATTCCTTTAAGTATTTTTAACAAAAGACGCATCAGCTTGCAATTTTTTTTCAAGCCAATTTAACACTAGCAGTCAGCTGTGAACCCTAACCTTGACGTGCAGTTTCAACAGCTAAAAGAATCAGAAAAGAGAAGAAACATAAGTAGTGTTTTCCCCAAATAGTTTTTAAGTGCCTATTACGATGTTAGGTCCACTTAAGAAAACAGAGGAGGGATATCTAAATCATACGAAAATCCCGGAAGTTAATGCTCTATCACAAGATGAAATATGCATGCAATTATGCTGTAAAAGTTTTAAAATATGCTCCGGAACCAATGGGGTGTACTCTATTTTTTAAGTAATTTAAATAATTTACGTTCTCTTGTAATCTGAATTAAATTATAAATTACAAAAATATAGTAGAAGTTTTATAAATTATATACAAAACTTTTAAAAGAACAAGGTTGATGCAACAAATATTAGTAAACTAAAAACAAATGAAGTGAAACGCTTTCATATTATACAATCATTTTGAAAATATTAGCCTATGTACCTACAGTCAATTAGACGGATTTCAAATCATTCACTTAGCCAAATTTGCTGTAAATGTTTGAATGATCAGGCATATGCACAATAATTAAGTTGTGTAAGAAAAATGCCTTAAAATGTGTCAAATTAATAAAATATGCACAAATATTTTAATATCAAGCAAATATGATGCGTTATCTCAAAACTAACCAGATAGGCCTATGCAACAATATAAAAAATAAAACCATCAATTTTTTGTTATTTTTTTCATGTCGTGATTACATTTTAACACTAGCATCCAACAGAAAGTATTATTAAGTGCCAGTATGGTACTTTGTGTGGGGGACGAAAAAATGTCTGTCCATCTGTCTGTCTGTCCGTGTACCTGTACGCGCCATAACTCAAATACACTTTATTGGATTTTCGTGACACATAGTATACACCTTTATAACTTCCATGGGAAGAACCCTATTGATACTGAACGAAATCGGTTCACCGGTACCGGAGTAATGCCCAATTTAGTGCCTATTTTAATAGTATTGTATTATAAAGGCGCCATAACTCAAATATGCTTTATCGGATTTTCATGAAACTTGGTATACGCATTTATGAAAGGTAACCTATTGAATTTGGACCTAATCGGTTGACGATTTAACTTCCCGACGAATTTCCTTTCTTAATAATGTTAAATGTAACTCACTGTAACGATTAAGCTATTTTACAAACACCCTTTTACAACGATATTTTCAGGTTGAATTGTTACTGCAAACAATCTGCAATCTGCAATCGGAATTGTTACTGCAAACATCCAGTATCTTAGCCCTACGGATGGTAGCTGATATCAGATCAGTATCCTTCCCAGGCACCAATATTGTTTTCTGGTTGCTTGATTTCTGTTATATTTCTTAGAAATTTCACAAAAGAAGGGTCCATGGTGGGTGAGAAATACGATCACCGAGGCTAAAATCATCCTTTACTCAGTGCCATTATACTGTATACATAATGTACGATTAAAACAGCATAAGGAGCAACTGTTTTAGTTTTGCCTTAAGTATGTGATGAATTTGCTTGTCTTTTTCTATAAGTTGAGTAACAAAATTAGGGTCTGGTTTTTTAGATTTGAATTTGTGATTCATTATTTTCCACTTCTTCACATGTTCCGTTTCATGAATTATCCTGTAGATTATACAGTTTTCTGAATGCAGTTTTTCTAATGTGTAACTCAGTAAATTACAATCCCTCAATGTAACAATAATCCTCATAAAACAATACAATCTGCTAGGGCCCACACATATCCTTTTAAGGAGGTTTCACTGTACCGTATTATTATTATTATTATTATTATTGTTAATGTTGTTTGGCTAAAGATTTGGCTAACGTTAACAGCGAGGAACATGAAGAACTTTAATATTAACTGGATATATTTCGATTTTCTAACTTTAAATTAAACAAGTGTTTTTACTATTGTACAATATGCTAGAGGCAGCCCATGAACCTCAAGCCTCGACGAGATGGGAAGAGTACTGTGCAGTTAGTCCATTAGAACAGACTGTTCCCAATGGCACTCTTCTTGCGGAGAGAATCTGTCCTCCCCTAAACAATAGGGAACTAACTGAAGGCGTTAGAAAAGGAATGAAATAGGGGTAGGTGAAGAGGCGCATGGGGGATGGGCTGCATGTTTTCACGCCACTTCCTCCGCCCTCCAGTCTGTATTAATGATATGTCCAGCAGCAGTAGCTTTGTTGGAGGAGGACAGAAATGTTGTATAGATCCATGTTCTGCGTGAGATAAAAGGAAAGAATTTCTATATGTTCCATGTCTATTTCATAGAAGCCATCCTTTTCTTCAGGCTTCAACGTTGTCACCAATTTTCTTCCCTTTCCTTGTCGTACAATAGGTACACAATATACAAGAATCTTTTTATAAGGCGTCCAGGAAGTGATATAAAGAAAGACTATTTTCTTCTGTCTCTCCATTTTATATACCTCATAGGCTATTAGTGTTGTACTAAATCCAAGACCACATTTCCTTTGTTTAATTCATATCTTTTATGTTTGTATTTTTTTTCTCGTATCTTTTGTCAACTGCGTAACAATTATCTTGTTTATGTCACTAAAGTGAGAATGAGTGAAATGGAGGAATCTTGCTTGTTATAAAAAGATGATAGCTATGTAGATAAATTCTGCAAAAATGTATTTAGTAATAATGTTATATAAATGCAAAATTAGCATGTTAATTGTTCGAATATATAAATATGACATTTAAATTTCATAATATCCAGTCATCTTCAAAAACACACTTCGAAAAATATATCAATATTAAATAACTTTAATAGGCCTACTATGAACACAATTATGAATATATGAACATAATGAACATAATAACTTTAAAATAATAAATACCTAATAAATTAAATTACAACATTTGAAAATAATTTATTGTCAAACTGCGTATAATATCTAATTCTAGCATAAGGAGTGAGTATACTCGTATATGATAAATGTAATTGAAAATTTAACTATAACCCTAACATACCGAAAGGTGAAATAGGATTTATAAAAAAAATAGGAGACACAATAATAATAAACTGCTTATGGTGATACAATAATATAATCCGGGAGACCGCAAAAGAAATGCCCACGTTTGACTCACCGAGTGGGGATGATGAAAATGAGAGCACCATACCTATATACAGCTTCCTGAAGTACAACAATGGACCCATGGCTAGGGTTACCATACGTATTATTTTTCCGGACTTGTCCTCTACTAGCGTTAAAGAAAAAAATCCGGGCGGATTTTTAAATATGAGAAAATACCATCTTTTTTGGAATCACTGCAATATTGATTTGCTGATTGATTGTAGCATCATTGTCACTACGTTTTCATTCTACTGCGTAGCAGAGCAGAGAAAGATATACACCTTCTGACTGTTTTTACGATTTAGGAGTCGTTATGTTGGCTGCTTGTTCCTCTAATCGAATCTCGACTGCTTAATGTTTGCGGTTTAGTTTCACACATGTCGTGTGCGTGTGTGTGACAGTATTTTCTGTATTTTTCGGATTTACACATATGTAAAACAATATTCCATCATTATTAAAATTTAAATTAAAGAATACAATACCTAAAAGAAAGTTTGTGTTCAGTAACCAGCTTGCAGAAAAATACAAAATATTTACAAAAGGACGGAATGACTCTGAGGTAGAGTGTTCGATATGTCCTGTCTGAACATAGATTTCGATTGCTAAGAGCTTCACGTGTTCATATAAAATTCCTAGTATATATATTAGTAATAAGTCATATTAAATTATTAATGCCTAGATTATAGGTCAACCTAACCTAACATCATACAGTTATCACATGGGATAATTCAATTACTTTTCTCCACTCTTTCTGGTACATTAGCTCTGGGAACACATTAAAAAATTCAAAACATAGAAAACATGTTCAAAATGTTGCCACAGTTAAAAAAAGATTTCTTATAAAAACTGTTATATCCTCGAACCACATTGTCGAAGAAAACAAATTACTGGTTGATACAATGCTTGACTGGTAGGCTAGCATTACGTATATGTATTCATGTTTTGTTAAATTTTTCGTTCCATCCGTTTCACTATCTGGCAATTTCTCATCACACCTTCTGTACTTCAACATTCTGTTAATTCAGTACATGGAACAAGAATCACAAAACTAGCTTTTGGTATATTAGTGATATTTTTTATAAATTTCAACCGCCATCTATTAATGAATTTATGGTAATTTGGTCGGAAAAAATAAGGACATAATAGGCCTACACTAACACAGCAAGTGCCTGACACTGGACTGAAAAATCGGCAAAAACAAACAAAAATCTGAATGTGATGCTTCTAGACCTTTAATGAGGGTCACCTATGGTTCAGTAATCCAAATTGTTAAATAGCAGGGGGGGAGTGTTATCCGGGTAACTCTTAGACCTACAGCTTTAATGTTTTGGAATAAACTATACCATACAGAATATACGTAAATAGAAAGTCTCAAATTTCTTCGCACAATTCATCTTGTGTGGTGATATTTTAAATGTGTGTTGAATCGGAGCTATAAACTATATACTTGACAATAGCTGCGTTTATCATGCGTTTACTTTTAGGCAGGTAAATTAATTAACTATTAATAATTATCAGGCATATAGAGCCGAGGAAATGTGTTTATGTTCAGGCGTTTTGAAAAAAAAGTCATTTTTAAACATTATATACTAAGAAATTATAAGGTTACAAAATTATTTTAAAAAGTGTTGATATTAATAGTCTCGTTTTTAGTATTACCTTCAAGTTAGGTCTGCTGTGGCATAAAGTCGATGTTTTAATATTATTTTGATCTGTTCCAAATCAGTCTATAAATCCGTTAAAAAATACTGAAGACAAGTTTTTTTTTATTTCTGAGTTCGTAACGTATTTGAAAAGATGATGTAACCAGCAACTACCCAACAAAAACATTATTACTTGTCAGCGAAAATCTTCATTCGATAAAAGGTGCTAGCGTAGCTCTTTATAGCCCTCCATTGAATTATGTACATTCGAATGACGATTTGATTTCTCAACTTCAGTAGATTACGGCCGGCAAGTTTTTACTTCTCGGATTTCGCATCGCAAGAAGTTCTCGGATCCTTCAATATCCGAGATAATTTGTTTTCGAATTATATGTAGATTCTTTATATTATTCGAGAACAAGTTATTCAATTCTCAACACTAACACAAACACAGAGGAAGAGATATACCAATCGAACTAACATTCGACATTCAGCCGATAGGATGAAAGTAATAATGAAGGTAAGATGATAACTGGGGAACACAAGGGCAATACAGTTTCCCTACATTCTCTCAGGAAGTTCGTTCCGACCGAGAATCGAATCCTGGCCCATAATGTACAGAGAAACATACCACACGTAGGTAATAGGTTAGGTAATTTGACATTTGTTTTTCACATTAGCCCATAGAATGTGATAATGCAGAGTCAATGCACGAATTCTGGGCGATTCTGTATTTAATGCTTAAGACATTTTTGCCACAAGATAAATCAACAAAATTTCTTATAGTTTTAGAGTTAATGTTCATCGTTTGCACTCCGGAACAATCGCTGACCCCCGCTTGTACTGGACGTTGACAGTTTTAAAAAAGCGTCGGCATGCCTGTGATTGAAATAGCTTGCTTAATGAAGCCCCTGCGTTCACAACTCCGCTTTGAAGAGACATGTTATGAGCAGGACATGGGCCGTTCTTGCTCCAGAGCGAGGGTATTGATGGCACATGTTTGATTAAAGGCGTTTCAGGAAGTAATTACCTTTCAAAGTTTACACACTCCCCTATACAGGAAACTGGATGGAAGCTTGCACTCCATCTCAATTCTTGCGCTTTCGAGGATGTGTAGTGTTGCCCTATGCTGCTTCACAATAAACTAAAAACTAAATTAAATTCCAGGGCTACATTCCACGGTATGACAGGGCCAACAATCTGAAAGCTGTGTCGTTCACCTCGGTCTTTCAACTTCACTGGAAGACGGCAGGATTGTGGGAATTTTGGAATATTCTGTCCCCCAGGGGAGTTATTAAAGGCTGTCTTAACCGAAGCATTTACTTGTCTAGTAAATCCTCATTTGTCTTCACACGTCTGACCTTCCCTATTCCGAAATATCCAAAGAGGTAACAGGAATGGAACTACCTATTTCCGAAATATTCAAGGAGGTAACAGGAATGGAGCTCGGTCTTCAGATCCGTAGCCGCCATAAATGCCAACAACCGGAACATTATTTCTCTAATCCGTTACACTTATAAGGCCAGGAAGTTAACGCTCTATCAGAAGATGAAATATGCATGTAAATATGCTTTAAAATGTTTAAAATATGGTCTTGAACCAATGAGGTATGCTTCATCATTTAAGTAATTATAAGTAATTATTATAATTTACGTTCTTTTGTTAGGTGAATTACATTATGATTTACAAAAAATAGAAGTTGTATAAATTACATTACAAAACTTAAAAAAAACAATGCCAATGCAATAAATTTTAGTAAATAGAAAACTAATGAAATGAAATATCGCTTTAATATTATATATGAATTCCGAAAACATTCGGCTATGTACTGTCAATAATTGCACAGTCTGTTCTGAAAACATTCATTCAATGTGTAATATTATCAGTGATAAGCACAAAATTTAAAATCTGTCAGAAACAGAATTGTCGTTAAAAATATGCACAAATATTTTAATGTGGAATAAATATGCTGCATTATCGAAAGAGAAAATACAAAAGAATAAGCAAAATGAAACCATCCTTACCTACCAAACTTAAGTTTAAGAGCCAAGCAATGGAAAGTTTTCTCTTTGTTTTTTTCCTACTTCTTCTATATTATCCGCGCTTCACAACCATAAAGCGATACTTAACCTGCTGCCTATATGAGTGATATAACTTGTAATTTTGTTTTCCTGGGGAACAATAAATTAGCTTTTATGTAGGGCTGAATGAACTAAAACCAAATGGCATCGATTTACCTTCAGAATAATTCTACTATTTATTTCATTTTCATACTTTCATTACTAAAGAATTAAAAATTTGTAAAATATAGATGTGAATATGTGATAATAGGCCTTACTTGAAAATAGCTGGTGCAGTGGATGAGAAAAATTTCTTGAAGTCTGTTCTACTTACCTGAAACAAGAAAAAAATACTTTTATACAAATGTTGTGTATGCACACATTTTATACACGAACACTGCCAAGAATGAATGTTCACATTTAAATATCAGCTGTATTAACATTATCAATGTAGGCATAAATGTAAATACACTCATAATATGCTTAACAAGAGTTTCGTCATTATATGACGTTGAAATTAATTATAATAATTCCAACATTACGTTTAATTGAAATATTCACTCAGAAACAATTATCATGAATTATCATGAAAACGGAATTTATAGCACGAAACGTGGTTGCCATTTTGTATCGATAATTACTCGTAACTGTGCAAGTTCAGTTAATTCTGGAAATAGTATGTAATTATAGTAGTAGTCAATATAGAGTATGTCGGAGTAAAGGTTACAGGACATTTCATTGCTGAGGGGGGAAAAAAAAAACTAATTTCATCCAATTCTCAGTACTCATACCTATACGTAAGCTGACCAATGGTGCCATAGTTAGGGACTTGGTTTCACGTTAATAACAATAAATGATCACATATCTAAATACTGTAAGTGATTCCAATTATCCACAACTTTTCATTTTTAACTTTTAATTTTGCTTTCACATTATATTTCTTAGTAATAGTTAATATTTTAGTAATAGTTTAAATCTTAGTAAGTAGCAAACTATTTAACATATTGTTTTTTTGTTTATTGTATTATCTCTAGAGAACAAGTTCTTAAGCCTTAAATAATAATAATAGTGTACTCATGTTTTTGTGTATCTGTAACTTTGTATTGTACTTGTAACATACTTGTTCTATTGTAATATTGTAAAGTTCTTTTGTATTAATCCTGGTTGAATGGAAGAGAAGGCCTAATGGCCTTAATTCCACCAGGTAAAATAAACAAATTCTAATTCTAATTCTACAGTACGTCAACCCCTTATCCAGAAATATTGCTAAAGACGAAGCATGTATATACAGTATTACATATGTATTGATTGTGAGTTCATAAGCTATGCTTGTGTTTAAGAATGTACAATATTGCAAGTTAGGGAAGCGGATGCTTATTGAAAACAAATGTAATTTCATTCTTTAAGGTACCACGAATGTAGGCCTATTAGAGAACTACACTTTAAAATGAACATTCTTTATCATGTGAATTCTGTTTCGAATAATGAATAAATATTTACGGCGGTTAAATAATTTTCTCTCCATCTTACCACATCTTTCCAAGCATGCAATGAACCTTAAGTATTAATCATGGTTCGGATTTATAATGCTACAAAGTATTATTCGTACTGAGTTAAGGGACGACAGAAGTGCTGATTTAGGCTTTTAGTAAAAAAAAATTGAATTTTTAAACAATATTGTCAAAAAGTTAAGCAAACAGTGTCATTTTTATTTGAAACATTCGTAGTTGAGAGTAAGTGTTTCGGAGACACTGCTTCAACTAATAGATCCTTTGAAGGTTAGATCTTGATTAATATTATTATCGTGGATTATTCTACATTTTGTTCAGCAATTATCATCCAGGAAGGAAGCTAATGACATTGTCATATCGACATGTTGATCTTTATTGAAAAATGACTAAGAACTCATTGAAACTACGAGTATAAAAAGTATTCATAACTAACCACTTCTTATGAATTCTGTTAAAATTTAAACGCTCAATATAGTGGGCTTCATTAGTTTCGAATTACTAGTCGTTTGAGAAAATTTATCTGAAAATCTCTAAGAATATACCCCAATAATTTAACAGTTCGATCATATTTGCATGGATATTATCAAATCACTATGATCTTCACCTGTTCAAAAGGGTGGCAAAACTTTCTCCCTGGAGCAGTAGACCTAGACATAAGGAAGTGTATAAAAATCTCTTCTAAAGTGGTATTAGTAAATCCATTACATGATCCACTTTCTTCTCTAGCAGCACAAGATCTGCGAAATCACGCACTCCATTTGTACCACCACTCCATTCCTCACTCTCCTCTTCCTATCGTTCTCTTTCCGTAGAGAATTCGCATTGATTGCTTTCTCTCTTTATACATGAGCCTATGTATGCTATATTTTATAGCCGTGTATTATGTTAACGCAAGTCTCAAGAGTCCACCGTTGATTTATAAAGGAGTCATTCTAACTTTCACGTAATTGCTCCTTTATTACGTGCTACCTAGAAAATGGATTTTATGCTCAATGATTAAAGTAGAAGATTTGAATATTTAGATGTAAAAGAAGTAATGAGTAAATAAGCAATTTTGTTATATATGTTTTTCTAAATCTACTTCTTCTTACAGTATTGTTATCTCTATCATTTTCCCAATTGCAGAAATGAAATATATTGTATATAATACAATACAATACAATACAATTACTAGGGTTCTGATTTTTAAGTGCTAAAAACTAAGTTTTACTTGCTAAAAATGTCAAAAATACGTGCTAACAATTAAAATATTTGGTAGCATCTGAATGGCTGAATTAATATAAATTTACGTGATATACTTGCTAAATATTTCTGGAAGGGGTCACTAAGTAATGAAGAGTTACAGTATAGGCCTACAACATTCTTCCTCAAGTTGCCCATCATGAAGAAATTACTTGCATTTTGAAAATGACCGCTCCACGTCACAAGAAGTAAGTCTGGGAAGGAATTTTTTTCGCAAAGTTAATTAATCAGGAAGTCAATATTTCAATATTTCAATTTTTTTTAAATTGAGGTCGGTTCACTTTCAAAAGAGGTAAATTATGTCGTCTGAAACTAATTCTCTGCAAAAATCCTCACAATACACTAAGATTATGATAATTTCCCTCTCTTATCTGGAGTAAATACTTTTGACTATATTAATGTATATATCTTAAGGTTTATACCTCTTAACTAGTAGCTTACGCTACTTATATCTGTTGAATATGTTAACATACGGTAAGTTATGTTTTTCAAAGTAGGCTAAAATTTTTAAGGTTTTTATATATTGAGCACAGGTGGAAATTGTAATTTATAAATAAGTATTTTATATTACTTCTTTTATTACAATGTTTAATGCATTTATTAATAAATTCCCCATACCTAAGGAATCATGAAATCGCTTTGCCTGTAATGTTGGAAGACACAATAGGAACAAATGCGATAAAGAAATGAAAATTTATTATAAATGACCAGTAGAGAACAAAATGCAAAAGAATATGCAAAAGTAGGTTATTTTCGTTCGTTCTGATGCGAGACAAATGTATACAACATCCTGCAATGTATGCGATATCTCAGAAAAAAGGATGACATTTCATCAATTTACTTTGAAGCCTTAATAATTAATATGTAAGTCATCGAATCCTAGGCCTATATCAGCTGCTATTATTTCTTTAGTTCTACCATTTCGTAATGTATTACCATTCCGTAATTAATCGTATTGTTTTCTTATTATATGATCTATTCTATAGTATTAACGAGCAGAAGTCGAAGGCTGGCGCGTTATTCTTTTACTAATACAATCAAATGAATCGGTCATTTAAGAAAGGGTTCAATGACACTTTTTTACAAAATGGATGTTATGAGGTAAATGGATTCACCAGGGGTAGATGCATGATTCTTTTAAAGAAAGACTCAATTCCACCTACTAAAGTTAGTTCTACAGCAGCTTGAATATACCATTCAGTTTAGAAATGCCTCAACTCCAGGAATGGAGTCCTTTCAATACTGAACCTTTCTGATACCTAGCAGTGAATGTAAGACTTATGGTCATTGTTCCTTGATTTTGGTTTAATCAAGAGATGTATCTATAAGCTAGATAGAATTCTTTCTATCAGGGAATATGTACAAATCATTGTCAACTCAGCAAAACAAGGAAAATTTACAGTTTTATTTGTATTGGCTGATGACTTTCTACAAGTCTCAACATAGTGGCAAAATTATTGCAAAAGACTGAAACCTAAGTTTTTTAATGAATGTCAGTATGATTCAATGAACTCAGTACAAATTTGTGCTTCAACATACATTAGGGATATATATCAGCCACACCTCAGATGTGAAATATCTGCAATATCAATTGTGAAACTTCCTGAAAAGTGTGCTTATGAAAATAATGTTCCCATTTACACCAAGCAACATTTGTCAAAACTAATGTGTTATACCGTATACCAGAAGAACATAAGCATTTCTATGTAAATATGTAGATTTTACACTTACTGAATGTTTTCATTGATGTAGGACTGTATTTAGTATTCAATATATTAAGTTTTTCATACATCATATTTTAATGCTACATAAATCAATCATAATAGTAGATTTTATTTTAAAAGTGTGTTTTTGCACAATTTCAATGTTAAGTTTGAGAGATATACTTTTGAAAGGGCTCAATTCCATTACTTTCAATCACTATAATGCATCATGTAAGCACACTGTATTTCCATTTCACATGTAGAGATCTTAAAAGCACCTATTATAAGACATTGCATATGCAAGAATTTACTAACTGTCAATGTTTCTGTAAATAAACAGTTTTTTTCTTTCTCCTGAAAAATGATCGTTTCTGTCATTAAGCCCTTTCTTAAATGACCGATTCAAATATAATCATCGCTATGTTCAGACTATTCAACTCTTAGGGCTGTGTTCACCAACGCCGATAATCTGTCTGATCCTGGTTTTTAGACTGAAACGCTGCGATATTGTCCATTTTGCGTTTCACCAGCTACAGTAACTTGTTATTTCGATAATATCTATGCTAATGCTTCACCGGTGAAATATCGGCCAGCAAAACAGGATAAACCAAGATAACTGCGACATCGAGATGTCGCGTAGGGAGCAACTTTACTTTTTCGTGAACATTGCCTTAGAGCAGGGTGTGCAAATGTTGGTGCATGAGGGCCATATGCCAAGCTTATGCCATCTGGAAAAATATAATTTTAGAAAGGTATGTGTTTTTTTAACACTTAAAAGATCAAAAGCACGTGTAATATGTCAGAAACCATGACGTGCAACATATTTTGCACCAGTTTATTTACTACCTTTATTTTGTGTACTTTATTAAACAAATTCATCTATGGATATTATAACGTCTTATAGTTCACGAGTAACAAAATGAAGCACAGTTCAAGGATTACCCGGTATAAATAATCATGCAATGTGGTTTTTATACAACTTAGTTAACAATGAAATAGATGATATTATTATTCTCAAAGAAATATATTTTTATGTTCCACGTTATAGATCTTATAAATTGCATAATCTTTTTTCATCCCAAAAGCAAACACTGGCTCTCATAATAATTCTCCTCTTTATAATGTACTACGACTGTACAGTCAATTGCTCAAAATGGACAATATAGATATTTTAATACTAACAATAAGCGGTTTAAAAATATATGTGAAAAAATTGAAAATTTTAAAATAATAATGATTAAAATATGCTCCATGTCATTTTCTTTATTTGAATCTTTCTGATATATATATATATATATTCTTTCCTCCAAAACTATTATATTATTATCTATTTGTTTTTCATATTATGTTCCTTTGTGTAATTGTCATATTTTTTGTTTTTGTTTTTCTTTTCTGTGTGTTTTTATTTTTATAATTATAGTATTAGTTTAATTATTATGAATATCACTTTAAATATGTAATATTAGAATCTGGTGTATTAATATATGCGAGAATATTGTAACTGGGCATTAGCCTGTAATATTCTTAGTACAATAAATAAATAAATAAATAAAAGTATTTTACTAACTCCGGATAGTGATAGGTACACTTACAAACATGCTCAGTGAAGTTTAGAGTGTATAAGCATATGGAGTAAAAATATCCAGGGCAAAAGTGGTTGTAGCAAGCATAAACAAACATGCTAAGCCGGATTATTAATATGGTGTTAGTACGTGTAGTTGAATGTTGCAATTGGTCTGTGACCAGCATTGCACAGTAGCTGCAGCAGTTGGCACGTTGGAACGTCTGGCAAATATTGACTGCACTCAGACAGACAGACATGCCTACTTAGTATGGGCAAACACACATATACCGGACGCGATCGAGACGTCATCACCTTAAAGGGCATCGTGTCAGCTATATACAGGGTGGGTAGAGGTATAGCTCTGAAAAATTTTAACAGTTTATTTCTTCGGTAGAAACAAAAAATGTAAATACCACTTTGCCCCAAGTGAGTACTTTTCTGAGGAAAACTGTTTTCCCTAAACTAAAACCGTGCTTTACTATATAAGTATTATCCGTATTATCCACAACAGCAGAAAAAAGAATAAGGAATCAATTTCCCCTACGACCTTTTTCAATAAATTGATAGTTTTGGACCAAATTAAATACAAAAATTTTTAGGTGGACCACATAAATTCACGACATAAACAATGGGGAAGCGAGTGTGACTTAGTGCTTTATAAGATTAGCAGAGGTGACTGTTACCCGGAACGAGCTATCTAACAGTGCTCTGTTGAAATTCTTCTGAACCCTCCATCTCATTACAACATAAACCATAAACGAATGACAAAATGCAAAACAGGTTTATACTTATTTCAGTGGGGTCTATTGCCTCCTTGAATCTGCGAAAGTATACTCTTCCACTCTGTATAACGGTTGGTAATGAAAACCTAGGTTTGTGAAGGTAAACCTAACATTATTCAGCAAGGATGAAACAAGAACAAATTTTCAAGTAATATGCACAATTCTGCATCGGAAAACATTAAGAATGATCATGGTTAACTTTTATTACACATAGTATATTTTTATCAAAGTATTCTTTAAACTAATTTGTGCACATTTGACTTAATTTTTACTTATACAGGTCTACAAATAAATTCGGCATGGAGTGCTCTGTTTACTATAGACAGACCCTCTCATGAAAACCATTCACGTCAGACAACCAATAATGACCTAGCGGCCGACTGACTAATCAAACCGTCACCATATAGGCCTAAACAAAAGGAGAAAAAAATTTCATAGTTCAGTATACCCAGAAGAAGGTCACAACATGAGGGCCGAAACGTCGGTTTTAAACATGATGACACGGCGCCACGTGAACAGCCAAGGTTATTATTATTGCACACCAAAATAGTCTACCTGGTTTCTGGTCATATGAAAAGTGCACACTATTTTCTCCTCGATTATGATCATAAGGAAAATGAACATATTTAGCAAACAATTTTCATTTCCTTCGAGGTGGAGCGCTGCAAACCTGTGAATTATTTCACAAACACTTTAATGACAGTTCTTACAGCAGCCATCCTTCTTTGAACAAATTCGTCAGTTAACTTTTGGGCATATAAAACTGAGAATTATATTAAACTGCAAAGCAATGTAGGAGGTAAGAGAGGTTTTAGTGTGAAGTCAGCCAAATGCAAAAGAAACATTGAGCGGAGAGTCGAATTATATAGCTCTTCGCAAATATCCCGTGTGCAGTTTGTGAAATAAGTTTCAGTAATATTGACGAGTAGTCATGCAGGCTACTTAAGTTTCAGTTTATAGGTGTGCAGGTTGCGAGTAATATTAAACCTCCTGAATCAGTGTGCAATATCCGGATAGAATTAGTGGGACCCTCAAAGAACTGTGTGCAGTTCCATGGTCAAAATGTGCTGTTTCCGCCCACCCTACGAATATACCATTAATAAAAAGAAAGGAATTTGTAATTTAAATGAGATAAAAGAGTATCCCTTTCATTAAAGCGAGAAACTATATTTTTCAAAATTTAGTTAGTAGATGGACAAGTCCTTTTGTATTTATTTATTTATTTGTTTTATTCTGTCTACTTTTCGTTCTTTTCTCCTTCCTTTCGCCGTGAACTACCCATTTCGTGGGACATACAAGTCAACGAAAACAAACAAAGGCAAAAGCAGGGTCTTCTAGTAATAAAGTTTCATGTGTTTTAAAGTGTTTGCACGATGTGATTATATGACAACGTTGCTTAACTACGAAATAAATTTCTCGTAAAATCTAGGAGTAATATTCACTGTATTTCCAGAATAATCTTAACGTATCTAGACTGGTGACGTGAGCATAAGTCACTGTCTACAGAGTCTCAGACCTTATTAGAATATAAAGGAAACACAACGTGACTTTATCACTTTTTTGGGGAGTGATAAAGCCAATTCGATAAATTTTGAGTGAATCAGGTCTGTGATGGCTTATTTCAGATTCATTCTTATTGTGCCATTGGTCAAAATCGAAAGAAAGACGTAAGAGCTAAATATTCAATTTATATTGGAAATGCGGTATAACCTTTAGTGTTCTTATCTCTAGATAGATCTAATAGTAATTTTAGTTCTGCCTAATGGCCTTACCTCTGCATAATGGCCTTTTTAATATGTAAATGTAAATACAATTTCATAATAGCCTACGTTTTATTCTATCTAAACCAATGAGTACGTTGTCCAAGTTTGAAATCGGCATATGGAGCTACATTTCTCGATAACGGAAGAGTATCAATTATGGTATTATAAAAGTTATATCCAAATTTAATAACGAAACTAGCACTAAGGTTAAAATAGGCGTATAAAGTCGAGATTGGCCAAAGAATTTGACACAGATTGTGGATTATACTGCACCGTATGGTGTGATGGTGAGCAGCGGGAAGGGGTACAACGTGCAGTTAATTCCCTTCAGCTTCTCTGGTTTATTATGGAAATCACCACCACTGCATCCTCTCAACCCCGTCCCTCATCCTCTTCAACCAGAGCTGTGAGGGGTACAGTGTTGCTTTGCTACAGTTGACGCCCTAGTCAATATTTGCAGCATGATCTTCCTACAGTACTAGGCTATGTCCTCCATTACAACAAGTATGTGACATGATACCTACCTTTCCCTTCAATAATATTCCAATTGTAACGAAAAACATTTACGTGTGGTTATGCAAGCACGTAATCCACGGTTGTATAATATTATGTACTGTACGCATGTTAAATTATGTGAAATTTGCCACAGTTTGTTTCATTTGGATTAGACAAAAAAGCAAAACTAACATTAATACGATTGCAAGACATCTACTAATTTAAATCTGTTGAATTTGTGCTAAATATAGGGATGCCATGGGTTTGAGAGTTTGAGAGAATTTCGATGTCAATAATACATGGATTCTTATCCGAAACACAAATCTCTCTGATACATTATATAACTTAGTACGTAAAACTACTCTACACTTTTAAGTCTCTTGATCTGGTTTTGAACCATAACACTAAGTATTAATTTTTATCACTCTATCAAAAGCTTATCTATAATTTGTAAGCGGTCGATTTTCTCGGGTGTGCTAGACTAATCTTCTTTATAAGCTAAAAACGTATGTAAAAGGAGTAGCAAAAACTAAACGTATTATTACTATAATCTATAAGAGAAGCGGGTAGGAGGAATATGTTTATATATTATAGTGAACGTCATCCTTTTGGTTGGGAATGGAGTTTACCTAAAACAACGAGAAATATTAATAAACTTGACTAATTACACCATAAAATTTATATATGCGCTTTCTCTTCATGTATTATTAAATAGTTCCCAAAAGTGGGCTTTAAAGACATACTTCACATTCCAAGGAAAAAATACCTGATTAAGTTAACTGATTAAATACATTTTATACTGTATGAAAAAATAAAGTAAACTCAGTTGCTTAAATTCGTGAATAATACCGAGATAGGGGTATGGAAACATGGCGCCTGTTAGACTAGCGCAGAGTTATGTGCTGTAGATAAATGCAAGCTTCTCCCTCAAGAAGAAATGCCATTATAATAATATCGCATCCTACATGATCGCAGGGGGATTATCAAAAGGAAATATCACAAACTACCTCGATCCTAAAATAGTCAAACTAGAAAAGTAAAAAAGGAATATAAACGCATTTTGTGATTTATATAACTAGAAAAACATTTAGGCTAAGTAATGACACTCAAACTCTTAACACTCCACATGTTACGTAGCCATTGTAGTTGAAGGAAATCTGTCAAAGGTTGGAGGTAACATAGGAATCAATAATAAATTACAAATAATAGATGGATACAATAAATGTATTATTTTTTTTTTCATTTGTGTTAACTTTAAAAGAATGTTTCACTCCATATCTTAAATTTTAAAACTAAATTAAATAGAATAGTTTTATAGAAGTAATTTAAGTCTCAAATTTCTTTCCTGATCGGTGGGTAAGACAAAGATCCGATTCCCTGGCCTCCAATAAGTCTGATCTTGCAAAACTAGATAACACAATCTTGTTTTAATAAAAAAAAATATTATGGAGGCATGATTACCTAGACCTTTCATTCCCATTGACGAATACATTCGTTAGCCTACGTCACTGCTGGCCGACCTATTAACGAATGCATACACTTTTTGCATTGCTACGTTAAAATTAATTCTCGTTGGGAGCCATTTAAATTGTGTGATCGTACAGTGCCATCAATTATTTACTTTATGCTACCATGATTTAATTGTTGCTCACACCAAATTGAGCCAATTCGTAGTGTTTGTAAACATTTATCAGAAAAGAGATTTCGTTTGAATTCCCTAAATTATGGAGATTTTATGGGAATCCCCGAACAAAGAATATTTCAAACGAGTCGTGTACTTAGGCTATAAATAGGGGATTACTTATCTAAATGACTTATCAAAATAACTAAGGTCTGAATGACTAATTGCTAATTGCAGGCCCATCTGAAGGAACGTCATCTGGTCATTGGAATCAGCAAGCTAAACATCTATGAATTGACATAGATATAAACATCTATGAATTGACATAGATCTAAACATCTATGAATTGGCATAGATCTAAACATCTATGAAGCTAAACATCTATGAATAGACAAAAACATCTATGAATTGGCATAGATCTAAACATCTATGAAGCTAAACATCTATGAATTGGCATAGATCTAAACATCTTTGAAGCTAAACATCTATTGAATGATCTGAACAGTAAATCGTAGAAGAATAAAATTGCTGTTAGAAATATTTCTGAGTTTTGACAAGATATTGAGACATGTAACGCAACTTGTTCCCAGATCTCACATAGACGTTTCCATAGAGACAAGAGAATGTCTACGCTTGAATGTAACAAATACTCGACGTTTCTGTATAATTACCTAAGGCAGCTTTCAAACTGAGCCTAGCACATGCAGATTGAATTGAACCCGTCTCTCTATTGTCCCGAATACACCCTCCAGCAACTCTGGTAAACACGTTACAAAATGTAGCTTTTGATGCCACGTAGGCGTCCAATGGAATACAAATCAGAGTGAAATAAAAACTCCCTACGTCATACGTGAAAGCTTTTCATGTGGCAGTACGTATATTTCGTTCATAAACTGTACGTGATATAATCTGCAAAATAAAAATACTATTTTTTATTTTATTTTATTTTTTTCAAATACACAAACTTACAAATATAATTTACCTGATTCAGCAAAAACTCGTGCTCGGAAATAGTTTCACAAATAAATAAATTATATATATACTTAAACGTATACATTGGTAAGACAATAGAGCTACGAAATAAAAGATGTGAATAAGAATACACAATTTAACACCTAAAGTAATGAGGAAATAGTACACAAAATTGAGAAAAAATCTATGTAAAGAAATCAAAGAAAAAATGCAAATAAGAAGACAGAGAAAAGTTTACAGGTTATAAACCACATTTATATATATATATATACATACATATATATGTATATATTCCTGCCGTCTGCCTATGGCAGATGACGCAGCGGTCGGGTGGTAGGCCCTGTCCCTTCAGGGATGTAGCGCCACGGAGTTAAGTTAAATATATATATATTCATAACCTGTAAACTTTTCTGTCTTCTTATTTATATTCTTATTTATCACACACACACACGTATATATATATACACACATGTGGGATATATATATATATATATATATATATATATATATATTGTTGTTACATTTTTAATACTGAATTTAGTAAATTCTGGGTGAGTATTGGCAATGGAGTTGTACAATCGTGGTTCAAAATAATGTTATGTTTGGAGGTTGAAGTGGTAGGCCTGTAATAGGCCTATTTTGGTTCTGATAAGAATAATTTCATATGTTTTGTTTTGTAATCTATAGTTCCAATTACAATTAATGTGGTGCGATTTTTATTAAAATATTTTAATAAGGATAATTTGAAAATGTGTTCTATAGTCATAACATTTAATTCCAAAAAAGTTAGGCCTATTAAATATACTTTTATTATTCTTTTTTGTAGTAGATTGAAGAAAGTCAAGATAGAAATCCGCATTCCACTCCATATTGCAATGCTCACTGAAATAGTAGTAAGTACACTAATTTAGCACGGTGTAGGTGAATAGTTTCGTAGTCTAACGACTTGTAAATTGTTTTCTTTATTCTATTTACATTAATATGTCACATGTTTGTTCAATTTCAAATGATTTTCTATAACCATACATAATTATTTCATTTTTTTTTTCTTCAAAGTAGGACATGAAGAACATCAGAATTAAAACACTTGTGTTCACAAATTCTTAAATATAGCTTGTGCTTTATGCTTGAACTGCTACATAGTAACCGTGGTTAAAGAGAAAGGAATCAGATATTGATTTTCGATGTAAACACCATTTATTCAGACAATTAAAATATAGGCCAATAAACCCGGTAATTCTGTGAACAGTAGATCCCGCATCCAAAAAATCTAATATCTGCTCTTCTTGAAACGGAGTAAAACAAATCCTTACATACACCTCATTTTAATGATTTCAAGGAACATTAATACCAAATTGGAAGAAAAACGAACAAAGAATTGGAAGACAAAACTGTTATGTTGCTCACTCACACAACTTTCTCTACCATAAACACGGACAATAATGTAAGAATCGCTCCATGGATAAAGGGCTTCAATCCATAATACCTAATTTTGTTAAAACAAAGGCTTCAGTCCTGGACTAAATCCCTTTCTGGATAAATCTCTTAGTAAGAAGCTTCAGTTTTCATCTTTCCAAGTACTGGACTGAACACCTTTCAACACTGAATGATACAAAGATATGATTTAAATCAAAATCTTATTATAAAAAATGATATGACTGAAGGCCTTTCTGCATGGATCGGTTCCGTTCTTTTTTCACATTCTATTAGGCCTGTAGAAATTCATACTTAATTGTCTCGGCCTTGCATAAAAGTACTCTATATAGGATGGAAAGCGGCTATTTAGGCTACATAGCTAACTATCAAGTTTTCTCGGCCACCTATTTACAGGGGCGAAGACCGAAAACTTCGCCCGGGTTTACTAGGATGAACTAATTTAACAATTCTGATTTCCTGAAGAAATCTGTATGAGTGAAGTAATAAAAATAATCAACTGCATTAATTAAAATGCACAGACATATTATTAACAACAGGATAATTTTCAATTAATAATACTTATAAATAACACTACAGCAACTAAACATATGTTATTGTTATTCGTTGTTTTGGAGTGGTTGTGCAGGCTGTGATGATTTTTTCAATTATGCTTCCCGTGTTTATTGAGAGATCTGATTAGTAATATTTGCAATAAGCAAGTTAAAACTTGGGACAAAAATTAAGCAAACAATAATAAACTGAATGGCAATACATGAATTTTATACCCGAATAAACTGATAATGTACAAATTAGAGAGCAGTGAGTACTCATATCAATATAAACCTAATCGAATAATTGCTTTTAGAGAACTCAGTTTGGATACGATTCATTACACCACTTCATTTACAGGTTCACATAACTGTACGGAAGAGCTGTTCTAAAATTCATTCCATTCTAAAAATAAAAATACGCAATGTAGATGCTTCCGAAATATGTACTCAACTACTGCTATAATTTTTTTCTCGAAAAAGAAAAATGCTACAGGAATTAAGTTAATTTATTTAAATTAAGCAAACAGTTATTGATGGTACAAGTGTAAAAGGGAGATTTTATTTTCAGAATAAATATAAATCCTACGAGCAAAATAAAATCATTTTACTATGTATATCGTACAGTATTTTTAGGCAGCGGTTAATATTTGAGAAATGAAAAATTTTACAGTCATCTAAGTAGTAACGTAGCGAGCTTTATTGCAGCCTCGAGCTGCCCTGCGCTCATCCGCAGACTCAAGATTATTGATTTTCTGGTGTACGACTGCCAATATAAGGCAGTCGACAACGCTTGTTAACTGAAGTATGAGGATTTTTTAGACCACCACTCGAAATTTAATCTTTAAGAAGAAGTAAAGAATTTTTACATGTCAATTTTTATCATAGAGAGTCGGTTTAATAGACATGTACAAATATTCACCACTCATAAAACTGCACACTATTTTTATATCTATATTTTTTCATATACAGCTTACCCAATCGCAGTTTTCAAGAATTAATTATTTTATCAGAGAAGCTGCAGGTACGAAGATGTTTGATTGTTACTTTAGTGCTTATGCTTTATTGTGATAAAGTAAAAGTGATGAAAATAAAAGATAAAAGTATGACGATTGACATTTGCGGTAGAAATTTCACATGTTCTTGTATTCGAACGGCCACTGATACATGAGATAATTAATCACATTAAAGAAAATCACTTCTGTAGCTGTAGTTCATGTTTTTCTATGCCGAAGCCCGGACGAGTCACAATTCATAAAGAAAACCTTTACGACTACGTAGATGTACCGTATTCAGTTATTATGGGGAATGGCGAAAGTAACCCTCTCCAGAACTGAAAATGACATATCTTAGTCCAAATGCATCTTATATATATATATTATAAATTGTGATATGTCTGGACTCTGGTAAAGAAGGATGAGAAAATAAAGCTTTATAAGCATGA
Source organism: Ectobius pallidus (assembly GCA_964059195.1). Lineage (NCBI taxonomy): Eukaryota > Metazoa > Arthropoda > Insecta > Blattodea > Ectobiidae > Ectobius > Ectobius pallidus. The sequence goes on from CAXKWD010000009.1 coordinate 92,347,878, forward strand.
GACATTTAAAAAATTGTAGAAAAAAGTATAATGAACTAATGGGTTTTGTTTCTAAATGTTGTTGTATGCGAACGTAGAATGTGGAATGGGCTCAGACATGATTAGAACAAAGGTGTGACTAAGGTAGTTTTTATCTACATATTTTAGTATGATTGCATCCGTAACGGAATGTTGGACGGAAATGGACATAAATGGACACTATTCCCTTCAAAATCAATATCTACTTAACTGTTTTTAAATAAGGAAATTTTTCGGACATACTACAATATGCTTATTATCATAATGATACCCATGATACCCATTGCAGTACAGAATTTCATTCTAACACCGTTGTACAACTCTCTAGTAATATCGAACATGGAACATTATTTAAGCCTTGAAAGTAGCAATTCAAACTTCATAACGCGCAACCTGCATTTAAAATAAAATCAATACTGTTCATGTCCATTTTAATATTATACTAAATTGAGTTCATTTCTTGCATTTAAATGACCAATGTTTGACGTTAAAACTTCAAAAGAAGCCCTGTGGCCTGAGTGCCTTTTAGCCTGGCATCTATCGGAAAAGACGAGAACTACTAACAGCTGATGACCAAGAGTCGTTTGTTCATAAATTGCAGTCGGTGCGCTAATGTTTTAGATAGTAAGATGGGTAGGTGCTTTTTTCTAGAACCGGCCCTAAGTAAATTAATTATGTCTGTCTCACCCTTAAGCAGATATGAGTAATGCGCTAGAGTGAGACAGACATACCCGTTTACTTCAGGCCGGTTCTAGAGGGGACAGTTTCTATTCTCTGTCTCAAGTAAGTTTGATCCTGTTCAAAACAAAGGGGAGGAGAACTCACAGAGAATTCCTTGGAAAATTCGCATCATGTGATTGGTTAATGTCATTAGCATGCGCCATTACCAGGGTGTGGCTTGCTAGTAGAAAAGTAGTGTTCGTAAGTTCATGCAACATTAATATCAACATTTACAAGTGAAATAACAAACCCTCACTGGCATCGTCATGATTATAGTATGTCAATTAGCAAACAAAACATAAAAGATTCATTGTTCACGACGACCCTGTGGGATACCCACGCATATCTTACTCCTCGCTCCGTACTTGTATTTCCCTCTCATGTTTATTTGTTCAAGATAGAGAGGAATTGAGTTTTACTGAGAATAAACAAACTACCATTATCACGGTGATGACATGCGTTCTCACGTGAGGACTATGACAGCCAGGCCTCTTTGTTTTGAACAGGATTAAACTTACTTGAGATATATTATACCCAAACACTCACTATCCATAACATTTGCGCGCCGACCATACGAGGTATTCTAAAATTCCAAAACGTAGACATTTAATTGTGGTCGATTAAAAACAGTCGTATGTAACTTGCCTGTAACAGCAAATTAGATACTCATATGAAAATTATGAAACGAGCAAAATTCATCTTAATAAATGATATTATAAGCTCGTTGCGTAATGTAGCCTACTATTAGGTCTCAGAATCATGAATCCTTACATTTTTATTTACAAGATAATAAAAACCAGAAATACGCGATCACAAAGACGAATGTATTCGCATACACCAATTTATTATTACTACACACGGTTCGCATTTCCCAGCAGGCAATTAGCAAGAGCCCACGGTTGTGGAATTAATTTGTTCATTTGATCTCGTACACATCAGCAGTAGCAGCGGGTCCAGACCTCTTATCAATCTCAATATAACCAAACCAACATCACTAATTTCCACGCAGAATAAAAAAAAAATGCATTTGATCATTTAAAGTCCTGTTGATTCTCTTTCTATTATGAACGGTAATTGGAAATTACATCTGATTTAACATTCCAACCTCCAAAGCCTATGATCCAATGAATTGAATGATGAATGGTGTGTGTTCCGTTGGCTATGTTTAGAACTGTGAAAAGAAAAAGAGTTCGAACTGTGTTTAAAAATGAGAAATTTTGCGTTATTTGATTTAGCCCTGCGAGTTATTGGCATCCATTGGAAAATATTATAATAGTTTGTCACTAACCAATGTTATTACTTGCCTAGTTTGCGTTAATAATTGAGATTTATTATGTTATGGAAAGTTATGATCTAACTATGATAATTTAGATGTCCTCCTGACTAAGAGCCCAGATGGAAAATTGTCGTTCCCCCTCCCCCCCCCAAAAGTACCGTTGATGCAAGTATGTAATACTTTTATTTCAGAGTATTTTTAATTCAAACGCATGTTGAAAGAGATGCTAACATAAAATGCCTTGATAACAGAAGTATTGGCCTATTATACCTGTGAAATAATACATATTAAAGCAAGCCACTTTTAATAATGCTGCAAGTGCCCTTATAAAAAAAGTAAAATGTTCTTCACGAAATATAAATATAAATATTACTGAAATATAATTTTTCATATACAACGTTGAAAAATGTTCACAAAAATTAATGTATAGAAACTGGGAAAAACAATATTTACATGGGATTGCACGAATTTCCTTCATAATACCAGTCTTCCAGTCTATGCCACTCTTCCGCTGACCGAAAACGTAATTTTAATATATTTTACTTTTGGCTGTTTAATAATAATTTTTGGTCTTGGAAGGTCTTGGAACATGGTAATGTGCCATCCTGTGTGTATTTCATTTGGATATAGGCTACTTCTGAATCTCTCAATGATGTGTTGCCACATCAAAATAAAAAATTCACAGACTGCAGACTGAACGTCAATGGTACAAAGATTGACAAGTTATCTTATCCTTCACAAATATATATACCGGTATATACATATATATATATATATATATAGTACGCCGTAGCGTAGTGGTTGAGGCGCTGCGCTACAAACCGGAAGGTCGCGGGTTCGATCCCCGATGAGGTCGTTGGCACTATGGCCCTGGGGTCGACTCAGCCTCTAACAGAAATGAGTACCAGGAGCAATCCTGGGGGTAAGGGCGGCCGGTGCGTAAGGCTGACAACCTTAACACCTTCATGTGCCGATGTCTAAAAATCTGGGAGCCTCAACCTCCTGGAACCCTCTGGGCCTCCATGGCCTGTAATAGGGAACACTTTACTTTACTATATATATATATATATATATATATATATATATATATATATATATATATATATATATATAGTGCTTATTGGAATAAATAAAATAAAATATAGTGTATCAATTCGTTACAATAATTCTATTCATATAGCTTCTACAACTATTAACATAATACCTGGACAATATACTATAACATACTTATTCTGAAACTACAGCCCTAGCTCTTGTACTTGGAGATTTAATAAATAAATGAATACATAAATAAATAATATGTCCATTAAGTTCCATTTGACCATCATCGCAGCTTCAAAATTCACAAATATACTGCAAAAGAAAGTACCTCAGCTTTATCGCTTAAGTCGGTTCTTATTGTACAAGCAATGATCGGAGTTAGAATCAGATACAAGGTCAACATTTCAATCGCTCTCTTTCTAGAGATAATGAATTGATGACTCCATCATTTAAATTAGCTTATTATACGTGACTTATCCACAAAATTTGTTCAACATAAGCTGTGTACCAACGCTTTTTCATACGATCCTCTTTTCAAAATTTCAACAATAAGACAGAGAACTTTATAAAGTAAGTTACTGCGAAAACAATATTAGAAACCAGCTGCGAAGGGAGGGCTTTATTCAGATGAGGATGTCCTTTAATGACTCATAGTTTACAGAGAGACTTCTAATCCTTGCTAAACTAAACGTTTTGGATGGTATATCTAATACTACAGACGAGCAATGTACCCCCATAAGACTGGTATCTGGGAAGTTGTCTGTTCCCGCATAATATTAACTTCAATCTTCCACATTCTGGCCCTACTGTGTTGTTGTATAATTATTAAGCTAATTTTTGCATTTCAATACAGCCCAGGCTGATTTGTTTTTAATGTTTTATAATTCATATGTCAGTCTTGTAATCTAAGTACAGTAATATAATTTAAATAAATACGTTCATGTGGTAATAAAAATGTAATTGATACGTTCATTATAAATAATTTCATTTTAAGACAAACCGTGACTGTTACACAGAACAGTGATCCTTCATAACTGTTTAGAAAGAACCAAAATGTTGCTGTAAATAACAGACGTTTCATAACAGGCAAAATTCGTCGGTAAAATGTCAATTTGAGAAACACAGATTGAATAATCGCATGCAGAACATAAAATGCACTTTGTGAAACTTTCGACAACTTGCCCATACAGTTAGGTACACTGCATTGTGAAGGTGTATACCCATTGCTTCTTCGCATTCACATATTGTTTTGAATTCTGTGAGATTGAAATGTTGGAAGGGTATCGGGCTATAACAACAACAAAACAAGGTGTTGAGGTAGTGAATGTGCTCCAAACTATCAGCCCAGATGTAGCAATATCGACATGTGCTAGCTAGACTACTGGCTCTCATATTGAACTTCGATACTGTTAAAAAAGTTGGTAGGTGGAGAGGGGGGGAAGGTCCATTGGACTCCCGTACAGCAGGCCTAACCTATCAGGAGGATATTGAAAATTGGATTTTCTTTCTGCAACCGGGCGTCAGGGAAATTAAAAGAAAAGTCTTGAAGGAAGGTAGGTATTATTGGGACAAGGACTAAGTTGATTATAAAAGAAAAGGGGGGATTTGGAAGTTATAATTAATATTGACCACTTTAGCAAGCGAAGGACTGTAGAGTTGGAATCCAATTGCTTTAAATCCTTAAACATGTCATAAATCCTGCGGTTAAAGCTGCACTTCGAATACCGTCCGTAGACGTCTGTATAAATATTCAAACGGGACATAAGAATAAATTAATTTGTAACGATAAAATTCCTTTTTGGAGGATTTAGTCAATCTTTTCTTGCATGGGAAGGATTACATAAGGATGATAAATATGAAGGAAGGTTAAAGCCTATCAATAGCAAACATTATCTAAGCGTCTATCTTATCCATCTGTCTATTGATATACTGATCATTGGTTTCCCCACATTTTAGACAAGATTTTGTTAAACTTAGAGTCAATATTTTATTAATAGCGCAATTTATAATATTTATTACTAATTCTAATGCTGGCGTATTGATTCAAGCATATTATTTTATAATCGTGCTTCCAATTGTACCACTTTATAAAGATCTAATCCCTGGACTATTTTTAATATTCTGTCAATGAAGTATTATGTGTTTCCTGGAATTTTGATTACCGGTAATGTTCATAATTATTATTATCGTTCAGTATTAGACTTAATTCCATAAGCATTTTTTTTATATACTGCTACTGGTTGAGGCGTTTGAAATATAGAGTGTGTGGGTTTAGGTGTTTATTCATGCGAAAAATTAGAACGATTTTAGTGTCGCTTTCGCACGTTTCACTGCCTGTTTGATCTGGTCAGTAATACAAAAGGACGAGAAGGCGTAGAGAATTAACCAATGGGAAGGGTTCCCAATTAAATTTCATCCTACAGGGAATGTGATGACAAATGAATAACCCTTCAACGCGTGACACAGTTCAGTCACCACATACTACGAGAATATATTTTTTATTTCAGTTTTGTTTTATCAACAATATTATCAAGCGTTACAAAACCTTTCATGTGTATTTTCGAAGATACGCATGAAAGGTTGGAGCTTCAGTTATGATATCTATTAATAAATGAGAACAGAAAATTTACAAATGTCAATAAGTATCCGCAAGTTTTGTTTAATCTTTTATAGGTTGGCCCTACCGCTTTGTGCTCGCGCATGTCGACATATTGTTCATCTGTCTGACCGTTACGACTCACTGATTGTTGCGCTGTTGCACATTCAACATGGCTGCACCGCGCAGCGTTTGCGCCAAAGAAGAACATCGTGAAGTGATCCTTTTTTTTTTCGTCTGAAGGTGTACCAAGAGACGGAATACATCAAAGATTTTCCGAAAAATATGGGCCCAATGTTTTACTACGGCGAAATGTGTAAGGATGGATTGAAAAGTTCAAAAATGGTCGGACAAGTGTGAAGGATGAGAACAGAACAGAACGCTCATCCACATCCACTAATGACGCCAACATTGAGAAGTGCATATCATGATTCAGACAAATCGAAGAATGATTGTCGATGAAATGGCTGTCGAATCACCACAGACCAGGAAGCAGTGCATACGTGGCTTGCTACTACTCAGCAGAATTTTTTTTCTGAGGCCATCAGGAAGTAGATCAAGTGCATTAGGAAGCAAGGAGACTATGACTAAAAATGAGGTAATTGAAAGTTTTGTATTTTTTTTTTTGCAATAAATGTAAAAAAGAGAGTGCGGAAACTTATTGACTTTAAAATAGAATTTAAGATTAAAAAAAAAACTCCATGTTACAAATATGTTTTATGTTTCGAAACAGAAATAGGGAGAAGAAATTAAGATGAAAGAAACAAAAAGCAAAAATGTATAAGATTTTATTAATTATATTAAATAGGTTTTAATTTTTATTTCATTTTGGTTAACACTTTAAAGTAGAAATTAAATTCCGACTGAAAACAGAAAATGCTTATTTTTATGCAGTTTGAAACTGTTATCTTCTCGTCTCCTGTCCAGACATCTAAAAATAAATATTTACAACCTGCCGGTTGTATGAGCGAAATGAGAAATGAAAATGGGGACTGGAGAAAACTCCAGAATGACAAGCTTCATATCTTGCACTCTTCACCAAATATAGTAAGGGTAATTAAATCACGGAGGATGAGATGGACTGGACATAGGCTAATTCGCATGGGAGACGAAAGCCATATCTGAAAAATATTGTTTGGGAGACCCGACGGGAAGAGACCACTTGGAAGACATGTAAGTAATGTGGGAGGACAACAGTAGAATAGGTTTAAGGGCAGTAGGGTTTGCGAGGGATGGTTGGAATAGGGTTTAATGACGAGTAGCTCAGATAAGCGCGGTTATGAACCTCCTGGTTCCAACAAGTACATAATATTCCCTTAACTTGCTTAGGAACTGTCTATTGCCATTGGGTAGGTAAAGAAGTAAGTGTGTATTGTTTGACAATATAAACCCTTGTTTATAAAATAAGGGTTTTCAGCAATAAGAATATTATAAAGTTTCAAACCATAATTTAGACCATGTAGTTGTCCAATAGTAGTCCTGCATTTTGTTCCCGCGAAACACCAATTTTCTCAGCCTCTGGTAAAATGATAATATTGTTTTTACCGTGCAAACTTTTAAAATCAGTCTTAAATGGTGCCACTTCTGAAACCGCCTGCAACGAAAGTAATGTAACTGAAATACTTAAAGTCTGGATAAATTAATTTAGAAATCACGGCTTCTGTAAGCTCATTCCATTCTTGATATTGAACAGACAATGATTGTCTACAATGCAGTCAGATGTTTGGAAACATATGCCATGCTTTGGATGTACAAATTTAATAGGGAATGTTTGTTAAAATATAACTATATTAAATTTAAAATATTAATGCGAAAAGCAACTATACATTCTGCCTCTAGAAATTTAACAAGGAAAATTTGTTAAATTAATAATTTTAAAATATTAACTAAATACAAATATCTATATCTGGAATCCCATATCCCCTATGTTGGGGCAAAGAGCCTCCAAGTGGAGGTTTCTGTTACCTATGTGAAGTTTGTTACGCTTATCTTCCGAGAAAGGCAGAAGGTTAGGTGGTAAGTCCATCGCCTCTCAATCCCTCTCCGGAAACTAAAGTATTACTTGGACATGAATGGGCCGAGAAATTTTGTCCAGAGACTCTAATTTAGGCTTGAAATTCTTTTACGTGCCGTACGCCACGGCCGCCCAGCTTAAAGTCCCTCCTAGAGGACTCCCAGGATTTATAAGTCCTGAAAAATCCATCGACCACCGCCGGGTTTGATCCAGCGACCTTCGGATCTAGATGTGGGCACGCTACCTCTAGACCACTACAAATATAAAAGTATGAAAACAAGAATTAGGTAGCACACAAGACATTTCACGGACCCTTCAACTGCGTTCCCGATATAGCTTACCCTATTTTATGAATTATTTTCCAAACGAATATGGTATTCCTAATGAATTTAGCTAAAATCAAAATCATAAAAATTTGGCGATACTTTGGAAATAACGCCCTTCAACTCTTATGAAGAACATCGACGTTAATCATAGGACCGTAATTATTTAAAAGGAAATATTTTCCAATCCCCTAGTAATTTTTACTTTCTTAGAATAAAATACGTTGGTATAACCAGTTACAATAGGCCTACAATACAATACAGGGCAGAGAGGAACTATGAGAGTAGGACTAGATTTTTGTTTTCCCTGCACTTTTAGCAGTTTGTTTAGTGACAAATAAGGGGAAAAGTAATAGAATCTCGTGATGGGCGGGGATGTGATGTGGTCTGAGGACAGAGATTGTGGAGAGGAAGTTGCAGGAACTCAATCAGAGTTAGCTACGTACATGCGTTACCAGAGCCCCCTGGTGTGGCTTTCCTGCAAACCTATTAGGCCTACACCAGCTATCTCCACAGCACTGCTAGTTACACTTAGGGCTGCCACCTCCTCTCAACAAAATTACCTGATTCCCTAAAATAAATGCCAGACATTATCAGGCGAGGAACGACATTTTAATTCAAAGTTACGACATAGCCTCTGAAGAAATTCTGTCTTTTTTCACAGAATGATGTACAGTACATCTGGACAAGCGTGAATAATATGCACAGTAGCTTATCCTGTTCATACTATATATAGCATTATTTGTTATAAAGGGGTTTGGGTAGAATATTGATGATTTTGGGGAAGCCTTTTCTGTCATTATATTGCCAGTGAATCAACAATGTTCAGCGAATATACTGACAATATTTAAAATTTGTACAAAAATTGAAAATAGTATTAATGATGTCATATGTCATATGCAGGCTTTAAAACTTAGTGCCCGATCGAATATGTTAACAGCAACCGTACTGTACAGACTTTGCTCGGCGTATGCGCTAGCTACCATATGCTAGTTCACGTGATAGTAAACAAACCGGAATACAGGTATAGGAAGATCACAAAATAACTTCTCATTCTCCAAACTCACATTACAAGCATTGAAGACGATACTGTAGCCTACCTACAACCACAAAATAAGACTCGCTTTAGTTTTCCCTTATACACATAATAATATTATTTTATTATACAGACTACAATAAATCAAAATCTTAGTACAACTTATGTTGTTTGCTCAATGTCTCCTTCCGTATTTGTATTAAGGGCGTTACAATGCGTTGAGTGCGTTTTGTGTAAGATAGTCCCTCCCAAATTTTTCAATATATGTCAGCGTTTTAGAACACTTTACTTTCGGCATTCCGAACACGTATTATAAATTTATAAACACGCACAATGACAAGGTACACTGTTGACCAATTTGAGAGGCACCGTACTACGAGCGCATTCACTTCTCAGTACTACTATCAATGACTGTCTTATCAGCCTACGCAATCACCCCCCACCTCCTATACTCAGGTTGTTGGTAACCGGAATCATCTCCCTCTGTGGGTTCGGGCACTAAGTTTTAAAGCCTGGTCATATGTCATATGTCATATTGATTTGTGGTTAAAATATCGCGAGGCAAACATTTTAATCAAATTTCCCCCAATTATTTTCAGTATATTTTCATATCTATAAATGTTGATCGAACGTTTAGTAAATTCACTATAAACACTGATCAATAAAATTAAAAATTATTCTGAAATAAAGTAAATTTTAATATTAACCTATTTTAATTTCACTTTATTTAATGGTTCGTTTTTGTGATGAAGGGAGTTGTATTTCCTAACTTCTATCCATGTTTTACATTGATTCTTAGGTCCTTCCGTTTTAAAACATTCAAAGACTCCTCCCCACATTGAAAACTGTATTTAGTTGCTAAGTACCTGTAAGTGAAAAGCACTTAGATGTCTCATAATTTAAGGGAAAAGCTAGAAAAAGTAGTTAGGTTTTAATTTTTAACGAAATATAGTTTTCATTTTATTGGTCACCGTCATGTCATAATGACATACCATCTTAAGGGAATGCACCACTGGAATTACTAAAATCGAAAGTTTTCAAGCAATATAGCTCAAAATTTAACTATACACTTGTCCCGTGATTTATTTTAAGGTTTAAAATTTCATCCTATTATCTTGAAAAGTTTTTGAGTTATTAATTTTCATAGTATAAAAGTAGAGAGATTTTCAAAATACTCCACACGATGAAAATTTTCAAAAATTAATTTTTTACTAATGCACTTTATTTATCTAACTATGAAGAAAAAATTTGTCATGTGATTTTTTCTAAGGTTTATGGTTCCTGAGATAAAATAAAGTGTAATTTATATATATATTTATATTTCAAAATTTCAAAAATATATTTATTTTGAAAATTCATAACTAATAAAATATTCATAATTTCAAAAAATCATATGACAGATTTTTATAACTATACCTTAAGAACATGTGCTGAAAATTTAAGAGAAATTGCATAAAGACTTCATCGTGTGGAGTGTTTTAAATTATGAAAAATGCTGAAAAATATAGTTAGATAAACGATCTATAAAGGGCAGGCAGGTAGCAGTCATGAACGTGCGCAAGGCCATTTAAAAAGTCACCTGACGCCCTTTAAACATGAAGAATGTCATAAACGAAAACAGATTCTGAAACTAGAATGTTTGTAGAATTTTTTCAGTACAAAAATGAAAAATGACTTATTTTCACAATTTTTAACAAATCTCAGTGGTGCATTCCCTTAAAGGAACATTTGTTTACAACAGGAATCTACAATCTCTCTTGGTGACAATGGAATGAACATGTGATGAAACGTCCATATCATTATCCATCACTCTCAGAAGGAAAGTGCTTGAAAACAAATGAACGTGAATTGAAACTCAGCACACCGGAAAAAATAGTCCCATAATAATTAGATTTTTATTATACTAAAAGGTCATAACATGCGACGAAAATCATTTAAGATTACCATACCAATTTATGACAGTTTTTCAGTTAATGGAGAGACTTGGAACTCAAAACATAACCATTCGTATGTGTAATTACATAATAGCACATTATCTCTGACTCACTAGGCCTATTGGGATTAGTAAAATGGTGTAGTTTATTTTGACAAGTTTTATTGATTTGTTGCTATAATGAATTAGGCAAAAATGCTACAATTTACGTAGTAATGAAATGTTGAACTTTCAATAAGCAATATTCAGTTATCGTAACATTTCGATCGTTCCTTGTAGAATATTCACACGATTTAGCGATAATGACACGACATAATGAAACATAAAAGTGGTAATCCTTAAAAATGGATAAAATAAATTATATATATATAATTTATGTTATATATATTATATATAAGGGTTTTCATGTATTTAAAAAATAGGCAAATTGCAATTCAAAAATTAACATAAATTATTCACTGGCTACCAGAAGTGCGTTGTCAGTATTGAGGACTCCGATTAAAGCAAGTAATTGCAATGGACAATGGATGGAAGGTGAAGGCTGACGGTAACACATTATTATCAACAATAACGTTACGGGCGGAATGATATAAATGCAATGTTTTCATGCACTTTCCTTCTCAAAGTGAACGGATAATATTATCAAAACTATAAGAGGTCTAACATTTTAAATAAAATAAATATATGAACTATAATAAATAATGAATAAGTTAAGTTAAATATTTCCACGTAAGTAAAAGTGATGTCTTATAACTTAAAAATTACGTCATTAATAACACTTTCAAGTGCCTAACATCCTAAACCCATAACAATTACACTATTGAGTATACTGAATAAAATATTAATCTGTTATTACTTTCATTGAATTTTATTTAAAATTAAAAGTAGCAAGGAAATAACTTAAGATCAATAGGAGAGATATCCCGATAACCAATAACTTAACATTTCGAATATCTAGCTTCATAGCCTTTACTAACAAAATGCTTTTGAGAATACTAAAGAAAGAAGGTAGGCTGTAAAGGGGTTGAAACATCTTGTATTAGCTCCCTAAATCTGGCCGCTAGGTATGTTACGATTTGTCTTCGTTTTTGCAATAAATATAAAATAAAGAACATTTCCAAGGGCGATAAGAAGAAGAACCGCAAGAGGAAGGAGAGCTACACCATTTACTATTATGTTATAGCCTACTATTTAGTTTATTTTAAAATTAATAAAGCTAGAATTTAACATTAATTCCTTGTTAAATTTATAAATCTAAAGGAAGGCGTGACATAATATATTTACAAACATCTGACTGCATTGCAGTCAAGCTTCTCTTTCTTCAATTTTGAGAAAGAAATAAGCCTACTGAGGCTGTGCTTTCTACAATATTTTTTTCATACTTTACGTATTTCCGTTACATACGCAATTAGCAAGTGACACCCCACAAAACAGATTTTAAAGACTTTACATGTCGAAACAAAAATATGATTTCTCTCCTCTCCTTTAAAAGTAATTTGATATACACACTCCATTGTCCCATGGAAGGAAACTTTTTATACTTCTGCCTAGAGTTATATTCCATAATCTATCAAAAAGTTATGTCATCGTATTACATTGAGATTTACGTAACCACTGTCTTGATTGGTCTATGACGTACAACTTCGGGAACTGCGTCTTTATCTTACCGCACACCTAACAGCTAGTCATCGCCTCACTCCATCGCCACCAAACCTCTGAGAGCAACGAGCAGTAGCTATACTTCGACATGGAAACCTAACGTAATCTCTTTGCAAATTGGCACCGCACGGGATTCATCTACATATGGTAATCCAACGTATAACCCCAACCCCTTCCTTCCACCAACTCCCACCAGTCCGGTCCAACAGTTTACCCCTCGTCTGTACCCTTTATCTTCATTCTCTCATCCTCATTCACTGCTATGTGTGGACGGATAGTGGAAAAGGTTGCCAGACCGAATACTCCCGTCCCAGCGGTAACCATGTTATTATTCGTTTCAAGAACATGTGACCTGATTCCAATTTCTGGGAATGTAAAAAGACTTTTGTGTATTTCAGAATCGAGATAGCGCTATATAGCACTATGCCGCATTTCGCTGGATTCGTCTGCAATGTCTAGTCTCCAGAACACAAAACGCTTTTACACATCTGTGTTACGATTCTGACTTGACGTTCTAGAGTTTGTGTAAAACTGTGCTAAATACACCTGAGCAGAAACAGGTTCAGGTTTAATTTCCTCCAAAGAGAAATGATTTGAAACAGTTGGGTCTATTTACATAGTACAGTAGGCCTACATAACAATAGTTTTTGTGCAATCGCACGAACTGTGTATGATGACTAACAGCAAGTTAATACTTTACACTTAGAATTTACAAGTTTACAAAAGAAACTCTCGAGTAAGTTATTGCTTGTGACCGATGTCTTTACAAAGGCAAAAAACTTGGCAAAAAATCATGTTATCAATACACTTCCTACCTTTTCTGCAGAAATCCTCATTCCATAGCAGGTATAGAAGTATCCTTACGGTTTATCTTGATGCAAACAACACTTAACACTAACAGTACACTAATTACACACGTAATAACACGAATTCACTAGCAATTACTTGCGACCGCAACCCTGTAGCAGGAAGATACAGCTCGATTGCGTTTTACCTTCATGCTATGACTCACGTCACCTACTGCAGAGAAGTGGATTGTCATAGCTATGCACAGGTGTTTGGAAATAAAATACACGATGATTCCGAAACAGTAATACGGCGTACTCAAATGTTACATAAATGTGTTTTATAAAAACTTACAATGTCAGACAATGTCATTGTTTTTTTAGTTCAGCTTTATATGAGCTTCAATAACGAGGCCATACCGCGTATTTATCTTCTTTTAGGTATGTCAGTAGGCCGTCTAACTATGTATGCATCTATCTCTATTTTCGTTGTATTTCAAGTGATATTGAACTTTAATGTTTATGATTCTAGATAAGTATATGAAAACATGTTGGCCATGTAAATGTGGAATTTGTCTTTTCGTCTGGGAAGTCAATAAAAAATAACCTATTCAAATTGGCCGGCCTCGGGATTTGAACTCGCCACTCCTTGACATTATCGTTTAGGTGCCTCGCTGTGGCATGTTTTTCCTAAGCATTCTTCAACCGATAAATTGATTCCCGTTTTCTAATATAGTTGTCAGTATTATTTATTCAGATTATTTACTTCAGAATTCATTACCCTGAATAGATGGTGTTAGGGGGAAAATGTAGTTATTTTTAAAAATTTCCTCTTCTGAATATTATAAAAGTAACCTTAGTTCACTTATGCTTTCAGTGACGATATGGAAAGAACAGGCGAATTTTACAAGTATGTCCTCAAAGAGATCACAGTCGATCTACGCTTTTCCCTCCCTTCGGCCATCGTTTTATAATATAAAAATCGATGGAATGAGATTCTATGTTATGAAACAGGCTTGTCCAACACTTTACACTGTGAATATGCATTCCTATATTCGCGAGATTGGAGAATGCGAATAAAATATGCTAATAAAGGTTTTCACTCTACTAGATTGAATTTTAATTGCTATATGCTGCGAATGAGTTACTTTCAATTGAATCAATATGGACAGATATATCTGAACGTTTGGCGTGAAACACTAGCAACAAGATTTCATACAATTACACTACCATAACACATTAAAAATATCGGGCATACCAGTAGTCTGCTATAGAGAAGAGATGGGATTACCACCTGTCCCTCTGCTTTCTCTCGGAAAATAAGCATAACCAAATTAGACTTAGGTACCGAAATCTTCACTTGGAGGCCCTATGCCTCCAACAGGGGGGGGGGGAGATGTGGTACTACAGGAATGTATAGAGGCCAGCTATTAATTAATTACTCGTGGTAAGGATAATAACTAAGCTGAGGATCGGGTGCATACGTAATCTAACTAAGTCATTTAATGGAATTCAGGGTCTTTTGGTTGGCAACAATTTGTTTGAAACAAATCACGTTTCAAAACAGCTGAACATAGCAGAAACAACTGATGCAAAAAAAAAAAAATTGCGATCTATTCGAAAAGAAATGTATTTATCTTTCGAAGTTAGCTTATGAGAAGAGTCAAATAACGAAAAAAATCCTTCGCTATGATAAAGAATTATCTTAAGAACACCTCATGTTAATTATTACCATTTACCATTCTCTTGGTGGAACAGCATTCCTTCTTTGTTAGTTTACCGTTACTTCAACATGAACGCGGCCTTCATGGCAGTCACCCCTTCAAATGGCAATATAGACTCGTCAGTCTTCCGAGCATCTATATAAGCAGTCTCAATCACGTCTTAAAAAATTAGTAATGTAAGCCGTAATACGTGAGAGTAACGTGGTTTCCCTAGGATCTCTCTGTTTGGAAGTATATAAATAGATATCGTACCCATATTATCTTGCACGCCTCGCACGCCTGTGCATTACGTTCTACTGGACTCGCAGTGAAATGGGCGCTAACCTATTCAACTTAAATAAAACCTTGCATTTGGGAAAAAGCGAAACTAAACCATGTTGGACAACCTATTTTATACACTTAATAACCGGCTGTAAATAATGTATTGAACTAAAAGATGTAGATAGATGCAGAGTAAAGATGTCACGACCGACAAAGCCATCTTGTTTCAACTCACCCCTTCATCATGTTATCAATACACTTCCTGCAGCAATCCTTACTCCATAGCAGGTCTCCTTACGATTTATCTTGAACACTAATAACACTAATATCTTGAACACTAACACTAATAAACACTAACAGTACACTAATTACACACGTAATAATACCAAACCACTAGCAATAACTCGCGACCGCAACCCTGTATCAGGAAGACACAACTCGACTCGATAGCGTTTTGCCTTCATGCTATGAGTCACGTGACCTACCGCAGTGGAGAAGACACAGGTGATCGTCATAACTATGCACAGGTATTTGGAAATAAATCACAAGATTCCGAAACAGTAATACAGAGTATTAAAATGTTACATAATAGCAGGTGTTCGCGGCTTGATCTGAGATTATTTATTCAACTGCTTGATGTTTTATTTAAACAATTTATTAAGTGCCTGAATGGGACAGTATGGGATAGTGTGTCTGACCGTCCGTGTCTCTGTACGCGCCCCGATAACTCCAATACGCTTTATCGGATTTTCATGAATCCTGATATTGAACCAGATCGGTTGACCGATACCGGAGTGAAGATCAATTTAGTGACTATTTTATGGTAATATATTAGAAAGAATTTATCAAATGCGAACCAGTTATCATGACAACATATTTTTTGAGTGTTCATTTATGGCTTTGGAAGTTGCAATACATTTACCTTTGACAAATAACACTATTCCTTCACATACGCGTAATATATTAGAAATAATTTATCAAATGCGAACCAGTTATCATGACAACATATTTTTTGAGTGTTCATTTATGGCTTTGGAAGTTGCAATACATTTACCTTTGACAAATAACACTATTCCTTCACATACGCGTAATATATTAGAAATAATTTATCAAATGCGAACCAGTTATCATGACAACATATTTTTTGAGTGTTCATTTATGGCTTTGGAAGTTGCAATACATTTACCTTTGACAAATAACACTATTCCTTCACATACGCGTATCGTTGTGATTTTCAGTGGTCATTCATGGGAAGTAGCATATAAATACACTAATACAGGCATGAAAATTGTAAAAAAATGGTTCGATTCTAACCTTCTGTCACTAAACGTGGATAAATCAACATTAGTTCCTTTCTCATTAACATCTACTGGTCAGATAGCGCGGAAAAAATGTACAAATTTAAATTTAATAATACATAATTGTAATTTTGATGTGAATTGTAAATGCTTACCACTGAAAGAAACAGCCGTTGTGAAATATTTGGGTATTTTTATTGATCAACACCTTAAATGGTCTCACCATGTTAACTACATCTGTAATAGACTAAGCAGAACAATTCATAAATTTGTCATTTTACGCCACTCTATGCCCATTACTGTTTTACGTTCCGTTTATCTAGCACTTTTCCAGTCCATTATTCAATATGGCATTCTCGCCTGGGGAGGATTAGCGAAAACTACCCTTAAGCCCCTATGCCTTTTACAAAAAAGAATAATAAAAATCTGTCTAAGAAAACACATTGATTACCCAACTAGCCTAATATTTTCGGAATTTAATGTTTTAAGTTTGGACCAAATTTACAAATTTTCTATATTAAAATATTTTCACAAACATCGTATAAAATACTCTTCCAGTGATCATATCTACAAAACTAGACGAAATACTAATTTACTCCTATTAGAACCCAAATGTCTCACATCGGCAGGATTAAAGCATAGTATTAATTTTGGACCGCGCTTCTATAACTCAATTATCAGAAAATATCCTGATCTCTCAGCATACTCCACTGTTAAATTTAATAGATATGTAAAGAATTTTTTGTAATTTTTTAGCTTTTAAGTAATTTTTGTTTCACTCCTTTTATGTATTTATGTTTTATATATATATATATATATTTTTTTTTTTTTTACTTTCTTTTTAGTTAAGCACATTATACACTCTATTTCTTTGTCTCTTTTCTTTCTTCACTTTGATATTTTTGAAACGGCACCCGAGCACGAGCAGTCTTGCTCATTCGGGTGTATTACTAAATTTAATACTTCTTGTGAAGATATAGCCTATATTTCTTTTACTCTTTTTAAATAGTAGTTGTAGTTAATTTTGAATTTTGAAAATTGTTTTATTTTACTTGTATAAATATGTATTTGTATTTGTATTTGCAATTCTATGTAATAGTGATAATAAATAATAAATAAGTAAATAAATAAATAAAAAATAAAAAAACTAGACCGTTAAACTGGGCGAGGTGACCGAGATGGTAACGTCATAGACTCGCATTTTTGAGGTTCCTTGTTCAAATCCCGTATCCGGCCAATTTGACTTTTTAAATTTTTTTGTGAGTGTGCGATTGTTAAGATACCACAAATCTGTATAGTTCTGCTGATGCTGGACGATTTTAATCTGATTTTAAAAGAACTAGACCTTTGTTCTTCCGTAATGAATCAATCTGGAGCTTAACTCGGAAATCAATTTTAAAAAAAGCTTATTTTCTGCTTATCATACTTGCGGTTATAGCTGATTAAACAAAAGCATATAAATTGATCTACTATGTATATAATTGCACATTGTAACTCATTGTGAAATAGAAACGTACATAGACACCACAATGTACAGTCCATTCACTTGTACTTGATCCTTCTAGTTTGATGAATCTGTATTCTCTCACATTATCTTGCACTGGAAAACAGTTTTCAAGTGACTTCTTCCATTCAGATTCTCATGTGCCTGACTCGATAAACAATTTTCTTAGGTAACCAACGGCTTTTGTATAACCATCAGTCTGAATACGGTAGCTTTTATTGTTCTTCCACCTGTTGAACCAGTTTCCAGTACAAGCTTACGGATGAAAACACTGTTTTACCAAATCCGAAGGTCCAAATACCAGTGATCGGACTATAGTCGAGGATCGCGTTAACTAGGTAAAATTCATTTTACTGACAAATTACTTATGGGATTCTCACTATATTGCACAACTTCGGCAATTTCAGTCCTTTATATATTTCAGAGTTCAATACAAGCCCTGCTGACGAATATAGCATCTACTCCTGCCGTGCTTAAACTCAGAATAAACGTAGAACTTACGAATTGAAACTGTGTGTGTGTTCAAACAATTTCCACTTATGATATTACTTCTTTATAGTCTCCATGCTCAAGACTTTCCAATAGTTTTCTAAATTTAGTATTATTTCTCTGCGACTATATTTTACATAGGTCTGTAAGAAAAGTCCACTAATGCCCACGTATTCGATATCTCCTTTTAATATATTTACATGTGGATTATCTGAAACCTATACATAAAAATACATAAGGTAAACATCTCCAAAAAGTTATCCCCACAGAAACAGAGTTTTATTTAACACAGCTCATGGCGTATCAAGCAGAGCCGGGTTCTCAAATATCCATGGGGACTTCCAGATTTCATGGAGCTCGTGGTTCCTGGCTCAAAACCGAAACACCGTTCCTGGCTTCCTACCTATCAATATCACCTTAAAATCTTGTGAAGAGTAGCTGAACGCTAGCATTCACGCCACCATTGCCAAGGATCCTGAGTGGGGACTTCTAAATTTCATGATGTTTAGCAGTAAAGCATCTCATGGCTTATGGATTGCAACGTTTCAGATCGCGATTGAAACTTAAAAGAATAAAAATATCGTCCTTGCAAATATGTGTCCGAAAGCTCTTCGAGGAATTAATGTTCTAAGGGCTTAGATGTGAGAATATTTCACTTAAACTGTAGCAAGGCTGTAAACAGTAACCATTATTCAACTGTTCATGAATTCACATATTTCAGTACGAGCTGCTGACAGAATACAAAAGAACCATTTGTCTTATATTTTATACAATCTTCTCGAGCAGTAGTTTCTATCTGTAGGACTCGGAAGTTGAGAAATAAGAAGCAAAGCTGGTGCAATAAGGAAAATGGAATACGAAGCAAACAGGACCCAGTAGAGTTAGAACATACGGCCTGTCTCGTTGGTTTAATTCGGAAGTTGTCTATGCAGCATTGCTTCTAACACCTGGGTTACTTTACCAAGTATATACGTCAACGACAGAGAATGTTTACGCAACTTAGTCCCCCTGGTCCATTGCCTTACCTATAACTAGAGGTACAAACATGGAATGTACCTTTCCATATAATGAGATCAAACTATTTTAATATAGGCTACGCGCATGAAATGGATTGTAAATTGATAGGCATGAATTTAGCGACATTTGATTGATAGGTAGCTTAATAATTTATCACACGTAATCCCATGAGATATTACGAATTTATTTGATTAAACTAGTAATCTCGATTGAGATTTATCCATTAATAAAATGAAATATATAAAATTATATACCGGTAAACAGTAAATAGTTTCTTACGTGTGTTGTATGAAATGAAAACACCATTATCCCACCTGCCAGATTAAGGCAAATTCACCTTTCCAATGATATTGACATATAAATGTGCCACTTTGAACAATTATTTAAAACCAGAGATATTAAACTAATACAGTAGTGTTTTTTGGAAAATGTTAGGATTTTTATTTAATAGTTATATTTATTACTTATGGAAGTCAAACCATTCCATTAATTTTTTAAAAACGTATTTTAATCGTAGGGCCCACTGATAGTTTTACATGATTATTGCTAATATAACCATACAAATTCAACTCTGAAAGGTTAAAAAAATAGGTTTTAGTTAATGTTCCATACAACATATTCTAAATTTTCATTAACAACCATCTTATTCATTAAGTTACCATATTTGTTAATAATTTTTATTTACGTGTATATAATTATTGCTGTCATTAACTCATAGGCTCATAGGGTCTAGCTATTTTAAAGACTGTAAAGAGGAACTGTAAATTTCATTGCACTATGATATACATATAATGTGTGTTCTAAAAAGGATTCAATAGTAATTCATACGTATCTAACTGATGTATGTGAAAAAATAGACCACATAATGCCCGTTACCAGGGCTGGGAAAATAACAATTTTATCATTAAATGAATTTTAACATTAAGTGAAAATAATGACACAACACAGCTCAGCACGTAAATAAACTCACTTTGTGCAAATAATAACACAACACTGAGGTTCCGAAACAGAATGATGCGCTAATAACGCTACAACTTAGCAACACCAGTGCTAGAGTATGTTTCAAGCAATCTATACCATCACCGCAAGAATACATGTATGCAGTCCATCTCATGACTGTATAGGACTGAATAAATCACAATAAATGGCCTTTATCAAAATGAAAAATGAAATTTTGACCAAACAGACTGTGGTATCAGCATGAAATTTGCCTCCTATTTAATCAATTCTCAGAAAACATGCCTGATTGTTATCTTGGGTATTTATTTAACACGGATCGTATTTCCTTAAAAATAATTACAAGTTTGCATACAGTGCTTCTGTCCGGGATCGAAATACCGGGATATATTATTAATTTTCTCCGCACTTTATCACGATCACTTTTTCTGAAGTACGAATGTACCAAAAGACATGTCACAGAATTGCTTCGTCACAAGCGCAATTAGAAGATACTTTTTCAAATATCGGTAAGTTTGTCCCTCAATTTATCTTTATAATGTCTTCCATTTTCGTGGTTGACGCCATTCGCCAATAAAGAAAACAAGACAACCAGGTAACGAAGTGCATTCATAAAAATGAATTTTTAACCACTGCCTTCTGGTTTCCTACTGTTCCTATTTCCTGCAAGAGTTAAAATGGCGTTAGGCTAAGCCTAATGGTTACAGCACTTTACGCGACTAGACCTATTGTATCGAAATAATGATCAGGGAAAAATTCATTAAGAGCAATGTGGTATTTGGCACTTAATTTTAACCACAAATAAGTAAATAAACTGGTTCGCATGTAGTTAGATCAGTGACCGGCATGATCCGTGCTCCGTTACGTCATACTACAGAGCAGCAACGCTCTTTGCTCGGCAATATCTCCGTACTGAGCAAAGCGCAGCGTGGAGAAATGGATCTCCTGGCCAGTGGCGGTACGACGTCTATGCACTGACAGAGTGCGCTCCGTTTTCGTTGATAGTATGGTAATAGCACAATTACAATACATTTGTACGAAAACAAAAGAGTACAACTGTGATAAATCAATGTAACAGAACAGTTTTGTTTGTAATGAAATTTAATATAGGCCCTACTTACAATAATCTGAAATGCATAATACATCCAGGTGCGGAAGCCTCCGCATACTTAAATGAGGCTCCGAAATTGCTATAAACTACAAATACATAAAACATGAGAATACTTTAAGCAGTACTGCAAAACTTTGTCTATTCGGAAACTGAAAAATGTTAAAGTATACAAAATATACAGAATACACAAAATATACAAACTACACAAAATATACAAATTAAACTATACACCTTTGTGAGAAAAGTAGCCTATAGGCCTATTCAGACTTGTGACACACACCCTTACTTTGTGTCACTATCGTGCCCAAGCTGAAGGCATTGTCGAGATTTTTTCCCCTCTTTTCTCGTCCACTGATTTTGCAATATTTGGCGTCATAGTCTGGCTAACACACAAACGAAAAACATTTTTTAAGTTCTGATCAGATAGGTGATTTCTATGTTGTGGTTTGTAGACCTTCATACACGAAAAGAACTGTTCACATACATAGGCCTACGTCGATCCAAATATACTCAACATTCTATTATTGATCCCATTCTAGTTTGATCCTAGTCAAAACAAAGGGGAGGAGAACTCACAGAGAGTTCGCAGAAAATTCGCATCATGTGACAAAACGTGATTGGTTAATGTCATTAGCATGCGCCATTACCAGAGCGTGGCTAACGAGTGTTCGTAAGTTCATGCAATAATAATATCAATATTTACACGTGAAATAACAAACTCTCACTGGCATCGTCATCATTAGAGTATATCAATTAGCAAACAAAACATAAAGGATTCATTGTTCACGACGACCCTGCGGATGAGTTGTACTGAGAATAAACAAACTAGCATTAAACATGGTGAACACGTGCGTTCTCACGTGCGGGCTATGACAGCCACGCCTCTTTGTTTTGAACAGGATCGTTCTTAAATGGAATCTTGCCTGGGGAAATCTTCTATAAAATATAGATAAATCCTTTTTGTTTTGAAATCGGTCTTGCATTTTAATATCACTTTGCAAATCAATGACTTCTAGTTGCAATGACGTTGAAACACTGTCAATATCCACAGAAAATGGTGTCGCAAACATGCAAATATCGGATTGGAGGTTTGCAAAATCTTGAAATCGGCAATCAAATTCCTGATCCAGTTCTTCTAATATTTGCACATAATTATTTAGGTCTGCAATTCGATGACATACTGTAGACAACTTTGGAAAATGTGACGTGTCTCCGAGAGTGAGGTGACGTTTTCATAAGTCTAGTTTTACTTTGAATGCACTAAATTTACCATACAATTCTACTGCTGCAGTGCACGCCACTGCGCTGATGCGTATTAACAGCAATACAACTCAACTGCTCTCTCTCCGAAGCTCTTGCGAGATGACTGGCTCTTACGTCACAACTGCAGCATCTGCCGGACACTGAGTTAGATGAAGAGAGCCGTCATTATTAAAGTCCGGATGAACGTCAAGCTCACTGAAAAACGAAGTACGGTCACTTCCTCTTGATGTTTCTCCGTTTCTCCGTGCAAAACGTTTTTCTCCCGTACACGAAAAACAGGTAACCAGTCAGTTAAAATATAAGGTAAACTGCTCAATTGCATATGATACATTAATTTCCCAAAGTGATGGTTAACTTCAATATCCCTAAAAGTTTCTGAATTCCGCTAGTGTTCCGCACACAAGAATGGGGCATCCTCCATTAGTTTATATATTCCTTTTGGGCGAGTTAATGAAGTTATTATATCAATTCTCGTTTACACTGAAATCTGGGGTTTATTTAAATGATGAATTAAAATGAGGTGGTGATACAATTGGATTTTGCTATGTGATGTAATTCTACGCTGTTTTATCACCTCCTTTTAATTGCTTTTTATTGCCTTATTATTTGGTAGCAATATGCTGTATGTGGCAATTCTAACTGTTCTGCTCATGAGAGGAGTGTCTGAAAATAGGGGAAATGCATTCATACAAATGAGCTGTATGTCTCTCCTTTCCATTTTGTTAATCTCTCTCTCTCACACACACACACACACACATACACACACACACGCACGCACATACAATGAACATACACATCCAGCCACACAAACAAAAGTCGATAAAATAAATACGAACATTGCGATTAATCCGAAATGCGAACCTGAAAATTGGATACAAGTTCCCTAGTCCACAAAGCAATGTCATCAAATTCTGGTTCCCACTCGTATTATTTAGTCTCACTCGCTTGGTTGTCTGTTAGCCCTGGATATGCAAAATACGACATGTTAGATTAAAAAACCACACCATGGCGTAGGTCACGCTGTTCACTCATGACATCTGAATGGTGCTATAAATTCATTTCGTCCAATCAGTTTGATCTCGTGAGCGTGTTATTATTATTACTTTATATTATTATGATTCTTATTACTTGTTGTTCAAGTCAGATATGCAATAAATACAATACAACTGCAGTTATGCATAACATATAAATAAATAGTGTTATTTAAAGTAGGTAATGTGTATATTGAGATGAATTTTTAAATTAATATAAGCAATCATCAAGTTCAGTCATCAGTGGGCGCTAAACTTAGGATTGAAAAGAAAAAACATAATTAGAATAAGTTGGTACTTAATATTTTCACGACATACCTTGAGTAACAACTGCCATTCTCAAACGAAGCACTGATTAATGTATTATACTGTAGACTACATGATGACTAGAATATACGACTTATCCGATCCAGGCCTAGTATCTGATTATCTCATCTTGAACTCTCCTGTTGAGTGACTGCCATCTGACCTCCATCTGACTGGTATCTGACGTATTTTCATAACGCATAACTATTTTAAGCAAACTCATTCCACCCGATAGGCAAGGGAAAGGGAGGGGAAATTCGAATACCAAAATAATAGAAAGAAAGAAGATGGTGGCATCGTCAAGGCGTCGCACTGTAAATTTACAGACATGGGCCTGTGACATTTATGTACACATAAATTCCAACGACCTGAGCAGACATCGAATTAGCGATCTTGGGCACAGAAAGCCAGCGCTATACTCATTACAAAGGCCCGGATTTATAATTAGGCTATCAATCTACATGGGTAGGCGAGAACTTGAAAGATGTTACAATCTGAAGGGGTGTGATGGAACATTTACCTTGTTAGCTTCCTGGACGACACAATTGTGTACAATTTTAACAAGAAAGAAAATGTTTTCATCTAACATAAACTAATGAATATCTGATGAATAAGTGGAGAAAGGTAATATTCTATCAGCATCTTCATATGCCTTATCTGTTAGATTTCATGAGACTGTATTCGATAAAGGTAGGGGAAAAAAAGAGACCAAAACTAAAGAAAAGGGAATTTTGAGCAGAAACAGGAGCATCAAAATAAGAGAGTAGAGGATATTTCATCAATTATTCATCAAGTGGCTTCCCTGCGGAATAAAACAGGAGGGCTACAAGAATGAGAGGGGGCGAAAGAAAGTAAAGGAAAGGGGAAGATGTTCGTGATATCATATCAATTATTGAGCTCACAGTTTGTGGTGTAGGAAGCGTTCAGATTTACTGGGATAAAGGCTAACAATAATGGAAAACAAACAATGCTAAAAATACGGGATCTGAGACATAAGACACCTACTACTTTTAAAAAATGTACAGTGATTCGTCTCACGTAATAAGAAAAGTGTTTTATACTACATTATAACTAGACTTCGGATTTTAGGTAAATACCTATTTTAATCCTTAAGTGATATATGGACGAAAACTTGTATATGCATGTTTCATAAGTGACTATGCCTGAAACTGATACTTTTATAGGACCTAAAACAGCCTATTTTTACGTTAGAGCCCAATATTGCCTTTTTGTTTGTTTTTCCTCTAAAGTTCAAAATAAGTTTTTTTTTTAAATAAATTCTAGCATTTATTTTCAGTTCGTACTAAATTTTTAGCTCGGAATGTGCAGTACATGACACATTTATGACGTGGTTAAATAGTAAGGAATGTTTCGTCTTCAGTAGAAAAATTCCTTGGAATTCCCAAGAAAATGTAGTGTTTTTCTCCCGATTCCCACATCCAGTAATAAATAATAATAATAATAATGATAATAATAATAATAATAATAATAATAATAATAATAATAATAAACGTAGTTCTCTGAATCACTCAGGGGTACAAGGGGTTGAATATGCTGGCGTGCGTAGCTTCTGGGCGCAGGGATTAGGTTTTCACTGTTGTGGTTGTAATACAGGTCCTAGTAATAGGTCTATATAATTCTGCGTACCATAGGCCTATATCTGCGTTTTATCATGATTATTGTTTAATGACTTCAACAAATATAATATTCTGCATTGCAATTGAGATATTTCAGAAAATTGGCAACTTAACGATTTTATAAGAGACTATTTTACGATTTTTAGAACCTATTTTCCAATATTTAGAGCCTATTTTAGGTACCTAAAACAGCATTTTTAGCGACCTAAAAGTCCGAAGTCTAATTATAACCGAATATGAAAATCTGAATATATTATATATTTTCTTTACTTTCTAATCATAACTTATGAGTACCACATTCATAAAACCAGAAATGCGTAAGCAGTCAGTTAAAAAAAAATCTTCTAGGGGATTCGTCATGACTGTAAATTGTCCTTAATTTCGGTATTAGGAGGCATAGGCGTAACCAGGCCGACCATATGGAGGGGGTTATAAAATCCGCGGGGTCCTCCCCGGAAAATTTTAAAAATTAAGATGCCCAATAACTAGTTTTAAGCTTCCGGGGTTCCTCCCCGGAAATTTTTAAAAATTAAGATGCACAATAACGAGTTTAAAGCTTCCCACGCTTTATACTCGTATTAAGTAATTTATAAGCAGACTTTAAAAAATTGTACAATTTTCCTTTTTTTAATCAATGGGGGGGGGGTTCAAACCCTTCAAACCCCCAAACGCCCCCCTCGTTACGCCTCTGTTAGGAGGTCCTAATTTGTTTAGAAGTATATCTGATTTGTGGAATTTTAGTTCTTTAACACTGGCCGTGTGAAGGTTAAGCTGGAAGGGTAGAGCAAGATTGGCAATTCAATTCCGTAGGCGGAATTTGAAGTACACCTTCGGCTCTCCGTGCCAGGCCAGGCGGCTTCCTTTCATTAGGAGAAAAAGTTTGCCAACAGCTCAACCCATATTCTTTATTTTTACCGCACCAATCAGCTAGTTACCCCAGCCAATCAAAATCTTAGAATGTCCTGTTACGATTTTGACAGCTACTCGTCAACTCCGTGTGGAGTGAAATGCGCGGTTGCAAGATCAAGTTACAATAAACAATAACACGTGTGAATTGATTAAAGCGAAGGAAGAATTGAGGTCAGTGATAAAAATGAACAGACATGTTTAAAAAAATGCACTTTCCCAAAGCCAATTTAAAAAAAATAAAAAATCTATAGCGATGTATAATCTCCCTTAAAGATGGATATACATTTGACTTCATATTATCCTGGAAGTGTTCAACATTTAATGATAGAATGGACATTGTTATCCTTCACACTAAGGCTGATGTTGCTCAAACAATGAGCTATAATAATCTGGCAACTGTAGTACAGAAGGATTGGGATATTCCCAGTTGTAAACTTAGTATCAAAATTAACATTGTAAACAAACAAACTTGAGAGAATAAGCACTGGGTCTTAATTTAGATGTCGGGCTCCGTGACATTATGCTATCCATTTACGCAACTTCATCCTCCCCAGGGACGTCTTTCTCAAAGCATAGTCTCTATTAAACTTCGACACAAAGTACAGTACTATTCCGCAAGATGCCTACTAGATCTACTATTAATATAGAACTATCATTGCTATAACGATGACGATAGGTACAATGATCAGATTTCAATGTAACCACTGTATTTAGTAACATAATAATAATAACAATAATAACAATAATAATAATAATAATAATAATGATGAAAACAAAAATCTACCATTTCATATGTACGAAATCATTTACCATAAGGATCTTCCGACTTTGTTCTGCGCCGTTATTTCATATAGATATCTGTTTGCACCCCCGTGGAGACTGGAACTCGATCTGCGGTAGATCTACGTAAAACGGTAGTGAAGAAGCTAGATTTTCTCAAAATACTACATTGCTTCTTCGTAAGTGTAAAAAAGTTAATAGATCTTCAATGCCTGTGTTTAATGTAAGAACTGGAGCCATGGAGTTTGCTGTTTGCACTAGAAAGTCGTAACAAAAAAACCTGTTTGAGTTTGCGTTACATGTCGTTGGGTATATTCACTCTCAAATACATTGTTACATCAGGTTGTGTTGTATAATCCCATATATATATATATATATATATATATATATATATATATATATACACACAATTATATATTACAATCTATTATTTAAGTGCGATGTACAAGCCCTGAAGAATTTTGATTGACTCAAGAGGACAGCCAATCAGCGGCCGAGCCGCCACAAACATTAGTATTCGTAACTATGGTAAACAAGGCAAGCTCAGATGTATCAGTTTCTGTCAGTAGAAATAATAGACGAAGTTACTTACTAAAGAATAGGCTTTCATTTCCAAAAGTTCTAACCTGCTGGTACTTTACATAACTTCATTTTGTCCACTTGACAGCATATAAACATTGATTAGTACTAATTATAATAGATTTAGATTAGATTAATGAGAGGTAGTGTAAGCCCTTCGACTTCTCAACACTGCGACCTTAAAAGTTTACCCTATTCTAGCAGTCACCACTTTATTTTAAGGCTTTTTAATGTAGCCTATAATTTTCCTCGGCGATGCCCAGTCCTAAACCCGGGGAGTTTTCGTTACAGGAAGCCCACAACCCGGCCAGGAATCGAACCCGGACCGCCAGGGTGGAAGGCAAGTACGCTACCTATACCCCCATGGCGGCGGACTTAAAAATAACCTTTCAAATTATCGATCGCTTTGATATTGTTAGCCCGCCTTGATTGATTCATTTCTTTATAACGATGTCAGTGAAATAAACATAAATGAAAGCCGTTGAATATTTAAACCATGTACATACTATTGATATAATATTGTGCATTCTATCGAAATATATGGCCATCGATATCTGCGTTATATGTTAGTGTATTTTTCAGTTTAAACGCTCCTGACAGAATGTTTTCAAATTTAAATTATTTAGATTTTTAGCGTTGGCGTGCTGGACTTTTATTTAGCAGGAATTCTTTTACATATCGATGTTATCTATACATGGAACCATCGCATTACGCAAACCCAAATGACCTCGACCTGAGTTCAGTTCGAACTCACAGACGTAGAAACAGAAACTGCTCCATTCAGGCCAAGAACAACAAATGTTCAAACATGGGACGACACCATTAGCGTACAATGTTTCCGCACTATCTGGTAGCGTTAGAAAAATCATTATGCTGTTATTATGTTATTATTAAGGTCTGGAAGTTAATGCTCTATTAGAAGAAGAAATGTGCATGCAAATGTCCTCTTAAAATGTAAAATTTGTTCAGGAACCAAAGAAGTATGCTCTATCACTTAAGCAGTTTTAATACTTCATGTTCTCTTGTTAGCTGAATTACAATATATTACATTATATATTAGAAAAAAATAGAAGCTGTATAAACTACGTTACAAAACCTTTTTAAAAACAAGGTCAATTCAATAACTTTTAGTAAATTGAAAACTGATGAAGTGAAACGTCCCTTTAAAATTATTCAATCAGCTACGAAAACATTAGGCTATATATTAATTATTATAGAGTTAATTCTTAAAATATTCACTTAGCCAAATACGAAATAAATAATTAAATTAACAGGGCTAAGCAAAATATTTAAAATCTGTCAGAAATCCGCCATAAAAAATGTGAAGAATTAACAAAATGTTCACAAACATTTTAATATTAAGCAAATATGATGCATTATAGCAAAACTAACAAATTATGCAACAATTTTCAAAATGAAACGATGAATTTTCTGTTATTTCTTTCATGTCTTGGGCACATTTTAACATTAACTTGTGTCATGCATTATTAAAAAATATTATTTTCACATTATCATCATATTTATTTTATTACTATAACATCTTCTTTGACAAAGAAAGTTCCTGCAGCAGAAAGTAACATGTCCTACCTGTAACTCATTTAATAAAGTAGTGTTTGCGATATTACTTCATGCTTGCACATTTGGTTTCAGATTACTTTATCAGTCTCACAACCATATTATGTGGTTTTGAAGACCGCTGATCTCAACTCAACTTCCGAAGCACAGATGGGTAAATGAACTACGTTTCTTTACTTTCTCTTCCTCTTGTATTCATGTTTGCTATGTGTGATCGGCTATTTTAATTTTTTTTATATCCTAAATAACAGTAAAATGAATATAACTTATTACATCACCTAGTATATCGACACAAATTATCGACGGTTCTGTTATCAAAGTTAATTAGATAAAACACCAATAATAAGAAGTTATATAAACAGTGGAGTATACTGATAGAAATTCTGAATGATAAAAACACTTTATTCTCCACTTACATTACTTTTAATGTAAGTTAATTAGATGACTGTTAAAACATCTTACATGCGCAGTACAACAAATCCTCACAAAATTGAGGCTTGTTCATTGGAACAAACTTATTGTTTTCTTGGTCCTTGGGGGAACGGCCGGTTGATGAGAATATATACACCCATGCCTGGCAATCCTGGGGCTCGAGGTGTTTCAAGTTTCTACTCTAGTTGTAGAATTGAACAGAGAATTGTAGAATCGATGAAGAGTTTGAAAAGACGAACCTAAAGCGAGTGTAACTTAACACATGTGTATTGCATACACTTTTTTCTACAATAGCGATTTAATGGGTAGTATGTTACTTATGGTAACATAATTAATCGCTTCAGCTGTTGTCAAGTTACAATGATATAAACTTTAAAAAGTAGTATTATTTTAATCTTGGTGGCGATCGGTAGGCCTACGTCGATTACTTCTGCGCAGGCGAATTCCATAAAAGATAGAAATGTTGAAGGCCTTGCACCATACTTAGTTGCCTGATAGATTATCGTAAATCAATATTGAGAAATACAAGGGAAGTAAATATAGGTACCGGTAAGACTAATTTTTTTTTAATTCAACTAGGTAGTATGATTATATTTAATAGATATGTATATGTAAGTTAGAGGTTTTGATATACAGACGCAAAGGCCTATGCTCTGTAAGTGGGGAAACAGACGCAGGTAGTTTGGATTACTGCCATTGGATGAGGGAAAGTATAGTAGCATGACCGGAAAATGGACGAAAAAAAACACTGTCGTAAAAGAAATGTATGGTAACATCTTTATTTTTCAGAAACCTAAAAATTTTCATATTGGACACCGACAACAAAATTTCTGCCCGTGATCTTAGTTATGAAATTGAAACTCGTAGGCCTACAATCAGACATAGGGAAATTCAGTGAGGAACACTTCTTGTATAGGTCATTATGAGGAGCGGTCATGAGGTCTCATTAACCTGATTGCACGACATGCATTAATGTGATCTCTTGAGACCCCGGACAACATAGAATCGTCATTACGCTATACAGGATCCCTTTACAACACGGCTCCTATGTAAGGGCGCGGGAGAATTGCCTTGCTCTGATTTGAGCTTGTCTACCCGCATGCTACAGTGGTCCCTTCAGGGTTTATGATATTCGTAAGCAGGCAATTACACTTTATAGGTATAAGTAATAGTCGAGGAACGGTTAATCATTAAACCTACGACTTCTAATTAAACATCATCTTCATACTGCCTTTATTGTGAAAGACCTACTGTATATACTATGGAAGAATATTATTGTAGATTAGTCTACTGATAAATTAGGAAATTGGAAAGATGCACCAAATTCTTCATTAACAAGCATTTATTCAAGTTTTTTCTTGTTAATATTACAGGCCGCATGGCAACAGAAGACTACTGTAAATGTATAGCCGTCGCCGATCTTCGTGCTGTATCCCCGGAATTACCTAACCTTAATAAAAAATTTGGTTTTCATATCATTTTCGGTTCTCGAGCTGGGCTGTTCATATGCTCACGGACACACACAAACACACACAAAAAGAACTGTTTCTGAAAATAGTATTTTTGAATTCAACTGACCTCCAAATGTTTATTTATGTTAAAAGTTCAACTTAGAATTTCGGGGTCAAATACTTCCTCTACCTACAGTACCTATAGAAGAAGTAATAAATGAACTAAGTTAAAAATAATACATAATCTGCGATTCTGTTCAAACAATAACCAGCCCTATATACTCTATGCTATATTGACAGCGCCTATTCAGCAAATGATACTAAGGTCTTAAGATGACTGCTACTGCATTATGAAAGGCGTAAGAAAATATTTTGCATATCAACACAAATACGCACAGCAGAGTACAAACAGTATATTACAACCACCGCCGTCTCGAGAATTACACGATTAATACAGCTTAGAAGGCAGTGATTACAACACAAAATACTGAAAGAACTTATGCGAATCGTCATGGAAACGAACTGGAAAATCTTGATCAGTTCAAACACTGAGGAAGTTTGCTGACGAATGACGTCTATTACATTAAGGAAATAAGATCACGAATTGACAGGCCGAGATGGCATTTATAAAACAGGGATAACTGTTGATTAGCAATTTGAGAAAGAAATTCATCATGTCTACGTCCGGAGCATTGCTTTATACGGTTCGGAAACATGGAGACCCAGAAACATGGAGAAGTACCTGGAGAGTTTTGAAATGTGGTGATGGAGAAGAATGGATATCATAAAATGAACAGAGAAGTGTCAAATGAAGAAGTACTGAAAAAGGCGAACGAGAATAGACCAATCCTGAACCAAAACTGAAACAGGTGTAAGGCACAGATCTAATCGGCCGTAGAGTGTATACTAGCTTCATTAAAAGAACCCAAAATTATTTTTACTAAATAATAAATTATTTAATGGAAACACATAATATTATTACAAATGCATAAGATACTCCATTACTTGTGATACCAAGAGTTACAATATAGAATATTGTATTTAATTTTAACATGTGAAAATAATAAGGATTATAAGAAATATAAACATATGTAAACATATGGCCACAAGCAGTAGCATACTCGGGGGTTTCTAATGCAAAATTGTACATTTTAAAATGTAAAGTTAAATGTAAAACCCAAGCGATGTCCCTACTGAATTCGCAAATATGAACATATACGTCACAGAGGTTTATTATTAGTATGAGTTTATAAGGCTCTTGTTCTGAAATTAAATATTGCTTTTTGCAGTTATTTGATGGAGCAAGCTTCCTAGCACCTCAAACCTAGAAATATCAATCTGTTAAACATTAAATAGTCCGCCAATTTCGTTTATTCATTAAATAGTTCATGTCCGAAGTCGTTTAAGCAATTATTCAACTATTAAAGATTAATTAATAAAATTAGGTCAATGGTTTTTTTAACCCCAAAGATCTGAAAACTCTAAACATAATTTCAAGATAAAAACATAATACTTCCTATACTGCCTATGATAAGGTTAAGGTAGAAAAAGTAAAAATTAATATATGGAGGAAGCTACATTGTTCTAAAGCAACGTACTTGCTTCCTCTACACTACCATAAAAGGTAGTCGAAATTACTATCCAAGCAAATTTCCAGAATTACAGAGCTGGACAAACCGGAGATAAGATCTTAAACGAGATGGGCTGCTTCTTTCTAAATGCGCTCAGGTTGGT
Source organism: Ectobius pallidus (assembly GCA_964059195.1). Lineage (NCBI taxonomy): Eukaryota > Metazoa > Arthropoda > Insecta > Blattodea > Ectobiidae > Ectobius > Ectobius pallidus. Next base: position 92,381,337 of record CAXKWD010000009.1, read on the forward strand.
TAAACCCATGAGAGATGTTTATCTATTAATGTGGCTGGGAAAATGCAGGACATTTTATCCTCCCCAGAGCCTGATTATACTATGCTAGCCTTTTCTTCGGAAGGAGACACATCGCAATTTTTAGTGTTTTTCAGGCAACGTCAAAGCAATTCCACGACTAACGTTTTACATTCACGGAGATTAAAGGATAATCACGTACCCTAAACATAAGGAAACAAATTAGGTTCTAACAACATATGAAAAGTTTTGAGGTCTGTAGGCTATAACATAAAAAGTGTAATCTTCAAGAGAAAAGTGGGGAAAAACAGAAACAGTCTACTTTAATGGTACATATCTATGATTATTAAATCACAGAATGGTACTTTGGGATGCGTCCAATCCTCTCACGCAGCGAGCCCGGGTTCGATTCCTGGCCGGGACAAGTTACCTAGGTGAGGTTTTTTCCGGGGTTTTCCCTCACCTATGAGACAAATGTCAGATAACTTTAGGCCCTTGTGGTCCCCGGATATCGTCTGGCCGTCATTATCATCTTCATCCTCATCCTCGCCTTGTTTTGAGTGAGTGTGTGTGTGAATGGTGTGTATCGTCCTATGTGTTCGTGTTGTCTCGGAGGTGGCCCCGGCATTGGGCTGATCACTCATCCGGGGAGGCCCTCCATGTACTTGTCTGGTCAAAAAAGTATGTATGTGATCCAAAGGTAATCCCTCTCCCGACAGGTCGCGGCCCTGTAAGGCCCGGGCGGCTTGGGTCGCTTAAATCCTAAAAAAAAGGGAGAGGTAAAACTACGAAAAAGAAAGAAAGAAAGAAAGAAAGAATGGTACTTTCTAAGATCGTATGATGGACGGGAAAAATGTCCGTCTGTCTGTCTGCCCGTGTGTCTATAGGCTACGCGGGATACCTCGAATATTCCTTATCAGATATAAATGAATATACCAAGTTTCATGAAATTCCAATAAATCGTATTTGAGTTATCGCACGTATAGGCCGAGAGACAGATGGACAGACATTTTCCCGTCCACCACACAATCTCATAAAGTACCATAAAATACCATTCTTTCTCAGTCTGAGTATGTACCAACGAGTACGCTATATCAGAAGTCGGTAAAAAATCCTATAAGTTATTCACATCTGCAGGCTTTGTATTAGTTGAGAAATATGGATGTTTATCATAGGCCCTAAGAATGAGAAAGGATACAAAATGGGATGGAATATTTTTAGTTCTATATGCGGAGTAAATTATTATGTCCTAGGTTTCTGGGAAGAAAAATATGAAAGCGATATTGAATTTCTTTTTTATTTCAGCGCCGAAACGGTTATATGGTAACATGAGAGTGAGAAACTAAATAGTAAAAAAATAGAATTATTTTATGTTATCAGAATTTCTGTTTCTTCCCTCCCAGGCACGGTGTGTAGAAGCAATGGGGTGAAAATTCCTCACTCCTCTATGACGCATAAAAAACCGTATCAATCTTTTTCTGAGGGAATAGCTTGAGTGTAATAAGTCGTTCTTTTTCATTTCATATCCTGCATACCAACAGTTTGAAAATCGAAAGTCCGTAAGTTAATTTCGAATTACAAAATATATTAAAGTAAATATGAAGAATGAAATAAAATTTAACATTTAGGAATTGAACAGCCGGCACAATAAATACTTAATTTATGTCACCAATGAATGTTATACAAATTATTGTGTAAAATGCTCAATGAGTCATAAATAATTTGCAGTCCAATGCTTTCCAATTTGTCCAGTTGCAATCCAAACTGCCGAAAAATATTGTTAGTAGATGTTGTGATCACTTTGCTACTAATACTATCGATCTTATTACTATACTTTTATGATAATATTTTTATTCATACAGTATATATTTATATTATTTTTATTAACTTATAAATTTTCCTCTTCAAATGTTATTCAATTAATCGTATAACCAAACGTAGAAATATGTTAATGACACTTGTGTATTTGGTTCAATTGAACAGAGGGTTTCAGGCCTAACTTTTCTAAATACAATAAATCATTACTATTGTTATTGTCATTACGTTATCGTTATCCTCAATTATTTGTTACGTGGTCCTATACTAGAAAATTGTACTCATAACTACCATTACAACGGCCACATAAGGACAATTCTTTCCGCTTTGAACAATTTTAGAAACCCCGGAATCATTATTTGGTAATCAACTGTGCAAATTGAATGTAGAGGCACACAGAGAGACGGAAAACTAGTTGTAATATGAGCTTTGTGGAGAACATGATATTATCAAGCTCGAGTTTTGAACATTGGAATATAATTTCTGTAACGGCCAGAACAATCCCAGTGTAACAAAGATAATCGTTCGCATCTGCATGCAAATAAACGTTCGCAATAACGTTAGCGAAAGCCAGTGAGTGGACATCATATGAAGAGCCAGGTAAAGTATTTACCGCAATGTACCTTTTATGTAATGACAGCTCTGCGTTGCAATGTGACAAATAGTACTTCAAACATTCTGAACTGTTTAAGGGAAGGTAAATACTGGAATTTAAAGGATCAAATTATTTAATTGCATAATGTAACGACGAGCTGATCATTTAAACAATAAATTGGCAGGCGAAGTTGGCGTACTACCACAGTATAGTATAACAGTAGCGAAGCTCTAATGAAAGGAAAATGCATCCTTTTGACAGATCGGTGCGACACTAGCACCCCAAGCGGCCAGCAAGATGGAACTAGCAAACAGCCATTTCCAGCATTGGAAAGATACGAATATATGGCTGTATTTATTTTTATTTTTAAAATTACTAGAACGTGATTGTTACCGGAAAGGCATACTGGTGTACTCATCAAGTCATAGACTTTGTGGGAATATAAAGAAGTTGTAGTTTCAAGATCGATGACATTGAATATCTTATAAAGTATCAGACCGGTTTCCGTCCATCATATAAGCTACATCCCTACGACAAATCTTCAAGAATTTAATTGACCTACTACTAACATATACTGTACTTACACTGAAAATTCTGAAAAATAGGAAAACTTAATAATTTCAGTAAGCATTTAGTAGTACTAGTTCAGAAATTAGGGGGGAAAGTAAAGTTCTATAGGCATATAGCCCGATATGGTCAGTATCAGATGCAATAGCAAAACACTTTTGTCTTTTTCTTGATTTTGTTAAACACGATAAATTATTAAAAAGTAAAGGATTAAACACGTTATCTTTATTCTCGACAGTTTAATTTTGTTAAATTCAATTATATAGGCCTAACATAACCTCGTGTTAAAACATTTTCAAAATTAGTAGGGTCAGGTGGGGTATTTGTAAATAGGCCTATATATTTAGAAACCTTTGCTTCGTTAGGATTTTCTTCTTTCTTTCTTTTTCGTAGTTTTACCTCTCCCTTTTTGGATTTAAGCGACCCAAGCCGCCCGGGCCTTGTTAGGATTTTCATTTATTTTATTTATCCAACATGGCATCAGTTCATTTCATGACTGACCACAGGGGTCCTGAATACGGGTACTGTATGCCTCAGTATTACAATATTAACAATATACAATATAAATAGCATAAGAATGCAACTAGGATTTACTGATTTAAGCGTCTTAACTCAGCTGGAGGAGTATTAATAATCTTCTATTTAAGTGGAATACAAGTGCCTGTGTAGGATACAAAGCGAGTCCTTTATTATCCCCACAAGTATGGTACGCACAAGTTCCATGGATATTCCTAGGGAGAGAAGATAATTCCATGTGAATTTCGGTAAAGTGCCTCTGCTACCAAACAAAAGACCAGTCACTGACCAATGACTCAACTCGATGCCATAACGTTGAGCAAGGTCTGGAAGACATGGTTCGTAAATTGATTTCTTCTCTTCGTCAACTGCAGAAGCCTGGTTCACGTCAATTTCAAATCTTATGGTAGGATCTAATACCAAAGCTTTTCCATTTCGATTATTTATGGCTATAATGTTGAACCATTTGTCGAGATACAATGAACCTCCTCATAGACATTCCATTTCATCTGTTTTAGAAAAGTTGCTAGAGTAGTTCTCACTTTGTGATGCCTTGTAGTGATAAGAAGTTCGTTTTTGGGGCAGGATCCCAGTACATGTCCTAATGTTTTTATCTCGATGCAATTAGGATAACGACAGCGGGTTGTACTAGACCTGCCAGGCACAACACGAACTGCATTGATGTTGCATGACATTTTTAAGGCATTCGTCCATTCTGAGGATGACAATCCATTTCTCTCGCTTACCCAGGAGTTAGCCTTAGGAACGTCTGCATAGAGTCTGACCCCTTTGCCTCGAAGAGTAAGAGTAATTGTATATAGCATTTACAAGCCATTTTCTGCTTGTGCCATTATTAAAAATAAATAATGCCACGAATTTTCTCCTCATAGAAAAATGCCTGTATTATGATAACTCAAAGTAAATCTGTAATGTATTTAGTTTGAAAGCGCGCTCTTGTAGTCCCTGAGAGACTGATGCCTGTTCATAGCGAGCTACCCCTTGTCTTCTCCTTCCCCCCTTGTCTTTATGTGCCGCTATCTCACTCTCTCAGTTGCACTTCTCGCTCGCACAGTTTCAGTTCAGCTGTGGTATAGATCTAAGCGGCAGTGAAATCTCTTCTAGCTGCGAGCAAGATGCTTTGTCATTACAGTAATGTTTTTCATTTGTTATAAACGACAGTAATTGTGGTGTGATTAAAGAAACTTCTACGCATGTCAAGGAAACAATAGAAGATCGATTGCAGATCCTATATAACAGTATGTAATCCCGCCACTCGTCCTCTTTCTTGAATAGGCTGTTGGCCAAGAATGGTCGCTCTAAACAATGGCTGCCGAAAGGCAGAGGAGAAATCTATGGCCGTCCAGGCTTCAGCTTTCCAGTTGTAGGGTGAGTGTTTATCAAGTAACATCTTGTGTATTTATTGTTTATCCGTGTTTCTTTTCTGGCGTTAAGAAAATATTTTGGCAACGCTATGTTCTGAAACATGTTTGATTTTCAAGGCCTCATGGCTTAAATCGTTTCATTAATATGAACTTGTAACTTTAAAAATGGATATAGTTTAATTTTGGTTTTTGATTTCAAATTAATGATTTAATTTGGGAGTTCCTTATTGGAATTTTAAGTTGGTAATTAATTTCAGTTGAGGATTTTTATTATTTTATGTAAATCTTAACTTCTTTCATCTGCAACTGGAACATTTTAGTTCGTAGGCAAAATTTTAACAGCTTCAAGAAAGAGGGCTTTCCTCGTTGGGCCCCCGAGGAAAGGGAACATTTATTATTTGTAAGTATGTGAGGCCCAAAAGAACAGGTTAGTGTCATTTAAATATTTATGTATATTTAAAATAATTATGAAGGAAATACAATCTAACCAAATATGAAGATTTATGAATTTGACTTCTAGATTGTATTCCCTTAACTATCTTGTGTAGTTTTAAATTTCTAATTTAATTTTGAAGGGTTTTTAAAATATTATTTGTTTAGTTTGATCATCTCCTTCAAAATAAATTATAAAGATTGATGTGAAGGATTTCTTGTCTGGATTTTAAAAAAGGAACTTGTAATATTTTAGGTCTGGTGATTTTGCCCAACTTGTTTTACTAATGTTGTAAAATTCAATCAATACTATGTGAAGGATTTAGCACGTATTCATTATAAATATTGATATTTTAATAGGATCAAAATATGAATCAAATTTGACATGAAATGTTTAATTAATACCAAGAATATGCATGTGCAATGAAAACTTACATTATTAATAAGAGCGTGTATTAAATGCATGGCAAGTATATTGTGTATAGCATAAATTTATTGTTTTTTTAAGAGAACTTTCTTAAAAGAATTCATAGGAAATTGTAATTTAAAATTTAGGGAAATCAAACTACGTTGATAAATCATCTTAATGAAGTGCATGTCCAGTTTTAATTCTTATTGTAAAATAATAGTTTAATATATATATTTTTAGAAAACTTAAAATATTTCTTTGTAGTGTTTCCACTTATTCGAAAAGGCTAGAAAGCACTCTAGGCTATTCGAAATATTTTGCTTTGTACCATCCCCAGTGCATTTATTCGTTTCCAGAGCCTCTGGTGCCCAGCGATAACCTTCCACAATCCTTACCCTATTGTTGCGCTGTGGAGGGTGGTGCAAAGTTAGTGATAGCTTTCGAGCGTGGTTGTTAACCAAATTGGTTAGCCCACGATAGTAAATTTTACAAAATAGTGAAGAAATAATTTTTTTTAAGTGGAAACATCAAAATGAAATATTTAAATTTTATTTAATGGTGATTTAATGTTTTATTTTGTTTTAATGGTCTGTTCTCTTGGCTAAAATTGTGTACTTTGCCTTTCATGTCACTAATAATGGAGAGAACTAGGGTGAAACCTGATAATTTGCTGAAGTCTGACCTGATCTACGAACTAAAAATAAGAGGTATTCAACCAGATGAGAGTCGAGTAGTGCCAGAATTACGCAAGGAGTTGAGAGAAAATTTGGACCTACCAGTCAACTTAGATTATCTGGGTGAGTCACAAACCTCTCTTTTATTAAGTGAAGTGCAAGATAGGTTAGAATTTCTCGATGATCAATTGGGTCATGAGAATATCAGTAGTACAGGTGTAGCAAAAGTGATAGATAGAGCTCGTCATCTTAAAAACCGTGTTAGTGACATAAAGCTGTTAGTCGGAAAGACTCCTTATGAGCAAAAGTGGATCGATGCTGACCATAAACTCAATGAAATGTTAAGCAAACTTAACTGGAATGATACGGAGTTAGATGCTGTGGTGAGCGCACAGCCTGATCGCAAAGTGAAAAATCCCTTAGAGCCAGTGAATACTAGTCAAACTGCTAGGGACCACTTTATTGATTATGAATCCCCGATTAGACAAACCCGAACTGAGTTTTTAGACCATAGTCAGGCGTACCGAGCAGAAAGTAGTGGTTTTTCTTATCCTAGACCAGACGTTAAGCCAAATTTGTTTCCTCCTATGCACCGAGTATCTTTCGCCAATCTCCCTCACCCATTAGCTTCACTTCTTGAAAATGGTTCCCATTTTTCTGATGAAACTGTGGAAAAGGTGTTAGAATTTATTGGTTATGTCTGCGATTTGAAAGAACAAGCTTCAGTTTTTGATTTTGATGACAGAGATATCTTGGCATATTTATTTTCTAAACTTTCAGGAGCTTTTCGCGACGTGGCTTTGGAAGCGATTAATACTGGATTAGGTTTAAACCATTTTCATGAAAAGCTGCTAAATATTTACTTGCCTGTCCGAGCTCGAGCTGCTCTAGTCAACAAGCATTTTTATCGCACTCAAGCAGGCGGTGAATCTCTTGCTGCATATGCTAGAAGCGTTAGGAGAAGTGCAAGCATTTTCAAGTTACGTCTGTCTGAGAAAGAGATTGTAGATACCATTGCCGAAGGTATGTCTCCTGAAACTAGGTCGAAGGTAGTTTTTGAGAGTAGGCCGGTGTCTTTTAAGGAATTGGAGAGTTTATGCGCCAGGGTTAATGCCATAAGCTACACCGATTCGCTGAGGTGTGAACAAGAAGTTTCCCCTCGTGCCGTTCAGCCCAAGCCCAGTGTTAGATTTGACAGTGCTACTAATAGGAAGACAGTTACGTGTTTTAGATGTGGTAAAGCGGGACATGTAGTGAGGTTCTGCAAAGCTCCTGTGAATAGAAATGTGGAGAATAGTAATGCTCCCAGTCGCTCTGGAGAATGAGAATTGTTCCACTCTAGGTACCAGAGTGGAGACTCAGTGGTCAGTTCTAATGTTTTCAAGAGACTTAAGACGAGTGAGGTTAGGAAGACAGACGAGACGGACTTGCTGGACGAGCCTACTAGGGAATCGCGCGCCCCTAGTAAGCGGACCATTTTGTTTAACAGGACTCACGCTACAGACCTTAAATGCCAGACTCACCGTTCCTACCCGACAAGGACTTTTATTAACAGTGATTTTAGTAAACTGAACACAGACTACATGACCACGCATGTAAATTCTCTCAGAAAAAACAGGAAAGTTAGTAGAAAAAAGTGTAAACATGTCAAAAATAAAACTGTGAATGCGGCTCACAGTATAAATTATGGTCCGGACCCTCGCCGTGCAAATAAACCAAATAATGACTACCCTAATTGTGACAAAATGGAGGTACAAAGTACCGATAATCCACATCAAGTAGCTGCTATAGTAGACGCTAAGCTACCGATGCTTGGGGTTGAAATATGTCAATTCAACTTGTCCGCACTACTGGATAGTGGGGCAGCCGTGTCTTTACTCTCAAAAGACGCCTACAATAGGATGTGTCTTGCAAATAAACACATGCCTAGAATCGTTAAGGGAAATGCTAACTATAGGACAGCGGATGATCAGTTACTTTCTTCGGTAGGTTCCGTGTCTTTAAAAATCAAAATTGGGAATTTCACTTGGAAGTGTCATTTTGTTGTTTGTGAGAATTTAGTGATGCCTGTCATTCTAGGCTATCCTTTTATGCAGAAGGCAGGTTTATTTTTAGATTTTGGCAGTAAGAAGTGTCATTTCAAATTTTCTCCTGATTTCAAGTTTGATTTGTTTTTCGGTGCTCCGTTCTGCAATTTAATGTCATCTGACAGCAGTAAGTTAATTAATTTTCTAAATCCATCTGATTTATTACCTGAGAATGTTAGTACTGTCTCTGTAGACTTGGCGCATTTGGGACCAAGTGACAAAAACCAAGTGACGCGTCTATTAGAGGAATTCCCAGATGTTTTGACACCGAAGTTAGGGTTGACTAATGTACTAGAATATGACATTGAGCTGCTCGATACTCAACCCGTTCGTAGACCTCCATACAGGCTGTCTCCGCCCCGAATGGCCATCTTGAAAGAACATATTAATACTATGGTCGAACAAGGAGTCCTCAGGGTTTCCAAGTCCGATTATAGTAGTCCGGTCTTTCTAGTACCGAAACCTGGAGGGAAGTTCAGACCGGTAATTGATTATCGACATCTCAATGCCAAGATCAAGATAGATTCAGTGCCTTTACCTGATATTCATTCAGCCTTCAGTTTCTTTTCCGGTGCCAAAATTTTCTCCTCGTTGGACCTTAACCAAGCCTATTACCAGATACCTCTTACAGAGCGATCTAAGCGCTATACAGCCATTATATGTGACTGGAATACCTATGAATTCTCTAGAATCCCTTTCGGCCTCGCCACTGGGGCTCAGGTCCTCACACGCTTGTTGGATCAAATATTTTCTGACGTCAAGTTTAAATATGTTTACCATTACCTTGATGATTTAGTAGTCTACTCTGATTCCTTTGAGGAGCACCTGGAGCATCTAAGGGAGGTATTTTCTCGATTAAGGAATGCTGGTCTAACCCTTAATCCTGAAAAAGTGAATATTGCTGCTCGCCGTCTTTCCTTTCTTGGTCACTTGGTGTCTGCCGATGGTGTCACCATTGACCCGGAACGGACTGAGGCTATTCAGAAATTTCCCCCTCCTAAAGATGTAAAAGGTGTAGCCAGATTCGTTGGTATGATTAATTTTTTTAGAAAATTTATCCCTAACATGGCAGAAATTTCAGCGCCTTTGAATAATTTGAGAAAAAGGAATGTCAAGTTTGTGTGGACACCTGAGTGCCAGGAAGCTTTTCAAAAACTTAAAATGTTGATCATGTCTCCCCCTGTTTTGGCCATGCCAGACTTTTCCAAGAAATTCATCTTGCAGTGCGATGCTTCGCCTGTAGCTTTGGCATCTGTTCTCCTACAGGAATTCGAGGAGGGTAGAAGGCCTGTGGCGTATGCCTCTAGGACTTTGACCCCTCCGGAACGCGTGTATTCTATGTATGAGCTTGAGGCTCTCGCTGTACTCTTTGGAGTGGAGAAATTCAAGCTTTACATAGAACATGTAGAATTTTTGCTGGAAACCGATTGCCAAGCTTTGAGTTGGGTGCTGGCCAAGCCTCGTACCACAGGAAGAATTGCGAGGTGGGCAGTCAGGCTTTCCGCATTTAAATTTAAAGCTAAACATATTAGAGGGACTGACAATGTAGTAGCCGACGGCTTAAGCCGTATGTTTAGTCCAGAAGAAATATTACAAAGTCCTGAAAATGTATTGGAAGAGCCTAAAGAGCTATCTGGCATGATCGGAAACATTTTAGGAGATTTTCCTCTTGCTTTCACTTCTTTAACTGATCATCAGGCCAATGATGAAGAGTTAGCTCCCCTTATAGCCCGCCTTAAAGGTGGAGAAGACATACGCCACTATGTCTTTAGGAATAATGTATTATATAGTGCCCCAGCGCGTAGGTCACCCTCTAAAATTGTCTTACCAGCTGCATTAAGGGACATGGTATTCAAATATCACCATGAGTCTCCAGTAGGAGGACATTTAGGGTTCTACAAGACGCGGGCGAAAATTAAACAATCCTTTGTTTGGAAGGGTATGGATGGTTACATAAAAGCGAGGATAAAGGCATGCCAGCAGTGCGCCATATCCAAGCCTGCTCAATGTACCAAAATCGGATTTTTAGCTTCTAGTGTGCCTAACGCACCAATGGATAGGTTACATATTGACTTTGTTGGCAAGTTACCCCGTTCAAGAAGCGGAAACGCTTATATTCTAGTTGCAGTAGATGCATTTTCTAAATTTGTTTGGCTATTTCCCTTGAGAGATGCTACAACTAATTCTACTATTCAAAGTTTAAAAAGAATCTTTTCTATGACAGGATTTCCGAAGTCTTTAGTTTCAGATAACGCTAGTTGCTTCATTTCTAAGTCCTTTAAGAAATTCCTATTCTCGTTAGGTATTCAGCATATCCGTACAGCTCCATTTCACCCTTCTCCAAACTTTTCGGAGCGTTTTAACAGAAATCTGAAGGCCGCATTGATTGCGTACCATTCAGACGAGCATGTCGCCTGGGACAAGGAACTGTTCTGGTTACAGTTTGCGTTTAACACCGCACGACATGAAGCTCACAAACAAACTCCATTTCAGTTAATGTTTGCTTTTCCGCCCAATAGTCCCCTTTCCAATGCTTGGTCTTTAGCAGAGCTCTTGCCAGAAGAACAAGACGCAGGTAGAGTTAAAGAGATTTGGAAAAAGGCAGCTGCCAATCTGCGACTTGCTCACCAAAAGACTCAAGAGAGATATGATGCTAATAGACAACCAGTAAATTTTGTGGTAGGAGACAGGGTATATTTGAAAAACTTTCCAAAGAGTAAGGCAGTGGATAGATTTTCTGCGAAGCTCGCTAGAAAGTTCAGAGGTCCTTACGATGTAATCAGGTTCTTAACCCCTGTGACTGTGCTTTTAAAAGATTGTATATCTGATAAAACAGTCAAGGCACACGTCAGTCATGTTAAAAAGACCTGATCTTAAGTTTTTCCTAAGAGAACAGAATTTCAGAGTACCAGGAAGAAGATGGTTTGCTACACGACTTCAGATTCGACACCAGCCAGGGCGAGAGTTGGTGAAGACTAAGACAGAAGATACTGGATGCCGGTAGTTCCCAGCAGTCGAAAGAGTTGAGGGGATCTCAAGTCGAGTGGGACTCCGATCTATGGAAAGCATGGTGAAATACGGTTTCTGTTTTTTTTGTTTCTCAAGTCAGCAATCTTTTCCCAGAACTTTATTTAAACAGCAAGAGAAAGCCAAGGAATCAGACGAACATAATGTTCATACTTGTATAATTTTTGTAAATATAGTATTCTAATTATGTTAAATTAATGTCATGGTGATTACCATGTAAAAGGGTATAATTTAAATTGTAAATATAGTGATGCAGTGTATTTTAATTAGTTGTGATAGTGTAATGTAAATGTTATAATAGGACTGCATGTTGATTTTTCTCCGTTTCATGTAAATATTTTTGAAGAAGCTTTAAGAAATTTTAAAAATCTGGATTATACTAGAGCTATCCTTTTAAAACTTCAAAGTATCAGGAGAGTAAAATATTCACTTGTATGTTGCCTTGAATTTCTGTGATCTGCCGCTAGTCTTGTCATTTCAGGAGGTCTTTATACTAGTGGAAGATGCGGAGTCACTGTGGTATCAAGACAGAGTGGGCTACTTCCTGAACGCGGGTCCTGAAAAGCTGGACAGTCTCACTGTGGGAGAAAAGAAGACGTCGTCTCGCCTATAATGTCTCATCTCCGTGAAAATACAGTGCCTGCCAGCGAGCACCGACATGGACGATAGTGAAAAGGGTTGGATACCTGGTTTGTAAGAATGGACTCGTAAACAAGGTAAAATCCTCCCAAATAATTAAGTGCTCTAGTTGGATCCGGTTCACAGCGAAGTGCTCATCTGACTTGATATCCTTTCAGTGAACTCTATGAATTTCTTCCCACTTGTTTATTAAAGTTTTTTCTATGAGAGATTACCTGTATGGTTTGGAATATATTCCAACATATATTCCAAGTCATGGGGGGGGTGATTTGTGCCATTATTAAAAATAAATAATGCCACGAATTTTCTCCTCATAGAAAAATGCCTGTATTATGATAACTCAAAGTAAATCTGTAATGTATTTAGTTTGAAAGCGCGCTCTTGTAGTCCCTGAGAGACTGATGCCTGTTCATAGCGAGCTACCCCTTGTCTTCTCCTTCCCCCCTTGTCTTTATGTGCCGCTATCTCACTCTCTCAGTTGCACTTCTCGCTCGCACAGTTTCAGTTCAGCTGTGGTATAGATCTAAGCGGCAGTGAAATCTCTTCTAGCTGCGAGCAAGATGCTTTGTCATTACAGTAATGTTTTTCATTTGTTATAAACGACAGTAATTGTGGTGTGATTAAAGAAACTTCTACGCATGTCAAGGAAACAATAGAAGATCGATTGCAGATCCTATATAACAGTATGTAATCCCGCCACTCGTCCTCTTTCTTGAATAGGCTGTTGGCCAAGAATGGTCGCTCTAAACAATGGCTGCCGAAAGGCAGAGGAGAAATCTATGGCCGTCCAGGCTTCAGCTTTCCAGTTGTAGGGTGAGTGTTTATCAAGTAACATCTTGTGTATTTATTGTTTATCCGTGTTTCTTTTCTGGCGTTAAGAAAATATTTTGGCAACGCTATGTTCTGAAACATGTTTGATTTTCAAGGCCTCATGGCTTAAATCGTTTCATTAATATGAACTTGTAACTTTAAAAATGGATATAGTTTAATTTTGGTTTTTGATTTCAAATTAATGATTTAATTTGGGAGTTCCTTATTGGAATTTTAAGTTGGTAATTAATTTCAGTTGAGGATTTTTATTATTTTATGTAAATCTTAACTTCTTTCATCTGCAACTGGAACATTTTAGTTCGTAGGCAAAATTTTAACAGCTTCAAGAAAGAGGGCTTTCCTCGTTGGGCCCCCGAGGAAAGGGAACATTTATTATTTGTAAGTATGTGAGGCCCAAAAGAACAGGTTAGTGTCATTTAAATATTTATGTATATTTAAAATAATTATGAAGGAAATACAATCTAACCAAATATGAAGATTTATGAATTTGACTTCTAGATTGTATTCCCTTAACTATCTTGTGTAGTTTTAAATTTCTAATTTAATTTTGAAGGGTTTTTAAAATATTATTTGTTTAGTTTGATCATCTCCTTCAAAATAAATTATAAAGATTGATGTGAAGGATTTCTTGTCTGGATTTTAAAAAAGGAACTTGTAATATTTTAGGTCTGGTGATTTTGCCCAACTTGTTTTACTAATGTTGTAAAATTCAATCAATACTATGTGAAGGATTTAGCACGTATTCATTATAAATATTGATATTTTAATAGGATCAAAATATGAATCAAATTTGACATGAAATGTTTAATTAATACCAAGAATATGCATGTGCAATGAAAACTTACATTATTAATAAGAGCGTGTATTAAATGCATGGCAAGTATATTGTGTATAGCATAAATTTATTGTTTTTTTAAGAGAACTTTCTTAAAAGAATTCATAGGAAATTGTAATTTAAAATTTAGGGAAATCAAACTACGTTGATAAATCATCTTAATGAAGTGCATGTCCAGTTTTAATTCTTATTGTAAAATAATAGTTTAATATATATATTTTTAGAAAACTTAAAATATTTCTTTGTAGTGTTTCCACTTATTCGAAAAGGCTAGAAAGCACTCTAGGCTATTCGAAATATTTTGCTTTGTACCATCCCCAGTGCATTTATTCGTTTCCAGAGCCTCTGGTGCCCAGCGATAACCTTCCACAATCCTTACCCTATTGTTGCGCTGTGGAGGGTGGTGCATGCTCCTAAAATTAAAAGAAGTAGGAGTAAATACACTAGTATGGATGCAAGCATGATAATCATAAATTTGCAATTTAATTTCACAAATAACTGTTTTTGCTTACCTCTCAGGATCTTTAGGGAACCTGAAGAAAGATAAATCGGGAGAATTCCTATGGCTGTTGGTGCAATTTATAGCACCACAAGCAGTGGCGGACGCAGGGGGGGATAGGGGGGTACATCCCCCCCCCCCCGAAATTTGAAAAAAGTACTCTAAGTGGCCAGTTTTATAAACTAATTGCATATGTAAGTTGATTAATTTTTTTTTAGTATTCTTTCTACCTATTCAAATCCCCCCCCCCCGAAAAAAAATTCTGCGTCCGCCACTGCCACAAGCATTTCCATAAAATATTGTTGACATTTTTCATAAGCAACAATGTAACATATTGTGTTGCTTCTAGCTCACCGCTACGAGCGCTGCAGTCGCGCCGGTTGAAAAAAACTGTATGGAGCTTTGCTACTGTTATACTGTGGTACTACCGTAGGAGAAATTTAAAAAGGTGTCTAACTTAATAGGAAAGTCCCTATAACAAGTTATTTCGTTTTATGTACTGTGTACAATTAATGTATATTATGAATATTACTTTTATATATTTTTATATCAGTCTACATGCAAGTTTTATAAACTAATTGCATATGTAAGTTGATTAATTTTTTTTTAGTATTCTTTCTACCTATTCAAATCCCCCCCCCCGAAAAAAAATTCTGCGTCCGCCACTGCCACAAGCATTTCCATAAAATATTGTTGACATTTTTCATAAGCAACAATGTAACATATTGTGTTGCTTCTAGCTCACCGCTACGAGCGCTGCAGTCGCGCCGGTTGAAAAAAACTGTATGGAGCTTTGCTACTGTTATACTGTGGTACTACCGTAGGAGAAATTTAAAAAGGTGTCTAACTTAATAGCCCAGTCAAATTAGATTTTTTGCTGCATTAAATCATGTAGTTCCAAATGTTTCAGGAATGTGTAGTGGGAGGTCCCCTGAAGAACGCCTAATGTTTTCCCGCCAATTTCAGGTGCCGCGGGGGGTGGGGGGAGGCTCAAAGGTCCCTTTTTTCAGTTTTTGGCGCAAATCTCGAAAATAGTGCATCGTACAGAAAATGTTATGGTATTCAAAATTAAAGCTTATTAAATTCCCGACAAAACGGTATATTCATATTTATCTTTATATGTTACCGTCTCCGAGAATGAGCTGGCGAAAATGGAAAACCTGCAGAAAAATTTGTAGCGCCTCACGTTTTTCGTCAAACTCGCCCTTCCAATTCTTTAGTTTTCCGTTTTACAAGAAACTTGTAAGAAAAGAAGCTGTAGAGAATTACATGTTCTTCAAGAATATACATACATTTGATAATTTATCTTCACGTAGTCAAAAGTTAGACCGTTTTTAAATTTCGGGGTCGATTTCGAGATTCCGCTAGTAAACTGCTCATCATTTTATTTCCGTTTTAAAGTGCTTTAATTCTCTATATCACGTTATTTATTGTTTATGTGAACATAAATGTTATTTATTATCCATATAACTAATATATATATATAATAGCTAATAATGCAAAAGTAATAAAAGAGACTTACACAACCTAATTTCCGCTCACCCTTCCATCCTGTCACACATTAAAAGCTCTTCATACTCATATTCCTCATCGTACAACTCTTCAAAGTCCTCTTGAACGGGAGCATTGTTAGTGCAAGCACTGTGGCAATTGCCACAGACAGGTGAGCAGTGGATGCCGGCTTTCCGGCATCCACATCTCATACCGCAGCCTGTGGCACAATGACAAAATATTGAGTTGAGCACGCTGTCAGGTGCAATAGGGGCCTTGGTCTTAATAGGAGTCAGATATCCCCCATCTTCTCTTGTCCAACCCCAACGTTCAGGTTCGAGAGATTCATTTCCAAACCACTGCTGGACCTGTAGAAACACTCTGCACGAGTGATGTAGAGCAGCATCTTTTGTAGGTGGCAATGAAGACAAGTTCGCTTTCATCTTGATTTGATGAAGCAAATGTACCTGTGGATAAAACACAATAGAATAGAATAGAATATTTATTTATCAAACAGCATGATTCAATGAAGTTAGTACATGCAATACAAAATGAAATGTACCTGTGATGATTGAGGTCATGCTCGTTGGGTGGGGCCTGATACATCAGTAGGAACATTTGTTCCCCAGCTTCAGCAATATCTCCTGGCGTGGATGTGGAGTCGTAAAACACTTCAGCGATGTTTTTGGTTTCGTTAGGAAACCGTTGGAAACATTTAAGTAAGGCTGCTTTACTTTTTCCATAAATCGCAGAAGTGGTATCGCATCCAGTGAAGCGATGGATAAACAGAATGTATGGGCTGAATGGCAAGGACTGAAGTTGTTGGGAGGAGTACAACCTGTCTCCTGTGTTGCCTTGTCCAGGCTTCATAAAAAACACATTCGTGTCTCGTGGTGTGAGTGCCACGAGCAAGACGAGCAGGTCTATGTCTTCGCCAACTACCACCACAGTTGAATGAGAGGTATTTTCCAGTCCACACCTAACAACGCTGCAGTCAGCGTCTCCTTTGTCTATGATGACTTGTACACCTTTTGCGCCCAAGGCCTGCGCTAACATACATATCAGCTTGGTTTTGTTCCTTTCGTTGGAAAGGAAGTTTTCCTGCTGAACAGTAGCCACCATGTTCTCATCAAAGTCTATATCCACTGATGTTTTACTTGATGCCCTTCGATGTTGTTCGGCTCTTTTCGTGGAATTCGTGTCTTCGTAACCGTCAAAAACCACAGCAGAGTTGTAGCCGTAACGGTTGATCATGTAAGACACATATTGATCGCAGATGGAGGCGAACTTGGTGTTGTTGTTCCACTTTACTCTATGAAGGAGGAACCCTCCATCGATTACCGTGAAACTGTTCTTCAAGTTGACCATTTTATTGCTTGAAGGAAAGGCATCATAGAGAGCTGACTTTTTAGTTTTCCTCATGGTCCCTTCGTCAAAAAGAGTCATGGGGTATGGGGCTAACTCACACTTCAACAGCTCCTCTACATCCTCTTTAGTTTTCTGGGTTATTATGGTCCTCTGGAAAATCATTAAAGGCTCGATCACCACCACTCCGTTTTCCAGTTTGACAGTGTTGCTCATAGCAGCCAATGGGACTACTGCGTTCTTCTTACACTGCTTCATTTCTGCGAAGGTCATTCCAACAAAAGTTTCCATTGTACGGGTTCCGATTTTCATTGCTTGTTGATGTTATTGGTTCCTATTACTCCGGTTGAAAGGGACATCAAAGAATCGCGTACAGAAAATGGCGGGTGATCAGCCAACCACTGAGCAAGTTTCCTTCTGTCTTGGTCTTTTCTGCTAACTCGTGATGCTCGAAAGTCGACATGCTGTTCTCCACTCACAGAATGGACGCCGGCAAACTGCTCTAATGAAGAACATATGGCTGTAGCTGTGCGTCCCCTCCAACCCATTTTGCCAACACAGAATCACTCATGCCTCTCCCTCGTGTAAGTCCACCTTCACTTTTCATGTCACGCATCAGTGTCACTTCAATTGCCATATCAGACCACAGTCTTACCAACATTTGGAAATAGTAGTATTTTAGTTAAAACAGTCGTACACTAACTATGTATACTACGTCGATTATGTAAACAATAAATAATGTAGGCCTACATAAAAGTTCACATTTTATACATGCTAGTATAAAGGCTCTCATGCATAGGCCTATACATATATATATATATGTATATATATTAGTTATATGGGTAATAAATACCATTTATGTTTACATAAACAATACATAAAGTGATAAAGAGAGTTAAAGCACTTGAAAACGGAAATAAAATGATGGGCAGTTTACTAGCGGAATCTCGAAATCGACCCCGAAATTTAAAAACGGTCTAACTTTTGACTACGTGAAGATAAATTATCAAATGTATGTATATTCTTGAAGAACATGTAATTCTCTACAACTTCTTTTCTTACAAGTTTCTTGTAAAATGGAAAACTAAAGATTTGGAAGGGCGAGTTCGACGAAAAACGTGAGGCGCTACAAATTTTTCTGCAGTTTTTCCATTTTCGCCGGCTCATTCTCGGAGACGGTAACATATAAAGATAAATATGAATATACCGTTTTGTCGGGAATTTAATAAGCTTTAATTTTGAATACCATAACATTTTCTGTACGATGCACTATTTTCGAGATTTGCGCCAAAAACTGAAAAAAGGGACCTTTGAGCCTCCCCCCCACCCCCCGCGGCACCTAAAATTGGCGGGAAAACATTAGGCGTTCTTCAGGGGACCTCCCACTACACATTCCTGAAACATTTGGAACTACATGATTTTTTGCAGCAAAACCATGTATTTTTATCTAATTTGACTGGGCTATAATAGGAAAGTCCCTATAACAAGTTATTTCGTTTTATGTACTGTGTACAATTAATGTATATTATGAATATTACTTTTATATATTTTTATATCAGTCTACATGCAAGTTTTCTGAAACACCTTGGACAAAATACAACGCCTTATTGCTTTTGATGGACACAATATGTCAGCTTTATTTGTGTACGATTTCTGCAAATTCCGTTGGCGAGTTTTGGGATGTCGTGTAACGTATTTAATTATTGGATTGAAATTTTTACATAATTATACCATTAAACAAAACCAAAAGAATAATACCCAACATAACATAACATAATATTTAATATATAAACAATTACTTATATAAGTGACCCAAAATCGGAATACATCGGAGAGTTCTAAGGTTAAACAGTTACCTGCAGCTTCGTTCGCGTGGATTTCGAAAGAAATAATTCTTCCTCCAATTCTTAGACTTTACTAATTTTGCGAAATTATTGCTGATGTTGTAAATGAGAAAATGTAAGAATACTATAATGTTTCTCTTTATAAACGACCTTATGATCTCTTTGCGTTTATAAATATCTTGGGCATTGAATTTTGGGAAATGCTTAAATATTATGTGTTTTATTATTTGTGTGTAGAGTATTTATGCTGTTTCAAGAAATCCTACCAGAAAGCTAGTGTTTTATACCCTCTTTACATCCTATTAAGAAATAAATTACATAACATAACGGCAAGCCAATTAAAAGAACTACAAATAAAAACACTCTTTCTGTAAACATTTACCCATGCTTATACGATCTAGTTACCGTCGTTTAAAATTTTATTTAAAAAAATTTATCAAATCAAAAATATAATTGTTTTATTAATACAATTGAACTGTTTCTCTCCATGTATCAGGAATACTAAAAATAGACAAATTATTGGGTTTGACTCTCAAATTCGATGACGATTTTCAAAACTAATACTGTTCTATTACGACATTGTTTTCATATGTACTAATTTAGTGTAACATTAGGGTTTTTCATATAAAGTAGGCTAGTAGTAAAAGTAAGAGAATGTTGTCGCTATAATCTTCATACCACAGCTCGAAAGTTATCGAACAATAAAAATTATTTTGTTTTTATAAGATTTTTATTCTTTAATTATGAGATTCACGACACACAGTTGCGCACAAAGGAATATCTCTGGAAGAAAATTGATTAATTTCTGGGACCCCTTAAACATGTACTTATGCTGAAAACCGGACATCAATTTCAGGGTAGAAACACGATACATCCTGTAACCAGTATCTACGGGACGGATAGAAAATACATATTATAACTTGATTACAAAAATAAAACAGACAAGTGAAACCATCAGCTCAGCATTATTTTTTTTAAATTTTATTTCCTATCATTTCGCACTTTATAAAAGAGAAAGATGAATCTGACGTAGATATATTAAGGGATGACAGAGGTATAGTATAGCCATTTTGATAAAAAAAAATGCTATTTTTAATGTTTATGTAAAAATATCTAGCAAAGGCTAAATGTGTAAACTGTATAATTTTATGTCGTTTGAGCACATGGAAAGGCATTGCTGACGCTATGTTTAAAGTACCGTGTGCTAAAGTAGCAGAGCGTGCAAATTTTAATCCCTTCTTTTCTCAGTTTAAAATTTCTCGTTATTTAGTCAAATTTAAAAAATATTTTTTACCACAAAAATAGAGATACCGCTCAGCATTTGTTACACTATGTGAAATAAAATTACTAATCAGATTTTTGAATAGGCCTTAGCTTTATTTTTAATATTATATCTCATCATAATCAATTCATTTCAAGATTTCCATTTTCATATGTAAAATATAAACAAATGTAAAGTATACATCAGATAAAAAAATCCGCAATTTTGTAAAAAAAAAGCATAAAAGGATAGGCTACTACATAAAGAATTAAGGTACATGTTTAATTATAATCTCCTTCGACAAATAATTATTTGTCGAAGGAGATAGGTTTCTATTCTTAAATAAAATAAAATAAATATCTCAGAAACGAATTGAGATACTCTGCTGAAATTCTCTTTAGGTTTTAGTTGAGTGGGTAAAATTTCAGGTTTTTAGCTCAAATAGTTCAGAAAACATTTCCAACACTGCAGATTCCTTGGTAATTAAATAGCCTGGGTTAAAATTTTAATTATTAATTCATCTAAACCTACAATATAAGATGATACAGACGCATCGAATGGTCTAGGCTATACAATAATAAAAAATTGCTCAGCTGATGGTGTCATATGTGCATTTTATTTTACGAATAGAGAAAGTAAAGATACTTTACTTTACAGTGAAATCTCCGTTCAACGATTACCGATATTACGTAAATACGTTGAATAACGTTAAATATTATAGGTCCGGCAATTGTTCCATTAAAACATGTAAAATTCCCCTCGATTTTACGATACTCTTAATAACGATAAACCTCTCCATTAGTATTAATTCAGAATCTCTGTCTCATAAATTTTCTCCGGTACAACGATAAAATATGTCACAAAAGTGTAAAGCAGAACAAAAAGTTGGAAGAATAAGGCAAGAAGAGGAGGAAGAACAAAGTGTGAATCTATCACTGCCTCTTGCGAAGCTCTACAGAAGTTTCTATCAATTTTCCCTTGTATTCCAGAAGATCATTCAGTGACCCTTGGCGCAATAAGATCCTGTGTTGTTCTCCTCCATCAAAAAGTGAAAAAGAAGTCATTCCCGACTTTTTCAAGAGAGCTATAAATATATCCCATCTGTTTATACTATCTTTGACTGATACTGTAAGGTAAAACATATTCGCTCAAAATGAGTAAAAAGGAAGTGGACATAGTGCATCAATCAAAGTGGAGAGTAGTGTATTAATTTAAGGGTATATTAAGAAGTTCATGGGCTAAAATTAAAATGACAGTTTTTTAGCCTACATACTTAAAAAACTTCGATTACGGGAGTGTAACATCCAAAATGAGAACTTTTTTGTAAATTCTTGATATAACAACGACATCCTTTACAACAATATTTTTTTTATGATCTATGCAAAATCGCTCTATCGAGATCTCATTGTATTATCTTATTGTAGGAGTACATTTATCTATTCGAAGTGCTGAAGACAGGCCTGGGAAAAGAAGCTTTACTCTTGTTGTGGATTTCCTGGAAGCGATGCGGCGGTGTAAACTTGTGTGTGGCTGAGACCACTTTGCAGTTCTGGCTGATGGATGTTCCGTGCTTGTATCACAGTGTTTAGTAAGAGAGGCTGCTGTTCCATAACATATTACTCAAGCCTTGCTAATGGAACTATAGTCCCTTTCATGTTATCATGGACTTGTTTCCCCAACTTAATTTCCCAATTCCCGCACATTAGATTCATATCTTTTGTTTTATTTTACAAGTGTAGGACTAGATAGTACGTATCTACATCTCTGAAAGGAAACTATTAGTCCCAATGAACGATAGCTAACGAAAAAGATTAAAATGATACGTAAAAATATCACGTTATTAGAATACTACTATTTGTTAACTGAAATAGTAATCTGTGGATGCATCAAATACAAATCTAATTTCACTATCTTAACTATGAATCTTGATATTTGCTCGATTCTCATAGTATGTGGTCGCAATGCGGTAGTGCGCATTCGTTTGTCTCTGGTAGGATCATCTTCTTATAATTTTGTGGAAAATTTCTATTCAGGCAATTTTAAAAAATGTACGGGCAATAAGTACCATACAATTCAAATAAAATCTTTACTTGCGTAAAAATCACCACAAAGCAGAATTTTGTTCTCATAGTAGGAGTAAGAAAAACAGTACGCTTCATGTAATATCATTGTATGGTACCTAATTTAAGAATCAGAGGCCTACAGAAAAGGCACAGATATTTGGCTCCAGGGATATCAAAACATGCAATAACTGTAAAACTTTAAAAAATATTATTTCGAGGTAGGACACAACTTTCTTTTATCTCTATATTCGAGAAAGCTAAACGATTAAAACAATTATGTGGACTTCGAAAGTTCTTGTTTTCGTGAAAGCTTAGCTATAGATTAGTGGTAGTTTTGTTAGACTATTATTATTATTGTTGTTATTATTATACTATTTCTTCATGATATGTCTCAGTAAGTCAGTTGTGTTTACTAGGGACGTGATATCGGAGGCAAAATGACGATATTCATACAGATATGAATATCACATACTAATATCGGTAACAGTATTACATCTGTAAGAAAATATGGATATTCGATAATATCGAAAATTTTACTAAGATACTAGGTTTGTTCCTAGAGCACTCAAACACAGTTAACACATAGTTCATAAATGTGTATACTGGCAATTTTGCTGAGCGACTTATGGAAACTGACATTGTGCGAATGCGTGCACTATGCGTTCATGGTTTCGGAGTTATCTAGAAACAAATTAATGCAAATTTGTATCCTATAGCGATTTAGGGAATGGTTTGGCATCACTTCTTGTTGATACTTCTGACGAGTAAATGTAATTGAGACGTCGTCGTAGCAGCAAAACTCAAATTAACCACTAGACATGCTTAAAATAAGTGTAATTATACATTGATAACATTCTGTTCAATACATTTATGTTTTAATTTTATTAATTTTTCACTTGATATTGCCTAAACGGTAATTTTGCCCATTTTTTAATAAATAAATGTTATTATAGTTCCTCTCTCATCCTCGATTTTATTCTAGTTCTTGAACTGAGAAAATTAAAAATATCCAAGAGCAATATCGATATCATGATATTTCGGAACTGAAATATGGATATCAAAATATCGGATATCGAAAACAAAATATCGATATTTTGATAATATTTAGGTCTTTTTAGGTCTTTAGGTCTTTTAGGCATGTTGTTTGTGTTGAAGAGCTGAAGTAGAGTAATCTTATGTCCAATATAAACTATAATTTTCTATTTCGCCAGTCTTATACTGGGAATATAAAAAACATGACATCACATTATTTTGTCAATGACATTACGCTTCTCATGTTTAATAGATCTAAGTTGACACCGATAATATACAATACAAAAGCAGAATGAATATTCAGGAAAAGTATTTTTGTTTTGTTTACAAACTTTATCTTCTGAACATTAAGTGACAAAGTTACAATGAATCTAACAAAAGTAATGTTTGTGTACGCTAAAAGTAATTTTAAATATTTCTAGGATTATCTATTAGTATATATTTATTTCACCATAAATGAGTTCCAAAAATTATATTATTGTACTAACAATGATGTTCCAAGCAAAAGAGTTCGGTGATGTAGCATATCGAACTCAGCACCATATTGGTTAAACATATTTAATTTGGAGTTTTATCAGCTGAATTATAATCGTGAGGTTAATGTTAAATTTGGGTAAATGCAAGTGAAGTTAACCTATCTCAGCTTTATAATTTAAGGAATTTGAAACGACAATGAAGTAATTGCTGTTCAGTAACTTCAGACTTCCATTCAGCTTTGAACAAATGTAGACGAATTTATTTTAGAATGGCCATTTGATTAAATTCTTCGGAGGTATACAACAACATCCGTGTGTCTATGTGATACCAATCAATCCCTATCAACGATCTCTTTGGCGATTTATTTGATTGAGGGTTCCCTGGATTTACCCAATGTGAATTCTGCTAGGACATTATTTGCTAGTCCTCGTTCAGTGTACAGTATTCAGCCTTTGTGGCCACATACACAGGCATCACCACACACAGACTTTGGAATTAAAATCCTGCGTCCCAATTCCGGTCACTTGTGCAACTCCATACAATTTCCTTATTTATTCTGCGGGACACAGTAGGAAAGCAAAATGTATCTTTCATTTACTGTTCTACGAGTGTGAATAACATCCGAACTAACGTAAAAAAAAATGAAATAACGGAGTGTAGATTAAACTTAACAACAGTACCCCAAGAGTCTTCAAACGATCAATGCTGGTTCGTACCGACTTCGGGATCGTGCATACCTACTTTAGCATGAAATATCTTATAAAGTCTACATAATTGAAATCCCTTTAAGTTTATTAAATTCTGATATTTATTTAACCCTTTCAGAGGTGAATTTATATGGTTACACGAGGGCCGTCCATAAAGTAAGTTTCCCTGGGGCCATTTACAGAAACAAAACACATTTTCATGGAAATGTTTATTGTAACAGTTACAGCAAGTGTTCAGCTATTTTCCAACATATTCGCCACAGGATTTGAGACATTTTTTATTTCATGAGACCAAAGTTCGAATATCTGTATCATAGAAGGCTGCCTTTGGGTTACTCATGCACTATGTGCGAACATTTATATAGGCTATATCACATATCGCATATAAAATAAGCCCTAAGATGTGTGTTAATGCGCTCGCTTACTCCTCCAAGACTCTTTGACCTAGAGTTCTGAAATTATCACCATACGTTCCCCATTACGTGAGGAATGTAGATTGTCTCAAATTTAATTTCAGTTAGTTTGGAAAAAAAAAGTTTGGCTAAGGTTATTGGTTTTGCTTCATGCAGCACTGTACAGTAAAGATTCGTTGAACCAGCCAATAAAATAATTACTGTTCACTTTTTAAAATTCCACTGCTGTATTGATAGTTTTCACTTAATGGTAAAATTCACTTAATGGTAAAAATAAATGTACGGGAGGAGAGACGTATCTCATAATTATTGACTGGGAGACCCGAAGGGAGAAGACCACTTGGAAGACCTAGACTTAGGTGGGAGGACAAAATCATGATAGATTTAAGAGAAGTAGGATTTGCGAGGGATGGTTGGATGGAGTTAGCAGAGAATAGGATTGAATGGCGGGCTCAGGTAAGCGCGGCAATGAACCTTCGGGTTCTATAAAATATATAATATTCCTTTAGCTTGCTTAGGAATTGTCTATTGCCATTGAGTACGTAATTAAGTATTATCTAGTTATTTTATACAGGGAATAAAATGACGCTGAACATTTATGACTATATTTCGGAAAGTATTATAGGCACATTAAACTTATTTTCATTAAATTAAAGAAGGAAGGGTAACCTGTATTAAGAAGTAAAAGTTAAGAGACTCAATTTTATACCCTCAAAGACGGACCTCTCATCTTAAGTGCAGGAGAGAAAACTCAGACTTAAGTCTATGGAGAAACTGCATCGAAATGCTTTTCAACTCAGCTAAAAATAGGGAGCGTGCAGGAGTTTTTGTATACTTTTAGAGAGAATAGACTGATCCTCAGGTTTCAGAATTCGAGCAACCGAGCGAGGGTAGCTAATACGGCTTTTACAATACTGCCTACCGCCAGCTTAAGAGCTTTAAAAGTGGAAATGGAATATTATATTTTGAAACAAAACACCACACACACAACACACACACGAGGAAGAAGTAATCTTATTTCCTAGATAGATTGGATGGATGCTTACTGACAAAAAAGAGTTGATGGTATTAGAGACTGGTGTGTGTGTGTTTCATATATAGAGGGAACTGGGTCATGCAGAAAGATGTAAATAACTGTATTTCAAAATCCTTCAAGCTGTGACAACCCACGAAGCGAACTCGTAAAGTGGTTTGTCTGGATAAAACTTTCCAAATTACATATGACCTAAAACGTACTCCAACCCTCCAATACGCTGCCTAGAAATCAGCTAGGCTACTTATAACTTATTTCCTTCATTTGCTTCTACTTCGACTGTGAAAAGTATGCACTTAGAGATGGTGAATTAGTTCCTTGGAGTGGAATCCATGCCACGGAAGTTTAAAGTTTCACTTCAGCAGCATCAGACAGTTTTTTGGAATGTTATTTATTTCCTAATCGAATTTCCAGTAAGTTGTAATTTACTGTGTAGTTTACTGGTTTATGTAATATTCAATCGTAAACGTTGTTTAACAGAACTCCGTCTACGACAACTTTCAATCTACGGACTGAAATGTAAAAAAAGATACTATCCCGTTAAATGAAAAGAAAAAAGGGGCTAACCCGTTGGAGATACTATTACTCCTATTATTATTATTATTATTATTATTATTATTATTAATTCTATTATTATTATGACATATTTTTAATTATTTTAAATTTTAATATACATAAACTACTTTCCGCTTTGGAACCTTTATCCACAAACGAGATGGTTAAAATGATTTTGGCCAAAAACAAAGAAAAGTAAACACAGGAATATGCATTAATTTTGGCCTTCTTTTCTCTCCATTCATTAAACACTTGCAACTCATTTTTGAGTAGGATTTTTCAAAGTTCGTTACCTGCTTCAACAATAACTTCAAGAAGGATATCCATTTCTTTATGAATAGATCATGATTCATTCTATTTCACGAACTTTTATGGCATTTTAAACTTTTTCTTACAGTGTTCTGTTTTCAACAAATTGTTGCCAACCAAAAGAGCTTTAATTCCGCAACAATACGAAATGAACAAACATTTTTTTAATTACTATTCCAAGCACAAGCTAAATGAAATTATTTTCGTTTTAAATTTATAATTCAAACTTACATGGTCACATGATTAACAAATACATCGTAAATATCTCAGAATGGACATAGTTACTCGTACAATAACGCATTCCAGAAATAGATGCGCTGTTGAAAGGGTTACCAAATTACGCGGTTTAACCGGGGTACAACCCAATTTTCAATGTAATTTTGTAACCCCCAGTTAAAAACTAAGAAAACAGAAAAATACCCCGGTTTCTGTATTCGTGTGCCATTTGGGGGGATATTTAAAACTGGGATATCTCTTTGTAAAAAAACCTGAGTGGGAAAATGTAGAAAATTGTGTGGCATAGAGTAAGGAATGTATACTGTAGCTGACATTGCAATGTTTGATGAAAACACCCATGTGAAAAGATTCGTATGTAAACAGCTAGGGATAGATAATGTAGCAACATTTTTAAAAAGACAGTTTCGGTTAGAAGGTATTTTTCATGAGCATGCACACTGAGAACAAATTCCCTGAATTATTATTATTATTATTATTATTATTATTATTATTATTATTATTGCAATCCCGGGACATAATGCAGCCGGGGAAAGAATTGAACATATGAAAGAAATAGGACGTCTACAGAATGTGTTAAGAATTTGATGGTTGTCTCTATTATAAAGATGTGAGTTGTTATCTGTTCTTTGACAGTATCAAGTGTAGAAATGAGTTTCTTCGGGAGGTTTGAGGAAGTGAGAAGAACTCTTTTCCGAATGAGAGTACGATTTCAAATGAAAGTTCATAATTTTTGTAAATATAGCCATGTGCGAAATATCATAAGGTTTTTTTTTTCATTTTTGAAATTGTAACCCTATGTTATTGTTACGTGAAAATAATACTTCCATTATACAAGTTGCACTTTAAAGCTACAGATTAAATTCTATTTACGAAATTTAAAGACATAATTTAATTAAAAATGTGTGTCACGGTATAAAAACTACTCTCTCTTATAAAAAGATCCTTTCATTAACTTTTATGTTTATTTATTTCGTTCACTTCATGATATTTCAAACTCTTAATTAACTGTGGCCTACACAGTGCACTGTCATATTTAGATGTGCTTTTAATTCATGTTTTAAATAGTTAATTACTTTAAATGTTTAATTTTCACGTTTTTATTCACTAATCTCTGTTCCTTCAACTCAATTGTCGTTTCATTTCTGTCTTGTTTTCGTGTACTCTTTTCTTTCATTAAATATAGTTTAGTAGAACTCTCATTTCCTTGTGTATGTATGTGTGAATGCTAAGGCATCAATACCATGTCAAATTAAACTGAAATGACGAAACAACGTGACTGAAGTATTAAAGTAGAGCTGCTCTTTTTATAGAGTTGCAGTGATACAATTTATTGACCAATTACTGTTAAATACTTTCAGCTATCAATTATTAGCAGGGCCCGGATTCTGATGTAATGTCACCTTTTTATTGATGCTGCATAGCCATTGCCAACTTGTAGTTAAATCCTAATCACGGCCTCTAGATTATATAAATGCATTTTTATCCGGTCATTTTTTGTCATTTTACGAAATTTTATATTTTTAGGGCATTTATTTCAATTTTACGTCATTATTTTGTCATTTTCGTGTCATTTGCTCTTTATTTACTCATTTTCATGCATTTACATTGAGTATATTAACTTTATTTTTGGCGTCTAGCTAGCATCGTCCCCAGCGGTGCTGTCTTTGAAGTTATGTTTGTTTAATAGAAGAAGGACACACTTGCCCTGACGCTGTTGAAGTGTTGTCATGACTCAGTCGGAAACATTTACAGTTTTTGCAATTATGTAAAAAGTGTGTCTACAATAATAGTTTTTTATAAATAAAATATCAGATTTTAGGTAATTCTTTATAATTATAAAGTCATTTTCTTTAAAATTTAAGGTCATTTTATAGGTCATTTTTCAAACAATTTTAGGTCATCGGAATCAGGGCCCTGATTATTAGTTATCTCTTGACGTTCGTAAACACCGCCCCACTCGTCTCGCTCTCTCATTACATTATACTCATGGCCTATATATATACTTTTATATACGAGTACAATGTCCAAAATTAAAGCAACACATAACCTACATCAATAAATGCAATACAAGAGAAATCTTTTCACTGATGTCCCCAAATCAGTCACCAACTTGGTTCGCTAATAATTCGCATCTGAGAAACATAAAACACTAAAACAGTGTGGAAAGACTGTAATAATAATAGCTCTATGTAGAATGGGAATTGCTACCATAGCTTGACATTAATTATAATTAAGCTTGCATTGCTGCCAGAAGTGGTCACGTACCAAATTGAATTGAAGTAAACACTTTTCATTGTTTCTTTCTAACAACAAATGAATATTTCAGTGAACAAACTTTTGAATTTACGTTTTCTTTCTAGATCATTGCTTATAAATGACGTTATCCTGTTTATTTCGATGTGGCTTAATGATATATTAAGTTGAAAACATTTCATAACTATTCTTCTTTGTTGTATTCATTTATGTATGTGTCGTTTCAATATATATATATATATATATATATATATGTGTGCATATAAACTTACACGATATAGTGCGCAGTGGTTTACGTTGGTAAGGGAAAACATAACCGGCTCCGCCAGGCCAACTCCCCATCCCTGTTCATATCTTTTTTCGCGTTGGAGGATAAAGGGCAGAGGCTAATCTTCGTCTTATTCTCCTTCCTCCTTCACTGCTGAACCTGAACCCGACCCATGTTTATAGGTTAATGTTATAGTGCCAGACTTTTGACATCAAAACAATACGATTCGGAGACAATCAGGGGCTGGTGTGAACATTCGTTGTGAGGCACTCCTTCCACCTCCATTTCACCGCTCACCTAGGCCTGAGCGTTGTTCATAGGCTAATGCGTGTGTTTGGACTTGAATTCAAACAAATAAGAAATTGGCTCACCTAGTGCTGGTGTGAGACACATAAGAATATTCAATGCCAACTTTAAATAAAGAAAAACGCTAGGATACACCAGAAGAATCTGGAAGTTTCCGTGCATTCGACTGTACATATAAGTTACATAATAATTATTGTAAACAGTTGTTTTAAAATTGATGGTCATGAAGTGTTATTTTCAGTGAATGGGAGTAGGATAATGTCACTGTAACTTGTACAAACTGTAACTGAATTCTGGCATTCATACGTGGACATTCCATAAATTTGGACATAGAAAGTCACATTCTCAGTACCTGGCTTGGAAATGGCATTACGGAACTATAAGTCAATGAAGAACAAAAGAAACTATCTTCTCCATGAAATTTAAGGGAAAAAGATGGGTCCGGTAAATGTGGCAGAAAAGTATGTGCGTGAAATATTTCAATTACTAGTAAAAGCGAAGGGCGAAGACGGATTTTAACACATTGAGGGTGGAGTGAGAGAAATAATTCTAAAGTTGAATCCTGCACTGCGTTATTTAATCCCTTGGAAAAACCCAAGAAAATTCTTTTTTCCTCTTCTCTATTTCTATTCTATTTTCGTTTTCTGTTAAAAAAGTATCTATAAATTTATGCGTTTGAGCGTAGCTGTTCCCCTACTCCATTCATTCAGTGAGGAGTAAAGGAAGAGGCCAGAAGGAGAAGAGGTTCAAAAGACGAGATCATAAATAAGACCCAGTTGGATGCTTGTGCAAGGAAACCCAGCCAAGAACTGCAGAACAGACTCCTGGAGACAAAAGGCGAGGACTCTTTTCAGACACGAGAGGTTCCTAGTGTTAAACCTGATTAAGAGTAAACAAGGCCCTTCATATCGAAATTCTGTCACCCCTTCAAGCCATCAGTAGTTATTCTTAAAAGACAATGTAATCAGAAGTTCTATATCAATGTAAGCTTCGTCATATACATGATATAATAATAAACTACGGTACTAACTGAATCCGTACGAATACTTCCCACGGTCAATTTTTCAGTCCTCATTCAGTCTCCATTATATGGTCCATCATTAACCTTACCATTCATTACTATGTTCATTTAAACAAAACATAATAACATCTGGGGTCCATTTTGTACCCAGTTATTTTTTCCAAGGAGCAGAAAACAAGCAATCACTTCGAACTTATAAGTTAAATTTAAATTGTACCTTAGTATTTATATACATTTATTAATATTAATTAATATTTATTAATATTTAATATTTATTAATAATTATACATTAATAAATTTATTTATATTTATTTATTTAATTATTTATATACATATACGAAAGTAAACTGATGTCTATTTATAAAATAATAGTTTTTGTTCGACCATACTAAAATACGTTTATTATATGTATCTTAACGACATCAAATAAAGTACAGATAAGTTAATAGCGGCAAAATTATCTCAACTACGGTTTGAATATTCATCAATAAATTTTCTAGTAAATTTTACTTGGCCTAAACTAGTAGATCTCACAGAAACCTCTGTACGGCAATTATCATCTCAGACAATTTGAATATTGTCCAAAATATTTATTAAAGCATAATCTGAATGGCTATTTTAATATTTAATAATATATGTCTTTATCAAAATGAACGTTAATGTGAAATAATTTTAAGCGAATCGCTTATAGGCCTTCACAAATAAGTAATAGTTCTGTGTAAATGATTTTATTATTCCACCAAGAACTAACTGGACTGGAAGAAGTAGAGAAGCCTCTTTAAAGCGGGTTGAAGAAAATAAATTTCTGAGGGAATTGATACACTATTGGATTTCCAACCATTTTTTTCTACTGTGGAACTGGTCTATATTTACGATGACCAGGAACCTGAAATTAGATTTCAGGGAGATTACAGCCGTATTCGTGGTTGTTATTTATTTGTAACAGTGCCGTTCTCTATATTTACCGATCATACCGTTGAAATTTGGCTTCATTTTTGTAATAGATAATTAGTCAAACGGGTGGTATGACTGGATTTGACTTGTTTCATTTGAGAAAAGGGCTGCTCAGAAATTACGCTGATGCAAACATAGTTAAAATCATACATTTTTTTAACCCTTTCAGAGCTGAATTTGAATGGGTATATAAGCAATCTTCAAGTAAAACCATAGGTAGGTTTTAAATTCGAAATCAATGTCAAAATATTTCAATAGAATATCTAACTAAGTAATAAATCTAAATGGATATATATGCATTCATGAACCACAGATTATTGTCCCTGTTGGACATTACATGAGAATATTATAGGAGAAAAATTCCTCTGACACTGGGATAGCCCAGTGGCTATCCTGTTATCCAGATAACCTTTGGCTATCCGTTCCACTGCTCTACCAACTGAGCTAAGCCAGAGTTCACTTCACAGCGCCAGATGGAACCTCTCTGCTATGACTGATTGCCCTTGAAGTAATTAATACAATAGGAAATAGGGGCGAGTTCCATTAAACATGTCCGTTTCCTTTGGGAGTAACCTAAATATTATTTTACCCTACACAATACATTACACCCTTAATGGTCTACCTGACTAACAGACAAGTTACCGGTATGTTATATGCAGTATTGCGAGGCACACTTATTAGTGACTTTTGTGACGGGGCTTCCACTGTTATTGTACAGTTAATATCCAATATTAGCAAACCCGGCAATCTCCATTTTTACAAAAGATAGAGATGCTAACTTCTAATGAAAGTTTAATGCATTTCCTGCTAAATATTTAGTTTGTGTTGTAAATCTAAGCTCCTCTCTTATGTGGGAAGTCGGATTTGTAATACAAACACTAAATTTGTAGCATGAAATGCACTAAACTTTCATTAGAAGTTAGCATCTCTATCATTTTTCAGAATGGACCCCTCATATATGCATTCACGAACCTAATAAACCTAATCTCACATAATAAAACTATCACATTTTATATAAAGCATTACTCTTACTAGTTTTATTTCTCTGCTTTAAAAAAATGTTCGAAGCATTTATTTGTCAATAGCAGTGAAATGGTTAATACATCAGGAATGTATACCATTTTTCCCTTTATCTTCTTTTGTTCAAGCTTAAAGCAGAGTTCGAACAAGATAATATCTTATTGCTGTCACTAGTTTAAAACGTGTGCTTTCAACCACTGATGCCCACTATTATGTTTACGTTTTGCGAGCAGGGTAGACAGCGAGCAGTGGGCAATGGGCACCATTCAAGGCTGACGTCACGATGACAACAGGTTTAGCTTTATTTGGCGAAATGCATTTTCCCCACCTGTACTTTAAAGAAATAAGAATTATAATCCCTATTTTGTCACTGTCAACCCACTTCTGAGTTCTCGGTTTGGGTTCAGATAGATTAATAGTATGTGAATTTATATGAACAACGAAAAGACTGAATTTACATTCAGTTTATACAAATTGCTATTGCAGAAACACCCTTTTCTTGCACTTAGTCTAAATTACAATCTCCTTGTCTGTCGATACGAAGTGAACTGAAATACACCATTCATCAGTTGTGCTCCCCTATTGGAATCGTTGCTTGCGATTTATCTGTGGGATTTTAATTAAATTTATTGGGAAAGTACAAGTCATTCGGAAGGTAATATAATTGCATTATATCAATTATTTCCATCTGCAGGTATCACAATAAAAAATAAATAACAAGGGAAACTAAAAATATAGAAAAATCATTATCTCAGTGATATCAAAACAAAAAGGCAACATTACGGGCTGACAATATTTTTATATTATTACTAGCTGCTTTCTCATTCTTCTTAGGGTTGATACAGTTGATTCAGAGGGATAAAGTCATATATTTTTAAAATTACAGTTTTAAAACCAGCAGAGGTATTTATTACAAAAGTGATTTTGGGGTCATATTAACTCCAAGGTTAAATGTGCTTGGAAAACTGTGATTTTTTTCTTTTTGCTTCTCTTGTCAATATTAATTAATCTTAGGAAATAAATACGCCATATATAAAAAACGTGTTACTTAATGCTATAAATATTATATTTAATATTCCAAAATGTACAAATTGTTTCGATGCTAAGGACCATCCATTATTCCAGATTTATATAATGTAATATCCAATGCTAAACAGCATTAAAGCAAAAATAATACAATTTATATGAAGGAAACTTTCAATTCCGACACAAAATCGCATACAGGAAAATAATGAGTGATTAGGCAAACGGCTGACTGAAATTTAATGTAACTTTAGTGATTTAAACTAACAAGGTGATTTGGAACTATCCGGTAAATTCGTACTGGAATACTAAAGAAGACATTTGAAATTTGACATGATTTACCAAAGTTCCCGTTAGAGCAAAAAGAAAATAAGGAAAATCATAATACTTGAGAACACACACGATAAGTTCTTTGCGCAAAGCTTTAATCTCATAGTAGAGCGTCATTAAGTCTAAAATGTGATTATTAGAAGTACGAACATATTAAATAATACACTGGCAAACATCATAACCAAGAAGCAACACGTATGTTGCCATCTTCCGAAAACTGTGTGTCGGTATTTTCCCTTCCAATTAGTGAAGTCGAGAGACATATATAATGTTTCAGTAAAGAAAGTCTTTCCCTAGCATAGAAAATAATTATGTAGTCCTTTGATGTAGAATACATTTACATTTTATATGGAAGCATGAACTAACTATGTACTAAAGATAATGCATATAAATGGATTTGAAACAACAAGTGTGGCTAAAAGTTACGCACAGAGAAATGGGAAATGGTAAGAAGAGAACAAAAGAATCTGGTTTATAACTCGAGCAACGCTCCACACTGACTTACCATGAACTTCACGCTAATCACAAGGAGAATTAATATAAAACGTAATATAAAAGATAAAAGACCTACTTTCAGTTGCAGTGGCGTACCAAGGCGGGTGGAAAGGCGGTCCATCCCAGGCCCAGCTTTGAACATAGGCCCCAAAATTTTATCTATTTATTTTACCTGACCAGTGAGGAGTCTTGGTTTGAGCGAATAAACAGTTGTCTATTAAATAACATAAAAAAGATTAGTAACAACCACATCGGAAATACCGTAGGCCTATTTTAATAAAATAATATAAAGCCCCGGCAAGCAAGAGAAGAGAGGGCAATCTTGTTTGTCAAGCTTAGCCCTTGTACTCTTTTGTAAAATGAGTCAATTTCCATGAAGTAATAACATTTGCAGAGGCAAAAGCTCGCAAGAAAGATTTCAAATTTTTAGTTTTGTTTTTAGTATTGTTTAGTTTATCATTAATCTACTGTTTAAATGTTTGCTGTTTGAGTTTTCTTTGGTTTGCACATAAAATAATATTGTAAAATCGCAATTATTTAGTTAAAATACCTACCTTTACGTGGATTTTCTCCGGCCACAAGTCAGTATTGCTACTGGCCCTACTCTAAGCAAATTTAGGCCTACGGTAAAAACGTAAAGTTGTCTAATGCTTAATAAACATGTGAATGACAAATGAAAAAAGTAATCCATAATTAAATAGTTTACTCATGGTCCATGAAATATAATGAATTAGACAGCTTACTATCATATACGTGTACACTATGTGAATGGTATACTATATTGTGGATACTGGGTATGCCTCTATATTGAAAAGTATAAATTGTGAAAACTGGATAGGCCTCCTACTGAATAGCATCCCAGGCCCCCATCTCTGTTGGTACGCCACTGTTTGTAGCCGGTTTGTAGACAAGCGCCTCAACCATTACGCTACGGCGTACCCCTATACAATCTGTACTTCAATAAAAAGTAGAATGTAAGTTAATGGGAAATTATCACGGGTCCTGTTATATATAAAAAGGGTATAAGGTGGTCATTTCTAATACATTAAAACCATATAATGAATATTAGGCTTCCAAAAAAAAATAACGTTTTTATTTATCTGTTGATTTCCTCAATCTCCTCTTATGACTCAGAACCACAACTCTATTTGGGAGGAGCCAAATCTAAGGATCGCATTCACATGGCATCAGTACTAACCAAAATTTTTTCTGCAATATTTATGACGATTAAGTAGCCATTTTTCCTATTACATAGTGTACGTGATTTATGGGTCAAGGTTCGATAATTTATAAACATTTTAACATTTCAACTTTTATTTTACAATTAGACGCCTATGTTCAAATACATATTTAGGGTTATTACTTCCCTTCACCTATAGACTAGTACCTAGGGGTCGAGTAGAGGAAGTAAAAATTACATTTTTGTTTGACCATACTATAATACGCTTATTACGTGTTAGGTAACGTTATCATAATGACACTCATTATGAAACTGTTTTTCACTTCGGCATCGGAGTGGTATCGAATATTATCGAACACGAAACAATCTTGAGATCTTGAGAGTAGTAGTTGAAAACTACGTAATAAATATCCTACATTTGAAATAAAATAAATGTTCTACGTGTTAATTTTAATATTACACTAAACTGAATTAAATTCGTGTTGTAAAAATCCGTTGTTTTCAAGAAATAAACTACGAGGTAGCTTCGATTTAACCGATGCCATGGCCCACCACAGCCTGCCATCTCTCGTAGAAAAGAAGAACTACTAAAACCAGCTGACGATAAGGGCATGATGGGCTCGTTGCCGTTTGTCTGAGAATCCAAAATCTCAAAATTTAAACATTAGACTAATTATAGTCGAAAAAAACAGTCATATGCAACTTGCTTATAACAGTAATTAAGATATTCATACGAAAATTAGGAAACTAGAATTGCTCATTTCAGAAACAAACTCATATCTAAATAAATGTAATTATAGGCTTCTTGTGTAATGTACTAATCCTAGTTCTTGAAACCGATAACAGAACACAGGCAAAAATAGATTTTAAGCATACTTTCCAAATGAAAATTCCACTTGTTCTTGTGCGTTTGATATCTGGAGAAGGTCACGAGACAGTAAGTGGAATAGCAAAAGAGAGTACAAAGCACACGTATAAAATATTCCTGAGTAAAGTAAGATTCACAATAGGAGCATGTTGAGGCCGGCATAAATCCTGCCTAATATCCCCGTTTTGTGTTAGTGTGGCGTGTTTCGTGCTTGGGGGAATAAAAAGAAGCCAGTGCAAAGCTTTTTCGCCATAATTTCCATTCTTTCTCTTGTAGGAATCTTAAGCCCCCTTTCCACTTTTTCACTTGACCCAGGAAATTTTCCTAGAAAGGGCTGTTCAGAATTATTTGGTGGGAAAATTACTTCATTTAAATTACCAGAAGTGAAGGTTGATAATGAATCTTTTCTTTTTAAGAGTACTTTCTCCGGAATTCCTTAAAAAAAACTGCTTCGTTACAAATAGCATAAACACAGAACTCCGACTTGGGACAATCTTTATTATCTACAAAGTATTAGAGTCAGGTTATTACTTATAACCTCCTCTAGCGGTATACTGAATCACTCAGTTAATACATTTTTAGAAATAAAAAAATATGTATCATACAGGGATTACGAATTTATTTATAAATAATAATAATAACGAACTAGAACTAGAATTACGACTCCCGGTCATTAAATGTTTCCGAATTTTTACGAGCTCAAATGGAATGTAGGCCTATTATTTGAGCAATCAGATATACCCAGGTTTACTTTTGAGCTAATTAAAACCCGAGATATTTAACTTCATCTGGCACTACAGCCCGGGATGAGCTTAGTCCTCTTCCATAACAGCTTTCCATCGGTCTCGACCCTGTTCAACAGACCTCCAGGGTCGTATATTCATAGTTTTCAAGTCAGCCTCCAATTCATCATTCCATCTATTTTTCTGGTCTTCCCTCCATTCTAGCTCTTTATATGCCAAGTATTCTTTGCGACTTCCTCAGCATTAACAAGTTATTTCCTCCTATACCAGTCATTCTTAATTCTCTGGATGATTCTGGATCGTTCGTCTTGGGAAATACCCTTATTAATTCTTAGGTTCTTTTCGGACAGATACTTCACCATTGAACTATCCTTGTAACTATTTTTTATATCTTCGTGACACGTTTAACACTTTCTTGGATCTCATATAGTTTACTTTTATTTTGGACACATTAGCCTATTTATTTACAACTACTGTACAAAATTATAAACTTGAAGCCTTATATTTTTAATGAATTTTAATACCCAGATCATAAAAGATCAGGGACTCTGATGTTCATTCGTAAGTAGTACTCAATCGTCTACATTTCTGAATAAGAATAGAGATAAATTAGGGGGGTTTATAACACGTGTCATTTTAATATGAAAATATTTCTTTCAATAGCAAATTATAATTAACTAATCTATTAATTCAATTTGGTTCGTTGGTAATTCCTACATGGAATATGGCGGCGCAAGCTTTTTGGTACAAATACATCTAAAACTGGGGATTACTCCTATGACTCTACGTATTGTGCATACATGTAACGATCCATTTGTTTCAGCTTTGATGTCTCATTTCATGTGATATTAATCTGCTATTTATTTCAGGACGATATCACTAAAAGCAAAAGCCACTTAATGGGATGTATACTATAAGGGTTAGAAGGGAGGGGTCATCCGAGCTTAATGTTTGAAATGCAAGCCTAAACTCACAAACAGCTGCAATTAGGGCCCAAACTAAAGGGGGCTGTAACAGTCATGCTATACAGAATATTATAATAGTAGCAATAAGCTGTCAATGATTATTGGGTGCAAGTTATTTAAAATCCATTATTAAACCTGTGCTATTCAGTTTACCTTTACGCTGTATGACGTAATAATTATTGTTTCCTTTAGAGAGCATAAAAGGGAAATTTTGAATGACTTTCTTTCGCATTTTCTGCGGTATCTATTTATTGGTCCAAAATCTTTGACAACATTTGTTAATAGAGATAAGTTATCGACAGCAACCAAGTTCTAATAGTAAACGTTAATATTAGTAATTATTTTACAATCAATCAGGATAGAAACATAAAATGAGAGGAAATATGTCATCTTGTGCAAAAAAAAAAAAAAAAAATACTTGGATGATTCTTTGAGAATTTCGGGCGAAAAAAATTTATTC
Source organism: Ectobius pallidus (assembly GCA_964059195.1). NCBI lineage: Eukaryota > Metazoa > Arthropoda > Insecta > Blattodea > Ectobiidae > Ectobius > Ectobius pallidus. The sequence goes on from CAXKWD010000009.1 coordinate 92,420,315, forward strand.
CATGGTAAACTGTTGAGTACTTAAGGTAAAAAAGACAATTTTTTGGTGAAAATTTAAGTTCTCTGAATTTTTAAAATCATACTTGTAAATTCGTAGTCTACTAGAAGGCCCCTTATTACTCGTATCTTAACGATAATTATTTCGTATTATTCTATATTTAATATTGAGAATCAGTATTTTTATAAATGTTCCAAGACAATTTATTCTGTCGAACAGTGTTTTTGTGTTTCACAGTTCATATATAGGTAGACATTTGCGGAAGAGAAATGTGGAATTAAATACGTCCTAACTACGTATTTATATTTGAGTGCACAGGACAATCCATTTTCATTAAATAATTTTTGAAACGCCTAGTTAGATCTCGAAGATAAAAATATCTACATTTGACATAAATAAAAATTGCATGAACAAACTTGACTGACAGAAATCTGACAATCTTTTCCAGTATCTTACAATAAGTAGTCCTGCACGTTATAAACAGCGCTATGATCATTTTTCCAAGGGATCTATTACATCCTCGACATGCCTCTCAATCTGGGTTGTGCGTTCCACAATGTTGATTAAACAATTCAAACTTACCGTACTGTAGACTACTTATATTTCTTCTTTACTTGAGTTTTACCTCCCCTGTTGTAGGTACAATTACACGCCACCCGAGTTTTACGATCCTTAGGGAAGTGAGTTTCTGGATCAGATACATACCTGTTTGACCAGACAAGAACAAGGAGGGCCTCTCCGGATGAGTGATCAGCTCAATGCCGGGGCCACCTCCGGAACAACACGAACACATAGGAAGAGATAGACTCATTCCGAGAATGGGATGAAGATAATAATGATCGCCAGACAGTATCCAGGGGGATTTTCGGGTAAATCCTGGAAAATGCTCCACCTAGATAACTTGTCACGACTAGTAATCGAGCCCGGGCCCCTGCGCTACTGCGGTGGACAGCCTACTTATACTCCGTTTTTATATTATTGCACAGAAGAAATCTCAATAAAATAGATCTGGAACTTTTCTGGTGTTGCAGATAATCATCCATAAATTTAAGTTTAGGCCTCTTACCAAAGAACAACTGATTAATTTTGTGCTGTGGCACATTGTTGGACTGCAAACTGGAATCCTAAGTCGAACTCCCAGTTGTCTGGTGAAAAATAATAAAACGTTTAAGCACCAGTAGGCCTACCCGTAAAAAAAAATTAGTGGTAATGTTAGTTGCCTACACTTCCATCTATTTCAATATTTCATGGCACAATAGACAAATGTGTGTATTCCATAGGCCTATTTAATTCTGATTAAATAACTACGTATGTAAAACTCTAAGAGATGACAGAAGTGTTGATTTAGCTTTTTTATAAAAACATGCTACTATTTTATTTTAGGGTCAACAAATCAAGCATTCCCCAAAGTATAATTCTGCAAAAAAATTATGCCGTTTGGTTTCTTGGATTAAGTCTAAGGACACCATTTTTAAACCTCAGTGTGCTTCCAATTGCCACTACATGCAAACTTTAGTCCCATGTTTTCTTGGGTTAAATTTTTATGTTATTTTGCCACATTCAAAACCATATTCTCCCACTTAAATAGGGATACAGCTAAGACTTCTTCCACAATATAGGCCTACTTTATAATAACAATAATTATAATAAAGAATATGTAAAAAATTTATAATCCTTACAGAGCTGAATTAAATACTGAATGTAAAGTAATCATGAAGTGAAATCATCAGGGGGCTCTGGTGATGAAAATTTATCTGGAGTATCTGGTTTCCATGAACGACAACCGTGACCGTAAGCAAAATCATCATATTTTAAATTAAATAATTATTCTTTTAATCTCATGTTTAGACTCTTACACAGTTTTGGAAGCGACGCATTTATACATCAGTAACAGTGAAAAGGTTAATCTGACTTTCTGAATAGGTTTTAGTTTCTTTATTCAGTATAATTATAGGTCATGAATTCTATGGAATCCTGTAGCTATGAAGAAGGTAGAGCCATAAACAGAATCAGCATTTTTAAACAAGAAATACTAAAAATGAGATCTCTATATTATTCCCTTGTTCAATCTTACATATTGTATGTATTGTATATGGTATTTAGTATATGGGGACGTTCAAAAAATAAATATTTGCATAAGATAAAAATCCTTCAAAATAGGGCTGTTAGAAATCTTTTAGCGTGTCATTACTTAACATCAGTCAATTTTAATATATATCGGAGGAAATAGATTTCAATTTTGATTTTTAGAAATCTATTAAATTAATTAATATCTCACAAACAAATTGAGACATTAAAAATATTTTTTTTACAATAATTTCTGTTCACACCTTAAGTAAGTATGAAAAGCTTGAAGTTTATAGGATAAATACCAGTAGTTAAAAAACCTTTCTCAACACTTCTGTCAACCCTTAACTCAATGTTGCTCTAAAGAGTGTATTTCACTTACCCTAGATCTCCCGCGTGCTCCTTGGTAGCTTCCCCCTTCGCCTGGATAACCACGTTGGGGGAACTGCGCAAACAAAACAACCACAAAAATTAGTGTTATTGTTGCCGCTAATAAACAACTCTACACAGAAGATGTTGCTGCGGAAGAGAACATTAACTTACACATGAATCCACACAAATAATGAAATTCACGCATATAAAAATGTAAAACTAACGTGGTTTACGATAATGACACCAAATTATAAAGAGGAAGCCAAATAACGCATTTACTGCTGACAGAATGTTCTAGCTCAGAGTGACACAAAGGACCAGCAAGAATACAATTTTAGGTTGTGGGAGAATATTATTCGCGTCTTTTTTGTTTGAAATCAGGAAATAATAATTATTCAGTTCTTTAAAACGGGAGGGTGGGTTGATAAATATTGATGTTCCGGGAGTAATTCGTTTAACATGTGGTTGATATTTTATAAAGTATATAAAAGGTCCAGAAGATAATATTCATAATATTCATAGAGTGAAAGTAAGTTTATATAATCAACGGGTAAGCACTAAACCCAAACAGAGTAAAAGTTAAAAATAATTATACGATTCATTACATAAAAGAATTATTATTGAAGTACATCACGTCCATAAGTCACAACAAAAGAACAAGAGTAATTTCTAGCTTGACTCTCCATAGGTTATACTTAAGTCTTTTAATGTTTTTAATTACTGTCGAATAACAGAAACAACCATTTTGAAAAAATTATGCTAATAATGTATTTTTATTAACTGCAACCTGATTTTTTATTAAAAAAACTATGTTATAAGAAATGTTTCCAATAGTTAAATACATATAACCTGTCTTATAAATATCCCAAGCAACATACTTAAAATAATAATATAGACAATAAATAATATTTATTGTTCATTTAAACTTAGGCCTATATGTTTATTCTTTCTTTAACTTCTATAAATATTCTTGCTTTAACTTCTATAAGTAATACTGCGACATTCTTGATTTACATTATTGCAATTACTTACATTGAGGCCTATTTAATTACATTAATCAATTCACTATATAAAAAACAATATTTTTAAAGGACATTAACGCCTATAGTAAAATTCTGCAGAAAGGAACCAATCCACATGATTTTTAAGCTAAAAAATTTAAAGTTAAACAAAAAGCCACCTGGATATTTGCAGTGTGTTTTTCTTTTCTCCATAGATGGCATACAAATGGAAAAGGAGGGTTGGTTAGTTTGCACAACGTAGACATATAGTTCAGTAGCAAAAATTTAGCATCTACTCAGTTTTTTTATTTGAGGATTGGTTCCTTCATGCAGAATGTGGTCCAATTTAAAATTGTACCTAAATGCATGTTGTCCTTAACTGTTCTTTTTTCATTCTTTCATTATTATTACAAAACACTCTCATTAACTGTTCTATTATTTCTATATTAATTTTTGATACCATTATGTACTAATTGATTCAGGAGACAAAACTGAATTATAAAAAAAAAATAGTTAACTGTATCATTTATTATTCATTGGTGCAGTTGACTTAAGAATTCGGTTATACAGTACTAATTATACGGATGTGTATTAATATTTTAACTGTTATTATTTTAAAAACATGGTGTATTGGGATTTTATGACAAAACAACCTAATATAAATACTGGGAACTAATACAAACTAATCATACCAAGGTACAATAAAAAATAATTGCTTATAAAGACGTTTGAACCATTAACCTGAAACTCCTTTTCCAAGTTCTAGTAACTTTAAATGACCGCCGGCGCGATCTTGTGACTGACTACAGATCCGTCGGCCCGGGTTCGATCCTCTGGAACGTGATTCAAATTAAGGCGCTACTTGAGAGAAAAGTAGCGGCACCGATCATGGAAACCACCATTAACGGCCGTAGGTGTCGGTATGTTGACCACATGCCCCAAACCCTGTCATCTGCCTACGGTAGATGTCGTAGCGGTCGGGTGGTAGGCCTTATCCCTTCAGGGATTTAGTGTCACGGAGTTTAGTTTAGTAACTCTAAATAATTATATTAATAAACACAAGGTTAACAAATTTTTGACAGTTATAATAATTTGGAATAGAAGTGAATGAATAAAATATCAGCCAGGCAATTATATTGTAAACCAATCAGATCCTATTTGACGGCAACTTACAGTTGTGAACAGTGTTTTACAAAGAAATGAAATATAATACAATATAGTGTTAATTATTTAAAATATCTGTAAATTCTCAAAAAGTATCATTTTAATGCAAAATATGATATGAAACTTCAAAATTTCTTTAATATACACACAAATATGCAAACAATATAACCTAAATATGTATATTCATACTAAATATGCTACAATAGTTGAAAATTTCCGAAATATACAGTTTATGCACAATAAAAGCTGTTTCATTTTCACCAGGACGCTTGGAATCTGGTTTAAATTAGTCGGAAACCTGAAATAGTGGAAAGGGGAAAAATATGACATGTCATAGAAATCCGCCCCCTAGTTATAACTTGCACATGTAAATATGGGGATACGTAAATAGTAATATATTAAGATCGTATAAAGATATAGACACAATATACTGTACACAATACAGCCAAACTAGTATAATAAAAGAAAAGTTGTTAATAATTAGAAATAACTTCTGACAAACAGACAAACCTTCTCAGCACCTGTATCATTAGTAGGGCCCGGGGGTTTAGCCAATAATTCGTCAAGTTAGTGGTGCACAAGGCATAGGGAGCTTTCTGAGTTAGTAAACAACTCGCGCTGCCTGTGGAATTAGGTGGGGAGAGCAGGCAAGGAATACTGCTGTGAGTGAAGCAGTGTCGGATTTATACTTTTCATAAGTACAGGCCACTTTATTTGCACCGCCCCTTCCTCCTTCCTAGAAGTTCCCACATATCATAATCACTCATTTGTAGGCCTTTAGTAGGTAATAAACAATTTTAAGTATTTAAACATAGGTTACGTAGGTATTGAAAAATGAAATAAACAAATTAATCAGTCATAAAGTAAAAGTAAGTGAGCGCCCTCTTAAATCTGCCGCCCCTAGGCCGCGGCCTTTAAGGCCTATTGACAAATCCAGGACTGGAGTGAAGTCATACCTTCATACCTCAACTTGGTTTAAATGTTTCCCCGTTATGTCACGCGACGTAGAGAGAAGTTTTTTCCCCAATACAGATCTTGTTTGGAGGAAAATAGAAGATCTTTTTCTTTTGAAAACATCAAAATGTATATTTTCATTCACTGTAACAAAGTGTATGCACAGACAATTGCTTTTTCATTTTTACTGTGAATAATGATACTAAATATTAATGCATAATTATGTTGTGTATATTTATGTTCGTTTTACTAGAAAATATATTTTGTTTAGGTGATTTACGATTAAATGTGCAAACTATTCTATGACGCTGTGCCCATCATTTCACTAGACTAGCTACATTGCCTCTACCACATGTCCTTGAACTTGGATGTACGTATTAAGTGCGCCACTGAAGACGAGTCACCCTTATCTCATGTTTACAAGATAGGTAGCGTAGAGCTATAACCCAGTCACCACTAACCTGATATATTTTTGTGGCTAAACCCCCGGGCCCTAATCATTAGTAATGCACGAAGTTTGGTGCTCTAAGGTTGCCCTCTCAATAACCATCCATCTATAACAGATGCTAAATTAGACATAATGTAGCTCAATAGGAAAACGTTTTATACAGTAAGCCAGTGCATACAGACAGGAAAGCATGACAACGGAGAAAGGTTTACAGGGACACATGGATGTATGTAGCTAATTTTATTAGTCAATGGAGGTAGGAATTAACTTGACACTTTCATAAGTTACTTATCACTGAAATGACACATTCGTCTGCATGAAAAAGCTCCAAAGTCAATCCTACCTACACGGAATAAATGGGTGTCTGTGTGGTGAATTAATTTTCAATTCACATTTAATTAAACAATCATACAAAATAATTATAAGTATTTATTTTTAAACTGCGTGCATACATATCCATTCCTTGTTAATGGCAGTTTTATTTAATGGTTTATGATTGTTGTAATAAAGTAGACCAGCCAAAACTATTGCCAGACATGTAAGCACAACTACCTAATTATAGACTGTGAGGGATTACTGTGTCTTACTTCCAGAATCAGGATTAAAGGCATCATTTTTAGTTAATATTTCTTTCCGGTTGAAAAGTAAATAGAGATTTGTGATGAGTGGATCTCGTGTTAATATTAGAGCACAACTTTTACGATTGCATAAGAGGTACCTGAATTTAAGAATTAATCGTGGTTTATACTACTGTACTTACTGATCTATACGGGAATATATTAGAATTCTATTCACGGATGGGGTTATAAACTTTAAAGCATAAGAACCAGTGGCTAGACCGCGGAGATATGCAATTTAAAAATCCCTTTAGGCAGGCCTACAGGCGGAGGTAGATTTCGAAGTGCTTTTGGTTTAATTTATTGTCGCTGCATAGCACTCTTCTTCTTTAGCCTTGGTATGGTAAACCTGCAGTAATAAGAACTGAATTCGGTAAAGAGGAAGAGCCTACAATCATTTGTTTTGACAACAAGAATAGGATATAATATTCTGGGAGGCCGTGCGCAAGATCAGCAATGAATAAAATTAGCAAAGCCGCTAAACAAGACAAAATTATGATATTATAATAATTCTTTTAAGTGTTATTATTTTCAAACATTAAAATCTCGCGTAATATGAGAGCTATCAAGAAACTATTTATTGATTTGTAGAGTACTCATCAAGAGCTTTTCAACGATACCCCACAAGACGTGGTTTCAAAAGTTTCGAATTTTCATCCCCCACCCCCACCTCCACCCCCATCCTCACTCGAACCCCCGAATCGTTGGTGTCACTGTAAACTCCATAGGGAGTACTCTAATTTATTCAAACAAAGTTTCCCTCTATACTTCATAGGGGCCGAGATATACATTTTTAAAAATTTCAACCCCCTCCCCCGACCACCCCCTTGGGCCAATTTTGCCCATTAACGAACTTGTCCGAACTATTGGGCCTAGAAATAACATAATAAAATTTGGTTCAAATATCTTCAAAATTACGGCCGCTATCGTGTAAAGATATATATATATATAAATATATATATATATATATATATATATATATATATAAATATCACAAATTTTTTTTTTGAACGGGCGGTGGTTTCGTACTTAGGGGAGCATGAAACGTAAAGATATGAAAGAATTTTTCGAAAATCATAAAGTGGTATCCATTGCAATAGGTAGATTTTTCTTCGAAAATCTACCTAAAAAAAAATATAATGCATTTTAAATTTTAAATTCGGAGACATTGCTTTTAGAAAACTATCATAATTTACAATGTTATTAATTTTGCACACTGAAAGAAACAATAACCCCTTTATATTATTATTCATTATCTTGAGGAATTTTAGTCAATTGCTGACAAGAAATAATCTTTGTATTTTCTGAAGAATGTTTGCTAGTACTCCAGAAATCACCAGTCAAGCAATTCGTTACATAGAATGAAAGTACAGTGCTTTGATAGTCGAAAGGGAATATATTGGCAATTCTGAATCATTTCCCATGAGCGCTTTCAAACTGTTACCTTTAGAAAAACAATTTTAAACTGAAATAAAAACAATCGTCGTACCAACTGATGCTGCAAATGTGTGTTTTGCTAGTATTTCCCATTTTTCATGGAACGGAGTGGTTATTTTTACTTTAACAGAAGATAAACATTCAGTTATAACAAGTATTCCTTTCCTAACAACGTAAGTTCTTTCTCCGCTAGGGCTCGATGTTCATAAACTTCCTCCTACCACATCAAATTTTATCCTGTATCGATAACAGCATAATGCAGTGCTTCCCGTCTCTGATATTAAACAAAAGGATCACGTTTCTAGCCTTTCAGGAATCATTAAGTGTAATTCATGGAAGAAAAATAGATAAAAGAAAATGAAATTTATATTTATCAAAATCATCCTTTCCTTAATTCATAACACCCGTAGCTATCTTCTTAATTTTAATGAAAGGCAATCAAACGCACTAAAAGTAATTAGATAATATGTTAATTATATTGAAAAGCCTCGTATTTGTTTAAATAAATTAAAGCTAAAATTGGTGCATTTTATGTATACCAGGCGCGTCCATAAAGTAAGTTCCCCTGAGGCCTTTTACAGAAACAAACAACATTTCTTGGACATATATATTCCAAAGATAAGTTACAGCAAGTATTCAGCTATTATTCAACATGTTTGCCACCGGAATTGAAACATTTGTCATTCCGTGGAACCAACGTTTTGAATACATGTGTCGTACAAGTCTGCCGCCAGGGATTTGAACCACTATGCGACAAACATCTCCTCCTCTCTGTCATTCTCTGCCATATATTATATAATACAACCGGTAGGATAATTGTTTTATAAATTTTATTTTTAGACGAGAAGACGAGAAGTTTCTGAACTACATAAAAACAAGGATTTCCTGATTGCAGTCGACACTTAACTTCTACCTTAATATTATTTGTAACGGTAATTATTGCTCCCAGACTTTTGAATTTCTCCACTTGTTCGAATGATTTATCGGGTATTTAATAATTTATGTCGTATTATTTTGACAGTTCATGACCATATGATAGATTTTTCTGTATTAATTCCTAACCCGACATTCCTACAGGCATGGAAAACACTTTCTGCATTTTTCGCGATTGTGCTTATGTGATCGCCCAGCAGACGAACATCATCTGCATAAGCTAAAATCGGGTTATGGCCACTTATTTCTAGGCCTACCTTTTTTTATGAACTTTCCTAATGGCATATTACAAAGCGAAATTAATAAAGTAAAGATGATAGTGCATCTCCATGCTTCAGACCATTTTTAATGGCAAGCGTATCTGATATAAGTTTCCCTACCCTGACTCTGCTGTAGGTTTCATTTAGAACTCAATGTGCAATTTATGATACATTAACAACAGTCTACAATGCAAAAAGCAAAACTGGCATAGGACCTAATGTTTTATTTTAAAACTTTTTAAAATTCAGGATATTTCAGACAACGGATCCCTAATACTTGCTTTATATAGCAGATGTTAATATGAAAAAACAATCAGAACATTTTCTTCAATGTAACTAGGAAAACGAAGCAGAGACATGAAGGGGTGGGGGAATTGCATATTATTGTGAGCAAACAACAAATGGTGTAGTACACATGTTGCTGTGGGAGGGTGGAATTAACAAAGCCATCATGACTGAGTAACAGCGCGATGACAGAACATGTTCTAGCAACATGGTTGGATTAGCTCTGGGATTGATATCCCCGCCTATACATGTGTGTAGATGCTATTGCACAATATGTGCATGGTTTCCACTAGGAGTCTGTCTAATCACTGCGTCACACACTGCCCAATATTTTCAACTATTCGACAACAGTCTGTGCCTAAGGATTTTCCAGTTGCAGTTATGGAACTATAGTCGCCTCGCTCATTGCGTTGACAGTTAACATCAAAGAAGTCACCGTCCGACCTTGTCGCTTGGCGTAGTGTTTAAAAAAAGAGAGCGGGAAGATATAGATGCAACAAAACAACGTTTTAATTAACAATGAGAGAATTGGCAACACGATTTCAGTCAGCGGTTTCTTTTGAGAAAACCTTTTTACAGTAACAACAAACATTGTAATATGAGAACAAAGCGAGCCGCTCGTCAACGGTATGAGCGAGGCGACTTATACTAACAGGTGCTCGCGAATCCGCGTGCGATTTACTCAACCGATACTTACTTACTTACTCACTCAATGGCAACAGACAATTCCTAAGTAAGTTAAAGGAATATTATATATTTTATGGAACCCGAAGGTTCATTGCCGCGTTTACCTAAGCCCGCCATTCAACCCTATTCTGTGCTAACTCCATCCAACCATCCCTCGCAAATCCGACTTTCCTTAAATCTATCCTAATATTGTTCTCCCCCTGCGTCTAGGTCATCCAAGTGGTCTTTTCCATCCGGGCCATACCGTCAATATTTTTTAGATATGTCTTTCCTCTCCCATGCGCGCAACATGTCCAGCCCATTTCATCCTCCGTAATTTAATTACCCTTACTATATCCGGTGATGAGTACAGATTATGAAGCTCGTCGTTATGCAGTTTTCTCCAGTCCCCATTTTCAACCGATAAACAGAAAAAATTATAACACTGATCTCGATTTTTACATAAATTGAATGAATTACAGAATTTTGTTTTTAATAATAATGTTATTATTAGACTACGAACTATTTATATTGTGTGTGTTTTCTGATTTAGCATTGGTTTAAATATTTAGTATCAGTATCGTAAGAATGTTGTAATGTATAGGCTAAGAGATCATTGTAATTTGATATGTGCCTGTTATGCTCTGATGACAATGAATGAATAAATAAATAAATAAATAAATAAATAGAAGGTAAGCAATTGCAGGGATAGTTCAGAGAGTTTCCAAGAAAGGCAGCAATAGATTAACGCAATGATCTTCAGACCATATGACGTGAAGAATTTATACTGGACCGTATGATCAGCTTCGAAACAAATGAGCGACCGGAGAAGAAATTTAGGCTGAAGAAACATGTTCTGACCTGACAGCTTTGAAAGGATATTCGACAATTTTCATAATATTTCGCTTGTTTCATTTTTTTCTTTTGACAAATAGGTATTAGTTTTCAATTTCATTTCTCAATAATCTTCCTTAAAATATATTCATTATTTTATTTTACCTGTGCCAGTACTCTTAGTTATTTGGCAGCTTGTTGTTCTTGCAGAAAGAAAGGAATAATAAATTTGGCTTCCATCGAAGCTTAAATAAGTTAAAAAGCGAGGCCAGCCTAACCTACATAAAATTGCTTTGATGGATGCTTTGCCTAGCCGATGAATTGCCCTTAAAGACCGTGTCAACAGACAGCAACGCATGCACTTATGTTACCTGTCAGCTTGGAGACTGAAATTTATGGTTCTAATCCAGATTTCTCATTGCTAATATTAAATGACAAATTCCCATGTCATGATGTCGGATTTTGTGCATTAAGTATGTGATGTGTCGATATTCGCTTTTCAAGGGACGTTATCTCTCACATCTATGCCTAGCTGTATGCCACTAGAATATTGGTTCCAGCTATCGTTTATATTATTAGTGTTTTAACATTTACACTAACGATATTTTTTGTGTCGTGATGGTGGATGGTTCTCAGTTAATTTCGAGTTTTCCGTAAAATATGCACAACTTTTTTAATTTTTAAAATAAATGTCTTAAGTTATAGGCTTGAGGGATAAAATAATAGGCTATACTATTAATGATATTGCTTATAAAAACCCAAGAATGGACTGGAATATTGTATTAAAAATAATACAATATGTAACGAGCCTAAAATGACATTTTTTAAATATACGGGTATGTTCATGAAACGAGCAATGCAAGTTTAATAATTTTCATACTAGTATATTAATTACCATTAAAGCAAGTTGCATATGACTGTTTTTGTTCAAACAAAACTAAATGTTAAGTTTTGAAATTTTAGATTTACTCAAAGAAACGGAGTCGGCTGCCCTTCACAATAACCTTTTCCGCAGTTCTTGCAGTTTTGTTAATGGTAAAGTACTGACACAAATATCAGTGCAGTCTCCAAATGCACCTTTCTCCTCCCCTCCAAAAAAACACACAAGAAAAACTTTCCCTAAGACGAAACAAACGGAAAACAGTCCTGTTCTGTGCACATTTTGAATAAATATTTCAGTTAATAATTACAAAATGAGCGAATTACATTCAATTGATTCAAGCTCCGTTTCCGAAATATTGGAGGAAGTTCATAAACGTGAGTAGAAATTTGTTGCCAAAAGCAATCAAGAAGATTTATGAAAAGTTCTAAGGTAATTTTGTGAACTAGAGAAAACATTCTTTTTTTCTTGCGTTTCGCGTTATTATTCTTAAAATATAATATACGTTTTAACAAACTGTAAGTTACCTTAAATATTTTGTTTATCATGTATGTTGATAAAACAATGAAGAAGAAGAAGAAATCATTTATTATAAAAAACATTAACATTATTAATATAATTATTAACATTATTAATAACATTAATAAGTTAATTAATAGTGAGATGAAAATCTATTTACAAATTTAAAAAAATCTGTATAAAAATGATACGAATTTCGATGCAAATTCGAAATAGAGGACACTAGGCACCTAGATACAGTGATTTAGTTATAAAATACCTGAAATACTTCAATACATTTATCAGAGCAGTGGACATTAAAAAAGAACCAATAGTTATATTGACTTCGCTAGGGAAAATAGGAAATAGATTAAATAGTAAACATCCTAGTATAATATGCCTCTGGTAACTGTCACTTTATCCTTTATTATAAATTAAGTAGACAATAATTAGAAATTAATTCATATTACTTTATAATATAAATATTATTATATTATATTATAAATCATATTGTACAAAAAAGAAGTGCACCAAAACATGTAGTATTACTAGTATGATGGAATTTGTTTATGTTATAATTAAAAAATGGGGCGTTAGCAATAGTCTGATTGATTACTGTGCAATTTTTAAAAGAACAATCTAAAGATATCTATTGAAGTTATATACTAGAAAACATAGGCGTAACCAGGCTGGCCATAAGGGGGGGGGTTATAACATCCATACCCCCCAGGGAGAGGGGGGTCCGGGGGTCCTCCCCCGGAAAATTTAAAAAATTAAGATGCACAATAACGAGTTTTAAGCTTCCGGGGGTCCATCCCTGGAAAATTTTAAAAATTAAGATGCAGAATAACGAATTTTAAGCTTCCGGGGATCCATCCCCGGAAAATTTTAAAAATTAAGATGCACAATAACGAGTTTTAAGCTTCCCACGCATTATACTCATATTAAGTAATTTATAAGCAGACTTAAAAAAATTATACAATTTTCCTTTTTTTAATCAATGGGGGGGTTCAAACCCCCAAAACCCCCCCTCGTTACGTCTCTGCTAGAAAAGGGGTTTTAAATAATTTTCACATCTCTCTTATCTAAAGCATCATTAGAACGTAAGTTAGTCCTTTTGCTAAGATGCAGTCTTTCTATTTGGCAATAAATATGACCCTTTATCAACTAGGAACACAATTTACAACACAATTTTAAATTAAAAGAAATTCAATGTACTAACCTAGCGAGGCGTTTAGGCAAGCAGCATTAAACGTTTGTAGAATACAATTCATGCACCCCGGAATTTAATTTACTTCTAGAGATCTTGTAATTTCATTTCTCAATTTCTCATCGTCAAGTCGGAAGTTTTGACAGTTAAAAATAACACAAATCCACACCCACAGATGGTGACACACAAAGAGGAGGGGGCGAAATACTGGAGGTAGCAGTTGGAATAAGACACAATATCACTAATACCTTAGCTGCAATCTTTCATCATTTCTTTCATCCATATTTAACTCTACTTTATTCGTTACTCGCAGTCCTGACATTAAATTCTCATTTCCTATGCTTTTAATTTCACATTTTTCGTATCTTTATGCATTTTCATTTTTTATGCTTAATATAATTTCTCTCTTAAATAATTCATATCATATTTTGATGGCTTTTAGGAGCTTTATATCCACCTTCAATCTGAAGCTTGGATTTCTATTTACATATTTTATGGTGTATACTCTGGAACTTATGAAAGAATAAGTAAAATTGAAATGACATTGAATATATTGTGATAGCTAAATACATTGACTTTACGTATTGTAATTTCAATACATAAATATTTATCATAATAAAATGTTTACACTTACGAAACATTATGAGAAATTAGTGCATTTAAATCTCTTGAAAATCAATAATACTATGATATTATTTTTACGTGTTTTGCTAATGGGTGGGTCCTAGGAGGCATATTAAGTGTTTCCCTAATGGGTAGGTCCTATGGGGGTACGCTGTCAAATGTATAAATTATATATGTTATATACAGGGTGTTTCAAAAGATCGTTTACAAAATTTTGGGGATAATAGAGGAGGTAAAATGAAACACTATTTTTATGTAGTAGGAGGTCTGAGAGGTTCTGCGGTCAACATTCCTCTGTACTGAAAGTTCACCATTCTGCCGAAAATTGGCCTTACATGATGCATCCCTTGACTAGTCGAACACCGGTCTCTGTTTTCGTTTTGACAATAGTGCGACGTGGTCAGAGTAGAATCTTTTATCAATTTGTACAGTATTGCACAAATAGTAGCTCCTGATTTTCTTCCTATAGAAGGTAAGGTTGCATTAACAATGTGTGTTTTATCTGGATACGTATATAGATGAGCTTGTAGTTTACTGTCGAATTCCCAGTACCCTGGCCATTTCGAATAGCTTGATCTATCTTCACTGAATTTCCTTCTGTGGGAGGAAATTAAACAGCTAGTGCACAAGACACCTGTAGAAACTGCAGAAGATCTAGTTGCACGTATTACTGCAGCTGCACATAGAATTCTACACACGCCTGACATTTTGCGCATGTCAGACGGTCATTAGCAAGACTCGGTCTAGGGTATCGAAGTCAAAAAAGTTAAGAAAGTCCGGAACATCACTTTGTGAAGGATGAGGCGAATTTGATATGGAGCCTGGCTTTACTCGTCTCAACATATAAACATTCAATCGTAGTAGGGCACAAAATAATTGTTCACATTTACAGTCATAGCCTTACATTTCTAATTTAGAAATGATTTGCCTAGCATTATGTGTTTCATTTTACATTATAATCTACATGTTTTAACTATCTGAAATAATTTTTGCTCCGGAGAAGAAAAGGAAATATATACACAGACCATATTTTCTAGTCTTGCCTTACATTTCTAATCGGTTTCAGTGATCATCATAACAAGATTTGTTAAGGTCGACTCCCGAAAAACATTTTTGCCACGTTTTTCAATAAACTCTTTAAAATATTCATTTTCGACCTTGTTGAATGTGATATTGATATGTACAAACATTATACGTAAATGTCGATAACGTTCGGTTTAATTTCAATGTCTCATTCTGCTAATGAATGCCTGATTTGAATGTGTAATTTAATATTTCCCATCTGCCACATGCTATCATAGTATTTTTCTACCAATCAATTTCTACCTGTCCGTAAATATTTTGTTTGCAATTTTTAAAATGCACTGTTGTTTCCTTTCACGTCCAAATATTCCCTTCCAAACCTCTCTCAGTTCCTTCTGAAGAGAACGCTTCGTGCTCTCAATCTTTTGGCATATTCCTCTGTATTATATTCTAAAATGGTAATATTAACACTAACACGAATCCTGAAATAATTAACTAAATGAAAGAAATAGAATACAATGGATTCTTTGCTTACAGGATCGAAAGTAATGTATGTATGGAGCCAAGCCAAGCCAAGCAGGAAAATAAAAAAAAAGGTAGAAAGTAATGAATTTTGTTATGAAACATACTGCATTTTGTCACCCCATGTGTCATAATGTCATTTATACTACGTGCATTCTGAACCCTAGCCTCGTGACCTAGTGACCCTACGCCGAGCTCTGATCACTAAAGTCTGGCCGTTCTAAGAAGGGAACTTCAAGTAAACGAAAACAAGTCCATCTGTCTCACTCTAGCACATTACTCGCTATGACTTAAGAGTGAGACAGACATACTAGTTTTTGTTTAATTCAGATTTCCTTCTTAGCTTGTCTCAGGTATAGTTAGACGATGTGACCAATGGGTGCGGGGCTATGGAAGGCACTTTGAACACCGTTTACAACCTAAACGTATTCCATTCATGTGTGTATTGAGGTAAACGGCTGTTAAACCACTATATTGTACTCACAATAAAATGGCATCATAGTGCCGAAATAGCGCATCTGTCAGAAGTGTGTCAGATAAAATTAACGTTTCATTTTACTTCCTTTATCATCCCCCCAAACGTTGTAAACGATCTTTTGAAACACCCTGTTGGTACTATTAGATTATTTACATAGGCCTACTAAATGTAGGAATTATTTAAAAGATTAATAAGTAAACGATTTCACGTATCCGATATCATGTATTCTTTCTCTCCTTACCTTATTTCTGTGGCTTGTTTCTAAAAGGGCCTATGTCATAAAACTTGATTTTGACATAACTGACTTTGAAGCCTTTATAGAAGTAACTTTTTTTGCTGAGAACTTCCGACCTTGGCTTCTAAGGTTTCTGTATTATGTCTATTAATAGCTACAGGAATTGGCATTTTTAATATACGAAAGATAAAGACTAGCCGAGCTCAAAAATGCATAAATCTCATTTCTGCAAGAAACTGACAGTGGCCCTTTTAGAACCAAGTCACTTTTTTACCTCTCCCTTTTAGGGACATTTAAGCGACCCACGCCGCCCGGGCCTTACAGGGCCGCGAATTGTCGGGAGAAGGATTATCTATGGATAACATACATACTTTTTTTGACCAGACAAGGACATGGAGGGCCTCCCCGGTTGATCGATATCATGTATAGATAAAATAAAAATACAAACAGAAGCACAATATAGAAGTGTCGTTCTTTACGGGTTATGTCGCATAGACGAGTCTTGAAGATGAATGATTCATGTATGTAAAACAACATTGGCTTTCACAAGCGATATGTTCGGAGGTATGTCAGAGCTTGTCCAACACGATCACCTATATGACCCCTATCTCGTCGTGCCTCCTCCCATCACACACCGAAGAGTGATGGTTTAAGGTGGAAGATTATATAGTGTGTGTGACGAGGTAGTTGTGGGCGGAAACTGTTGCTTCATTGCCACCCTAATAAATAGCAACTCAGATGCTAATTCTATCGACACATGCATCGTAAGTCATAGCGGCCTTCATTAAAACCCTACTTGCCCAGGTGAAATGCTGTGATTAATGGTATTAAATGCGCTTGTAGTTAACGTAGCTGTATGTACAGTATATTCCAATTTACAGGTTTACAGTGTGCAGAAACAAACAGGTTATAATTCGTTACATTCTGTAGAACAGCGGTTTCCAAAAATGACTGCGGAGAATGAAAATTTAACTTATATTATTGTCTTTTTTCAAATTTTTCAATTTTATCTCATTTTTATTTTTATCTGTATTTGTATCTGTTCTTATGCAATTCAGAGACTTTTATCTTCCCGTCTGCCAGTAGTATTACATGACTGTGAGAAACGATCCCCATAGTTTGCGTGTTCGAGAATATTCGGACCTAAGAGAGACGAAGACGAGAACTGGAGAAAAATGCATAATGACGAGCTTCATAACCTGTACACTTCATGGAATGTTACAAGCGTAAATAAATAACGGAGGATGAAATGGGCATTATATGTTGCGCGCTAGAGGGGGGGGGGGAAGACATGTCTCGAAAGTATTGATTGGGAGGCCAGAAGGGAAAATATCACTTGGAAGACCTAGAGGACAATATTCAGAGGCCAGGATAAATTTAAGGGAAGTAGAACTTTCGAGGGATGGTTGGATGGAGTTAGCACAGAATAGAGTTGAATGGCGGACTCATGTAAGCGCGGCAATGAACCTCCGGTTTCCATAAAATAGATTAAAAAAGTTGGCTGTTTCCATTGGGTAAGTAGGTGGAGGAACTGGCGTTAGACAAAAGACAGCGACATTCGAAACCCAAATCCAATTACGAATATGAATTCATTTCAATCTTTGCCTAACACCCATTTCTTTTAAATCTATAGACTATATTTTAGATAATCGGGTAGACTATATTTTCAGGGAGGCAGGCTTCTGTGGATCCTCTGAAACAGTAGAACACTTGCTTATTGACTATCCTGAATTAGGAATATCAAGATATACCCTGTGTAGATCATCAACTGAAGTTTTGTATCAGTGAACTTACAAAACCTTTGTTTCATAATATATTCAGAAAATGTTATGCTCATTTTATAATATTAATCCACCCCATCTTTAATAAGCTTTCATCATAATGTTCAATCTGTTGTAAAATGCATGTAATTGCTAAACTATAACCCTAATATGCTAATGCACAATAGGGTTCTCTTCTTTTTCTGGAAATGCAATAATAATAGTTGTGTGTAAGTGTAGTTTTGTGTATGAGCAGTAGGCATCAGAAACACCAAATCTTGATGGGTATGGTTATATTTAACCCGCGGATAAAATATTATCCCAAACTTTAAACGTTGCAATTCGTTCAGGGTAAAATAAATACTAAAGTGTAGAAACTGTTGGAAATTGCAAGATTTCATACTAAAAAATAATTGAAAAACGGTGTGATTTAAAGTAAATAAAGCTATATTGTATATATCAGTGTCCTCCTGGAATTAAAGTAACCGTCGCCGCATAAAACAAGTCCCAGCACTGTTGGAGCGCGAAATGGCGTGGAAATGGAGAAGGAAGTAATCCACCACTGACAGTAAGGAACTTCTCTGCTCAACAGATACCATTAATTAAGTAAAATAGACGGACAGTAAATGCGCTTGAGGTTCTGAAGGCTATAAAACCCCTTTCCCCGTTCCCGAACTTAACTACCTTCTCCCTTCTTCTTTAAGACACAGTGAAACCCATAACAATAAATCCTCGCACGAACTGGCGCAACAAAAAGAACATCTTATAGTGATGGAAGTCAATCCTCAAAATTTCATCACATTCGTCTGTTGCATCCAACTTTCTCCAGTCTGATGGATAAAAATAATAAACTTGAAAGTATAAGTTTAGTTTCTACGTATGTTTACTGTCTGAGATGTATAAAACATAGTAGAAACAAAGTAGTTGTGGCTATATGGTTTGTAGAAAAAAGTGTTATATTTTATTCTTAAGATTTCTAAGGAATGGTTACAAAGAACCAATTCCATGATAATCACAGTACCACAATATAAGTAAGGTTTTTGGTTTCTTTTTTTCTTATATTTTCTTATATTTTATATCTGATTCTGTTATGAACCTTTCAAAAGACTCACACAGACAAAAACATACCATGTGTCTACAATATCTTGTGGCATTTTACACTTTAAAATGAAAATAAATTAAAATTCCCAATAATAAAGAAACAAGTTACATTTCTTTGTAATGTTATGTGCCATGAATTCCATGTAATTTTTTTTAAGATAGCTGCTACGTATTTGATTACATTTGTCAAAATTTCCTCAGATCTTTTATGCATTCTGTACTTTTGATACCATTTTACAAAGAACCTGGGTCTGTCTAGCGTGCACCGAAGAAAAGGCTTATTAGAACGAAGGATTTCACCGCAAGAATACGTTGAACACGATCCCAAATACCAGGTTAAGAACACTGGCGAACAAAGAGGATGTAGCCCAACGAGCAATAACACTAATGTGGAAAAAGGGAAGGACACCTAGCTCGACTGCAAAGCACAAATCGCAACGATGTGGGACCCGCGCATCGAAAGAGACACCGAGGCAGACCAGCCACTAGATGGGCCGACACATTTAAGAAGTCCGTGGGAGTACATTGGTCCACAAAGCAAGAAGCCGAAGTGAATGGAAGGAACAAATTGCAACCAACAATTCATGTACACGGTGTAGGAATTAACAATAGGGCTCATAAGCCAGAAATTTACAATTCATGTGGATTAGCTCACCACATGAGCATTCCCTTATAGAAGGCCTTCATGGGATCAAATTGGCTCCATTCATTCATTCATTCATTCATTCATTCACGGAGCATTTGAATTTCTGAAGCATCACTGACTAATGATATAGGCTAATCATTTTGCCCTGATCAGCTTGGACGTAAATACGCACGAGATTAACACATGGAACGAAAAATTAATTTAACCTTTCCTCATGGCTGTTTTCCTGTTTTCCTGTTTTTCATTAGGTCAAAAATATTAGAATGTTCATCTTTCATTCAAATGTGTAAACGATATAATTCTCTATCACTTCAAAATGCTCTTCTGGATTTTGACTTGTCATTGAATCAGTACATAGGACTTCTTCATAAACTGTTATATGTTCTATATGATTTGGCTTAATTTTTAGATTGTCTTGTTAAATTAATTGTAGTTATTGTAAATCATTTATGTATTTTCTTCTTTATCCTCACACATTCGTTCATTTATTGTATTGTATTTTTTATGCTGTACAACATGTATTGGCGAAACTACGCCAACTGTAATTGGGATTTATTCCTGTAGTTGGCAGAATAAATAAATAAATAAATAAATAAAATCTGCATATTACTACATACTTGTGGTAGTAATGGTGTTACGCCTATAGCAGCTTTATGGGTAACCAATAACCATAATATTAGTAGTAAGTATGGTTTTAGAAGTAGCTTTCTTTAAATGCTTTGTGGGGTGGAATAATTGTGGATATGGAAATCATATACAACGGGTACCTTTAATGTATTAGTTTTAAATTTAAATTGTTCAAGTTAAATAATCAGAATTAGTATACTGTAGTATAGTAAATCATCGGCCGTCAAATATTTAAATAGTATGGAATACTGAAGTGGAATAATATACCTTTACATGGCATTTTCTCTATTTTGACCAGTTTTAGAAATTTTGGGTTGAGTAAAACCACATTTAAACCAATTTTCCACGGTCTTAATGTATTTTTGGAGATTTTGGTTATTATTGTATTCAAGGAACGTTGATGAGGAAATAAAATTCATTATTAATCTATTTGTAAAATCAATAGAAATTTATAATTTCTTCGATAGCTAATACTGGTTCCAGTATATTGGTTACTCAGTACCATATAAGTAAGTTTATTTACAGGCATGTTTCATTTGTAAGAGAGAAGATCAATCTTGATCGGGGTACTGGATGTGAAATTTTGCACAGATTACATAGCAGTATTGTGTATGGGATCTTAATAAGGGAGCAAAATATTCGTGTGAACTGGAGAATTGGGGAAGTGGAAGTGGATAATGACAGAGAGATAGAGAGTAAGTGAGAATTACAGAGGGAAATGGAGTTAAAGAGAGTGTGTGTGTGTGAAAGAGAGAGAGAGAGAGAGAGAGAGAGAGAAAGAGGCTTCACTTTTGAAAGGATTGAATGTGTATTTTAGTGAAAATCCTGTAATTAAAATCCGAGCACTATATCTGAAAATTTCTCCTCACTAGAATGGACGGTCTTATAATAATGCACTGGTTTATGTATAATTACTTGTCCGTTTAATTTAATATTGGTCTGAGTTTGTATTTTCAGGGCTTCCAACTTCTCTTCGTTCCGCTTGGGTTGTGAACTGTATTATAACTACATTACGCGAGACTTTTTTTTATGTTACAATGTTTCGTACAGGTTGGAATAAAAGTGGCGTCACAATCTCTGTGCGAGCATCCAGACACCCACATCTCCTATTAAAGATGGCTAAATATACAATATTGCACTAGTTTTCATTTTTGTAACATAGGAAAAAATTTATTAAACAATTAAGCAGATACTGGTAAAAGTGAAACCTATTAATGTACTCCCTAGTATCAGCATGTAATAGCAACATGAAAACTCATCTGAGAAAGGAAAAATGTTCGTGTTTATGCACATGTAGCAGTTGTATATTTTCATTTCTATGTCACTGACATAGCCTGATGATAAATATCACAGATGACAATCTTAAATAGAGCAATGGTATAAATGGTCCAAGACAGGGCTGTCCAACATGAGGCCCGCTCTAAATGTATAAATTACCCTCAAATACGAAATATGCTTCATTATCAACAACAAATATTAAAGTTAATATTGATGCATTAGTTAGTGAAAACCAACATCCTCAAGTTTCACATTAATTTTTTTGTAATTTAATATATTTTTTTAATAAATTAAAATAATAATACAAACGCGTTTATTATTTGTGAACCATACATATTAAAACTCACTGGTAAAGATGCATACGAAGTATTTTATAATGCTGCCCTCCAAACAGCATTTTTATTAAACGGCCCTTGGGGCACTTCCAGTTGGACAGCCCTGGTTTAAGGTATGAAAACAAAATCACCTCCCATGGAAATAATTTCATTTTAATTGAACAGAGATCTTCATTTATTGATTCAGAGAAGAAAATATTTTCAGGAAATTTTCTAACACCGTTTTAATAAATTAGTGTTGTCTATATAGTTTTGATTTTTTACCGACACCACTATGGAATCTATCGACATTTTTTTCGTATTCTTTTCAAAGAAGTTTATTTATTGCTTTCGTTAAGAATCGCAGTCTTCTCACCTTATATTACAATAGGAATTTGACCAATTTTATTTAAATACTTTAAATTTTTTGAATCGGAATGAACAAATATATACAATATGGTTAATAACTTTCACATAATGCTGCAATCAGACACATCTACTGCACCCATTTTAATGAAACTAACATTACAACATTACATCATTTTCCACTGCACTGGATGTAAAACAAAAAAATTTAAAATATCTTCTTTTTCTTTTGTATAGCGGAAGGGTAAGACAAAAAAACCCGTCTTTGGGTTGACCTCTTTCTCTTTTACCTCGTGGTATCATACCCCGTGCAGATTTTATAATCTTCTTTCTTCTTTCTCGGTCTGCATGGACGTTACACTCTTTTGAGATTTCTTCTATTTCACATTTTTCTTACTGACTCATTTCTTACTCCAGCTAACTTTGTTTTTCCTAATTATAGCTCTTTATATTTTCATATATAATTTTTTTCTATAATTTTATTCAGTAATAAAAATGAACCTATGGAAAGCCACAGAGAATGCAAAGGAAGTACGGTACCGCTAATGCGTTTAGGTATAATACAAATTGTATTACGTTCGAACGTTGCTCTCAGTTAAAATATTTATAAGAGAGCAGTTTCTTATTTATTATCCCCAGAGAACTGATGACAGAAGAACAGAGAATTGTAAGAAAAAGAACAAAATGAAGTAAAGAACATACAGAAACCAAATTTTGTTCTGTAAGGAGAAAGAGTAAGGCATCCCAGTGGTACCTTATTGCCTCTACCGCAGTAATAGAAAACCAAAGCTTCATATGTTAAAAACATGAACACAAAGAGAACGAACTAGCGCATGGGAAAAAGAGTGTTCAGTCTCTGTCTGAGAAAACTAGTTACAAAATTTAAAAAATAGACAACAAAACATTCGCCTGGTTCAAGAATACTTTTCTTGATTCTGTGGCGAGACTTTAGAAATATATTCCTTCCTGAATTTTCAGAAGTAGTGTAAAGAGTCAGAGGCAATATTTGTAGTTTTTGTCTTTATGGTGACCGCCGGCGTGGTCTTGTGGTTAGCGTCGCTGAATTCAGATTCCCGGGACCTCCTCGGATTTTTCTGAGGCATGGAGGTCTGGAACGGGATGCACTCAGCCTCGTGATTCAAATTAAGGAGCTATTTGATAGAAAAGTAGCGCCTCCGGTCATGGAAACCACCACGAACAGCCATGGGTGTCGGCAATGCTGACCACATGCCCCCCAATCCTGCCATCTGCCTATGGTAGATGACGCTGCGGTCGGGTGGTAGGCCATGTCCCTTCCGGGATGTAGCGCCACGGAGTTTAGTTTTGTCTTTATGTTAACAAAAAAGCACACTTTCTTCCAACACTACTGTGCTTATTTTGCAAAGAAATCTAGTCCTGGTGGTTTATATAGTGATCCCAGATAGTGAAATTAAGCCTAGTTCTCTGAAGAAAAGGTTTGTTCAACCCACAACCTTTAATTTTCTGTCGCTTGTCTAAAATATTTATGCAGAACCACCCCCATTTGAAATATATTTTCAATACTGTATAGAAAAAATGTCATAATTTCCTTTTTGCTCTTATTTACTCCACTGTAATTAATAAAAATATTAGTATTGGTTCGAAAATATTAGTATCGGTTCGAAAGAACCGAAATGAGAGAACCAGAAACCAAAAAGGGAAAGTAAAACAATTTGAGAAATATGATCCAAAGGTCACACAATCAGCTTAAATGGAATAGGAAAATGTATTATTTCCTGTTCATTTTAAACTCATTCCGTTAATTAGTTGTTTACTATTTTAACTCATTTTACTTTCCTCACTTAAAATACGTTTTATTTAGTGGGTTTTATTCCCTCGTCCGAAAAATACATGGGAGTCCTAGGCTTAATAGAAAAAAGGTTAAAGCTAACTAATTAATATTTTTTTTTTTTTCAAATGAATGTGAAATATGAATTCCAGCCACCACACCTACAAAGGTATGGTATGTAAAATGCCTTAATTTAGATTGTTTTAAAATATAAGCATTGGAATGAAAATACGAACAATTACCTTCTTATTTGCACAGTAAAGCTAGCTGAATATGACTTGAACCTTTGCACTAAGTAAAGCATACATGTAACACGGGACTGAAATCAGCTCAAACTCTTCGGATACGTAGCAAAATTCCAGAACATGCCAATAGGTGTTATGGAAACTCTGTACGGGGCAATAGTGAGATCGACGATGACTTATGGGGCTGAGATATGGGGTTGGGAAGAAACAGGGAATCTAGATCAGGTCAGGACGCGTTTTTTGAAAGGGATTTTGGGGGTAGGGAGGGGTACTGCAAACTGTGGCATTATGAGAGAGTTTGGAGCGCATAGTGAGACTATAGAGTGTAAAATTGGGGCGGTGAAATATTGGTTACAACTTATGCTGGGGGATCACTCTCTAATTAGAGCAATATGTTATCAAGAACAGCTAAGAATAGGAGGAAATACGTGGGCTTCCAAATTAAGAAAGGGATTAGAAACAATTGGGATGGGATACGTTACGATGGATGGGCAGGGAAATAGGAGAAGTGTGTGGAGGAAGGTTAAGAACCGTTTGAAGGATATTGATAGACAACAGACAAATGCACAATGTCAGACTATAGTTTCACTTGAATTATAATCGCGGTTAAAATTGGAGTGGGGGAAGGAGCAATACATAGGAAAAGGATCTAAAGTCAGTAAACTAGGCCTCGCTTGGATTAGACTCGGTGCGTGGAGAATGATTAAGATCACAGATGAAAACGGAATGAGAGTTTGTCCATTATGTAAGGGGGAAGAATCATGGTTTCATATTTTGGCGAATTGTGAAGGTTTGGAAAATTGGAGGGAAAAATATTTACCATTATCTTTTATGGAATCAAATAGGGAGCAACGGAAATGTTTGGAGTTTTTTATTTATTTATTTATTTCAAAATTGATTACAACCCGTGTTTCGCCATAGGGCATATCACGGGGAATTTTCAGTAATATGTTCAGTCTAAGTATGATTATTCTTGCAGTGTGCAGAAGATGTGTCTCAGGAAGGCAGCGATCTCCACGGTGTGGAAGTGGTGTTTGAGAACCATTGGCAAAGGTGCTGTCAGTAGTACTCTAATGTTTGGAGTTACTGACGGGAATAAACATTGAGGAAGGCATTGGGAAGTTTTTATTGAAGGCGAGACAGCTCAGGTTTGAAAAAGCGACAAATTGGAGAGCGGATGTGGAGGGTGAGGAATAGATTTAGTTTGTTTGTGTTATTTTGTATTTATATTATTTGTTCTTTTTTTGTGTGTGTGGTTTCCGTAAGCATGTACGGTCCATGCGGACCCATGCGATTGTTTGCATTGGAATTTGTAAAAAGTTAATTATTGTAATAAACACTTATGATATGATATGATACGTTTATGACCACAGATGGGAAACTGAATCAAAAGAGTTTGAGAAAGCAGAAAATTGGATAGGTCATCAATACAGATTTTTATAACAAAGAAGAAATGGGGAAGATACTGAAAAGCATATTCAGAGAATAAATAATAAGACTCCACCATACAACCATCGAACAATAGTACGAAAGCTTGTATTGCTATGTAACTCCATTTTTTCTTCCTTTTGAAAAAAATTGCTTTTTATCAGAATGAAAGAAAGAAATTGATGAAGGAAGAGAAAGAGTAAGAAAAGAGGAAAAGACTTCTTGATAGAACATCGATGAATCCAAGGAACCAATACTTCCCCCTACCATTCAGTACTTAGGTCGTCCAGAAGAACAGTTACACTGGTCTCTCTAGAACCCAGCTTCTGGCAATGTTCAAATGAAAGAGGTGGAAATGGTAGGGGGTATTCAATGGGTAGTAGCATTCAATAAAAAGCAACGTTGTAACCATGTGTAGGCAAGTGCTCGAGTAAAAAGAACTTAAAAAGATCGAAGCCAATTTTTGTTATTATACAAATGATTAAATATTAGTGACATAGAAAATTGACAATGGTTGCGAAGAAAGTCACAGCAGTTCGCTGTTTTTCATTTTTCTCCTCTTAGCGTTCTCAGTACAAGAAATGATACTAAAAATTTAGACTTCAGAAGGATAGTGATGAACTGTAAATGAAAAATATTCATTACAATCCGTGACTTCCTCACTTAAGTTAGGCCTACAAGTACACAAACAAACAACTCATGACCAGGGACCGGATTCTAATGACATGTCATCTTTTTATTTATGCTCCATAGACATTGCCAACTTGTAGATAAATCCTAATCATGGCCTCTAGATATAGAAATACATTTTTATTAGGTCATTTTTGTCATTTTATGCAGTTTTATATTTTTAGGGCATTTATTTCAATTTTAGGTCATTATTTTCTCATTTTCGTGTCATTTGCTTCCTTATTTAGTCATTTTAATGTATTTACATTGAGTGTATTAACTTTTTCGTCGCTAGCGGTGCTGTCTTTGAGGTGTTGTTTGTTTAATGCAAGAAGGAAAAATTCGGTGTTAAGTGTTGTCATGTCTCAGTCGAAAATCAGAATCAAAGAAACGCCAAAATTGTCTATTATATTACTGTTGTTATCAGATTGACTTGGAACCAGAGTCTGCCACTTGCTTGGATTTGAGAGTGCAAACTACTGTTTACCCTCAATTAAACAGCAATATAATCCAGCATACCACAAAAGGAAATGCCGAATTTTGACTCGCCAGTGCCTTAGTGCCAGTATAAATTTCCGTGAGAAAAGAACATTCACAACATTACAGTTATTTACAGTTTTTACAATTATGTACAAACTAGTCTATAACTTTGTGAGTACAATAATAATTTTTTATAAATAAAATATCAGTTTTTAGGTCATTTCTTATAATTATTAAGTCATTTTCTTTAAAATGTAGGGTCATTTTATAAGTCATTTTTCAAACAGTTTGAATAACGAGGCTAAATACATCCCTTCCAGACATCCCTACCTGAGATAAATCAGCGGAAGTAGCAAAGATCAAACTTGGATATGCGGATCCATAGCTAGCGATTCTTACCACGAGATCTCCTGCGCACTAGGACGAAACTACGCGTATTTAATGGATGTTAAGTCAGTAAGTTCCTGAGGCATGGTTCACAACAATCACTTTTTATGTTTACATTCAGTAAAGAAGAGATTTATTCATAATAAATGCAAGTTTAAGTGCAGTATCGAGGTAAATACGTGGGTGTATTTGAATGCGGATTCAGTTCGATCCGCTACTGTTTTTATGTTAGCCTTTTACTCCTAACTTTACATTTTTACTTTCTTACCCTCACCATAACTTGGCCTCCTATAGGTAGAGGAAGTATTGTGTTCTACTCTGAAATTCAATATGGAGTTTTCGACAAAACTAATTCCCAAAATGTCGGCCACGTTGGTTTCGAAGTAGATCGTTTCTTTACGTTTATTAATTTTTTTAAGTTTAAGTATTTGTTCTTTAAGCATATACTTAGTTAAAAACACAAATACACTATACAAGCAGTTAGAGTAGGATTACTTCCACAAAGTCTCTGGCCTTGAAGACTAACCCAGCCAGCGAGCTTCTCATTACGTCTCGTTACCAGCGTGCGCGGATTCGCTTCGCGTAAGATCAGTGAGCTACTGTTGAGCACAGAGTGAACATCATGCAGCACGTTGGCAGTCGTAGAAAATACTATAATAGTTGAGTGGAGGGATAATGCCGCGTCGAGACAGAGACAGACAACACGTGGAGTGGGATAGAAGAGTTGGGCCAATCAGGGTGCAGCTACCTCCCCTAGGCAGGAACTCTACGAACGGTGAGACTCGCTCCTAAGGAATATACTTAAAAACCCAGAGACTTTGTGGAAGCAATCGTTCTCTACTATATCCACAGTGGAATACAATGTGATAAAACAATCGATTAATTCCACATTTAAAAGACTCAATTTACAAAAACAACATAAACGTATAATATAATCGACACGATTCTGGTGAATAAACTAATATTTTCATACAAATTCTTGGGGATTTTACTTTGGTTTTTGTGTCATTATTTTGACTTTTTTTTAGTCATCTTATTGTTTAAGTATTTAGTTTGCAGTATATCAATATTAATGTGAAGTTAAAAACTTTGGTTATTGTATAACTTTTTACGGATAAAATTTAAGAGTGTAAATCAGTGCTGACATGAGAAAATATGCAAACGATTACTTGCATTGGAAAAATTGCAAAAAGATGCAACGAAAACTCACTTAGGGGTATTCATCTGAAGCATTATTTTCAAAACAAGGAAATTTGGCAATTCAAATAAAAAAATTATGGTTCAGCCCATAAAATTTTTCGCTCTAGATAAATTATCTGGATAGTCATTCTGCAAGAGTGAATTTAATCCCATTACATTGTATTTATTTTCTTTCTTACTCAAAGTTTTCTCTCTCCCCTTTTAGAAATCACGCACCCATATTAAAGTACGGTGGGTCGAAATAAATCATTATTTTCATTTTGAATCGCTGTAGTACGTAAAACTTGCCTCCCATAGTACGAAGAAAAACGACTTAAGAAAAATAAAATCGGTTGCCATCTTCCGAACGCGCACATCGCATTTAAATTTTATAAAAACTGGGCAATTTGAACGTTTTTCGTAATTTTCTAATATTAATTCAAGTTGTACGGTCGATACGCTATAGTTTATGCTCATTTTATAGTTCAATCAAGTTAATCTACTTAAATCATGTACTTAATATTTTAATGTTTTGCATTAGCGCATTGTGTTTGAAAAACAGAAATTAAAAGAAAAATTAGAAAGTTTCCTCATGCAGTTCTTCGCTCGATTTGTCAGATCAAAAGAACCAGAACTCACGAACTCTAATGTCAAAATTCCACCCATGCCCTACCAACCATCCAGGGTAAGGGTGTGTGTATTCGTCGATATTTATAAACTTTAAGTGCGATGCTCGATCGGAAGATGCAAGCAGATTTTTAATTTTTATATGTCGATTTTCTCCTTATTATAGGAGGCAAGTTTTCCGCAAGTTTTCGAAATAAAAATAGGCCTACTGATTTTTTCGACTCACCCTAATATACTTTGGCAGCTACCTGTCGGGAGGTGGATTATCTATTGGTCATACATACTTTTCTGACCAGACAAAGACAAAAGGCTTTCCCGGGCGAGGGATCGGCTCTACGACGGGGCCACCTCCGAGATAGACAGACAGACGGACGGACATACAGACAGACAGCCGGCATACAGATAGGTATAGTTTTTATTGCAGAAACACTTGAGTACATCAAGCGTATTACAATCGTCAAAATCAAATCAAAACTTAGGTAATCTCCTGTTAAGTGTACATAATTACTCAATTAATTAGTTTCCTGATCTTAATAATTCAAAATATTCATTGAAACTAAAAATACAATTACTGGTAAGTAAATTCCTTTTTCTGAATTTATCAAACTCTTTAGATAAATCATAGAGTTTAAGATTCACTAAATCCCTGTTATCTAGTAAGCTAATGCAGTTTCTTATAAGTAATGTTCCAGTCTAATCCAGCCCGATAACCAAACTGGAAGCTATTAAATAAATTATTTTTCTCCAAGTAGGTCACAATCTGATTATTAATAACTGTCCCAAAAACTTTTGCAATAGCAGGTATTATAGAAATGGGTCTATAGCTTTCATACTTAGAATTGTCACCTTTCTTAAGTACAGGCCTTACTCTACCAAATTTGAGATCGCTGGGACAGACAGACTGTAAAATGCATGTTTTAATAAGATTTGTAGGAGGTCTTTGAATAAAATCTATACCATATTTTAAGATTCTTGGACTGAAGTTAAAAACATCCTCACAGTTTCTATTTTTCATATTTAAAAGCGCTTTTCTAACATCATCTACAACAACTAACTGAAAATTGAACCTACAAGAATGTAAGGGTAACTTATTCATATAAAACATTATATCATGCTGACGCGCTTTAGATTCCACTTTGTTTAGGATTTCCTCTACCGTATTGATATAAAATTTAATAAAACCAGTAGAAGATAAATTGGAGTAATTGTTATACATCTTCCTTCCAAACTGACCACTTTCCTGTGTAATTATGTTCCACATGACTATGGATTTATTAGGAGTATTTCATATAATATTATCATTTACACATGAACACATAGGACGAGACATAACATTCTCACACACATTCACTCTAAAGAAGGAGAGGATGAATTGGAGATGATAATGACGGCCAGATGATATCCGGGGACCGCAAGGGCCTCAAGTTACACATTTGACTCATAGGTGAGGAAAACCCCACCTAAGAAACTTCTCGCGACCAGGATTCGCGCGCGGTGAAAACACTGTATTATACCATAAAAAAATTATGAATGTAAATGTATCTCTAAAAAGTGGACCCTCAGTTAATCAACTGTTGGGAAGCAGAATTCTATTTTATGAGATAAATTTTAATTTTGGCTGGTTTGCATTTTTTGTAAGAAACATACACGTTCTAATTGGATTAATGATTGAGTAGTTTTAATAGACAAATATTATAGAAATGAGAAACTGTATACCGAAACTAATAAATGCATAAGTATGACAAACTTATGGTTTAAGGTATCCTATAGGCTATAAATTTTTATCAAGAATTTTCCAGCATGGAGTGGTAATCAGCAGAGATTTATACGGAAATGAAAACCGGGCACTGACTACATTACCATTTAATCCCATGACTTTTTGATGTGTACAATCTCTCTCTCTCTCTCTCTCTCTCTCACTCTCTCTCCCTCCCCCTTCCTATTCCCGCGGTTTGAGAAAGACTAGATCTACATCGGGATAAACGAAGCATGTCAAGTCCGGACTTCATTAGACTCGGCTTTGCTGTACGCCATGTTCAAAACGAACACAAATTATAAACCTTTCTTTATCGAACGCAGTGCTCAATGTAGATTCTGGGTAATGAAAAACAATCTGGTTTTAAAATGAAATTCATGGTTGAGCTGAAGTGAAATAGGAAATATATCATATATGTTCGCAACTACTAGGTATTCTGTAATTCACTTCTGGAGAATGTGATCACATGAAATATGAAATATTATTGTGCAAGGCATATAAAAAGCTTTATTGGGTTATAAGAGAACAAGCTTAATTAGGTTTCGTGTAATTCCAATAATGACTACCTATTCTCTAATATCAATTCTGGTCCAATCATTTTAATTAAAAAAGCAATATATAACTATTGATTTAATACGAGGAGCAAATTGAAAGTCGTGAGCAACATTTTTTCACAACCTTAATCTTTATTTGCAAGTGAAACCAAGCATATAATCTCAATCTACAGACCATCCTTTCACTTTTCCGCATAGTCTCCGTTTCTTGCACACATATTTCCCATCGTTCTGCAAGTTTAAAAATACCCTTGCGATAGAATTCCGTTCCAGCTGCCCGTAAACACTGACGTACTGCTTGCCGAATATCCACCAGTATCTCGTAGCGTTGGTCTCGCATCTGTTCCTTCACAAACGTTGCCAGACTTTGACGTTGTTTGTTGGAGCAGATCAGGAGATTTGGGTGGGAAACACCACATCCTCCCTACAGCACCGACATGGCACCCTCCGACTACCATATTTTCTGTTTTGTGAAGGAACAGATGCGAGGCCAACGCTAAGAGACACTGAAGGATATTCGGCAAGCAGTGCATCAGTGTCTTCGGGCAGCTGGAACGGAATTCTATCGCAAGGGTATTTTCAAACTTGCAGAACGATGGGAAACATGTGCAAAATAACGGAGACTATGTGGAAAAATGAAATAAAGATCTGTAGGTTGAGGTGATATACTTGGTTTCACTTACAAATAAAGATTAAGGTTGTGAAAAAATGTTGCTCACGACTTTAAGAATGCCCCTCGTATAATGAATTATCACACTACTTATATAATTAACCTTTTAGATAGATAAGTGAAATAAAATTTTCACAACCGAAGCATCCCTAAATGTTTACATTGTGCATAGCAGATAACTCTCCTTCAAGCTCCATGATGCCACATGCCTTTGAGGAACTACGCCTGTCATCGACCACGGTCAGCATGCACATTCCCATGACTGTTATTGATGGTTTATTGAACCGGGGCCGCTACTTCTTTATCAAGTAGCTCCTCAGTTTGTCACGAGGCTGAGTGCAACCCGCTCTTGACCTACATAACTGAGAATAATCCGAGCAGATACTGGGGATCGAACCCAGACCTGCGAATCCGTAGTCAGCAACGCTAACCACTAGAAAACGCAGGCGGCCAATAAATAAATAAATAAATAAATAAAAATAAATAAAAATGCCAGAATGCAGTTTACTCTGCAAAATAATACAATAATCTTACGAAATAGTAGGAAGTTTAACTCTAGATTAATTTTAAGTACAGTATACAGTGAACGCCGCTTAATGTAATCGCGGATGTTATCAGTCGGGTAATATTATAACTTTTATGAAGTCCCGTACGGAATAGTTGATGGGCAGCCCAATATTAATGCGCTTGTTATTTAGCTTGTCGCACTATACCTCTGAATTCCCTTCCCTCCACATGCTTTCCGAAGATGAAAAAATTGTACTGTACGTCAGTATGGCAATTTCTTAGAGTGAACATGACACAGGAAGCTGGTGGAAGCTTTGAGAATAAGGACTCTCCGTATCGAATTTCGAGGGTTTTATAGGTTAGGCTATGCGTGCTTTCATGCTTCCAACTACTACAATACAGTAGAGTGGCACGATGTCGTCGTGTATGCATGTATATGGGTGTCTGCTCCCTACTCTATCCTACATCTAGTACCCATAATCTGTACCTTATACACATACATTCCATACCCTGCCCGATTATTTGTATATTTCAAAATTTTAGAACGATCCCACATTAACAAAATAAATTTAAAAATAATGCTGTCATAACTTACGTCCCATCCCTCGTATATTTGCGCTGTAGTAATTAAACAACGCCTGAAACCCAGTGCTTCGCGTAGTGGTTCGGACTGCACTAATTTTAGCTTTTTAAGTCTTTGGTTCACTGTTCAACCGAATTCCCACGATTCTATCTTTCATTAAAAAAATTTTTATTATATTAGATTTTATTTTTTGCACACGCAAAGAAGTCCACAATAGCTCAAAATTGCAGACGGTTTGACCTAAAGTTATGACTAAAGTCTGAGTGTCGTAAGATAAAACTTAAGTAAACAAAAACCAATACGACTGTCTCACTCTAGCACATTATTCGTATAACATAAGAGTGAGCCAGACGTACGAGTTTTT
Source organism: Ectobius pallidus (assembly GCA_964059195.1). NCBI lineage: Eukaryota > Metazoa > Arthropoda > Insecta > Blattodea > Ectobiidae > Ectobius > Ectobius pallidus. The sequence goes on from CAXKWD010000009.1 coordinate 92,454,168, forward strand.
TTTTTTTTTTTAATTACTTTAGGTTTATTCTTATGTCGCCGAGACTATAATATAATAGTATATTGCGATACTAGTTCCGTAAGCAAGAGTTTGAAAAAACGAGGCGCTTGCGCCGAGTTTTTTTCAATTTCCGAGATCCGTTATGCGCTTACGGAACGAGTATTGCATGCTATTCTTTGCACGATGATTATTTATATCAATTTAATTATATTAATTGAGATATTAGCAGAAAATGTTATGTATATACATTATTGAAGATAGATGTTATATTTCAGAAAGTGATTCGCATGTGTTCATTGTTATGGGGACTGAATAGTTGTCCTGTTAAAGTCGCCACAAACTGGGGGGCCTTGGTTCCGGTCTTCGATAAAGGCTTGTATTATGATGGTTTTACTTACGGCACGTGTGCTTTTTGTAATTTTTGCAGCACTGAGATTTCTTTTGTTTTCATAGCAACCAGATTGCATGTGGGAATGTCAAGTTACGATCCATGGCAACAATATTCGTAAGTACCACTAGTTAGTTACATCGTGCAAAAAAAATTATTTTCTTAGCCATTCCGAACAGAATAGTTATTTATAATCCAAGTGCTACAAACTAGATTTTAAACTAACTAGTTTACGTTTGGGAAAGGAGCCCGTTAAGGCGAGTATACAAATCTACTAGCAAAATAAAATCATTTAACCACGTGTATCATGCAGCCGATAAAATGTTGACCATTTTTCCAGCCACCGTGAGAAAATTAAAATTTCACAAGTAATAAACGTAGAGAATTTTAAGATTTTCAATTCTTATCAAACTGAATCTTTTTAATAATCATACGAAAATATTTTAAACTAAAAGAGTATTTTCCATTAGAAGAAATGAAAGTTGGTTACCCTGGAATGTTATAATTTTATACCACTCAATGGAATAACGTTCTCCGTTTAGTTAATATCACATATCACTAAGTGTGCTTTTTTTACCTTTGCGTCTCTAAAAAGCTATTTTCGATAATTCGATAAGGGAAGATAGATAGCCCACCAACATCCTCTCTCTTTAGCGGGTGATAATGATTTTTCATAGTCCTCCCATAAAAAAGACATATTATGGGTCATGAAAAGTGACAGAAAAATAACTTACCTTGGGTGCCCCTATCTCCCTGGTTGAGATGCCCATCTTTTCGTGGTGCCGAAGCTGCACGGGGTATATGATCTGATAGAAATGCGTGCCGATGCCTCGCACCATCTCCTGATTTTGTCTGTACTCTCGCAACAGCCTCTCCACCTCGCCTGCAATGACAAACACTTTCAATCAGAATCGTCATAATGTCATTTCACATACAAATCACATTACACGTAATGCAATCTATACGGCCCACGGTTTTAGAAGGCAAATGAGCTGAGCCAAAGTGTGCTTGCGATAGCTGTACTGCTGCCAAGTGTTGCGTTCTGAGTGAGTGTTTATTCCTCACACAATAGCATGAAATGTTGCAGAAATGTGGCATTAAGACAGACTGCTTCAAAATTTCTTGACGCTTATAGTTAGACACATTAAAATGATAAATTACCAATGGTATTTTTGGGCGCATTAAAAATAGGAAACTCCAAGCCCCGCCACATGTGCCTTCTAAAACCGCGCGCCATATACAATGCACGCCGCTTATTGTGATCACTTATGGACGCAGCTAATCTAATAATATTAACCGATTGATAACGGTAGCCGAAATAATTAATTCAAAGTTATTCATTCATATATAAGATAATACACTACAAAAAACAGAATTAAAAGCTATTTATTCATAAGATCTGTGAATCATTGAACCACTCATAAGTAGTAGTTTGCAAGTAACTATTTTTTCAATCAGTAACAAAGTTTCTAATATTTTTGTTGTTTATTAACCAACACTACATACTCAGTTACAGGTGACGTGAGTTTGGAAGTCTAATAGTGATATGTGAACACCGTGTAGCAAAATATTTAACGCCTGTCCGTTCAAGTCTTTTCATTTTACACTAGCCATCACTACATGTCAACACTGTTATCTTCATAAATCAAAAGCTGCAGCTTCATTGAGGGGTGAAACATGTTTTATTGCTTAAAAGAGAGAAGTACCGCAAGTTACAATACATCACAATACAGTTTAGTTAGAAACGAACCACTTAAAAACGAAATTTTGAATGACGTACAGAACTTGGAAATAAATCCGTAAAAAGGAAAATGTGATAACATAAACAGAATCTTGATCACAGTAAACAGCATTTTTTCAGTATTAATCAAGTGATAAGTTAACATTACCCGACTGATAACATTATCCGCGATTACACTAAGCGGCGTTCACTGTAGTAAAAAGCAATAAAACCCCGTATTCAATGGGGATCGTTAACGAATGGATACAGGACTACATGAAGAATGTTGAAGTTTTCAGATTTATCTTAAGTTACTAAAAATATTTTAAATATATTTAATAGAGGAATATAATATGTCCTGAGGGGAACCGAACACGGATTTTCAGTTTGAATCCGAGACTAATATATGGAATAGGAGCTAAACGACCTCGGCGTCAGCGAATCAAACTAAAGACTTGACTTCGGTTCCTGATCATGGTAATATTTCAGTAGACTAAATTAACTGCATGCATTACAAATAACTTCTTACATATTCTGGATTCGAAATTACTTCATAAAAACAATCCGTGGACACACATTGATTCATACATCCACACTCTTAGTTTAAAAAAAAAACTAGAACCTCCTTGCAGTATATCTGGCGAAAATTATAAACATTGACTTCTCTAAAATATAACTCAATTGGATAACCAATCAATTATTGAGACAAATTTGAATCTCAGAATCGAAAAGCTACTCTATAATGCTTTAGTAACAGCAATTTTATGTCGATATATGCCTGCGATTAAATTTACATCTCCGTGGCAAGTATTTCTTATATTTAAAACGTACCATCCATAAGCTGGATAGAGGGGATCCATAAGCTTAGAAATCACCACCTCCCACTCAGCGTATGAGGAGATTGTGCATCCAGACAGCTTTAGTGTAACATCAACCTCCCCAGCACATTTTATGGCGATACTTTCCAGTAAATTGAAAGACGTGCACTGAAGTTTAGTTGCTTGCTTGTTTAGACGAGCTAAAGCAAAGTGCTTAGCCTGAACGTCAAGAGAACCATTAAATTAAGGCAAAATCGTAAATATGTATCTTATAGTCCACTATAAGAATCAATGAGATCCTGAATGTTTTTAATATTTAACCTGTTAAGAAGGTAAGATTATTACTTTTGTAAGTGTCCTTGTGAATTGTCTTCTAAAGAAAAGTAGTTATGTGTTACATGTAATTTGAATTATCTTCGCCTTTTCAGTTTAATATGAAATAACGGCTCATCCATGGGCACAGACTGAAACTTCGGAACATTGTGAGTTCTGAAAGACAAAATTGTATCCAGTGTTGGTCAATTTTAAAGGAAAGCATTTTCAAAGTTTGTAGAATAATAAATCGATCTAGTTTAGATATAGATATAATTAAGAAATATGTCCAGAAGTCTGGAAAAGTTCTGATAAAGATTACTCCAAAATTCTTGCAGTTTATATCGTTTCTCTTTGACCTATAAAGAAATTAATTGTTTACACTAGTCTCAAAACAATGAACGTAAAACCCTACTGTTAAAATTATGAATCTATTGTCCTTTATAAACTGAATTCATACAAATTAACAATGGTAACATATGAGGCCACATAACTTATATGACCGGACAGGTTGGGTATTACGGTTCCTCAAAGAAATTTGTTGCAACACAGGTTACAAACAGAACACAGCCATAATAACAAAACTACTGAACGATTATACACAGGACGCTAGCAGAGGATGTGCTCCAATAGTTATGACCATCTATGAGAAACAATGAAAATAAAATTGCGATTTCTTCTCAGTTCGTACTATAGATCGAACTTTACCGTAACTGTGAGTCAGTAAAATGGTGAAAACTGGAAATACTGTATTAGAATGATGAAGAAATATAGATTTCATAGAAATATAGAGTGAGAGCGAGAGCGAGAGACAGGAAGAGAGAGAGTTGAAATGATGATACCGGTAGGGCAGTCGTCTTCAACCCGCGGCCCAGGAGCTGCATGTGGCCTATGACCTAATTTTTGGCGGCCCATAAACAAATACTAATTTACATTACAATGTCCATATTGACAATTTAGTGACAAAGAAGCAGTGTGAGGTCTCACATTAAATTCAAGAATGTTTCTATGCTTCACTAATATTTCAAAGAGGAAGACAAAATATAAAACACACATATGCATTATGTTAAGTAATCCCTTCAGTTATTGTAACATAATTGCTAAGTCTGTGTTATGTAAGTATCAATCAATAAATCAATGCAGCCCTTAGCTAAAAGGGTTGAGGCAGAAAGAAACGAAAATATAAATAAAAGAAAGACACGGGGAATTGGCATGAATATTCTTCATTTGAGATTTACAGCTAAAAATTAAATAAAATGTTAACAGTATCGGTTAGTAATTTCATAACATATTAGGTGTTATGTAATAGTACATGATAATACAAGCCCATAATGTAGAAATGAGTATCTTTATGAAACGAGCTACGCGAGTTTCTTAATTTTTGTGTATCTTAATTATCATTATAGGCAAGTTGCATACGACTGTTTTTGTTCGAAAATAATTACAATTAGGCTAAATATTTAAATTTTAACATATTAAAATCATTCAAAGAAACGGCCTCGTTTCAGCGCGCCATGACGTTCGCACCAGGAAGTTGTAGTTCTTGTCTTCTATGACAGATGGCAGCTTACAGCGTCGATCAAATTTAAGTTTCCTTTTGTTTGTTTTCTTGAAAATAACGGATTTTGATAACACGAAATGAATTCATTTCAGTTTTATATTAAAATGAATACCAAAGAATTGATTTCATTTTAAATATAGGCCATTTATTACGCAGGTCTCAAGATCGTTCCGTTCCGTTCGATGGTAATCGATACCACACCAGTTTCGAAATGGAAATCAGTGTCTAAATGAGTATCATTGTGATACTGTTACGTCACACGTAATAAGCGTGTTATAGTATGGTCGAGCAAAAAATCATGTGTTCTATTCTAGTTTCATTTTTATCGTTCAAAATGAAGGATGATGAGAAGAGAAGCTGAGAAAGAAAGATAGCGGTGTACATATATCAGTTTTTCATAATTTGTTTCTGAGGAGTTGTGTATAGGGATGATGCAGAATCCAGAAGATTCGATGATCGGAAGCGGAAATACCTCTCAGGCACTGACTAATGCTTTCTCTGCTTTGCTGCGGCTGGCAATATTTCCGTTAGAGTCTGGTAAACAGAACCATGTCGTGGATATTATGATTGATTATCCCTTTGTTCTCTATCCATTCCATTTTCCCCATCTCCCTCCCCAAACTCTCACCGATATTTTCAGAATCAAACAGAATAGAAATGCTTTAACACGCTTGGTTTTGCTATTTTTTTTCTCTGCCTAAGTACTATTCAATGTCTGACTGTTGTTTTTCACAAAATTTCCAGTCTCTAACAGATACTGAAAACATAACAAATATCCTGTTGTGTGCTAAGAGGTTTTGTCCTTTTTCCAGTCGTCCACTTTTTCATCTCTGCTTTAAAACAAAGAACTGATTATCGAATATCATGAAATTCTTACGACAACATCTCGGTTTTGATATTTTACTGTATGACAAATAATCACCTCAGTGGAATGCATTCTTCAGCCTGAATTCATAATTTTAGCTAAAACCTTCAGACTATAATGACTGTATACTTCTTGTAGGTAATGATTCTAAAATAAATGCTAGACTGAGTACAATGTTTCATGCATTCTAGAAGGGGTAGAACAATTTATTTCTAAGTGCCAATAATGTACAACAATGTCTTGTAAATCGACCAATCCTGGTGATTTATCTTAACCCTATATATTCTTGCAAGGAAGGAGTTATATCGCAATAATTTTTTACAAGAACATGACTATTGAAAGTGTTTAAATATGCATTCATTAAAAGCACAATAATTTTCATATTGACCAATAACGTTTAGTAACGTTCGGGTAGAGACCAATCACGATCGTTTCTCTTGTAATATGTTTCCTAGGGTCGCAAGGATGAAATTTTATCTGATAAAACGTCAGCTCGTTACTGGACAAGTAAGGCATCGTGAATAATACGTCATATTCTGCCAGTGAACAGAATGAAAACACATTATGTTATACAACATGAGTTGTTTAGAAATTCCAATAATGTAAATGTGAATTGATTAAAAACACAATTTCGATTCGGTACAAGCCAGTCCGTGTGTTTTTATTGCGTTCTAATGTTAGCTATCTAAGACTGTCCCTATCCTGTGGTATGCACTTTTGGTAGCATTGGTAACTCGAAATCGATTCATAGACTGTCCATTGATTTAGTGTGCCGTGATCTCGCAGCTGTCAAAATAGTGACAACATGCAAGAATTATTATTTACAAAATCAGTTACATTTTATTCATGGAATAGTCATAATAAATCCTACTCGAGACACGAGTTTCACGAGATAATTTTTTGAACTTCGTTCTCGTAAATATATCGATAGACTCCTAATCTCTCGTGGGATTACCTATGATAAAATCTATCCACAAACTCGTAATTCGTAAACTCGAAATTTTCATCAAACTTATCTTGAACGATGAAACATAAAATGAGATATAATGAACTTATGATATTGTTGATGCACAACATGGTATTTATTTATACTGGCGTAGTTAATGTCATAGGGCTTTCTCTTCTTCTTCACCAGTAGGTCTAAAATGTTTCATACAACACATTATACAAAATTTGAAAAAGATGTAGAAATTAAAAACTAAACATGTTACAGAGAATAAAAGTTGCAATGATTTAATTACAAATTTGATAAAACGAAATAAAATTAAATGTAATTATTATCAACGCAAATTAATGACTAATAAAGTGAATATTCAATTTATTTCTAAATAGTGGTACTATTTAGATAGTGTCTATAATAGTATATAATACTAATAATACTAATACTGTAATAGTAGTTGTAGTTAATTTTGAAATTTGAAAATTGTTTTATTTACTTGTATAAATATGTATTTGTATTTGTATTTGCAATTCTATGAAATAATAATAATGTAATAAAATAATAAAAAATAATAAACTTAAAAAAAATTAATTATGCTCGAACAAGAAAAAAAATTCAACAGTCTCTGATATGACGAGGCAACGGATTCCAAAAGCGAGGGATACAAAAAGATGAAGAATATAATGATGTCGGGGAGTAAGAAATATGTTTTGGTTATGCGTTTGTGAGGTCGAGAGGAGATTTAAACGAGATTGTAAATAAGTTGATTAAAATTCACTACTAGAACTTACGCGAATAACTTTTCTTGTGTAACAACACTATCAAGATTCACTGTAATATGTTACATTTAAATGCATAACAAACAAACAAGCAATCTTACTAGGAAGGTGACAACTTTAGTTGAAAACTGTAGCAAGGAAGTATTGATTAAAACACGATTCTCAAGATATAAGTTAAGTAAAATAGTATTACTGAGCGAATGAAAGTTTGCTTGTCTAACACTATCAATAATTTGATCTCTGGTATTAATAACACCTACAAAACAAAGTGTACTATTATATAACCTAATGTAAATTGATAAAATTATCTTATTAAATACACAATAAATTACGTATTCACGGAAATAGAAGCCACGGTATAATTTAGTAAGTGGAATTTTGTCATTTTAGCATTTTATAAGGGTTTAATTTAAATAAATATCTTGCAAATTATTATTACTTAAATAAGACTGAGAAAAGAACGAACTGTGAACGAACTCACTTATCTAATTAATCCTTACAGAGTTGAATTTAAATATAATCAATTATCGAGTGAATTCATTAGTGGGCTTTTAAGTTAAAATCATAGAGGAAGATTTTAGCAAATTATAAGTCTTCCACGAATAGTAATTCTAGCTCGAGAATAAAAATCCTCATATAGGCCTAGCTTAATACGTAAAGCAACATTCTTTTAAACGTACATATTTGGCATTTTACATTTTTTGAGACGACGCAAATATACGTCAGTAGCAGCGAAAGGTTAAGTGTTAACTATTATGCAATACTCCGGACTTAATTTACTACTTACCTGAGGGTATAATGTGGATGATACCAATATTGTAAAATTGGTCAATGAAGAAAATTATGTTGAGAATTAATTTCTAGAGCTCTTAAGATCCTTTATATGGAAGGCGTTCCTGAAAGTTGTGAATAACAATTTCTTGTACTACCTTAAAAATAAGATACTTTAATCCCCAAATTTGAATATCTGTTTACATGCCAATTACCAGACGGTAGATGCTATAGAATTTTGAGAGAAATATTTATGTACTAGCCAGGCAACGAAGTGTTAAAAGCTTGTAAATTTCACCCAATAAGTGCAATAAGTGAAATTGATTACAATTGTTTAATATGTTGTCCCACATTTTTTTGTAATAACTATTATTACTAAATATCTTAATTATTATAGGGTAAGGTGGTACATTTTCGAACACTTAACAAATATTCTTATTTTATGAACACAATAAACATAAGACAAGTTCAACTGTATTGTATTCACAAAGTTGGCAATGTAGTTGACCCTTCACAAAAATATCAAAGTCATACAGCTGCAATATTGGTCATGGCAATCGATCTTTCATTTCCAGAATATCGTTCGAAAATGTACCGCAGTAGGTACAATTCTAAACACCAGTGGGTACTATTTCGAACAGTGGCATTTTCAAAGAACAAAGTGCTTTCTTCCAAATATTATTTTCTGTTATTATTATTTATCAGTAATATGAGCGTAATAATGATGTGTCACGTTTTAAATAGGCAGATGGCCGGATTGGGGCATGTGGTCAGCATGCCGACTCCTACGACAGTTATTGATGGCTTACTGAACCGGAGCCGCTACTTCTTTATGAATTAGCTCTTTTGTTGGTGTCAAGAGGCTGAATGCACCCCGTTCCAGATAACCCTACCTCAGAAAAATCCGAGGAGGTACCGGTGATCGAACCCAGACTTGAGGGTCCGTAGTCAGGAACCACTAGACCATTAAGACGGTCTGTTATAACATCAAGAGCAATAATAAAAATACTTAACAGCTGCATGCTATTGTGTATTGCATAAATGCTGAGATGAAATAACATTACAGAGGAAGTCTTAGTTTATAGCTCTTCGTTGAAATAATACCACTGTTGAGAGATATATGAATACCACCCTTTTATATTTGACTTGCACAGTTAATAATAATAAACATGCAGAATGCTGTGACAGCAAAACAGCTTTTCCATGCAAGTCTTAAGCAAGCAATCGAAATTGTACCTAAAATTTGTTCGAATTTGTACCTCGAGCTAGTTTTTGTAAATTACTACATTGTTGAAATTCCGCTCACGAATGCCCATTGTTGTGGCAATGACTTACGTATTAAAGACTGCGCTATTTGTTGGTATGAGTTAAAAATTGGTCCTCAAAAATATATTCCAGTAACACAACGTGGAATTATAAGCAATTTTATAACGTGCCATTTTTCAAGCATGGCGTTCTTACCTTCGGTTGGAAAATAATTTTTTATGGCCGAATGAGACAACTCGGAACATCATTCTCGCGGATACAGATCAACAAAACAATCAGTGTGGACGCTATATTTTTAAAAAGAGGTTGGCTAACATTTGAAACCCCAAAATGGATAAAAATCTTAGTCCGTTCAGAATTGTACCATGTTCGAAAATGTACCACCTTACCCTAGTATAGACTGTACCCTGCATTTAATAATTTATAAATATATTTACTAAACAGTCCTATTAAATGCCAACTTTGGGGTCTTATGTTATTGCCTACGAAAATGACAATATACTCGTATTTATTGTTCTGAAGATATCGAATTAATTTCAAATATTTAGAGTTAATTATGGAATAGAAATAAAAGGCTAATGGCGATCTACTTCTTCTAAGTGAATATAGTAATGTTCCGAAAGGAATGCTAGACAATGATAAAAAATGAATTTTTTCTCTTGATCTATTTTTCACGAAAAAAATTCTTGAAGAATCTTACTAGTCTGATAGGGAATCACTCGGTAGATAAAATTCAGAGACATGTTGCATGCTGTCAGTAAGACACTTTCCACGTGCGATAAAAATAGACTATACACATCTAGGTTTGGAAGTGTAGAACGTTATTTCTAAAAAATAAAGAAATAGATTCCTAACAATGGACAGAAAGAAGATACTGCAGATAAGGTTTAGCAATAGCCAATGAATTTCAACACGTGTGCAAAGTTTGGATCAAGTTTAATTACGGGACTAGTTAGAACGTACTTTGGATAGCAACTTGTTCATCACCTGCAAGTGCTACAACTACATCTGTAAGCTTTAGCTCCAAGTCAATTTTCTAATTAAAATAAGTTCTCGCACTCAATCAAAACTTCCCTACCTGCTGAAATGTAGCGGAGGATACTTACATTACATGTAATTAGTTTCTTGGTTACCTTAAAGCGTTAAGGGGGCTCATGCACTAGAATATTGTCAAAATATGATTTCCTGAATAGAATTTTCTAAAATTTCTGGTAAAAATTACATTTATTAATGGTGTTTTATGTGTGACGCTTTTCAGTTGGGCTGACATGCATGCACAACTTAATACGTCTTTATCCGAAAGATTAACTTTTGTCTGATCCATTTGTCTGATATCATTAATATGTATATCAACCTACTGTAATTATCCAGCTCCTTTATCTCAAGATTGCTTTGTGCTTCTGGTTATTATATTGGACAGTGCCTTAACTGTCCCTTAAAAATTGACACAGCTTGGAAAAAGAATAATTAATTTCACAATTATACAAATTAAAAGGAAATATAATTATAAAATAGCAATTTCTTTCGAATAAAATAGATTTGTTTACCCTAAGTATAGAAATGGACGGTAAGACATTGAGAGTGTATTCTTCTACAGCTGCACTGAGGGCTGAGGATGGCATACATAACCTATACCGAAATGATCCCCAGAAATATACAGGCCTACAAGGAAGAAGGAACAGCATACCTTTTACTCCAAAAATCCTTTATTGCACATTTATTTTTTTAACGATCTAACTTATTTTAGTTTTATTATATGACTTCACATCACAAGTTCATAATGTTTTAACTATCGACTATTATAAAAGGTATAGTAATGTAACTGAACATGTATTAAATAAGATAATACGTTTTAGAGTGTTTAAGGTTGAAAATAGCATGTTTAATGTTTTTATCTTGATTCAGACACGTTTCTTGGCATTCGTGGGTGTATTTTGATTTGCGTTTTCTTCACGGTTTTACCATTTAGCTATATGTGAATTTTCATTATTTTTTCGTAAATTAATTAATTGTTTTCATTAAGAAAATATATTTAGATTAAGTTTTTGAATGATGAATTTTTAATTTTCACCATTATCCACGATTGAAAAAGATACCAGATTTACTCCACTTTCGATAGGTTATAGTGAACGTAACTAGAAACATATTTAAATGTCTTTCAATCAAATTCGACTTTACTCGAATAACTTTCATTAATTTTTATTCAAGACATTTATTTTTATACAAGAATTTTATCAGAATTTAAGGATCTTCTTTTCAACGTTTTTCTGGGCTTCTGATTATCAGATAACTCCCTGAAATCTAGGGAAAGATAAATTGCAACTTGAATAGTTGAAATATCAAGCTTTTGACTATCGATACATGGTCAGGGAATTACGACTGTCATTTATTCATATCCTTAAACATATAGACAGTTATTAATACAGGTAAACAGAAACATAGCGTTAAATAGTATTGCTTGATGATCAGCGCACATGCAACACCGTAATTACGTACTTTGTACTGGTCTGTATATGATGGCGTTACAGAATTCCATGGATAATTTCCCTCCTTCCAATGGTCCATCACTCACAATCTCACGTCGGCATACCGTTCTCAATCTAAATATTGCCTGTAGCGTAGCCAGTTCTGCCAACCGAACGTACGGCAGGGGGAAATTAATTTCGTAATGCAAGCTATGTTTATTTCCTTTCCTTGCCGACAGACTCATGGTAAATAACTCTTGGCTACAAAGGTTTGTGAAATCGCCCTCCGAAATCTAAATAACTACATTCATAACTCTTTGCAATAAACATTCACTTTGAGTTAGCCCTGTTTTTCCTTTCTATTTTTAAACCATGAGTTTTTTTCTTGTTTCCTTCCAAAGCGTAAGTTACACTGTATACGAAGTCGGGCTTTACAGCTAGGCTGCTTTATTAAGTACTGATCCTATGAACACGATGATTTATTATTCTTTCATGAATATTACACCTAAATCAAATAGCAAAGACCTGTAGTAATTTATTATACTTTCTTGGATATAGGCGACTTTGTTTAAAGACAAAAGGAGTTACAATAACATTTTAAATTTAGTATATCTCATTAAGTAAAATTCTATAGCCTAACGTAAATAACATAGACCAACAGCCATTTTGGTGCCTTAGGATTATTCTTGGGTATATTTAGGTTGCCGATGCCAAATGTGCCATTAGTTTTGCCCTATCAGCTTTAGTTTTTGAGATATGGTATTACCATTATGCATATTATCCCATTTTACGTTTGATATGAATAAAAACATTGCCTATTTGTAGCTCCTAAATCATGTGAAGAAAAAAGAAACACACATTAAATTAACATGACAATAACAACATAACATGGGGTCTTTCAAAAAATTGATGTGTTGTCAATTCGAGGGCCAAAAAATAATCCAGCTTTTAGTTTTCTGTACTTCGTACAGTTTTCGTCGTACGTGGCCAAAGTATGGTCAAAAACTTCACTAGCTACATTATCAAGCAAAATTTTGTTCGCGAAGGAGATTATTAGTTAATGACACTCTTTATAAAAGTAGAGCTGGTAGAGAAAAACTGTTTACATATTTGGAATAAGCAAACTAAGTACAGCCAAAATCCGGTAAAACATCTGAGTCACCAAACAAAAAGTTCTTTTTTGTTCGCTCTTCTTACGCAGCGGACCCGGGTTTGATTCCTGATCGGGATAAGTTTCCTACGTGTGTTTTTTCCAGAGTTTTTCCTCACTGTGAGATGAATGTCAGGGAACTTTCAGCTGTCATGAACCCGGATATACCCGGCCGTCATTATCACTTTCATCCCTCCATGTTCGAAATAAGTGTGTGAGCGACTAGTCGTATGGTGTTCGTGTTGTTTCGGAGGAAGCCCCGGCATTGGGTTCATCACTCATGCGGAGAGGCCTTCAATGTCTTTGTCTGGTCAAAAATGTATGTGTATCTGATTCATAGAAACGCCCTCCCCTACAGGTCACGGTTCTGCGTGGGCCGCAAAAACGTTCTTACAACGGGAAGGTAAAACTCACATAAAAGAAGAATCAGAGTAATTATTAATCTAATTATCGGTAAAGTATTAGTCGTGCCATTATTTTCAGGGTTACATACACCTTCTCTCCTTAAAATAAAATAAAACAGGGCACGAAATTTCCGGTCACCAGATCGCCATTGGCGACCAGAAATCTGAAGCGGGTGAAAGAGTAAATTTTGAAAAACTGCTATCTTGGCCTATTTACTTTATTTTTATTACACTTTTCGCAATAAAATCAAATTTAATATTACATATTGCCACAAGCAGTCACTGTTGGTATGACCAGGATGATTGAATTTACTCGGAAACGGTTGAAAATATCCGGAAGTTATGAACTATAATTTGAATTTCCCATCCAATTTCGATTTCATTTACTTTGCAATTACTGTTTAGACTTATTACAGTGCACGATGATGAATTTTGCTAAATACATGGAACGTAAATTGCATGCGATTAGCACGTAGTTTACTATTGTGCTTTTATGAATGTATGTAATGAATCATCAGAAATTCTGAAATATCGACAGAAAAATTCAACTAGTTCAGACATTACCCACTTTATAGATTCACTGTTCACCAACAATCTTACTTGATAAAAGATGTGTACTTAGGCTTTATTTGCATAAATTTTATGAAAGAACCAAATCTACTTACATTAAGCCTATGAAACCAAAACCTGAATGGTTCAACGGGCTTTTCTCTCTTTTCTTAGAACGAAAAGAATACCTTAAGAAAATGCAAGAAAAGAAGAAAAGCCTCTAATTCCGCATAGCGGTGTCGCCGTTACCTGCTTTTCTACCAAGGCAGGACCAAGACTGGAATGCCATCTCCTTACTATAAGATCCAGCTTCTTCCCCAATTCCAATGATGGGGTTGAGTTCCAAATCTGCGGAAAAAATCCCCTTCCGGCACATCATCTCTATCTCCTTCTCTCCTTGTTACCTCATTCCACATTTAACTCATTTCTCCCTTGTTGCTTTCCTTAGCATCGTGCTATCTCTCTCCTCTTCCAGGTTTCATTTTCATGCCCCATCTGGCCCAATCTGTATCCTTTCCCTATCACATTCTATCGTAATATCTCTCCGACCTTCTTTCATCGTTTATGGTAGCCTACTCCTTTTTATCGTTACTTTCTATTTTCATGTTAGAGTTGAAATCCTCATCGCTTTAATGTAGGCTTATACCAGGAAATGATTACTGTCTTAGAGGGAAACTATTGAGTTCAAGGTTGCAAATGCAATGTCTTACAAGTCAAAATTAGTACCATTAGCTTACCATTATCGAGTACCAATACAGAGCTTCAGCATTAAGAATTTATAGCAAAATACTAGAAGCATTTTGAGCGTAGGCAAATAAACTCTGAAAGAAAGCACTCGTCTACTGAATGCATGTCGTATATTTCATTCTATAAAATGCATATAATCAATTTACCTTTCATGTGAATTTATTTCATATTGTGTTCGGAGTCCTGCATGTTCAAGCATGGAGATCACAGTTCAAAATAGAATAGCTTACGTAGGCAAATGATTTTGCGAAATAGCCTTTGTAAGTATTATCCAGGACATTCAGGAATGCCGCTGGGCAAAGAGCGCTATTGTCGAAATTTAGGTCCGAATGTAGGTCCTTGCAGGGACTGAGAGAAAGAAAGAAGAATTGCCATCTGTGATAGAATGTCATTCTCAGTAGTTTGACGTGTTTTAAAAATACTTGAAGTTTTATCTTTCATTTTAATCCTGAATTGGAGCTACTCATTCCATGAGTTACGTATACTAACATTAATGATTCTGTCCGCAAAAGGACTCAATGACCACTCCTCGTTATGGATGAGTGATATTTCGTGATGAGTGTACTGCACAGTGCGATGACATTACTAAGGAGGAATATATTTCGTAAACACGACGCCGACAGAGATATTTGTCCTGAGTAAGAAATCAGAATAAGAAAATTTGGCCCAGCGAGTCTGTTTATACTCGATCTCTGATTAATTCAGTCCTTCCTATCTGTTTTAATAACCTTGGTGTTATTAATTTAGTGGAATACATAATAGGCGTGATAACGCAATAATGAGTGCTAATACTCATCGAAAGAAAATTTTAACGCCCTTTTGGTTCTACATAGTCATTACAGAAATGAGAGAGTTGAAAAAGCATATTAAATTCAATTTATTTTATATTTATTTATCCCAGAAAATGTCTGCGGAGCAAGCTGGAGAAACCATTCTCCATCCTCAAGAACGGGAAACCTCAAGTCACACATTGGGATATCTATTTCTGCTTGTTTTTTTATTTTAATAATTAGTATGCGTGAGAAAATACAATTCTGCACTTGAATTCTCGGTTGCTTATTTTTAATAATAAATAAGCAGAAAAAACATTTATTACAGTAAGTTAAAAGTAACAAATGAAGCAGCTCGTTTCTTTGCAAGATGCCAAAAGGACTAGTGTTGTCGCTCGTACAAACACAGAGGGAAACTCCGCTTCTTCTGTAAATAACCCAGGAGAAGGGAAACGCTATTCTTTGTTCGACCATACAATAATACGCTTATTACATGTGATGTAACGGTAACACATTGATACTCATTTCGACACTGATTTCCATTTAGAAACTGGTGTGGTATCGATTATTATCGAGCATGCAAAGATCTTGAAATCTTCCTAGCAGCAAATGAAAATGCGTAATTAATCAACCCGTATTCAAAATAAATCAATTCTTTTCCTCTTAGTTTTAATGTTATAACTACATTGAATTTATTTCCTGTGTTTTAGTATACGTCGTTTGACATTAATGCTCAAGAGAAGAGCTGCAAGCCTGCATGTACTGTAGCCTGCCATCTACCGGGAACGAAAAGAACTACAACAGCTTATGGCGAGATTTTTCTGCTTAATTACGAGGTATTCTATACCAAGATCTTAAACATTTAATTATGGTCGAACAAGAACAGTCGTATGTAACTTGCCTATAGGCTACTGGCAATTAAGATACTCTATGAAAATTACATGAATTATTATGAAAACATGTCTTAATAAATGTCATTATAGGCTTGTTGCATAATGCACTATTCTATCAGTGTGTAACTTTGTGGCAATAAGTATTATTGCATCTGAGAAAGATAGCTATTTCAAATACGAACGATAGAGCAAGAACATTGAGTGAAAAAACACATCGTAAGGTATGTGAGGTAAAAACCGGAGGTATCTATTTGACGTTTTATAAATTTATGAGGAGAACAATTTAATGTTATTATAGGATAACATAGAAAAAGATCACCTGCACAGTACTCAGAGGTTATAAGCATTATGGTCAAAACTTGAATGACAGGATATAGAACTGAATCTTAAGAAACATTTAATATGAAAAACAAAAGAAATAAATAAACAAACAAATAAAAATGTAGATATCTGAGCACTAATCCGTCTTAGTTATAAATTACCCTAGTCTATGCTAACCACCCAAATTAATATTTCAGTTTCACGTGAATTAAATTAATAGACGTTTCGGGGAACAATAATAATTTGTACACGAGCTTTTGCGTGTCTGATTGCATGGGATTCAGAATGCAGCCATCAAATTGAGCAGTTCCGGGGTTATGATTTTCTATAATATGGACATGCGCTTGCGGACGAGCTCGGTTTGATTCTTGCCTGAGGACATGGTGTTTGATGTTGCGCTTTTACAGTAATTTCATCTCACCACAAAAACCTCGATCGCTCCGCGCTCACACGGCTGTTACAGGTCAAATAACAAACATGTTTATTAATTCTTTGCTTCTTCCAACGGAAATAATAAAAACGAGTGCTCTACATTACTAACTGCTTTAGCAATTATTGGCTTGTAACAAATTTGAAACAGTGGAATTATACAATTTAATCCCTCGAAGTACTCATTCAGAACAGTTAAATCTGCGGCTCGTAATTAATTCAGGAAACAAATACATCTCTTTTTTTTTTAGAACCGTAATTACATTAGCCTAATTCTGTACAATAGTACGTTCTCTTTGCTGCATTTAATTGAATATTGTAAGGCTCCGAGTAGTTCTTCAATGGCCTACAGCAGGTGTGTCGAATATGCGACCCGCGGGAGTATGAGGGACCCTCAGCTATGAAATGCGGCTCTCTAAACTTTTTAGGTAAAATGTATAAATATGTCCGCCAAAAAAGTAATGGAAAATAATATTTTCTAAAGCATGATTTTTTATCAGTATATAGGACAAGTGTCTCACAAAATACTGGTAGACCTATATGGTGCATTGTTCACCAGGAAACCCTATACTCAAAAAAATTAAAATGAATCTAATTTTGAATGTCGTCAAGAAACAGTGAATTTAATTTGTTCCATGGGACCGAACAGTTTCAGACTTTGGTTAGTGATATAGGTAGTTTATTTGAGGGTATACCATGCCAATAAGAAGTTCGCTGGCTTTTTTCTCATCATGTTTTAAAACGCTTTTGGCCCCTGCGATAAGAAATTTAAGATTTCTTAAACATGGAAGGCGAATCACCAGACAAGCTATGTGACGATAATAATTGACTTGAAGATTTGACATTCATGGCAGATAGGCCTATTGTAGTGCATACAACATGCTTAAATTAAAAATTACAAGAGGCAAGATCAGTTTGTAACTTCATTATCTAATAATTTTAAAAACCTACTTTAAAAAACCTACAGTCAAAATTCTCAATATTGTACCTAATTTACTTAAAGTAGAATAAGGCTTTCAAATTAAAACTGAGGCCTTGGGAAAGACAACTGGTAAGTAACAGTTTAATTCACTTTTCTACCTACCAGGATTTTTAAATTCCTGCATTGCTTCTGACTACAGTCAGTAGGCTACTATGCTTCTAACATAACACAATTGTTAATGAATAATAAGTGTAAGCCTAAAATTTGTAAGAAATTTTACTGTAAAGTTCTGATAGTTTGATTATCCACATATTTTCAATGAACTGTATTTAAAATGTATTGATCGCAATACACTTAGCATCAAATGGCAAGAATGATAGTGTTCTATTGCATGTGTTGTTAAAATTTAAAAGTCAGGTGGTTGCATTTTGAAAAATATGAAAACACGCTTAAATTTTATAAGAACAAAGGCTATATTTTCATTTCGACAAGCAGCTCTTGGACTTAAAATTATCAAGTCGAGGTGGCCCTCAGTAAATTTGTGTTTGACATGCCTGGCCTACAGTATAAACAACTACTGCAATAAGTGTAAAGAAGAATTATTATACCACAGTCTTGGCAGAAAATAAAGTGGAAATAACTTGCAAAGGAATTTAACTAAATAATACAACATCTGTGGATTTGAGGAAGAAGTGTATGAAGTACTAAGTCTGGAGAATTTATTTATACGGAACGGAAACGTGGACAGTAAGAAAAAAGGAGATCTAGAAAATTCTGAAATGTGATGCTGGAGAAGAATGAAAAATAGACAAATTGACAAATGAAGAAGTCCTAAGATAAGTGAACGAGAAGAGCTCAATCCTAAACACAGTTCTTAATAGGAAAGCAAACTGGCACATCTTGACATCTTGGGAAGAAATCCTCTGCTGCTTGACGTCGTCAAAGGAATGCTGAAGGGAACTTCTGATCTTGGAAGAAGAAGGATCCAGCTACTAGGCCTACATGACTTAAGGGGAGATGGTAGTTATCAGTGTCAAAAAATAAAAATTGTTTCTTAGGCTCATGCAATAGAGCATAGTTTTCTGAACATTTTGATATATAGGTCTTATATGTTGCGTTATTATTAAGCCAAGCAGAGCGACCTGGATGGATAAAATACCATAAGGTTAGAACATGCATGCCATTTTCTTTTCGCTCTCCTGTAAACTTACATTTTTTGTACTTCAGGTACCATTTTCTGAAAATCTATTCATGCTAAAATCATGAAACTTTCAGGAATTCATTATAGATGGATGAAAAATCTCCCTTAGCAGAATTATGGGAAAAGTCATGACTATACAGAATTTTCAACCATTTTTATAAAAAAAAAGTATTTTTTCTTTTAGTCGTGAAGTTTTTATGCAGTTTTCATGCAGTAATATTGTACACATTAGACTCACTGTGCTAGGGTAAATAGTAAAACCTATTGTTAGTAAGTTCCCAAAGTTTCACAAAAATCTAAGCTACAGAATTTGAATAAAGCGTACCTATGTCAAGGGAAGTAACTGTAAAACTAAATTATCACATATGTGTTAAAAAATTCTTTCCTGCCAAACAGTGAGTTCTAGAACAACCATTCTCTGCTTATTTTAAACTACAGAGTGCACTTGCAAAGCATAAAAAAATTCAACTAAATCTGACTGTTAACACCTGAGTTATGGCTTCTTGAACATACGCTATATTTTCTACCGTTTTGCTAGCGGTAACTACCATCTCCCCAAACGAGTCATCGAAAATACCGATTACTGAAGGATAGGAGGAAATGAGGGGCGAAATTTGCAGACTAAAGCCAAGGTCCTTGGCGATGTGCACAACAGTCAATAATAGTAACAATAATAATAATAACAATAATAATAAATCAAACCCATTTAGAAATATCACGAGAAACAAGTTATAAGCCCTACCGAAATATGTATATGCGAAAGGCTTCAAGTTTAACGAAGCTACTTCTGGATTCGAATACGAAATTGTATTACTCTGGTCGTTAAGATAATAGGAAGATTAGAACAAAAATAAACTAAATGAAGATAGTTGGTCACAAAGAATTAAACAAATAATTTAAAGAATAAACGAATGAGAGAGTGAAAAAACGTATGAGAAAGGAAGCAAGAAAGGAAGTAGGTTATCAACGATGAAAATGTTCAACAGAATGAAAGTTAAAAAAAAAAGAGGTAACAGCTTGTATATAAATCACATCTTATATTAAGAAGGATGTTTCGTGTACAACGGCCTGCTTTCCTCGTTTCTTTAAGACAACGTGATGTACTAGTGGAATTACTCTTAATAAAGATAGCATGTTATAGCACTCGCTATACTTCAGTATAGTTTAGTGTTGTTAGTACAAAACTTTATCTTATAATAGCGTTGTGTATTCATATTATAAACATTTAAGAAAACCATTATTCATCACGAAGGAGCTGGTCTAAGTACTGTACTTCTCTGTATAGCTGTATTTCAGGAGGTTTATGACTCAATAGCCACTATTTATCTAATTTTCAAGAACAAATTGGGTTTATTACTACTGCACCCTCATCCCTATGACGAATATAAAAAGACAGACCCTGTTCTATTACTTTTACATCTAAGCATTTTATAATTAGTATTATATTATCAAACTTTCTAACACATTATTATCTTAGTTTACTTTATTTATTTATTATATTTTTTTATGTTTGCTTCTTCAGCATCATGAATAATCCAAATGGTAATTGATGCACTTTTTCGTAGTAAATCATATAGGCTATTTATTTCCTAAAGTAACTTATGTTCAAAATTCAATTAAAGTAATTATGCACAAACCGTTAAATTTTCTGTTTAAACATTCTGTAAAACTGTCGTTACTATACATATTGATCAAATAAGATTCGTTTCTTGAAAATGTAAATATATATCATAATTCACAAAAGCGTAATTATGTTTTAACATAGGTCAACATATTACTAGTTTACATCATTCTCTCACATATCTTATATATATCAAGGTAAATAAGGTTTCATTTTTAGGGTCCCGATTATGCAAATATCGTCAATTTATATTAATTATTTATTCTTATTTTTCCAAGGATCAAACATTGGAAATAATTCGTTGTTTTACCTTGTTATTTTAAATTAAATTAGAAATAATAACATGATTTCAGCCACTGTTTAAAATCTGTGTACATTTCCATATTTACAAACTGGAATATATCCCTGTGCAAGCTAATCCTACCTTAATCCTTCAGTATTGTGGTATTAAAAGCCAGGCCTGATTTAGAAAAAAAGGAGTATTCTTTCCTGTCATATCTAATTTAAGCTGCAATAGATTTTTAAAACGGATTTCACTGAAGTTATTCAAATAGATTGCGAAAAGTAAAGCCTCTATCATAATTGAATATATATAGTATCCAAGAATTCAACCGTGAAAATTGAAGGATGCAATATCGTGTATTGTGTTGGGGAACAGTATGCCACTAACTATACCCTTCAACTTCAAATTGAGACCAAACAATTTAAAATTGAGGCTAAAAAAATTCAAATTGATAATAAACAATTTCAAAATGATACCAAACATTTAAAAATGAGACCAAACAATTTCAAACTGAGACCAATCAATTTCAAGTTGAGAATAATAAATTTTACGCAGAAAATAAATAGAAATTAGGGGCACTTCTATTATTTTATTGCATTTGTACACATTTTAACAAGTGATAGACTTAGCCTACATAATAAGGAAATTTAGTCATTAAAATGTTTACAATTAAAATGGTTGCAGTTGGGACGAAACAACTGACAAGTTTGTCATTTACATAAGCATATCGTTAAAGTTCATTGCAACAGTTTAAAAGTGATAATTCTTCATTTTAAATTGTTTGGTTCAATTTGGAAAATGTTTGGTTTAATTTTACTCACTTCGAAATTATTTAATCACGTTTAGAAATTGTTTGGTTTCACTTTGAAATTGTTTTTTCTAATTTAGAAATTGTTTGGTCTCAGTTTGAAATTTTTGTTCTCATTTAGAAATTATTTGGTTCCAATTCGAAATTTTTGATCTGACACTTGAAAAGGTTCATCTAAGACGTTGAAGACAGACGAAAATTGATTAGAAAATTTTCCCACAATAGGCTATTATTATGATGATGCCTTCACTTTTCGTATAATCACAGTCGGACATGCAAAAGCACAAACTTTCGAACTGCTGTCGGCAGCGTGCATACTACCGCAGAAAGGCCAATTTTACCAACCGATAGAGCCCATAATTCTAACAACACTGTACAATGAGTATTAAAAATTCACAATTAGATTTGAATGTAAAGAAGACTGTGAAGATATTTCATACAAAAATCGCAGTCATTTTTTATCGGTAAACATATCGTGCGCCAAAAAAAGCGTCACAGCTGAGGATTACATCGCATAGACCACACCCACCCTCGCTCAAAAGATTTGTCTCAGTTCACTCTATAATCCCTCAAATTTTCTATTTCTGAGATACCTGTATAATATGAACAAAACAAGTCAGTGTAGTACAGATCACGTTCACAGTTTTCCTCTAATGATACCCAATTAGAGCTATACTATATACACGAGACCTTCGTTATAACGAACTCGTGTTATATTTAGTTATATTAGGCCTACTTTCTTATGATATAACTGTATGTTTAAGTTTATAAAATGTTCAATGTTCAATTCTAAGCTAAATAGGACGTACAATTATTTATAGACGCTTTGACTCGTGAGAGTCTAATCGCGACTGTACATTTACATACCACTTATGAATATATGA
Organism: Ectobius pallidus; assembly: GCA_964059195.1. Classification (NCBI taxonomy): domain Eukaryota; kingdom Metazoa; phylum Arthropoda; class Insecta; order Blattodea; family Ectobiidae; genus Ectobius; species Ectobius pallidus. The sequence continues at coordinate 92,477,035 of CAXKWD010000009.1, forward strand.
ACAATGTTGATGACTGTTTTACAAACAATGGAATAACTTTTAAATTTTACTATAAACAATGTCATTTAGAAATAATATAACTTTTTTATGGATAAAAACGTTATATTATTTCTAAGGACATTACGTGTTTTACAAATGATGTAGGCCTAATAACTTTTAAATTTTACTATAAACATTAATGTCCTTTAGAAATAATATAAAGTTTTTATCCATAAAAAAGTTATATTATTTCTAAGTTACACTGTTTATAGTAAAATTTAAAAGTTATTCCATCATTCGTAAAACACTGTCATCAACATTGTTCAAATATTCATAACTGGTTATTATATGTCATTTAGAAATAATATAACGTTTTTTATGCATAAAAACATTATATTATTTCTAAAGGACATTAACGATTATTGTAAAATTTAAAAGTTATTCCATTATTTGTAAAACACTGTCATCAACATTGTTCAAATATTCATAACTGGTACATGTATCTGTAAATGGACAGTCGCGATTAGACTCTCACGAGTAAAAGCGACTATAAATAAATCATATAGGCCTATATATATACACACACACACTTTGTTCGACAACACTATAAGAGGCTTGTTATATGTGACATAATGATATCCATTATGATATAGGCACAATGATATCCATTATGATATACAATTCATTACAGTGTTGTGGTATCGATAAATTACCGTACACGGAACAACCCTCAAGCTTTGAAAGCAACAATTCAAACTGCACAATAAGCAACCTGCATTTAAAATAATTAATTTTGTTCGTGTTAATTTTAATATTATACCAAATTGATATTATTTCATACGTTTTAATGTTCGTTGCTTTCAGATTAAACGCCAAGAGAAGCCATGAGCTGACTGCACGCCGTCAACTGCCATATATCGAAACAAAACAAGAACATAGTAACAGCTGATTGCCGAGTTTAACCGAGTCTTTCTTAATGATTTACAAGTATTTTATAAACTCAAAACTTACACATTTAATTTTATTTATTTAATTTACTTATACGATTAATAGTAAATAGGTTTTAGCCTCGTTTGTGAGGCATTTCCCTTTACATTGTGATTGGCTTGGTTTTAGGTACATCTTGCGTGATACTTCTTATTTGCTGTTGCGAGGATATTCTTGCGTCTTGTGTGTGTGTAATAATGTCAAAGAAGAAATGTGTAGGTCTATGTAACCAAAAGTTATAACCCATTTCCTCCTAACGCAATTCTGATAAGAAAAAACTCGATGAAAACTATAACAAGGCTAAGGAAAGGTTTGCTTTTTCCACATGAAGTATTAAGACGTGGATACAAAATCCAGAAATGCCTTAGATTCAGATGTTAAAAAAGTTTTGTAAGAATCCTCCAAACAAGTTATGAAAAGCTGTAATATACGTAAATACTCGTAATCTCCTTACGCTTTCGTACAGAGTATACAATCTAAAAAGAATACAAAATAGATATGAAGGATGTGGGGTACCAACATTACAGGCTTTATTAATGTAAAATATGTTCGGAATATAGAAAATGCAGTTTTCTATATTAAACAATTTTTGGAAAAATGCATAAGAGATAAGGCAGCCTCAGGGCTATAATATCGACGGTTTATCTTCTCTCTCGTATCGCAAAAATGTGTTGTTACTTGCACACGTATTGCTATTTCTCTATTTCTCGGCTCAGTGGGCAGGACGTCCCATCCTCCGCATTTACTGTCGCAAACAAGAATGTAGGAATGAGACGGGTTCGACCGTAGACTCAATTTGAAGGCTAAGGCAAGGACGTGAAATAAATAATCTAGGATTGCGGAGCAACAGTGTTCGATAATTTCTGTTTTTTTTATTTTTTATTTCTTGTCTTTCTTTATACTTAAGCAAGTTGGCAAGGAAATTACTTCCCTTACAAAAGTTTAAACGAAGATTCAACATTTACTGACATTTGACTTGAAGTACGTATAAAAAAGATAGTGCACTGTTAGGAATGTTCGTATAAACTTACAAACTTTGAAAAAATCTTAAAAACACAGAAGGAAGTCAATCAAAAATTCCGAAACGTGAGTTCTGCTTTGTCCCTGGAGTTAGTTTATTCAACCAAAGACATATCTTAAATAGTATAAGCTGAAATTCTCCTGGTTCATACTCGACTGTTAAGAGACGTACAAGGGATGGGCGGCACGCAATTCAACTGCGCGTTTAAAAATCTAAGCTGGTGCATGCAATTAAATGGTTACTTTTTCTACCTGCACTGAGTTCTCCTCCTTCTTTAATTAATTACTCAGAACCTAAGGATTTTCGAACATGTGTTTAAATGACTTTTTTTGTGGTGGAGAACCCTTCCCCAAAGTTAGTAAACGTATTTCTGAAACATCCTATTCAGAGGAATATAGAAAGTTCTTAAACAATATTAGGCTATAGAGAAAAAACGTTAATACTGCTCAAAAACTGGCTCATGCTATTAATTGAAATATATTAATTTAAATAATAGGAATTATTAATAATAAAAGGAAGTGTAATAATACTATCTCAGAGTATTTTTCCTAATGAGATAATTGATTCTTGTCATGAGTGACAAGATCAAAGTTCCTGTAAATGCAACAGTATATAGGTTTGTAGTCTATAGATTTTTAAAAAAATCTTAAACTACGGGCTAAATAGGATTCTGGAAATGAAAGATAGTATGATCTTATCTTTATTTTTCATTCAAGACCTGCTAATATGGTGATCAGACAGTTCCTTGATAATAGAAATTTCATTGCTCGTAAAAGCTTTCATGTAATGACATATACTAGCAACGATGTAAAATTCGATATTAATAAAACATTAATTTGTCCCCATGTTATAATATCCGTTATATGGCGGGGACAGTAAAGCATTTTGTGATCATTGATAGTTACTGCCATGACATTTTATGTGAATTTTATGTAATTCTGTACGGAAGAGTAATTAATTTTTCTGGTTTATATCAGCTCATCCGAACCACCTTGTACTATGCAAATGCAAAATGTATGCAATTTTATTGTGAAATTTACAATTCCCCATAAACAATCAGAGCCCCGTGAGTTATTATCATTCCGACTTTTATGTTTATACTTAATAGTAATAACGTGTCTGTCGTTCTACAGGAAAATGTGAAGCATTAAAAACTTACATTGTATTCAGTAATGAAATTCCCATTGCAGTGGGGCTTTTACAGTGCTAGCCCACCATGTGTTTGAAACGAGATAGTAATGGGACTGCCCCTACTGGGTGTATTATTAAAACGGTAGATAGTTGACGTTACAATGCGTTTTTCTTAGCATATCCTTTTAGTTCGGTATTTTCCAGCCATGGCAGAGGTAATGCTATTCAAGTTCATTAATGGGAACACTCTTAGCTAGGCGTTTTATTAAACTTTAAACAAGAGGAAATGTAATGTAATGAGGAAGGTCCGGAAGGTAATGCTCTATCAGAAGACGAAATATGCATACCAATATCCTGTAAAGTTTGTAAAATATGCTCTAGTACCAATGAACTATGCTTTATAACTCAAGTAATTTTAATACTTCTATGTTCTCTTGGTAGCTGAATTACATTATAAATTACAACATATGGTAAGGGTTGTATAATTTAAATTGCAAAATTAAACAAAAAAGAGGTCAATGCAACATTTTCAGTAAATTGAAAATTAATGAACCGAAACGTCGCTCTAACATTATACAAACAGTTCCGAATAGATTAGGCAAAGTACTCTCAATAATTGTATAGTCGGCTCTCGAAACGTTCCCTCTCGAGATTTGCACAATCATTAAAATCTGAAGAAATATACCGTTAAAATGTAACAAATTAACAAAAGGTGCACAAATATTTTAATATCAGGAAAATATGATACATTATCACAAAACTAACAAATGATGCAATAATATGCAAAATGAAACCATAGTTTCTCTGTTATTTATTTCGTGTCTTGTACACCTTTAACACCAGCAATTAATAGAGTGCATTATTAAAAGTATTATTTTTCATAAACTTTCTAGACCTTTTCAGTCTAATGAGGTAGACTGGAATGATAAGGAGATAACAGAGTTAATGTTTTTATTAACAACGACAAGATGCAAGATTCTAAAATTTCCATTAAACAGTACTTACATACCTGCATATGTAGGCTTATAGGTGTATATACGAAGCAATATGTACGTATTACACATTATGTATTGTACAACCTACTGTTAAAATTTTCCAGACGTAAGTAAATGTTTCTGCTAAAGCAAACTAATACTAAATAATCAAAATAAATCAATTTCGAATTAACCATTCTGAATTGTTAACCACAAGCTGAGGCCAATATTTTATCACTTTGTGTAAATTTTCATTAAAGTATTGTTTTTTGGGTTGTTTTATTTAATATAAAATTAATATAATAAGAAGGATACGCCATGTCAAAGTGTTTAACATATTTTCCTTTTTACTGTTGCTATTATTATTATTATTATTATTATTATTATTATTATTATTATTATTATTATTATTATTTAGGTTAAGACGTGTCAACCTTACATTCCGGCCGAAATTATCCCGGAACCGCTCATGGTACTGATTTCTGTTAAAGGTCAAGTACAAGCACAAATATTAGACCAAAAATTGTAAAATACAATAATTTCGTAAGTGTTTGAACTCGCAACCTTCTGATTTGTAACACAGTGCCTTAACAAACTCTGCGTACCCCTTTGCGTTAATTTTTTTTGCACCACAGTATTTTTCGCCATGTTGTTAAAGGATTAATAAATTTCATTTTTCCTTTTGAGGGTGAATATTATAGCGTAAATTTAATGAAATTTATCCACCTTATACCCTCAAAAAACTTATGTAACCTATACCATCCAACTAATGTTTTGGGATTGCTTCGAAAAATTTTACTATATTTTTGCACACGTTTTTATTTTCTATCTTATTGAAACTAGACTTCTAAAATATATGCGTTAAACAGGTTAAAACATATTACAGATAACTAAAACATTGAAATTAGAAATTGATATGTAAAATGTCAAAACTTCTAATTTCAATGTTTTAGCTATCTGTAATATGTTTTAACCTGTTTAACGCATATATTTTAGAAGTCTAGCTTCAATAAGATAGAAAATAAAAACGTGGGCAAAAATATAGTAAAATTTTTCGAAGCAATCCCAAAACATTAGTTGGATTGTATAGGTTACATAAGTTTTTTGAGGGTATAAGGTGGATAAAATTCATTAAATTTACGCTATAAAGGAAGAAGACTCTAGCAAAGGCTAATAGTGGTGCTAATTACTGAAACATTGCAGTAGAGGTATTGATGTAAAAGTTAGATATAAATAGGTGAATCCGCTTTAACAAACATAGTACAAAGAGAAAGCAGGAAGATTTCAATAAGCTTGATAAATCTTTTATACAAATTGTTCATCGAGAAAAGGTCGTATCCATGCTATGTAGACATTATCAGAGACAATTTTGCAATTCTGTACTAAATCACTTTGAAACTATAAATTCAGCGAAACACGCTGCAATAAAGAGAAATACCTGGCATAGTAAAAGAAGGCATTCTAAATTGATATATGTTTCCTGAGATGCTTCGTGAGGTAAAGAAATCAGAAAAGCGTGGTCCACAGCATCCTGATGGAATATTGGAATGAGAGCTCAGAGGGAGATCGAGGAAGAAAGATCAAGAGGGGTTTTCTTCTTCCAACTGTGTTACAGGAACATTTCTACAGAAATCAGCTCCCAACTGAAGAACGCATAGCGCTGCACATTTCTTCCGTGCTCTATCTTGTTATCCCACAGCCCTTAGCCTAACAGATAATCGAGGCTCCTCTACCTAAGCGACTTCGAGATAGAGACGTTGCTTTCTTAACATACAGTAAAAAAAGGACTAGCTAAGAGAAGGGAGAGATAAAGGAAATAGAATAAAAAATCTAAGAGAAGAAAAGGAAAAAGTGTCTCCTTTTATCTCTTACCTTTTCTCTCCAATGAAAATAAGTTCAAAGTACATCAACCGCTTCCTGCATCCCTTTCTCCTTCCCTTTTCTCTCCTTTTCCGTATTAAGCGTACCCAATGAAAAAAAAAACTGCTGGGACAAGAAATACAGAAGAGGGGAAAATAAAAAGAAAGACAACAAAAACAAGATCAGCATTTAAACGTGAGTTTTGCAGTCTTTTAACATCTCCCGCCTTTACGTTTATTTAAGCAAGGACTTGTAAGAAAAGGGTGATGAGCTAGGGCGAGAGACTTGAAACTAAAGGAGGGATTTCAACTAGCTCTATGTAGGGAGGGTGGGGTGTATAAAAGGGCAGGGACTATCTTAAGAAGAAACTTTCGCCTCTGAAGGTGAATTTTCCATTACAGCACGGCCATGCATTTTAAGTATCTTAACCTGATCTTCGTTACAGTAAAACACTTCTAAGGTTGACGACATTCATGTAGAAGATACCCAATGAAGACAAAAAACTTACATATTTCAATAAATACCTTCAACTGAGACAAAATTCCACTAGGCCTACGACGGAAAGTAAGCATAGCTACCATGGCAAGTAATTTACAACAAAAAACAGTAGGCCTATAGAAGGATGGGGTACGCCGTAGCGTATTGGTTGAGGCGCTACGCTACAAACCGCGGGTACGATCCCCGATGAGGTCGTTGGAGTTTTTCAATTCGCCTAATCCTTCTGGTGGCACTATGGCTCTGGGGTCGACTCAGCCTCTAACAGAAATGAGTACCAGGATCAATCCTGGGGGTAAGGCTGACAACCTTACCACCTTCATGGGCCGAATGTCTAAAATCTGGTAGCCTCAACCTAGGAACTCTCTGTGCCTCCATGGTCTGTTTAGGGAAAACTTTACTTTACTTTACTATAGAAGAATTCTACAATGACACGCATATATCATAAACTGCAATTGAATGATCCAAACCTGATTTTCGCTACAATAAAACAAATTATTATGGTTCACGTCATTAGATAGAAGTGTGCACCTTAAAGAGAATTAAAAAAATATCTTCTAATGAGACACATTCCACCACGGCTAAAAGCAAACACAGCTTCTATGATATGGAATGGAAAAGCAAAGAAGATTATAGAATTCTAGGGACGGAAACACATAATTATCATAAATTGCATTTTAAGCATCTAATCCTAGGATTTATGAAGGAAAACAGTTTATAAGGTTGACGCCATATAAATTGAACATTCTCCCTGAAGACTAAACCTTTAATATCAAATCTCCTAATGAGAAAAAGTCGTCCCCGAATAAAATTATGTGCAACTAGTAGAGCAAATAACGCAAAACATGTATGCCATAGAATTCTACAGCAGAAATATATTTCATTAACCTTTAAGAAAAATCCAAAAGTTTTCCATATCTTAAATTTAAAAAAAAACCCTATCTCTGAGACCCAAAGGAGACTGCAAATGAGAAACATTTTCTATGGTCTATTAATCCTTATCTCTGGTCTGGTTAATCCTTATCAAATTTAATAATAGATATGATTTTCCATTTTATCGTTAATATTAATTTCATTTTACTTGATAGTTAAATTACTGTTCTAAATGAACATTGTCTTTACTTTTTGTATCCTTATAGGATCAATTTATTTCCACAATTAACTGAACATAGCAATTGAATAGTAAAATTATGGTTCAGTACAAATAAATTAAAATAAATAGTCTATTTAATTATTTACATAAATCCATGTATATTTTTAGTTTTTAGTCTTATACCTTCAAGTATATTCCTTAATATCTCACAGCTGCTTTTTAATATTTATATTTAATATTTAATACATATAATTTTAGACATGTTATACGGATGCCAATAAAGAAGTTATTTGAGGATATAAGGCAGAAAAACCAGTAAATATGGAGGAATATGTAAAATGCAAATCGTCTATGGCTTTCTTATGGATTTGTTTGTCGATACATAATATGTACCAAAAATATATATACATGAAAAATCTGAAATATTTATGATTGGAAAAAGTGATGTGATGGAAAAATATAATATGCAAATGTGAGATGGAAGTCAACAAAGCTCATAAAAAAGTTACGATACATTCAACATAAATAAAAGGTAATATATTTTTAAGGTAATTACTTGAACATGGCTCGCGTGGTATAGCTTGAAAGGTTTCATTGAATGGAACAAAATCTACTGTAGAGTCAGCATTTCTGTATTCATCAAACCACCAAATTTATAAACGAACATAAAAGCATTATGATGGCTTTGTAATCCATTCACTTGTGAAATAGATATTCGAAAATCTAAATATTTCGAAGGTTTATTGAAAATCAAGCGGTTTGGTAAGATAATAGTGTCAGAAATAAAAAAAGACCTCTTGGTCTACATATTATTGAGGAACATATAGGCCTACCTTGCTTTGGGTGGTCTCATCGGGGATGCAATGCTTGAAAGTCAAGAATATTTTGGTGAGCTTATGGGATTTGCTTTTGGAATCTGAAATTATTAACTCTGACTGAGTAATTTTAACTTAAATAAAAAAAAGTTTGATCATAACAAAAAGGAAACCAATATGCAAGTAATAAAACTCGTGCAAGTCTTTGATTTGGTATTTTTTATGGGAGGAATTTGTAAAAGTTGACGTATTTTCATGGTCACGCGAAGCTTACTGATCAGTGAGTTTTATTTTTGGTTTTGTAAAAACCCTGATCTGCAAAGTATGAATGTAACTTTAAGTCTCCAAGGGAAGTTCATAAACTGTGAAAAACTTAAACAGTTCTGTAGTTACCTGAATAACCCATTTTTGAAAATGAGGGCCTGTTTAATCTCCTTCGTGATCTGATGTGGTTCAAGGGTCGTATTTTGGAGACGCCTTCTTTAGGCTACATAATTCCTGGGAATGAGAAAATGATATTAAAAACCTCGTACGGAGCTGAGTATTAAGAACAGGCATTTTACGCACCAGGCAGGTGCGTAAAATGTTTACAAACTTACCAACTTCATATTCCGATTTTCTAAAAATCGGGATCCTCAAGTTTCTAGGAACCTTTAGAGTCTCTAAGGGCTATGGAAGACTTTACTTTACTCTTAGTGTTATCTTGATTCACGATGGTGTATTATATCAACTTTCAACCCAATTCGACATAACCTCAATAACAGCTTCAATAACTGTAGTGTGTTAAGAATTTATATCTATAAACTATACAACAGTCAATGATATTGTACTTCAAATAGTCGTACTGATCTTGCACATACAACAGTACTAAATAGAGCAGGGATTATCCGGATAAAAGTTAACTGGTTGACTGAGCAAATAATTGTTCAAATAACTGTTATATCTTGTCTATTTAACCGAATAACAGTTAACCAGATAACTGGACAGTGACATCATTTTATATAGTTAAATTTGTGATTATCCAGATAATTTTTAAATGATTTAACTGCAATGGAATTAATTGTCTAGATAGTCGGCATAAAAATCCATATAACTGCAAATAATATCCCATTAACTAAGTGTTAAGTAACAGTTAACTGTTCTATCTTCTCTACAATTAATTATCTTTGCAGTTAACCATTATACAGTTATCTGTTACAGCACTAGTACTCAAGCCAATTTTAAGCCATTAATAAAAGTGGGTTAAGCTACAAGAAGATACTTCTATCCTTTTTGCACCCATCCATCTTCATTCTATTTGCTGCTAACTCGACAAAAGAGACTCAGAATAAGAAAAGAGAAACTAACACAAAAAAGATGACATCAGGAGCACGAAAAATAAAAATACGGCATCGGCAATAAAACACACTGGTAAGAGCGTATAGAGAAACCGAAGTTACTTTTAAGATCGTGTGTCATCTTGTAAAGTCGGGATTATTTATAGTTATTACAAATTCCTAGTAGAACGAAAAGTTATTATACTTACAGTCTGATACAATTACTTTTCTCATGGTCTACAACCAAACGGTTTGTAAATATCCTTAATTATTGTTACTCTTCTATTTCTTTCTCATAAAAAGACTTTCTTCCCCCTCCTTTCTTCGAATGAGAAGTTATTTTTTTAAGTAATCAAAGGCTTCCACGTTCTAGACTGGTCTGGCATAGAACTTTCAAAGAATACCCACTTCGTAATACCTTATCAGTACTAATCGTATGCTGTACAATGTATTGCTAATATAGTCATGAACATTGTAATTGTGTGTATACCTGTAATGTTCATTCTTGATTAAATAAATAAATACCATACACAATTCAGTACGCAGGAAATGGATATGATATCCTTGATCAGTGTTTCCAATATTTTAAGTTTAATCCTTAAGCATGGAAGTACTTATTCTGTTGCATTAACATGGACGTGAGGTCTGAGTGACCGCTGATAGTAAAGGGGCTTTTAATAACGAAGAAACATACAAAATGTAAATTTTAATTATAATTCACCAAGTTGATTAAATATATAATTAACAAAGCATTATTTTTACACTATCATTTTATGGTGGTTTTCAGGGCACATACTGTATTTGAGTCACTTGCATCACAATTTCAATGAAATGTACAGTTTCGAAGATATGTTAATATTTTTTTCAAACGAATAGCTTATTATGAAAGATTATTTAGTATCATCATTGACATAACTCCCAATCAGATAATAATCACAGTTCGCCTAAATAAGAGATTGTATTGAAAATAGCAGTAGCTCAACTTACAACTTATTTCCCTTAGAATATTCACGAAATATTCTCTACATAATTTCACGGAAATAATTTATATCTTTATCACATAGTCTATAAACTCTCGGTATAACAGTTGTTCATGGTCCCAGCCATTCGGTCATTGTTTTTCATGAAATAGGAAACTAAAAAAGAAACTTATGTAACCATGGACGTGAGGTTTCATAGACCGCTACAGAAATAGCACGGTTCCATTAACACAGATGTGTGACACCTAAGAGGTGATAAAGGGTCTTGACAAGGGAAGGTGGTTGAATAACCCACCTGTGAAGAAGATATCTAGACAGCAGCAGCGGTATGTGTTTTTACTATGGTCACACAGCCATCACAACCATGGTTAAGGGTTAATACCCTCTTTATAGAATATTACATTTCAAGGAAATCGTAAGTGAAATGTGACGGGTGATTTTCCTTTTTTATAATACCGTAATACTACAGGTTATATTTTTAGTACACATATTTCGTTTTCCATACGTGTTGTACTCATGTTTCCTTTCCGTATTGTGAATAGCTTAAAGGAAATTTACATTACTAAAAATTAAATTTCCATTACTAAAAATTAAATTTCCATGTATAAAAATACCACGGTTCATATAAATTTTAAGTTGCTTGTGAGAATTATTTCTGCCGACCTAGAAAAAAAAAAAGATCTAAGCCAAGTCAATTAGCTCACTTCTTCCAGAAGATGGCAGCGGAGTTAGCTACCGAAAACGTGGAATAAATCCTCCTATCACCCGGTTTGAAGCCCGAGAAACCATTATCCATTCTCAACGCTGGGAAAGCCTCAAGTCACATCATCTGATTTTTATTGATCTTATATAACCGGTATTGTATTTTTCTTCTTTTATTTTTATATGTATTAATTTGGTTTTATTTATAGGATATATACAGACTAGAGTAGGCAGAGCACCCTTCAGTGATTTTCTCGCATGTGAAAGCACGGGTAGAAGATATCGTACTATAATATGAAAATTAAAAACCAAATATAAACACACAACATTAATTCTAACCTTTACCGTTTTGAAAAAAATTAATTATCTCTGCACACGAGGAGCGTAAATTAAAAATTCCTCCATTATGATTTTGATACACAAGTAGTGTATAAGTGATGATTTATTAGCCACGTAAGCAAACACTTAGCTGCGAGCGGGCGGCCAGTGATTGAGCGAGCGGGTAAGTGAAACAATTTGCATCCCATGTGCACTTAACCGCAGCCCGCCATTCATCACTGTCGCAGCTTACGCTATCTTCTAATTAAATATACACTGAGATGACGGACGTGTCTCTATCACTGTCAGTCTCACTACAGCACATCAAGAAACATTGTATTTTAGCAGAACCGAACGATTTAACCACGCAATAGGGATAAAAATTAGATTTAAATTTGCCGACTTGCGCGCTTTTACGATTTCTTTATTCTGGAAAGCTCTGGCAGCACTAGGGAATTCAGGTACTATATGATTGCTGGAGATGGGCAGGACACGTAGTAAGACTTGACCACAGCCGATGGGCACACACAACGACTCTATGGGACCTAAGAAATGGAACACGAGGACCAGGGAGACCAGCAAGGAGATGGGCAGACGATATGAGACGCAAAGTCGGAAATCTGTGGACAAGAACAGCAAAGGACAGGAAGGCCTGGAAGAAGCACGAGAAAAACATTCTAAGTGAAAGTGTAAGGGTGTGAGAGTGAAAAAATTCGGAATATCAAATGGACAAACAAGATATCAAAAGAAAGACAAAGGACACTCCTCCCGCATACCTAGCTCAGATGCGGGATATTTTCCCCCTAGAGCTATCCTCCGAAAGGAGAGGCCATTGCCCGCAAGGGATTCAAAGGCTGTTTTTAATTTAATTTAATTTTATTTTATTTTATTTAAGGTTACTTTCAAATTAACGTTTATTTTGGGCAAGTCCGTTTGTAGAAAATAGATCTGCATAAATTATTGGATAAATTATTGGATAACGATTAAATGCACAGACTACAGAAATATAGAACTATTTTAATTAAAGAACACTTAACAGTGTCCTTGATGAGGTTTTTTCTATCCCATACATAGAAAACAAAACTGAAGACAGCTGGATGTGCTGCTATTGCACAATCTGCAATAAAAGGATGAGACGTCTTAAGAAGTTTTTCTCAGTACAAGTCACCCTCAGATGCAAATACTGAAGACATCATCTTGAGTTAGAATTGAATCTTCCCGTGGCGCAGATGTTTAATGCATCTTGAATATACATCATAAACAGACCCCCAGGTACTGTAATCACGCTCTCTAGCGTAAACTTCAGGTACAATGCTATTAATTAATTACAAAATTCCATTACGTTGCGTAAACAAATACATACTAGGCACATATCTGTACAGATTAGTACGGAATCCCTTGTACTGATTAGTGCACAATTTGCACTATTACTAAATAGCACCAACATAGTATTAATAGATATAATCTACATAGATGTCGTAAAGGCTTAATGGTACTAGAGCCATTGGAGAGTCTGTTTGGACGTCTGGAACTGGAGTCTGTGGAATTCTCCTTCAGAATCTTTTTTTGTATCCGCAATCTTTCTCACTCTCAGTCCCTCTGACTCTGTATATCTCTGTGCTTTCCCCTCTTCTACATTTAAGGCGACACTTAAGGGTAAAAAATTGGTAAAAATCATCACTTAGTTGTAGTTGTAGTTTAGTTGTAAATTTTGTATCCTTAATGTGTCTACTTCCATGTCTATGTGGTTTTCTTATAATTCGGTAGCAAGTAGGTGAAATACTGGATTTATTACATAGATGCATCAACTCAGAGGGGCATGGCATTCTCCAATCGGTCTAAATATAAATATTACTGCGATCTGTTGAAAGTCTGTTTTCAAGCATTCAGGTATCAGCTTTTAATAGTAAACATAAACGAAATTTGTGATTTCTACACAATTATTATACGAGCAAACCTGTTCATAATTTTGAGGTTATCTCTTTCTTGACAACTATGATTTTTGTAGTAGCAAAGAGTTCAAAAAATTAATTACAAAAATTTAATTTGTTTTCAACCATTGTTTTTTATAAAAAGACAAAATCTATGAAGAAGAATAAACCTTTTCAAGAATACGGGTTGATAAAATTAAATTAAACTATTAAAAGTAGTATTTTGAGTTCATTAATTAAACAACAAAACTTTTTTCACAAATAATCGATTTGTTAATGATGTCTTGTTATGTTATTTTGAATCTTAAAAATTGTTTAAGATAACTCTCTCATTCTATGTAATGTTTCATTTTACGGGATAAGCTTTTTAGAGACTACACAGGGTACCACCAAATGTCACTGTCGTTTTCTTCCATTTTGTTCAAATTAATAATTGTCAATTCATTCATTTTAACCACTACAAATACTATTATTCCTACTACTACCTATTATAATATACCTATTAATGTACCTATTAATAATTTACATTATTCAAAACAACATAACTGTTTCGGCAATAAAAATGTGGTCCAAACATAGACATCAGCGATTATGTTTCTGACAAAACACCATCGTAAGCCAACACAATATGTAGTTTCGCTCAAAACATTAAGTACGAAATTAATTTTTCTCCATTCATTCAAATTCTGCAACTCTTCATCACAGCGAAGGATTTTTAAATATTAAGAGTAGTTTATTCTTTTTCTTTCGTATTTTTAACTTCAAGAGAAATACAAACGACTTATAATTTGATTACAATTCAATACAAGGATGTTTCTGTTGCTGGTGTCATTTGTCAGTCATTTGTTTTTATCGCCAACCAAAAGAGTCTGAACTCCGCTACATTTTGTGATTGCCTGTTAAGTTCTAACGGTCTTGCATCGTAAATAATTATTATTAATCTTTATATTAGCCTATTACTGGAAGCAAATAGCTATAGAGAAAGCTAATAATGGAGCTTCGGTAGGGAAGTGAATCAGTTGGTCCCTCTAACTCTAAAACCTTAGAAAGGTCAACCAACCTCTCATCACCAAATTCTTGAAGGAGTGATGTCATTGTGGAATCTTCTAGTAACTCTAGGAAACTGAACCAGTTTATACATACAGAACAAGAACCATTTCATGGAGGGCGTGGTAAATGGAGAATGCTAAAAGAGAGAGAAAGGAAATAAAATGCGCATGGTGGATGGCGGAATAAACAAGACTCTACGAGCAGGACTTCAGGATTACATAATTTTTATCTGCAAAGATATAAAGATAAAAAAAGGAACAGTTACATCTACAGCACACAGAAAGTCTCTTGTATGACAATATTTTAAAAGAAAAATAAAGATAAGCATGAAGTAGATGGTAGATTCACTTTTCTATAGAATCAGTTTCTTGCATAACTCTTAGAATTGATGGGATGGGGTAAGTATTTTGGTGTGGTGGGGAAGTATGTCGAGTCGCATCACTGGGAGGTATCCAGAATGACTTTATATAAGTTTGTATGGAAACAGGGGCAGTACGTATCTTTCCTGCACAAAGTTGGTTCCCTCAGAGAATTCAGCTGCCTCGAGCTTCTTACTGATGGGTTCTCGCCATCTTATATATGAGACTCCGAGAAGAAAATAGTGACCCTTTCCTGCTGGTCTACTGGGACCGTCGCCCGTATGGACGTGCGGAAGTTGTTAAAAAGTTTCACTAAAAGTACATTACTGCTCAAACGAAAAGGTTACTTGCGATTTCCATGTTTTATATTAGTTTTGAATCCATAAAGAATGGATAAATCTTATCAAGAGGAATTTTCTAAGATGAAAACATGAATCCGTCCTCAACCAGAAGAAAGATACGTACACAAATCCACATGTGAAGGTGGAAGTCGAAATGCGGTATATATTATAATAATATTAATGGTCGTTTTCTTGGATACCTGAATTAAATGAGAAAATTATTAAGATATTTCAAGACATTTAAGCTGTATTTTAAGTGGAATTTGTCACAATAAAGTTATTTATATCTTTCTTTCTTTCTTTCTTTGTTTCTTTCGTTCTTTAACAGATTTTCCTCCCCTTTCAAGGATCTTACACTCCACCATCCATAGGGGAAAAGACAAATATTTCGATAACAGGACTTCTTAGTGTGGTGTGATCAGCAGGACGCTGGGATTCTTTATAAGACAACACAACAATGGAGAGACATGTCTTTGAGATAAATGTTAGTACATGAATATGTTATATGGTACCGGTGATCTCAATCAATGAAATATAATAAAATGTACGATTAAAACCATCAGCTCAACAACCTTCATTTTGTGCTGCCTGACCTGAGGATGAAAGACGAATATCGAAAGGCCTAGGCATCAGAAAACAAAGTTGTTCAGCTGATGGTTTTAATAATACATTATGGTGTGTATATAAATGGCTTTCTATGCCGGTGTGTATATATATGGCTTTCTATGCTCAAGGTCGTGAAGTCGATCCCGCCCAGGTCAATAAGTGCATAAACATGGCAAGTCCATTCCCATGGATTACAGGCATGTAAAAGATTTCCTGTGGTGCAAAATCTCTATACATCGGTGAGATTCAATGCCTAAGTTGCCGTACACCCCCGGCGTTGAATAACCAAATAAATAACCAACCAATCATAAATTTACCTTTGCTAGTGAGAAAACTCCCACTCAGATTGGTCGGCCCAAGGAATCGAACCTCGTGAATAGGGTCTCCGACGACACCGCCTCAGACAATTCACATGATACAATGAAAAGCTATGCAGAAATTTTATTGAAAGGATAAAAAATCACGGGAGATAACCAATAGCTATTGTCTACATTACGCTTCTTTTATTGTAATTTCAAGTAGACCTATAACACCAGCTATACACGAATATCCTCCAATATCATACACTACGCCACCAACATAGCACATCTCAATTTTACAGCAGGTAAGGAGGCTATTGTAATAAACGTATCACAGTTTTTCGGAACGTGGAGAGCCGATTGTTACAGTGAAATAACGAGCTATGAACACAAATCATCTTTATCATTTCCAATTAATAGCGTTAAGTTTTTAGTATAAACCTAATTGTTAACCAAGAGACGGGCCAACCGTTTTATGTTTTTCAATTGTTTATGCACATCTTTGAAAAATTAAAAGGTAACATGTTGTTATAGCCCACCTTATTTACCATTACACTCTACTAATCTAGTATTGTATAATTAACTTAGTTTTAAAAGTTTTCACAGGATTTTGGGTCTATAACCTAAACTTTTGGAAAGGTAGAAAATAAATACGGTGTGTTAGCCGCCATTGTAACACTCCTTACTTCCGCATTTAAGGATTATCTTCTATAATTAAAACAAATGACGTTTTATAAATTGCATTCCTCCACATTCCTAAGACCCCTTTTAGAAGATATTTTATACGTAAGTTATGTTTAAAATTAGCTTTTTATACTAAAATGAAAAAGAATAAATAACTAACAACTTCAGAAATGATGAGTTTTGAAAGTTTTTATTGTGATATTTGATCCAAGCAGCTATTTGTAATTTTTATTGGAATATTAATATATATTAGTTACTATTCTTCTCTCATTTGCAAACATTAGTGGAATTCTTAAAAATCTGCAGTAGAAGAGGAAGTAATATTAATTTAGATATTTGAACTGTTTTGAAAACTCTTACCGTAATTTTTTTTCTAGTCAGGTTAAAAATGAAGGTACAGTTTTTTGGCCACTGAATAAATATGTGCCAAAATTATAACCGTGGTTGCACTTTAAAATACATTTTATTGCATATCTTCGTCTGCTTTACATACATATATGTATAGCCTATATATATATATATATATATATATATATATATATTTCACCGATTAATGTTCTTACAAAACTAGCATAGTGAAAATAAATTTAAAATTCACACTTCAAGGTGTTGATACCCTATCTAGGTTCTAAATAAAGGACGAATATAATAAGGTAGAGACGATAAAAAACTATGATTCTTGTACTACGGTATTAAATCAAAGGCTCGGGTGAGCATTTTATTGTCAATTGACTGATCAAAAGGACGTCTGATTGAATTACTAAACGGGCCTTCAAAGTAGCACAGGCTACCACATGCGTGCGTAAACGTGAGAGCGGGTAAAAGACAGAAAATGGAGTAGGAAAACGAAGTAAAAAGGATATACATGAGCAGGAAGGGTTCTAGTCTCTATAATTTAGAAGGTCGTGGTAAAAATTAAAGTAAACAGAGAGCTCGAGTCAACATTTTACATTTCAAACAACCAACAAACATCAATAAATCTACGTTATCAAACACTGAAGTGAATGCAAGCGTAAGGAAAAGTGAATGAAGAGGACCTGATTCCGTAGATGCAAACTGTACCTTCCAATTTTCCAATCTTCTTGGAATTTTGCTACATCATTAATTCGTAATTTTACAGTGACACAAATACTATTTTTAATAATGTAAATAAATCTACGTTATCAAACACTGATGTGAATGCAAGCGTAAGGAAAAGTGAATGAAGAGGACCTGATTCCATAGATGCAAACTGTACCTTCAAATTTTCCAATCTTCTGGGAATTTTGCTAAATCATTAATTCGTAATTTTACAGTGACACAAATACTATTTTTAATAATGTAAATTAGCGCCTATTTCCTATCTTATCTTTATTTTCAATGCTTCGTGATTTCGAGATACCGCCTGCATAGTCGTGGCGGATCCGCACGCCTGGGTTCCAACCCCGATACCTCCATGGATTTTTCTGAGTTAGGGAGGTCTTAAACGGGGTGTACTGAGCCGCCTCATGGTTCTGAAGAGGTACTTGATAGAGAAGTAGCGGCTCCTGTCACGAAGAATATCGTTAACGACCATGGGTGTCGGCATGCTGACCACATACCTCCCAATCCTGCCATCTGCCTATGGTAGACGATGGCAGGGATGCAGGGATGCAGAGTCACGGAGTTAGTTAGTTGTGATTTCAAGACCGCCCAAATGACAAAGCTTGGGTAATATTTCAGAAGAGTCAAATAAAAATTGTAGATTGATAGGAAAAAAAGCGAATAAGTCAGAAAAAAGTTTCAAGAGAGACAAAAAAATGTATTTCCATAGCATTGTTACAATATTTAGATCAGCCCATCCAGATATTTCTACATAGTATAAGATACAGTAGTATGTAAAACTATCTGGGTGGGATGAACTAAATATTGAAACAATGCTATGGAAATGAATTGTTTTTTGTCTCTCTTGAAACTTTGGTTTTTTGACTTATTCGCTTTTTCCCTATCACTCTAGAATTAAAAGAATAAAGAAAGTTGTAGAAATGTTTCTAGTCATACTAATCGAAGATGGAGAAGAAGAGAGAATTTTGCTTGTTCCCGCTCCCACGGTAGCTCACAGGCGAAATAGGGACACGGGGAAACCTCTCCGGTTTGAAGGATGCTACACTAAGTCAAGTTTAAATACATTTATTGAGCCCCTTGAAAGATACAAAGAGCACAATGGACAAAATGATAAATAGACCCTTTAAAATACAAGATGGAATTTTGTATCTTGCTTTACAAATAAATTCCTCTTCCTAGCGGTGCCGAAGAAGATGAAATGTTGATGAAGTCAAGGGGAGACGACTTAGTAAGCTCCTTCTGGAAAATAAGGCATGCTTGCCTTATAAGACTGATGAATAGCTCGGAGGACCAGAGCAGAGCAATTTTTATAGTCGCGCTTGCTCGGACGACTGAGAAAGAATTTCACTATTCTTGAAGTGAATGCGCACTATCAGCAAATTATTTTAAGGTCGACTTGCTGCTTCGACCGAAAAGAAGAACCTTTAGATGTTGCTTCGACACTGCAACTAAAATTAAGCACTCTGAAATATTCACTTCACAGCAGTACTTACAGTCAATCCTTTTACTTAATGAGTTACGCATTCAAGTCCATACGGTTTGATCAGGGAAGTAAAAAACTTGGCTTCACACATTTGTAATTAAATCACAAATAAATTACTTTGATGAATGTACTAAATTGCGTCTCTGCAATAACTAGGGCTGGGAAACTTCAAATTCCCAGCTCGACAATAAAAACTAGATTCAGAATTCTGAACTGAAAACTAGCCTGGCGAAAGCTTCGAACGAGAGAATAAGAATGAATAGCAAGAATGACAGACGTCACGACATGTGACGTAAAGCAAGAATCCCATTGGCCAAGAAAAACAATAAATAATTAATCTTGGAAATAAATCAATTAAGTTACATTAAAATACTAAAACATAAATAAGAGAATTAATAGCATTACTTCAAAACTGAATTGTTTCTTTAAAAACACAAAATTATGAATAAAATATACTAAAAAATAATCAGACTGAAACTTTGGGTTGGAGATTATAACATGACTATCCAAAAAATGAAAGATGCGACAGTCAAATGTCATTACTGATGCGAATTGATGGGAGAAAGAACAAACAGATAAGTAAACATATTTAAAATTATATTGAAGACACAACAAGAAAATAAAACAAACGAAGACACAAGCCTGTTGCCATAGCAACACGGCGAATGACCTCGCGAAACCAGCTAATGCCTCAAATCCGGCCAGACACGAATGCTGGACGGAACATATTGCCCGCGATAATTTCGCTCGTGAAATTATCTAACAGAATGTGACGTCAAGCAAATTCGTGAATGCAAGGATTCGAGGCCAAAACAACTATCAAGTCGCAATAAAGTCAAAATCGGTGGAGTGGGATGCGTCCGGCATCAGCACTCTGAATGAAAGCAGGTGTCACTGTCCCTCTTCACTGACAGGCAGAGGAGCCAACTTGATGAGGGGCCTCTTATAAGTGCCTGAGACAGTGCGCACAGTGACAACTCTGACAAGGCCGTCTGGGCCTGGGTGAACTTGGTGCACCAGACCAAGCACCCACCTATGAGGAGGTACATTGTCCTCGAGAACCAATACAGGGGTACCCAAAGGAACGTCTGGCAGTACCTTATGCCACCTTGCACGACGCTGTAGCGTGTGGAGATAATCCACGGACCACTTCTTCCAAATACAAGTGACCATCTGCTGAAGATGGTTCCAACGGGAACGCAGGCTGTACCCACCAGAGAGGTCAGGACTGGGCACCGACACAATGGGCTTGCCAATAAGAAAGTGGCCGGGAGACAAATATCCAAAGTCATCCACGTCCTCAGATAACGACATCAAAGGACGTGAATTCAAGAATGACTCAATTTGTGTGAGAACAGTAGACATCTCCTCGTAAGTGTACTTACAGGACGAGGACATCCTCTTCAAGTGGAACTTCAAAGAGCGTACTGCCGCCTCATGAAGTCCTCCCATGTGTGGAGAGTGAGGAGGCAAGAAACGCCAATGAATGTTCAAATGCGCAGTGGCGTCTTGCACTGCGGAGTGATGTTCTGATGACATCAAAAGCCTAGAGAGGTTCTGCAGGTCGGCGTGAGCTCCGACAAAGTTTCTACCATTATCACAAGTGATTGAACTTGGAATTCCACGACGACTTGTGAACCTTGACAATGCCGCCAGGAAGGCACGTGAGGTGAGCGAAGTCACTAGCTCAACGTGTACGGCCTTCGTGGACATGCAGACAAAAATAGCAACGTAGGCTTTAGTAGTCACTTTGGACCGCGGGCCACCAAACTTGAGAGAGAATGGACCGGCGTAGTCCACACTAGAGTTTGTGAAAGGAGGGAGAGGATTTACTCTCTCAGGAGGCAGATCAGCCATCTTTTGCTGATAAGCCTGAGCCTCAAAGCGGAAGCAAACACTACAGCGCCTCCGTACACTGCGAACCAGCTTGCGAATGCAAGGGATCCAATACGACTCTCGCAAGTGTGAGATGACTAGCTGAGGTCCTGCATGACCTAGATGCAAGTGCACATGGAGAACTAACTGCCTGGTGAAAGCATGCTCTGCAGGAAGTAATATCTGATGCTTGTTGTCAAAAGGTAGGTTGGACCGACTTAGACGTCCACCTACACGCAGGATGTTATCCTGAATAAAGGGGCATAGTTGCCGGATCTTACTAGAAGAAGGCAAATCTTGCGAGGAAGACAATGCTTGAATTTCCTTTCTGAAAGCATTCCTTTGAATGATTCTAATGCAAGAATGCAAAGCTTCAGTAAGCTCTGACGGCAACAAAGGGCCATTGATAGGTGACTTGAGTTTCAAGTAATTATTAATGAAACGTCGCACATAAGCCATGACCCTGATTGTTTTCAAGTGTGAAAACTTAGTCAGCCATGGGCTTAAGCTAGAGGTTTCGATGGTGACTAGCGCTGCTATCTTCACCTCTGGGAGAGACGAAGACTCGAGCTCAGTGGGCAAACTGGGCCACTGAGTGGAGTCGGCAGTAAGCCAAGAAGGGCCTGACCACCACAGAGAGTTGTTAAGTAGGTCAGAAGGGGTGGCTCCCCTAGAGATGAGATCAGCGGGATTGTCCTTAGATGACACATGCGACCAAGATTCAATGGCAGTGAATTCTTGGACGTCCGCGACTCTGTTAGCCACGAAAGTCTTCAGTTTAGAAGGTGAATGGTTTAACCAACCAAGTACAACCTTGGAGTCACTCCACAGGTGTACTGAACTTATAGAAAGTTGCAACGCAGGTAACACCCGGTGAACTAACGTTGCCAACAAGTGAGCTGCCAACAACTCAAGGCGAGGTATAGTCGTTGCCTTCAAAGGGGCAACCCTAGACTTGGCACAAAGCAGACAGCTCTTGGCCTTATCGAGGTGATTAGTAGATCGTAGGTACAGACAGGCGCCATAAGCCACCTCGCTAGCATCACAGAAACCGTGCAACTGCACAGATACGAAGTTCTGCTGTAATGCTAGCCGAGGGATAGCGATGCTGGAGATGAACTGAAGTTGGTTGTGAATCTTGCGCCACTTGTCGGCGACCGCAGAAGGAATGGGCTGGTCCCATGAAGTAGTCTCCTTCCACAAAGATTGGAACAGAATCTTGCAGTAGGACACTATAGGGCATATTAGCCCAAGGGGATCAAAAATAGAGGCTATACAAGATAGCAATGTCCTTGTGGAACAGGTGGTGAATGGCTTGGAGGGATCGACTGAAGTTTCGATCCTGAGCATATCGTCAGAAGGTTGCCATATGAGGCCTAGCGCCTTTATGGAGGAGGTGTCAGAGTCACCAAAGGTTCTGTGGTCGAGAGACTCCCGCAGCTCAGGAGGAACGTCTTGGAGCAGTTCCACAGAATTGGAACTCCACTTACGAGGATTAAA
The DNA here is from genome assembly GCA_964059195.1 of Ectobius pallidus. NCBI lineage: Eukaryota > Metazoa > Arthropoda > Insecta > Blattodea > Ectobiidae > Ectobius > Ectobius pallidus. The sequence continues at coordinate 92,499,917 of CAXKWD010000009.1, forward strand.
TCCACCTAGGGGGAGAAGCTCTCTCAGCTGAGAGACAATAACCTTGGCCTCAGACAGCGTATCAGCTGTGGCCACTATGTCATCGACATAGATGGAATTGTTTATGATGGAGGCTGCTACAGGAAACTTGCTTCCCTCGTCGATGGCTAGCTGTTTAAGAGCTCTGGTTGCCAGGAAGGAGGCAGAAGCAGTGCCATAAGTGACCGTGGTTAGGTCAAACAGCTGAATAGGGTCTGACACAGAAGTTCTCCAGTAAATCTGCTGGAGAGGTTGGTGGTCGGGATGGACTAAGACCTGTCTATACATCTTCTCGATGTCCGCTGTGAACGCCACTGGATTGAACCTAAAGCGTAGGAGGATCGAGAAGAGGTCAGGCTGCACCACCGGACCTACCGCAAGAATGTCATTGAGTGACTTCCCGTTAGAAGACTTCGCCGAAGCATCAAAAACTACCCTGAGTTTAGTCGTGGTGCTGGAAGGCTTCAAAACGGGATGGTGCGGGATAATATACTCATATTTCCCGAGTGAACTCCGAGAGGCAGGCTTCATGTGACCCAATTTCAGATAGTCATCCATGAACCTGTTATATTCCTCTCGAAGGGTTTCATTTAAAGACAGTCTTTTTTCTAATGAGAAGAATCTCTTCTGGGCTTGTAGCACTGTGCTCCCCAGGGATTCTGGAGCTGATACAAAGGGCAACTTTACAATGTATCGCCCATCGGAGTCACGCTGAGTATTGGCAGCAAAATGCTGTTCACAAACTGACTCGTCAGGGAAGGGGGCTGAGTTAGACACTCGTTCTAACTCCCAGAACCGGGAAAGCTGGTTACTCACTAACTGGTCAGCAGTTAGGAAGGCTGAGTAATTAGAAGACATAGCCTCCGAGCATTCAGGCTCATTTGGGCTTGCTTCAAGACAACGCTTAGCCGTGGATCGGCGTCGATGACCATTGGAAGTATGGCAACGCTGTGAAGGGAAAGGCGCAGAGGGCAGTTTCCCGGCGAAGTACCAACCAAGGTGCGAGTTCTGAATCGTAGGTAACTCACCGGTGGAAATTTGCCCTGGACACACCACTTGGGCGCAAATCTCCACTCCAAGAAGTAGATCGACACACTTAGGACGACTAAAAAATGGGTCAGCCAAGGGAAGATTCGGAGGAATGTTCCAATCTTTGGTCTCAATGAAAGAGTTCGGGAACCTTTTCTCCGAAATCTCCGGAACGACAATGGCCTGTGCATTGTAGCGCCATGAAGTCACTCGCGACTGAATCGCGATGCTGGTTAGCTTATGTGTGCTAACATTAGTGGACAAAATTCCCGCTAGCGTAGTCCGCTGCGCATGAGGAGCTAGTCCAAGACGCCTAAACAGCCTGTTGCTAATAAGATTGCAGTCTGAACCGCTATCCAGGAGGGCTGTGGCCTCAACAGGCGAGCCGTCTGAGTCCAGGATGCGGACAGTAGCAGTAGGAAGCAAGCAGCGCTGCTGGGTCTGACTAGAAGCCATAACACCTGCAGTGTTGGCAGCCTGGTGACTATCGCTAGTCGGGTCGTGGAGGAATGTGCTATGTCTCCCAGCACATCTCCTGCACTGAAAAGTCCTACAATTGTTGGCATGCCCTTGACTAAACAGGCATACGCGACACAGTTTGCGGTCTCTAACAAACTGGTCTCTTTGAGCGAAAGTCATGCTCCTGAAGTCGCTGCATGAAAACAGGTCATGCACAGCAGTACGACAACAGAGACATTTAGGCCTCGAAGAAGAAGACTTTGACTTGGAAGGAGCCGGAGAGCTCGGAACTGACTTAGCAGCCTGACCTTTCGTGGCAGCATCAGTCATCTGCAGTATGCGAACTCGGCTTTCCAAGAAGACAAATAACTCCTTGAGAGTAGGGAGCTTCCCTATTTTGACAGATGACTCCCATTCTCTGATGAGGTTCATCGGAAGCTTGTCGATGATAATTCTGGTAATAATCAGATCTGACAACTCCACTTCTGTATTAAGGGAATTAAGTGCATGTACCGTGCTTATAAAATGATCCAGGTATTTCTGCAGGGATTCTGCAGAATACCTCTCAATCTGAGGGGGAGAGAAGAGATTGTCCAGATGGGTGTTGGCGATTAGCCGGTCGTTATCAAACCTATCAATCAAAGTCTGCCACGCCACCTGGAAAGTCGCAGCAGAGACAGGAATATTCTGAATGACCGTACTAACCTCTGATGACAGGCAAGACTTCAAGTACTGATACTTGTCCATGTCCGAAATGTGCCTGTGTTGAATTACCAACGACGAGAAAGTGTCACGAAACTCGATCCACTCAGAGGGGTTCCCATTGAACTGAGGAAGACGGATTTCGGGGAGTTTCGGTAACAACGGCGTGACAGGGTCGAGCGAGGAGCGCTGACTGGCAGTCTGCGCCTGCTCGGGTTCATATAGCTGTTTCTTTTCAGCTATCATGGAGTCAAAGAAACTGATGACTTTATAATAATCAGATTCCACTGCGTGAAAGTCGAATTCATGATCCTGGTAGGCCTCGTCAATGGCCACCTGAGCATAATCTGACTTATAGGCCTTGAAGATCTCTACAAATTCAGAGCGGCGAATGCGCGCCTCATGAAGCGTAGTGAGATCTTCGATTTCGTACTCTCGCATAATCTGCATTTGACGCAGAAATTGCGATTGCAAGTACTCGAAGCGTCTTATTTTAGCCTTTTGGGCAGCTTCGGCCTGGGCGTGGGCTTCGGCTCTCTTAGCCTCAGCTTCCTCACGGGCCAGGGCGAGCTGGGCCTGGGCTTGCCTTTCTGCAAGGGCCTGCTGGGCCAGGGCCTCCGCTCTCTTAGCTTCGGCTTCCTCACGGGCCAGGGCGAGCTGGGCCTGAGCCTGCCTTTCTGCAAGGGCCTGCTGGGCCAGGGCCTCCGCTCTCTTAGCTTCGGCTTCCTCACGGGCCAGGGCGAGCTGGGCCTGAGCCTGCCTTTCTGCAAGGGCCTGCTGGGCCAGGACCTCCTTGTCAGATAAGGCCTGAAGAAATTTACACAACTGAGAGTTGCCTCTGGAAATGACGGCGTCGACTTCTGCCCTATAGGCTTCTTCAGCATCAGAATAATCCACACCGTCGATTTCAGTCTGCACATGGTCGAACTTAGCTGCAAGTTCGTCTAACTTAGACTCATACTTTTTGAGTTCAGGATATGTGACATCCTCAATGGCTAAATTACTAATGACATTAACCTGCCGCGTAATCTGGGCCTTAATGGGAACTCGCTTGGCTTTAAGAGCCGTCAAACCGTCTGGACTCGACATAGCGACTTGCTTATACAAATGTCTGAATTAAATAGGTTGCCCGCCTAGAGCCGGTGCAACAATGACAAATTAAGGTTTGTTTATAAGAATGGAGTGAGTTGCCCGCATAGGAGCATACGAGTAGACAAAGAAATAGTGTGTAGCTGTACAGGTGTAAGTACACAAATGTAAATGTTTACACTTTACAAGAAAGTACCAAAAACTTAATTGAAATCTGTCAGAGACCTCCCTCAAACGCAATGCGGAGGAGAACCACAGATACTTATAGCAACTGACTTTAAACTACTTATTACTGATGGCTACTGATGGTAGCGTCTCACACCGGCGGCAAACTATACCGGGAGAACAAGATTGATATATAAGAATGACTAGAATTGTGGCTAATCACTGAGGTCTCTGTAATAAGTGACCAAGACAAATTCAAACTGTTAATTGAATAGTTACTCTACGTTAATTATAGGTCACTAACTATCAATGCATCTTCAACCATAGGCCTCTGGGTCATATCCAGGCCCGGAGGAACCACAAAGAGATGTTCCCGCTCCCACGGTAGCTCACAGGCGAAATAGGGACACGGGGAAACCTCTCCGGTTTGAAGGATGCTACACTAAGTCAAGTTTAAATACATTTATTGAGCCCCTTGAAAGATACAAAGAGCACAATGGACAAAATGATAAATAGACCCTTTAAAATACAAGATGGAATTTTGTATCTTGCTTTACAAATAAATTCCTCTTCCTAGCGGTGCCGAAGAAGATGAAATGTTGATGAAGTCAAGGGGAGACGACTTAGTAAGCTCCTTCTGGAAAATAAGGCATGCTTGCCTTATAAGACTGATGAATAGCTCGGAGGACCAGAGCAGAGCAATTTTTATAGTCGCGCTTGCTCGGACGACTGAGAAAGAATTTCACTATTCTTGAAGTGAATGCGCACTATCAGCAAATTATTTTAAGGTCGACTTGCTGCTTCGACCGAAAAGAAGAACCTTTAGATGTTGCTTCGACACTGCAACTAAAATTAAGCACTCTGAAATATTCACTTCACAGCAGTACTTACAGTCAATCCTTTTACTTAATGAGTTACGCATTCAAGTCCATACGGTTTGATCAGGGAAGTAAAAAACTTGGCTTCACACATTTGTAATTAAATCACAAATAAATTACTTTGATGAATGTACTAAATTGCGTCTCTGCAATAACTAGGGCTGGGAAACTTCAAATTCCCAGCTCGACAATAAAAACTAGATTCAGAATTCTGAACTGAAAACTAGCCTGGCGAAAGCTTCGAACGAGAGAATAAGAATGAATAGCAAGAATGACAGACGTCACGACATGTGACGTAAAGCAAGAATCCCATTGGCCAAGAAAAACAATAAATAATTAATCTTGGAAATAAATCAATTAAGTTACATTAAAATACTAAAACATAAATAAGAGAATTAATAGCATTACTTCAAAACTGAATTGTTTCTTTAAAAACACAAAATTATGAATAAAATATACTAAAAAATAATCAGACTGAAACTTTGGGTTGGAGATTATAACATGACTATCCAAAAAATGAAAGATGCGACAGTCAAATGTCATTACTGATGCGAATTGATGGGAGAAAGAACAAACAGATAAGTAAACATATTTAAAATTATATTGAAGACACAACAAGAAAATAAAACAAACGAAGACACAAGCCTGTTGCCATAGCAACACGGCGAATGACCTCGCGAAACCAGCTAATGCCTCAAATCCGGCCAGACACGAATGCTGGACGGAACATTGCTTAAAAACGAGTTTTAACTTCAGAGACACACACACATCGATTTTCTGAAAATAGCATTTCTGAGTTCATAAAAACTTGTATTAATGCTGAATACTTTAAATTTAATTTTAAGAACAAATACAGTTCTCTGTTTACAGTAAATAGAGTATTGTAGAAAAGTAAAACAATGCATGCATTAGGGCAATTGTTGGAGACAGTGCGTATCACAACACTGCGCTTTCCAGAGCTTTACAAAATAGAAGAGACAAATTCAATGGCATCGTTAATCTTGTAATTCATGGAAGAGGAGAAAGGGAAACATATGCAATACACCTGAGGTTTTCCAAGTACAGCGAGGCTTTTTGAGAGGATAGTCAGCTGTTACGAGCACATTCTCATGAGTTATAGATGACAGAGCCTGCACTCGCTTGCTTCGTCTTTGCCAGCTGAATTCACTCCTTCTCAGGAAACACAAAGAGGATGTGAAGGAGTCCATTTAAGCCTTGCCAAGCCGATCTCCTTGGGGTTTTATCAGAAATTGAGAGCTTTACCAAAGGGACAAAAGTAGGAAATGGGAAAATCTAAAAAGAAAAACTTGCAGAATAGCCTAGTGTAGAGGGCTTTATTGGTTTAATTTTTAAAAATCTTATGTGAATCACACAACTTCCTCTGTCAAAACAAAATTCTCTTTATGTAAATGGATGGTAAAAGTCAAGAGAACGTCACATCCCTCAAGGATACATAACCCAGATAAAATGTGATTAATGCACTCATATAACTTTCTTTACCCTAAGCATGGACGATATATTTCATTACCTTTCTTCCTAACATAACTTGGGCACGCGCTCTCAGCTTGTTCCCTTATTATTCATGCCTCTTTACAGAATTCCACATTATTCGAATTCGTTTACAACAACAGCTAATCGTCACTGGAATTCATTGCCTAGCTATCTCAGGCGCTGCCGAACGACTTCACAGTTCAAGCGTCATTTAATAAATTTAGTACACAATAACATTTAGGAATTGATTCTAATTTGTAAAATATTTTGAAAATTTTCATTTTTTGTAATAACTAAGAACGTATTTGTTTAGTCTTTCATCTTTTTTCTTCTCTTTATTTTAGTCTCATTTGTATTATATATTAAAGTACTTTAGGTTTATATTTTTGTATTTATAATTAAGGCATGTTTCTTGCATTCAGGTAATATATCATTTCTTGTTTTTCATTTATTTTTATTGTTATTATTATGTATTTCATGTTTTTGCCCTGGCTGAGTGGCAGAGAAGGCCTTATGGCCTTAACTCCGCAAATTACAAAAATAAATAAATAAATAAATATATCTTTCACATTCTGATATAGAATAAGAGTTCGTATTGCAAACAGCGTGATTCAGTTGTTTCAACCCGATGCAAAGATTTATTGTTACCATGCAAGACTGAGTTTTTACAAACAGTGGGTGACTTATAACTACCCTTCAGAGATTTTCTGTGAAGCATTTTTTTTTTAATAAAAATTTTAGCTCTTAGTATATTCATCTCATGTACAAAATGTATACAACTTCGTTAGATCCGTTTTCGAGAAAAACGAAATTTACTTAATGTAAAGTGGTAGTAAAAATAACAGAAAATCGTCATCAATCCCGCGTCACACCTTCAGAAGGTACTTAACTTAAATATAAACTTTGGTTTTCATACGATTTTGTTTCTGAAGCAAGGCTGTTCAGAGACACACACATACACTGAATGACAAGCATACACTCACAGACACAAACACAGACCTGCTTTTGAAAATAGTATTTTTCGATTCAGAGTACCTCAAAACATGTGATCATCAATTTATGTTACAAGCTGAACTTCGAATTTCGAGTCGGAGATAATACAACCTCTACCTATGGTACGAGAAGAGGAAGTAATTAATAATTTATTGTATCACTAATTTGCGTGTGAGATAAGTGGAATATTCTTTTAAACCCTATATAAACGTTCTTCTTCCAATACGTCTATAATACTAACAACATCTTAGGTGCTTCAAGTGGCATTCGGATTCCTATTTCTCGCTTTTATGGGGGCTGCAATACAATGATAGTCTGTTTATAATATGTTCTCTTTAGAAGTGTTTTCACAGACCTTAACAATAATAAATTAAAGCAATTATAAACTTAATTATAGGCTATTTATAACAAACCAAAATAATGTAATTCATTCATAACTATCCATTCCTTTAAGCTGGTAATATCAACGGGTACAAAGCAACGAAAATTATTTCGTCGTCCCTTGAATTTAGCATTGGGGTTTGGAAATCATTTGTCTGTAAAGATAAAATCTGAGTTGTAGGCACTAAAGTTAATAAAATGCTCCCATAAATTCTGGAGATCTCAGATCTCCTGGAAGTGTAAGCTCGGCCCATGGAAGTAGTAAGTTTTTCATCCTTAAAGTACCGGCCGCCTATACCCACGGAATCAATTTATATTAGATAGTGAGTTGACTAATAGTACTACTAGAAGGATTAGGCCAATTCAAAAATCCTCATGTGGAAACGATCTCAAGGTTTATAGCAAACAGCCTCAACCACTGCACTACAATGTAGCCTAAATATTGTTAAAATAATTAATCATAAAATACATTTAATACCTCAATATTTTACTTCAATTTAATAATGATCAGCATTTAGGCTTTAGAAACAATTACTGACGCTTCTATTTACACGTTTCAGTTTTTAAAACAAGATAATTTGTAGCATTTAAGAAATCGCTTGATGTTAAATTACTAAATTGTTCTATTTCTTATGACGTATTTTACGTATGTATCAATAATGTTTCTTTAGAGAAACATTACTTTAATAGAATGCTTGCTATTCTGATAAGAAATACTTGCATGTTATGTTGTCGATGCTTCTGCACTAGGCATACGATTAGATAAATGGATCTACTCACCCTCCGATCCTTAATATCCAACAGGATAGCAAAAAAAAGAAAATATAAAATTATAATTAGTAGTTAATAAGTAAAATTTAATTGAATGGTTATATAATTCCTAGCTTATTACACTTTGTACTGCTTATTGTCTAATTATTTTTCGAAATAATTTTCATGTATGTCATTTATATAAAAAAAAAACAAAGCATTGTCTAAAAATATTATGTACGCCTATATGTGAGATTAAAATAGACCTAAATTGTATTATTACGATCACAGCCACCGTCATTATCGCATTCATATAACATATCTATCCTCTTTCTTCTGTAGCAATTTTTATCATTAAAGAAACGAATTCTAACTATTAAAATCAGCATTATAACTGACAATTCGATAACTTAAGTGTGCTAAACTTCAGAATGTATCTTTATCTAAGACCCTTGAAGTTAAAAGTTAGTTGCTGTAGAAATATATGAAGGGCTTCATTGCACCAACCAAATGACCCATCAGCAATTTTTTTAATTAAAGTAACGAATTCTAACTATTAAAATCAGCATTATAACTGACAATTCGATAACTTAAGTGTACTAAACTTCAGAATGTATCTTTATCTAAGATCCTTGAAGTTAGAAGTTAGTTGCTGTAGAAATATAAGAAGGACTTCTTCATTGCACCAACCAAATGGCACTTCAGCAATTTTTATCATTAAAGTAACGAATTCTAACTATTAAAATCAGCATTATAACTTACAATTCGATAACTTAAGTGTGCTAAACTTTAGAATGTATCTTTATCTAAGACCCTTGAAGTTAGAAGTTAGTTGCTGTAGAAATATAAGAAGGGCTTCATTGCACCAACCAAATGGCCCATCAGCAATTTTTATCATTAAAGTAACGAAGACTAACTATTAAAATCAGCATTATAACTGACAATTCGATAACTTAAGTGTGCTAATCTTCAGAATGTATCTTTATCTAAGACCCTTGAAGTTAGAAGTTAGTTGCTGTAGAAATATAAGAAGGGCTTCATTGCACCAACCAAATGGCCCATCAGCAATTTTTATCATTAAAGTAACGAATTCTAACTGTTAAAATCAGCATTATAACTGACAATTCGATAACTTAAGTGTGCTAAACTTCAGAATGTATCTTTATCTAAGATCCTTGAAGTTAAAGATCCAACACAAAGATCAATATAAACGCACAAAGTTTAAATAAATGATCCCCGTTTTAATTGGTCATGCATGCAATACATGGTGAGTTACGTTCGTCACTCAGAGAATATAAAGTGAAGTTGAAAACTTTTCCGTTCACTGGACAGAACACTGACTTCCACTTGAGTTGCATTGCTATCTTTCGCGTGGATCAAATTTTTCACTCTACTTCGCCTTGTATTTCTGCTGAAGAGGCTTTGTTGAGAGTCATCTTCCTGAGCACTCTTTAGAGGCGCTGTGTGGTTTTTTCACAACCAAAATGCCTTCCAGTTTGATTTTATCAAAGCATGTTATGATGTCCACTTTCTATACTCTACTTTCGTCTAGAGTGACAGATTTGTAACTGTCAAGATTTTATCATCGAGTGATTCAGAAAATGTACATAGGAGAGTGCATTCTTTATCTATGTCAAATAATAGTACGCTATGAACGCGCCTGTAGTGACATTTGTTAAGATAGGAGCATCTTTATGAAACTCGCTTTGCTCGTTTCATAATTTCTATACGAGTATCATAATTACAATTATAACCGAGTTGCATAAGACTTTCTTTTGTTCGACCATAATTAAATGTTTAAATTTTGAGATTTAATATTCACAGAAAGAAACTAAATTGACTGACCGCGCGCAATCGGCAGTTAGCACGTTCTCGTAGTTGTTGACTTCTGCGAGAGATGGCAGCTGTTAGCGTATGGTTAATTCGAAGCTTGTTATTTCCGATTTCTTGAAACAAACGAATGAACTCAATTTTGTATAATATTGAAATTAACACAAGCAGAATTGATTTTATTTTAAATATAGGCTGTTTATTACGTAGTTTCATTTCCTAGTCTCAAGGTTTTAAGATCGTTCCATATTCAGTAATAATCGACGTTATATTGAAATCTAAATGGATATTAATTTGATATCGTTACGTTACACATATTAAGCGTATTAGGCCTAGGGATGTGGCACAAAATAGTTTAGTTTAATTTATTAGCTTTAGAAGAAAATGCATGATAGGCCTACCTCATGTGTAAAAATAAATTTAATTACTTTTATAAAGGAAGATAGAGTTATTTACTATTATTTACAATGACTTAATTGTAGATTCTGTGGTATTCAATGTTGAGTATTGCGAAGACTTGCGAACACTCTTGCAATCATGCAATTAGTGAATTTCGGAATATTTGTCCCATGAGGTCACTTGTAAAATTTATTTAGACTGAAATATTAGACATTTTCTATTTTTTAAATATAGAATTTACTTTCGGAAAAGATGAATGTGCACTAAATTAAATTTAAAAAAATCAGCGATAAAATAGCAGATTTGTTTGATTTATTCATAATCAGTTACAAATGAATGACCACAATACTCGGAAAAAGCGATTTCAGTTTTTTCGATGTAAGACAATTATATAGAATTAACAAGCGAGCATGAAGTCAGCAAAAGAATGCTAGCGACTTAGTCGATCGAGCCACTCCTGCGACTGTTCACGAATAGAACATGTAATTTCATATTATTTATTTTGTATTAGAGTCATTTCATTCTCGAACCGAACACTTCACTATTTCACTATTTAGTATTTGTCTCGGAGGTGGTCCCTGCATTGGGCTGATCAAACATCCGGGGAGGATCTCCATGCCTTGTATGGTCAAAAAAATATGTATGTGAGGGAAAGGTAATACCTATTCCGACAGGACAATGTCGGTCCCGGTGGATCGGCCGTTCCAACAACGGGAGAGGTTAAAATAAGAAAAAAAGAGATATTATTTTGTATTATTTTGTATTATATTATTTTTAATAAATTTAAAAAGTAGAATTTACAAAATAATTTAAAAATAAATGTTAAAAACTGACCCTAAATATAAGTTAGTCTTTAAGCGAGTACAGTTGATGGGAAGCTACACTTCTCTCGGTTAATAACAAAAAGTTTAACATTGGAGGAATGCAAGATGAATAAAACTTAATAGAATAAAGCGTTTGGAAAAATAGAGACGTGAATTATATTTCACATCGAAAAATATGACGATCTTCTTGAAGTATGAATAAAGCTACAGTACAGACTCAAGAAATGAGCAGAACCGCTGACCTATAAAATATATAGCCAGCACCACAACACTGTGCTTATGTGAAGTAACTCTATTTTTTACTTTCTGTTGTAAGTTAACTGAAGTGAAAGATATTGCCCTGGTTGTGCATCAGAACAAGTCAAGTGTGATCAGCTCAGATACACTCACAAACACACTTTTCTTTCGACGGCTTCAATTTAACGTCCTCATGAAAGGAATAGCTGGCTTCTTCAATAATCATTATAAACATTCTGAAGAATTGGAAGCAGAAATGTTATCTGTTAAAATGTTTTTATCTTTTCTTTTTGGTTTAATCTTTCCTGTTCTAGGGACGTTTCTGTGGCTCGCCTAATAGGACCTCGACTCATCGGGAGTGGGATTACCTTTGGATCACAGACATACTTCTTTGACCAGACATGGAAGGCCTTCCCGAATGGGGATCAGCTTAACGCAAGGGCCACCTCTGATATACCATGAATACACAGAACGAGCCACATCACTTGAATACATACACACATTCCAAATTGGCGCGGATGGTATGAAGACGGCCAGATGATTTCCGAGGACTACAAGGGTTTAAAATTATCCTACATTCGTTCCACGTAGATAACTTGTCCCGACCGGGAATTGAATCTGAGGCCTCTGCTTGAGGGGAGAAAATACACAATGTTACGTTGTTTTCGTATTTTCCAGATCTGTTTATATTATCATACCTTGTTATGTGAGATATAAGTACCTGTAAATAGATTTGTTCGTTATGGTTATTTAACGACGGTTGTGTATTGCTATTTAGACATGTAACAGTCGTCAAAGTACAGGAAATATGACCCACATAAGATATTTTATGGCCATTGATCTGAACCGGGATTAAACTCGCGGACTTGAAAACAGATACTTTTACCTAAGTTTAACAATAGGCCACTCAGATATGACCAATGATAAATTATTATCCTGAAGAATATGGTGCTACTAGACCGTAAGGAAAGAATGTATGTGTGTTATATTTATATAATACATAGTTAGGTCTAAAGTCCTTTCTATTGAAACCGGTATCAATTTTGTATTATGAACATGCAACAGACTACATAGATTTCTGTCATATTGTAGGCCGTCTTGACCATGGTGATGGTTATATTAAAAGTTACATGATAATTTTTTTAAGTAATTTAAATGGATATTTTTTTGTAAAACACGTTGGGTGCGAAATTAAAACATGTATTTTCATATCACAATTTTACCAATATATCAGTGTGAATATCGCTATTCCTATGGTTTTTATTTAATAAAAGGACTAATAAGAGAGCTTCATTTCAAAAAATGTTATCGTACAGTATTCCATCTATCTTATAACGCACATAAACTGAGAGTATAAAGTAGACGGCTATATTATATACAAATCTGATTGGACAGAAACTGTGAGTCTTTAGATTCAATATCACCTGTAAATTGTTTTCACCACACAAAAACACTACTTGAATTTACAACAATTCCTGATAATTTTTTTTATTGATCTTCAGCAATAAAAATTATTGGTAACAAATTGCCATCATTTATATAACTTAAGCAGGCCGCAATTTAAGGCACTTATCTCTGACGCATGGCTTTTTTCACATAAATGAATATTTAATTGAATAGACCAAATTTTACAATTTAATTGATCTAATTTTATGTACTTCTAAGACCTTGTCACAAACGTTGATCCATGACAGTCAACCAAATATATAGTATGCAATATTTAAGTAAATTATGTTCCTATAAGCGGAATTATTAACATGTTCAGAGCCTAAAATCATCTAAAACTGATTTCCTCTAAATATGGTTATTTAATCTCAAGGTGTACTGCACCCTAGGCGTGTGACTGTGGCCGGTGTGCCGAAATTTTGTTCCGCAAGAGTTCTTGGGTATGGGCATGTCATATTTAGAAACACATACATTCCACCTTGAGCACAGAGAGCCAGTGCCATACTCACTGCACTACCCAGGCCGACAGGAAAGAAAAAGTATATTGATATTTTTGTTCATCTAAAAAATTTCATAATAATCCTTCTAAATCATATCATAGTAAAGTACATATTTCAGCATGAAATGACAAGCCAAGACTACCCTGTCCTTAACAGAACCACAAAAATAATTTAATTTTCAGAGAGGTTTATCATCGTTTGGAATCGTACCCGGGTCTAAAGAATTAGAATCCAATGGTTTGGAAAGAACTTGTCAAAGTTCACCTCCGGGTTTAGGTATGGTAACCAATACATTATAGATATAAAATGTGGTAGTCTTTTAAGGGGAAACGGAAAAGCCTATATTTACAGTCTTAAATACAAGTACCTTTTCTCGAAAACTACTAAAGCTTGTCGCTTGGGCTTTTTACAGTGTTTAGAAAAAAGGATTTTTATAATTATGTTTATTTACTGAAATATGATTTTTTTCTTTATAAAAATTTATTTAACAATAATTTTAAGTGCCATATTACCTGTAATTAGTTCATAGATTAACCGATTCAAAGAATTATTTTTCAGTGTAGGTAAGATATCTGAATAAACAAATCCTGAAACTTCAAGTTTTTAGGTTATGTAGAAGCTGAGAAAAGGTACCTTTTATATAGAAAAAGATAACTTCCGGAAACGAGCTTCAAGGTTAAAACTTCCCTACTCCATAATCTGGATATTCTCAGAAAAATAAAAAATAAAAATATATAATTATAGTACAATAAATGTATAATACACCATTTTAATGAAAGACATACAGAGAATAAAACAATAATAACAAAAAAATTATCAAACTTCATCCAAAAACAAATTGAAATTCAAAGTTGATACAATCCTGCTCCATAGTCTAATCATCTAAAAAAATAGCGTGAATAGAATTAAAATACAATTATGTATGATGCATAATTTTGAAGAGAAACGTACATAGAATAAAATACAACAAGAAAAAGAAAATCCAAATTTTCATCCAAAAACAAATTCCATTTCCTCCTAAAAGAATATACAGCGTCTAATTCTGCGTAGGCCTGTTTTATTGTCAGGCAGAACGCTTAATTTCATTTGGAATGATTCCAGAACATCAGAAGATTATCGTGAATATTTTCTTGTAGAACTACCTTAAAATTCTACGATAATGCTGCTGATGATAATATTATTAATAGCACGGATAATGCACTACACAATTACAGATTTAATTACTTAATAACTAAGAAGCCAAAGCAAAAATTATCTATTGTTTGTTTCAGTTTACTTATAGCAATCATTTCTTTTTATTAATACACCCACACTATCTTGCCTGAACGACCCTTTCCATTTAGACAGAAACTTCAGATTATCACTTGTTTTCTATATTCCGGGTTTCAACAGTTTCTTATTTCTTCCCTTTTTTGTGAAGGTTTATTTCTGTTTGGAGTACCTGAAGTAGAAAGCCAGGATGTTTTAATCAGTGACTGGCTGAGATTTCCTCAGAGGATTAAGTAAGAAGGCGTGAGGATTATTTCTCCTAGAAGTAAAGTCCCCGAAGCGAATGTTTGTTTAGACTACCCTGCACCGCAGTCAAGTTCCCTTGCAATCAACACCACGGAGGTTCGTAGGAGGAAAATGAAATCTAATACAATCCTGTAGTGTTCCAAGATTTCTACAAGGACTGAGGGAATGCAGACGAAAAATGTAGCTTCGTTGCTTATTTCTAACACTTTATCATAAGTAAAGTCGCGAGTGCCACGGTATTATTAAAGGCATTCCTGACATAGCCTAAAACACTGGGCAAAACTTTTTTTATTGCATTTCTATCAACAGCTGTTATTAACTAATTTGTGGGTTCTGATTTCAGATCTGAGGTTAGTTTTTTTTGTTTTTGTTTTTGTTTTTGTTTTGTTTGTTTGTTTGTTTGTTTGTTTGTTTGTTTGTAAGCTTTTTTCTTTTGGGGGGGGGGGCAATCGATATATGTCAAAATTTCAATTTTTCAGTTTACTTACCAACCTCTAAGCATATGTGGAGGAATATTTGATTCAACTCACTTAAAATTAACTGGGCAATAAACATTAAATTGCAGTACAGTACGAATTTCTTCATTAATACAAGCTGCAACCCATACACTCATAAACTCTCTTAAAATTATCTGATTAATAAACGTTAAATTGCAATAAAGTCTAAATTTCTTCAGTAATACAAACTGAAACCCACACAAGCATAAACTATCTTATAATTATCTGATTAATAACATTAAATTGCAATAAGATCTAAATTTCTCCAGTGGTACTAGCTGAAACACATGTAAGTATAAACTCTCTTAAAACTAGCTGATTAATAAACTATCTTGTCCTTTATCGCCTTGAAATAACTAGATATGTATTCCAACATAATTAAATACTCAGTCTTGGTTTATATAATTGTTATTACTTTAAATGACACACGCATACACGAGTAACGTTTAAGGAATAACTGATGGTTTTAATGTTTTCATTGTAATGTAAACACTCACATAGCATCATAAGATTTACAAAAAAGTACTGTAACATACAGTATAAGACGTGTTACGCGAGAGTGCCACTTTAAAATTTTAACAAGGATATATTTAAAAAATTCAATATACAGTAGGAGAGCAAATTTTTCGAAAGTGTGATGGGTAGGTGTTGTCTGGTCTAGAACCGCCCTTAAGTCAACGAGTATGTCTGTGTCACTCTTAAGTAGATACGAGTATTGCGCTAAAGCAATACACCTAGAGCATAGCACTCGTGAGTACATCACTCGCTACGCTACGCTTCGCTTCGGAGGTCACGAATGAAGGGGAAGTAGGGAATGACTTCACACCTTCGGAGTACTGCTCGATAGGCCTGTGCTAGAGTGAGACAGATTTACTTCTTTACTTTAGGGCCGATTCTAGAGCGGACAGTATCTCTCCATCTCACAGTCTAAAACGTTTTGCGCGCTGACTATATGTAGGTGCAATTGGTAAGATTTATTTAACGAGTACGTTTTGCGTATATTGTAAAATATTTCCAAAAGATCTAAAGTTCCTTGAAATATTTCTGGAAATAGTTCTGACACTTATTAGGTGATCACTAGGGACCGGATTTTTAGGTTTTTAAAAACACTGTTTTAGGTTTTCCCTTGGGTGAAATAGGTTTTTTTAGGTTTTTTGTCCAAAATATCGTTTTCGTGTAGAATAATTGGTTTAATGAATTTGAATGTGCTACATAGGATTCAATACATAATACTTGTAAAGTTTAACTTAACAAAATTGACTTAAATTTGTGTAAACTTGCTTTAAGACAATATTATGCAATTGAAGAAGGAAAGCATAAACAATCAAAAGAAGCAGTGAAAATAAGATTGCCTCACATTTCCTGTTACAGTATATCACTAAATATCTTTCAAGATTCTCAACTGTGAAGTTCTTCTTGTTATCTCTTAGTTAATAGTTAATACTGTATCTAGACACTACTCTTCTCAGGATTCAAATCCGATGCTTCTAATTTAGTGAGTAAAATACTTTATAGTTGGATGTGGATAATGTGAAACTGATTATTTTCCTTTTGTCGGTTGTTACGCATGCTAAACGCACAACAGATCAAATAGAAACGAAAACTCCTCCCTTTTCTAGAAAGGTAAATAATACGGTACGTGTTTCTGGCAGGCATGACAAAATATTACCTTGCCATCTGTAGTGAAATTCAGATCGTCGCCAATCCACTGCCGTAATAAACTCGATTTCATTTGTTTCGGCATAATTAACACGTCTTCTTAAAACTCACAGTGTGACCACTCAGTATGAATAACAGGGAAGTACTAAAGGCAAACAAAAAACAAGCGCTTTAAAACACAGTAATCTTTATCCTTGTTCATACACAGCAACAATGGTTGTTCGTACGAATATTTTAGAAGGAATACGCCGGTGCTCTTTTCCTCTCTTGATACTGTCCATCCTAGACGACAATGGGTTGAATGAAACGCTGGTGGTATTAATTTCTACCCGACAAAAATTATTCTCTCCCCGCAAAATATCGATTTCCCAACTGACAAACAAAAAAGACAAAAAAGGTGCCTAAATTAGATATTTTAGGTTTTATATCCCGTTTAGGTGTATTTAGGTTTTTATACCCCATTTAGGTATTTTTAGGTGCCACAGAATTAATGTGGGTGAATCCTATGAACATGATTCGAAAAAGTGTATGAACGCTTTTTGTTTTGGAAGTAAGGAAAAAAATAGGTAAAAACCTAAGAATCCGGTCCCTAGTGATTACTTAATTCAAAACTTAATTAGGACTTAATCTTAAGAAAACCGTGTTTAAACCGATCAGAAAATTACTCTTGTATTTGAAACTCCTTGTATTATTGAGTAGCACATCATGCTGGCACAACATATAGACGTTAAATATGGAGATGGGAAGCATTCGCAAAATTTCCAGAATCCTAACAAAGAAACTCGACTTTCACAATATATGCCCGTGGTCTGTATAGATCCTCCTTTCTCCGAACTTGCTTAGGTCATCATAACGTACAGAAAAGACGGAAAATAGACTTTACAAAGAAAGTGTCGAAGACTGCAAAAAAGGAGAAAAATACAAGGAAATGGGGCCGAGGAAGACGCAACTGAATATAAAATAGAAAAAATAAAAAGATGGCAGAGACGGTCTGAAA
Organism: Ectobius pallidus; assembly: GCA_964059195.1. Lineage (NCBI taxonomy): Eukaryota > Metazoa > Arthropoda > Insecta > Blattodea > Ectobiidae > Ectobius > Ectobius pallidus. Next base: position 92,517,776 of record CAXKWD010000009.1, read on the forward strand.
ATAGAAACTAAAATGGAAACATAAAGGAAAAGGAACACGTTTCCCTTGTAAATAAGAAATAAAAGGGGGTAAAGAAATATGCATATATGAACAAATATTTGATGTATGAAAACAAGCAAGCAGAACCTGGTGAAGTGAACAGGAAAGATGACGAGCAGATACAGGTTCATTTGTTTATGACTTTGGAACCAACAAAGCGTGAAAATTGAGATACGCTGCAGTTTTGTTTACTTCTTGTCAAGCGATTTTCACTGCGTAAACATATCGTTAAGGCAGTACGCACTTGTAAAGTATGATTCTCATTTGTGCGTGAGAGGCGAAAAAATAGTACAAAAAGCAACTATTAAAATATATACGAAAAGTTTAACCCCATATTAGTTTATTAAAGCTTCGAAAGAATATATATCATCTTTTTATTATAATTATTAAATGCCAGAATGGTACTTTCTGAGATTACTTAGTGAAAGGGGAAAAAATGTCTGAGTCTGTGAGTATGTACAAGCGGTTACTCTAACATCATATTTTCATGAGAGTATAAGTTACACACATGAAAATTCCATAGGAAGAACTCTATTGACTTTTTACTAGATCAGTTGACGTCTAAAGGAGTAACGAGAAATTCTTTTTAAATAGCCAATTTTCATCGACTCGATAGAACTGATTATGCTGTTCGGAACTGAAGCCACGTGACTGCATATTTGTAGTCCTTGAGATGATATTGCAAGCATAAAGGGATATTGTTGACGTGAGTTATATGTTGTAAATTCGTTCTGTTAATATTCTATTTACCCCAATTATTCATTCACATATGCTGATCAAAGTTTCTCAAGAATCCGTGCTCTAAAACTCAATAGTTTCTTAGATATTGCCTATTAACTCAGTCTGGCATTTTGTTATTTCCTTTTTATTCCAATCAGTATACTTTAAGAATAAGCCTTAATAAATAATAATGAACGATGTATTTTTTTTAAATACAAACACTTTAAAATAACACAATTTAATAATGGTAGTAACAATAATATGAAATAGTGAAATAATTAATATATTAATTCTAGATTAAATAAGATGCCACCCGAGGAGTTGTGCTATCGGCTTGAGCCCGGTAATAGAGTTAAAAATATATTTAAAAGTTAGTTTTAAAGTAGGAATATAAATGAATTTCTGCTATTGGAAATATACTGATATTTTGCATGAGAGAGAGAGAGAGAGAGAGAGAGGTTAATAATGGCAAAATTCGCTCAATTGAGGCTTATCACCTCTCTCTCTTTCTCTCTTTCTTTCTATCTCTCTCTCTCTCTCTCTCTCTCTCTCTCTCTCTATATATATATATATATATATATATATATATATATATATTAGTTAATTTTACTAGTTCTTCAGCATCCACAGTTCTTAGAAGCCTCTTGTTCGTCGACTATCCCATTGGGCAATTTCAATATTTATAACATGTAAAAAATATTTTAAACACCATTTTAGTATATATATATATATATATAGAGCTAGTGCAGATTTCTGAGAAATTTTGTAGAACAACTGCCGTCATGTCCAATTTGAATTTGTATCCCTCATATCTGTTTGAAATTTTAAAACCCAATTTTAGAAATTCTACTTTTAATGCAAGCTGTCTATTTTTTTTTCTGAGGTATGCTGGATATCCAGTCATTAGCAAATGAAAGTGATATAAACTTGTTCTGCTTGCGTGAGATTCTGTAGACGCTTTATTACTGTTAAAAAACCTTGCATTAATAAAATCACAAACATGCTTATAGAAGTAAATTTCAGAAAGAAATAAGTCATAAAAGTACAAAGATGAACGCTGCTGTTTCATTTGATATCACAATAATTCCCACTAGACGAGGAAAACTGACAGTAGCAATTTAATCGGTGCTTTTATTTAATCGTATTCTATGATAAATTGGTTGAAAACAGGGAGCCTTGAAGCTACGATCGATATTTCAGTTTACACATGCCTTGCAGGTAAGCAATTAAATGAAACCTTTCCCCTGACTATTATTGTGTGTGGGGTACAATGAGGAGCTGAAACAATAACAGTTCTCATTACGACTATTGTTAGACAAAAATAGCTATGTTAATAAATGGACTCCAGTGGAACTTTATTATGATTTATAGGGTATTCTGGCAGTCAATGCATGCAATTGTAATACGTTGTTTTCTAATAACTCTGATATTGTGTGTAAATACGAGAAAGAAAGCTCCCTTTTGTAGTGTGTTTTCATTATTCTTGTACGAGTATTTATATTCTTTTTTTATTTATGTAATAAAATTGTTTCATAATGCCTAATAGGGTTCTTTTATGTAAAGATTTTGCCTAACATCCCTTAATGCCTGACTTTCTCTAACTTTATAATGGCTTCTATAGTTTTCTTGCTAGGAATATGAAAATTCTATGTTATACTTTTATAAGTAACTAGCTGAAAAGGCCCGGCGTCGCCCGGGCTTTGTATTTTGTAATTTGAAATTAACTTATGGAGGACTTTCGATTATGAAACTCTAGGTCCTTATATAATATGTATGTAAAACTTGAAATGAAGAAAAAGATTTATCAAACTATTCCATCAGAAAACGCTAGATATAGCTTTTTATGGCTCATACAGGATGTCGAATGATGCATTCCGTTGCTTCTACACATCATGCCTGGGAGGGGTTGAAATAAGAAGAAACATAAATTACATAAGATTGTATAGACTTGACGGAAAATTTTATTTCTCATTCTCATGTTACAACCGTTTCGGGGCTGAAATAAAATAGAAATGCAGTATCACTTTCATACTTTTCTCCCCTAAAACCCGGGACATAATATACTGCGAGTATAGGACTCAAAATGTTCCATCCCATGCTTAGGGCCTATGATAAATCTCAACTAATACAAAGCCTAAAGCTATGGATAACTGACTATTTACCGACTTCTGAAATAGCATACTCACACGCTTAAGTTGTCCCTGCAATACGACCTCTTATTCTACATCAAAATGTGAAGTGAGAAAATATTTCTTATGTCTAGGGTAGAGAAAGTTGTGTGACTGCATAACACTTTGCTTTATTTTCGTGTAATTCATTTTTCAGTAATTATTTTCGCCAATATATTGCATCGATTCAATCATAATTCGTTAAAGTCCAGTTTCCAAGGCCCTATGTGATCAGAGTAACAATACACTGTTGTCATGTGAACTGAACAGCATTTCATTTTTTTCGGTATAATATTCTCAGAAATTATATAATTTTCAAGGGAAGGACTGATTTATTTCAATTTTAATGTTGACCGCGTTACTTCCCGGGCTTAACTGGGTAAGTGTGCAAAATTTTGTACAAATTGGTGAAGAAATGTGGATTTGTATAAGGAACATACATACATACATACATACATACATACATACATACATACATACATACATACCCACATATCCACAAACACACATTCGACTTTATAATATTAGATAATAGACCTATGCATTGTTTATATTTCTATCATCTAACAATCCCATGTATAAAATAAATTCTTTATGATAGGAACAAAAGTTAAAACCCTTATTCTACAGAATACAGTAAAGGTCCGCTAATCCGAACCCCGCTCGTCCAGAAATCCGGTTAATCCATAAGGAACATTTGAACTGAACAATCAAAATTTGAATGAAGCTTTTGTTAATCCTACATCAGTTCGTAGGTTAAAAACGTAGGTCTACGTATACAGTAGCATTAAAACTAAAATTAAGTTCTAAGAAAAGTTCTATTTATGAAGAAAAACATCGATTTTTTAAGTTTTATCTATCTAAAACTCGTATTACAGTCTACTGCCTGCTTTTTAAGGCAAATTCCGTTTAATCCGGACTTTCGGCGATCCGGACAAGGTCCGGTCCCAACTAGTCCGGATTAGCGGGACATAACTATTTCGCTAAACCCAAAAATGCAGTTATCAATGTGTCTGCCAGTCGTTCAGATTGACACAAAGTAGACAATATCGTCAAAATGTAAATGATTACATACTTGACAGAGCAGAGGGTAAAATAATCTACTCCCTGTAAAACGACATTCTATTCTAAATTGGAATTTTAAGTGAGAAAGTTATAGTGCCCATACTTATGGTGTAGAAAGTTATATGAGTCTATCACAATTTTTTTTGTTATCCTATTTAAATTAATTTATGTAAGACTACTTATTTCCATGCACTGTCAATTAAATATTGAGAAGGGTTAGGAGTTTGATCTATGCTTTAACAATAATTATAATAATTTGTTCACGTTGTCAAGTAAATTACACTAAGGTAAAATTATATATAAGAACTGAATTTTAAGAGTTAATTACTAAATTAAATGTAAATATAACCAGCTTTAATTATTTTACGATTTTCCCTGAAGAAATGTGTGAAGTAGCAAATCCTGCATTTGAAGGTGTGATACCTGAAAGAAATGCTGAGTGGACTTCAGGATGAACTACGAGTAGCGTAAATTCAAGCGGCACAAATTGGCCCGTTAATACTTTCTCTTTTCATAGGTACTAAATGGTAAAATAAGTATTCTTTGAGTACTGAAATTCTTTGTAGTTTTTCAATATTTAGACCTGCTTTAATGCCACGTAAGTCCAAATATACTATTTTCAGAAGTATGTGTGTCGTATGTGTCTCTAGACAGCATACCACGATGGATGGAAAATTGTAGCAAAACACTTTTGTATTTGGATAAAATATTTTCAGGAAATGTGACATGAACCATGACTTACCCTTACCCAGGGCCTTGGAAAGAAAGCAAGGGCCCCAGGTACAAATTTTCCCGGGCCCCCGTCAAATAATAAATTCACTACCCAACTCGCCCCTTATAATGGATACAACAAAAAGATTATTTAATGATATTACATAATTATTAAGTGCCAGAATGGTATTGGTACTTTATGAGAATGTCGGTAGACAGGAAAATATGTGTCCATCTGACTGTCTGTCCGTCAGTCTGACTCTCTGTCCGTGTGCCTATAAGCGCGATAACTCAAATACTCTTTATCGGATTTTCATAAAACTTGGTATACCATTTATAACGCCCATGGGACGAAGCCTATTGATTTTGGACCAAATCGGACACGAAACGGCAAAATACATTAAAATGTTCTAATTAGGAACAATTTTATCTGTAACCCTTTTAATTTTTTTGAAAATTATGATTTCAAATGCCGAACGTTAGTGAGGCCTACTGTTGAGTCCAAAAGGATTTCTGCTTCTACTTTTTCAAAAATAGCAATTTTTCTTCAAGAATAATCCGTTTCAGATTAACTGATTAATTCCGTGTCACCGCTATACGACAGGATAATGCAGATAAAATAAACACATAAAACATAACTTAATCTGTTTATTGACTTATAATCAATTTTATTTTAGGGTAAATTTAGAAAGTAAAAAATAAAACCTGGTCGGCCGGGCCCCCTTTTGAAGCCCGGGCCCCGGGGCTGTAGCCCCTGCTGCCCCTCCCTCTCATCGGGCCTGCCCTTACCCTTACGAACTTTATCATTAATAAGCTTTTATTTCTTGTTATTTTCTCTAGAAATTTTCTTTCGCAGAAGTTCTCTGAAAACTCTGAAGAATACAAGCCACTTCTTATATAATACTCAGGCTTTGAAGTCATAAACCTGAGGCTTAGATAAAGGAATGTGCACTCCTTCAATGCGGTCACTTACTCTGTGTGAAATGAGAAAACGTTATGATCCATACGGGTACTTATTATTATTATTATTATTATTATTATTATTTATTATTATTATATATTTTTTATTGCCAAGACACTGAAATACAGTCAAGTGCACGAATTGTATAGACGAAGCCTACTTTATTCAAACATATGAAACAGACTGCAAGTAAATATTGTAGTAAATTTAAAAATGAAAATGCCCTTACAAATTTTATGAACCATTTATAAAATATTTTTGTTGGAATTAACTGAAATTTGCTGTGAATATTGTATTATGCAGAATGAATTAAAATGGCCTTTGCTTTTCTTACCAAGCAGGGAAATTTTTATTGTATCTAGTTGAAAACTTTCTAGGTGTATTTTAATTTGTATGAGAAATTAAAATTGCTTTATGAATTAAAAAAAAAAAAAAAAAAGATGCAACTACAAGTAACTTACGAATAGAGAGAGCATTTGAGTACCTAAAGATTGAAGTTCACCGCACTGCTCTACGGAACCAGTGTTTGCATAGCAAAGACAAAATAAAGGCAGGCGGGACCAGTCGTTGCAGAATGAAATGTTTGACGGCTTCATTATATATTACGTTTTCACCATCAGTAGATAAGAGCTCCGATTCAAACTCTTCTACAAATTACTGCAGTTGTAAATGCCGCACCTTCCATGAATTCGGCATAATATCTTACCAGTAGTTTGGCACACAATTGAAAAAAAGGATAAACACGAAGAATAACTAAGTTACGTTTCCTCATTAGTTAAGTCGTCGTGAGCGGACAGTTAGGCCGGGCGCAAGTTGAGACGCAGTTTGGTGACGTGAGGTGACGCAGAGTGACTTCTAATCTAACTTATTACTTTTCAATACGTCAAATAACAATACTGCAAGAAAAGAAGTCAAATTTTAATTAAGGTGTCATTATTATTATTATACAAAGAATTATCAAATATTACCAACTGACAAACAAAAAGAGATACAATGTTCAATAAATGTTCATGTGTATAATAAATAAAATCAACTTAGTATTTGACAATTGTATATAGACATACTTTAATAAAATGAATGTATATAATCCAAAATTTTTATTCACAATCGGATTCGAAACAATATATGGTGTTTATTAAGACTACTAGTATACAGGTTGAATTTCTTACCAAAACTTGAATTATCTTATACTAGTTGAATTCATACACTAAGCTGCATAATGAAGTTTATCAATAATAATGAGAAAATTATTGATCTTTTCGCGGAAATTAAAACAAGAATAATCGATTTAATTTTTAAACGAATAGATCAAGCTTGAGCTGTAACAATTTAAATTACAGTAAGTAAAAAAGTTTGATTTTGTTCTTTTAGGGTCTTTTCAAGTTTCTGAATCAATTTTCTTTTTAAATATGTATATTTCCTTTTGCACAATATTCAAAACGAAGGCTAAACATTTTATGAAGCAGCAATCGCACTAATTTTAGCTACGAGTCGACACTGGGAAGAATGTATTAATTTCCTACAAATTTAATTTTTTTTAATGTAATGTTGCGAATACTTACATTCAGCGATCATATATACATATAATTAATAATTATGATACGAAAATTCATCATTAAGACATAATAAATATATAATTTTTAATAAATATAATACCCTTTAATTTCTTATTTTTAATGTCACTATAACACTCAATCATTCAATTCAATTTAAATTAAGGTTACTTTTCAAATTCCGGTGAGATACTAAGTTTAACTCTGAACGGGAAAACATTATAAAGCGAAACGGAACTAATTGGTAAAATCATTTTGAGAAAATGTTTCATTTCAGAAACGTTTGTTAAGGAACATGGAGCAATTTTACTGTACATAATTATAAAACATTTATGAAAGTAAGTTGAAAATAAATTTCAAGATGACTCCTTCATTTTATTTTTAATTACAAATCTGAAACTTCCCAACTAATTAATTCTTATGGTTTATACTAGTTATGATATACATCTGTATAGAAAATATACACTTTTATGCCTGCTTATGCAACTTTTTCTTTTCGTCGAAAATCTACTGCATATAAAATGTTATGTAAAACAAATGAAGGGTACAGCGGAAAACGAAAAAGGATAACAAATTGAACACATTGTATAGAAATTAATTCAAGAAACGCTTTTGATTGAAAAGAGCATAGCAACAAACTGATAAACAATAAATATGAAGAGTTGAAGAGGGTTTGTTTACTTTCAGAGCGGACATCAATCTTTCAAACTGCATGGAGTACGATCCTTTTTCCCCTATAATATTACCGCTTTCTGCCTAAACTAATTCCAAAATTCCAAATTCACTATTAGAAAACATTATTATCTCAAAGTCCATAAAAACGGACACTACTATAGCTTTTCCCTTGTTCCCTTCAAATAAATCCATCTTATTTAAGTATAAAAACATTATAAACAACTTTATCACATTTCTTTCCAATGCCCTTCGCAATTTCTTCCCAAATCTGAAATTTTAATTTGACGTGTCGTACAATTTTTTCTCCCTCGACCTGCCATAATTAATTTATCCTCAATTAATTTCTTCTCAATGTCCATGGTGGACAAACAACTTCTCACGCGCAGTGAAAAGTCACTAGTGAGAAACTGTGGCACGATCACAAACGTCCGCAGCTCGTGACTCGTTGAATCTGCTTCACTTCACCCTGCGTGCGAACCTTCGTTGTTGTATTTAATTCTATGTTAAACTTACGGTGAGTCACCTCTACCTCACGTCACCAAACTGCGTCTCAACTTGCGCCCGGCCTTAGTATACCGACGCAGCCCGCACCCCGGTCCCTATGACGTCATCAATGCCCGTAGCGCTGGTAATTCGCAATCCCTCAATCGATAACCCGTTTGCTCACTCTACTAATGAATATGAAATATGAATGTACGTAATATATATTATACGGTACGTAACATTCAAAGAAACGAACACGAAGAAAATTCACTTTTTTATGAATTCGGATCGAAGAATGTTTAAATAAAATAATTTAAATTTTTTGTAAACCGTATCTCATAGAATTAAAAAGAGAAAGAAGAATTTTTGTCCTACCTGGACTAGGCCTATAAATTATTTTATTGCTGGAGCCGCCTGTATCATGCCCAGCACAACACAATATCCGCAGAAATACGACAGTTGCTATTGTATCGATCTTTATAAGCAGCAACCTATGAACAATTACAGCAGAAAAGATGCAATAACTTGACTAGGGAATAAACGTCAGTTTTTCACATGCGACTTCTTTAAACAACTGAATAATTTTAGACTATAAATTGTAGCTTTAACCCCTTTTTTAGTTTTATGGAACAATAAACCTAGCAATATTCTCACTTTCCTCAGCCATTCTCGCATATACACTTACCAGAATAGAAATCCACCCTGCGCTGAATACAGAGTTAATATTGTACAGGGTTCATTCTACTGTAGAACACGTGCGAAAACATAGAAATACATGTTACAGGTTGGGTAGAATGATGCACAAAACTACAGAGCAACAGAGCACTGCAGCAAGAAGTACACAAGTAGATACGGTACATTCAACATTCACTATCTCTAGAGAGAACGCAAGGAAACAAATACCAACACCAGATTATACAAGACATGGAAGGAGGGAGGGGAATACAAACATAAGTTCGGGGACAGAACGAGAAGCTACTGTAAGATAGGGACGTATCCATAACTGGATACAAACACAATTTATATCGACGATTCCAATTTACAGAGTTACAATGAAGAGGCTGGTTAGTTTAAATGGGAATGTAAGGGAAACATCTTGATTAGCCGAAGAAACATACTCTGGGACCAACAGGCTGTTTCGAAACGTATTACTAGATTGCAACTGGATACTGTTTTAGCTTTATAATAGTTATTTGCGGGCGCTCGAGGCTTCACCCGTGTTATTTACTCAAATGCTAACATAAAAGTAATTAAAACATTATATTTATTAACACTGACATTTTTGCATAGTTTGCAAAATTTCATGATTTTATTTCTAATTATAACTTATTGTTTTACATAGTAAATATAAATAATTGAACGAATATAACGAATCTTATGTCATATGGGCATACAGATTCGAAATGAAACTATTAAAGAGAACCACAGATTCTTGAACCTTACCCAAATAATTAAAACGACTGATAACTAAAAAGCTAAAAACCCGGATTCGCGGTGCATTTTAAGATTAAAGTGCACCGCTCGGGGAAGGAACGACCTTAGTTTCGAGTTCCAAACCTTAAAAAAAAAAAATTAGTGAGATTCGCCAAATCATTCCACATTTTCCCATTCTTTATCCCTTTCTGTCCACCTATATAGGGCGTAAAAAACTTCCGTGTACAAACTTGGAGAGTTTGTAGAGGAGATAAAATGGAGAAAAAATGAAACTCTTTTTGTATGTGACAAAGATCTGAAAGGTTCTCAGTTTCCCCATTAGGGGTCCTTAAAGGGTTTGACAGTGGATGGTGTGACTGTATTCAACCTGCCGTGTGATGAATGTTTTACAGATTTTGTTGAAAATGTCGTCCGTTTACATTAATGCACAGCTGGCATCTGCGAGCAAATGATTGTCTCACACATTCAAAACTACCAGATGCCTCAAGAATAATTGCTGCAGCTTCAGGCACACGGGCAACCAGCTCTTCTGGAGTATCTATTGGTGTTACACCAAACGCTTCATCTCCCCCCCCCCCACAAAAAGAAATCCATAGAACTGAGATCAGGAGAACGTGGTGGCCACTGTACTGGCCCACCCCTCCCAACGGAGAACCTGTCAAATATTTGTCACGTAAAATTGGACGCCTGAAGATCGCGCTGTCACCATTCGTTTCGTAATTCAAAGCTGTGTACGATGAAATTAAAACAAAAACAAAAATGATATGTTTTTACTTTATCCTTCCTTTAACCTGTATATACTAAGATTACATTAATTAAGGTTATGGGGCGCAGTGAAATTGTATTGATAGTGGACCTCAAAGACCTGATGAAAGGGTTAATTACGTGGTGTTAATGTGTTGACATGTGAATATGTAGGTAGCTCAATCGATAATTATGTATTAGCAGCCTACGTGAATATTTGCATCACTATTTTACACATTTAACGACTATATTTTTTAATAGTTTAATTAAACACAAGAATGTAAGCAGCACCATTGAGATTTTAACCGTCAAGAATTGCATGGGGTGAGTTCTGGACCTTCTTCACACATTGCAGTTTTAGAAGACTCACGTCAGTTGAGTCTAGTAGGAGTGTAATTTCAAGTTTATACATTTCGAACACAAACTAGTCATTTATAATAAACTAATGGATAAATTTTGTACACTACTTTAGCTATATTTTTGTATTGTATTTTCATGTTGGGTGGCCAGAAAATTAGAAAGTCTTTTACTTTTAAAGGCTTCATCACTTTTTAGTGGTTTCCTTGTAATCGCTGCCTCTAGCTGCAACGATCAATTAGAAAGTAGAAATCCAAATATATGGACAGTAATAAAAGTACTCTAGAAAGGAAATAATTTACGAATCTCCAGTAAAAAAAGAACAAGAAAATAGTTTAAGGAATACATTTGCTTATTTCCTTCATATTGAAGATAAATTACCTATTTGCTTAATGGAAATCAAATGTTGTATTTAACTATTATTTTATTACTATGCTCATTATAATGATTAATGATTTAATTCACGATGTACTCATGTAGTTGTTTCCCGGATGTCAGGGGTGTGCTATATCCCTAGATCATTTACTACCAACTGAACAGATTACATTTTTTAATGCAGGAAACATTTTTCTAATTTCCCGAGAAAAAGATTACATACAATATAGAAAGAAACAAAATAAAGATATGCATAGTAATGAAATAATGTAAAAGTAATAATGAAAAATATCTGATATAGAGGACAACGACCGAGCAATTCACATCATTGTGACGAAAAATAAAACTGATCGTACCAAATGTTCTGATTATGGAAATAATAAGAAAATATTCATATATATTCGTATTTATGTACTGAAAATGCTGCTACTCATGATAATACTGATTATTATTATTATTATTATTATTATTATTATTATTATTATTATTATTATTATTATTATTAAATGTCAGAATTGTACTTTCTGATGTAGTGTGGGGGACAGGAAAATGTCTGTCTGTCCGTGTGCCTGTATGCGTGATAACTCAAATACGCTTTATTATATTTTCATGAAACTCTGTATACGCATTTATAACGTCTGTGGGAAGGAGCCTATTGATACTAGACTAAATCGGTTGACCATTACCTGAATAATGCCAAATTTAGTGCCTATTTAATGGTAAAATATTAGAAAAAATTATCAATTTCAAAACAGTTTTCAAGGTAACATATTGTTTTACAATTTTCATGTACGGCTTTGGAAGTTGCAATACAGTTAGCTTTGACAAATAACATTACCAACATATTCCTTTACATATTTTTATCAGAGTGGACATCTGTGCTTCCGTAAGCCCTGCTTAATAAATCGATCTGGAGCGAAACTCGTAAATCTTTTAAAAAAATTGCTAAATTTCTGCATATCATAATTGCAATCATCACTGATTAAACAAAAGCATTCTGGCACTTTGTTACATCAGTTTACTTGATTTTATTATTATTAGTATAAAAATTTGGAGTGCCGTAGTTAAAAGAGTTCTGGATGTCAATAAAAGCATGAGGATGAAGATGAAGAAGAGGAAATCGACTCCGTTTATTACACCATCGTGACTTGAGACAAATATTTCTTCTATATGATGGGAATATATTTGCCATACCCACTGATTACCATGAATCAAGGTTCCACGCCGTGATTTCATAAAGCTGCGTTTCAGCGTTGGTATCTTCTGCATAATTTACTCGATGGAGTGAAAAAAATGTCCCAATGCTAAGAGGTGCGAACACATCAATCTTAATTTAATATATTCCTACCCCGGAAATTCAAAATACTTTCTGATTTAGTCGACTGAATAATAAAACCGCTGACAGAGAATCGTCTCCTGTTGGTATATTCATGAGTGGAATACATACATAGTCACTTATATGTATATCTTGAGAGAGAAAGAGAAAAGAGGAAGTGGGAGAACAGACAGGGAGGCAGAGGTAAGCAAAGACGTATAATAACAAGAGATTGACATTCATGCATTCAGCATATTTATGCTAATCCGATTCTGAAACACTCCAGAGAAATACTTCCCTTGTTCCTTCTCTAGTATTAAAAAGTGTAGGGCCTATGTGTATGACGATTCAAGTATAAAGTAGAAAATAAGTATTACAGTGATGTAGAGGAGGGATTAAATGAAGTTGTGAGTAAGCTGACAAGCTCCTCGTATGAAAAGAGTGGAACTGATTCCATTACCAATAGTGGGTGGGAGTAAAATGATTGTGTAGATTTTCAGGGAGCATTTAATGCCATCGCAGAAAAAAAAATTAGTTTGATGAAACTAAAAAAAAGTGTGTCTTTATGCGCCATAACTCAAATACGCGTTATTAGATTTCCGTGAAACTTGGTATACGCATTTATAACGTTCATGGGTAGAGGCCTTTTGATATTCGACCTAATCGGTTGACTGGTACCGGAGTAATGCCCAATTTAGTGCCTATTTTATGGTAATATATTAGACAGAATTTATCAAATGCAAGTCTAATTAACATATCGTTTTACAGTGTTCATATACGATTTTGGAAGTTGCAATGCAGTTAGCTTAGACAAATAACGCTACCCACATATTCTTTCACATATGCTTATTAAACTAGACCTTTGTTCGTAAACCCTGCTTAATGAATCGATCTGGAGCTTAACTCGGAAATCGATTAAAAATAACTTAGCCTATTTTCTGCATATCAAAATTGCAATTATCACTGATTAAACAAAAGCATTCTGGCACTTTGTTACATCATTTTACCTGATTTAATTGTTTTTATTACCGAAACCGTAATATGATTTTTACTAAGGTTTATTTTAACTACATCAAGTTACGGTGCATCAAACAAATGTAGACATAAGTTAGGCCTATCACAGTCAAAAGCAGTGAAAGTTACTTTTATTCAATACCAATATATATATTTACTGTCCTATTACAGAAGCTGTTATGTGATTTTATGAAGATATTTCGTGCATCATATTATGGACATAGGTCTATCATAGTGAATAGTGTAAGTTATAATTTTGTTAAAAATTTCATTAATACAATACAAAACTGTAAAAAGAGCACTCTAAGTAAAATTTATAACGTTGGTTCTCTTTTAAGCTACGTGCTACATTTATTAAAGCAACTTTATTTATATGAGGGAATAAAGTGAATACTTATTATAAATTTGCGATATATTAATTATATTCATAGATTCATCATGAAATTTGTGAATCTCCTTTTATAGTTCTTCAGCCGACACATTTATACTCAGTAGCAAGAGAAAGAGGTTAAAACATTTAACTTTAAGATAAAAATAACTTAGACTATAAAATATAAAATTGTAATGCAAATTTTTTAAAGTTAACACATAATATCAAGACAGATGCTCAATGAGGTCCATTCATAGGAATATGATCTCAGATTGGAGAAAAAATATTGTTATTTGCCACAACTTTCTCACTTGAAGTGATCGTGTTTTTAATGAACTTTTCCTTTCAGAATATTGTAAAATATTAACAATAAGCCTATATAAATTTATTAAATGGAGATATTTACCAAACTATACTTATTCTCATGTAAACTGAGAGTGAAAAATATTATGGAAACATGTCCATTTAACATCAAATTCAAGATTTTGTAAAAACTAGTTACTTAACCTACTGTATGAGGCCCTTTAACCTGCTTTTCTCTGTACGTGCTATCCACAAATGTAAAATTGTATTTCAAATGTAAAGTAAAATTTACCGAGCGTCAAAATGCACGTTATGCGAGTTCACCAACATTCTTTCAACATCGAAAGTCCTCCATAAGTTAATTTCATATTACAAAATACAAAACCCGGCCGACGCCGGACCTGTTAAGCTAGTTTAAAATAAAATACAGCCTCTTCTTTTAATTTTAATTTTATTATTGAGTTAATTTCGTGTGTTTTAATATGGGTTGCTTTGAAGTTTGAGTGGAAGAAATAAAAAAAATTATCACAAAAAAATAATTCTCAACTAGTATTACCACGAATTAGATCTGAACATGGAAGACTATCATCGTTCCACAAATTGAAAATGGTAGCGACTGCAGCAAATAAGTTAAAACCCAATTTCTCCGTCAATTGGCGATATCGATTTTGATACACTTTTACACGTATCGCACAAGGTTTCGCAGATGATGAAGACGAATGGCTCTCTTCTCCCATGTGACGTTCTATTCCGATTTCTTAAAGTCCCTCACTTTCCAACACAAACACTCTCTCACTCTATCTCTCTTTAACTGTTATATACATCTCTCTCTTTCTCACTCCACTGTTCGTTCTCTGAAACCCTCTTGATAGATTTTTACTCACGTCTGTTACTGACATCCGATTTTTGTCTGCTTTGGAAAGATTCAGCGGGCACAACACTTATCCCCACTCGATTGCGTTGGTTTTACTTTGCTGTATTGTAGAAAGAATATTAATTACCTCGACTGTTCTGCAAAGTTTATGTCGCGTACAAACTTCGGAGAAAAGTGGTTTCGCAAAATTTACACTGAGAAGGAATTATTATTATCCCATTATTTTGAAATAAAGCAGGAATCCGATAAGAAAATAAATGAATATCCTGTAGAAATCCTAACCTACTTTTGTCATGAGAGATGTTGAAATATCGTACAAAGAGGTTTACGTTCTTCATATGCGGAACAAAAAACTTCATAGTACTGCAGTCTCTCTCTATTATCGCAGGAAAAATACGAAGTACTTTCTGGAATTTCCAGTGCTCTTTAATCCTACATGATGACCAGAGCATCCCAAAAGGACAGTAAACATAAAAAGCATAACAGGGATCTAGACATATAGTTGCTACCCAGAGCGTGATTTTGGGGGTCTGAGGGTCTGGATAAAGTAAGTTTTAAAACAAAAAAGAAGCATAATTTTAAAAAGCATAAAAACACAGTATCTAATATAAAGTATATTTCTTGGAAAATTGTGCCTGTTTAAAATCTAACAACAGATACAATTCAAAATTAAAAATATTTCTAGCAAGAATGAACATCTTGTACGTAAAGTTTAACGGTTTTATGGTCTGTCTACAACCTGAATCAGAGCAGTTCACATTGAAAACATTGAAGAGTTCATTCTTTAGCATTATTCTCTTATTGTGGTGTGTTCTTGTATACTTTAATATTTTTCTGTAAGAAAAACTGTCTTTGTCACAAAACAAAAATTTAAGATACAGGAGTTTATTTCTATAAAAGAAATATGTTATAAAAAAATAAAGCATAATTATAAAAAAGATAACGCATAATGTGCGATGTTCTGATGATGCCTAACAGGAAATTAATTGATAGTAGTGCTATATTATAATGGTATAAATTTGAACATTAATTTATATTATTATAATTTTTCGGCTACTATTAAACCAGAGGTATAGGCTACGAGCTTCATAACCTGTACTCTTCAATTAATATAATAAGGGTACTTAAATCACAGAGGATGAAATGGACTGGACATTTTCCGTGCATGGGTAAGAAAAGACATTTTAAAAATATTGTCTGGGAGGCCCGAAGGGAAGAGACCACATGGAAGACCTAGACCCGTTTTTCCGGGCATATCTTCAAATTCATTCAAAACCGCCTTGGACGTCTGCATGCTTACCACATGTCCCCCTGTCTATGGTAGACGATGTAGCGGTCGGATGGTAAAAATGTTTAAATTGCAGGGTGCCTTAAGAAACTGTTAAATTAGTAATAAAAATATATACTCGTAGTCATAAGAATATCAGTCTGACAACGAAAACAAAGTAGAGACCAAATTATAATTCACAAAATTGAAAATTGTTATGCTAGGAGGGTTTTTATAAAATTAATTATAAATGATAATCTATTTTAACTATATATACTAACACAAACAACAAGTGTGGGTGTATGATAAAAAACTCATAAGATTGCTTAAAAAATTATAGAAATCGGAAAATCACACTTCAGTTTAAAAGGTTACTTAAGAAATACTTTTCAATATCTGATCAGGCGGGCCAGATGATAGGATTCAGAAGACCCTTGACGGCCCGGGGGCCGGCTGTTGTACATGGCTGTTTAGTTGTTCAGAGGCAGAGGAAAGCTTTACAAGAAGAATGTTCTGAAATTATTATAGTAGCATAGTGTTGTAGGATTTCTTTATGAAGCAGTGATACATAACGTTCTTATATTACAGAAGCGGGTGGACATGTCTCATATATGTCTTATCCTTCAGTTGAAGTCGACGGCCTAAGTGGCAGTTTGTGGACACAGAAATGTTGTATTACAGCAACTTACAGCGAGGAAGGGGATTTGCGGAAGATGTCTTATTACATCATCCTGTGGGAACGTGTGTGTGTGTGTGTGTGTGTGGATGTGTGTCGGGGGAGGTGAATGACTGGAGAGATAGAGAAGGTAAGCTTGAGGGTGAATTATGTTATACTAGCTTGCTATGTTAGTAATACAGCAAGAATGTAGTGCAAGAGGGGTACGTTATAGGATGGTTAAGAAAAAATGAAAAGATTTTTACCTATATTAGGAATATATAAGAAGAACGATGGAATTTTATAATAATTTTCATAACATAAAGGAGAATAGGGAAATTATATTATACCATTAAAAATTATTATTATTATTATTATTATAATTATAATGCCTGCTATTTAAAATTTGTAAAAAATTGTTTGTAGCATCTTTAAATAAATAAATGAAATTAAATTATTATTGTTATTATTATTATTATTATTATTATGACTTTCTAGCTCATTAATCGGTGGCCAATCCAGTAGAAGAATGTGTGAAATTTCAACAAATCGCAAGTTTCTATCGTTATATTTTTAACGATTTATTTTAACCCATTCATTTTTAAATCTTATTTTTTATTAATTTACCACTCGGCCAGGGGGAAATTAAGGAGAATTTTTTAGTACACTATTAATCTAAAATACTAAAGAAAAGATAAACTAAATAATACATCAAATTAAAAGAGTACAATAATGACTATAAATTCTGAATAAATGCTAAAATATTTACTTTTTAATATCACTCTTAACCCGCTAGGTATTCCTATATTATACTAATTCCATTAAATTGTACAACTGTATTTGTATTTCAACTGTGATATCGCTTGGCAGCTCCTGATTAAGCTAGGCAATGCGTTCCAGAAGCAAATTTTCTTGCTGCAAAGAATATAAATGTTTGAAGTTCCGCACAGAATCAAGGATAGATATTAAGGGATCAAGCTGAAAGGACGTGCCCAAGTTAAGGTAAGATGATAGGTAATGAAAAGAACTGGAAAGATAGCTAGGTGTTTATGTATACAGGATTCTTTAGAGCAAAATGAGACAATGGAAATACGTTTGTTAGCGCAGGCGTTCACTCAATGAAATCGTTCTGGTGACGGAGTTATGTGCTCATATTTACGGATGATACAATTTATTTATTTGACACTCGCATTTTGAAGACGTTGTAGTCTTTGAGTCAAGTTATTTTTAGCCAAAGTCTGATGTTACAATAGTCAAAAAGTATATAATGACTGTTTGAACAAGAGTTTTTCTTAACTGAAAATTCAAGTAAGTTTTTATACTACAAAAGATGCAGCATATGCGTTTTGTCGCATCTACGTGCACGTGTTTTATGTAAATTCGAAAGGAATGAAATATCTTCATACCCGTAGCTTCTTCAGTAAAAACAATTATTAAACACAGCGAATACATTTATAGGCTATTATAAGCTATATAAGAGCAAAAGGAGAAATGAAACTTATGTAAAATTTGTGTGTAGTGAAATGTCTCCCTAATAATAAGTAGTCTAACACTAGATTTTGTAAGACCAAAGAATTTAAAGTAAAAAAATAAAACGGTTTACTTTCTTTGAAAGTTCTCTCACGGTTAAAGGAAGCTGTGGTTCTCTTAGGATTCATCTGCACTGGAAATCAAACTATCAAGGTAAGGCTAACAACCATAACACCTTCTTGGTGCCGAATGTATAAAAATCTGGTAACCTCAATCTCCAGGAACCCTCATGGCCTGTATAGGGACCACTTTCCTTTCTACAGCTTTGGGGTTGACTCAGCGTCTAATATAAATAATTACAATGCTCAATATTGGGGCAAAGCCTGCCGATACGTAAGACTGACAACATTACCACCTTCATGGCCGAATGTCTCAAAATCTGGGAAGTTCAACCCCCTGAAACCCTAAGGGCCTTCACGGCCTGTATAGGGACCACTTTACTTACTATAGGCTATACTTTACTCTAAATTACAGTAGGAAAGGTACTTTCGGACTTTCGTGTTCAAAATTCTAATCCTAACAGTATGTGAAACATAGCGATAGAGCATTAATTTAGAATATTACGAAGGACTAAATTAAATGTGGATATTTTCACACTACATACTAAACTTTGCAGGGAAAGAAATCGTTTCTACATGAGAATGGTGAGTACTCAAGAGTTATATCATGTAGTTCGAAAATGTTTAGAGGCAGTATAATTAAGGTTAAGGTTGTTCAGGACTTCAACAATCCATAAAAATAGAAGACTTTCAATTACACGAGGAAGTCGGGGTTTATGAAGATGATAATTGTAACGACAGGCGTCTTGTTTAAAGATACTGGGCAGTTTTGAGCCACAAAATCTGTCATACAATTTCTTACAGCTTAATAAAAATCTCTCTTCTGGGAAAGGTTTACACCCTTAGTAAAATATGAATTTTATGTACGTTATCTTCCCTCAAACGTTCAGCTATCTTGAACAGAACATTTAGCGATTAAAAGTAACAGCTAGTAAAGATGCATGCAGTGAAGCTATAACCTCATACTTTATGGCTATGAGTCTCCGTAAGACATTCGATAAAAATGTTAAGTAAAGTGAGAATTTTCTTGTTCGGAAAACAATCTTTCTTTAAGTGCATATTTTACTCTCCTATTAACTTACAAAGTAGAACAAACGAATGTTCAAATGTGAAGTGCAATTAAGAAAAGTTGGCTATTTATCATTATTACATACATGCAATATTTCTGTCAGAGGAAACAGACACAGTAGCCTACTACATTAAAAAAACCATATGCGATAATTAAAATATGGGAAATAATACCTTACAATTTTTAATGTAAATAACATCGAACTCTCTTTTGATACCAGCCTTGGAGTAAATGAAATAAATGAGTATTAGTGAAATTAATTTACGTTTTATTTAACATATCAAATTATGATACACAAACCCCGAACTAGGAAAGCACCTGCTCGGGGATGTTATTATTATTTTTTTAATAAATTTAATTGTGTTCAATTGGAATACGACGGTAGTAACAACATTGAGTGAAAGCATGAACGTATATCGAAATTAAATTATTGAATAAAAATAAAATTTGGAAGTTGCATATAAACAAGAGCTTTTCTAAAATATGTTGAATTCTTTTTCTTGAATATACTGTTAGAAGTTGTTAAAATTAATTAGAAATAAATAATCTGGGCCCAGTGTTAAAGTCCAGTGGAAGTACAGCATTCTTGTCTAAGGAGAGGATTGAAATTATTTCTTTTCCTGTTACAGTCATGCGAGTCAGATCTAAATTTATTTGGGTGTTCATTTACATAATATGTTAATATATTCTTAATTGTAATATTTGCAAACCTGACAAAGAACGACAATTTTATTTTTGGGAACTGGAATCAATTTATCGATTCATTTAGTATGCCGTATTCTAACAGCTGACAGAATGTTGACATAAAAGAAAGAAAATTATTATTATATACAACATTCGTTACATTTTATTCATGGAACAGTCTTAATTGGTATTGGTATATGGTTATTTAACAACGGGGATGTACTGCAACCGTCACCGGTGTGCCAAAATTTTGTCCCGCAGGAGTTCTTTTAGATGCCTATAAATCTACAGACGTGGGCCTATCACATTTATGCACATATACATAAGCCTAAATACATAGGGGGCCTAAAGGCCCTGTAGGCCTAAATACCATCGACCTGGGCTGGGATCGAACCCACAACCTTGGGCACAGAAAGTCAGCGAGATACTGACTGCGCCACCCAAGCCGATGGAGTAGTCTTAATAAATCCTAATGGAGATTACGAGTTTGATCAGATAAATTTGCTCGAACTTCGATTCACAAATATGTCGATAAATACCTATTTTTCGTGGGATTATCTATGATAATATGTTATAACTTATAATATGTTAAATTGTTTCGATCACGGAGAACTGCTAACCTTGCTATATAAATGACTTTTTAATATGGCAAGGTGACCTCGTGATGCACGAAGAGCTTCAAAAACTTTAGAAGAGACGCCCAATTTTGTTACATATTTTATAGTTTACATTGGTACGTTGCCTCTGCCTATTTTTGAAAAACCTCTCACTTCGATAAACTTATCTGAACTTGTGTCCAAATTAAGAGCATTCTCAGGAATAATTAATTTAGGAAAGATGGCTAGCCATCCAACAGCAAATTAACTAAAATAATTATATAAGAGAATGGAACATATAAACAGGTCCGTCGCGTGGGCGGGGCGACCAGGGGGGCGCCGTGGCAAAAATAAAACAACAAACTTTGAAAAAATAAGTAGGATGTGCATAACACATTTTTTAAATTTAGGTATAACTGAATTTTGAATAATACGTTGTATGTTTTTATTGAACAAATAAATATTTGACACCAATAACTTTAGGCCTATATTTGTACTAAGTTATCCCAAAATAAATATTTCCTTATAAAGACATATTTACGATCAACTACGTCACAGGAGAGACTGAATTCTCTGGCCTTCTTGTCCATTGAAAATGACGAAGCACAAAAAATAGACTTGATGGAAATTCTAACGACATTTGCTCGTGCAAAAACCAGGCGAATGCCATTTAATGTTTAGTACCTTATCTTAATTTAATAAACGCGGTTCCCTTTCCTATATTCTACTCAATGTATGTATCGAGGTTTCCCACACTATTAATTTGTAGTCCATTAATAACGCCTATAGTATTTTATATGATTGTTAAGATTTTCTAACATTACTAAACTTGTATTAATTTGATTTTCAATACAATCTTATAAACAAATTTAAATAATTTTATTTCTGGTATTTTTGTAAGGTAATCCGATTAGGTGTCTCTTTTGGGCACAAAAACACAGACAGCGACGCAACCCACCGCGCAACTTGGCTAACGAACGACTGGACGCGATGCGGCTTGGAACGTGTCCAGTCCACGTCGCTCATTGCGTGTTTAATCCCAAATGTTTATATGTAGGCCTATTTGATAGTGTCGCGTCACCTCGCTCGCTGTGTGTTTGTGTTTGAATCCTTACAGATAGGTGGAATGTCGGGTGGGTGCACGTGGGATTGAGTTTGGGGGGGGGGGCGCCTGACGAAATCTTGCCCCGGGCGCCAACAAACCACACGACGGCCCTGCATATAAACTATGTTATATGCTGGTTTGCTTTTGGGGATGATGAAAGGTAGATTGAAATATCCATTTAAAGTTTACTTAATGGGCTCAACACCACGTTCCTTGGAAAACATAAAAGAAAACCTACATAATATTTATTTCAAGTGAAATGATAGGTATTTTCTTCTATTATTAGCTAATGGTGGTTTCAACTATAATGCTAACAAAGTGCTGGCAATGAGGCTATGTGTTTCTTTCCAGAAGTTGTATTAATTTATTACGCTAAGGACGTCGCAAGAAAATCAAAGATTTGGTAGTTGAGGAAACGCAATACAATTGTCTGGGATTAATGTACAGGATATTGTATGTAGCTAGATGCATGTGGATGGAAGTAGGCCTATTAACTTATTTTATCCCGAACACTGACAAGTCAACTTCGATTCCATAGTCTTGAAAGACGTTGCCAATTGCAATGGGGCGGATTCCATTTTTTTTTTAAAGAGCAATAAGAGAAGCTACACATAAACTAGCAGAAAGAAGTGCAGTATACTTGACCGGTTAATGCGAAATTACATAACTTTATTATAGTCCGTAAGAGGCGCTTTTCAGAACCTTTAGCTATAAACTTTTTTTTTTTTTTTTTTTTTTTTTAATACAGTAGTTATTTTTATATCACGCAACGAATTTCAAACGTTTACTTTGGAGATAAACTTTTTATTTTGTGATTGCATAACATTCTCAAAATATATATGTATTTGTTATCTTTCCTGAGTTATTTGTTGGATAAAACATTGAAACCATAACGGACATTTGATACGAAATTCATTTCCCTTTTGCCCTTAGGACAATCATTGTTGGGTGGGGGATAACGATTTCTCTTTTTTTGTACGATACGATTGTTTTCTCTAAACAGAGCTAGTGGTGCTTTTATTAGCTCTCGTTGCTATGTTTTTGTGTCGTGTCTTCCCTTTTAGCAGGCCAATGGAAACGACACCTTCGTTCCGTATGCATTACACTGTGTCCCTTCGGAGGCTTACATCATCAATCACATTGCCTCGAGATTGACCCAACTAAACCCCCTCACATGCGATATATTTAATTCATAGAAAAAAAGGACGTCTTGTGTTGGCAAGACAATCAAGGAAACTGTAAGGGTAAGAGTTCACTGGAGAGAGATTCGCAGGACTAACTGCGTCAAGGATGTGTGACCAGAATGGCCAATTCTTTCATACATAACAGCTCCAGTACATGTCGCTTGAAAATGTCTACAGAGTGGAGTCTTCACAAGAAAGAAAACTGGAATACCATAATTTGTTTGATGATACGTTCCAGTTGAAATTACATAGGTAGCCGGACACGATCGAGCAATCAACAGTAACCAATTTAAGAAGATAAGTATAGTAGAGTCCCGCTATTCCGAAAATCCGCCTATTCCGAAAATCCGCCTATTTCGAACAGAGTTCACGAAAATTACCGAAAATTAAAAATACGTTCGTGAAAAAACTTACATTTATTGTTATACAAAAAAGTTAAATAGAGACATACATAGAGCCTAAGCTTGATGAAAACGCCTGAAAACAAATTGGAATGAAAACTGGTTACTTACAGCACATGTGGGCTCCATTTATACAATTCCCCACACTTTATTTACGCCTTAAAAAGTCAATACGTTGATATTATTCATGAAATCCGCCTATTACGAATTCCCGCTAAACCGAACGGTGTTCGGTTCCAATTAGTTCGGAATAGCGGGACTCTACTGTACATAAATAAACAAGCGTGATCGATTCAAAGCCACACAACGCCTGAGACGGTAGGTGCTAATAAGAAGTACGGAGAAGCGTGAGTTCGAATTCGAGGGCTTCTGGTGAAACTCATGAAACTGCCGAAATGCAAGTCAAATTCCATTTCCATGTCTGTATGATCATGAAATATATATTTTAAATTATTTAAGCTAACAACAGTTAATAATATCTCCCTCCTTAAAGGATTTTTTTTACAAACAACAATTGTTTTCAGAGTGAGCAATCGTATTGTATTGCTACACTGCGACACAAGAGTGGTAAAGTGTATTACTTAAGAATCGAAAAAGAGTTTGAAAGATGAGTTGAAAGCTAGGCATTATAAATATTAATTATATATACGCTAATACACTTGTGTATTACATACTATTACTCTACGATAGCAAATAAAGTATTGTTTATGTAAAAATATTTAACCACTAACAGCTGTTCAAGATGGCCTTCTATTTGTAAGGAACAACCTTAAAAGGTAGTGACGATTATATTTTGATGGCGAACGATACACAGAGTAGAGTTGGATTACTCCCACAAAGTCTCTGGCCTTGAAGACTAACCCAGCCAGCGAGCTTCTCGTTACGTCTCGTTACCAAGATGCGCGTAAGATCAGTAAGCTACCGCTGGGCAGAGAGTAAAGATCATGCTGCAGACACAGAGACAGACAACACGTGGAGTGGGGTAGCCAATCAGGGTGCAGCTACCTCCCATATGCAGGAACTCTATGAACGGTGAGACTCGCTCCTAAGTTATATACGTAAAAACCCAGAGACTTTGTGGAGGTAATCCTACTCTACTTGAGCGCAGGCGCAAACAGTCGCATCGTACTTAGCTTCGTGATGAATGATATCGTAAGTCAATATTAACATAGAAAAGGTAGTAAAGGAACAATTAAGATTGAAATGGTAGAATTAAACTAGTAAATAAGATTATAATCTATGTCTGCTATACTATAGTATATAGTATAGTACAGTCTATAATGAAATTTAGTAAGATTCGAGTAGGCCTGTTTATGAAAACGAACATAGCGAGTTACATAATTTTCATTCGCGACTGTTTTTGTTCGATTATAATTTAATATTTAAGTTGTAGGTTCTTAGAATAGCTCGTAATTGATAAAGCAAGCGACACTCTACCATCAGCTGTTAGTAGTTCTCGTCTTTTCCGGTAAGTGACAGGCTACAAGGCATGCAGGCCACATGGCTTCTCTTGACGTTTTCACGTCAAATAACACACATTTAAACACACGAAATGAACTAAACTGAATATAATATTAAAATATTAATATGAACAGAATTGATTTTATTTTAAATACAGGCTGTTTATTAAGCAATTGATTTGTAGCTTTCAATCTTGAATACCGTTCCATGTTTGATATTTATCGATAATGAAATTCTGCACAGTGATGGGCATCATTAGGATACGGTTATGTCAAATATAATAAGCGTATTACAGTAGGGTCGAATAAAAATATATAATAAAAGCTAGGGTGTTTAATGTAATGCTGCACGTGAACAGCGATTACCGGCACTGGGCGCAGGAAATTCGGGTTTCCATCTTGATAAAATTAACTGGAAATGGATGAAAAACGCTATCGTTGAAAACAGTTTACTCAACATTATATACTGTGCGTAATAGTCCAAATAATAATATCATAACAGAATTCCTTTCCGAAAATATTCGGCAGGCATTGCAATGGTCAATGGTGCCTAAAGAGCCGCCACTGTTCTAGAAAGTATTACTATAGCAAACAACTCCATCTAGACCAAACACTGGTTTAACAGCCCAAGTAGTTAAGACATTCCCCCATCCCATCCCTTCATTAAGCTTAATGTAAGTGGCACCACGCCTTTTAATCGGGTTAGAAAGAGACAGAGATATCCAGTCGATGTGGAAAACTTGGATAGGGTTAGGATTAATTCCTGCATAACGGAAAGTGCGTAGGAACACAAATGTAATAACCGTTAAGAAAACACTGGCACAAGAGTTATCTTTAAGGATATTATATACTGTAGGTCTACTTGAATGTTCCTTTGTTTTGTGTTTGATAGAATCTTTAATGAGTCCTTTACGGAGACCTGTAGGTATTATCATCATCACGGGTAACTTAATTGTATTTTAGTAGTAATTTATTATGTAATACTCTTATATATAGCTTAACAGGCAAAGACGAAGTTAATAAAAATATAGCTAGATAGTTTCGTTAGTCGTGTGACCTGTTAAGTTCTTATAATGGTCGGACATCGTACGACATTCTATGTTATTTTGAATCGTAAACTTTAAAAGAAAAATAATTTCAGTTTACTTGTGCTTAGAACAGTAACCAAATAAACATTTTGGTAACTTCGCATGAAGCGGAATTTGGGCTTTTTTGGTTGGCAACAATTTTTTCGAAACAAATCAATGTTTGAAACAGTTGAACATCGCAGAAACATTTGCGTCAAGGATTGATGTATTTGTAAAGGAATGTATATCTCTCTTCAAGTTATACAAAAGCAATTAATAACCAACTAATATTGAAAAATCCTTCGCTACTGTAAGGAATTAGAGACTTTGAATGAATGGGGAGAAATGAAGGTCGAAATTAACGTTTAAGCGGAACAAATTTTTACTGCCGAAATTGTTAGGTTATTTTGAATTGTAAATTATTAATAGGTACACGATAATAGTAGTAATGCAAGTAATGTAGCCTGAAATCTCAAATAAGTTTAAACTTGCACGAGATCAAACCCAGGCTTCCCGAAAGCAAGCCGCTCGTTTTTAGCTTTAGCCAATTTGTTCGAGCTGGCAAAATGATTCGCGTGTTTTCCGAAAAAAAAAAATCGTTACGTCTTCCAATCAAATTGGTCCAGCAATGTACAAGTTGGAAAAATACCCTCCCAAATACTCCTTAATTAACTCTGGTATGCATTTGAACGCTGCAGTCTAAAAACGCAGGGAGAAACTCCAAATTCCCCCCAAAATTTAATTGGAAAGGAAGAAGGAACCTTAATCCGCCTACAGTGCTTTGCAGATGACAAGCCCTATGTCCTTCAACTGCATATATACGCGGTCCAATCAGAGACGGCGAGACGGAGGGAAGACTCTCACTGACAGCGGCAGCCTTTTAGCCTGTGCACGTGATTGGCGGTGAAGGAAAAGGCTTCCCATATGAAAAATACTTGTAGAGGCTTGAGTAGAAGCTTACAGTATTCGTCAAATCCTCTCAGCGACTCACCAGGAATATCTGGTTTTCGTGGGCCTCTCAATACACACCTTCTCTATAATCCCTAGTACCTGACTCAAATTAATCACTTTAGATGATGGAATTGAAAGTCCACGACAAAGGCTGGAAATGTTTGTGCCAGAGAGATTTGTGGTCTGTATTACATCAGTTGCAGTTAATGCAAGTTAATGGATCTATCATATCTGCTGGCTAATCAAAGTACGGTGATTCCAGTTGTATACATAGGGTAGTATATAACAGATGCAAGAGCTTGGATACAGTATCAGCAAAGTGGGTGATGCAGTAGTTCAAAGAGTGAGAATGGCCAGCACTTCGTACACTGGTCTCGAGACACAAATTTTACAGAAGTATTGAATAACCCATTTTGTAAAAATAAGCGATTTTTGGATCTTATTGTAAAAAAATCAAGAATACCCTAAATTATGCCTATGCAAAATTTTATGCAGTTTGGACGCATGGAACAAGTGCTGCAGACACAATTTTTAAACCTTTGAATTGCTAGCGTATGCAAATTTTAATCGCCGTTTTCTCAGCTTCAATGTTATACCACATTCAAAATCTACCTTCTCGCATAAAAATAGAGATAGAGCTATTATTTTTACAATATATTTTACAGTGCGTGCGTGCAGTAAAATGTCCAATTAGATCTTCTATACAGGCCTTAGCCCCTTTAAAAAGATGTATTTAGTATAATCCCAGTTCAGCTTTTGTTTTTGTTTCCCTGGGTAAAATAAGATTGGCGAAATCAAAGCGAAAACTACGTATATTTTTTTCAAAAGCATTATTATTGACCCACTAAAGACATGCAAGCCTCCCTGCCTATCCAAATTAGAGGTGCGGTTCAGATGTATCCGTAAATTGGTGCACATACTCGAAATAGTTTTTAATTATAGGTCCTACTCTTTTCTTTCCTACCAATCGGTTTTACATGTACATGGCATAGTGTTGCAGTACTATATCTGCTGGGATGAAGTAATTTGTTGTGTATTCTTCGACAAGGTGTTAAGGGTTGTTGTATCTCAGAAATGAGCTTTTGTGCTTACTTCTCGTTAATATGAAGCTGAAAAGCCAATATTATCACAGAGAATTATATGATTTAATACATCGTAAAGAGTTCACCTATGTCAGCGGGAAAGGAACTGTGTATAGGGTTTTAGCACGAACGCTAGGTAATAATATTCTGTACTCGCAGAACGGGGAAAATTGTAATTTAAGATGAATAGACAAGCTCTTAACTAACTTGTGCTGTATTGATGTTTACTTATTAATGGCGTAAAGCTGTTGTTAGACGTATACCCTCTATCTTCAATCTGCTCTGCTACCCTGATATTAATCACCTGAGTTTCTTGTTTGGGTATTTGCGCTTACTATGTCACCTGTAAATTACTTGGTTTACTAAAGCAGCACAAAACATGGCAAATATTTATTTTGTATAATGTTTAGTTGTTTTATTATAGGCTACCTTTGCTGTTTTATTAACAGGGCCCCGGATTCTGATGACCTAATATTGTTTGAAAAATGACCTATAAAATGACCTTCAATTTTAAAGAAAATGACTTAATAATTATAAATAATTACCTAAAAACTGACATTTTATTTATAGAAAGTATTACTGTGCACACAAAGAAATAGACTAATTTGTACATAATTGTAAAAACTGTAAATTTAGGAAGGATGTTGTAGGTCTAAAAACTTTGTTCTTGACTGGAACATTTCAGAAGAAAAGTAAGAAAATTGTTTTTTAAAGTAGATTCTACAAAAATGTTCCATTATAGTAACCTAGTCATTTATTTAAAGTAAATGCATGAAAATGGCAAAATAAGGAAGCAAATGACACGAAAATGACAAAATAATGACGTAAAATTGAAATAAATGCCCTAAAAATATAAAATGCATAAAATGATAAAAAATTACTTAATAAAAACGTTTTTCTATAATATAGAGGCCATGATTAGGATTTATCTACAAGTTGCCAATGCCTATGCCGAATCAATAAAAAGATGACATGTCATTAGAATCGGGCCCTGTTTATTAAGTGCCAGTATGGTACTTTATGAGATTGTGTGGTGGACGAAAAAATGTCTGTCCGTCTGTCCGTCTGTCTGTCCGTGTGTCTGTACGCACCATAACTCAAATACGCTTTTTCGGATTTTCATGAAACTTGGAAAACACATTTATAATGTCCATGGGAAGAACCCTATTGATATTGAACCAAATCGGTTGACCGGTACCGGAGTAATGCCCAATTTAGTGCCTATTTTAATAGATTATGGCTCCTTTCTAATAGAAAGGCGCCATCACTCAAATACGCTGTATCGGATTTCCATGAAACTTGGTATACCCATTTATGACGTCCATAAGAAGTGCCCTATTGAATTTGAACCTAATCCGTTGACCGGTACCGGAGTAAAACCCAATTTAGTGTATATTTTAAAGACGCGGTAACTCAAATACGCTTTACCGGATTTTTATGAAACTTGGTATACACATTTATAATGTCCATGGGAAGACGTCTATTCATAATGGATAAAATCGGTTGACCTGTTTCGTAGTAATGCTCAATTTAGTGTCTATTTTATGGTAATATACGTATTCGAAAGAATTTATAAAAAAAAATGAAAATCATTTATCTTGACAACATAGCCTATTGTTTTACTGTGATCTTATAAGGCCTTGGAAATTAAAATACAGGTAGCTATGACAAAAAACATATTGATTTACATGCGCTTATCCAACTAGACCGTTAAAATGACCCAGGTGGCCGAGATGGTAGACCTTTCTTCTTCCGTAAGCCTTGCTTAATGAATAAATCTGGAGCTTAACTTGGAAATCAATTTAAAAAAAAAAATCATTCTGCATATCATAATTGCAGTCATAACTGATTAAAAAAAACATACTGGCACTTTGTTACATCAGTTTACCTGATTGTATTAATAAATTTCATTGTATAGGCGTAGATCGTATCCGTTTCCTCACTGAAAGGTATATAACTCTACATAAGCCAAGACTAATATTAATTCCAATAACGTAAACAGTGTGTGCCTTGTAAGAATTTTGTAATAAGATCTCATGGATACGTAAGAGTTTTAACACTTAGGGAAACTTACGTGCCTTCTTGTAGGCCAAATCTGGTCAACAGTCAACTAGACCATATCTTTCAGCAGTCAATGCAATACCTTCAAAATCTAAACTTGATATAATACCCAATCTCTTGGTAGTCCAAATATCACAAATGTTTCGGGGCTATAGGTCCACAACTGCACAACGTTATGGGATTTATGTACAAAACATTGAATTCAATATAGATTAGTGTTACTTTCGTCATATATATATAATTATACTACGAAGTTAAGGCCATTCTCTTCCACTTCTCCAGTAAAGCAATACCAATTTCGATAAATAAAAATGAAAAACCATACATGTTACTAACAATAAAAAGCATTATACAATTATTTAATTACGAAATTTGATAAAATCTAAAATAAAATCATATCTAATTTTAGCAGACTTATGAAAGTGTAATAATGCCAATGCAATGTAAACTAATTTAGTTTAATGAGGTCAAAACCTTAATATAGTTTCTAATTACAAAAGCATATTTGAATGCCATTAAAATCAAAACTAGTTGTTTTGCGCAAGTAAACATAATTAACTCAATTAATGAAATCTACTAGCGGTTCAGAATAAGCGGACATCGTGCCCGGGAGTACAAATGAAGCATCTTATAACAAGATATTCACTGATAAAAATATGTTACTTCCCTTCAATAATAAAATTAGAGGACAGATGGACTCGCATTTGGGAGGTCCCGGATTCAAAACATTTTGCACGCTTATGGCAGTTAGATGCGCCAACATTCCTGCCAAAAGCTATGATTCTAGCTGTCCTATAAGTGTGTCAAAAATTACATAGTGGAAAGTTTACAAAATTTGTTTAATAGAAAAAACTAACTTTATCTATTACAACAAAAGTCATAAGAGCAAAGTTGGTAGATTTTCAAATCTGTAACTGCTGGTACAATCTATTTTGTGATATGACTTAGCCTACAGCTTAGCTCATAAAAGCCTAAAAAATGATCTGCAGCGACTTTAAGGTCACATCCGCCATTTTGAAGGAAGAAACTTGAACGTTTTGGAATTTTTCCGCCATTTACAGGCTAAAAGCCATTAAGTGTGCCAGTATTTCAATGTTTAGCTCATCTGGATTTGAATCAGTGAATTAGTTAGCCAAGTGGCTTGTTATTATAATGATAACTTAAAACTAAATTCGATAAGGAAATGTATTAGGCAATTCTGGTGTACAGTTCAGACCGGACTTATTACCATATTTCTGAGAACTTATTCCAAATTATAAGCATAATGTATTTTTTATAAAATGTAACTAGCTTTATGTGGTCACATATTGGAGTGTTCAGGTTCCTATTATGTAGGCCTACAACTGCTTTGGATAGGGTAACATTTTATAGAATACATTTTTTTTATCATCATTGACCTATACATTTAGAACTGGAACAAAATTATCGAATGTTTTCATACTGTACGAGCAAACGGTACGAGAGCCACAAAACGTCGCAGCTGCAGAGAAAATGTTGAAACGACAGCAAGTTTATTCGTGGAGTTTTGCGGGCTACGGGCAGTTGAAGCGTAAATTCTGCGGTGGTAGCGGTGCGACACAGAATTTCTAGCGTGACCAGTCCACAACTTCTAAACCATTACTGCACTGTTTGAACATTTTCGTTCTATCTATACTCTTTCCCAGCGCCGATAACCGCAGGGCATTAGGACCTGAATTGACCTCTGTTTATGCGTGTAAAACAATTTACAGCCTAAGATAGATTGTGTCTATTTGTTAGAGAGTAAATAACTTTAATTTCAAACATGTAGGCAGCGGATCAGAGTAATAATTGTATATGCTGTATAGCCTATATACCGGAATGTATGTAGGCGAATATATAATTTAATATTTCGGTAATAGATAACTAATTCGATAATAGCTGAACTGCCACCGAACCATGGGACCTATTTTCCTTAGTGGTTTCATATTAACAGCTACTCACTTGTGGTAGTGGTATGTACATTGTTAGTTGGACTGTTAATAATTGTGGCATAAGGCCATTATAAAATATTGGTAATCAATTAAGCCTAGGAAGCTTTCTTTTAAGTAACGAGAACTAAATTAGGTCTGTGTGAGGCTGGGTGGATCATCTTACAAGAGCACTTATAGAAAGGACTTTCGTCTCATGGCCGAATGCTTCTACGAAGCCCAGTTACAATATTTCTGCCAAATTTTACGGTTCTAGCTGTCCTGTAAGTGTGTCAAAAATTACATTATGTGAGGAAATATATTCCAAATTTACTTTAAAAACCTAACTTTATCTGAGGTATAACTGATGGAGATACGACAAAAAAGATAAAGAATCAAATTTGTAGATCTCTCAAAATCCTTTACTGCTGGTGCAATCGGTTTTTTCTTACGACTTACTGTTTAGCTAGGCTACAATAAGTCTCCAAAGAAGGTCTGCACAGACCTTAAAATTGCATTCCTCGTTTTGAATATCTTTCGGGGATAAAAAATTAGAAATGTATTTTTTTTAGAAAATTTCGGTTGATTAGACTATAAGCTATAAGTATGCCAAATTTTAAGTTTCTGGCTCATCTGGAAGTGAGCAAACAATTCATTGTCAATGAGTGAGATAGCCACGTGGCTTCGGAGTATCGCCTAGTGATGGTTTCTTTTGAACAGTTTATTGGTCGTTATTCCGGTATATCGATTTGGTTCAAATTCAAGAGCATTATTTCTATGGGATTACTGGGTATTCTAAGTTTAATGCATATTTGATAAAGCGTATTCGAGTACAAACATACGGAGAGACATTTTTCCCGTCCACCATGTAATCTTCTGCGCTTCTGGCGCTTAATAAATTGAAACAGTTACATAAATATAAGTATATTTATTTATTTTGAAAGATTGCCTTTCAGCGTTCAACCTGTGATTCAGCGATTTCAAGATACAACATTTTCCGTGATGATCAATACAAATAGAAATTTATGATAGCGCATACAAAAAAAAAATGTTCCGTTTGAACAGTATTCAAAATCTGCTAAAATAAATTTTTCGTTTTCCTTCCTCTGTGATGACTGAAATGGTGGTGCTTCTTCTTAGTCCGGATCTTATGGTTATTACAAAATAGAAAGCCTATTACGGAGTTTTAATTAAGCTTAAGTTCAACTGACTGAAAGCCCTTTCAACTTTGCATTTACCATGGCAACACTAAAAGCATAATGGCGAATTCCGAAATTTCTTTGAAAGGATTAAAACCAGTTGTATCTTTATAAATTCTCATTTAAATCCAAAATTTACTTATGTTTTGTTTTGTTTCCCATTCGACAGCAGTAAGTTTGAACCACTGGAAGTCTTTTTGTCACTGCGTCATCTGAAAAGTCCATCTCTTTAGCCGAAAGTATGAAAAGTCCATCTCTTTAGCCGAAGGTATTGGTGATTTCATCACCTTCAAACACTCAAATCCAATAAAGAAAAACTAAAATATATCATTACATTAGATTTTTAAAAATATTCCGTCAGAATCAAATTTTTCCGTTGTTGGCAACACTGAATAATGGCCTGACTTTTATATAAAAAAGCATAATCAAGTGCAATCATCAGTAAGCTGTAAGTTTTATATTATTTTGAAAAAATTATACAAAATACGATGGTTACTTTTAATGGTAATGCGATAAAACTACGCACAGTTTTGAGTAAAGCATTATGCTGTTAAACTTATAGGCTATCTCTTATTTTGTAGGATACAATATTTTGAGGTGACGGAAAGAAAGATGTAGCGGTGAAAAGGTTAAAGGAAGAGTAATACCAAGATTTTACTGGTAAACAGAATATAAAATGTTAAAAGTTGGAAATAAATTAAAATGAAACAAAGTACTTGCAATAAAGGAAAAAATAAATAAGAAATAAACTGAAATTCAGTAAATTTAGATGATATCGAGCAGAAGGAGTAAAAAAAATAGCATGTGCTAAAATAACTCTATAAGGATAAATGGCTCAAATATGAAGTCAGAAAACAAATTACGTAGAATATATGCGAATAGTCAACGGAAGAGAGAAATGACATGAACAAGGCTGCAACAGGGATAGTAAAATTACTCATACAAGCTATCCGAGGAGACGGGCAAATATTCAATCTAGATTAATACCTTTGAAACTCGCTTACATTATCGCTGGAAATGGAGAAATTAAAGCTAAATAAGCTTTGCTCTGCTTGCTTCATGATCCTTTCCTACCAGGAAATTGCCTTGAATTAAGATCAAAATGGAAGGTTTAATAAACGATTTCTGTTTCATATACTTGAGTCACTTTCTCTTCTCTTCAGTTACGTTAGTGCATTACATTTCTGGTAGGACATTACAATCTCTGTACGATATTCCATGATGAAGTCATTTACCATTGGGAACATTTTAGTCATGAAAACGTATCCATCAAACATGATGCTTCAGGGGATACGCCTATCATCACACAGTGACCTGCAGACTAGGAATGGGAATAAAATTTGGTTCTAGCATCCACAAAGTAACTAGTACCGCCATCCCCCACCAATAATCCCTTGCCCATTCCATTCTAAAGGCCAACACACACATATAGCTATGATAAGCTACGCCACGCCGTGCTAATCAACGCCAAATCAAAGAGTGCTATGACTTGAAATGGATACTAAGCTGAGCTGAGCTAGACACTGACCAAAAGGATTTTATTTTAAACTTTTTTCAAAAAAATCTGAAGAGTAGTTATAAGACAGACACCATTTTTAGAAACTCACTCTTGTATCAAGCCAGAACAACTGAATACCAATACTTGCAGTAGGGCCTCTTATTCTATATCGGATTGTGAAGGGAGAACGATAATATAAAGCCCATGATTACGATAAGATCATTACATGAGATTTAATTTAGCTTGTGTATCCTTCGGGGTTGTGACTCGAAGCATGATAATGACTTTATTTTCATTTTTTACGTAATTACCTGTACAGAATGTCATTTTTGCATATTAACTCGAAAACAGCTTTAAACGATTTTGTTTAAGGTTCCTACACAAATTCCAAACTATGCATAATATATTATGCATTCGGTATTACAAAATATATTAAATTACTAAGAACCAAATTTTTTATTTAGGTAGAGGAAGTTATGTTTCACATCAGATTTTATTTTATAGGCCTATAATCATACGTAACATGATTCGCTTATCTATTCTTAAATTAAGTTATTGATTATGTTTGAACGTATCCAACTCTTACAAGAGGAGACCTCAAGGCCATAACTACACAAGAGGGAAGTAAATAAATAAATAAATACAAGCGTTTAAGTAAAAACTGATAATTGCTAATTTAGTATTTATTTATTTATTTATTGAATATACAATTACTTAAACCCTATTCCACCCGGAGGTATATTAGGGTTATAGTTACAAGACAATATATTTGCAATATTACTACTTCTTATCCATATGCTGGATGCAGGCCTTACTACTCTAAGAAAACAAGATAAAACGGTATTCTTGAAAATCTGCAGACAATAAAGCCTACCACAATGTCTAATTTGATTTCGGTAAATGCATACACATCCTTCTGAGAAGAAAAGGGAATCCTGATATACCCTTAAAAGTTTGTCTCTTGAAGCAAACGGAAAGGTTTTCCTCTTTCGCTTCAGTAGACACTGATCCCAGTTGCTGGACTTTCTACTTTCATCTATACTAACAAGTAAAGTCTGACCAAATTTTCCTCCGTATTCTACTTGGAGTTTAAATGTCTTTTAATGTCGAAAATAAGAACTTGACGCTTAAGGCCTACATCCTATTAGTGAAAAATACTCTCAGTTTGTAAAGTATACTGCTCTGAGTAGAGAACAGGTATTGGGTTCGTCCCCGAAATACGATGTCGTGTTCCGTAGGTAATGCCACAAGAGATTTCGTGTTTATCGGGAATTTATCTGATGAAACTTGTAACCCTGAGTGGGATTTATTAAGAATATTCCATGAGTAAAATGTATCATTTTTTATAGGCTACTTACTAATAATACTTTCTGACTTGTCTCTTTAAAATCAAATCAGCTTTGTGTCAGCTGCCATATCACCGCATACTTAGGCCTATTCTTTAGAATAAACAATCGATTATAAAATGTATTAGCGGATATTGACCAATTCTACTTTTTTGGTTGGCCCTCCTATGCCTACGGAGCCCTCGACCAAAGGCCATTCTCCGGTCCCAACAATTTTAAGGCGCTTGTGTTCCATTGCTCTATTATTTTTTATTATGTACTTTAAGCTTGTGAGTAATGTGTTTGAGCTAGCTATTTGATTCAGCACTAATAGAACTACGTAACTCCATTTGCGTTTTGTCATCTGTCAGTCGGGATCGTTTCTCCTATGAGGAGAAACCCCGAAAAATCTCACTCGGATCGGCTGCGAAAGGTTCCCGCAGCAACCTGGCACTGGGGCACTGGGGCTATTGCCGATAAGCTAAAATCCATGCAGAATTTAAAAAAGAAACACAAACTGTTTACGTTGAATCGTAACTGTGCTTTATTCAATGCACATTTAAATTGTTTCAATTTCCAAATAAGTTATGTTCTATAAAATAATTTTTCGTTATCTTGCTCACTGGCAGCAATACAAATATGTGACGTATTACTAACTGCTAATTGATATTCGAGCAAGCGTTTTATCAGATAAAATTGCATCTTCGCTACCCTTGTAAGCATATTGTAAGGAAAACAACTGTGATTGTGTTTTGTTACCAGTTTATTTAATTCCTAATTAAGAACTAACTAATGTAAAAACTATTTGAAGCTAAAAGAAATGTTACTGAGGGTCAAAGTGAATAAAATAAGTTAACAGTTCAAGTTTACAAAAATAGCCTATCATATTAGTAACTAAAAAAAACGGGCAATGGTTTAAATTAACTATGTATACTGGCAAAAACTCAAATACGTACGAACATATTAACTACTCGTGCATAGGCGTAACCAGGCCGACCATATGGGGGGGTTATAACATCCGCGGGGTCTATGGAATACCCCCCAGGGAGTGGGGGTCCGGGGGCCCTCCCCCGGAAAATTTTAAAATTAAGATGCAAAATAACGAGTTTTAAGCTTCCGGGGGTCTCCCCCGGAAAATTTAAAAAATTAAGACTCAAAATAACGAGTTTTAAGCTTCCGGGGTCCTCCCCCGGCAAATTAAAAAAATTAAGAAGCAAAATAACGAGTTTTAAGCTTCCGGGGATTCCCCCGGAAAATTTTAAAAATTAAGACGCAAAATAACGAGTTTTAAGCTTCCCACGCTTTATACTAGTATTAAGTAATTTATGGGCAGACTTAAAAAACTATACAATTTTCCTTTCTTTAATCAATGGGGGGGGGGTTCAAACCCCCAAAACCCCCCCTCGGTACGCCTATGTACTCGTGGGTCATTTTATGAACCATACAAGAAAATATTTTAAATTCAGAGCACAGAAAGAAAGGAAACTTCTGTGTTCACAAGATGAGGAATAAAAGACGTAAAAAGAAAACTTTGTTAAGCGTACAAAAAAGGCATCTTGGAAAATTTTAATAGGGTGCTTCAAGTGAAGGAACGAGTAACTTACAGAAAAAAAAAAAACTCTAATTTATCTTAGGAGATATTCTTAATACGGAGCTTAACCGCAAAAGTACTTGAACAGTGAATGTTATTTTGAATTCTCTAACATGATATTAATAAGCATTCTCGTAAATCTGGAATTTAAAAGTAATGATCATAAAATATCAATTAAAGGAATCATGATGAGACTAAAAACGATATTTCCATATTCGTTATGTAAAATAGTGTTAAATTAAGTGACGAAATAAACACCACTGCTTATGAAGAAAGTATAAAGTAAATGATTTCCTACAATATAACAATAGCCTAATAGACTGTGTTTGAAAAGAGAAATAGGCCTGCAGTAGTTGGCAGATCATTTTACTTTTATTTCTTTTTCGGAATACGTCCAATGCTGAAAGAAACCCACTGTAGTTCAGAAATAGATTGCGAAAAATGTAAATGGGGAGGTAAAATGAATTTCAGAATATTGTGAAATTGTCATAATTACTGGGGTGAATTCTCAGCTCTACGGCTTGGAATTAATAATTAAAAGAATTAATTCGTGTCTCCAAGTCTGATAGTGATATGTATGTATGTATGTATGTATGTATGTATGTATGTATGTATGTATGTTTGTATATATATGAATGTATGTATTTATGTATGTACATGTATTGATGTAATTATATACACACATGATTTTGTT
This sequence comes from Ectobius pallidus, assembly GCA_964059195.1. NCBI lineage: Eukaryota > Metazoa > Arthropoda > Insecta > Blattodea > Ectobiidae > Ectobius > Ectobius pallidus. The sequence continues at coordinate 92,556,343 of CAXKWD010000009.1, forward strand.
GTATAACAAATATAAATCTGATAGGGCCACGTATGTATGTTATGTATTTATTGATGTATTATATATATATATATATATACACATACATACATATACCGTCTTGTATAAGAAATATTTTTTTGCATAGGCCTATGATAAAGTCTAAACAATGTAATATGCAGATAACAGAACATGACTAGATATTGTCAATGGTTTCATTTTTTATGGTGTGTGTGAATATATATATGTTATATATTATATATACATACATACATAAGATACAAGATAGAAGCTTCTGGCACACCAAAAACAAGCGACGTCATATTATTTTCGCTGGTGTGTAGAATTCCTGGAGTAACATACCAAAAAACCTTATCCATGCTTTTTTTATTTTATGACACATTATTCAGGTCTTTTTGACTATTCCGATGCACTGACCTACACCACACGCGATTAAATTAGTTATAAGGAAAGTTTCCACTTACATTGGTCTTAAGTAGAATTCTGGTTGCATGGACTTTTTTTGTTGCCTGGTGGTTGGAAGAATTTTCTCTAGGATTTGATAGAAATAAATATATAGTTTTTATATAGAAATTGTAATACTTTGTGCTTAGTATCGACACCACAGACCATTTCTATGTTTTATAAAAATCTGTATATTCATTTTAAATAATTAATTTCGTTTGGCAGAATATTCTTATGCCTCCATATTGAAAAATCTGGGTTTTTAAAGTGTAAGAAACAATATTTTATACTTCCGTAACTCCTGGTACAGAAAATGTTTTATAGTTTTATAAATTTACGACCTCTTCAACTGATGATTTTCTTTGCGTGTATCCTACATTTTTACATCATAAATTGAAGGACTGAACATAATGCACAATTGATTACATTTTTCTAATATATTCAAAGAGATAACTTTATAAATTTTCACAGTTAAAATGTAATTTATTTACATGTATAACATGAATGAAGAAGCACTACCTATTAAAATATTATTATAAATTACACATTTGAAAAATATTTATGGAAACATCATGCAAGAAGAATATTGGTTTAAAACAAAGCAAAATATTCTTGTGTGATTGAACGGAAAAAAAAAACTCTTTTAAATGTAGTTATCAATCTCTTCGGTAATTCGTCGGTTAGATATAATAGGTTCACATAATTTTAATTAAACAAAATCAACCGAAAGGTTTCCAGGTAATAGCGTAATTTTTGTGTTTAATTCTATCTAACAAAATCAAATCTCATTCAAACAAACAACCCTACAAAATATGATAGTAGACCCAGATTTCCATACCTTATTACCGTCTGTTCAAGTAACACTACATCCCTGTGGTGGGAAGGGAGTCAGTTTCTTGTACAACTATTTTCTCTTATATGATAAAGTCGGAACAATGTGACATGCAGATAACACGTCGTGTCAATGGCTTCACTTATTTGCAGTGTGTTTGTTGTGTGTACATATATCTTAGAGTGGACTTATAATGATGATGCGATTCGAAGTTGGTAAGGGTTAGGTACTTGAATAAGTGCTGGTTTCAGGAAATAACACACCACGATAACCAGTCCATTATGAAATACTATTTTACAGGTCAAAAGAACACATTAATCAAATAAGAAATTTTCTACTTATGAGAGAGAATAGAAACGAGAATGAATATTAAAAAAACACACAGAACATGCAAGTAATTCGCCATTTATTTAAGAAAACATCATGCAAGCAATGCGTGATACCTCTTTAATACATGTCTAGTCCGAGATGTGATTGAAAGTTTATTAATTGCTAAAAACAGTTATTTATGGTGCAAGTGTTGAAATCTAGATTTTATTTTGAGAGTAGGTTATGTTTGCGAAACGAGCGCGTATGGCGAATGTAGCAATCCTGCAAGCAATATAAAATAATTCTACCATGTGTATCATATCCTTTTTTAGAGACAGCCATTAATATTTTTGAAATAATAATAAATGTTAGATTTATTGTGAAGATTTTTGCAATCATCGTGAGAAATTTCACATTAAAAAAGGCGGAGTGAATTTTAAAATTTTAAATTGTTATCAAAATGAATCTATTTAATAATTATATGCCATCATTTTTAACTAAAAGAGCATTTTCCATGTGAAGCAATCAAAGTTCGTTACTCTGGAGTGTTATAATTTTATACCACTCAGTGGCATAATTTTATTCTTTTAATTAATATTATCTACCGTTGAAAGTGCTTTTTGATTTACCTTCGACTGTTTAGAAAGTTATTTTTCTTAATTTGCCTTATCATCTTACAAAACGCTTAGAAGTTTACAAAAATATGGTGTACGACATGTAGGCCTACAATATAAAAAAGCCTGTTTTTAATGAGGTAATTAATTTACTGTAATAAAATATAGGTTAATTTCTCTTTAAGAAAAATGCACATAACGAAACTGAATTTACCTAAAACTATATACCTTACGTTAGTCTTGTTAAACGTAAATGGAAAATAGAACATGGGATTAGAAGAAATAACAAAACCAAACCGGTATGTTATCCATTTCCCGTACACCCCTACGTTCTTCTATTCGAAAAATTCGAATTATTGTTTGAGAACTGACATTTCAAACCTTTAATCAAGACACCAACAGAATCTAAAAGAATAGAGATTTTAAACAATCATGTTGAATTTAAAAATTTTGAATTCAAATAAAGCAATACTCGTAATGCGCAGCTATCTTTAATCTTCACCCATGCATTTCATTATTTGTATGTCATCTAGAAATCTACAAAATATAATTTAGAGACTTTTAAAGATTAAAATGACCGACTTGAACGCTTCAGCTACTGACGGTTATGTCTATGTATAAGCAGTTATTTTTTAACAACACTTTTAAATGTTCTTATATCTTTAAAAATCACAATTTCGACATTGAAGATTATGAACAACATCTAAAATAAAAGAGAAAAACGAGAAATAGATGTGTTGGTTTAATTCAATAACTACAGAACTCATTGGCATAATACATTATTTGAACACTGAAGAGTTATCAGAGCTTTATTATTTCTTTTCTAATTCCACAACATATTAGTTTTGAATTGGGAAACGTATGAGGAAGTCGGCTGCATTTCTCAAGAAGATTGACAATGAGTTCACGTAATAATAATACCTCCACACCGAAAATTTGCAATGATTATTGATCTGACCATCAGGATGGATTCCTCGTTAGAAAAGGCTGCTGATATGAACCAAGAAAAGAAAAGCACAGTGTATTACTGGAAGGTCGTTGGAATACTGATTGGTGCTAGGGCAGAAGTTCCGAAGTTGGTCGAGTCTTTCTAAGATCTGTGTCTTCATCCCTCCTTAAGACAATTTGTCTAACAATACTAAAAGACTCCATTCACACTGTGCAAAACCATTATTAATCTTGATGTAGGCCTACATAGAAGTACAACTTGAATAATTAGTGTATTGTAAAAACAGTGTTCAGTTACCGTACGAAGTTCATTTAATATCCTTTTATTGTTTTAAATCTAGTCTTTATTAAATCCTGAGTTAGTTTGAACTCCTAAATTTGTAGACCGCTGTCAATAAATATATTTTCCCCTAATGAAATATATTCGTTTATCCTCTGTAGATTATACATAAAAGCATCCCTTTGTTTCCAGTGAACAGTTATAAATGAACGAGAAAACAAAATCACAAGGAATTTAAAGTTCATGCAAAAGCGTGCAATATTTTGACTTGACTTACCAACAGGACTCTCCTCATTCCAGTACGAGTCATCCAAAGTGTAGTCTGCCTCTGCAATGGACAGGGGTGAAGAGAAAGGAGTTAGTAAGTTATAGAAGAAAGAGTTAAAAGAGCTAAGACAGAACACACCCATACATGCGAACAAACCACAACCAGTGTGAGAATTTCCTCCACCAAAAGTTAGCATTATATGAATGGTGCTGAACAAGGTAGATTATATTTTATACATGTGATGTGATTAAACATGAAAGTGTATTAAAATTGCATAACAATAATTATTAATGATGCTCATTGTTAGTCTTCTGTGCATACTATGACAGATAATAATTATAACACTCACAGAAAAAAAGATATGACAGATGCATAATTTAATTAATTACTTATATTTCAATAATCCTTTAATTAACTGAATATCAAAAAGAAGAATAAATCAATTTCGTAATTATTTTAAAACTAAAAGAGAGGTACTGTTTTAGTCTGAAATTATGGTGCTTCATGTGTACCTAAAATGCTACCCTTAAGGCATTTTTGGTACTAATATTTTGAATGTTATTTCTATTATTAAACATCATGCTTTCAACCCACTGGATCACTGTTTGCATTACTGGAAAATAAAGTGGCATGGGGATTATCATAATGGTAGTAAAGTAAATGACATCAAAACCGTGTCAAACTATCGACACGCCTTCTATCAGAAGAGAAATATAGCAGTTAGTCCTGTGTCGTAGATTTAAGGCACGTAGTATAACTTTATCCTGGTTCAAAAAGTGCTTCAATGGGAAAAATTATCAGCTCTTTCCTTCCTTCTCCTCGTGTTCTTCCACATGCTCTGAATTTTTTTTGGAAATAATCCTGAGGAAGAAGAAATTCTTAAAGAGGTTAAAGAGGTCTCGTAAAAGGACAGGGATCTACTCCAGTTACATGTTCAAGCAACTTTGATATACTAATCGATCAACATATTAAGTTTTATACTGATACATGCAGCAATAGGTTTACTTTTGACTCAAAAATTTCAAGGTCTGCGATTAAGATTTATTGAATACTTTACACAATACAATATTAGGAAAACATGCTAACAATAATCACTACGATCATGACCAAATGTATCTTGACTTTATAATGTGATGTAGAATAAATAAAAGCTTAAGAAAATATATATTAAGAAATATCAAACTTTAATAATTTATCGAAAAAGATTTTAATAGTCTGGTTTCTTATGTCTGATATTAAAAGGCTTATAATTAGGAAATATAAATTTAAGCTTCTAAAAAACAAAAATAAATTTATTACTTATACAATTCTCTTGATATAAAAATATAAGTAATTTTGCCGTTTTTTTTCTGTTCATAAGATGACAGGCTTACTTTTTGAAGCTCGATGTTCTTTTCTAGAATTTACCTTCAATAAATTAAGCCTTGAAGAAGCAAGTCCGTCGATACGTCGTCACCTTGATATATAACATGGCGCTACCCCCCGACAGCGGGGAATTCATGACTCCGGTCCCGGAAGCTACGAATCCATTAAATATTTTAAAGGCTCTTTTAATACCACTTTATGAAATTAGAAAATAACTACATAATCTTACAAGATTTTCTTTAAATCTAACAGTGCTGATATCTGCCCTTTATTTAATTTAAACAATTATAGTTGAGGAAGTAATTCAAACTGTTATTTTAGAAAGAACATAAGTCCCGGTTGATTCACACCCTACAACTCTCTTATGAAACCACATAAGGCAGGTTGTAATCTGATTGGGTTCCGCAGGCATTCATGGCAGTGTTTCTGTCAGAAACAGAATAAATAAACCATTACAACAGCTGTTTTCTCCTCCAAAAGTAAATAATAGTTTTCACTAGTGTCGACAGTGCATCAGGGGAAGTGTGAAGTGTCTTTAGTAGCGATTATGTGTAGTTATAACCGGGGAGACGAGACAATAATCGTGGTTTGAAGATGCGCGATTGCAGTATGGGTTTGTGTAGTGACTTCAAAGCGGCAGTCTCTCGCAGGCCCTTATCCATGCCTTATCTAATCAAATTTTATAGCTAAACATTTTTTTGTAATTTAATTTGTGGCTTGGTTCTGAAAGGGCCAATGTCAATTTCTTGCAAAAATGAGATTTATGCAGTATTGAGCTCGGCTGGTCTTTATCTTTCGTATACCAAAAATGCCAATGTCTGTTACTATTAACAGACATAATACAGAAACCTTAAAGGCCAATGTCGGAAGTTCTCAGCAAGAAATGTTACTTCTATAAAGGCTTCAAAGTCAGTTATCTCAAAAGGAAGTTTTATGACATTGGCCCTTTTAGAACCAAGCCACAGTCAAAAGTTGAGATTATTTGGTTGTGTTGTTTCCAAATTGACTGATTCTATTGTTACCGTTAATGCAAACGTTAATGTTACTATGTAAAAGTAGCAGGAAAGATCGAATCTAAGATATAGGGACAGACTCAATAATTTTAACGACGAATGATTGTAGGTATATTTAATAAAACCTTTTGTGTTTATGATTTTTTTAGTACAGCTGAACGATAATTTAACTAAAGTTTATAGTAAAAAAGTTTATAAAGAAAACTAGAACTAGAGTTAACCTATTTTATCAGAGTTCTACTACGAGTCATGCACATTAGACCACATAGATGTGCTTCTCGTCAGCTCCCATTGCTTTATGTATGTACCATGAACAATACGCGAGCATGCAATGAACATACAACCCTCAGTTTGGAGGGTTGTGGAATATGTGTCACTTCTTCGCAAATGAAGTACTTTGTTTCCTAAACCCCACATTTCTTTCATTTGAGCACAGTGTGATGCACGCACAGTATATACCCGTACATCCATTTCCATTGCTGAAACAAAAGTGTGAGAAAAATGAAGCCTTCAAGCTGTAAATAACTCGTCCATTGACACGATGAGAATTATTCTAGCCATGCATTACTGTCATCGCGGACACGTTGTTCAACATTAGTAACTCACAAGTAAATAGAAAATGATTAATTTCACGAATATTGATATTTAGTAAAATCTCGGATATGTTAAAAACCAGTTTGAATTCGCTGTTATAACTGCAATTAAAATAATTTGTGTTAAAATAAAAGTAAAATCTGTTTTCATGAAAAGTTATAACATGGTATATTGTATTTTAGTTAAGAAAATAGACTATATATTTTTTAAACAGTTTAATTTCTCTGAGATATGCCTAACATGACAATGAATATCAAGTATTAAACAAACCAAGTAGGCTAAATAACTAGTGCAAGAAAAAAGATAAAGCTTCATTCCCTAGTTTGTGTATGTCAATACATTTTTAAGATCACTTTAGTTTATAATGTAGAGTTTTCCACAATAATTATGACTCTGATTGAAGTCCTTAATAAGAGAATGTAGTAGGCATCAAGTGTACATATAATTTAAAAAGTACGTCAATAACCTCGTTATCCAGAATTAAATGTCCCGTAAAGGTCGTCGTTACAGCATTTGTACTTCGCAGTAGCTTTTACTTGATTTTTATGGAGGAAGGAGGAAAATGTGACGTAAAATGAGATTAGGTTATTTAGAAATTTAGCCTTATTACTATCCAGTAAATACAAAACTAAATTCCATAAAGCTGCATCCCTGAAAGGTATAGACCGATGACTGCAACTTCTACTACATGCATATGGCAGGACTGGCGGCATATGGAAGGACTGGCGGCATGTGGTCAGCATGGTATCCGTGACCGGAGCCGCTTACTTCTTAATCAATTACATCCTTAGTTTGAATCACGAGACTGAATGCACCCTGTCCCAGACCTCCCTATCTCACTAAAATCGGAGAAACTACCGGGGATCGAACCCGGGCCTATAGAACCATAGCCAACGTCGCTAATCACGAGAACATGCATTTATTTCCAATAAATACATAATTAAATCAATATAATACATACTTACCTACTAAGTGGTCATTCAGTTTGACTTATGGTCATTACATATTCATCTGATTTTTTTTATTTGGACTTGTGCTATAAACTTATGCTAATAAACTGGAGTTCAATATGAACGCAATAATTCAGTTATTTCTGAAGGAAATACGCTTAAATATTGGCATAGCGTACATTGACAATTCACAAGACTCTACGTATATTTCACTAGCCCTTTTTCTCAATTGTGTCAACAGCATGTGAAAGTAGAATAAGACTAAACATTAAAGCATTGCGAATGTATATATCAGCAGTGTCAGCAGTACATAGCGAACATCTGTCAGGAGGGTTTAGTGCTGTTTACCATTGTATAACTAGATGAAAATGAAAACCAATCCCACCAACATGCGGGTTTCTTTGTGTTATACCATGCAGCATACATAATACATGAACGTATTCCCATACAAGAAACATTAAATTCCATAACTGTTTGTCGCCTATTTGTACCGCTATTCAGTTGTAGCGGTTCACAGAATTTTACTGTTCAGAGAAATTTTAATATTACCGAGAGGTAAATTTTCGAAGTACGGCATAATGACATATACAATTACTTTCCTTCAATAATGATCATAAATAAGGCCCGGAAGATAATGTTCTATCAGATGACAAAATATTCATTCGAATATAAGTTAAAGTTTTTAAAATATGCTCCGGAATCAATGAAGTATGCTCTATAATTTCAGAAAGTTTAATACTTCAGATCCTCGTGTTAGTAAAATTACAATATAAATTACAAAAAAATAGGTGTTTGGGCTCTGCGTAGAAACGGCGTGGATACAGGCCCTTGAGTGACCAAAAATGTTAAATCCAGGATGGATCAGGACCAGAGGTACCAAAATGTCTGGTAAAGCCCTGGAAAAAAAGGTTAGTTGCGAAGGACCAAAATGTAGGTGTGTGGGAAATCCAACACGGAGTCAATAACGCACATGAAAAGATTAATAGAAAATAATGTTCGGAGAACCAGGTGAAGGACACCAACATGATGAGAGCTCAAGGATTGTAAGGTGCTGGAAGCAGAGATCCGATCATATTTAAGAAGAGCAATCAGGAATACTGATGCACAATATTTTAATTTTAGAAAACTAAAATATAATGTAGTTACAACAATATCAATTAATATAAATTATCACTTTATTATTGAGTAAAAAAAGCTTCCCGTCGATTATGGTTACGATTACGATGACGCGATAGGTAGCATATGTAATATATGACACAATACTTCAGTCAATTGCTCTTGATGAAAATTATGTTAAATTAAACCATTAATAACACTGATAACACTGATCACAATGCTATAATATTCGTTACACATAAAGAATGAACTTGATTTGTCCTGCTGGGTGTATGTAATCTGCGCCACGGTTGACACCGAATTTGAAATAGAATAAAAATGAGATATTATGTAAACTGCGGCACACAGATATGTAAACTGCGCCACGGAGATATGTAGGTCATTTCAAGCAAAATATAATGCAATGTTCTACTACGCTTCTCCCAACACCTTCCTTATATTAGATGCACTTCTCTAGTTCCAAAAAAGTGCCTACATAAAACTGAGAAGTACTGAATAAGGGATACCTGTAAGAAAAACAGCTAAAATAAATGACAAGTATTCTAGTATACTCAAGTGGAGAGAACACTATATAAACAATGAAATATCCCGTTTTGATTTTATTAAGAAGGTGTCATATGAGAACAAAGTGCTCATGCAAAAAAAAAAAAAAAAAAAAAAAAAAAAAAAAAAAAAAAAAAAAAATAGGGTAGTGTTTTTAACAATTTTATAAATGACGAAGCGTTCGTGCAAAATAAATTAGGGTATTGTTTTTAACATTTTTTTAAAATGACAAAACTACTAAGCCTAACATTTTTAACCAGACCTATGCAATTTCAAAGCCAGTCCTACGTATGGAGAAGTGGAAAGGAAAATGTTAGTGCGTTAGTATGACGGTGACGCCATTTAAATGTCGGTGGCGCAGTTTACATCGTGTAGGTTGGGGAAAAGGTAGAAGTGGCGCAGATTACTTTTCCCGTCCTGCTATGTAAACTTATCTCGTAAGGACACAAGGTTAAAGATTTAATTATATGTTTGCTTAAAAACATCAAAATATTAAAGTTACACTCACGAAACTTGTTCACAATTTTGCTGATTCAAAGAACGCAGATATGTTAAGGAATTATTGCGACAATTAGTCGGAAAACGGGTACTTGCAGTTTAGACGGAGCGGATAACGCACTTCCACCTAGCTAGACGCCATTTCTTGTACCATTGAAACGCAGACTCTGAGAAGACAGCATGTGCACCAGTTATCGCTGCCGAGGAAATGATTTTCTTCAATTCACACGTCGACCAACATTATGGAAGGTGATTTGAATGATTTAAAATTAAATTAATATTACATATTCGTTTAAACCTTGCTCCAACAGTACGTGTATAATTAAATTATGAAACTTTTTACAAACAAGGTCAATGCAACACTTTTGTAAACTGAAAATTAAGTGAAACGTCGCTTTAATACTACACAATCAGTTCTGAAAAAACATACCGTCAATTATTGTGCAGTCTGTTCTCAAAATATTCACAGCCAAATATGCTGTATATGCTTCATTGAACAGAGATATGCATCAACATTTAAAATCTGTCAGAAGTATGCCGTTAAAATAGTTACATATAATATTAATGTAACAAATTAATGAAATGTGCACGAATATTTAAATATCAAGCAAATACAATATGTTATCCCAAAAATAAAAAAAAATATGCAACAATATGAAAAATGAAACCATCAATTTCCTGTCACTTCTTTCATGACATGTAAACATTTTAATTTATAAATTTAACACAAAAATATATTAAATTAATACGATCAAGAAAATAAGCACAAAAATGCCAGAAATAAGCACCAAAATAAGCAAAAACAAATTACACGAAAATCTAATGAATTGTTTAGTTTTTAAAAGTCTTATCTTATTAACTTCTATTACATGCAAGGGAGATCATCTGCAGATTGTGTTTCTGTCAGTGAGGAACGATTTGCAAAGTGAAAATGTTCTTTCAACGTCTCAGGAAGTCACAATCACATGTGAAAAGCAACACAGTTTTTATTCGATGAATTTATCTTCAATATGTGTTTCTTCACCGTAAACCTGTTTAGAAATCTGACAGTGTTTTATAACCCGATTCTTCGGTAAGTCAATAGGCCGACTAAAGAAAGGAAACCGATAATAATTATATCTAGGAGAGAAATTAGCGCTATTAATTTGACAGTTTAGAGTAAAATATTCTATTTTAATTTTAAGTAATAAAATAAGCGAATATTTTCTTTCTCTCAGAATAAACAAAATAAGCACCATTAAATAGTTAAAATTAATGTGTTACGAAATATAAGTCTGCTTATGTTTTATAGTCTGAAAATAAATACACATTTTGCTTAGAAATCCTCTCTGTAAATAGTATGTAATAATTTGTGATTTAACGGTTAAAGTAAAGACGATGACGTATAACGCAATTAAAGATAATGAAGAACAAGGCGACCATGGCTGATAATCTCGGCTGAGAAATAAAAAAGAAAAAAGTGAGGGGACTGACTATACTGTATTATTCAAAAAACTCAAATGGCAGCATGTTCTAGATATGCATGGTATGTATTGTAAGGTTTTCCGTTCTTTAATTTTGTATTCCGATCATGGTACTCAGAGCGCATTGCGGCCCTGCTCGTTATCTCTCCCCTTTGCTCCATCATTTAGTTCTATTGATTTCCTTTATTCTTTTAATTGTCTCTTCTTATTCTTTTAAACCCAATCCAGTCCCAGTCGGTTAACAGAACTTCTTTCCTCAAACAATTATAGACTAATTGTTTTACGTGGTATGTGATTTTGAGAAGTTTTAAAGATTTCGGAAATATTTTTAAATAAAGCTATCCCTACAGTGCATTAACAGTAATTAAGGAATGAAATGATTATTGAATTAATTTTCTTCTTCCGATGCTTCTAAGAATATTCCACAACATAAAGTCTTTAAAGAAAGTTATTGAGTTTTTTTCTCTCTCTCTTTGCCATAGAGAAAATATGTGTTCGACCCTGAAAGTCGATTTCGAGTTTTTAACGTTGACACATGTTTTCAGGCCTCCGAAATTCAAAATACTATTTCCGGTAGCACACTTTTAAGTGGAAACCCAAATATATTTTTCAATATTTTAAGTTATTTAAACGGGCTATGAATTTCGTAAACAACTTCTAAATCCTGACGTAGCCTACATTCTATATCAAAATTTAATACTCAATAGACAATGTTATGTTCTTTCACATTTCCTGTGCAAAAAATAATGAAAAGAGAGTTTATAATGTGTCTCAGTCGTAAGACTAATGGCCCATAACTTGTGGCCATTATCGAAAGCAACGAAAATATCTCCATTTCCCAAGGTCATTCATAGATTTCTGTATTAAAATTGTGTTGCTAACCTGAAGTTAGAGGATATATTTAATCTCTCATTGTTCCATATGTATGAACATAAGCCGAATGCATTAATAACGCTTAATATTAAAGCAGGCTTTGGGATTTCAAAGCCACATGTGCCTCATTTCGTTATCAGTCCATTATTTCGTATTAAACATATTTTTAATTTGCAGCATGGCTAAAGCTTAGTTTGAGAATGTAGAACAAAAGCAATCCCAACGAAGCCGCAGCGGAAAAAAAAAAGAAATGAATAGCGAACCACGTAATGATGAAAATGAAACGGTGCAGCCTAGATCCTTAACTAGGGCCTGCCTCCTTTGTGAAACGGGATTCAGTTGAAGTATGCACACAATTCCAACCACCCACCCCTCTCAACTCTCTGTTCTTTCCACTCAGTATTCGGAAATCCGTTTCCACTCGTTAACACAGGCGTGAAACAAATCTACAGAGTGTTCATAAAATACCTTCGCAGTCTCTAGTAAAGTCTATGAATAATTTAGTGAGTATCAAGTTCAGGTATAAGGAAAGAAATGTGGAGTTCAATTTCAATAATAGGTGGCAAGACGAAAGAGAAATTTAAAAATGATATAACGAGGAGTGAGTTAAACATACTGGTGATAATAGGAGAGATGACTAATAGAACGAAAAAAAAAAAACAGGGAAGGTCTAAGAAAACATAGTTGGAAACGTTCTCTGGCCTAGTCTATAGCAAAAGCCCAAGAAATGTTGAAGAAGACGAAGGAGAATAGCAGATTAATGCATTTTTACTTGGAGTGTCCTATTGAGTGTGTAAATGTGAAGCTAACATTTCGAGGGAGAAAAGAAACCTAAAGTTATAGAAACAAAGCAGAATATAAAGGTGATAATTAGTAATAGTACGCTATGCAACAAGCATATGGACTCTATAATATAAATAATAAATATAAATATAATGGAATGTAATAAATAATAATAATAAATATAATGGAATAAATAATAATAAATAAATAAAATATTGTTTTAATAAATATAATGGAATTTATTAAGACTCTAGAATAATCTCGCAGATCAGCTGAATTTTCTCTCATTAAAGTGTATTATTATTTTCATCAAAATGTTGACATAAGCTCTATTTTGTGAAAACCGACAGTATTTCTTTATTTGTACACAATTTTAAAATTGTTTATAATCTTTACAAATTAGAAAATCAATTTAGTCTTTATTGGTGCCCTTTTCTGCCCATAAAATGACTTGTATAAATGAATTTGGCCCCTAATTCCTCTGAAGGTAGATATCTGACCTAGCACAATTCCACTTGGGTGGAAATTCTTATGAGATAATTTCGTTTCGCTTTTAAACTCATGCGTTTTTATCATGTGAAGAAACATTCGTCAAGCAGAATTAAATTACCAGAATTTAATCAGCTCTTGGAAATTACTGTTCGAAAATATGTTTAACACATTTTCCAAGATTTTAACACTAATTCCCTTTTAAACTAAACATTTAAACGACAGGCACGTTTAATACTTTTGTAGAATATAATATAATATGTGCCGACGTGCGCAAAATATTTCATAAATTTTGTTCAGTACTTAGAATAAAAATACGTAGTAAAGTTGCGGGAAAATTGCGTTAAACGTAGGTCTATTATACTAAATTACCTTGAGTGACAGCTGCTTAGAGTAAAGGTGCAAAATCGTGCGTATAAAACAATAATTCTATCAAATAAATCATATGTTGTAATAAATTTTGCATCAGAATGTACATAAAAAGTTTCTGCATATTATAACAATTATTTTGAATAACTTACTCTTAAGGTACCTAACTTCTTAAACTGTACAACTGATCGCACTGTGTTATAAAATCATCCATTTGAAAAAGCACATTAGGTCGTATCGGTCGTAAGAGTACTTAATATTACCTGTGTATTATTAGTTGAATCAGATCTTGGGGAATAGTTTTTTATGATACAAGGGGGTAAAAGAGTAGGTAGGTAGAGGGGGTAGTATTTTGCGAGTAGGTATGTTTGCTGCCCGTAAGGGGGAGTGAAGCAATGATAGCAGCAAATTAAAATCATTTTACCACGTGTATCATGCCCTATATTTGTGAAATAATTTTTAATACGTACGCTGCAGCCATTTTGGGAGTTTTACAGCTGTTCGCGAACTCTCCTACAACCTAGTATGAACTTGCACAGACAAAGGCTATTGATTTCTTGTACATAGCTGGCAATGTAAGAGATGGAACGCACAACGCTTTTCAGCCAACAAGTAGAACGCACAACGCTTTTCAGCCAACAAGTAGAACGCACAACGCTTTTCAGCCAACAAGTATGACATTTCTGCGACCGTGAGAAATTTAGCGTTTGAAAAGGCGTTATGAATTTTAACATTTTCAATTTATACCTGACTGGGTCTATTTAATAATCATATACAATTATTCTTAACTAGAAGAGTATTTTCTGTGCAAAGCAATCAAAGTGGAGTGTTATATAATGCATAATGTTCTCCTTTTAATTAATATTGTCTACTGTTAAAAAGTACTTCTTTTACCTTCGACTGTCTAAATAATATCTTATTATGATTGCAGATGTAGTATTAAAATGAACAAAACTTAAAATAAGTTGAACTATTAATTTTTTTCTTAATAGTTATATTTCTTCATTAATTCGCAATTTTATTTGTAAAGCATAAAATTGGCAGGAAATTGCAATTCTTACTTTTTTATCTTGCTACCAAAATGTCCCCTTTACATTTCCTTTGATATCCCTAATCCTCTATTTCATTATCACAGTGAATACCTGGAATTTGTGAAGGGAGAGCTAGTGTATCTGCTTTGCTGCCATTCTCTGGTGGGAGTTTACGACCTGCCGTTATTGCACATAAGGAAGTTCATTAAGGAGTTTGACGAGAGTGTCACTATGAGGAAGCTAGTAATTCAACTCCGTAAATCTTGCCAAATCCGGAGACCATGGTGTAGTGCAAGAAAGCTCGTCTTACACGCAACAACCAGTCTGATCTGGTCCTATGATGTTGACAAAATAAATCCCTAATGTACGTTATATTTATTAACCTCTTCACTGGTACTGACGTAGGCTACATACGCATCACCACAAACACTACTTAAGGCCCAAAAATAAGCAAAATAGATTAATGATGAATCTTAAAATATGAAGATATGTGTTCACGCATTAAAACTGTTCAACTATGGAAACCAGGTACTTTACTAAAATTTCCCTATTTAATTCAAAACTTCACTAGTGACTTTTGTTGATGAATGCTTAAATAAAAAATAAAAAATTCACCTCGGAAAAGTTAAATTTTGGTTATGGTCTTCACCAAATCGTCGGTGACTACAAACTTTATATTTTAAAAATATAAACATGGAAATATTTTGTAGACCTACTTCTATTTTAGTTGAGAAACTAATTAGAAGACATAACTGTGTAGTAAATGCAGTATCAGACAAGTAGCCTACTATCCGTAAAATATTTTAGAGGGGACGTGATAATATAAAAATGGGCTATATCATTCTATTTTTACAAAATAGTTAAACCAAACATAATATTTAATCTTTAACCGTTGCCGATCCAAGAATCCTGTCTCACAGTTGTTGTTTTACATACCAGCAATTATCCCGAAAATTAGTATTTACAAAACACAAATGCCGTCGAGTTTAGCCAAGATCGAACCAGCGAACTTTAGAACAGAACGCCTACCCATTGCTTCAGCTAGTCTAACAGATAACTAAGGAAATGGGATGCGAAATGTATAGATAACAATAAAATCAGGTTAGCTGATTAAACAAAGCGCCAGATAGAGTTAGTAGACCAAATTTATGAAACTATTGAGTTTTAGACGTCGGTTTCTTGTGAAAGTTTGATCAGCATATATGAAGGAATAAGTGGAATACAAGAATATTAACAGAACGAATTTACAACAAATTCCACACGTCAAAAATATTTTTTTGTCAAAATATCTGAAGGCCTACAAAATACGTAGTTACTTTTCTTCAGTTCCCTGCAGCATATTCAATTCTATCGAGTAATAACAATTTACCATTTAAAAAACATGTGACCATTAATTGGTCGTTACTCGAGTAATGGTCAACCGATTTGATCCAAAATCAGTATTTTTATTCATAAAGACGTTATAAGTGTGTGTATAAGTATTATTGAATCTAGCAAAGCGTATTCCAGTTATCGCGCGTACAGACCACAGACCGGCAGATGGACGGACAGACAATTTTCCCGTCCACCATTTAATCTTAGAAAGTACCATTCTGGCACTTAATAAAACATATCGTCCACTGAAAGATTTTCTCTTAATGGATTGAACTTTTTAATGGGAATAATAATTTATAGGTAGAGCATAATACCTCCAGGCAGTTTTCAATTTAATTCCACCTTCATTATTGATGGGCTGATGCGAAGTCCCGCGAAATCATGTACTGTACAGCCGGCTGCAAAAATTATAAGCCACCTGAAAATTGTAAGTTCTAGATGCAGAATACTGTGCTTGCTCCTCTCATCATCGCCTGAATACTCAATATAACACTTAAATAAACCTTTGAAATTGGCTGTATTTTGCTTAAGAGTCTGATATTTATAATAAATCGAATGAAGAGACGACTGTGGATACACTGTGTTATCTGAGGAATTGCTTTAAAAATTAAAACTTCGTCTGTACAGAGTTCTAGATGCGTGGGTGGAGATGGCCACCAAAGTAGTAGACCATTTTCACAATCTCATCGACTGCATGCCGTGTCGAATGAGGGCAGTAATTTGCTTATGAAATTTATTTGTTTTTGTTTAACGGAAAATTATGTTTACATATTTTTTTTTTCCAGAACAATCATCTCAGCAATGACTAGACCTGGGATTTTAGGCTCTAGAAAATAGTTTTAGGCACCTAAAATAGGCTGTTAAACACGTAAATAGGCTTTTAAACGCGAAAATAGGCACTTAAAATATGCATTAAAAATGAGTAAATAGATAGAAAACAGTACAGTTGTTGGCATATGCTGATGACATCGACATCATAGCCAGGAATCAGCAATATATGCTCGAAGCCTTCAGAGCACTAGAAAAATCAGCAAAAATAATGGGACTAGTTATAAACCAAGGAAAGACAAAATATATGTTTTCTGGAAGAGATAATGGAAATTCACCTAAACAACTTGTAATAGATAATTATACCTTTGAAGCTGTAAACTCATTTGTCTATTTGGGTTCTACAATAACCTCAAGTAACCTGCTTAGAGATGAAATCAATAAAAGAATGCTACTGGCCAATAGGAGTTATTTTGGATTAAGAGAGTATTTTAGATCTTCAGTAATTAAAAGAAACACCAAAATTAAGCTGTATAAGACTCTGGTAAGACCCGTACTGACGTATGCTGCTGAGACTTGGGCATTGACAAAGACCGATGAATGGACACTTGGAGTCTTCGAAAGAAGAATACTGCGAAGAATTTATGGTGGCATTCGAGAAGGGGATCAATGGAGAAGCAGAACCAACAACGAACTGTATGATCTGTATAAAGATGCAGACATAATAAGAACGATTAAAATATCCAGATTGAGATGGGCTGGTCATGTGATGAGGCGGGAGGATGATGAAATAATAAAAAAAGTTCTACATGAAACACCTAGTGGAAAAAGAAATGCAGGAAGACCTAAAACGAGATGGATTGACTGTGTCCATAAGGACATGAGAACTCTTGGTGTTAAAAACTGGAAAACTATGGCAAAGGATCGAGATAGATGGCGGAGACTGCTTGTGGAGGCCAGGGCCCACCCAGGGCTGTAGCGCCTGTGATGATGATGATGAAATAGATAGAAAATAGACTTTAAAATATTACAATATACACTTAAACTGTAACATGGTCTTTTTTGTACTGCAAGAAACGTGGTGTACCTATTCTCAACTAAATTAACTGCAAAATTAGGCATCACAAACTATATTCACTTAAACAAATGTTCTTTCACTGGTGACTTGACACAGTAGTCCTTCCCCCTCCCACTTCAGTCAGCATTCCTTTAGTGACAATAATTGTTCGGAATAATCAAGTGTCTGTGAAAAACTCACCTCTGCTATTCTGCTTTTGATTGAGGGGTGTGCATTATAAGATTGTGAAGTTGAATATTATTTTAAATGTATAAAATAGACATTCTTGGCACTAAAATAGTAAAATAGGCTCTAAAGGTCCAAATAGGCATTTTAGGGCACTATAAAACTCTACAATATAAATGTAAGTGATTTATCATGAAACATCCACGTATTTAAAAATTTTCATGTTATTTCAAAAGGAACAAAATAGGCATTTGGCTTAAAATCCCAGGTCTTGCAATGACTTAAGGTAGTTTGCACTTGTGAACTGCGCCATAGATCTTTATAACGTACATAAAAGTGGCCAATCGTTTTTCCATCCGGCTGTACAATTTACGAAGCATCCACGATATTTTCCCCCTGTCAGACTTCCACCTTCATATTTTGTTCTTTTGGATGACTTTTCGATGCAGAGTTTTCGGTTTGGATGCGCAAAGGAATTTTCATAAAAAACACGAGACTGAAAAGAATAGAAGTAAGAGGATAATGAGAACTATTATTCCAGTTCTGAATACACTTGCAAGTTTGTAGAATATTAAAACAACATGATATTTTGATATTGTTGAGGGCTTTTCGTGTGCTCTATTAATAAAACTGCAATATTCTAAAATTTCCACTTCAAAATTTATTAAATAAATAAACCTCTTCACTGTTACACTGCCCGGTTGAGTTCTCGTTCTGCAAGGAATAGAGTGAAATAGTTTTTAACAATTTAACAATGCCATTCTTACGGAATTGAATGTGTAGAAGATTTTTAAGAATTTACATTTAAATGTATTCGTACAACAAAAAAAGTCCTAAGATGGTATTGAACAAGGGGAAAAAGGGTATTTTTCTGAGCAAAACAGTCATTACATTTGATGTAGGCCTACCTGTTCTTTTTCTTTGTATGCCTGAAAAATATTCGCCTTGCATCACCAGGAATGCATAATATGAACTTGCTTTAAAGTAAAGAAAGCTTTAGTCATTCTTATCCAGTTTTATTACGCATTTGTTTATATTGAGAATACTAAAGCTTTCATAACTATGAAATCGGGAACCGATTATTCTGTATTATATTTCATCTCTCTATGAAATATTTTCAATGAATACACCATTTAATGCCACGTGTTTGATATTGACCATTAACGATTCCTCGGATATAGAACATAGCACAATCACGACCGATCTTATAAAATGCTTCCTAGGGTCACATGCATGCAATTTTATCTGGTAAAACGTCAGCTCGTTACTGGACACGTCTCGTTACTGAAAGCATCAAACGTACAGTGATTAATACGTCACATACTGCCAGTGAACAGAATGGAAACATATTATTTTATACAACGTAACATGTTTAGAAAATGAAATAATGTAAATGTGTATTGATTAAAAAAGCAATTTCGATTCGGCGAAAGCTAGTTCGTGTGCTCTTATTGCGTTCTGATGTTAGCGTCTATGACGATGACAATCTCTGTCATTTGATACACGCTATTGGTAGCATTTTTAACTCGAATCGATTCACCGAATCGATTTATAGATTGTCCATTCATTTAGTATGCTATTATCTCACATCTGGCAGAATATAGACAACAAAATAAGGCAATAATTATTATTTACAAAATCCGTTACATTTTATTCTGGAATAGCCTTGATAAATCCTGCACGAGATTATGAGTTTCACCAGATGAATTTATCGATAAATTTATAATCTCTCGTGAGATTACCTGTGAATAACATATACGTGTGTCGGCTGTATAGAGTTGTAAACCTTGAGAATTGCTTACAATAATTTCCATTTCTTAATGGTCATAAATTATTTTCAAAATTTGTGATGTTGAATAAGTTTTACATGCAAAGGTTAGTATAACCATGAATTTACAAGCTTGTGTGATATTAAGAGAGTAGTATGGTTTCGAAAAGATTTCTTTTAAAGTTCTTTAAATAACCTATTCAAACAACGAATGTTCAAATGTACGAAAAATCAAGTGTCCATCTCTACAAACTGTGGAATATTTATGTTTTATCATACTCCTCCCTTAAATGATATTTTTTTGGGAAGCGGCTAGTCAGATGAATCGTCACCAGAATTAACCACAGACTTACAGAATTTCTGTCTACGGAGACACACGTTTAATCTAACAGAATGTTTCTTCACACGATAGAGAATCTTGACGAAAAGTTAGATTGGTGAATGAATTATTATTATTATTTTTATTATTATTATCATCATCACCAAAATAAGATTCTGGGAATTACCTTCACCTTCATTCCAAAATAGAAACTAGCGTGCATAACTTACTATACAAAATACAAGAACGCACTGTCTCAATAGATTTATATTTGAGTAGACGTCTTGACAGTTACAACATGAAATTGATGTTGAACTTGCAAACCTTACGTTCGTGGAATGACGTTTGCAATATTGTTCTGAGAGTTCAGATTTATTTCTCACAAATCTGTCATATAAATGTTGGTAGAGTAATTTTCCTTACAATTTATGTAAGCATCTTGACGTAATATAGTATTTCAATTATTATTCAACCTGGGCTTCAATTTATTGCACTGGATATTGCGTTAGGTAAGAGAAATTTTTCAACATGAATTAATTAATTCTATCTCATCCCTCTTAGCTCAATCTTTCATTGTTTTTTCTTTTATAAAGCTTGTAACAGAACTCAATGTTATAATTTTGCAATACTGACAGGCGGGAAGAGAGACTTTTGGTTAATATTTTTTAGCATACTATTAAATTAATATTTTGGCAAAGAAGTACAATGGATTTAAAATTTAAAATGTAGGTTGTTTACATTTTACGTATAACCCCAGCTGCTAGCATTTTAACATAACTTAATGGCGTAAGATGATTCAAATGTGAAGTAACAACTAAATGTTTAGGCCTATCATATTTATACTGGATAATTCAGTTCAGTTTAATTTATCTGTTTATTGCAACGACTTCAATAACACAGATTTTCAACGACATTTGAACATTACTAACGTGATTTTCTAAAAAATTGTTTTCTAATATACGCCCTTTGTACATATAACTCCTAATTTTTAATTTATAGGAAAGGGAAATGAAAAACAGTGACATATCCTGTATAATCTCTCTAACGTGCTAGCACCTACACTTTTCCCATAACGGTCTCGGCCCGTAAAATGAAACTTCACTTAGACGGAGTGAGTTTTGTTAAACAATGTTTACGATTCAAAACAACATAAACGTTATTAACACTGAACCATTCAACCATCAAGTTGTAAAGCAACATACAAATCAATAATGGGGATACTTTACCAGCCAAATCGTCATCAAACAGAATCTGTCTAGAGTCTAGACTCTAGACAATCACTACGTATGGCTGAAAGGTTAGCCACTCACCAAAATAATAAAAATGCAGGACATAACCCGAAGGCCATATTCAACACGTCTAGATTCAGACTCGTTATCAGTAATATACTGAGATTGAAAGATATCGTTATGTGAAAATAAATTGTGTTGGAATTTAAAAAGTTATCAGGCAAAGATAGTCCAGAAGTGGAAAATTACTTAAAACCTCATGTGTGACGTTCACATGAATATTCTTTATACATTTTGCGCTTCTATGTTTGAAGGTACATAAGAACGTAGTTACTTAAAAAGAAAGTTAATTTTTCATCACCAACCTATGGACAGTTAGTAAAACTAACAAAATCATTTCAGAAAATAAGAAACACTGGATGTGAGAAAGTCGTTATCGTATTTCGATAAACATCCTCGAAGATGTCCCTTTAATTTCTGATAGACTACTGTTTTTATTTCATTTTGTTCATATATGTAATCAAACGTCGCACGATAGACAGATAACCGCACAGACATACTGATGCACATTATTACAAATGGTAATTATAAAATCTGATTAAGAATTTTTGTGTTGAATACAATAATTTAATATTTTCTTTATGATGCATACGGTTAGCGAAAGTTAGAGAAACGAAATAAAGATAATTGGGTAATTTATTGTAATAAGTAAACTAGAATCTATCTGCTTGAACTGCACTGTCGCGGTTTGAAAAGCCGATCACACCAGGTAGACAATGTAGGAACTGTTAATGTAGTCTTATTATGAGTGGATATTTTATTTATTTGAATCGAAGCCTTATTATAACAATGGTTTAATTTTCGATGTTACACAAGGTATATTATAATAGGGCCCGGAAGTTTATGAAAAATCATATTTTTATTAATATTGACTGTTTCATCTTGCTTACTGTTTCATATTTTGTTAGTTATAAGAAACTACATCATATTTGCTTAATATTAAAATGTCAGTGCATAATTTATTAATTTGTCACATTTTAGTGGCATATTTCTGATAGATTTAAATATTTTGCATATCTCTATTAATTCAAAAATTTACAGCATATTTGCTAAGTTAATGTTTTGAGAACTAACTGTACAATATTTGACAATACATAGCCTACTGTTTTCGGAACTAATTCTATAATGTTAAGGCAACGTGTAATTTCATGACTTTTTTCGCATTTACTATCGTTTTTAAAAGTTTTGTAATATAATTTTAAAACTTTTACCTTTTTCTGTAATTTACGAAATAATTCAGCCACCAAGATAGTGTAAAGTATTAAAGATACTTAAATGATAGAACATACTTCATTGGATCCAAGTATGTAATACAAATTTTAGAGAATAATTGCATGCATATTTAGTCTTCTGACAGAGCATTAACTTTCGAGCCTTAATTATAATTTCCACATTTACTCAAATATGCTATAATGTTAGAAGCTAACTATATGTCAATCCTAATAGACTAGGAAATGTAAGATCTTAACTAGGATATGCTAAAAATAATTTACTTGGAAACGAGAAAATGCACTCTCGCTCAGTAGAATTAAATTGGTACAATGTCGCACTGATAGAAGAAGTAATGACGAAAGAGTAAAGTGACAAGGATTCGCACAGATGCAATTGTAAACGGGGATAGAATTTACTGCAATGGTTACAGAAACGAGAGTTCCCTTTTTCTTACTCTCTTTAATCCCTCGTGATGAGATTTCGAATCGAATGCCTCCCTCTTTTTTCTCTCCATTCTCTCTCTCCTTCTCACTCCCTACAGCTCTCTCTCTCTCTCTCTCTCTCTCTCTCTCTGTCTCTCTCAGATCCTATACATAAAATCCCGTTAATCTATTCTTTTTTGGAGCAGATTTTACCCGAGCTGTCGCATTCCTTTATAAAGAACTATTCAAAAAATCAATCGAATTACATCTAATTCTAAATAGACTTCATCTGGCTTAACTATGTACTCGACTGTGCTCTCTATTAAAAGGCATTCAGACTATTTTACCTTGATGCAATCGGAATTTTTAAAATGTATACTGTGCATTCATCAGCGGAATGCTATTTATAATTTGTTTTTCAAACTATCCTATAACTTCAACATAACCAATTTTAATTTTTATAAAAACGATTTATGTAATAAAAGTTCATATTATACAATTGTAACGAAAATGAATTAAGAGTGCTTTATTCCGAACAAAATGAATTATTTCTTTATTTTAGGCATCATAAAAGAAACCCCATATTGAGCAGGATGCCTACTGAAATAACGAGTATATCAATATTAATTTTGTAATGGATATAAGATGCTACAATATCATTGCATGGCCCACAATATATTAAACTTAAGTAAGAAATTGCCAATCGTTCATTGATATTGTTAGCTCGAATTGATTGATTCATTTCTTCATAACGATGTCAGTGTAAATAATAATGTAAATAATAGTATATTGCGATACAAGTGCCGTAAGGCACGTTTACGGGTCGAAGAAACAGATTGAAAACCCGAGGCGCAGCCAATTAATTATATTAATTGTGATATTACCTGAAAATATTATGTAAATACATTCTTGAAAATAGATGTTTACTTCAGAAAGTGATTCGCATGTGTTTGTTGTTATGGGAACCGAATATTTGTCCTGGGGGCCGTGCCCATAAAGGCTTGTATTATGAAGTGTATCGTAATGAATTATGACGTAGCGCTTGGACCGTAAGTAATTTAACCTCATCGCAACCGTCCTTAGCAACAAGACTGTGTGGGAATGTCAACTTACGACCCATGTAAACAACGTTCGTAAGTACCACTTACTAGCTAAGGAGTGCAAAAAAGATTTAAAACATAACTAGCCGTTGAATACCGATGTAATATTGTGCATTCTTTCATATGTACGACTGCCGATATCTACTTTATATTTTAATGTGAGTATTTTTGTTATTCGCTCCTGTGCAGAAATATACCTAATGTAATTCCTGACAGATTTCAGATTGAATTTTTATTCATGCATAACCTACATGGCTGCTATAAACTTGAGACAAACATGTCAGCGAATCGTAGGCCTATTACACCATTAATATTTTTGCCAGCGCATTTTGTTTTTGGAGTTTAACTCGGAGATTACAAAAAAAAACTTATTTTCTGCATGTGCCTATCATAATTGCAATTATCACTGATTTAAAAACATTCTGGCACTTTGTTATATGAGTTTACCTGATTTGATATAATTCAGTAAGCTTTGATTCTCATTGTTTACATTTATTATTTTTGGACTGAGAAGTCCTCAAAACTTCCTAACTTATCCAAGCGTAACGCACAGATAGCGTAAGTACTTAGGACGCGTATTTAATAATCACCATTGATGTTTAGCAATGCCACGGATATGAGGTAACGCGGTCGCTTATCTTATATGCTTGCTAGGAACTGAAGGATGCGATTTGAACTAATGAAACGTCGTTGGAAAAATAAGTTGTGAATATGCAGTGATTAATATGTCACATAGTGCCAGTGAACAGAATAAAAACACAATATTTTATACAACATAACTTGTTTGGAAATTGAAATAATATAAATGTTTATTGAGTAAAAACACAATTTGGATTCAATGCAGTCTGCTCATGTGCTTTTTATTTTGTTCCAATATTAGCTTATCTGGATTAAGTGAACTATTTTTCATAATCACTAATGGCAGCATTGGTTAGAATCTGGTATTCGATTAGTCGATTTTTGATTCATAGTAGGCCTATGCCGTGACCTCACAGCTGATTGATTTGATTTTAAATATCAAAGTAAGAAAGGTTATTGTTATTTATATAATCCGTTACATGTTTTCCTTGGATTAGTCTTAACAAATCCCATTTTAGATTACGAGTCTCGTAGGATAGATTTTCTTCTTTTTCGCAGTCGCGAATCTATCGATAAATTCGTAACCTTTCTTGGGATTACTTATGAAATCAAATCGACTTCCGGAACTTTTAATCTGGCAAAATGCGCATTTATCTGTAAGTTTTAATTAGAAACATGTACATGATGCCTTTTAAACTACAATCTCGGAATGATGTTTTCTGGTGTAGTAATAAGATAGATCGAATAATATAACTTTAGGACGCGAAAATCTACCCGAAGATTTAAAAATCACTAGATTTTTAGCTAACGAAATTATCAATATGACAAGAATATTATAACTGACACCACTTCAGTTTATATTTTGATGTAGTAGAGAAGAAAATAACATATCAGACTGGAAAATTGCAAGTTACATATACGATGTTTTGTACCGTTCCTACTATAATCCTAAGTGAGGTCGAGAAACGGGAATAAGTGAAAGCAGATGTCGACAGTCAACACAAGGCCTATTGCTATTTATAATTAGCAGAAGAACAAAATTATTTTATTTTATTTTATTGTCAGTCAGATGAAAGTACGACAGAACAAATTTGATTCGATTCTCTCCTCTTTGCGACGCTACATTAATTTTAAGATATTGAACACGAATTTTGTTACTTTTCGCAAGCACATGTGACAATCTTTGTCATCTTTTACTGTCAGATGTTACGCGAAAAGGAAAGCCTTATATGGTTAGCAGATGTTCTAAAACATGGAATTGTGAGAGAATGGCAGTAGAATATAAAAGAGCCTTTCTTTCATTATCTGAGTTTGAAGATTATAGCTTATTGGCTCTATATAAGAAGACGGAGCATGAAAGGGCCGGGATTACATTCAATGTTTTTATCGAACTTGCTCATTGAAGTTAGTACAACCATACGTGGTCTTTTCATACTTACAAGGTGTAAACCTTTATGTGAATGTGCTAGACTTATGAAACGTTTAGAAGGCTGCCCTTAACGGCACCATTCACCTTCCTGTGTGAATTAGCTCCATTAAGGAATTTCTTACTGGAGATTTTCCGTGCAAAAATGCCATATCTATATCAACAGAAACATTCTACATACAATAACTAATGTGTAATAAATGTCTTGAGAATATCCGCCTATATAACACTATTAAGCTATAAACAACAGCTGAAGACTATAAGGAAATTCAAATACAAGTTTAAATAAGATTAAAAAACACGGCTTAGAGTTGACTGTATTTAATTTTTATTAACTCCTATTTTAAGTGTATAGTATTGGGTAATGAATTGTGAATTATAGATAGCAATTTAATATCCAAACTGGAACTATGCTCAAGTGACAATGAGCTCAATGTTCGCTTGGTCAAGTAATATTTACAAATGATGACAGATTAATTATTTGTATAATATTATAACTTAAAAATTAACTTATAAATTTAACTTAAAAATTAAAATCTACATCAATCTAATTAAAATTTGAAGATTGATAATCAGACTGGCACTTAATAATCGTAAAACATGCTAATGTGGACATGGTTACTCTTCTATAAGTGTCATTAATTTACAATATTTCGTTGCCCGTTTCTTGCCTTTTATTTTTTAATTTTCCTGTCATGGTTGCCGAGTAATACGAACTGCCGGGTTATCGACTGCAGAGTTTGCGCGACTCTATTGTAGATAATTTTCTTTCTTTCTTTGCTTTCTATTGTACATCAGGGCACGCGGCATTATGCCCTGACACATCAGGTTATGATTCGATGAATAAGAGTATCTAAAAGACCTGTATTAATCTTTGTTTATAGGCTTTGTCGATGGAAGTTGTTTCAATATTTATTCATCTATAAAATTTCAGAAGATAATACATGTATTATTTCTTTGCAGTAGGACGAATATTATATATATACAGTAAACAGTTTTAAAACTCTTGGGGCATGAAAGACTTGTCTCTAAGGATTAATAAAATAATGAAAGAAAAGAGGGTCGAAAATTTCTTCAATATGTTTCGTCAGAAAATATGCTATGAAAAAGTATAACGTAAAAGTTGCAACCTATGAAATAGAGCAGTGTTGCGATGAATGCTTTCACAATGTAACTTTTATGGTATGTGGAAACGTCAGGAAGGTTTCTGAATTTAAGAAATTAGAGTAAGGTTAATAGGCCTATATTAATCTATTAAAAATGGGACTTGTAATATAACAATTCCAACGATATGAGATCGAACAATCTTGCAACTAACTATGAGTAGTATAAAGTGAGACAAAAGTTTAGATAGTTGAATAAGAACACTTTCCTTAACGCACTTTATTTACCTCGGTAAAGTTCTGTAGTGCGTTATTGAAAGTGTTTTTATTCAACTATTTAATACACAACGCTAAAGTCGGACTCAAGAATGAAAAGTTTAGAGTTTGTTAATTTTGTTTCAATAAACTTTAGGTCATGATTATGGTAGAATTTCTCTCTATCTGTTCATCGCCTCAGCTTTCAAAAATTGACTGTACATCCCTCCTTCACGATCCTTGAACGTGACTGTACGTAGGCTTTGATAGACCGCAGAGTCACCTGCTGACGTTGGCACATATACCATTACGTTCTGTAATACGGTTTGAGTAAGGTTTCGATTTATACTCCAAATAACATTCTGATTGGAAATTCAACAGCTTATAGCATTTCCACCTTGAAAGGAATACGACCTATAGCCATGATTTCGTGTCAGATGTTGAGAATATTCTCTGCACGTGCGTGGATGTAGGCCTAATGCAATATAAATATTTTAACATTATAACTTGTGATGTATACGGTATTTCGTTTACAGAAAGAATACTTTAAAAAAATTAGTTCCCCATTTTACAGATCCTATTGACATTTTTAATGCCCATGAGAAATAACGATACAATGTATGCTTGCAACAATTCACAGCAACCATTTTTATTGTTTTTAAATTATATCAAGTAACACGGATACAATTTCGTATCTACATGATTACCTACATAATAATATTAATAACACGATCCAGATGTTTAGAGCAATAAATTTAAAAGAACATAAATATTTGCTTACTGGATATTTTCTCATAAGCTTACAAAATAAAGCAGAGTTGTACGTTGAAAAACAATATGTGATAATTAGATCGTACCATGTACAGTGTACCTAATGTTGATGCAATTATAACCTTATTGATTTAGTCCAGAACCTTTCGACAATCAATTAGCCCACAGAAATACATAAATGTATGACATTGTTATAAATAAACACAAATAAAACATAATTTAACATCAAATTAAACCTATAAATTGAAATTATTAATTCAGTCCTTATTTATCGATTAATAAAACTAAAGAACTATGCCTTTCTAGATAAGTCCACATAGTATTTTTTAAAGAACAAGCCTTATCGTATGTACAGTATAAATATAAATACTGATGTGTTTATATTAAATTTTTACTTAATCTAAATCCAAATCATGACGCCTGCGCACATTGTACTTTGTGCCCATACGTCACGCAGCGAAACTGACAATGTGCATTTGAGTCGTGGTACACGGAAGTACATGAATTGATTTTGGGAACAAATCTATTATCTATTAAAACGGTAACCACAATTCATACAGAATAATCAGACATAAGATGTAACACTACCTTTGCTTTACAAGAGTGTTATCATCTACTAAAAATGCCTTAGGCCTACACCGATATATCCAGATCAAAACTTCGATGGGCATTTTCACATAATAAATGTGCGAAGTGTGCATTTATTTTATGTCACTGAGTTATAATATGTGAGCATTAGCCAGTATTTATTAATTTGTGTAGATCTTTATGCAGACGTTACTGCGTTAGGTGAGGTAATAGTATCTTTTAAATATTGAGCCTTGAAAACACAACAGACTTCGTCACTGGTCATGTGACGAGAATGTCCTCTACAATTACTGTTTCCATTAAATACTGGTCCTGATTCGCCTAGATCCACGTTGTTACACTGAAACGCAGAAAAAGTCATAATCATGGTATTGTAAATGCATGCCGTAATAGTTAAAAACACGTTTAAAAATATTTACACGATTCTTAGATGTGGAGAATAATGTAGCAAACAGCATGAGCGGGTTGATGTTTGGTACTTGAAACTCACATGCCTGGACGGGGGGGAGAGAAAGAAATATAAAAGAAAGTAGCCTAAAAGACACTACTATTGGAACACGTGCCCTCTTAACACCTATTTTTCTAAGAAGCTGTATTAAACCAATGTAATTTTTTTATCTCCATTTAAAGACCATTCCCCGACCGCTGAATGGCTACTGGAAAGTGCTTATCTTAATAGGCCTATTTCACAATAGAGAGTCTAGATTTCAAAATAAGTTTACAAGGATATTAAGATTTGAAAAAAAAATAGCAGGGATATTTTAATGCTAAAATGAAACCTCATAGCGTTTTTAACTATTCATGCCGATTCTGATATAGACAATTCTAGCAACTACACTGGTATTTAATTTACTTTGGTCTTTTTACAGTTGGCTGAGGGGAAGATGGGGAGGCAACAGTGTTGTCACTTCTCCTAGTTCTTAGCACGTGGAAAGCATGTGTTTGGTTATACAGTAAAAATTTTTTCTCTAACTTCCAATCGTGTTAGTAGGATTAATTCTGCCTCCCTACGATTTTTGTCAGGTCGAATTGGACCTTGTGGCCAGTGTCGGCACAGTGCTGGGCCACTGTATTCTAGCAGAGGCCTTCAAACTCCAGATCCATGGCCATAACTTCAATATGAATGGAGGTCTACAACTCAACCACGTCTGGCAGGCATTATTGGACTCTCTCAATCCCTTATAAAAAGGACCGATTTCACATCTCATCCACTATAAAATTCAATTTTCCTTTTTAACTAATCAGAGATCTCCGTGAATTGCTCCACTTTCCAAGTTTTTATTGGTTTACCACTACACCTAGCATTTCATGTTTACCGTAAATAACACATCAAATTTCCAAACTAACTTCTCCCAGAAGATGTTAGGAGAGCAAGCTGCCGTAAGCTGGAAATCAATCCTCCCACTCACCCGGTTGGAATCCCGAGAAATAATTATATAATATTCTCAACATGGTAAAACTTGAAGTCACATAAAACATATTTGCTTGAATGTAGATCGATGTAACAGAAACTAGAAGTAGTGACAACACTGTTGCCCTTCCAACTTCCCAATGCTATGTTTTCTTTCGGGGAATACTTGAACGCCATCTAGTATTCGATGCATAATTTTGATTCCCGTTATGACAAAGTTCATGCAAAATGGTAATCACAGCAAAAAAATGTCGACATGCTTTGTGTTCCATCTAGGGAAGGATACAAACATGAATAATAATATCAGTTTTCGCGTGATTATTTCAACACAATTACGCCTAATGCTTTCTTCCTGGACTTGATTATTGGGCCTTTCTATTTGAAGTCTCCTTTAATATCCGAAATGTATTGGAATAATCTAAATGTAATGTCATATTAGCTTTGAATGTATGTGGGATATCAAACACAGGGCTAATGCAATCCCTCAATCGTAACAGGGAAAATGGATATAATATTTCACTAATCATTTTGAAATGAAGAGAATTTCAGCCACTGGATTTTGTGCCTCTAATGTAATTTGACAGCTAAATTGAAACAAAGCGTGTTTTAGGGCATTAAATAATAATTATTGGGAAATATAATGCTGAACATATCCAATCAAGGCAGGGGTGGAAGTTTTTGTATCGGAAACAAATGAACTGTGACAGACTGACCAGAGAATGACCACATTGCGGTGATGTCAGGTGAATGTCAGCAGAGGTCGGCAAGCCACATCAGCGGTGGTCACAGCGGGATCCTCCCACACAAATAGGCATCAGTGCCACCCCCTCATCCATTGTACACCTATCAAACGTCTTACCTCCCTTGATGACTTGTAGAAATCAATCAATGACTGTTCAAGACATACCCTAGTTTCTATAACCTTTTATATTCTTCATGTGCCATCGATACACATATTGGATTGCCTTCGTTGTTATAAAGAAATAATGCAAGTCAAATAGCAAACTGTCATATAAAACCCTAGGCAAGTTGGATTATTCTCTTATTAACAAGTCCAAAACTCTCATGTGTTCTTATTCTTTCATTGTCGCGTTATCTATAGCATCCTTCGAGTAATTTCATTCAGTATAGTTCACTTATTCGAAACTACATTAGCAATAGCAAGAATTCAGGAACTTAAAAAAATTAAGATTTCAGAAAATTTGACACGTTTTCCACTTTCAGAGAAGGTTTATAAATATTTTATAAGTATTTTCTATGTTGAAAGAAGAACAATTCTTAAAATATCACAGAATGTAGATAGATAAACTACAAGATCTATTTAATTAATTCAGGCACGCCATTGTGTCTATTTAATATCCAATATTAAATTTAAGATAGATTTCCTACTTTAACATAACATTGCAAGTGGAAATTGGAATGAAAGTGCTCTTGGCTTTGAGGCATCTGAATACTGAGAACTGACGTTTCTAATTAACGCGGCTCATATAATTGGTATGATTTTAACAAGAAATCGTATAAGTATAAATTTAGTCCTACGTACAATGTTTATACCTACACCATCATATTAAAATAGCATGTTTACTTACCAGTAATTGCTTTATTTAAAATGTCTGTATCAAATTAGCTCTTTAGTAACTCGATATACGATACGCAATGGTTAATTAAGCGGCTTCTACTAGCATCCTCATTAATACTAACTCTTACCAAGGGTATCAGAAATAATTTTATCTATCTCAGACTACATGCTTAGACCTTATAGTGACTATTTATAGTTAGAAAATATAGACTAATCTTTTTAATTGGTATTTTATTATAGATTTTAACTAGAAGACGATTCCCATATAGGCCTATGAAAAGCAATAAAATATAACTAAACACGTATCTGTTTTCGTGCAAATGAGACAAAGTACACAAAGTCTGTCAGATAGAAACTTATCAAATTGAGGTCCGTCGATTACGAACGCTTCATAATAATAAGTAAATAGTTCCCCACAAGCTATAGTGAAGAGAGACAATGAATTCTAAACAATGCTAGAGCTGTAAAAACACTCATTAATTACTCTTTTCATGTGCACTGTAGATAACACACAAAGTTCATTAATTAGCAGCCTCAGGCAGATATTTCTGTTTTGCTTTCAGATCAACAAACTCGTCTCTAAGCATGTGTGCTTTTCCTTTATCAAAATTAACCCAAGTTTCAGTTTAAAATAAATAGCTGGAACTTATTTAAATGTTTCTGTATCCCACCTGTGAAGAGTTGCCTTAAAAAAAAACATCACAGTTACATTAAAAATACATTATACTTTTGAAAGCGTGCTTCTTAATTGAGTTTTTCTGCACAGAATGTCAGTTTTTCTAATCTCAAAAATAACTTTATTTCGTGGGTCTCCTGGAGAAAGACATGTATGATTGAAAAGAGGCATTTCAAATTATTGTTCGTAATTAGAATAATTTTTTTTCTGAGCTTAACTGAATACACGTATACACGAATATAAGTAATCATGAGGTGAAATCATCAGTGAGCTCTAAGAATAAATTCGGTGAGAAAAATTGAAATACAATAGCTGGTTTCTGTAAATGACAATTGTAATACGTGCATAATAACCTTCATATTTTACATAAAGCAATGCTCTATTATCTTATAGATCTGCTTTCTTACAATTTTTGAGGCAACAGAGAAAAGGTTAAATAACAGCAAAAAGGTCAAAATATTATATTCTAGCTGTTATATTATACACAATAAGTTATGTATAACCGATATGGTGTATGCTTAAAATACAGAAACAAAATATGTCTGGAGAATGATGATTTGTAATATGTGCCATAAGGATTTCAAAACTAAAATTTGTATTAGCTCAGTTAAAAACTGCGCAAGGAAGGTCAATAAAAGTTTTGTAGAGAAAAAAATATTTATCAAATCATACCATTCTTTTTGGCTGGGGATTAAGAAATCTAAAAATAATACAAAATGTTTCCGCCAAAGAAAATTTACTAATTTTTAATACATGCTAATCACGGTTCGCCATAGATTAGTAAAATCTATAGACTGTAAATTTATTAATGTTTATGGTTCATTCATTAGTATGAGAAATTGTATTCCATGAAAGAGAGGTTCAAGGTATCAAGTACAACGCAAAGTATTCTTTATGCAGGCCGGAATGCTGGATGCAGCTTATTGTAATATGCACTCGATAGCGTTACAAGTTACAAAAGTACCAGCTTTAAAAAGTAGTAATTTTAATCTTGGAGGCGATCAGTACATCGACTGCTTAAGCGCAGGCGCACGCAGTCACATCATGAAATATCATAAGTTTTGCAACATACTTTGTTGCCTGATGAATCATCGTAAGTCAATATTAGGGCTAAAACCAAATACAAGGTGCCAAATAGGCTCCGCCCACTCGATATTCGCATTTTGTGTCTCGGCGAACAGGGTGACCAAACTATCCTTGTATATTGTCGCCGACACTCCCGACCATACCAAATATTAAAAATGCGAGTGTGCCCCTTGTACCAAATATTAAAACTGCGAGAGTAGCCCTAAGACCTAATATTAAAAATTCGAGAGTGCCCCTTGTACCAAATATTAAAAATTCGAGAGTACCCACAGGTTTGCCTTGTACCCAACGGTTGGTCAGCCTGCTTATCCTTGAAGAATTCGCTAGATCATGGTATAAAAGAAAGTGCTTCGCTGGGGGTGGGTGTGGGCGGGATATATCTCATGCGACGCTGCACCTTATATTTGGTTTTTCCCAATATTAGTAAATAAAAAGAAAGAAAAGGTAGGTAAAATTGAAATTGTAAACTACAACAAGGAAATATGATTATACTCCAGGTCTGCAATAACAGGGAAGTCAAAAGTTACAGGCTATAAGGTCGCACATGTGCTGTAAATAGAGCGGTATGTAGCCATAAGACACAGGCAGGTTATGCCTTAAATAGTGCACGAATATGAGATATTAAGTGAGTATTCATTAACATTTCAAATAATATAAACATTGGTATTATCGTTGTATTTTATAACTGGTAGGATCATACATTACCTTGTTTTAAACACAAATATCAGTTCTCATCTGCAATTATTAATAGTTTTAATTACAACTGGCTACAGTAATTACGTTTAATTAAAATTAATTATTTCAAACATACCTTTAAACACATGCATAATCAAAAGGCTAATTTAATAAAATGAATGAATGCATAATTACTTTCGAACAAAAACTGTAATTAAGTTTTCTTGTATGATAATTATACGGGGGGGAAGTAGTGTTAGATTTAGGTGGAAGAATAATAAAATTATCTACTTGCTGAAGCCCAGAAAACCACATAGCCCCTGGGTTCCCCGCCGGAAATAGGTCGATCGTAGGGTACATCGGCCGCGTAATTCAAGGTCGCTCAAGAAAGCTGTAAAACTCTGAGCTATAAAATCCGAAAGACATTCACTACGTTCACAGTAGCTCTTCAAAGATGTCTCACATGCAATATTTCGTATGCTTAATTCCTATACCTTCAAAACATGACGAAATCGCAGAGGTATATTGCATGATTGGACACCGACTTATAAGACCCACATTTTAAGATGTCAATATTAATTTTAACAAATTCATAACGGTGAATATACAAGGAAAAGGAGAAGAAAGCTGGGGTATGCATCAGTGCTAGTGTTTTAATAAAACTTTTTAAGCTTCTTGTAGGGGTGAGCTGTTCACATACGATCTGCTGCTTAACACTATGTAAAATATATTTGTTTCATAATATTCTGTTGGTGTGTTTAAGGGTATTGTTGAGTATTTGCTATTTTTGTGGGGAGTGTATGGAGTTTTGCTTGTGTGTTTACTAGTTTCAACTGTTCGTCTGTGTGTTATTAAGTGCCAGTATGGTACTTTATGAGATTGTGTGGGGGACGAAAAATGTCTGTCCGTCTGTCCGTCCGTCCGTCCGTCCGTCCGTCCGTCCGTGTGTCTGTACGCGCTCTAACTCAAATACGCTTTTTCAGATTTTCATGAAACTTGGAAAACACATTTATAATGTCAATGGGAAGAACCCTATTGATATTGAACCAAATCGGTTCACCGGTACCGGAGTAAAACCCAATTTAGTGTATATTTTAAAGGCGCCATAACTCACATACGCTTTATCGGATTTTCATGAAACTTGGAATACCTATTTATAATGTCCATGGGAAGATGTCTGTTGATATTGGACCAAATCGGTTGGCCGGTACCGGAATAATACCCAATTCGGTGCCTTTTTATGGTATTATATAGCAAAAGGTGCGATAACTCAAATACGCTTTATCGGATTTTCATGAAAATTGGTATATACATTTATAATGTACGTGGCAAGAAGCCTACTTATTTTGGGCCAAATCGGTTTACCGGTACCAGAGTAACAACTAATTAAAGGTCACATTTTTTAAAATCATATCCATACAACAATGTCGCATTTTTAATCATTTGGGGGCTTTGTCTGCAGTACAGTCAGATGTTTGTTTACTTGGCTGATGTAGTTGAAAATAAGTACTATCAAATACTATTACTGTGAAATAATTAGCGGAGTTATATGCCACTGAATTTTGTGAAATGTTGACGTATTTTAAGAATTTCAAGTTGTAGGCCTAATATATTTAGATTTGACAAATAACAACACTCCTTCACATAAGCTTATCAAACTACATCGTCAAATTGACTGAGTTAACCGAATGGTAACGTCTTGGATTCAGCGAAAGCATACTGTCACTTTGTTATATCAGTTTACCTGATTTTATTAGTTTTAATTTTAGGTTATATTTTTGCTTGTGCACAGTTAAAGCATGGACAGCCTAAGGGCTCATGCAATGAATAATGTAAAAAGATAGTTATTCTTGTTAACAATAAACGCACTTCAGTCATTCATTCAATAACACTTTTTAAAGCTTTTAATTGATTTATTTCAAAGGCAAAACTGGAAGTCAAAGCAGTTTTAATTTTTAATTATTAATGCACCTACAGCTTCATAGTACGATGCCCAAAAGATGACATAAACGTTTCGAAAGGCCTAGGCATAAATTAAAGTTTGTTGAGGTGATTGTGCCAATTATCCATTATTTTATTTTCTTGATCTAGCTCAAAGCTTAAAAACAAGTAATTTGACACTTCGCGATATATTGTAACATTCATTGTTTTTGGACGAAATATCCATCATGGTTTTGTGACAGTTTGAAGAAAATGACGCGGTTCTATCATCCTGTTCTATCATCCGAACACCGGCTTTTTAGTGAAAGCTCATCGTGTGAGAGAAAAGTTCCCCAATCCACTGGGCCTAACACAAGTTAATAATAAATAGTTTATAGTGGAAATAGGATGTAGATTGCTACATGTCTTTGGTAGTGGTAGAGAGATGTCAATCCCTTAGAATTAACCACACAGTTCTCCAAGTATAATTTACAAGACGTAAAGATTTCCTTTCCATGGCGAGGATCTTAATGCTATCCAGGCTTTGCTGGGGAAACAGCATTAAAGAATTCATTCTCGCGCGGCGGGCACAAGCAAATTGGAACTCCAGTAAATGGGATTTTCCATTTCTGTGTGAAGAGAAGTTTAACACTTCTAAAGATCTACTTA
This sequence comes from Ectobius pallidus, assembly GCA_964059195.1. Lineage (NCBI taxonomy): Eukaryota > Metazoa > Arthropoda > Insecta > Blattodea > Ectobiidae > Ectobius > Ectobius pallidus. The sequence goes on from CAXKWD010000009.1 coordinate 92,593,358, forward strand.
GTAGTTTGCTATCAAACTGTGGTGACGAATGGCTTCCTCAAAACCAGATCCAATAGACTTAAATAAGGTATTACCAAATTAAATCCTACATTAAAGCCCAAAAATACGTTTGTGCTGGTAATAAGTCTTTAAATTTAGTAATTATATTATAGGATTTATCACTAATGAGAAATTGAATACGATATAAAGCAATCGTGGAAATTCCTTAAATGAGAATTTTAGATGCTGTATAATTCATAGGCGTACCGAGGGGGGGTTTTTGGGGGTTTGAACCCCCCCCCATTGATTAAAAAAAGGAAAATTCTATAATTTTTTTAAGTCTGCCCATAAATTACTTAATACAAGTATAAAGCGTGGGAAGCTTAAAACTCGTTATTTTGAGTCTTAATTTTTAAAACTTTTCCGGGGGAGGACCCCCGGAAGCTTAAAATTCGTTATTTTGCGTCTTAATTTTTAAAATTTTCCGGGGGAACCCCGGAAGCTTAAAACTCGTTATTTTGCATCTTAATTTTTAAAATTTTCCGGGGGAGGACCCCGTATTCCATACCCCCCAGACCCCGCGGATGTTATAACCCCCCCATATGGTCGGCCTGGTTACGCCTATGGTATGATTTAACTATTGGTATGTCATAAAAATGATGATCAGTTATAGGCTGCAAATACAGTCAACCCTCGATATAGTTCCGCCATCCGTTCTCTAACATTTAGTGGCACAAGCGAGGGTGGCACTAAAACGAAATTTAATCTTAAAAATAAGAACGGAATAATACAGTGCTGTATTAATTTATAGTACTGTATTATGAAAGAAAATTACATAAAAGGCAAATAGAGAACTTTGGCACAAAATAAAATACTGTACAGTAACTCAATTTATTTCAGTATAATATACATATTATGTCCAGTGCTACAGTACAGGGGTTGAAAGTTATGTGGGTCCATGTAAGTGATTAACTGTAACTGAGTAACTGTAGTGTAGTGTTTAGACTTGAATGGACACTGGACTAAAAAAAGTAAAAATGTGGAAGGTCTCATTTCATGAAGGGCTATTTCTACCTGGTCCACTCTCACGCGGGCTGTCTGTCTGACTTCTTAACATAGCTTCCTTAATCCACCGCATTATATTTACAGTTAGTGGCAGGGGAACACTCACTTCATGGAAATACAGTACAGTATATTTCTTAAATAATTTTTCTAATATTCACGCCAGATTGAAAATAATTCTGCAAAAGACAGAAAAATCACTGCAACTATATTTTCTAAAAATCCTGTCTTATATTCACTGGCACTAAATGAATTGGCATAGTAACGAGGTTTCTTATGTATTTTATATGGGAGAAGATCAGTTCTCTTACAATTATTGGCATAGTACGATGGTGGCACTGAAAAGAGAGGCATTGTATCGAGGGTTGACTGTACTAAAAATTTCGCGTTTTTCCGCGAAATTAAAACTAAAATATTTTGACCTAGAAGGGTTTGAAATAAAAATAAATAAATTAACGTTAATAACCACAATATGTGAATCGGTTACGAAAACTGGATATCCTTAGTTATTACCAGGGCTCAGATTCTAATGACATGTCATCTTTTATTGATGCTGGATAGACATTGCCAACTTGTAGATAAATCCTAGTCACGGCCTCTAGATTATAGAAATGCAATTTTATTAGGTAATTTTTGTCATTTTATGTAATTTTATATTTTTAGGGCATTTATTTCCATTTTAGGTCATTATTTTGTTCTTTTCGTGTCATTTGCTTCCTTATTTAGTCATTTTCATGTATTTACATTGAGTGTATTACATTTTTTTCGTCGCTAGCAGTGCTGTCTTTGAAGTGTTGTTTGTTTAATGCAAGAATGAAAAATTCGGCGTTAAAGTGTTGTCATGTCTCAGTCGGAAATCAGAATCAAAGAAACGCCAAACTTTGTATTATATTACTATTGTTATTAGATTGACTCGGCACCAGAGTCTGCCACCTGCTTGGATTTCAGAGTGCCAACTATTGTTTACCCTCAATATAATCCGGCAGACCACAAAAGGAAAGCCGAATTTTGACTCACCAGTGCCTCAGTGCTAGTATAAATTTCCGTGAGAAAAGAACATTCACAACATTACAGTTAGGACTATTTTCAATTTTTACAATTATGTACAAACTGGTGTATAACTTTGTGTGTACAATAATAATTTTCTATAAATAAAATATCAGTTTTTAGGTAATTTTTTATAATTATTAAGTCATTTTCTTTAAATTTTAGGGTCAATTTATAGGTCATTTTTCAAACACTTTTAGGTCATCAGAATCCGGGCCCTGGTTATTACTAATTTTCTGGGAGTGAGTTTAACAGAGACTCATCGCTGTACCAAGTGTAGACGCTAAGTGCGATCTGTTGGCACTCCAGGATTAGTGTCGGGAGCAGCAGATTGTCACTGATGTAGTCATGTTGCCAGGAAGCCGGGTGCCACGGTTGGACAATCAGTCCCAATAGGCTTCCTGTTTGTAGTGGGTGGACTGTGGGCGAGAGCATTTAAACGCCTGGATCGCCAAACCTAATTACATATAACTGTGTGGAGCCTCCGTCAATCTTAAGCCTAATTACCCCTTACACTGGCAGAACCTTGTGAAGCGTAACGCTCAAGGACATAACAAAGGAGTTGACCGACGCTGAGATGAACCTCTTTAATCTGCATGGAGCATCATGCTAGTCGTTACTATCTAAAGTGCAATGGTAGAAATGCTGAACTGCGACATGACTTCTGTATGGAGCAGGAGTACTTACAATCTATCTCACATTCTTTTGATAAGGACACGTACAGTTTTTTTATCGGCCGGTCTTCGTTGAGGAATAATAATCGTTTCAGAAATATTTATTATTTTATTTTTAGCATTTTAAATAGAAGTTTATCTCCAACAATTCTAGAGTGACAGGGAAAAAGCGAATAAGTCAAAATGCCAAACTTTCAGGAATGACAAAAAACAATTTATTTTCTCAGCATTGTTGCACTATTTAGTTCAGTCCACCAGATATTTTTACACAGTATCTTATACTATCTTATACTATGTAAATATATCTGTGTGGACTGATCTAAATATTGTAAAAATGCTGTGAAAATAAATCGTTATTTGTTTCTCCTAAAACTATGGTATTTTGACTTATTCGCTTTTTCCCCATCACTCTAGAACTGACATTGTATCAATCCCATAATTAATTGTAATCCAACATCTAAGTCGCAAAACTTTTTAGGAGCTCTAAGAAAGATTATATCTTAAGTGACATATTCTTACAATGTCTAAAAATGGATCAAAATAACTATGAACTAATATCATCTTTTTAATTTATTAATAGGAAAGATGAATATGAAATTATTAAGTAATAACGTAATTAATGACCAAATAGTTATTAATATAATTATTTTAATTGGGTTCAAGATTAAGTAATAATTCATTTCAATAGAGACCCTAAGAATGTAGGTAGTCTCCCAAAATTAGAAGAAACAAACAAACAAACAAACAAACAAAAACAAAATATATTTTAAAAAATGACTGCAATTGCCGAAAGTTCTTTTAAAATATAAAGGAATTCTAAAAATAATAAATAGACTACAAAAAACTTTAACATTGGAATATATTGTAACGCTGAAAATTAATTATACTCAGTTATAGGTTTGTTTAAATGGAGATTTACTAGGAAGTTATCAAAATCATGACTAATACCACATCCCATGGAAGCTAAAAATACGTTGTGAATTGTCACTGACAAGAAAATAAATAGGCCTAAGTGAAATGGCAGTTCTGCACGATCTCCTGTTTTTCATTTAAACCTAAGTTTTTCGAAACTAAACATAATTTTCAGAATAAAAAAAAAGAAGTACAACAACGAAGATAGAGTTATAGATACATCTCATGGACGAAGATTTGTATCAGTGAAAATATTTTAATAGTATAATAATGCCACTTTTTTAAAACATTTTTATACGTCTCTTTGTAAACTTCGATGTCAATCTGAAACATTCATTGAAGATTACGAAATACCTAAGCTTGAATAAAAATTGGCCAGAACTGATATTGAATAATTTATTCATTTCATGCAAAGATACAATAAGGTAAACATATTTTTTGGAATCTATTTATAAAGTTACCGCATAGCCTAAATTTTTAGAAAAAGTTTGACAGTGACTTTAGCCATGGTGCAGTTTAAAGTTAAGAATTGATAACTCTATCGATATAAATTAAAATTTAATTATTAAATAGAATGTCTTCCTAATTTATGGTCCTGTTTTCTCAACGCGCCTGAGTGTTACGTTTTTCACTTGGTCATCTTATCAAATACTATACTTAACAGTAAATGTAATGAATCTGGAATGACATTTATAAATGCAAAGTTGTATCTTGCGCTATTTTAATCTCCCGTTTCAGTTCTGATATAATTGAAAGCTTAATAAGAAATAAAGACGTTTTGAGGAAGTAAGCCGGTACTATGCAAAATAGGAAAATTAAATATATAATTTGATTTGCAGGTTGGCGTTATAGCTATACTGAGAGGTAACTTGTCAAGCCTTGATGTATGACCCACATATAACAGCTAATTAAATGTGACGCCCCATATTTTTATTTAGCACTGAACTCAATTCGATTAACCGAAGAGCCACTGCCACCGGCTCAACTCTTTGTAACTTAGTTATCACTGCGAAGCTAGGTAAAGCGTGCGGGCAGACTACAAGTACAGGGAGTTTGCGAACTAACTTATCACGTAAAACATTTTGTTAGTTGATACATTGGTAAGTAGTATTGCACATAGTCCATTTATTACTATTATGGAATTATTATTGTCCTTGCTGCTGTGTTATGAATTAACCTTTTCATGCTATTTACGTACATATTTATTGCCACAAAAATTTGCATAAAAACGGAAATTAAGGTAATTAGACTAATGTTCATGTTAAAATGCGAGGATATTTATGCCGGTGATGCAACTATTACTTGCGGAAACCAGCTTTTTAATAGAATTTTCTACATTGAGTTTAAAGAAATTAGTCAATGATGATTTCAGTTCAAGATTGGTTATATTAATATTATAAATTCAGCTCAGGAAGGAATAATGCAGGATACGTTTCCACAGGTAAAGCATTTTTATAATCTCACTGATGAAAAGAACGTTCAATAATATTGTTTTGATTTGTTTAAGAAATAATTTTAACATATATACTATTGTTATTATTAATATTATTATTAATGAGTTCTTACAATGTTTATGATAGGTTATCATTTGACATTCAAAAGCACTGTAATACAAACATCTGTCTATAGCGACAAAACCCCTTCTGTCCTATCTATGCATTGTCCTTGTCTTAACTGTCTGCCCTTCCATCAATTAATTGTTCCTGGTACTCATATGTGATAGGCCTGAATCGACTCAAAGGTCACAGTGGTACTGTTAGGCCATTTTAAAAATCCTAATGACCTTATCGGTGATCAAACCCGCGACCTTCCAACTATTAACCAGTGCCTCAACCAACTGAGCAACAGCGTACTCCACTTAATGTATGCATAGAGAATGAGAGTTAACATATAAAGCGTGAAGACAACTGAAGTAAACTATATCTGTACCGACGGGAATAGTTCGTTACTCGTAGAAAAAATATGGGCTACCATCTGAGAGAGACAAAGCTAATCGCATGCGCACAACCAAATTGGACAGCTTATGAAGTAAAATTATAATTGCTGTCAAATGCGCAAAGATAAGCCTGTAAATTGTACTTTTAGTTTTTTCAAATTACTATTTCACTCATACGCTGCGTGTTTGATATCGATTTCTCAATTCCTCGGATATAGACCAACCACGGCCGTTTATCTTACAATATTCTTGTAGGAATAGCAAGGAAGCTGTTTTACCCGATAAAACGTCAGCTCGTTACTGAACCGTAACAGTATCGCTATGCAGTGATTACTAGATTACCGGTATGTCATCCATTCTCGGCACTAAATTGAAAACAAAAATGCCAAGCTCAAGGTTTGGTAATGCGTCTGTTGACGAAATTTATATTATCATAAAGGAAGCTAAACCATATAATACTGAAAGAAATATATAATGCATATGGATTCAGTTAGAAAAGTTCTGTGGAGATCGTAAGTACAATTGTATCTAGGGAATCTCAAACGCAGCAGATTGGGCTTCAATATGAGAAAAACCAACGGAGAAGAAAATTGTGTTTCTAACCAATGCACATTCAAGTAGCGTGGCAATTTACAAATATAAATTACGTTCTTGAATTTTTTTATTTTTTGAAGTGAAACTTCTTTAGCCGCGGTAGGGGTAAATCGAGAGCTTTGTGTAATGCTAAAAAATCGAAACGAAATTAATGTAACGCTGAAAATCGTCACGAAATTAGTGAGGTGTGACGGAACGGACTGCACAGAAAACAATCAACTCAATGATTAGGCTTATCCAAAGTTTAAAAAATCCAAAAATTAAAAATTAAAGAATCGAAAATCCAAAAATAAAAAATCCAAAATTAAGTCCAAAAACCCAATATTAAAAAGTCCAACAATCCAAAATTAAAAAATCCAATAATCTAAAATTGAAAAATACCAAAATTTAAAACAAGTTTCACTTCTGTCGCGTGGCGTTCCACGCACACTTTTTTTGTTCCGATTTTAGCTTCTCTTAATTTTGAGATTAACTCTTTTGCCATTACTTTCTATTGCTTAGTATTCCATAATGCAGACTATTCATTAATTTACTATACCTCATCTGACAGCTGACACTATTAACGATTTTATTTAAAAAAACGAAAAATACGTAACTATTTATATCAGAATAAAATATTATTTATATAATCCGTTACGTTTTATTCATGGAATAGTCTTAATAATTCCAACTCGAGGTTACGAGTTTCATCAGATAAATTCGCTCCTGCAGCGCAGTCACGAATCTATCCATACACTCGTAAATCTCTGGTGGGATTACCTATGATAAGTCGTAACACAGTAACTGTACATGAAGGTGTAGTTACGGTAGTTTGATCATGTTGACTCTATTATTGGGAAATTCCATAATTTTATCGTGGGATAAATTATTTTTCATACACACCACGTTGTACATCTCTGCACTAAATTAAATACTAATCAATACACCGGCAGATTATAACGTCCATAATTAAAACAGAATGACCTTCAGTAGCTTCATATTAATGCAATATTCGTCAGTATTTTTAAACCATGGCTGCATCATTGAATACAGATGAAGCTGCCGATGTGGGGGATGCCTGCGGAATGAAAACACAAGTAACAATCAGCATAAATTCAGAGATGGCGAACTCATAAAATCGATGTGCTGAAGAGACTTTAGGTTGTAGTACGCAGGGGGAAGGAGATGCCAGTATTTGAGAAGCAGCAAGGAACATTCGGGTCATCTCATGAACTGTTCCACCAGCCTGTTTAATCTCAAAAGGTAGAATTGTACTTTAGGGTAGGTAGGTATATTATACAGCTGAGAGCTGCGTTTATTGGAAAATAATAATAGTAGTAGACAAAAGTACTTTTTTCTGTAAGTTTGGGGTTTCTGGCACTTACAATTACAATTTACAATTACAATTTATTGTTTCAAATTACACTTGAGGCCCGATATGATTTTATAACCTGCAAATTAAGATCCTTAAGAAATTGACCCACTTTTCCTTCATATTGAATATTTATATTCAAAATAATAATTCAAGTTAGAGGATGACTCGGCCCCGGAAAAAGGTTCCACTCAAAGGACTAGATCAAAAGAAAACACCAACGATCCAGATATCGAAATCAAGACCTTCCAGTTTATAGCATAAATGCTCAAGCAGCAGCACTACCGGGTAGATAATAATAATAACGATAATAATAGTAATACCAATAATAATAATAAGGGGTGCACTCAGCCTCATGATTCAAACTGAGGAGCTACTTGATAGAGAAGTAGCGGCTCCGGTCAAGAAAACCACCATTAACGGCCGTGGGTGTCGGCATGCTGACCACATGCCCCCCAATCCTGCCATCTGCCTACGGGAGATGACGCAGCGGTCGGGTGGTAGGCCAAGTCCCTCCAGGGATGTAGCGCCACGGAGTTTAGTTTAGTTTAATAATAATAATAATAATAATAATAATGAGGGCCTAGAAGTTTACGAAAACTTACATTCCTTTCAATTGTGCACTATAAACGTTAAAGAATAGAAAATTGATGGTACTATTTTGCATATTGTTGCATAATTTTGTTAAATTTGTGATAAATAATCATATTTGATTGATACAAAATATACGTTTTTATTGCATTTATTTTTCTTTAGAGATTTCAAATATTATGTATAGCGTATCTCCGTTCATTTTTACTTTTAAAACACACTGGCTAATATAACCTAGCAGGTAACAGAAAGAGACGACCCTTAACAACTACAGATGACATTGTAACCTTCTGAAATTACCTTTAATATCATTATTCAATTATTTAATTAAACCTTCTTACATTTTTTCTGATATATAGGCCTATTCTTTCTATCAGATGTTGTGAGGACCAATATTTCCTTTTTGAGCTGTATGAAAAACATTTCATCAATTCAAATAAAAATCACCTTAAATGATAATTCCAGAATTGAACATCTTAGTGTAATAATTTATTGTCTGTATGATCATTGTATCCCGTGCCGTAGATGCTGATCTATAAGAATAGGAGGTATCGTGTTAGATTCCCAAACCCGATTTCGAGAACAAAAATACTACTTTCAAAACCATCTCAATGTACGAGTATTTGAGTGAGTGTGTGCATAAGTGTCTTTGAAGGGTATTGTCAGAAAACGAAACGTATCAAAACAAACATCGTATCCAATTCCTGCATCAACATCATATCAAACGAAACATATCAAAAAGAAAATGTAAATTCGACCTATGACGATGATACGATACCATGCTTATTGACAATTATTTTATCTTATTCTTTCAGTTCCATTGTCCTTATTCGAGGACACTACATATAGTTGGCTTCAAATCCATGTGTCTGAGTTTGTTTCTTTCAAACACTTTATTCCTTTTTTTAAATAATATGTTCGCAATATCAAAACCAGCGTACGATTTTAACGCTTTCTTTGATGTCACTAATTTCTCACATAATATGTAAAACCGTAAGGGTCCGCAAAGAAAGCAGTTTCCTCAACGAATAATCCGGTAGTATATTTCTTGTACAGAATTCTGTAATTCTGCATGAGAATTCAATTTAATTTTTCTTTCAATCCCATTCCATTAATGTTTTACACTTAAAAATGCAAACAATTTGAACAATTTCCCATGCGAATTATGTCATATCCTCCTCTACTCATTTTTCTTCCCTCGAGAAAAAAGAGCTTTACTTGAGGCTAGAAAATCGAACGCGCCTTCACATAACATACCCACTTGAAGTGTTAAAAACGAAAATCAGCTAATCCAACACACAGACTTAGGGTAGAGAAAGACGTGTAAAAGTGATTTTCACAATATAAATTCCGTAAGTAGTGTATGCCTATTGTTTTCAGGCTGAAATGTTCGCAATCTAGAAGTCGGTGGAATGGTGCACTGAAATACAAATTAGTGCAGCAATCTAAAGTGATTCTCAAGTAGCTTTGAACTGTATACGAGATAAATACGATAAACGTATGATAGTTGTGGATGTTCGGTGCAAGATGTCAAATTTATTAAAACACAATTGTTTTGAGTTGTTTCAAGTACATATATGCACGTTGGGTAATGATAGGGCAGATCACATTATTCTTATTCACATTTGAATATTCTTAACGTGTTCACTGCATACTAAGAACCAAGATGCATTGTTCACTATCAGCATAATGATACGAAATTGCATTGTTTCATTGCAACTGAATCTAATGAACTACTACATAACTTGCAAGAAGAATAGACGTACAAGTAAATCGATCCTTTACGAAGATTCTATTCAGTGGATTACAACGAGTTAAAGGAACCTACTAGCCGCATACAGACCACCAAAATTATAATAAACAAACATAACGAGCAATGTTTATTTCATGCGGGGCCATAAAAGGCGCCGTAAGCTCTAAGCCATAAGATTAGGCAGACGGGATATTTCCACTGTGTCGGAGGAAAGTTTGCACAGACAGATCGTCTTGGAGTCTCTCTAGAATCCCTCCGGAAATGTGACTGGAATTAATGAGTTCGCAAGTGACCCGCGGGGTCATTAAGTCACGTGATGGTGTCTCAGGTCGCCATCTTAATGATTATTAGGGCGGAGCAAAGGAAAACTATTTTCCTACTAGTTCAAGAGCAATCTTTACTTTGATATACTTTATTTCAAAGAAGTCGATGCTATAGCCCTTTCTCTTTTTATCCATTTCATCTAATTTCACTAGCTCTTCCTCTTTGTATTGCTTCCCTTTGCTTTTCTCAGAGGAAAATCTCAACCAGATGCCATTTTTTCTTGTTCATATTCAGCAATATTCGTCAAAGGCGTGATCATAGGCCAATTTAACCTAATCAATGACCAATGATTGCTCTAGTGGACGACTTATTTAGAAGATAAGTAAAAATTACAAGATAATTCGGATATAAGCTACATATGTAGAAAGGGTAAGAAAACGGCACCGGTGAGTAATTCACATTGTAACTCTGATACTAATTTTTTTGTGGGTTAAGGCCTACCAGCAGAATGCAGAGCCATGTGCTATGGGCAGATGACAGAATTGGGGAGGGAGCATGTGATCAGCATTCAGACTCCCATGGCCGTAATTGATGATTTCAAGAACGTAGTATTTACTTCTTTATCAAGTACCTGTTCAGCTGTCCTCACGAGGCCGAGTGGACGCCGTTCCAACGTCCCTACCTGCAAATTCGTAGTCCGCAACGCTAACCACTTGACCGTGCAAGTGGATATTCGCATGCGTCTCGAGTCTTTATTTTATACAGGGTGATTCACGAACTTTGCATATAGCGACGTAGCGGACGGAATGAAAGGACTTCGCGGACTACATAGTTAACCGCGACTTTAGAACAAGCAACAATAATGCAGTCATTACGAATAGGAATGGCGTTGATATCACTGGTACATTTTATAACCTGAGTCCTGATTTTTACACTTACTTTAAGAGGAATGGGAGGAACAATAGTACATCATGCAACGAGCCAATAATTACATTTATTGAGAGACTAGGATGTTTACGAAGCGAGCAAAGAGAGTAGGCCTACATTCAAGAGAGACATTTCACACAAGTTTCATGGCGTACGGTCAAGTCGAAGCTGGTTCTTAGCCGTTTTCTCGAAAGTATTGGATTTTAGAAGAGGAAATGAACTCAGTTTAGTATAATATTAAAAGTAACAGCAACAGAACTGATTTTATTTTAAATAAATGCTGTTTATTACCAGTTTTATTTGCTGCTCTCAAGATTTTAACATCTTTCCTTGTTCGATAATAATCGATACCTCACCTGTGTTATAATGAAAATCTCTATCGAAATGGATAACATTATCGTATCGTTACGTGACATGTAATAAGTGTATTATAGTATGGTCGTACAAAAAACATTTTTATGAAGTTTCCAATGATCCCACACATAAGAACCAATTTTCACTTATATTTTCAATTATTTTTGTATTTTTCATTAATTTTCTTTTTATACTTCCATAACTCATTCATTTGTTCTGAACTCCTTTCATTCCTCATGTTTCTTTAGAATCCACCAACTCCTACAAAACAGTGGATATATTTCTAGCTAAAGCGAGTTTGGTGGAATAAATAAAAACTAATGGTGTAAAATGCTTTGTTCTTAACAAGCGCTTACGGTTGTTAAACATTTATAATAGTCTCTCCCAATTGGTGTAACTGCAACATATTTCTTTACTCGACCAGGGGGAAATTAATTAAAACTTCGAGAAGATTGAACATAAGTTCTTGACTCGGAATATTATGGAGTACATTTAGGACTGTTTCTGAAGTAAACTGCTATTCCAAAGGCGAAGAAAATTTCTCTCGTATCTTTCCCTACAATATTCGCATCCGTCTGTGTATCCCTTCAACATTCCACCTTAATCCCGTATGTTTTAGTTAGATTACTTGGCTTCAATTAGGCTCTCTTTATCTTCATTACGTTGGAGCATTTTGCCTAGATATTAGGCTATGTTCTTAGCTTTCTAGATATCCAGAATACATTCTTAACGTACTTCTAAATCAACTTACTACAGAATTTCTTATAACAACTAAAATCAATTAAACTCCATGGCAAGATCTGTAGAGATTACTTAATATGCGTGTGCCTGTTTCATATTTTTCTTACATTTTTCGATGTTAATCATGAATAACACAAAACACACTAACATTCATGAATTTAGTGTGTGATCTGACACTGTTTCTTTATCACTAAATTGTCAATATTGTCATTGTAGTTAAAATTAGTATTTGTTGCGGGCGGGAGGCCGCGGGTTGAAGACCACTGGCTTAGATAAAGCCATAATATTAACACTAATCAAGAATATAATATTTTGTTCTTGGAGCACTTTCTTTTCAGTTTTAAAATTTTTTAGGTAAATATAAGTTAATTGAAGTTTAAAATATGCGAAACGTTATCGGACAATAATGTCTCTCTGAAAGTGTGACCAATATGTGTGTGTAAAATATGGAAATCCTTTGGACCCTTATCAGACTGACATTGCGCACAGGGAAAAGAGCTCACTATTTCACATGCAGTGAACCTATTTCACCACCAACCCATCCCCCAAGCCACCACCCATAAGCGCCAACTTGCTGTCAAATAACACGGTACCCAGGAACGATTTTTGTAATTATGGTCATAACGCTTGCCACAGTCGATTTCATCTCTCTATATATGGGCATCATTCAATTAGCGGTAGTTAAATTTGTGGATGTGGGAAGGGGTAGGCACTAGCTGTCGTTGCTCTTCCATGTTCAAATTAACGTTCGAATTTGAACGTTACTTTATTTTCTGTTGCGTTTCAGGGTAATTTGTGTGAGTTTGATAAGGGCCTTTTGTGAACGTTTGCAGCACTGTCAATCGGTGAGTTAATTCATGTCCATTAGACAGTTATACATTTATATGCCGTGTGAGAATTCCTATGTGATTTACAGAACCTTTACATATATAATGTAATGTCCTCTGTAGTGTAAAGGATAACGAACTTGTCCGATACCCTCGTTCGAATATGGTTGGTTGATAAATGTTATTACGGATTTCAGAATACCAAAAACGCCCAATACCAGCCAACTCGACAACGCGAACAAAACTAAAGTGTAAGGTACTATTTTGGTTCATGTGGGTTTAGAAATGTTATCACTGGTCGTTATGTCTAATTACTTTGACCCCTGCTAATTCTGGGAACATGAATTTGATACTCCATAACATTTCTACTAAGATTAGGGAACTAAATATAACAATAAACTTGTGTGAAGCTTGTGCACTTCGCTCTTTTGAGAGTAGTCCAGGAAAGTATACATCACAAATGACAAAGAATGACAGACAATGGCAGAGAGGCGAAGATGGTTGTCACACGGTGGATCAAATCCCAGGTAGCACACTTCTACGACACAGGTATTCAAATGTAGGTGCCACGGTAAGACAAATGTTTCAATTCCGGGGGGAATATGTTGAAAAATAACTGAATACCCCTATATCATATTGAGACAATGTTCGGGACATCGAAACAAAACAACCCACTTGACTTTAAGATAAAGTTGGATAAATCCTAAGCCAAAATAACTATTAAAACTCAGCAGTATGTAAATTCTTCAAAGCGGATTGGAAAAATATTTCGATTTTTTATTTATTTATTTTATTTATTTAATAAATATTTATACAAAACAAGACCACCCGAATGAGCAAGCGTTCGTGCTCGGGCACAGTTTAGCCATTTACATTACAAAATAGAAATTACAAATACATAAAGAAAATATAATTAAATCAATACCTAAATAAGAAATAATAAAAAAGAAAGAACAGAAAAGTAAAAAGAAAAAAGGAAAAGTAGTAAGAACAAAATTGAAACGCTGAGTTATTACAAATAACATCGTTCCTTAATTGTCTACTAAGTACAGACTGAAATAACTTTTGAACTATGAAATAAGATTTTTTATAAACTTATTGAATTTTTTGTTGTTCATATGTACTATTTCTGGATGTGATCTAATTATAGAGTTATAGAGTATTGGACCAGAATAAATGCTATGTTTAGAGCCAGAAGATGTGAAGTATTTTGGTTCTATTAAAGGCAAATTGATATCCCATTTAAAAGTAAAGACTCCATTTTCGAGTAGATACAGGGATAATGACAGAAATAGTACATATCACAGTGGGCATGATTACTATGGATAGGAAAATTAGATTCTTCCAGAATTCCGAATAAGAAATAGCAAAGAAAGTTTATCTGCAATGCGTACAATGAGCGGAATGAGTCCATATGAGCTACTGAACGCATTATATCAAGAGACGTATTTTAACCTATTATTATGTTATTAACATCTTGATTAACTGTTTTAATGGAATGGTAGTTTAAATGAGCTGCATGTAACCAGACGAGAGTATTATACTCTTTTTGTGCAATGTTACTTGTAAGAAAATAGCGTCATCTTCTTGCAACTTGCCTCCAGTGTGTTTACTTGTTCTTTATTTTCATTAAACCCATAATCCTTGGTTGTAAATTCCTGAATCACAGTATTGGAATTCACTTGAGACGCGAGTAAAGGGGATTTCGATATTGCTTGGAACCGCCAAGATTCAATTGCATCATAAGTTACAATGCCTAGCATCTCCTTCAATCCGCCAATACGAGATTTTCCCAGACCTGCTTCCTGAGATTTGCATCGACTTTCGAGGAAGTTTGCAAAATAAAATCAATAAACTGAAATAGCAAATTTCAATAGTACGATCGTAACAAACTTCCTGTTTGCTCACAGGATGTTTTGTAATGTTGTATTCGTAATGTTCTATAAACGTAAAAAATGGAAATGACTGTGTTAAGAAATTATTTTTGTTTTGAGACTAATATAAAATAGAATCCAATACCTATTTTATAATATTGCTAAATAGGTTAGACATGAAATAAATTTGCAAACTTCCAAGAGATATCCATAATTTTATACACGTTAAAATGAAAGTGGATGGTTAAAAAGTACATCTTCCCTAGTGAATGTATAAAAAAGTAAAGTAAGTAAAGTGATCCCTATACAGTTCATGGAGGCCCAGAGGGTTCTAGGAGGATGAGGCTCCCAGATTTTGGACATTCGGCACATGAAGGTGGTAAGGTTGTCAGCCTATACTATCACTAAAATCATCAAAGAAATCAATTACACTCATCTACTATGGAAGGTGTACCATGACTTGTCCTGATCAATGGAAGTGTACAATAGCAGTGTATTAACCTCCGACAGTTTTCATATAGATGTTAGGTAGGGTTCATATTAGCAGTGAACCTAAGAAACAAGCAATTCTGCCACAATTATATAAATTAATTGATAATTTGAGTCCATTATCATTCAACCTAGGAAACAAAATACGCCATATATACCAGGGATGATCAAATAATATGAATTAAAATGATTACTTCTATCCAAATCTGACTTTTTCATGTCATAAAATAACAATGACTTTCAGAAAGATTAACTGTGCTTTATTATTGGAGTACATTGGTTCACATTCGCTATTTCGGGGCACTAAAGGTATACAATCACTAGCTATGGTGTACTTTCTCTAGTGAATGTGTATTGTTTGACGATTTACGGCACACAAAAGAAATCTAAACCTACATTAGAGTCGCTGGACAAAATTCCTGGACTCTTTAACATCCTGGTAATACTTTAGATTCCTATCGAGGATTCTTGAGGCGCTGAACTTACCACCTGACCCTCTACCCTTCCTCGGAAAATAAGTGTAACTAAATTTGTCCTGGATAATTAAACCTCCATAAGAGGCCCTATGCTCCACTTAGGAAATAAAAGGAATAAATCATCAACCAACGAAGGAACATGTATTACTAAATGTATATTTTAATAAGCTATTAAAGTGAACATAATTAATCAATTATAAATACCTTGAATTGTAATATGCAGTTGACGTTTAATTACCTGAGATGATGCATTCTTCGACGAATCAAAATTCTTCAGTGCCGACACGAATGCATTTCGTTTCAGAATTCAAACGCTTTGCCATGCACAAAACTGGTAAAGCGTAGGAATTCTAAAACAAACTACACTCAAATTCCATTCTTCTGTCGTACCCTGGATGTGAAGGTTTTTCTTCTTCTAAGGGTTCCTATTTACAAACAATACTGTTTGTGCATATTATTTTATTGAAGTCTATGCAAATTAAGGGAAACAATTGTGAAATCCCAACAATTGAACATAAATTATACTTGCATAATTTTTTATGATCAATAATATTCTGCAATGTTAAACTTGAATATCTTTACTATTTCTTTGGTTATTAATTTTTATAAGTTATTAACAATAAGTGAACAGTTCCATTTTTTTCCGAATAAATCTAAAGGGTAGTTATATGCCACTCACTTTGAATACGTGCTATATGCAATATGACCTCTTGTTCTATATCAAAATGTAAAGTGAGAAAAATGTTTTGGCCATGTTTAAAGTAAAGAAAGTTATGAGAGTAGCCTACAATAATCAGATTTTATTTCGGTTACGTATCCTTCGGGGAAGCGATGTGATGTGGTAATGACATTCGCTTTATTTTTACAACTAATTTACATGAAGGGAATGTCATACATAATAATTATATTGTACTAAGAGGCTAACTCTTACGTGGGCAGAAGAAGTTATGTGAATTTCACATCAGATTTTTTACCTATGGTTGCTACCGTATCTCCGACTCTGACAGTCAGATCCCGGAAATAACAAAGCAATTTTCGAAAGCACAATTTACGTCAATAAAACAATAATTATGGAAATAATACATAAAGTGTAATATTGAAAATAATACCAATATAGAAATACATTATATATAAAATATACATTATATTAATACAACATATAAAATAATATTAAATAATCTTGCCTGTCATATTAATTTTGATAGTAAGTTGTAACAACTAAATGAAGAAAATATAGTATGGTATTTAGATGCTCATATGTCCTTAGACTTAAAAATACCGCCACGCTTTAGAGAAAGACCCAGAATTTCGTTCATAGACAGTGAAGAGCCCTAACTATTAGGACTGTAAGCAATGTTTCAAAAATAAAACTAATTACGTGTATGATGAGAGTCTAAATTTACTAGACGTATGATTTTTTAGGTACGTTGTATGGTCCCATAACCACTCTGGCTGAGATATAGTTACAGGGAAACATCAAAGAAAAACATAGATATAACTTATACTAGAGTATATCCCAGGTAAGTTTGATCCTGTTCAAAACAAAGGGGAGGAGAACTGACAAGGAGTACACGGAAAATTAGCATCATGTGACAAAATGTGATTGGTTAATGTCATTAGCATGCGCCATTACCAGGGCGTGGCTTGCTAGTGGAGAAGTAGTGTTCGTAAGTTCATGCAACAATAATATCAACAGTTACACGTGAAATAACAAACTCTCTTGCATCGTTATCATTATAGTATATCAATTAGCAAACAAAACATAAAGGCATTGTTCACGACGACACTGAGGGTGAGTTGTACTGAGAATAAACAAACTACCATTATCACGGTGATGACATGCGTTCTCACGTGCGGACTATGGGAGTCACGCCTCTTTGTTTTAAACAGGATCATTCTTACTTGGTATATAATATAAATACTTTATGGTACTTTGCGCAGATGACTGTCATAGCTTGTGAACAGAGAAATAGATGACGAACCACCTCTTTTCCTATCGGCAGATGACGTAGCAGCAGCATTGTAGAGGCAGGCGATGACTGTCAACTTATAACGTGAAAGTATTGCTGACGCCTCCCCATCAATCATCTCACTGCTTTGAATATACATTACTCACACAAATTCAGATACAGACACACACACATATACACGCGCGCACACATTCACATCAGCTTGTTCTTCGTATATTTCAAAATTTTTCACATCGAATAAGCAGAAGCACGCATTCAGAAACTCTTCAATCTGTGTTGACACACAGAAACGCATGCATACGCACATATTCTGTGGATCAGGTTTCATACTCAACAAGCACGCTTTTCGAATATATTATAGGGTACAATGTATTAAATCCGCTGAAGCATTGAAAACAATAAAAGTTGTCATATAGACTGCTTTATAGGCCTATGTATGGCCTATTTAGCCTCAAACTACACTAACTCAGTATTCAGGTTACGGTATAAAAATTTCATGCTGTATAATTGAATTTGTTCGACCAAGTTAGATTACGTTTATCATATATAACGTAACAGTGTCTTAACTACAACCGTTCAATAAAAGTCGTCATATAGACTGCTGTATACGCCTATGCATGGCCGACTTAACTACAAACTACATTAACAGTATTCAAGTTGTGGTATAAAAATAGCATGCTGTATAATTTAGTTTTATTCGACCAAAAATTTTGTAAGATAATATCGCTTATTATATGTGACGTAATTACATCCGTTAAAGTATATATTTTTATTAAAACACCGGTGTCATATCGATTAATATCGAAAACGGAAAGATCTTGAAGCCTTTAGAGCAGGAAATGAAACTGCGTAATAAACAACCTGTATTTAAAATAAAATCAGATCTTTTCGTGTTAAATTTTATATTATACTAAACCTAGTTCATTTCGTCTTTTAAAAACCTCGGGTTTTATGTAAAAAGAGCAGCTTCGAGTTCACTGTAGGAAATCGCCTGCCATCTATCGCAGAAGACAAGAACTGCGAGAAGTTGCTAAGTTAAACTGCTTGTTAATAGTTTCGTAGAAAGTGTTTAAAGTATGCTTAGAATCCTGTTCTAAGGTGGCTGGAAAAACTCGCAGGTAAGTACCTACTAGTTAATCTATCTCAAAGATAAATATTTCTTTTCTGTATTACCACGATATTTGAATTTGGAAGACAGCTGTAACATTAAAATGTTAGAAACTCTACAGTTTCATGCCAACACTTTATGCAATGAATACACTATAGAACACATCATTTGAAATATTAATTTTTTGCAATTCAATAATGTTGAAATATGAGTTTAAATTTTTTAAATCGTTTGAGTTACAACTTCCAATATCAAAATTGGAATGCATATGACAATAGAGCATCCATGGGCCAACCTTGTTTTCACCAGGCATCCCTGTCTAGCCATACCCTATGATATAGAAAAACTAGACGGTTCTCTTCCAGACAATTTAAAGAGAAGTCTATTCTGTCAGGGTAAATTTGCAATCTTCTAGAAAAATTTTAACCACAGATTTTCTGGATGTCGCAGTACAAGTTCTTATCATTTTGGTCTCGAAATGAGGTAAGTTTATTTTCTTTGGAATTAAATTTAGAATTTGGACTATTGGCTGCACAACGGTAGATTTAATAAAATGAAAATAACTATTTCTGACAATTACAAATTTGTAAAATTAAAATAATGTTTAAATAACAAATTTAAAGGACAATGAGTGAAATTTCGATTTTTATTCTTTAAGTTGTCAAGTTAAATTTTTAATAGACATGTGAAACAACGTACAGATGAATATGCTATCTCTATAGTTATATTGATGAAGAGTCAATATCTTTTGAGTTATTGATTTTTAAAAATAAAGTTACAGTTTTTCGACATCTTTCTTCAGTTTTATATGAGAAGCAAAAAATCTTTTAATTTTTATAAAACATCTGTCCTGTGTATAAAATAATATATAATTAATATTTTGAACGTCTGCGTACAAAAATTAAATAGTAGGTACACGTAAAGCAAAATTTTATGTTTTTAGTTCAATTTCTTGTAAATTATTTTTTATTTTTAGAAATTTTCAGGAATACAAAATTGCCACCAGTGCACAGTGTGAAGTACATTTTCGATATTTTCCCCAATACCATCCTTAAATAAATGGTGCAAAAATACGTTGCACAAACTTTCTCGCATATACGTGTTAAAGGCTAGCACAGAAAAAATTAAATTAAAGAGACAATTAAATTTTATTTATTACATTTTCATAAAACTAAGAAGTATCTAGAACGGAAACCATCAGAGTCGATCTTCATGTTTAATGCTTTTACCGTGAAATAATAATAATAATAATGAATGACAGTAAAACTGCATATTATTAGTACTACTAGTATTACTAAGGGGAAAATTAAAATATAAGTCGCACCTTGGGATAAATCGGCACCACCCAACCCACCCACCAATACAAGGTCACTCTGCTTCGCTCAGAAACAAAATACATCACACAGTAAATGCAAATGTGAATATCGAATGGACGGAGCTTAAGGGGCGACTTATATTTGAATTTCGCTATACTAAAACTAAAACTAAACTCCGTGGCACTACATTCCTTTAGGGATTTGGTCTACCAACCGACCGGTGTGTCATCTACCACAGGCAGATGGCAGGGTTGGGGCATGTGGTCAGCATGCCGACCCCCACGACCGTTAATGGTGGTTTCCATGACCGGAGCCGCTACTTCTCTATCAAGTAGCTCCTCAATTTGAATCACGAGGAAGTGTACCCCTACCAGACCCCTCAACCTCAGAAAAATCCAAGGATGTACCGGGGATCGAACCCGGACCGACGGATCTGACGCTAACCACAAGACCACGCCGGCGGTCCTACTGCTACTACTACTACTTAGGTTATATTGCACGCTTTAACTGCATTGTAGGTCATGTAATGTGTTTAGTATGTTTGCGTGAACTATTAGTCTATTGTAACAACTCATTCGCGTCATCTGTTTCTATTGTTTAGTGATGTCTTCGTATGTGGCATTCAGTTTAAACGATTATAATATCCAGTGACGTAGCGGCGATGAGTTATGGAAAATAAGCAAGTCCTATAAACCCGGCGTTTGCTTTTGCGAGGTAACCATGAAAAACCCAAGTCAATTTGGGCGGCCACGAGGTTTGATTTGAACTCAGGACCTCTTCCCTGTTAGCCCATAGGCCTACCACATCGCTGTAATTGGTTTAGTGTGTTCAATGCGACTGAGCTAAACTGATTGCATTTCACAACAATAAGTACATTAGGCCTATAGTTTTCTTGTTGCTAGTGGCAACAAAATGCCATTCATATTTTAATTGATATGTATGTTCTGAAATTCGCATTTAAGCTGTACTTATTTCGTTTTTATCTTGATATCTATTAATTGTATAAAGAAATGTTTTAAACAAAAAATGTCCATTTTAATTTTCTCTACAACTTTACTGTGGTAGGTTTTCATGTATCACTTACTGTAATGGATATAATCTAGAAAAACTGAAAATGGATACGAGTAAAGTGCCCCTTAAGTCATTTTTGCGGAAATACGGATATAGCCATTTTATTAGTCACAGATAAGACTTTACAATTCTAAATTTTTATTAAAATCGTTAGAGCCATTTTTTCAAAAAACAATTTTTTTAAAAAAGTTTTCATGAAAAGTCCCCTTAATATTTCAGTTGTAAAACTAAATTTCTGGGCGGTTCGACAAAATTTCGAAAAAGTTCTTAATTCAAAAAATGAAGTAAATACAACGAGCCGTTTACCCGCTGTGCTTGTCCACGGACAGACGGACAGACGGACAGACGGACAGACGGACAGACGGACAGACGGACAGACGGACAGACGGACAGACGTCATTCCAAAAATACTTTTTTCGGTTTCTAGGCTTCATGAAACGTGCTCTCCCGGTGTTAACTCAACTTCGATTTTTTGTCACGATCACAATACTTTCTCTATACTCCGTATAAGCGAGAAAGTAAAATGAAATATGCCTACCAATAATCTAAAGCACACGTGAATGTATAATGCTTAACATGAAAGATTAGATCTACAGTCACTGGTCGCGGAAAAATCAAAGCACAGGATGCTAAGCCACAGAATATGATACAGTTACCAGATATAAAGTTATCAAAGAAGATCATGAGGAAAAAGTGGATGTGTTAAGGCATATCGTTGTTAATTAAGAGTGTGGAAAGAAATGAATGGGTAAATGCTATAAGAAGAAGGGTGAGATGGAAAACATATGTAGAACGAATAGGGCAGAAAGTTCGGTGAAACAAGTAAGTTAATAAACCGGATAAAGAGGCCAAAGAAAAATATTACTTGTTTAGGAAGAACAGACTACCGGCCTAAGTGAAAATCCATACATAAAATATTTTGACTTTTACATGTAAATCTTTCAGCTCAGTTTTTAATACTATACTCTTCGTTTTACTTCTTACACCTTTTAAACGCATTTATGATAACTAAACTTAATTAAGAAGATCATAATATAGGCTGAGAATTAAAATACCAATTAGTCACAATGGTGATGAAAAGTTAAGACACAACAGAGCAAGCTTTGTCCATACTCTCCTTACCGTTCTATTGTTTCTCTCTTTATCAGATAATACTCAGTTCCCAGCGCAAAATATATATCCAGAAATAATTTATTTTCATTGACAAATTCTTGTTTCGGAAAAGATAGATGGTACACCGCCATAATAGACATTGATAAATGAGTTACTTACTATAATTTCAAACCCAGAGATAGAGAGCTATGCGGTGGGTGCAGTTGGCATGGATCCCTATGTTTGCTTCCAGAAGAAAATATTGCATCTGATACTTAGATTACTTAAAATACTTCCCCCAACTTTGCTTGCTGTACAAATTATTTCTAATAGGCTAACTTTAGTACCATATAGTAATTCTTTAAAATTAAAATGCTAAAGTTTAAATAATTATATACCATACAAAGTACTAGACTACCGAGTGATTTTCCAGTATAATACAATAATGCAATGAATTTCAAATTGATATCGCTAGTTTTACAATTGGCAGTAGTATCTGTAAGTGTTAATATATTCATGATATTAAAGAATGTACAGTATTTTTTAGTAGATATCGAAAATGACAAAACAAGAAAGAATTAATATTCAAATCCCCATATAGGCCTATGAAATAAAATAAATAAATCTTAAAAATCCCATGAATAGTAATGATACATAATAAAATAATTTTTGTGGTAAGATAGCGCTATATTTTAAGTATTGCTTAAGGGGAAAGGTTTTACCCAACAAATATGATCATACTACCATATTATGTGATATATATAACAAGGTAGCCTATATATATCAGCATTCAGAATGAGCATAAAGATCTAGGGTAATAAACACATATAGGCCTACAGTTGACTAATAAATTAAACAAACAACATAAGAGGACAATTGACATTCAAAGTAGTCTTGGATTATGTTAGGGCAGAATTTTCTTTTGTTACGCCAAGCGATTTAAGCATGTTGACAACTTGACACTATCAAGTAATTATTCCTGCACCCCGGTCTCCGAAATCAGTATGAATTTTAAGCCATGTTGTTATCTATCACTTAAGTGAGGAATTTTTCTATGCTGCTATTTATCATTGTAATTTTTATTATAATTTTTCGTAAACATTAGTCAAGGTTAATATTTTATTGTTCGAGATTAAATGTCACCTGATAATATTATAATAAATTAATAAAAAAATTATTGAATATACATTAAGGTGGCCTATTCCTAAATTTAGTCAGGAAGATATAAAGCCCGGAACCATTACTTGAAATACCAACAAAATGCGAGCAAGTACCGGGTATTTTATTTCCAGAAGGCAGAGTGATAGGGAAAGACAAAGAGAAAGACAAGAAGAAAGACAAAGAGAAAGAGATGGAGAGAAAATAAATTATAATGTTCTTAAGCAGAATAAAGTCGCAGAAAGCTAACATGATTTCTCTTTCTCCGCTTTTACATAAGATGTATTTATTTAATTTACTTATCCTGACAGCTCTAAGACTATTTGGCTGTTTCTTCAACTCTACTAGCCAAAACTATTACAATTACGTAATATTTGAATACAAAAATTCAAATTACAATTCAATGTATGTAAAGGCAAACGCACTGTAAAGCTTATATCACATTGCTATTATAGATTTACGATTAATTACTAAATTACTATGAAAACCTTGGAAATTACTGTACAATAAATTTAAGAATATGATCTCTAATTTACAGAAAGAAAACACTAAAAAGTGCGTTTTACGATATCTCTAAAATACTAAAAAGAAAACTGAGAATTATTATAAATATAAGATGGGGGTTTCAAGCTACTAAAATAAGAGCAGTGAAAATTTCTAATTATTAAGACGGAAAAAAGAGAACAAACAAATTACATGATCTCGAAATAATTTACTTATTTCTCTCTTAAATTTTACCTAGAGTTCCACAGCTTTTGATTTCACGAGGGATGGAATTCGAGAGGCGAACAACCGATACAGTGAATGAGGGTGAATAGGAAGAAGATGGGTGTAATGGGATAGAAAGTACATAGCTATAGGCCTATTAGCGTGTGTTTAGAGTTCGATGAGAAGACAATTTCGTGAAGCTACTATGAAGAAGTATGAAGAATTCTGAAGAGGAGAGAAAGACAATAAATTCTTCTGTGATCTTCAGACGGCACAATGAAGGAATTTCGCGACCTAACTTTCGCGAATTTCCTTAATATGGAAATAAAAACAATAAAGGTATAAAAAATTTATTCGAAATTCCTTTAGTATAGTTTGTTAGAATGATTGTAATAGTAAAAAACCGAAAAATGTTTTCATCCTGGGAATGAATTGTTTAGAGTATTCTTGATTGATAGGGACTAGTTGAGGCGGAACTATCAATTCACTGCAGCGTGATGGAAATTCAGGCCTGTTGGATCATGTCATTTAATCATTTTCACTTAAATTAAGTTACCGTGAGTAATGCGTTTATTCCACCCATTAATTCAAAATCCACTCTTTCCTCAAATGTAAAGGGAATATAATATTCATGAGTGTCGAAATGTTATAGTGTGAGGAAGAGCTATTTGGCTGTCGAAGTAACAAGTTAACTCAACAATAAAGTTGGATGATCAAATATTAAGCTACATGATACTGATGAATACATTTGACTTCGATCAATACCACTTAAATGAAACATAAATTTTCTGAATTTTTATTTTATTTTGTTTATCCTTCGGACTATTCTTTAGCGATTTTAGTCCAGGTGTAATGTAATTTTACAAATATTCTAATTAAGAAAATTGGTTTATTAATGGAATAGGCTGCTGTAAGGCTAATTAAGTCCGAGAGGGATTCAAATCCACACTTCTTTACCCTGTAGCTGTCAGACTGGATAACGCTTGACCCACGAATGTGTCTGGGAAAGAAATATTAATACGTAATAACTCTATAGTAGGCCTACTGCAACATACAATGAGTTGCAATGCAGAATGACCGCACACTTGAGCATACGCTTGAATACATAAAACGAAGAAGATAGAATAAAGTAATGTTTAAATCCAACAGAATTGTCGTCAGCTGAGTAGCATGTACTAACTTCTTTTCTTGCTAAAAATTAAATCTATATTTCGAAACCTTAGTTTAGATACGCACGATATGCATATATTGCGAAACCAATTTCCCATCTCCAAATACCTAAATAATATACAATTAACGTATTAATAGGGTTCGGATGTTTATGACAGGCCATATTTTTATCCTGACCGCCATTCTTGCTGCAAAAAGAAATTAAATACGAACTGCACATTTGTTATCCTAATGCAGGGGAAGTCAACTACGTCTTGTGATGACGTTTGTGGAGCAAGAGCATGCGGATCCCATGTGTGTGACGTCAGCAAGAGCGCACGGTAGTAGGGGTGTTTAGAGTACGCTAGATTTAGGTACTAGAGGACCTATTCACTTTAGCTCTGTGGGTAGAACAACTTCTGGTTGGAAATACGGAGCATTTTTCAAAGTTAATGCAAGATGCGATCCTGATAGTGTTCTCTCTGCAGAACATGTGTTAGTTCTGCAAAACATTCTTCTTCAGTTCGAATTGAGGTTTCAGGATGTGGAAAACCTTTCTCCAATATTAAAACTTTTTGCTACCCCATATTTAGTTAATGTCAAAGACGTTCCTTGCCCGTATCAGTTGGAACTGCTAAACTTACAATGCGACGATCTGTTAAAGGACAAATACGAACGTAAAGTGGTCTTGGGTAACTTTTACAGAAATTTCTCTGAAACCAGATTCCCGAAACTTGCCGCACGAATATGTAATTTTGGATCGACATATGTGGCCGAACAATTTTTTTCACTAATGAAATGTGCAAAGCTCAAATCAAGAAGTACATTGTCAAATCACAACCTAAATGTAGTCTTCGATTAAATATTGCTCAAACATTACGTCCCAACATTGATAAACTTGTTAAAGAAAAAAGAGACAGGAAAGTCAGAAAATTGTTACTGTAATCTTGTATCATCTAAGGTGCAGACGAGCTTGTATGGTAATTAATTCAGTTCATTTTTTTAATTATTTTATAGTAGTGAATTATGTTAATTCAAATGATAGTATTGTCTATTTTTGTCAAAGAACATAGATTTTGTGGAAAGGCAATTGTTCTCACAGAATAGAAAAATAGAATCATTTATAATATGTTAAACTACTGTGCTGTAATTAACCGATAAACTATCAAGAAAATCGATTGATGTTTCATTAACTAGGAAACACGTATTACGTAAGTTCTAACCCCCTAAATTCCCCCTGCCCGCAATACTAATACCCCTCTCTTCCCCCCTGTTCACTGATGCCTACATTTCACATACTCCTCGCAGAGGTACAACGCGAGCAGTGAGAGCAGAAAGCAGTGACGTCACAGAGCAACCTTCTGTCTTCCCCTGTCCTAATGGAACCGTTTTTATTTTGCCTATCACGTCAAATTTTAGTAATTTTTATGGTCTTGGTATTATTTTGGTCATATTTGTAACTTAAAGTCATATTTCAATTATACATTCCGTAAAATAGCGGAATGCCCTAAATGGTCGAGATAAATATTTTGGGAGAAAGAGTCACGAATATTTTGGTTTTACTGTACCCGAAATGTGATAGAACAATAAGAAGTGCAGGTAGTAATACCACAATGCACAATACTTCCTTCTTGTTTTTAACAACTTCCAATAGGCATGTTTTTCAAAGACTTTCAGTTCACATTTACAGTTGTATCTGGAAACATCAACAAATTAGAACTACAGTACAAGTAAAACTATAACTCACCTGTAAAATTGTTGAAAAGCGATTATCTGATTAAATGAATGTGATGTAATAATTTAATGACATTAAAAGTTTTAAATTGGAGCATTTATTTTAGAAAATACTTCTTATATGAGGTCATGTTTAGGATTTTTGGATCATATTTAGTCATTTTAAGGGCAGTCATAGTTTGCACTTTTAGGTAATACAAATTGTAACCAACATGTTAATTAAATTAATTGATATTACTCAAGCAATCCTATAAATATTGATAGTAAAAATTAGGGTTAAACTTTAAAAACAAACCTATCTACGGTATATACTTTATCTATATAATATTTACTTTTTGAGTGCATAAGGTGAAAACTCCCTATTTTTATTAAACTATTATCATTCCCTCAAAGAACACGTATAAAATTGATTAATGGGAACCCTAAAAATTATTAATATATTTATATATAATATTAATATACTATTTACGTTAATTATGAGACT
Source organism: Ectobius pallidus (assembly GCA_964059195.1). Taxonomy (NCBI): domain Eukaryota; kingdom Metazoa; phylum Arthropoda; class Insecta; order Blattodea; family Ectobiidae; genus Ectobius; species Ectobius pallidus. The sequence continues at coordinate 92,620,999 of CAXKWD010000009.1, forward strand.
TTTTAGTTTTCCTAGCTTCTTTCTTGTTTTCAAACCATACTATGATAGACATGGTGCATTCCAACAATTAACTGACGATATGTCTTTATGATCTTGTGAAAAATGAATATTCTGCTAAGTCAGAATCTGACTGTTATCTGATAACACACATTTGAAAGCATCCATGAAAGAGCGCAAAATTTTTACCCATTCTACTCTGAAATTTCAGAATTTATGTAGAGTTAGAGTGACATTTATGTAGCGCTCCTGATGATGTTTTTATTTTTGCAGTAATACTTATTATGTATTACTGTAGATGTTAACAACTACACACACAATACCTCGATAAAACTTGGTTTTTTATTCTAAAAAATATTGACGAAACTAATGCTTTAACTGTTAGTAAGAATGAAACATTTAACGCACAGTGTACTTTCGTAAAACAAATCCTGAAACAACTCCTGGATTTTCAATCTTAGAAATTCTAGGGAAAAATGTACAATAATCTGTAGTGCTTCATAGAACTCACAATTTCGACCTATGGACAATGGACAATGGACAATGGACAGTGGAAAAAGATGATTCATGGAAACGAATTCCCATAAAGAAAATAATATCGCTTGCAGTAATAACTGTTCAGAGAATTTAGCCCAACGATTTCCGATCACTATGTAAACATGTGGTTGGCAGCTAACAACAGAATACGTTTGGTATTTTGGCTGGCAACTTCCTGTTTGGAAATGCCGTACATTAAATTTTTTATGTATTTTTACACATTTTTTGTAAAAGAGGACTAGTTTAGCTATTAAACATTTCCTAAAACAAAATATTTAAAACTTGCTGTTTCATTGTATACCCTATTGAAGAATAAAGAAATAAACAATTCCAGAAATAATAATCCGTAGCTTAGCATAGGCATATAAGTGTACACATGTCAAACACACATATATGTATATATCTATTTTTTAACTACCCTATACATTATAGAATAGATTATCGACAGCACATGGCATACAAATATTACCTAACAATAATATTTATCATGTTACTGACTCCATGCATTCTCTTTTTGTTTTGTTACCTTTCAATTATATGAATTGTATTAAATTTATGATGTTATAAAACGGAGAAACAAAACGAACGAACAACGTGGAGTAGGCTATAAGGATGTTTCGTAAAAATAGAATGTAAATGTAAAAGAAGTAAAAATAAGATGTTACTTAAAAATAGAACGTAAATGTAAAAGATAAATAAATTATCTATATAAGTAAATATATAGTGAACATCCTATGTAAATTCAAAACATTGCACATTACAAATGCTTGAAGATGACATAACTTAAGTTTGTCAATGGCCTAATATATCATGTAGGCCTATTTTAAAACATACAAGCAGATTGAAATCACACTAGAAAAAATAAAACTAAAATGCATTGCACAATACTTATGTTACGTTATTTACTTAATCTAGGCTTATTTGCTATTGTAAGTGTGCACAGTACCCGTTCATCTATCTTTGTTTCATATTGATAGCATCCGCATTATTGTTTTATAGGATATACCTCTGACTTCATATTACGTCATACATATTATACAGTATTCAGTCATATATTTTAATTGTTTAATTCGAATTTATAGATAATATTATTATTTTTGTATCATAACTTACGAGTTGCTGGCGTAACTTTAAATAAGATTTAATAACATACAACATGGTTTAGTTTTGAGACAGGATGCATTATACTTCATAGTCAAATCAATTTACTTAAAGAATTACCCCTAGAAGTAATTGAGATTAATGCATACTTTTAATAAAATATTTCAATAGTTATAAAGTTTCATTTCGAAATTCATGCTGCAAGCTAGACGTGAGGAACGGAATGCAGCAAAAGCATTATCATGGAAGCTGGCCGGAGAGCTGGCAAAACAAATCATGATAAATTACCCTGCAATCACACGTATAGCTGCTCAGCTTTAGCAAGCTTTAACCCCATCCTACCACTTCTCGTACAACTGAATATCACCCTCTTTCCACTCCAGCTTTCGCAAATATAAATCCTAACAGTCAGAGCAAAAGCACATGCAGATGGAATAATATAAAAATTGCCTATCCTAACCCCCCGCCCTTCTCAAACACCTTTTTTTTTGTTTAATGGAATCACTCCAATATGACCCCCATCCAAACAATAATTTGTGTCCCATTTGCATTCTAAATCAAAGTCACCACCATGCATTTTTAAAGTTGTGAACTGTACTTAAAACAAGCTCCCTATACTCAACTCATGGTCGTCATTATTTTGTATTGCTTATATCTTGATTAAAGTTTTTTTTTCCTCCTACGTTATCTAGTTCACATCGACTTTTTAAAAATTCACATGCACACCATGAATGCTGTCGCAGTAGAAATAGAAAAAAAGTAATACCGTTTATTAATAATACAGTGTAAGATTGGCTAGTATCACTGCGCTAAGTTTAAGGGATATTTTCACAGGAGATAAAGAGACAATTTTTGAAATTAGAAAAAAACCGGGGGGAGGGGAATGTGTTGTTTGTATTAATTCGACAAATGCTTTTTTTGTCCATTTTATGTCACTGAAATGAACTCGGGAAAGAATGGAGTGAGCTAGTTACTTTCTATTTCAGATTCGAAAACTCCCATAGTTGTTTATTATAATGATATGTAAAAACAATGTAATTCTTGAAGACTTCTATAAAAAAAAATACTAGATTTCTCGGTTACTCCAGATGGCTGGCAGCCAATCCCCCCGATATAAATTAATATTACAATTTACATAATCTGAGTAATCAAATTTGGGATAAAGAAACTTTGATTCATAGTTCCAACGTTGAAGAAGAAATAATTCTTTATAAGACAAGAAGAAACAAATGTACCGATAGAATTTCGGTTGTCTCAGATACTGGATGTATATTAAAAACACTCCACTTAGGCTACTTAAACATAATTTAAATTTAATTTACATTAGAGTCATAAGGTTTTAAGAACATTGCATTTATAGCTTACAACTATAAATAGTAGTAAAATTAGTTTTAATAACAATGTCAAACAGATCTTTGATAACTTTAGATACAAAAGTGAATCTTCATAACGACAAAAAACTTCAAAATCATGTTCCACAGCTAAAGCTGAAGATCTTTACAATGTTGGGTGAGAAACATATTTCGTACACTGCAGTAGAGAAATTGCCACTTCAGTAAAATTGGTTTTCAAGACTGAACCCACTGACGGGATTCTGAATGGATAAAAATTGTGTTGTACGAGTAAGGGTTAGTTATTGAAGAAAAATCACAGTGACGAAGGTTACAGATGTTAGAGTTGTGGATAAAACTCACAGACTGAGTTAAAATCAGATGGAAAATTGGATTTTCTCTTCGTTTTGCTACTGTGTACTTCGCAGAATCTAAACTCCTTCGCTGGGTTCAGTGCCGACTCTGAAGTATTGACCGTCTGGCACACACTTTCAGACTTTTTTAAGATTCCTTATCTAAAGTAGTTAAATATCTTCGAATTATTTCAAAACTACAGAATGGATCATTATTAAACTTTAAAACTTTAGCGTGAATGTAGGTATCTTTTTAAAAGAAATCTCTGCAGTCTTACTACAACTCCTATACGTGTAATCTACGTAGCCAAAATTACATTGTGCAAATATACTCCGCTTAAACGATTCAATTCCTGTAAATCTTGTTTGAATCTTATGTAAATAGTCAAGATGGCCAATGTCTGAACAGCTGATCGCTTGGCAGATGACTGCAATAAATTGAAGTTTCATATGGCAATTTTATAGGAATTATCGGTAGCTGCTTTTAAAGTATTATTAATAGTAGGCCTACTAATAATTCGCAAATATTCTGTTGCTTGTTTTACAAATGAGTAGGTATACAGCTAGTCTATCTTAAACTAATTTAATGCAAATTGAAACTAAGTCTTTTCATGATACAGTATTGAAATGAATGTAATGAATTATTTGGCAGAAACTAAACATTTCAAAGAATAAATGCATCTTGAGGTGATAAAGTCACAATGATAATACCACGTCTACATTTGATGCCGGTCATTAACAGTTAGTGAGATCTGAAAAGCTATTCGACAATGTCTTATGACTGGAATAATCTCCTGTTAAGAATATTTCGATATATACCACAAGATAATCTCATATGAAAAGAAATAATTGTCTACTATTACTCGTATAGTTACGGTACCGTACTTTAAGTAATATTTATTTCTATCTTTTGAGAGAATGCAGTAAAACAATATACAATAACACAGAGCACATAAAGATGAAAATTTCGTTAGCTCATTAACCCCGAATTGCTTTCGATAATCATTTCTATGAGAGATTATTTAATCTCAGTGACATAGTGATAAAACTGGATTAGGCTTGTTGAAAACTCCTAATAATCTGATCAAGGAATAAATCCACGATTTTCTGGCCGTTATTAATTAATTTCTTGACTGAGGGTACTATTTTTTCAAGTATCAACTTAGTCTCACGAAGCTTAGTGCATCCCGGTCCAGACCTCTTAGAAAAAATTGATAAGTTACCGGGATTGACCGGACTTGCAGAATAGAAGTCAGTAACGCTAACGAGTAATCACTCAATCTGATACCAGACAAAATTATATATTATTTAAGATAATAATGCTTGGCTGTATTGCCCTTTTTTCACCCAGGATTGCATTTGTACATCACATGTTCCACTTCAAATTGTACGAACTATTATTAAGCTATCTTAAGACAACTCTTCAATATTATTTTCAGTTATGGCAAGCCAACAATAACACAAACACGAAAAATGCGTGCATGAATAACTTTACAACTTGAAGAGGAAGTAATTTTGGTATTAAAAAACTTATATGTGCTCTTTCGCAGCATTATTGGATTCCGATACTCTTAATGAATATATTCATTCACCTGCATACAATCCAGAATTCACCAATTAAACCAATAATTAGATACATGTATGCCCAGTACATTCCAGTTCGAAAATTCCCTTGATTCTATTCTCTCTCTCCATTCCATCCTCTCCCTCCCATTATTTTTTTACCTCCCTCTGTATCTATCTTTCATTAACTCATATAGAGCCCTATCTATTGCTCTCTTTCTCTCTTTCTCTCTGTCTGTCTCTTCCCTGTCACTTCCGTTTACACACATCGTCCAATTCTAATTTTGAAATTGCAGTAGCAATTAATCGCTCTATAAATCCAATTAGTGTCAATACAGTTAAACCTAGTCTAGAGATCTCTAGCATTGGTTGGAGAGTACTGGCCTACTCGTTTGTATAATTCATAATGTATACACTGTGCAAAACTGTTTTAATCATTTCATTTAAATGTTAGAACTAAATTAGTGTATCAGTGTGTAAAGGACTGTTTTGAGTGGGGGGAGATGAAGCGAAATGTTACAGAATTTGCGTTCAGTATTGGTGTCAAATCCATGCCAACTAATGAACAATGGTGTTCCAGATACATGAAAACGTAATATTTAGTTATGCTTCATGCTAATTGAAAATATGTGTTACCCATTTGCTACAGTGTGAGAAGCCCGAATAGTGTTAACGCTTACAGTCAATTGCGTATAATTCCTTGCACTTTATGGATGAATATAGTCGTCTGATATAATAACTTTATACATAATTCAATTATTCTAGAGGAAAAGAGTCATGTAACAATTAATTATGAAACTAAATCCTAAATAAAGAAAAAAAAACATATTTGAAGTTATATTCCACGTTCACACTGATTATTCACGATTCATTACGAAAATAAACCTTAAAAAAGACAAAAGAAACCATATTTGAAGATATGCCCTATGTTTACACTGATTATTTATACTCAACTGAGTAACAATTCATTACGAAACCAGACCTTAAAAGAAGAAATAAAATGCAAGTAAAATCACCATCTACTAGTTTTACAGCGATTATTTAGATTGAATTGCGAAACAATTTAGTACGAAGTAGATCTTAAAAAAAAAAAAGTTTGAACTACGTTTATACTGAATACCGAGATCGAATTTAGTACAATTAGCGATCTCATTATATTCCACGCATTCATTTCAGTACTGAAATTCATTTGAATTTTCCAAAATTTATTAAAACTAAACTAAACTCCGTGGCGCTACATCCCTGGAGGGACTTGGCCTACCACCCGACCGCTGCGTCATCTCCCGTAGGCAGATGGCAGGATTGGGGGGCATGTGGTTAGCATGCCGACACCCACGGCCGTTAATGGTGGTTTTCTTGACCGGAGCCGCTACTTCTCTATCAAGTAGCTCCTCAATTTGGAACACGAGGCTGAGTGCACCCCTACCAGACCTCCCTACCTCAGAAAAATCCAAGGAGGTACCGGGAATCGAACCCGGGCCGACGGATCTGTAGTCAGCTACGCTAACCACAAGACCACGCCGGCGGACCCAAAATTTATTATTTTATTTTATTTTGACACATAGGCCTACATATATATCATTCATATGCAGTATAAACTATATATTTAAGATTCCCAAACATAAAGTAATCTAGACCTTCTACTATATATTTTAACATTTACAGCCTCACTCGCATTATTGTAGAAATTATATTGGAAGTGAACTTGCGGAAACCCATATACATTGGCTTTAGAACAACGAATAGAAAATGAGTGAACACAGAACTGTAAGTTTGTGGTTATTAAATATTTTCCACCTTAAATCACTAGTATTTATATTGATATTGAAGTGATAGGGTGCTTACGGAGAATTACTAGATAGCTTATAATACCTATTTTAATTTATTAAAATACTAGAGAATTACTAGATAGCTTATAATGCCTATTTCAATTATTTATTAAAATACTAGAGAATTACTAGATAGCTTATAATACCTATTAACACCTATAATACCTATTTGTACTACGGTATAAGCTATCTAGTAATTCTCCGTCTTCAATACCAATATAAATACTAGTGCTTTAAGGTGGAAAATATTTAATAATTACTAACTTAATACTAGCACTAGAGGAAAATTGAAATTCATCAATGATAGAACTGTAAATATGATAGTTTAATTACATCTTTGCATATCAAATCTTGAGGACAATATTCGTTTGCAATGTAGACAAGTTACTCATAGACCTATGTATTATCAGAAAAGGAAGATAATTTAACAATGTATTTTCATGTAAACTGCGGACATGTCGGTTAAAACACGACAAGCATCTAATCACAATATAATTGGTTGATTAATTCAATTGCTGCACTATCACCACCTGTGTGTCTGCTTCTCAGACAGCTAGGAAACTGTTGCATCAATCTTCTCGTAATTGCCCAAGTGCTGTCAAGGCTTCAACCCTCTCCTAACACCCTCCAACCACTCCGGAACAACATCTCAACAGTCTTGCCGGCGAGCTCAAATATATAAAGATAATATATTTTGCTTGCACTAAATACGGAGAGGTATTATTAATATAAGAGCGATTAGAATTTCTCGGCTGACAAAGTTACAGCTGTCGCTTTAGAAAATTAATCAGGACTGAATATTTTTCTTAAATCTGACGATGGTAGATTCGTTTAAGTGATCAACTTAACTATGAAATGAAATTTCAGCTTTTCGAAGGATGTAGTTGCGTAAAATGTACCATATATCTTATTGTCTCTTTGAACTTAGTACTTGAACTTCGATTTACATATATATAATTCTGAAACACATTTTTCTTTAAATTTACAACTGATTTATCTCCAAGGTCCTATCACGTATTTTGAAGGTATATAAATGGGCCGTGTAACTATTGATCTACATCAGTTGCTGATGTTTCTGTGTTATGTTTATGTGTTATATTAAAAGCTGAGGGTAATGATTAGGTACCGAATTCTTAGGTTTTTAACTCTTGTGTTCCTTGTTAGCTAACTGTGATATTTTAACATAATTATCTGTTTCGTTGTTATGGAAGTCACATAATCCAATCTTATAAAACATAAAAATGGCTATTTAAGACGTTTGAACTGTTTTTTATTAAAATATAATCATTGTTCCCAGTATATTTATAAATATAGCAGAAAATATAGCATTGCTTTTTGTAATTTTGTTCCTCATTGTCCCGATAAAGGAAATCGTTAGGGAACCGAAATAGATTTCTTCAGAAGCAAATTAAAAGCCCTCTTAAGAAGCTTACATTTGCAATTTATTCACAGTATTTGCTCCAGCAGAGTTGGCTCATTCCTTGAAAAAGTTCTTATTGAATTTATAGGATGGATTTAGAAATGACAGTAGTAGCTCTAAAATTAACTACAAACAAATGAAACGTAATCTAAAAGTGTTCCTATAGTTTTGTGATTCATAGCCATGAACATCCTAAGCACAATTCAATGTGTATAGACCTATTGTATTTATGAAAGTAATACTAAAAAACTAATCTGGAAATATTAAAAACTTAAATAATACCATTTTAATATATTTAAAAACTAGAAATTAAAAATCGGGGCCCTGGTAATGATGTAAGGAAAAATAACGGTGTTGAGTCATGGTAAGTTAACCATTCGGCCCTTGCAAAGGTTGAAATCAGAAAAAACCCTACTCAAATTGACTGGCAACAGAGTTCAAACCCGGGACGAATGCGAGTCCAATACGTTACCTTCATGGTCATATCACTTGATAGAAACTAAGTATAACGTACAGAATACAGAAGTAGATTGCAATCTCTTCTGTCTCCATCTAAAACAACATAACCTACTGAAGAGTGGAACCAAGAATTCTTGAATAATACAAAATCGAGCGGTTACAAGACAATAAAAAAGGCCTTGATAAAAGCATTTTCACTTCGGCCTTTGGGCCCAAGGTAGTCAACGGAGGTATAATCGAGTCGAGTCACCCACCTATTCATATTCATTGCCCTCTTAGATAAAAAATTATGTTATTTTGGATTTTTGGCAGGATTTACAGAACATTATGTTAAAGGAATTTAAAAAATGCTTAGTTCTTTTATAGCGTTTGAGTATTTTATTTTCGAAACCCGAACATCTTTCTAATCTTGTGTTTGAGCTATATTACAGATATATTGTACATATATAGGCCTACATACTGCACAATAATTAGTGTGCATATGACAGTATCTATGGTATCTGCAGTGTTCATATCTAGGCTACAATAAAAAAAGTTATTATTAATCATGGGAAACTGTAGATAGAGGACGCTTTTCCATTGGGTTCCCTTAATGAAATTCATAGTTTTCATTACTGAAGAACTGACTGTTTGTACTATTTTTCCTGTAATCTCTCTATCCGAAGTTGAAACTATGTGTTATTCATTTTACACCTTGTAATTACAATTACCACTTTGTCCTCTATAAAGTTATTGTGTTTCTATGTCTGTGGTTTAACTATTTTATTTTTAGTCTGACATGTAAAAGTTAGGAAAATTTACGAACTACAGAGAGCTGAAGCAGTATACCCTATGGAGATCCTACATGGAGATGCCAGCAGAGAATGACCTTATAGGTCAAGTGACTTGTGCAAGTATGGGCGTAGGGACTCAATTAGCGGAACGCAGCAAAATAAATCGATTAGGCTTCGAGAAGGAAGCTAGAGATTGAATCGGCACTCGGCATGCAGATTTGTCCGTTGGAACACAGATTAGATAGGCTAAGAGAAGGAGAGCAAAAGCTTGAGTGAGATCGAACAGGAGAGAAGGAGAAAGGCAGAAAAGTAGAGAGAGAGAAGTGTAATGGCCGCTTTAATTACTCAACTCGGAAGAGAGGAGGAGGTAAGGGGGTGGGGGGATGGAAGTGTGATGGGTAAAGTAAATGCAGAATCCCTATAGAGGTCGATGAGGGATTTACTGGATGTGAAACTGAAGGAAGAAAGAGAAAGAGAAAACAGGTTAGAAATGCCTCCATCCACTACTAAAACTGCTACTCTTCGAATATTACAATAGATGAATCTGAGAAACCCAAACAATAAGAGTAAAGTATGTCAACACTGAGAAAATCGTAGTTTATACTATGTATGTGTGTCCAGAAGATGAAAGACTTCTATCGTGGCTGGGTTCATATCCTTGAATAAATGACTATCCAACGTTCCAGAAAGAAAACCTCAGATTCTACATTCACTATTTGCATAAAACACTTGCTAAGAACTTATTTCGTAGATGACTTTTATTCCACTAAATGCTGATTCAAAAATATATTTGGAAATTGTGGACAACTGTCGAAGACGAATTTATTAAAGGCTATTATTAGAAGAAAATGTTGAATAATTATACGATATGACAGACTTATAGCTACGTGTGTGTATTGTACGACTTATAGCTACAATATTGCAAAAGTTATTTATTGCACTACAACAGTATAGAGACAATGCTCTTTTACATCCGGTTACTGAAATGTGTCAAGACACGTTAATCAGAATACATATTTCATCTAAAATATTCGACATTGGACAATTGATGATCCAATGTGTTATTTTAATTTTAGAAGAACCTACATTAGTGCCCTTTCTTTATTAATCGTGCTATAAATGTATAAAACATTCATATTTTTCAACAAATAATACACCTATGCATAAAAGGAGAAAAGTTATGAATTAAATGCATAATGAACCCAAAGTAACAAAGGAACATCTTTATCATTATGAATAACTTCTTAGGGCTGACCTCTGGTCAGATGTATTTCACCCAAGCTTTCATGTCATAATGTGAATAACGCCATAATGAAAATCATAACACTCAGTCACAGCTTCAGACGCTTTAGAACTAAGTGTTTCATTAACCTCTGATAGGATAAGATAGAATTTATCTGCTAAATTAACTAGGCCTAAATAATGAATAATTTGGAAATGAGTCATAATAACTATTGTGCTTTTATCATAAGGTAATGGATATGATTGGATAATTGCTAGCATCAAGGAAATCAGTTCAGATTATTTCATTTCATTTCCTAAGGGTTAAAAAAACGGAAAAGAAGAATCCGTACTTTAAGATGGACAAGGAAAGAAATGGAATTAAGTGATAAGTTACTGAGAACAAATAGGCTTAATAGTAATAGTAATAATAATAATAGGCTAACCTATGATAAATAAATTCTGATTGTTGATGTCTAATGTTATAAATAATAATCTACCTGCTCTACCTGACAGATCAAAGGTTGTTGTGGTTCATTAGTAAATTATATGGTCCGTATGTTGAAGTAGGCATACTGTAAATAATTTATAAGCTAATTAAATCTTCCCTCCTTCGTTAATGTATAATATAATTTCTACTTTTCTAAATATTTGCCAATGCAGAAGTAGCCATTTCTGACCACTGATCACACAATGTACACGACGTTTAAGCTTAGGGTATGAGAACCGGTATTTGGCCTACAGACTTCCACTAGTGAACACACAAACAGGGAGATAACACAAAAATGTCCAATCCTTGTGGGATGAAATTGAATTCTAATCCTTCTAGTAACCGAGGAAGGTCATGGGTACAAATGTGAGAGCTAGGGCCGAACTGAATAAGTATTTCAGGGTTTTCTTACTCCGGCTAATTCCGGATTGGAATTGATCGAATCATTCCAAATCATATCAAATGAATGGTGAATTTAAAAAAGTATGCCTTAAAAGCTGTTCGCCGTCGAATAACCGAAAACATATAAAATTATGCACATACTTGGCAGTGAACTGTTATTTTAATTTGAAGTAATATATTTGAAAACATATAAAATTATGCACATACTTGGCAGTGAACTGTTATTTTAATTTGAAGTAATAATATGGATTAGGATACATGGAATTTTTAAATTTAGAAGTGTGCTAAAATATATCGAGGTACAAAAGAATCATAGACTCAAACATCTGCGAGCTAAAACGCAGGTTGTATTTTAAGTTGTTATTGTTAGACGAGTAAACAGAACTAGACACATTACTAAGAATACAGTACATAATCAAAGATACAAGAAAAGCATACAAAATCACAGAGTACTTTTCGGTCATCTTCCTTCTTATTCCTCAAATTAAGACCTAATTACGTAATTACTCAACGGCAATAGAAAAGCTAAAGGAATATTGTACATTTTATGGAATGCGATCTTCATTGCCGGGTTTAAAACAGTCAAATTAAATAAATTAAATTGACTATTTCTTCCTATGTTTGTTACATTATGGATAAATTTAGGCTATAATTATTATGTTTAACATTACAGAATTCAATTGATTAAGAGTATATAGACTTAAACAATTATTAACCATAGTGCTTTCACATTCGCCAGAGGTTTCAAGGCCACAACTTCTCACGTCTAATATGCCCCCACTGATCAGAAGTCAGTATTCCCCTTTGCGCAGAGGAGCTGCGCTGTCGCACACACTCATACGACACCAAGGGGGAACTCCCTACTGGCTTGTCATGTGATGGCATTGGAGGGGTATGATGTCATATGAGCACGGTAAGTGGGGGTATCATAGGCGTGCTACGTTTGGCCTTGAAACCTCTGGCGAATGTGAAAGGACTATAATGACTTTATGAGTATTAACTGAATATTTCAGACAGTAAAGCCGTATCTGTGGACTGTTTGAAGTACCATACTCTGAAACATGTTAAAACCGGGATTAGCAACATTATGATAACTTTACATACGATCGATCCAAATTCCAGTTTGCGCTATAGGTAAAACTTATGGGGTAAGCAACAATAAATTAAAGATTTCCACATATTTAAAATGGGCATAATATTTCGATCAAACTTCCGCGCATGCGTACCCTTAAGGAGAATAGAGAAATAAGGAATTGAAAAACTCTGATATTGTTAGTGAAAGGACGAAGACTTTATATATTTTTTGTATTTCCTAAACCACATTATTTCGCTGCTATCATTATAAGGGCTAAGAAAATAAACACCATTGCCTTGTGCCTTGTAAGAGGAATTACTTAGAACGGAAAAAATCTGGAGAGATTCCAGGATCTAAGGCGTACAAGCAGTGGGTAACTCAGACACTGGAAGAGATTTTTTGTGCCACCTCCATTGTAACAGAGTATAACGACTGCCAAGCTGAAAATTACAAAAGCTTCAAGATCCGTCTGCAAGGTTCAAGATCGGTATTCAACATCCTCTTTCACAAAGATTTTCATAACTAGGATTCTGAAAGTGGAGGAAACCACATGGATAATTCTGTAATTGAATCAGTTTATATACTCGTAGCTACATTGCTTGTTTCATTCATTAGTAAAATGGACAGATGTGAACGTTCTTATTACGAATTCTAAAGAGTTTTGTTTCTTAGCCTTCAATGACTATTGATGGGTCAATATTCACCACAGAGTATATATTTATTAAGCCATTCATTTGCATTTCCCCATGCACTGATTACATGTAATCCGATTAAAGTCTGACGCTTGAAATGAACTTAATTTCTAATTGTAAATCTTTATCTTTCTTGCTTTCTTTATCGTAGTTTTACCTCTCCCTTTTAGGATTTAAGCAACCCAAGCCGCCCGGGCCTTACAGGGCCGCGACCTGTCGGGAGAGGGATTAAAATCTTCATCTAGGGGACATATTTGAATGTTTGATATTTTACTCCAAAAATGTACTTAAGCACGTCTAATCAATTCAAAGTCTATGCCACTTCATTTTTTGTAAATTTAGAGGCAGTAAGCAAATATTCTTACACATACGTCGCTTCAAATGATGTCAATGAATATTCTAGCCAAATTGGAAGAAATCAAACAATGCTTTTGGCCGTAACAGAACCACACACAAATTGACAGAAAAACGAATGAAGTGCAGAACGGTCGTTTCGCTCAATAAATCAAATGTATACCTAAGGGCAAAGAGGATTATGAAAAATAAAAGTGTAGTGGACTCATTAATTACGAACGCTATTTTAAGGATTTCTTTAAACATGAATGGAATGAGGAAGAAAAAATGGGTGTTTTCCTTGTGTACAGATTCTAGTATCACAGTACTTTCAAAGGAGATCTCCTTTCCTCTGACAAAGAGAAGAGCAGATTTTATATGGAAACCACATGGCGTTCTAAACATTTCCATATGCTGTGGAATGCAAGACACACACTCGTATAGCTGTAACATCTGGGACAGGTGTATTACGGCTCCAGCATCTGGGAGCAGTTCGCATCCAGATCACCACTCCACCAGTTCTACCTACATATTCTTCGATCTCCTCACAATACTGCAATATCGGCACCTATTTTCTAACACACAGTATGAATAGACTGGTGGAAAAGTTATCCTGAGGGCACACTTTACGTTTCCTATCCTCTACCCCACACCCTTCACAAGTCCAGTATAAATTTGAACCTAAGAAACAGTAAGAAATTCAATAACCAACGACAACAACAATGTATTTTTATTAGTACAAGGTGCATTATACTGAAATCATGATATAACTTTCAAGATCCTCGAGAACTGAGAGTAATCTTCGATTGGTTTATTGTACGCCTAGTAATAAATGGTCGTATTCAGGCACTGCAATTGGGATTAAACTTTGTGTCTATTCTATATACATGTAAACAAACCTGAGGAATTTTCGCTGTTCAGAAAATTAAAACCTTTGCAATACTATCACCAAATCATATCACTATGACAAATTTCGTGATAGGTCCCTGATAATAATCTAATAGCCAACATTTATAAAACATACAGAATTAAAAGTATAACAACACATGTTTGCAGTTATTATTGAAAGTGTCACTGAAACTATTTACTCTAAGTAAATGCTTATGCAAAGGAATTATAATTCTTCAAAATTGCAGGTCACATTATCCTTGCTCACATTATCCTTGCTCACATTATCCTTGCTAACCCCTGTGCTGTACAAACGTAAACTCGTCTTTCGGCGTGAATATACGCAATTATATCCAAAATATTGGGGAGAAATCATCTAGTCCGTCTACGCTTCAACTTCATTTTCCCCGTGGTGGATGTAGGAAGAAAGTCTGATTAGGGTGGTATAATATCATGGCCCAGGACCCAGAGCCCAGAGTGAGTAAGTCAGCTTACAAGCTTTCAAAACTAAAAAAATAAATATTGATATTTAAAATCCATAGACTTCTTATTGGGATGGAGAAGTGTAAATACAAGCTAGCAGAACTTCATGGGTTCAGTGATTTAACAGACCAAGACAAATATCAGTGAAGATATATTATCGAGCCACTGCATATATACATGTGGCATAATAATGACCAAAGATTAGTTATGACTTACGGCGCTTCCATATAAAACAGAGCCATATTGATTTATTTCAATTAAAAAATGCCGTACCTCCGCCTTGTCAATATTAAAGTCCTTAAAATGTGGAAATCATATATATTTTGACCACAAGGATGACCACAAGTTGGTCGAAATATATACGATTTGCACATTAAAGGACTTTAATATTGACAAGGCAGAGTTACTGCATTTTTAATGATGACACTTCCACTCAATTCAGGAGTAGAGATAAAGTGACTAAATTTATATTTTAGTTGCACTGAATACTCTTGTGTATAAAACCATTGATAGATTTTACAACACAAACAGTAAGGTAATGAGTACTTTGACTGTCAAAATCAAATAATGGTTAATTTAATACATCAGTTGTATCAGGCTATTTTTTTTACAAGTACCGGTACGTATTTTACCGTACATAGAGCACCAAAAGAAACTCCATGGCATATTGACCAGTAATTCCTTCATGTAAAACCTCTCACTGAGGTAAGAAACGTACATAAGGTTCATAGATTTCTTTTTTCTCATTATCCGTAACTCTCTTAGGATATAATAGTGATCATAACCATAATAGATATATAACCATTAATGAACCACAGATTATTGTCTCTGTTGGACATTACATGAGAATATTATAGGAGAAAAATTCCTCCGACACTGGGACTTGAACCATGCTGGTATTTAATACTCAAGTCCAATAAAATTATTGGATACTCTGCAGCAACCATTTTATACGTATTTAATTGTTTTAGCAAAGAGAACGTGCCCTTCATCTAATCGGAATAGCAACTAACTCTATTCTAGAGGGTCAAGGCAATATTTACCTTCCAGGACGGCTTAATACAAGAACGGTGTTTATTTAGGAACCTAACCAGAAGGGTTGACTCAACCTCTAAAAGCAAGCTGTGGAATAACAAGACAAATAAAGAAGACTACGTTAAAGCCACAGGAAAGAATAGAGTTACCAATTTAGAAGCAGTGCTAATAATTTTAGGAGAAAACAATAATAGTATTAATTTTAATACCATATTCTTTAAAATTAAATTAATCAAACTGTTACATGTTATTTAAATTTCTTCATAATGGTTTCGCTAAAAAGAAAATATGTATCATGTTTGAACTCATTTGTGCTCAATTTATTGGGTGTCGAGGTCTTTGTGAGCTAGGATATTATAGGGAAGAATTATATAAATTAATATTCTTCTCAACATCAAGATATGAAAAACTACACCATGTACACAAAATTGCCAGCAAAATGACTATACATCCAATGAGAAATGTGAAGACATGAAAACATTTTTAAGATTTGCACACATTTGATTGCAGAGAAAATTATAATTTAAAAATATATGTTCGAATTTATTTTTTATTAGCTTAAATATTACGTAGCTTTAAAGAATAAAATTTAAACATATTTACGCAAAAAAAGCAGAAATGTACCTGTTCACTGTTACAGTGGGTGTTGACATGCTTTAGAATTAACACAAATATATTATAGATTTTTTTAAAAGTTTTTGAAGCAAAAAGTTATTTGGGCTTTAATGAGTTAAGGGAGTACCGGTAGTGGTTGAATTGTCTATTTTCTACATTTTTAAAGCTACATTCTTGACTAATCGTACACTAACTCGTGGTGTAATAGCTAATGTTGAGAAGAAGTTTAATTTCTGTCAGTTTATTAGTTTTTGTGTCATCCCAAAATAAATATTTAAAAAAATTGCATTTTTCAAAATGAAACTTGTCGCACAATTTTTCAGTAAAATGTCTGATTTTTAAAAATAGGACCAACGGCATATTAAAAAAATTATCATGCATTAGTTTTACCGTATCTTTACTGCAAATGGATAAAAAAATAACATTTAATGATCTCAACAACTTGCAGTAAAATTTCAGCTTCCTTACATTAAATTTATAAACCCATTTAGTTCTTACTATATACAAATACAGTAAAACTAAAAGTAGGCTATGGGAAAATTACTTTAAAGTTTTGCATCTTATTAAAATAAGAAATCTGTACTTGCAGCCTCATCAGAGTTCTCTGCATAACTATTACTTTTTAAAAAATTATACCAACCCCAATATCATTTTTCTTTATTTTAGGGATTGTCTTCTGAGGGCAGTTCTATGTAAAAAAAAATATTTTCTTGACTGAGAATGAAACATTTATAGAGTGCAATCTTTTTAATATAGCGTAGATGGAAGATTTAAAGTGCATGAATGCAAATAAACTTAGCCAACAAATGCACAGTACTTTCATTGCAAAAAAAGTGCTGATTTCGGCCAAAACGGTGGATATTTCATCCTTTATCCCTCATAAGTCATTTCGTCTCGTGAGGTAATGATTTCATTAATACAATGTGTGGAGAGGGTAATATAATAATATAAAGAAATATTTATCATTCAAAACAAGAAAGAGCAAGAAATACAGAAGCGATGTGAGGGAAAAAAGTGTGAACATGAGTAAGCTGTTGGAATTAAATTTAATCATGTGGCGTAGTGCAAAGTGATTCATCACAAGTAGAGAGGTGTTACTAGTAATTTCCTGCCTATGACGGAGGGAAACCCTACAGCTGTGAGGTAAGAGAGCTATAAACTTGAACCGCCTCTAAATTCAAACACGCACCACATGTGCCTGCTGCTTACGTTACTGGCTGGTGATAAGACTTTCTAGCTTTGAGCCTTTTAGTTGTTAATTTAATGCTATTTATAGTGGTAAAAATGTAGCTAAATGAAAGAAGACAACTAAAGATCCCGCACGAAATCTGTGCCGATTGCCTACTTCATTGCATTAAGTTTTCGTGGGGATTATAGCGAAGATTGGCCTGCTACCTATCTCTCTCGCACAACAGTACCTCCCTTTCTATTTGTAAAGGCCAAGCTACCTCTCTCTCTCGCACAATAGCATGTCTCTCTCTAGAGAGTAACGGTCTCATCGGCACAGATTTCGTGCGAGATCTTTACAATGCCATAAATAAGTCCCTCCGCAGTTATTATGATGACCACCCTGGCGAAGGTTGGTATTTATCCCTACCTTCCTTTCAGACTCATACTAGGCTTTGTAACTATTGACATGCGTTTGTTTTCTATTGTTGATGTTTTATGTCGTGTGATAGCCTAATTTCAATTTAAAATCAGGAAATGCTTGTTTTATACAGTTCAGAATCTCTTATCTCCTCGTCCTCTGTCCAGAAATCTAAAAATAAAGATTTATAAGGCTATTATCCTGCCGGTTGTATTATATGGATGTGAGACATGGTCGCTTACTCTTCGGAAAGAACATAATCGGAGAGTATTCGAAAACAGGGTGCTTAGGAAAGTATTTGGGCCTAAGAGGGATGAAAATGGGGACTGGAGAAAACTGCATAACGACGAGATTCATGACCTGTACTCCTCACCAGATATAGTATGGGTAATTAAATAACGGAAGATGAAATGGGCTGGACATGTTGCGCGCATGGGGGAGGAACGACATATCTCAAAAGTATTGACTGGGAGACCCGAAGGGAAAAGACCACGCGGAAGACCTAGACGTAGGTGGGAGGACAATATTAGGATAGATTTAAGGGAAGTAGGATTTGCGAGGGATGACTTGATAGAGTTAGCACAGAATAGGGTTGAATGGCGGGCTCAGGTAAGCACAGGAATGAACCTTCGGGTTCCATAAAATAAATAATACTCTAGCGCTGTCAACAGAATTCTATTTCTTAGCGGAATCTCGCCTGAACAAATGCTGCGGAGCTACTTTTGATATCACTGTAAGTTTTGACAAAATTATTGAAATAACAACTTAATTCAGAACCATCCATTTCCTCTGTACTTTATAATCTGTTGAATCGATATTCTAAAACTCTTATGACCCATGAGACTTAAGTAGGTGTATGTAGATCCTACATCCAAAATAATATCTGGTGGCTAAAGGACAAATCGGGAATAAAAATGAACTCATTGACTGAGCCATTGCTTTTCATGTACAGAAGCTAAAATAGTACTAATACAAACGTAAAAAGAATTTATGTTCCAAGTCTTAATGGGACTAACATTCCCAACGGAAATATTATTTCAGACCTATTTACGAAGCATATTATTCTCCGGCGGAAGTTAATAACTGCTATGATAATAGCCTCTGTTATGACTAAATTTAGTTACATATATTCTTACTATTAACCTGGCAAAAGTGTAAGCAGGTCTGTCCCATTGGAGCCATCTGCTGAAGAGAAATACGAAAAAAAAATGTCTGAAATTGTTACTTGGGGATATTTATGTTATTTAACAGGGCTACGTTTAAAGTCCTTCCACGACACATCCCCATCCAGGTACATGTAACAATTAGGAATAGACAACAGTAAGAATGTTAAAATGTTATTCATAGTTCTACCATGCGCAATATTTTGGACAACTGTAGGCCTAGTAGTAGTATTATTATAAGTGTTTATTACAGTAATTAACTTTATACAATTCTAATACAAACAGTCGCACGAGTCCGCATGGGCCGTACATGCTTACGCAAAACACAAACTGAAATAGAAAAAAAATATAATACAAAAGACAAAATAACAGAAACAAAGTCTAGCCTATTTCTCACCCTCCACACCCGCTCTGCAATTTGCTGCTTTCTCAAACCTGAGCTGTCTCGCCATCATTAAATCTTTCCAATGCTTTCCTCAACATTTTGTATGTACAAATGTACGCGCCCTATGATAGCCATGTATCTACAATATTCCTAAGCCATTTGAAATTAGACCAATTATTATGTAGCCTATTTAGCACCCTAGGAGAATACTCAGGTTCCTCGGGGAAAACCGGGCACAACATGGAAAATTGCCCGAAGTTCCTGGGCCATTACGAGTGAGTCCCCTTAGCAACCGATCCTAGTGAGGTTTTCTCGGGGTGTCCCTCTCTATCAGGTGAATACCGATTCAGAGACACGACCCCCCGCGAAACAGATGACTGAACATAGCGAATATACATAGTTCTATTATTGCTGGAACAAACAGCAGCTCGACATACGTTTCCCTGTTGATTTAGGATATACAAGAATGGAAAATGGAGCAATAAAATAAATGCGCCGGAAAGATGTTGGGACCGGAATATGGCCTATGGTCGAGAGCTTTAGGGGTGGTGGAGGGCTAACAAACGTAGTCTGTTTAGATAAGTAATATTAATAGTGAATTGCAGTTTAATTCAGGAGAAGGTATTAGCAGAGGTTACCTGGATTGCGCTTTGCTCGTTATTAAATGATTAACTCTATTTATTTAATTCAACCCTCCTCGGCGAGATTTATACGAAGTTTGTACACAAATAACCTGCATACAACAAAGCTACCAGCAGTTTAAGCAAAACTTAACTACTTAAGGCAAAATTCAGCCGTTTACAAAACGTCATGTTCTAATCCCGAAAAAAAAGTCAAGCAATAAAGTTTTAGTCAGATATTTTGATTTTCCGAATTGTTTAGTACGTACTTATATATTATTATATTTAGCATTTTAATCCTAAGATCTTAATTTTTTATATTTTTTATGTAATTTATTTTCATGTCCACTTCTTTATCCCAATTTTCATTTTCATAAACTAACATCACCTCCGATTACGAGCAACGCATTAATTATAATAATATTAATCAATACAACTTCCTGTCTAATAAATTTTAATTGTAATTTA
This sequence comes from Ectobius pallidus, assembly GCA_964059195.1. NCBI lineage: Eukaryota > Metazoa > Arthropoda > Insecta > Blattodea > Ectobiidae > Ectobius > Ectobius pallidus. The sequence goes on from CAXKWD010000009.1 coordinate 92,641,820, forward strand.
GGAATAATACATTGTATGTATTTTCACTAATTAATTTATTATTGTTGTATTTGATTGTATTTATTACGTATACCAGGTGTTTTCTATAGATGTATAGAAACTGAAATTGTAAGAATCGTATTAGTAAGTACTGTACCTTTTTTATTGTATATAAGCTTATAATAAATAAATAAAATGATGTAAATAAAGTAAAATAGTAAATATTAGACCGGTAGGTCTCGGGTTCGATCCCCGATTAAGTAAAAAAAACAGCTCCACTCATATAGTATAGGCATATTGCGATACAAGTGCCGTAAGCGATGCATACGGATCGAGGAAAGAGTTTTTTTTCAATTTCCGAGATCCGTTATGCGCTTACGGCACGAGTACTGCATGCTATTTTTTGCACGATGATTATTTATATTAATTGTGATATTACCTGAAAATATTATGTATACTGGGTATACATTCTTGAAGATAGATGTTTATTTCAGAAAGTGATTCGCATGTGTTTATTGTTATGCGAACCGAATATTTGTCCTGGGGGGCCTTGTCCATAAAGGCTTGTATTATGATGTGCCGTAAGCAAATTCATAACAGCATACACTTACCGCACATAGCAACAAGATTGCGTGTGGGAATGTCAACTTACGATCCACGGCAACAACATTCGTAAGTACCACTAATTAGTTAAGTCGTGCAAAAAAATGATTCCACGAGTATATTACATAATCTATCTTCGCGCTCTCTTAGCAACAATTGGTAAGTGCAACACGGTTTTAGACGAAAGAAAAAATGGGCTACAGTTTTCCTTCCCTACTGCTATATGAGAAAACAAATGGAGAACGTAATAGATTGTGGTAGGTTCTGTTATTATACTGTAGTAGCCAATGCCCCCACTGGTCATCAATGACGTCATTTTAGTGCCACCTTCAGTGTGGAGGTAAGTACAACGGTGCCGCTTTAGCTGGCCAATGCCTGTTTTGGTTTATTTTCCCCAGCTTCAAGGCTTCATGTCTCGGGCACTATCTATACGGAGTAATATATGCGGTAATTCACTGAATACTCAAGGGTGGTATCGTTGTGTTCCCTTAGTTCTTAAACTTAATAGTTTATACGTAGTTTCTCATCAAGCCCAAAATTAGATAAAAATTCAAATCTTTCATATTTGAAGTGGTTCAAAATAGTTAACAAAAATATTTTCAAAATAACAATGATTGTATTGTTCTTAGATACAGAATGAAGACTTACACAACAATTCAAACCCGGAAGACGCCGTATTGTCTAGAAGATCGTATCATCCCTTCTCTCAAGAACTTACCTGAAATAGAAAAGAAAATGTTCATATGTTAGTTAAAACATGACGAGGAAATACAATTATTCAATAGAATTAGTAACCATTAAGATTTTTAAATAAGTTACTATGAGTTTTAAAGGATTTTTCATTTTTTCCTTTAAATCCATATTTATAACACAGACCAACAGCCATTTTGGTGCCTTAGAATAATTTATACCTAGTCTTGGGTAAATTTAAATCGCTGATGCCAAATGTACCATTAGTTTTGCCCTATCAGCTGTAGTTTTTGAGATTGCATATTATCCCATTTTACGTTTGATATCAATAAAAAACAGTGCCTACTTTTAGCTTCTAAATCATGAAGAAAAAAGGAACACAGTAACATTACATTAACATTACAATAACAATATAACATGGGGTCTTTCAAAAAATGATATCACATACTGTACGGCAGTTTATGACTTATGAGCTGTCAATTTCAGGGCCAAAAAATAATCTAGCTGTACTTCGTACAGTTTTCGTCCTACGTGTCCAAAGTATGGTCAAGAACATTCACTAGCTATATTATCAAGCAAGATTTTGTTTTGCTAGACTAAGAGTTCACGAATAAAATCCCACCCTCGACAAAAGTAGAGCTGGTAAAGAAAAACTGTTTACATATTTGGAATAAGCACGCTAAGTAGCCTATAACCAAAATCCGGTAAAACATCTGAGACCCCAAATAAAAAGTTCTTTTTTGTTGGGATGTGTAATCAATGAACTATCTAACCAATAAAAATATATTTTGATGCAATATATCTGACCTGCGAGAACAAATTACGATCGGAATTATTGCCTGATAATACAGTAATAAATGCTAAAGCACATTACAAGCAAAAGTAACGTAAACAGAAAGAATAACAGTATAACTTTACGAAGAGGAGGGTTTAAAAATACATTAATCCCCACGAAAATAAGACATCAGTTCCGCGAGGACTTCTATGGGTAAACACATTAGTAGCGCGCAGGATCCTTGAATAATTTTTAAAATAAAATCCAGACTAAGCACTCATAAAAACACTTCAAATTACATAAACAGCGTAATTATGTCTCCCGCTTATACTTACTGAGGACACTAATACAAGTATTAGACCCACCAAACTGCTTAAATTTGCGGTTGCCTTGGCAAGCTCATCTGCTCTCTCGTTGCCTTCGTTCCCCATATGTCCTTTCACCCAATCTAAGCATATATGTTTTTCATAACTGTAGAAAAGCAGTCTACAGTTATGAAAAACATATATGCTTAGATTGGGTGAAAGGACATATGGGGAACGAAGGCAACGAGAGAGCAGATGAGCTTGCCAAGGCAACCGCAAATTTATCCAGTGGGTATGAGTATACAAAATGCCCTCTTTCGTATGTTAAGAAAAAATTGAAGGAGGATATGCTAAATAAGTGGAATCTACAGTGGACAAACAGTTATAATGGACAATGGACAAAGACAGTGTTTTTTCCAACAGCCAAAGACAGACTAGACTCCAAGAATTACGAACCGAGTTTTATAATGACTCAATTTATGACAGAACATGGCAAATTCAAGTCATATTTTAAACGCTTTAAAATTGATAATTCAAATGATACTTCATGCTCATGTCTTCACCAGAATCAAACAGTCAACCATCTGTTATTTGAGTGCCCAGTGGTTGAACGACAGAGACACCTCTTAGAACTCCATTTTGATTTTTTCAGCATAAGATTCGAACCACCTTTAACACAAATGTTCAAAAAACAGTGTTGTTTCACACAGTTCCAGAAATTTGTCAGTGACATTTTCAAGGTTTTGTAGAGATAAGTGTTACAGATTCATGGCAAAATTATTTCATATTTCTTGTATTGATTCGCAGTAACATATTTTAGTATGTATTTTGTTAAACTATAGCCCTAGCATATATTTGTACAGTAGGGCTTTTTCTCGTTGGAGACACAATAATAATAATAAAACCGCTTTGTAAATTCATTATCGATTAATTCTTAGGATTATAAATTTTCTTGTGACTTCCATAACTGGCCACCTATAAAAACACTGATCTGTTAAGATATATTTTGCACAACGAGGTATACTATTACTGATATTAACTTGCAACTTGCTTTTGCACTATTTTATTCTGGCATATCGAATTTTTAAGTAAGATTTTTAACTGTATGTTAATAGTTGCGGAAGAATCATTAACATACCATATTTTGAACAAACTTGGCTTGATTACATATGTATAGAAAACGAGAAATCGGAAGAACTCGCAGTACAGAGGGAAAGGAAATTGCATTTGGCCTACTTAAGTTTCTATAATGTGGTGCATGTACATTATACTTGAGTACTTTCATTACATTCTAAAACTCCCGAGAGATTGACCTTGTGTGCTTTTGACGTAGAACCAAAAGCTTATCCTTGTTAACAGGTCATGGGACTTAAACCAGTGACATCCTGAATGTGAACCTCGGACTCTTCCGGCTGAGCCAACTCACTGAAGAATTTATATTAGCTTACAAATTTATCTTCATTGCTAGTAATTTAACTCAAACTAGGAGGCAATAAAAGTTACTGTCTTCGGAGTTTCATTTAAGAAAGTCGAATTACTGCGGGTGGCTTTCGTCTTCGTGTAGAATCGAGTTAAACATTTTCGTTTTAATACGATATGTAGTGAACGTCCTCGGGCTTTAGATTGGTTCATGTTATCTTTTCTCACCGGCTTGCGTGCAAGGCAGGGGCACGCCTGGAGACTGAGATGTGACTCGAATTCTCTATCTGTACTTTCCTGCAACAATGGAACAAAGTGGTGCAGTCATTCTTTTAATCTTTAATCTAGCTGAATGTGTATACAGAAGATTGCAGTTTATGTACGCACTTCCTGAAGAGAGTGTAATATGACTCCTGATGTTAAATGTAAAAATGTCGGGAAAAATATTACTTACATGCATGATTTTACATTCCATTTTTATGTTGATACTAATTTTCAAATGCAATGATCCTGAAGTGAAGTCCCATTACACTTTTATATAAATATTTTTTTAAATAAATATTTTATTGAGTGAAGTTTTCTCGGGCAGTCAGCCAGGTGGTTTCGTCAATTAAACCCGACGTTTCGGAGGCCAACGCTGCCTCCATCTTCAAAGGCGTTGAAGATGGAGGCAGCGTTGGCCTCCGAAACGTCGGGTTTAATTGACGAAACCACCTGGCTGACTGCCCGAGAAAACTTCACTCAGCTTCTGCGCCAGGAAAACCTCAGATCCTACAAATATTTTATTATTTATATAAACAACATTTTTAAGATGGATAATTTATAATCGACCGAGAGAAGCGAGGTCCTGTTTTAACTCGGCCGTTTGGAATTTCGTCTTGTCTACGAATTTGTTTGTTAAGCAGTCACTACCAAACTCATTCTATTTTCTTCCAAATTTGCATGAATTTTCCTTTAATTCGTTAAAAACAGTACTTTATGTAATTAAAACGAGTATATTGTAAGGATTATTAGTTTTTTATTCAGTTTCAAGTTGCTGACCGTCTGAATAGTTCCGTTTCATGTAAGTTCTTCAGCTTCTTTTATGATTCTAGCAAAACCGTCCATGCTATAACAATTTGAATGCTACTTTTACTATCTAGTATAAAATTTTATACAACTTTATTCTAGTACATTTTTAGATAATTCTAATGGTTTACCGATATGTCGTATATTTGCAAGTGTGTTTGTTGCGCAGTCAGGACCAAAAGCTTTCTTCGATTTTCTTCCAATTTCGCATGAATGTTCCTTGAAATTAATGAAAACCACATATGTGTAATGGTTTTTTTCCGTTTTAACATGGTGGTAATTTTAACAAATGAAGAGATCTTAGATTTTTTCGGGACGCGAAGTGTATAAATTACAGAACTACTTACTAATACATTAGAATTCTAGTCCAAGATTATACAGTGCTTTTTTTTTAAAGTTTACCGGCACTCTTGTTTTGTCATTGGCACAATCCTTATAAGTGTATCAATTACATGCGAGATTGAAATCGACCTGAATCCGATCAACTCAATACGTTTCGTGTTTACATGGAACGTGGGAGTGTATTGCGAGGTTTATGCTTGGCTAACTTAGTTATGTATGCCTAATTGTGTGACTAATCTTAGTTCACAATCGCAATATTTATTCCAAGATTAAGAAATCTATGTTATATGAATTTTTAGTCACCATAAAGAAATTATGGACTAGAAGAGTAAGAAAATAATATTAATATTACAACGAATGTATGTTTATTGTTATTATTATCATCATCATCATTATTATTATTAATATTATTATTAGACTGGAGGATCAGTTGACAGAACAAATGACAGACGGTGGATTGAGGTCGCTAGAGTATACTTCTTTCCCTGAGTTTTACCTCCCCTTGTACGTATATGTACTTAGCCCGCTTGTCTCGGGTCTTACAGGAACGCAACCCGTCGAGGGAGGGAGTTTCTATGGATCACATACATATTTTTTTGATTACACAAGCACATGCAGGACCTCCTTGGATGAGTGATCAGCGCAAGCCCGGGGAATCTCCGAGACAACACGAACTCATAGGACGATACACAGTCACACACACTCATTCCGACCAAGGCGAGGATGGATGAAGCTTATAATGACGGCCAGGTGATATCCGGGGACCTGAAGGGCCTAAAGTTTCTCGATAGTCATCTCACAGGTGAGGAAAAACTCCTGGAAAATCCCCCACCTAGGAAACTTGTCCTGACCAACCCTAACCCGGGCCCGCGGCGTGAGGGAAGCAAACGCATCCCCTATGAATCAGCGGTGGATTCGCTAGGGTGTATATGGAATTGAATTAGATCTGAATCCGAACCTTCCCTAAATTTCCAGAGGATCGGACGTGAACATTATACACTAATATATTCTAAAATGATTCTTAATGTCATACTCAGAAGTTTTTAAGCTTTGGAATATTTTGACAGATCCCTCCTGACGGTAACGAGAGAGTGGGTTTCCGAAAGCTTTAGTGAAATCTTTTGACAATTTTTACCAGGGAAATAGTTATTCTTTTAACAATAATTATTCCATTAGTCTACTACCTTTATTAGTTCTTATAAATGTTGTTTTATGGATATAATAATATACATTTATAATTTCCCTTTTATAGTTATGGACTGCGATAGAGCCCGTACTACGTAATTGATTGGATAGTTTAATTTCATATGTAATACAAGGGAGTAATGATGAAAAAGATCAAGTGTTCAGATCTTGATAATGGAAAAGTGAGTACAAGTTTTCGGTGTTTACCTATGAGAATACACGAACAACACCAAAAAAAAAATCAAGTTTATTCGGAAATATTATTCGTTGTTACTAATCTCGAGATATAGTAGGAAATTCCTTTAGCAACTGTTTTTAAATCTTAACATAGATAAACCAAAGATTAAAAATATAGGAGGTTCGATATTTGTAACTCCATTCAGTAAGTTTTCGTGTATCCCAAGAAAAATGACATCCCATTTTTTCTTAAGAGTTTGACAAAATAAGTTGCAGCCAATTCAATAAACTTGCAATGAAACATTCAGAATTATGCACTTTGAAAACTACTGTGTTAAAATATACCAGCATTTTCATTTTAAACATTGGTTTGTTTGCTGAAAAGAACTCATTGCGTAAAATACCCCTTCCTGTGGGTTATCCCGTATTTGAGATAAAGTCTGTATTGAAATTATCTAAAATTGTACAGTATATATAAATTTTTATAGTTTTAACTAACAGTCTTCCACATAATAATTTATAGAATAATATTCTAACAGCATTAGACTACGCCTTAGTAATGAGGCATCATCGTTGGCTTCTATGTACTGCGTGTAAGCTAAATGGCAGGTGCTCAGTTGCTCTCTTCAGCACACTTTACAACCAGGCAAGTCAATCATAGCAACATTGTACAAATTGTTTATTCGTTCATAACCAAAACATTCGCGTGTTCTCTTTGAAAATCTAACAATTTCGATGCGTCCTGTTTCATTATTGTTTTATAAATATTTATTAGTTATTTATTAAAGAAGTGGTAAAAACGAGTAGGCCTAGATATATTTGCGAAACGACACGGTAAGGGCGAGTGGAGCAAACCTGTAAGCAAAGTGAAATCATTGTTCCATGTGCATCAAACACTATTTTTACATAGCCGTTAATATTTGTGAAATAATTAATTTTCTTTGGTACCGTGCAGCCATTTTAGGAGACTTCCAGCTATGCTGTCTTGATTTTCGGGTAAACGGCTGCCAATATGGTCTGGAAACGCTTTTCAGCGACCAAGTATGACTATTTTTGTTACCACCGTGAGAAATGTAACATTTAAAAAAGCGTACTAAATGTTAACATTCCTAATTGTTATCAAACTAAGTATATTCAATTATTATGCATAATTATTATTAACTGGAATTGTATTTTTCATAGTTAGATATTTAAAAATTGTAAAAACCAACTTTGGAAAATAAACGGTATTATAAAACATTATTAAAACCTTTAACATTAACGATAAAATTTTATGCACAGTGAAAAACTTCATATGTCTAGAACGTTAAAGATTATATGTTTAGCTACAGAGGTTATCCAAAAAACCAAAAAGGAACGTACATAAGGTATGTTATCTGAAACTGAATAGAAAGTTATTCATAAAAATGTTATTACTTTTTGTGCACAAAAAATATGACAAAATGAAAATATTCCAGCCTAATAATTTTATAAAGCAAATAAATAGATAAATTTAGTCATTGTTGCCTGAATTGTGGTTCTGTAGGCCTACCAACGTTTGTTATAACAAATAATGGACACGTGAGAAACGCAACCTTAATTTTGATGACATGATACTCTAACGGGAAATTTGCAAACTTCTTATAATACAAAGTATCACGAGCATATAATGTGCTCCATAATAATTTGACACTGAGAGAGAGAGAGAGTCTCAATCAAAAGTTCTTCAAATAAGTAGTTTATAAAACTTGTTGGAGATTCTGTTGAAATTGTTTAATAGAAGACAAGAGTTATCATTTGGTCAAGACTGCCGAGTATACACCACTGACTAGTAAATGCTGGACACGTTTTGCCCTTGTCTAGACAAGCTTCTGAAGGCGCCCGTATTTCTTAACTTCCTCCTTTTCTTCACTCACACGAATAACCTGGTTGACAAGTTTACATAAAGGCATATTTTATTGTTTTCATCCCCCTATTTTTGCGGGCTCTAGTCACGTACAAACCTGAAGTTTTAATGTTTCCCCTTAATATTGTTGCTGTCCATCAATATTAAAAGCAGGACTTTTCAATGCTCTGGAGAGAACATGTAGCGAATTTAACAAATGTAAACAACTGTAAACGTTCTGTGTATTCTACAGGTAGAATACGTGCATGATTGTTATAAATACTGCCTTCACTATTAAACCTTTCAGAACTGAACTTATTTTAATGATAATAGACATTCAGGAGGTTTATAAGTTTGTCTTGTTGACATAGGCCGATACTTCTTTATAGGCCTACAAATAGTTTAAGCAGTCCTCATGCATGACGTTAAGTCTTTCAACCTAAAAAAAAATCATCTAAGAAGAGACCGGGGATCATATCCAGCCTTTAGACCCATAGTAAATAGAACGGTACTATTGTTAGGAGAGGGAATCTACAACCGTATTTATAAGAGAAACTTGAAATATGAAACAAATAATACAAAATTCATGTACTAGAAATTAATATGTAATACTGTTATACGATGTTTTTGTATAAATACGCAGATTAACTTTCTAATCACACGTTTCGCTTTTTAAAACTATTTTATCTATTCGAAAACGACGAGGATTACGGTAAAATCAATCTACACACAACTCTGTCGTGGGGATTTTAGTATAGTTAGGGAAAAGCTCCCTTTTAACTGGAGTTTTAAAAGAGTTTTGGCTGTGTTCCTGAATTCTCAGTGGGAAGTCGGAGTACTTGTGCTTCTCCCTCAGGGAGGATGTAGAGAGTTCAGCAGCCAGTCCTCCCGTGAGTGGAATACCTCCCCGCCAAACTTAGTTATGTACTGCAACTCGTTGCTCACTTACCATTACACGAGTTGAGAACAAGATGTGTTCTACATACACTGCAGTTCAAGTCCACATCAAGAATATACACAGATGAGTAAGAAAGAATAACTATAAAGACCGAGATAGTAAAATGGAGAGGAAGAAACGGGGGAAGGTCAAAGAAAGAAGGAATGAAATAAATAAAAACAAAATAAATTTAAATAAAACAAATAAGATAAGATTGAGAGATGAGAGAGAATGCTATAGAAAAACGAAAAAAGATAAAAACAGAGAAAGAAGGATGTAAGAAAGAACGAATTAAAAAGAGTGAAAGAAGGAAATAATAAAGAGAAGAATAATTAAATAAAACAAAGTAAGGTACAGAGAATAATAAAGAAAAAGAACGAAAGAAATAGAGAGTAATGAAATGAAGGAAGAAAGGACAAAGAATTAGTTGAAAGAGGGAAGATGGAAATAAAAGTAAGAGAAAAAATAATAAAAAGACAAGAAATAAAAGTAAGAGAAAAACTAATAAAAAGACAGGAACTAAAAAGAGAAGGCCTAAAAAGGATTAGAAAGAAAGAAAATTATGAAAAACAAAGAAATATATGCATAAGGAAAGAAGGAAAAGAAGGACGAATAAAATTTATAAAAAGAAATGAATGAAAAAGAAATATGGAACGAGAGAAATAAAGAAAGGAAGAAAGATGAAAAAAGAAATACAGAAAGAACCAAAGGAAGAAAGATTGTTGAAAAATAGAAGTAAGAAGTTGAAGAAGTAAGACGATGAAGAAGTAAGACGATGAAGAAGGAAGGATGGTTGAAAGAAAAAGGGAGAAAGAAACATGTCTCGCTTTCTGATGTCGCTGTTTCAAGCAATGCAATCTCCTATCAATGTATGCTGTAAAACTCAATAGGCCTAAGTAAGCTGAACTCTAGGAACTTGTGAAGAGTGAATGGAGTGAAGAGTTGGATATATTGATACTATCCCTATAGTTATTTCAAGTATTGGAGTCATCCACGTCTCACAGGAACAATTAAACAACTGATAGTGAAGGTTGTATCTGCAACGCCTGCAAAAGCTATTATGATTGGTCCAGCAGAAAGTTATGGGAAATAATGTACTATGACTAATATGATGTTTTTTTTTACTTACTGAGTAGTATGTTCAATATTAGCGGTACAATGATCAAACAAGCTGTACAATTTATATACATTTTGTATTATTTTTGCTTCACTGAAATATCTAGGGACAAAGGTTATCAATTCAATTTGCATACACCTTTTTAACAACGTCAGAAAGCATTAGTAAATTGAATGTAAACAAGTGAGTGATAAACAAACATTGTAATCAATGAGAGTAGAGATGGTTCTTGAAAATATTGAGATAACCTTTCAGGACTAACAAGGATTTAGCCTGTATTTCGTTGTTTTAGTAGGAATTCAACATTAGTGCACAAATCAGGAAATTTAGGAACGATTGTTCCTCTTGTTCCTATTAAATTACCAACAACTTCAATTTCATGAAATTATATTTTTCCTTGTATAGTACGCTACAAATGACTGGTGCATAGTTTTCTTTTCCTTGTCGAATTCTGTTGGTTGTTTTTACTTCTCTCATTGTTGGGTTAAGTATCTAATATTGTTTGGCCTTTTCATTGAGTTCTCTTTTGATAATTTATTATTCTAATGCTCCCTGCTATATAGACATATTGGGCTTGTTCTTGAACAGTGAAGTCTTGTTTTTGCAATCTTTTGGCAACCGCAGCCGTATTATGTGATGTCTTATATTACGCAGCGCTTCACCATGCGTGCAACAGCCTTGTGCAAGGGCAAATTGTCTCATTGTTGTATCTGCGAAAAGGAGGATGTTCTGACTTCTTCCAGGCATAGATGAATAATAAATAACAATAATAACATACGAGTTGTAAAATCTTCCTCGATTTTTACCCTCTATCACACAATATAGCATTTAGTCTGGACCAATTCTAACCACAGAGTTTTATAGATGAACACCTAAGAAAGATTGGATATTGAAAATGATTCCAATGTAACTCACTATTGTTATGCGAACATTCAGGGGAAGGCTTATCTATCTCCAGTAAGAAGACTTTAACGCTAAGTTTCCTGGTATTACATTATCCTCCAAGGAGCTACCTAAGTCGAACACTGCGGGGGTGGGACACAAAAACATATATATGAAAGGGAGGGAACTGGATCCAAATATATGCCATGGGATCAGAGGCATGGTATGTCTGGAGACACGCACAGCTTTTAGACTTACAACCTAATCCCCCTGCTGAAATTGAATTCCTTTTTCTTCTTCTCTACAAGACCTCTTTCATTCCTGTATCCATCTCCTATGGTATCTTCAGCTAGCTCAGTAGTACTCTTTCCCCACTTCTACTTCTTAAGAAGAAACGAATTTATTTTTACTATCCTTGAGATGAATGAGATACTTATACATATAGACAGGACTACACTAATCTCAAGGAAAGCTTTGATAAAAAGGAATTCAACATGGATGTTTCTGCAAATAAAACCTACGTAGGATTTGAAAATTGTACCCTATAATTGTTGTACGTCCTGCATAAGCTGTGCAGATAGTGTATTTTTTTAAAGTGACTTTATGCTGTTGAAATTAAAAAAGTATAATATCCCTTGTATTAACGTTTTTCAACATAAATTAATTATTCTTTTGAATAAATTGCATTTACGAGCAGGTAATCCAAGCTTCTCTAGTAATGAAATAAACACTAATTTACAGCGATAGTAGACGCTCATACTTTTCGAAAACAGAATGTTAGTACAACAAATTCTGTAGGTAAATGAAACACTCAAATAGCTGAATTTATAGGCAAGTTTATATTATTATCGAATACAGTACACATTAAGAATACATGAAAGAATGAATTAGGTATTGGAAACCACTCTTTGAACTTAACTTCTGGTTTAAAAATAAACCAAATTTAGTACGATATTCATATAAAAGATCTGTGTTTTCCATCAAATATTTGGTGTTAAGAGAGAGGAAAAGAATGAAGTGTGTCTGCGTGTTTGCATATATGTGTGGGGGGAGAGAAATAAAATAAAACTGATTGTGTGTGTGTTCCCTATACAGTCCATGGAGGCCCAGAGGGTTTCAGGAGGTTGAGGCTCCAAGATTTTAGACATTCGGCACGTAAAGGTGGTACGGTTGTCAGCCTTACGTACCGGCCGCCTTTGACCCCTTTGCCCCCTTTTTCTGGTACTCATTTCTGTCAGAGATTGAGTCGACCCCAGGGCCACAGTGCCACCAGAAAGATTGGGTCAATTGAAAAACTCCAACGACCTCATTGGGGATTGAGCCCGTTACTGCCTCAACCACTACGCTACGGTGTACCCCAAAAATGATTGTATGTAAATATAAGTAAATATAAAAAAGGCATAGAATAAAAATGAGTTAATATGCAGGAATGAGAGTGATTGGTTTAGTCAAATTAAAAAAAAATAGGGAATTGGGAAAATAAAGTCATCTCAGGCATAGATAAAGGTACCCTTTTCTATTTTCAACGGTAAGGGTACTTGAAGTAGGCTACCAACAAGCATCCAGCATATGTTGCAGGCATTAGCCTTGCGCTGCTCCTCTACCGCCATTTATCTCTCAGAGAGTTGGTATGAAAGTCAAGTTCCCATGGCACTCATTAAACGAGGTTTGAGTCGATCCTAACTGGTTATGGATACGAAAGAAAGGGAAAAATACACTGCCACAGTCTGGAATCAAAACTATAACATCCAGTCCATAGCCGAACTGTCCATAGTGATTCAGCCACACCAGTACTCACTAGATTAATAATAATATTTTCGAACTGTATTACCAATATTCAAGGCTAATGTAGTTTTATTTCAGTCACTTATCGTGTTTCGCTGAACAGTACAGACGCTAACGTCGCGGGCACACATTCCGGAAGATACGTGTTCAAATTCCGCAACCGATCAATCTGAGAGGAGCTGTGGGGTGTTTTCCCAACTGGCCCCAGTCTCAGAAGAGAATTTATAAATCAATTAAGTATATTTAGCTCATTGAGTAATTTAATGCTTTCGCGAAGTAAGAAATTTCATAGACCAGGCCTATTACATTTGGCTTTTAAAAGTCGACTCCTTTATTTACATTAATATTTAAATACAACCGTGAAAAAAGGCTACAACCAAAATTATTATAAAACATTATTTGACAATGAAAATAGATTTTGATTTAAGTGTTGAAAACAGAACATAATTAATAGGCCTACTCATATGCCTTACGTAGAGACTTTTTTAATCATTATATCCGAAACTTTTTTAAATTTTTATTTTAACCTAAGTTATATTGTTTATTTCACTTTGTCATTTGGCAGCACTTTAATAAGGGAAGTTTTTATTTATAAGAAAAAGCTATTTGCAATTAATAGAAGTGTCTGCCAGTTTCCATGAAGTATGGAATATGTTGAATACCATATATCATATTACTGTAATGGATCAAAATAATTATCTACAGCTTCTCAACAGTCACATACATAGCATAAACAGTGGATATAATTTGCTTAATAACGATATTTTTAGCATCATCAAAGAAAGTATTTAACAGCTAAGGAAAGTTGATATGTACAATTTCGCAATTATCGCTGATACAAAAAAATACCATCTATCCGTGACATAGTTCTGTGATAAAATTTATGAGCAACATCATACCTTTGAACTCACTGTGACTGAGGAGAAAGAAAATGATGGACAATAGTTCACAGGGTTTGCCATAACCTCAAACTTTCAATCTTCCATTGAGTCACATGACTTGCTGTAGGCCTACAATTCACAGCAAGAAGACAAACAGGAATAAGGGACTGGAAAAATAGAAAAACCTAGCAGGAGCTATAAATATGTGTTCTCTGTTTTGAAATATAAGGGGAAACCTTTGAAATAGTAATATGAAATATTCCGTCATCCATTTTGAAGAATTTCACATGTTCAAGCTCAGTAGAGTTTGTTGGATTCCTTTTGCATCACTTATCCTTATGCTATTCTAAATATTAACCGAAATACGTTTTTCCTCTATTTCTATTTAATTAATAATGAAATAACCACCACTGCACTTATAGTTGCATCACACGCATGGAACTGTTGGCTACACTTAAGGAGAACTATGGTATATAAAAACAATTGATAGAAAATCAACATTTAGGAATATGGTAATTAAATTTATTTAACATGTAATTTTTAAAAGCTTTACCAAGTCTGTGGCCTACAAAAGTAATAGTATTAATATAGGCAGCAGAGAACAGCCATAAACGTTCATTTAAACAGCTTTTACACAAGCACTAAGCGTTTTCTCTTCTCTTTCACTTCTAAGCCGTTGTATTACTTATTTCGACTTGTGGCAAAACATTGCTGCAGAAGAGATGAATAAACAAATTTTGAAGTCACAATCTCAATACTTAGTTGCTTATTGTTTCAAACTTAAGGCTCTTCTCGTTCTTTGCCAGGAAGAAGACTGTTTTATCTAATGGATACAGGAGTTTAAAATAGGCTGGAGTCTCTAATTTGAAATGAGCTGGGTCACAGATCTCTGAAAGTCTTCTCTTTAGGAGGAAGTAGACGAAGACAAAGACAATGACAATAACCGTACAACCCTCTCTCTCTATCTTCCTCTGAAGTAGAGTAATTTGACTTGTTTAACGCCGACTAACAAACAATCAGACATAGCATTTGCTGAGTCGTCTATTGCTGATGACAAGGAGGAAAGTCTTCAGTAACCTCCCCCTCCTCCTACTTTTCCTCATTCCATTCCTTCGCAAAAGGAAGCAAAGCAAACTTAGTAGTTCAGACTCGAGTGGCATAGCTCTTTACAGAACAAATTCCAACTGCCTGTCAAATCATATAAGTATCCTACTAGGAATATATATTGAAAATCGAAAATAGACTATGCATAATCAGTCATACGTGGAAAACAACGGATTTCTGTAATTTACTCTCCTTAATACCGGGTAAGAGAAAGAAAATACACTAAAATATTAGCTTGTAAAATTATAACACACAATTAGGCATATATTTAAGGGTTGAAAATGCAAACGGGACCGGTATGCTACCAAATAGGTCTACTCAGAATAAGTGCCAGAAACTTAGAGTATTCAAGATCAGATTATCAGATCACTAATCAGCTTTTACCAATTAAATTATCTTCTCACTGTCTGTCAGCTTCAGTCCTGTGCCTTAGTTCAGTCGTATTTTTATCTCCTGCTTTCCATATTTTAGCCTATAGGTTATTTTATGCACTTTAAATGTGATCTTAATGATTTAATAATATTTAGAAATACACCGAAGTTCTATGACCTCTTCTGATATTTTTACGATCATTATTCACTAATTCATAAATTCATCATGCACCTCGCATTTTGCCCAGTCACCCTGCTTTACATCTTAGTGTAAGTAAGTAAGTAAGTAAGTGTATTTATCATAAGTAATCCAAAGAGAGATTACGACTTTATCGATATATTTGGGAGAACGAAGTTTGAGCAAATTTATCTGATGAAACTTGTGATATCGAGGATTTATTAAGACTATTCTATGAATAAAATGTAACGGATTTTGAAAATAATAATTATTTTCTTAGTTTGTTGTCAATATTCTGTCAGCCGTAAAATCATATCATACTAGATGAATGAACAGTCCACGAATCGATTCGATGAATCACTAGATTGAGGGCATCGTGGTGGTTGCTTACATCAAAAAGCTATAAAAGCACACGAACTAGCTTGCATCTAATCGAAATTGTGTTTATAATCAATGGACATTTATATTATTTCAATTTCCAAACAACTTATGTTGTATTAAACAATGTGTTTTCATTCTGCTGAAAGGCAGCATGTGACGTATTAATTACCGAACGTTCATGCCTTACGTGTCAAGTAACGAGCTGACGTTTTATCAGATAAAATTGAATCCTTGCTATTCGAGGAAGGATATTATAAGATAAGCAATCGTGATTGGTCTATATCCGAGGAATTGCTAAACGTTATTGGTCAATATCAAACACGCGGCATATGAGTGGAATAGTCATATTAATATGATTATACTACTGTTTACAAATACATATCAAACAGTCGCACGTTTCCGCATGGACCGTAAGTCCTTATTAAAATAAAATTAAAGAGAGGAAAATAAATTAAAATAAAATATAATAAACACAAACATAATAATCCTATCACTTACAATGTAGAAACACATTATTGGTATAGCCATTGTATCAATCAGTTATTTCCATTCAACATCCTCACCCCGACCCCCGCTCTCCAATTAACCTCTTTTACGAACCACATCTGTCTTGCCTTTAACAAAACTTTTACAATCCTATCCTCAACTTCTTTGTCTGCCATAGGAGCTGAAAGTGCTACGAGACTAATTTCACCGGAGCGATAACTGCATAATTAGATAGCAAGGACTCATTATTGAAAACGCTGTTAAATACCACAATAAGTAAATTCAACTGTTTCAGATTCATTTACGTCAGAAAAACGCTTGATAACAAAGAAAATGGCATATTTGAGCTCCTCAGGTTTGTTAGAAGGATATTCCCAAAATTATCTTCATACGACTGTGTCGCATAGTAATCAATACTGGCGAATACTATTAAATGAAAAAGTAGTATACCTGTATATAAACGAATAATGTACCTTTATAGAGCAAGATGGTACAAGTACGACTAATAAAACGCAGTTCGCAGTGCTACAGAACTCAAGGTCTCCAATGCTAGCTAGTATTCTTGAACGAACTGTCCATCATATCCGCCCGAGGGCGCCACAGGGTATTGCTCAGAGGCAGCAATACAGAAGAAAAATGTCATCTTTAATGTGGATGCAAAATATTGCAAAACGAATAGTTAACATTGGATGAAAAATTAAAATCTTAGTGCAGCAACCGCCCCCTTTATGCCCTTGCGGGCGTCTTTGTACCTGCACCAGATAAAGAAAGATATATCCTTTTTGTCGAAATAAGAAGTGAAATTTTCAAGGGAAAAGAAGGTCATGGTGACTGTGTTTGGTATAATTTGACTTACGCAGTATTTCAGGTTCGTGCATGATAAAACATGTGTAAAGCATGAAATATGAATACGTTATACGGTTTCATTATGAAATTAAAACTTTGAAGACAGGGTTTTTTTTCTAGCTGCTGGTTATCAGAATTCCAACTACATAAGCCTTCGGGAACATTACTTGGAAACTTTTCTGAAAAAATTATAAGCAGTATGTAAAAAGTCAATTCAATCTGCAGCTTTTGTACCTTATTTTTCTTACCCTCCGGGTCCATTTAATTAATAGAAAGTTCAAGAACAACATAGGAAACGTTTCTTGTAGGAAAAATCGAATTTGGTCTTCATTTTCTCCCGAGGTAATTACATGTTTATAATCTTTAAAACTATCCGATGAACAAGTAAATATATCTCCCCAGAGCAAATAAAATATGTATTCTGCTTACGTTCTTGCTATGGAACTCAGTGGAGTGAGATGCGGCAAGAAGAGAAGCTGGAGTAGTATCATACAATGCATTCGCCACTATACAGTGTGGTCAGCACTGTCATCTGCTTTGCGTGATTTGAAGTACAATGCACCTCTTCGACTGGATCTACAAGAAGAGTTCTGCATTCTACCGTCCGTTTTCAAACTAATATCGCTCAAGCCACGACTTAGAAGAAAAAAGCATTTTATCAACCATGTAATCCTGACTTCAGCTTCCGTTGTATACTCTCGAATAACTGGACAGTCAGGGGACTACTTTTTGGTAGCATTTCAAAATTTACATTGAATAAAATTAGGAAATCAAATAAGAAAACAACATTGTAGTACCTATAAATAGGACGTATCATAAGAAGCTTATCACAAAATCAGGTGAATAATCAATACCATAAACTGCTTCCTACTTTATGCATGTACAGATAGGGGGAAAAAAGCGGACCGACTCTTGTAGCTGATTTCAGAGCCTCGTGATACGTAAATAAATGTAAGAGATGTAACGGAAACGTTTGTTTTGACAAGCAATGCAAATTACGTGAAATACGTCAACAATGGACTAGAACAAATTTCAAGACAATCCCTGCTATCCTGTGAATGCCGCTAGGCATGCGCAGTGGCTCATATCGGCAACTTAGATATTTTAACCGGTCCGCTTTTTTCCCCCTAACTGTACAAATGAATCTTGTTTTATATCTCCTTAATAAGCGTTATAACTGGCATCTTTATATCTCATTTTGTCTTCACCAGTCCTACTAAAAGTACTAGTACTTTGGCGGAAATACATATATTTTTTCTTAATAACGTGTACTTGTTGGAAAAGTTAATACGCTTCATAATGAATTCTATTAATGAAAATTATGAGTTCTTGAATTCCCCATAACATTGTTGATGAAAGTACCTTAGGCATCATCAAAGATTCCCTGAACATTTTACATTGTCATCTTTGCTTAAGTTCTTAAAGTTTTCAATTTTTTATCATCGATCACTTCCGAAAGCAGAGTCGAAAATCCATTTGTTGGTTTGGCTGTAAATATTAACAATATTATAGTGAAATGTTATTTTAATTGTACTATATTTCTGTAAAACTTGCATTGTGCTTAGTATTTGCATTAATAATGAAGAGACACAGGGTAAAAAAATAAATAATCAAAAGCATATTTGGCACATTGTTCTAATTTTCTGCTCGAACTAACATCTCTTTCCTTTCCTTAAAGAATGGGAGAAAAAAGAGATTTGCATTAATACAGCTTTATACGTTTCGTTAAGATTCCATTTCATTGCTGCACTAAGAGCAAGTCCTCTCTCTGCCCCCCTCCCCATGCAGCTAATCTGATTTCCTCTTCTCCTTATCCCATTTCATCGTCAAAGAAGAGTCACCATTTGAAAGGCATGCTTACAAGTGCTATAATTTCGAAATTAGGAACATTACATCTCTGCGCAAATAGGTTAGGATCGTCACAACTCTCTTGCAGTTCATTAATAATTACTTCTCTTGCTGAGGTGCAAGTTCTCGTTAAAAAAAAAAAAAAAAAAAAAAAAAAAAAAAAAAAAAAAAAAAAAAAAAACATTGTGAAGCATTGTTAAATAGTGTAATATAATAAAAACTAAGGAATGATTGGAGAAATGTAGGCGAAATGGATATTTAGTAATCATTATTAATAATGCATTGGTTCGCACTAGCATGTAAATATGTACTTCGTAAAAGAAATCTAGGGATAGTTTCGGTTTTAGTGGCAGATAGTTGGTCAACTACCCGGTATGGGACCTAGCGGACATCCTGGAGAGGCACATCCCCCAAAAGTTGGGTGACTTTCGGGAAGACGTTTATTTTAAACTAAGCACGGCCATATGTAAGCGTATGTGAACCATGATGAATGCTACTAGTTACTGAGAGAAGTTATAATATAAAATATGAAATACGAAACAGTACATGTAGGCCTATGCTTAATTTAAATTTACAATATGATAAATGTCTGAAATAAGTAATTCGCCGGTACGTATCTACACAGGCTTTTGTTTGAAGTCGACGAAAGTTTGACAGTTCCTCATAATATCCGTGTCGATTTATGTCCTCATGAATGCCAGTATATTCAATTGGAAATATTCAAATTAATATCTTGACATTTATATGAAAAAAATCGAAACATGGTTATGAATCAATCGCTGTTATAGTCCAGTAGCGTAAAACCAAAAAATTAGACGAATCGGAAATAATTGCTACAAAAGGTTTTATTGTTTTAATGGCTTCATTTGTTGCCCAATATGACTATCCTAGGTTTTCCCCCTCGGCGAAGTTGTGCATAAGTGGTGGGGGTAAAAATGTGACCCCCAAAGGGGTAGTTTTGCGGTTTTACGGTTTTATCTCGTAAATGACTCACGATATCGAAAACATAGTGGTATTACAAGTTGTAGGGCATTAAATTCTGCATTGAATGAGACTAGACAAATATTTTTTGGACAACCCGTTCCCATAATACTGCTCATCAAAGTTGGATAAATTTTACATATTTATGACAAATTTTCGTTTTAAGTTCTGCTTTTTGGTAATATCATCTAACTTAACCCATCTATCAATAAAGTGGTCAATACAAAAGTAATAAAGTTTCCGTAAAGTTCTACATTTAGTCCAGTAGTGTAAAACCAAAAAATTAGACGAATCGGAAATAATTGCTACAAAAGGTTTTATTGTTTTAATGGTTTCATTTGTTGCCCAATATGACTATCCTAGGTTCCCCCCCCCCGCGGAGTTGTGCTTAAGTGGTGGGGGTAGAAATGTGACCCCAAAAGGGGTAGTTTTGCGGTTTTACGATTATATCTTGTAAAAGACTCGCGATATCGAAAACATGGCCCTATTAAAAGTTGTAGGGTATTAAATTCTGCATTGAATGATACTAAACACATATTTTTTGGACAACCCATTCCCATACCACTGTTCATCAAAGTTGGAAAAATCTGCTGAGCGCCTCCGCCGAAGCAAAAGACATACTACTCCTGAGGTAATCTTTACCGAGTTATTGGTGGTGACCATGACTCAGGAGCAATTCCTTTCCGACAGAAATAAAGCACGTCTTATTAGCTTGTTTACTGAAAGACTTGAAGGTGAATGCTTCTCAGTCAAGCAAGCTGATGAAGACGCAGACCACCTGATTGTTGCCACGGCTCTTGAGGTATCACAGGAGCATGAGAAGGTTGTGGTAGTTGGTGAAGATACAGACCTCCTCATCATGCTAAATGCCCTAGCCACACCATCAGCAAACATATATTTCTCAAAACCTGGAAGATGAACGACCCCAACAAAAGTATTTGGTTCCAACAGCTTCGAACTGGCAGACAACATTAGAAGGCCACTCATACTTCTCCACGCCATAAGTGAATGTGACACAACTTCGGCACTCTTCAGGAAGGCAAGAAGAAGGTGGTCAAGCTGTTGGTCGAAAATATGTCTTCTCGAAGAAATCAAACCTTTCTTCGAACATGACACTCAAGCTGAAGCTAATGCCGAAGCTGGCCTACAATTTTTAACAACCCTCTACGAAGGTAGGGCAGGAGATACTTTAGATAAATTGCGATTTGACCTATTTTCCAAAGCCCTCGTGAAATCCAAATTTAACCTGGTATCCCTACCACCAACATCCGACTCAGCCCGCCAACATTGCTTGAGAACTTACCTACAAGTTCAAGAGTGGTTAGGACACCAGATGGATCCGCTCCTCTGGGGATGGCAGGCTTCAAAGTTTGGACTTGACCCCGTTCCTACCTCCAAGGAGCCAGCTCCACAATATCTTCTCTCCACAATTTTCTGCAAGTGCAACAAGGGGTGTGCACGTGATTGTGGGTGTCGGAGGCTGGAATCAATTGCTCATCGATTTGTGCCAACTCCAAGGGGAACTCCTGCACTAACTCCCTCCAACCAGATGCAACTGACGAAACAGATGTTGACGAGACCTGGACTGCATATATGGGGCGACGACAATGACAGACTTTTACGAGTCGAGTGATGTGGTGACGGACTCCTTATCGGAAATTACAGACATTTTGAGGAGCCGAGTGGCCCAACGACAATGAAACGTCGACGTCTGTAAAATTTGTGTATCTACCAATTTTCCCCTTTTCATCTTCATACTTTTAACTACAATTTTTGTTATGAAATAAAATCATCACTAATTGATTTGAAGAATAGTGTTTCTTTTCTACAATTTTCATATTTTATATATTTACTAAGCACAAGACTAGTATAATGGAGTGCTATAGTATTATGTTTACACATCTCTATTACCGTATTAAAATAATTAGAAAATTCTTGGCCAATTTGCTTCATCTTTTTTTAAACGAATGGTATTCAAGCACAGATGTTATCGGGCATTGGAAATCACCCAACTACCACCATCTTCGAGATACAGAAATTCTGTAACTTTGAGAGGCGATATCTCAGGCAGCCGGTGATAGGCTAAGAACACTCACCAGAAACAGCTCTTTAACATGCCGAATTGATCACTCAAATCAGTTGAGTGAGAGGAAAGTTATGCGCGGACAATCAATTTTTATAAAACTGAAAAGGAAAAAAAAAAAGAGAGAGATTTTTAATAATAACAAACAAACAAAAATTGTGTTGGTGTGCAAGAATTTCTTCTTCTTTTCTTAATTTTTTTAGAGATATTTTTAGTTAACAAAAAAAAAAGCGATGGGGGCTAGACATTTTCTTCTTCTTCTTTCAGAAGTGTTGCAGAGCAGCACGGGTACACAAGTTTTTCAGAAATATGTAAAATTTGTTCAAATTTGGTTAGCAGTATTATGGGGATGGGTTGTCCAAAAATATGTGTTTAGTATCATTCAATGCAGAATTTAATGCCCTACAACTTTTAATAGGTCCATGTTTTCGATATTGTGAGTCCTTTACGCGATATAACCGTAAAACCACAAAACTACCCCTTTTGGGGTCACATTTTTACCCCCACCACTTATGCACAACTCCGCCGAGGGGGAAAACCTAGGATAGTCATATTGGGCAACAAATGAAGCCATTAAAACAATAAAACCTTTTGTAGCAATGATTTCCGATTCGTCTAATTTTTTGGTTTTACACTACTGGACTAAATGTAGAACTTTAGGGAAACGGGTGGTCCAACAAATTCACTTTTAATCTCATCGAACGCAGAATTTATTCCTTTATTACTTTTATATGGGCCACTTTATTGATAGATGGGTTAAGTTACATGATATTACCAAAAAGCAGAACTTAAAACGAAAATTTTTCATAAATATGTAAAATTTGTCCAACTTTGATGAGCAGTATTATGGGAACGGGTTGTCCAAAACATATTCGTTTAGTCTCATTCAATGCAGAATGTAATGCCCTACAACTTTTAATACCACCATGTTTTCGATATCGTGAGTCCTTTACGAGATATAACCGTAAAACCGCAAAACTACCCCTTTGGGGGCCACATTTCTAACCCCCACCACTTATGCACAACTCCGCCGAGGGGGAAAACCTAGGATAGACATATTGGGCAACAAATGAAGTCATTAAAACAATAAAACCTTTTGTAGCAATTATTTCCGATTTGGATTTTAATTCTACTGGACTATTATGCTGACATATAGGCCTACCATAACACCTATGTGAACCTGCTGAGATGTTAGTAGGCCTACTCATATAACAGTAAACACATACCATTATTAAGAAGTAACGAAATCTTGATGCTGATTTTGAAATGATTTGTACATGAATGAATGAAGAAATTTTATCTGGCAATTCAAGCTCTATATCACGTAGTAGGAAATACTATTTCAGAATATAAAAGTCGGTACACGCAATAATAAATAAAATTGAAATTAGAGCACAACAAGCTTCGGTAATGCAATCATCAGAACAGAGCGTTGCTAGGCATTGGTGCCTGCAGCTCGATATTTTTACACATGCGCTCTTCACACAGATTTGCTGTTTAATTTTATGGTATCTGTCTTTTATTAGCGAATTGCTGTAGGACTTTTTATTCCCTATAAAAATTAATTCATGATATATCAAATTACTGGCGATTCGTTTATTCTGCCATATTAAAAACAATTAATGCAGATCACTTAATACGAGCAGAAATCTGATACAGGTCTCATATAGCTTTACATTTCATCTGAACATTATTATATTATTTAGCTCTTACATTCAGAGTAAGATGCTTCATAACAATAAATAGTGCAAGTTAGATAAACATTTGCATCAAGTATGAAATGTTCTAATAAGGAAAACGTCTAATGTTAATGCATATTTTCATGAAAACGTAAATATAAAAAAAAATTGTTTTCTAGACCATTCTCAAAACACATAACGCAAAAAGTGTGTGTAACCTGCATCGAATAGTCTGAAGGGCAGATGAACGATAACTTTTCCGCTACGATTTTATGTAAATAAGCAGCTGAATTGGTAATTTAGAAAACATGTTATGGAATTTTTTTATTTTTATTTTTTATTTTCTATGAAATGGAGTTACAAATAAAAGAAATCTGATGTGAAACATAACTTCCTCTGCTAAGTAAAATTCTTGTATCTTAGTGTAATATAATTATTATTAGGTATGAGGATTTTCTTAAAGTAAATTGGTTTTAAAAATGAATAGAATGTTACCACATCGCATCCCCGAAGGATACCCAACCCAAATGAAACCTGATTAATGCACTCACGTGTAAAGCTTTATTGTTCACCAGGAAAGACTGACTTCGTGTGAATGGTACACGGCATAAATCTACCCTTCAGAAAATGTTTATAAAAAAATGTTTCAAATAAAAGCTACAGCTTTTGGTATAAGCCCTTTACATATAAAATTTAAACAAAATCGTTAGAGCCGTTTTCGAAAAAATGCGAAACGCGAAATTTTCTTAATCTAAAGCCCCTTAAAAGTAAGAGGAAATCGTCGCCGATCTTCTTGTCACATCCCCAGAAGACACCTAACCCAAATACGGAAATTTGTTTTCGTACGAGTTTTCGTTCTGGAGCTAGGTTGATCACAGGAACACACACGTTTCTGAAATAATATTTTTGAATTTAGGGGATCCTAAAAACTTGTTATTATGTTAAAAACTCAACTTCCAATTTCGGGGTCGAACACAATACTTCCTCTACCAATAGCACCTATGGTATCTGCTGAGGAAGTAATAAATTTCACAAAACGTAATCGTTTAATTCTTACAATTCCAAATAAAATTTGCAGGATCAAATTCCACTCGAGTATAGGACCTCCGGAAGATCATAAAATGATCTTAAGATGATGGGAAAATATTGAATGATTTGGACGAAACTCCCTATGCGGGGTTTTATGGCCCAGGGAACTCGAGTCTGGGGTCGTTTTCTCCCCAGGCGATGCACTTTAATCGTGAAATACACCTCGAAGTCGGGTTTTTAACCCCTTAATTATCAATCGATTTAATTGGCAATCTATGCATGATTTGGGTAAGGTTCATCAATCTGTCGTTAGTTTTAATCGTTTAATTTCGAATCTGTATGTCCATATGACGGCACCAGATTAGTTTTATTCGTTTACTTATTTATATTTTACTACATAAAACAAAATAATTAACAATACAATTATTTACTTGTGCAATTTATGTAAAAACGATGTCAGTGCTAATAAATATAATGTTTTAAATTATTTTAGTTAATCATAGATTTTTAAAACCTAGCAGTTGAGTAAATAATTGCGGGCGATGCCGCGGGCATCTGCTAGTATTAAAACAAAACACTAGAATCAATATTAGACTTGTAACGTACAGCCGAGTTTGAATTTCATATAAAACTTCTCCTTCTATTGTCATCTGTGCATCACTCAGTTGCAATGCTTAAAATTTATAAAGGAGAATCTATCTACGGGAAGAAGAATGGAATATAATGTTATAACGATCCTACGGAGTCTGAGATCCATCTCGGATACTGCCAGGGACACAAGCAAAACGTATATGTATAGTATAATATTAGTTCCCGCATACCAAACAGTTTTCTGAACTGCATTAACTAAACTGCAAGGATTAAATCGAGCATGTTTATTTTATGTGACTGGAAGGATTTTAAAGACTATTTTAAATTCAACACTATTTTATGTTACAATGCCGTTATGCCGTTCCTAAACATGGGACTGCAAAAGGTCTCTTGTGAAATACACTGAACTATTTGGTAAAAAAAAAGAAATAATTATATTTCGTAGCCCTATTACCATTTGCTCATTCGTAGCTGTATTTACAAAGAATGTAAAATAATGCTAAATAGTCCTGTCTGCTTTTCACTTTTAAATTGATAAAGATTCTAAGTGTAAGATTGTTTTACCTTTTCCTCTTACGAGGACGGACGACATCGTTTCAAATGGTACGAATAAAGTACACTGTCATGACTTGGTGAAAGGTTTTATAATATATTTACTCGGATGAAAATGTCAGAAATTCATGGGTAGAGAAGTAAGCATCCATGTAACCCCGACCCGACCCCTGGAGGCAGTCGAAAGAACTGGACTTTACCACTGTACGCGACGTGCTCTCTAAATGATGTTCAGGAGGAAATACTCTGGCATCTCTCTGAACATTTCCATTCCACAGGCATATTAAATTTTGAAACCAAGTGAATTCGTATATTTTTATATTATGGATACTGTTGAATTGTTGCGATTATTATTATTATTATTATTATTATTATTATTATTATTATTATTATTATTATTACTATTATTATCATCATTATTATTACTATTATTTTCACTATTATTATATTTTTCATGTTCCTGTTTTGCTGGTTTCAACGGTTACGGAATATTTTGTCACGCACATCATCCAAATGTGTTCAGTTTCGCATTCACTTCGGCCAATATTCCGGAATGTCCTTACTTTATGGCATTCTTTCCGAAATGTATTTAGGCCTATATTATTACTAGCTTAAAAGGTTCGGCGTCGTCCGGAGTTTTTATTCTGTAATTCGAAATCGATTTATGAAGGACTTTCGATTTTCAAACTCTAGGTCTTTATATAGGTATGTAGAATTTGAAATGAGGAAGAACTACTTACCACACTTAGGCCTAAACTATTCCCTCGGAAAACGCTTGGTATAGATTTTTATGGGTCATGGAGGACTTCGAATTTTGTACCCCAGTGTTTCTATACGCCATGCCTTGTAGGGGATGAAATAAGAAGAAACAGAAATTTCGAATATATAAAGTTATACTTATTGTCTTTGTGGAATGTTTTATTTCTCACTCTCATGTTACAATCACTTTAAGTTACCTTTTATTAGGAAACGCTTGAGTTATTCAAGGGTTAGAAATGCAAACAGTACTCTTGGATAAAAAGGGGAAAACGTTTAATATAGTTTTTCCAGTAGCTCTATAAGGAAAAATATTCTGTTTTTGTAACGGGCTAATATAGTTTGTTCCAAACCTACCGCAGCTTTTATATTGTTTTATAAAAATGTTATTATAATTCTAAAATAATTTGTACCACCATCAGTCCGGTATGCTAAATATTATAGCAACAATAACATTAAGAATAAAATTATGCAATTCATGTACTTCCATGTTAATAAATAAGGTTAATTATTTTCTGATAAATTATTTATAAACATCTAGCGAGTAGCATAAAAATAACAAACTACATATTAAGTGGATTAGTTGTATGTGGTATAATAAAATAATAAGCCCATTGAAAAACAGGCCGAAATCAGTAGAAGAAAATAATATGCTAATGAATTACTGTGCTATGAAATACATCTTGAACGGAACAGACGTAGTATAGGCTATATTATAAGGTGAAAATGTAAAAAGTAATAATTTCGGAGGAAGGTAGACACTGAAGAAGAAACACGAAGGTGAAGATGGAGTTTGTGGAGAGTGTTACATTACAGTGTAATTGCTGGTAGAGTCGAATCTGTGACACAGAGCAGGAGACAGAGATGAGAAATATGAAATAGGTTTAGGGAATTTGGGAATTTCTCGGAGGTGACAGTTAAGTGGGATATGCTATATATACGCCGCGGCTATGGAAATGTATAATACTAGATGACGGGGGTCGGATCGTTACCGTGATACCGATGGTGCATAAACCCATGGAGACTCATAAAATGGAACAACTTGCGGAAAAGACACAATGCAATGTTTCTGTTCATTTTCTTAACTTCGCAAATACATAATTTGGAAATTCCTCGTGGAGCAGGGAATGTTTTGTAATTTTACATACAGTTTTTATTTCTTTTAACTAATAAATCTTTTGACTATATCAGAGTAATGCATTCTGTTACCTCTTTTTTACTCATAACTCAACTTTGGAGTTACTTTTCAAATTTCCAAACGGATTCTTGACTAATATATAACTGACAAGCAGTAGTGTCGAGACACTAAAGTCGGTAGCTTGCAGGTTCGTTTCCCGAAGAATCCAAATTGTCCATAAGCCCCTTAAAGTAACATGAAAGTAACATGGTCCAAAGATCTCGTAAGCCTATTTACATAACTAAGTCAGGGGCAATGAGGTGAGGCATGTACTGTGGATATTTCTAGTGATCCAGAAAAAGAAAAGTATAAAAATGATTGCAAGATTCGAAGAAAGATAAACTAAAAGTGAATGAAAAAATATGTAAAGTTAAAATGATTACTACACAATAAATACTAAAGTGTTATTGGTTGGTTTATGGTTATTTAACGAGGGAGTGAACTGCAACTTAAACCTCTGACCGTCTACAGACATGGGTCGGTGTCTGTAAGAATTTCTACACACATACGAGTAAAAATGACATTGACCCTGGCCGGGATAAAAATCCCTACCTTATGCACAGAAAGCAGTGCCATAGAGACAGCACCATCCAAGCAAACTCAAGTGTATTTGGATAAATTATCAGTTATATTACAGAGATAAATCAGTAGAAACACTGGTATGTCAAAGAATATTGTAGGTCTACATTAAAACATATGTTGATATTATCACCTTCACCAAGAAGAACTAATAATTCCAATAATAAAGGACAGAAATCAATAGACCCAAAGAATGTATCGAAGGAATACTGAGCAGCAAAGTACAGCAAAGTACATGTTGTACGTAATCGGAAGAACTAATAACTCCATGACTACCTTACCCCTTTCGTGCCAAATGCCTGAAAATCAGAGAAACCCTTGGAACCATAAGGGCTTTCACGAACTGATTTACAGGAAGAAATTTAGTTTGACGCACACATGGTGAAGTTTGTTGAGGCACTACAAACAGGAGGTTGCGGGTTCGGTTCCGGATGAGGTCACTGGTATTTTTACAATTATTAACTTCAACTTTTGGTAGAATTATGATTCTAGGGTCGCCTCATCTCCAACTCGGCACTTTCATGTTCCGATTTTCCCAAGTCCAGGAACCTTCCCAACTTATACAGTCAGAGTATTTCAGTTCAACTTACTATCACAAGAAAAGTGGGACAGAGACATAAATTAGTGTACTTATTCTTTAAACAAATATATTTTATTGACCCTAATTTATATTTTCCTACTCTAATATAATTGGGCAATACAACTTCTAGTTCTCCTATGAAATAATAAATTCATGGACAAGGTATTTAAAATTCTCACTCTCTCTTTTCACTATAATATAGCCTATTCTGAATTTTCAAATTAATGCATTGACAGTCCTAATATATTTCAAATTGTAATAATCTTAGACATTCATGTCAGTCGCGGCTGACGGAATAACTCGGAATCTGCAGAAAGGCCGCTCCTATCAATGCTTTTAGCCACAATTGTGTTTTTACTGACTTTCACTGAAAATAGAAAATTCATCTTGTAAAAGATAACTTAGTAACATATTGTTACTTCCTATAAAAATAAATTATGCTAAATCATATCGCTACTGAAACTAGTTTACATTATTTTCTTAACATTCCGTAAACCTGCAACATGGGACAACTGCTTTATTTCTTTCCTAAGGAAAGAATTCTGCAACATTACCCCCAGGAAATTAAATCCATTAGCCGGATTTCAGTTCACAACCTTGTGACAACAAGCAAGGTAGCCTTTTGAGTATAAAAAATGCGGAATGAAGGCGATGCAAAATTTATGTGTACTTTTCAATAACTACTTGCATGATTTAGTAGTCAGCTTTATGAGAGCGGATCTGTAAGTTCTAATTCTAACCCTGGCACTAATATAGGCCTATATGTGTATATATTAGTATGTTATATTTTCTGCTTTGCCGCAGAGTTTATTTTTGAAAGAGTTTTATCTTAACTGCAACTGTTTTTATAGGTCTACAACTACAAAACAAACAACTGATATCCTAAAAAAAATCAGTCCTTCAAACAAATTATAACTTAGTAAACGCAAGAAAACTACTCAACTAATTCATTACAAACATGACTACCTTAATACTGCTAAAACAATTTTATTATCTAAACACGTTATTTTCTTAATTTATATTCATTTCATGTTTTAAAAGCTTTAGGAAGTTGTTGCACAGTCTGCACTCTAGTTTTCTGAGGGCAGCTGAGAATCTACCTGAATAAAAAAAAAAGGAGCAGCTCCAGTTAAGGACACCGATATTAAGAGCAATGACACAAGCTATTTGCCGCAGTAGTCGGAGGTCATACCTCTTACTCTTTCCAGAGATGTAGTGCGGGATTTGGCTTAGTTATCAGGCAGCGGGATTTATTAAGTGAACAAAGCAATCATAGTTCGGAGTATAGATTATAGGTAAATTATGTCATGTACTGTGACGGACACTGTCCTCCACAACAACCGGTTTCAGCAGAACAGTTCCACTTGTTCGCAGAGAACTGGGGCAGAAAGAGAGTCGTACATCAAAATCAGGATCACAATTAGCATAGATTGTGGCGAATTTGGCATTAAACACCTCAATACAAATGACGAAACCATCAGTTGTAACGTACATCACACAGAAATCAACATACATTATTTTCTTCCTTCTTATAATCCATAATCCTGGTCTACTTGCTTTCGTTGTAGGGTGTAGTACCATCAATTATTCGACATATTTGTTTACAGAAAGCACTGCAAAGTCGATGCATTCCTAACTTGATGGTATACTTACTAAAATCTCTCTCCCTGGTCATCAGTTAACATAATAATGAACAGGTTTTGATGCTTTTTATCGCGATGTTGTATTACCGTAGCCTATGAGCTATAAATACAAATAATCGCTTTAGTTGAGTGCGCGAACAAATTCATGACGTCATTAATTAAACCCATGGCGAAAATATGAACAAAGTAAGCGTGTTAACGCGTCAGCTGTGCATTTCATACTATTATAAGAATTTAGTTAGTGAAATGGAAATATCCTCGTGGCTTATATTAAATCTATACATCACAATCCACTCCTACATTGGGTCTCTTTCAGAATCAGACAGACTGTTGGAGAGATAATTCTATTGGGAGTAACAAACTTTTTCCCTGACAGGGGAAGAAAGTTAACATCATTATCTATGATATGTCTATAAACCACTTTCTTCTACTCTTCTGAGTATTTCCAGGAAATCTCCTTCAAGGTAGTGTATTATCATAACATGCGTTCTGAAAGAAGCTGATACTATACGAAGGAAAATGGTGAGCGCCAATCCCTGCCGACAATTTGTGCGCTGGTGCCACACTTGTCAGAAGAAAGAAAGATAGCGTGCATTTTCTGGAGGTGCGTGATTAATAAGAAAGTTACTTATCATTCAAAATCTCATAGCTCAACAACCACTTGTTTTAAAAACATAGTTTTAGAAACATCTCTCATTTCTCATTATACACTTGAAATATTTGGTTTGTGCAAGTTTTTTGCCGAGCAATTGAAATTGCGGAGTTATTTGAACTGGGCAACGTTGCCTCCCTGCCATTCGGTACTCGCATAGGCGGGGCCCCGCTATGGCTCCTCCCGATTTTCCTTCCTACAGCGTAAGTCGTATAGTTAGTATGATCTGTGAGTGAAAAACGTGAATTTTCGAACTCCGAATTCGGCAAATGGATAAATCATTAATAACGACAAAATTGCTTAGAAAAAATGTAAAGAAGTGCTACACCGTTAGGCCATAAACCGATTTAGCCAAAATGACATTCAACCTGTGTTGCATACAGTGAGATTTGAGTGGAAGATTGTGAGAAAGATGCTAATTTGAAACGAGTAGACCTATATAAAAGAATTAATCAATTTCATTTTAACTCTATATAACAGAGTTGCCTAGGGCTAGTGCATTGTCACTTTAAGTTCAAAGTCTACTGTAACCAAAACATCCACCAGTAAGTAGGCCTACTAACTGCAGTATTAGCAATAACTGTATATCAAGACCGACACTAACTACAGCGACATAACAATAACGTTCCTTTGCCGAAGTGTAAGTCGGGATTTCGTGTATCTCGAACATATGCACACGTCTCGTTTAGATGAGAATGTTCAATTTTTGACTTATGATCATCCTTTGACCTAAGTAATAATCTTGATAACCGGCCTCGTTTATCTGTAGAATTGTTAAAGAATACAAAACTATCTAAAATATCTATTAAGAAGTAGCAAAGAAGTACAACTTTGCAAGCACATCACAATACATTTACAAAGTTTTTAAAAACAATTTATTTGTTTAATATGTGGACTATAAATATCTATGCTACGCAATACTTATTTCTTCTTGAATTAAACTTGCTTGTAATGCTATCGAAGGCCCGGAAGTTAATGCTCTATCAGAAGGGAACTTACTTTAATAAAGAGAGGAGACCAACAGGAGGGAAATTTCACAGAATTGCAAGTGGAAAAGCCTGTGCATTTCAGTAGGACTGGACATCCGGCCTTCTATCAAGAATTAGGTGACACAAACATCTGCGATGAATTTCATGAAGTTGAGATTTACACAGACGGTTAAAAAATCATTAAAGAAGGTAGTGCAATGATGTCGAAATTCATTATCAAATGTTCAGATTATCACCGGAATGCTCTATAGTGCAGGCTGAATTACTGGGCATTAAAGAAGCAATGGCTTGGATAACGACTAACACTTTGAACAGTGGCATCATCCACAGTGACTCTCAGACAGCCCTTAAATCTATCAATAATAAATTTAATTTAAACCCTATAGCGGAAACAATCAGAACGAATCTTCGAATATATCAAAAACATATTTGTCTGACCTGGGTTAAAGGACACAGTGGACAATATGGTAATGAAAGAGCTGACGAATTAGCCAAAAGTGCTGCTGCCTCTGATCTAGATTTCAACTACAGTCTGTGTCCTCTCTCATATGTTAAAAAGCGTATTAAAGAACATATTCTTGTTAAATGGAACAACAACTGGCTCAGTACCACAAAAGGATTAGTCACTAGGGAGACTTTCTTTCCGACGGTTGAAGCTCGTCTCAGATGTGTTGTTAAACCAGACTTTATAGTGACCCAATTTCTTTCTGGACATGGTAACTTTGGCTCCTACTTTGAAAGATTCAAAGTGATAAGGGAAAGTGGATACCTATGCAAATGTGGTGAACAACAAACTGTGGATCACCTTTTATTTCATTGCCCAGTATTTGAAAGAGAAATATATATTTTAATAGGACACTTAGACTATTGTAAACTTACTTACACCAAACCATTATTTCATATTTTGTTAAAAAAATGCTGTTCTAGACAATTTTACTATTTTCTTTCTCATGTACATAATCGATTATAGGTTAAAGGCATTATGTGATCAATGATACACAGGCTTTGCTAGTATAGAGCAGATGGTATATCTTAGGTTAAATGACATGGATAATTAAGAAAACACTGTAATTTTGTAACAACTATAACCCTAATATACCTACGGGTCAAATAGGGTTTCGTTAAATTGTATATTCAATAATAATAATGCACGCAAATATGTCCTAATATGTGTAAAATATGCCTCGGAACCAATGAAGTAAGTAATTCTAAAAGTAATTCTAAAAATTTAAGTAATTCTAAAAATGTACGTTCTCTTGATAGCTGAATTAAGTTATAAATTAGAAGTTGTGCAAATTACCTTACAGAACTTAAAAAAAGAAGATCAATGCCACAAATTTTAGTAAATTGAAAACTAATTAAGTAAAACGTCGCTTTAATAGTATAATACAACTAATTCCAAAAACATTAGGCTATGCATTATTTCCATTATTGTTCTCAAAGCATATATAACCAAGTTATAGCCAAATATGCTGTCAAAGTTTGAGTTAAACAAGATATACCCAATATTTAAAATCTAACAGAAATAGGCTATTAAAATGTGACAAATTATTAAAATTTCCACAAATATTTGAAGAAGCAAATATGATACATTACCACAAATCTAATAAAATATCCAGCAATATGAAAAATTAAACCATCAATTTTCTGTTATTTCTTTCATGTTTTGTAACACTAGCGTATAATAGAGTGCATTATAAAAATATGAATCTTCATAAACTTCTGGGCTCTAGTTATTAATAATACATTTTAAATAAAAATCACTTACAAGGTTTTAAAAAAATCTATAGTTACTGGTCAGATAATACTGGTTATGTGAAAATGTTATTTTATCACATATTGCAGATTACGAATAAAAATGTTCTACATGATATAACTGAGGATGTGTTGACGATTTATAAAGCATTGTCTCTTTCCATATAACTTAGTTCAGAGTGTAATATATCTCTCATAAAAAAGATTTCCTATATGTAACGAGAATTTCAGTAAAGGTTTCTGCATTGCACGAGTTTTTCCCATAGCGTCATAGGAATGTTATAAATTCATTCAATTTCAAAGATATCTCAGTTTAGATGTCTACAAGCATGAACGGACGAACGAATGAATACCACGTTACGGAATGGTTACATCAGAGTCACTAAAGATTGGAAACAGCTTGAGGGGAAAAGATTGGTTCCTAGAAATAGATGGGAACGATTGGAGGCAAAGGCACAAATTGTATGTTGCAGAAGTACTATGAAGGGGTGAGGAGGTGAGGGCTGGAGAAAGGAATGAGGAAAAGAGAAAAACAAGGATGGATGTATCATTTAAACCGGATTTTCAGCTGAAGCAAGTCAAGTTGCACCAGTTGTCGGTTGTTAGTCAGTTGGAAAGAAAGAAAAGCATAATTCCAAGAGTGACAGAAATACAATACAGAAACAATAAACAAATGGAAATATGTAAGTGAAAAGAATTCGAATATTATATGATCATCCAGACATATACGACAGCAATGCCTAGAGAAAAAGCATATATAACGTTAACTTACAGCGACTTTTATATATCTACATTTATGGAAAAAAACCTACAAAATATTGAACTAGTAGGTATGTTTCTAGGACGGAACATAAAAATTCTATAAGATATGTAACAGCCCATTTATACTCTATCAAGGCAAACACTGAACTTCCCCTATTTGGAAATAGAGCGAACGGAACGAAACTCGTTTCATAACTTACATAACTTACATTGAAAGAAGTTCTGGAGGGGCAAAATCCTAATACAATTATAGATACGTATACTGTACTATTTCACTCATACCTCACTTTTTCTACTTGGATCAATAACTTTACGACAACATCTGAATCCAAACAATCGTAGGGCTCTATTGCTATAATTAAGTGCCATACCTGTTATCGTGAAACAGTTATCATATTTTCTTTTTATTGAGCAGGCGTAAGGAACAAATAATTTGACTGCGAAGAGAGTTAGATATAATATGAAATAGTTAATTATGATACATGTGATATAAGGGGTACTTTTTTGCGAGTAGGCATTTTTTGCAAAACGAACCCTATATGGGCTGGTGTAGCAATCATACGAGCAAAATGAAATCATTTTTCAATATTTTTTTTACACAGCCGTTCATATTTGTTGAAATATCAATAAATCTTAGCTTCATTCTCCTGAATTACTTACCAGATAGCTATATTGGAGAGATGAATGTTTTTATATGCTTTGAGAATGTCCAACCTTCAACTGAGGGAGGAACAATATGTAAACTATATATATATATATACACATATACATACAGTTTATACATTCTGAATATACAATTGTAAACACTAATCTGATAAGATTGTTTCTATGCAAAGGCTATGCAAGTACAATAATATAGCTTGTTCCGACGCCTGTAAGAAAGTGTACGGATTTTCTTTGACCCTTTCAAAGCTCAATTTCCATGTTTATACAGTCAACTGTCGATAATGCCACCAACCGTTCTCCAACATTTAGTGGCACAAAGCGAGGGTGGCACTAAAACGAAATTTAATGTTTGAAATAAAATGTAGTGTAGTGAATGGGCACTGGACTAAAATAAGTGAAGTTTGAAATGTCTCATTGTATGAAGGGCTCTTTCTACCTGCTCCACCCTCACGCAGGCTGTCTGTCTGACTTCTTAAGATAGTCTTCCTCATTCCACCGCACTGGATTTACAGTCACTTCTTAGAAATAATAGTACGGTATGTTTCTTACTTATTCTTCCTAACAATCATGCCAGTTTTAAAAGAATTCTGCAACTGAAAAAAAAACACTGCAAGCTATATTTTGTAAAAAAAAACTTTTCTTGTATTCACTGGCACTAAATGAATTGGCACAGTAACGAGGTTTCTTATGTATTTTATGTGGGAGAAGATCCGTTCACTTCCACGTATTGACACATGCGAGGTTGGCACTGTAAAGAGGGGCATTATATCGAGGGTTGGCTGTATAAACAATTAACAACTTAAACTAGCCTATTAGTGAGCAACAGAGACAATAATCTGTGGTTCATGAAAGCTTATATATATCTATAGTGAGCATTAAGTTTTAAATCAATTAAAAAATCACAGGAATAGCTGGCTCCCATAAATAATGCATTTAATAAGTGGATAAAAATCCTCAATTTTTTTGCTTAAAACAATTGTTTGATGTGACGCAATTATACGGCAGTAGCAGCGAACGAACATGTTGAATATACACAGCATGTATTATCCCCAAGATGAGTGCACAGATTCCTGATGCTTACAATTACTAGTTCGGGGTCAGAGGATAAGTCGAAAACGTGCGTTGGGTTATATGTGTGGTAGGAAAGAGCAAAAGGGAGAAGAATCGCTCAAAATGTGAGTCACGCAGACGTTATTATACTAAACCCTACCCCATGCGCCCTTAACACAGATAGAAGCTGCTGGAATAAGCAGGCCATATTTTTGCTGCCACGGTGGGACAGACTTTAACTAATTATGATCTCAGACCACGCTTGATTGATATTATTATGTCTACGTGACTTGAAGAATGAAAGTTAGGGCCGGGGAAAAAAATGAGACCACTTTCCTCATTTCGATATACGGTATTAATAAATGCCTATCATAATCTTAAGATATACCAAGAGATCAATTCAAAATACGCCGAAAATTCACATAAACATTTAATAAAATATTTATAATTGTTCCTTAGATCTGCTGTAACCATTTAAGCGTCACATAGCTCTAAACGATGAATAACATAATTTTCAGGGTACATGTAACGTTTACTCTCAGTGCATTAAAATTGAAACTATTCTTCAAATATCTTATTTATTATAATCTTATTTTATATGCTAATTTCTTAATTTATTGTATTTTATTTTCATTCAATTAAAGCAATTATTTAAAAATTACCACCGCAAGAAAATATCAAGGTCTATGCCAAGGACCATTAGCAGCTCCAATGCTTTGTTAGGCAAAACAATGCATTCGTGTATTTATTTATTGAATAGGTGAATATAACATGTCCGCCACAGTGAGTTATTCGGTTGTGTCCCAGTCTTTCACTCCCGCGCGGTCCGGTTGGGTTGGGGATTTTCATTAGTGAAAAGTCCCTTTCCCGAGTTCAGGGCTGGGTGTGTGTGTAGGTTTAATTGTTAGGTAAGGGCAGGGGTAAGGGACTGGCACACCCCAGAAACAAATCCAATGACAATATCACCTTAAGGCAGCGTCTCTCAACCTATGGTCCGCGGACCACTGGTGGTCCGCGAAGATGGTGCAGAAGGTCCGCAAACAATTAAAAAATATCATAAAGCAAGTGGAAAGTAAAGAAGTAATGTTTTTACATATTTCGTTATAATGACCTTTAATTAATACTCCAAAAATTAAGAATATAGGCCTTCTATTAAAAATGGGATGTAAAATTAGGGGTTCGTAAAATTTTTTAGACATTTTAGAGGTCCTCGGGTTCAAAAAGTTTGAGAAACGCTGCCTTAAGGGATCACCAGGGGTCGCTCGCGACCCGATGGATCTTCCATTAAACATAACAGGCATATGCTTATTTACAACGTTATGATTTCCAACATGAATACAGTAAAGCTTCCTCCATTTCTAAATAGCATTAATAAAAGTTCATTTTGAGAAATTATTTATTTCCGGAACAGTGTGCTTCTTTAAAAATAATTTTGACAGGCACACAGAATTTGGAGCGTACAAAGTAGACTACAGAACAGGGAAGCCCTATGTTTTGTGCTTCTATGTCAAAATTTGAGTGCGCGAGTGAAAATGTGTGTAATATATTCTGAATTTCAATAAGCTTCCTCTATTTCTAAATAGTATTCATAAGAGTTTATTTTGAGAAACTATTTACTTCCAGAACAGTGTGCTTCTTTAAAAATAATTTTGACAGGTACACAGAATTTGGAGCGTACAAAGTAGACTATGGGGTACGCCGTAGCGTAGTGGTTGAGGCACTGCGCTACAAACCGGAAGGTCGCGGGTTCGATTCCCGATGAGGTCGTTGGAGTTTTTCAATTGGCCTAATCCTTCTGGTGGCACTATGGCCCTGGGGTCGACTCAGCCTCTAACAGAAATGAGTACCAGGAGCAATCCTGGGGGCAAAGGCGGCCGGTGCGTAAGGCTGACAACCTTACCACCTTCACGTGCCGAATGTCCAAAATCTGGGAGCCTCAACCTCCTGGAACCCTCTGGGCCTCCTTGGCCTGTATAGGGATCACTTCACTTCACAAAGTAGACTACAGAACAGGGAAGCCCTATGTTGTGTGCTTCTATGACAAAATTTGAGTGCGCGAGTGATAATGTGTGTAATATATTCTGAATTTCAATAAGAGCACCGAAGCATATCTTGATATAATGTATTCCGAATCGGGCTGGGGAACTTAATAAGTGATTCTCATTTATAACCTATCTACACATACATAAATTTGCGATGAAGAAAAATACACAAGCGTAGAATTTTATGCTTCGATAAAAATAGGGAAGGGAGATCTTGTAGTATAGCTCCCTCTTCAAAAACTCTGTTATTCTTTTAATCAAATTTCCATCAGACAGAACTCATTACACGGAGCGGTAAATGTGCAAACGGCTATAATTTGTAGATAAGAGGAGTATGATGTAAAAGTACAAGACTGAACAAAAAATTTGCGTGCTACGGTCTCATTAGTAATGGGACCTGTGTTTATTTTCTTTCAGTATCGTTTGCCATGGCTTGAAAATTTTGCAAGTGATATGTCAAGAAGATTAGGCACGCTCCAAATGAGGTTATAAATGAACAGTTTTTACCACTTCTGCCATTTGTACAATTATTTGGTCCGTGTAATAAGACATTTATGAATATAATGTAGATTTCGACAAATGAGAGGTTCTGCCTTTTTTAAACTTTCAGAGAAAATTCCATTCACAGTTTAAATGTAGTCCTACCATACTGTACAAACTATGCAAATGTTAAAATACGTCAATTAAACATTTTCTTAGATGTTAAAATAGCAATTAAACATTTTCTCACTAATCAATTACATTTGCACAAAAGTAATTATATATAAATATGTAAGTTATAATTTATGATTTAATTTTAACGTTATAGGATTTTTATTCCTTCATTGAAGATATTATTACATTTGACATAACGGTATCATTAAAGATTATTATCAAACACGGAACGATCTTCAAACCTTCACAGCAGCAAATGAAACCGCGTAATTAAACAACCTTTCTATAAAATAAAATAACACTGTTTGTCTTAATTTTAATACTAAACCACATTGGATTTATTTTCTGTTTTTTTTTCTGCAAGCCTTGTAGAATGCCATCTATCAGAAAAGACAAGAACTATAATAGCTGATGGCGATAGTCGTCTACTTAATCAATTACTTGGTATTTTAAAATCCCAAAACTTAAACAAATAATTATGGTCGAACAAAAACAGTGGTATGCAACTTGCCTATAATGGCAATTAAGATACTCGATTGATAATTATGAAACGAGCAAAGCGAATTTCATACAAATAAACATACTCGTAACTTAATTAATGTAATTACAGGCTCGTTGCATAATGAACTGTTATTTAATTTTCTTAGCATTGTAAGCTGCATAGAGACAAAGCGTATTAATATTCATGCATCTCGTATGCTTTTGAAAAAGAAATAATACCCCCCTCCCCACTTACAGTATCTTATTTTTGCATTTGGGTATTGAACATAAAACGAATGTATGAATACACTTTATTAAAACTTTATCAAACAGATCGTAATTAAATAGGAATCCAATTATCACGTTTTTGCTACTTAGAAAGCCTTCATTTTGAACCAACTCAGTCAAACGATTTTGCATAACAGCTTTATTAAAAATCACCGAAATAATCATTAAATAATATACTAATTGAAGAAAGAGTCATCTAAAATGATTACAGTTTCATTATATTACTCCAGAAAAATATCAATAAAAGTATCAAAATAAGCCTGTATCCAAAAACTTACACTCATTACATTATTATTCCTATGTTTAATAATTACATTTAGGCATTATATGTTCTAACTCCACTTCCGGCCAGCAGCATTAACTTGAAATTAGTTATCTCTATTAAGTTAGATGTATTCAAAATTGTCAATATACTATTTTTTTAATTTTATTTATTTATTTATTTATTGTTATTATTATTTTTTTTTTACTGTTATATGTTTGAAGTACGCCGTGGCGTAGTGGTTGCCACACTGCGCGAAAACCCGGAAGGTCGTGGGTTCGATTCCCGATGAGGTTGGTTGGGATTTTTCCATTGGCCTAATTTTTCTGGTGGCACTATGGTACTGGGGTAGACTCAGCCTCTAACAGAAATGAGAATCAGGAGTATTTCTGGAGGTAAAAACGGTAATTTACGTAGCCTAAATTAATTAAATTAGAGTGCAATTTTACTAAAATATACGATGCAATCATATTACAAGATGCATTGCTATTTTGGCCTGGAGCACTTCGCACACTTTGTACACAAATTAGGTGATGTTAATTTTAGTATGTGCTGTAACTCAGGTTCAAACACCGCAACGCAGAAGTGTAGGAGATAAGGTCTTTAGATACCTGTAAATCTACAGACATGGGCCTGTAACATTTAGACCCACATAAATGCCATCGACCTGGGCAGGCATCGAACCCGCCGCAACTTAGGGCACAGAAAGCCAGCGTGATACTGACTGCACCACTCGGCCTACTAGAAGTCTGTACCGTACTTTGCTACCATTTATTCATTTACCATGCTCTGGGGGTCTTCGCTTTTTGATGAAAAGAAAGTTAAAAATAATGTGGCTATATTTAAGTTAATCGCATCATTATTACGCTTTCTCTATTGTAAGATAGTAGAATTTAAAACATACCAACGATAGCATTACCTCAAATAAAATCGTACCATTTCCTAGTGTAATCGAACGTTATCAGTTTAATGAAAAAGAGAAAATTCCGAAGAAAGACGTAAATGGATGTAATAGAGGTTAGAGAAATAAGTTAGGATAGAAAAGAAATCGGGATCTCCAATAAGGCATGTCAGGTACTATATCCTCACTTATATTACCCAAATAGTTATCTAGGTAATAGGATAGATTTCAGATCGAATGAAAGCAGATTTCTGGATTACAAGGACATGGAAAAGTTTAAGTGTGGGGTTAATTCGATGAGGAACATAGCCGGCTGCAGACTGGTATGCCAGGATTCGTGTAGAGGAACGAGCACTCAGTATTTATGACGTCTTATTACATCCCGAGAAAAACCGATTATAAAGAAAAGAGAAAACGAAAGATATAGACAGTTTCCTCCAGACTCTCATCAGAGGTTGATATAATGGCTACCAGGGGGCTAATCGAAATCCACTGAAATCAAAGTTCCACACTGCAGTAATACTTTGTTTTAGTTCCTATCCAACCTGGGGCCGTATTTCAGGAAATGAATATTTTCCTAATATTTAACGCGCTATATGCTATATTATTGGGTAAAGCCTTATTCCATTAGCCATACAGTTTTCCTTCCTGACGCTGAAAACGTAATTTCATGTACCGGTACTTACTTTTGTTGAAGGAATTGATTCGGGGGTGGAACTAGTAGTTTTTAGAACTTTGTTGTATTTTTACCCCTTGCAATCAGTTACTTTTTATTACGCATAAAACACGGCAGCCATATTATGGTTCTGAGTGAAGTAGGATGATCAACTGCGAAGCAGGATGACCAACTAATCTTCTTGCAATAAGGTAAGTAGTGGCAGGTAGATTTTATTTTAGTGACAGTTAGGTTAGGTTAGGTTTGTCTGGTTAGGTTAGGTTTGTCTGGGTAGGTTAGGTTGGTTAGGTTATGAACAGTGATATTAGTTTGGTAGGGCATACCGAATTCACTTGAGGTTTGTCGTGTTGGTTAATCTGTTTACCCACATAAGATGGCCGTCAGTTATATGGTATTATCACGAATTAAGTATTTTAAGGTAAGAGAATTACAGGATATATTCTGATATATGAACCAATTTCGCACCTAATTATAATCCTTGCATCTAGGGACGCATTTTAAACGTTATTTCGTTTTGTAAAATTGAAAACTGTATGGCTAATAGAATAGGGCTGGGCCCATATTATTTTTGTTCAACCAAATTAAAATACGTTTAGTACTGTATCACGTAGGCTGTATCATGTAGATATCTATTAACATAAGTACAGAATTTCATTATAGCACTGCCCATAACTATCGGTTAATATAGTACTGCCTGTGAATTTAGACGTGAGCACTTGCATGCGCCGCAGAGATAGGCGGGACGGAAGGGGAGTGTGTTGCTAGTATGGATCACGTGAGACTGATACCACTGCCCATTGTGTTTACAGTGTTCACGTCTAAATGCACGGACAGTACATGGAACAAACATCCAGCTTGAAAGCAGCAATTCATACTGCACAATAAACAACCTGTATTTAAAATAAAATAAATTCCGTTCACGTTAGTAACAGAAAAAAAAACTATGTAGTTGGTAGTGAAGCGTCAAAATAATGCGCTAAAAATATTAGAATAGCAGATAAAGCATTCGAACAAGAGGA
This sequence comes from Ectobius pallidus, assembly GCA_964059195.1. Classification (NCBI taxonomy): domain Eukaryota; kingdom Metazoa; phylum Arthropoda; class Insecta; order Blattodea; family Ectobiidae; genus Ectobius; species Ectobius pallidus. Next base: position 92,684,889 of record CAXKWD010000009.1, read on the forward strand.
GATACAATACAAAATTCTGTTTCCAAACGATTTTTCGTTCTGGAGCTTGGCTGTTACAGACACACACAGATATATACTCAGACATGTTTCTGGAAAAAAAAATAATAATTCGGGGACCTGAAAACGTATATTACGTTAAAAACTCAACTGCGGGTTTCAGGGTCAAACACAATACTTCCTGTACCTATAGTATACCTAGGTTACGGGAAGAGGAAGTAATAAATTAATAATGCAGCAAAAGAACTACGTACGGAAAAAAATTCTTCTAATTGTAGGTAAATATGTCCTTAGTAATCAATGCAAACGATTTGGTGTATGAAAATGACTGTGAATGCCTTATTATCACAACTGTAATGTTCCAGTATAAAATACGTTAAATGTATATGTATAAAATACGTTAATAATGTATGCATGAAATTAATACAGTAGGCCTATACGTTATTGAAGAAAATACAGAATTCACTTTTGATGTTGATTGCTATATTCATAATTATTACAGACAAATTTAATATAATGGCATTTCAACATTGCTCTGTACACCCCTAAACGCACAAGACAGTATGACGCCGGTAATGTTAACAACCACCACTGGATCAAAATGAGTGGCATAAGTTCCGTAACCATTTATCCCCTCACGTTTGCCCATGGCCTAGGCCTTAATCAATTATATCTGAAAGATGAAGGCACACACACACACACACACAGACATTACCTTCTACCCATGGTTATCCAATCACATCCGTGGGAAATTCGTGATTGACAAAATGTAGCCGCGACAAGCTTTATCGAGGAATTCTCCTTTTCCGTAATATGCATTATCATGGTAAATAGTAAACATACACTGCACTGGTAAACATGCACTGGTAAATAGTACACTACGGACGTTTTAAGGTTTCCTCTTTTTAGTAAAAAATTCCCGGTTTAATTTATGCTAAGCTACGGAAGTGAAGAAGGTTAGGTTCAAAAATAATTTAATTTTCTTGCTGTTAAAACTTGCACCAGAGTCGTGATAAGCATATTGTTATATTTGTAGGCATATTAGAAAGAGACGTGTTATTACGAATTTTGTATAGTGTATGAATCGTATCACTGTATGTGCTGACAAAACTCAAGGACTCTTGGACATCTCAAGGACAGTCTACTTACACATATACGTCGTAAATAGAAATTGATTATATGGATACCTATAGCTTATATGATTAAAAATAGAAACACAACGATTACATGTTTGCAATCTTTTATCTTAGAAACCCCTTCAGATGCAAGGTGTGTCATTAGCTGAATTTATCCTACCTTGCCTGGCGCGGTGAGTGGCGAAGATAATGTTTGTGTAGCCATGTTTTCTTACACACACCATTCCCTTCCCGTGGGAAGCGGAAAGTTTCCAATCAAATTCGTACCTTTTCTGTTGAAAGCCTGTGTTGATCGCATGAAAATGTGTTCCAGTGTTATTCCTCTTCGTGTAAACAATGTTTAAAAACACTCTACACTAATATTCACTGCTAATATCTCATTACCGCCACTTTGCATCACTCGCGCACAGGATGAAACTGATAGTGTTCTGTTTTATAACGTCAATAGGAGATACCAACATACAGCAGTAAAAACTGCCGCTATGATAGGTAAAACTTGACACGGCGAACTTGGAACCTGAGACAGAGGGCAGCACTAGTGCTAATCGTAAGTCAAGACAGTGGCTGAGTTCGGGCACACGCCTTGTCCATAGGTGGGCTTGCACCACCGTACAGGGAGTTTCAAAAACAGTAACACGTAAAACATAATGCCAATGTAAATCTTATATTCAGTGTCCACTTAAGATAAACTTTCACAGTCGCGCTGCCCGCCTCTAGATCCGAAGGTTGCGGGAACAAACTCGGCCGCGGTCGATGAATATTTCAGGACGAAATAATCCTGAGTACGAAGGATTTCGGGCACGTAAAATAACACCATGCCTAAATTAGAGCCTCTGGACAAAATTCCCCTGCAGTTTCACGTACAAGTAATACCGTAATTTCCAGGGAAGGGGTTATGATGCGATGGGCTTACCACTTGTCACTCTTTCCTCTAGTGGGAAATAATCGTAACAAAATTCAAGAAGGTAACACTTGGGAGCCCTAACCTTGGAATCGACGTAGAAAATTGCAATAGTTAAGTTACTTTCCTATAGTAACAAAAGGATAAAAATCCTAATGCTTTACTCTTAATCTATTAGTCTTATACTCGTATCTCTGTTAATATACAATTTTTTGAGGTAACAAATTTTACGTTAGTAGCAGTGAAAAGGTTAAAGAAAATTAAACATACTTAATTTTTTCTATGGATAATATTAGGATGGCGGATAACATTTTTAAGCTAGGCTATTTAATTTTTCCTTTTTAGGATTATTATTATTATTATTATTATTATTATTATTATTATTATTAGTTTTCAATATTTTTATTATAGTTTTCACAATTATTATTTAAATTTACATTTTGCAACCTTAATAGTCCTATTTAATAAATCTCAATTGATTCAGCCCCCTTTCATGATGGCAATGCTTAACTTCCCCATTAACTGATTAAATATTATACGTGATTAAAGTATAAGAATTTAAAGAGCAGTTGTCAACAAAACTAAAACAATATTTTCTTCAGGTAAAGTGATAGCAAAAGGGCAGTTGTGCAGGCATTTGAGACACTGAGCTAAAAAGAGGAAGACACAGTTTAATAACCGGGTATGACCGACCTAAAACAGTTTTGCAAAGTTCATAATTTAATGAAGTAATATTAGCAGTCTCTTTAGACTGCTTTATTAGAAATGATATCAGCAGTTGTGGCTGCGGGGCTCTTTATAAATGTTGACGGACCTGAAGAATTATTTGAAAACTGATGTTTGGTGTTAGCAGTTTTACAAATATCCCAAAAATATACAGGGGTAGATAACTTTTTTTATGTTAGATCTAACATTAGGCTACTCCACGGTTAATATCCTATGCTCTTGATATACAGTAATGTCAGAGTCCTTATAAGCCGTAGTGCTTTATATAACACTGATATATAAAAAAATACACTAAATATATCCTAGGGAATAAATCTCGGTTTTACTGACTTAAGTGAGTTACTGGCATACACAAAAAGAATGCACAATTTATGGAGAAAGCGGACAGCATTGAAAAATATTCAAGCTTGGCATGAGCCGTAGGTACTGAATTCAGAAGGTTGGAAGGTACAACAAGAAAATAAGGTTCGCATTATTGCAGTAGCTGAAGAAAAGAAGTAGTTCAGAGCTGACTCTATAAGAGATTATGGGGTAAAAAAAAAAGAGAACAAAGGTGAAAACATTGAAATATAAGAGAAAATCTAAATAAGAATAGGATTTATGCAGGCATTAAGGAATTTATTCTCCCCAAAGGGGTTAAAATCTCATTCTATGGAATAATAGAAGTGCAAACGAACAAAGAAAATCCTAAGTAGAATAAAGGAGTTGACAACGTAAGAAATAGAATTTCAAGGTTATTATTTTTCGCGAATCTTATGCAATAAAATTTGCATTGAAAATGCTATGTGTTAAATGTATTTTACCCATATAATGAAACCCTTCAAAATTCTTATAGCCAGATATTAGGCCTATAGTGTTCATTTGTCTGAGTACACGCTCTTAACCTTTTTATGTGTATTTCAGCTTCTGCTAAAACCACATAGGTACAAATAACGGGACCTTCTCTGAAATTCAAAAGTCATATATTCAAAGCGATTGTAATGAAAACTGTAATCTAAAATGGGAAGGTATAGAACATTAATTATGCAGTTTTTAAGCAATAAAAATTCTCCTTGCGTCAATATTTAAGTTACTTTCTTTACTATATTTATTTCTACAACATATTACTTAAAATATATTGAAACTAATTACTTTACAAAGTTGCGTTAATTAAAGAAAATTTTGGAAATGGTTTCCGTTACCTTCCACGAAGTGAAAGAATGTTAGGGATGAGATGCGAAGGATGAATCTCATGTCCAGTGCCAAATAATTACCCGGTAATATTTCGTATTAAGGGTTTTGAAGAAATGCTTCGACAATAAACGTCATACAGACAGGCCTAATATAGCCAGAATCTCATTCGAACAGACAGTACCAAATACTGTATTTAGCGATTTCAACCCAGATTATGTACAGCTTGAACCAGTTCGAGGCAATATATCCAAGCATGGAATAAAAAATTAGCACTTGGAAGTGCATGTGCCTGTTTGTGTTCATGTATGTATGTGTGTGTGTGTTAGTCCATAGAAGTACATGTGGCTAAGCGTGCATGATTCACCGGATAGCTTTGTTTCAATTATGGGGGACAAAACTATGCGATATCTATTAAACGTTGCATCGCATCGAAAAAATTGCGGAGCTCTGTTATCTGTACGGCCATAATATATTTTGTTCTACGTATGAAATATAATGGCATACGCTGTAACCAAGTTGGTTAAGGCATTACCCTAACAAATCAGAATCTGATTAGGTCATTAAGATTTCTCAATTCATCTACTCCTAGTTAGTATGATCCTGTGGGAATGAATGCCTAGAAAATGAATAGGATACTTGGAGCAACCATAATGCTTACAATATTCACATCCTCTAAAATTCTTTTTGTTCCACCATAGGCCTACTTTAATACGCTTATTATCATTATGATACATAACGGTACCATAATGTTATTCATTTCGAAATCGATTTTCATTATAACATTGGACTGGTATCGATTATTATCGAAAACGGAAAGATCTTGAAACATTGAAAGTAGTAACTGAAACTTCACAATAAATAAACTTAATTTAAATAAAATGAATTTTGGTCGTGTTAATTTTAATATTACACTAAATTGAATTAATTTCGTGTTGTCAAATTCCCCTGGGTAAAAAAAAAGACCAACAAGAAGAGTCTATTTAACCTGACGCCATGAGCTGCCATCTCTCGTAGAAGACAAGAACTACGAGAACATCTGATTGCAGGTTTGTTTGAGTGAATGTAAAATATCAAAACTTGAACATTTAATTATGATCGAACAAAAACAGTCGTATGCAACTCGCCTATAATAGTAATTAAGATATCAGTATGAAAATTATGAAACTAACTTTGCTCGTTTCATAAACATACTCGTACCTTAATCAATATCATTATAGGCTTGTTACATAATGTATTATTACTTCGCTGTATTTTACTTTAGGCCTATCCTTTCTAGTATAAAAATCATGTGGATATAGCTTCTAGGAAACTGTGCAATAACCACTTGAATTATAACCAGCTTCTTCAAAACTGATATAGGCTACTATGTAAATGAATGTTTCTTACACTTTCTGGTGAAACATAATATTTATTTATATTATAAATGGTTTAAATTGACTATTATTATGTGATTCAGATATCCATACACGAGCGCGTAAGCGAGAGTGATACTATTAATCACAAGAAAATATTCCACGATGTTATAATATACCAAACGATGTTTGATCCTATGCCGGTAATTACTAAAATGATTTTATATTTATACTTACAATATTTGAATGTGACGTAATTTATAATCAGGAAATTTGAAAGTTTATACTGAAGTAGTGATTGGTTGTTAAGTATGTAGGCCTATGCTACCACGTGGAAATTAACGCCAGAAAGAATATCCCTATAATATAAAGCCACATGGCTGACTGACTGACTCACTAACTCACTAACTCACTCACTCACTGACATTAATGTTTTCCCATTCCCAGATGAGCTAGAAACTTGAAATTTGGTACACATATAGCTTTTAGACTGTAAACCACAGAAAAATTCCAAAAGGTATTTTTAATTTAATTTTAGCCCTTAAACCCCCCCCCCGAAAAAGGGCATAGTTTCCAAGGCAACGGTATTATCAAACAGTGTTCACATAGGGCTCTGAAAGGTAATAAATAGCCAATACAGCAGACTAAATACACGCACTCTTTCTCCCATAGATATTTAAAAAACCTGTCCCTAGAACCTCAGCGGGAGTTTGGGGGCCGAGCCCCCAATGAGCGAAGTGATTAATTATATAGAGGCCGATATGCTTGTGTGTGTCCGCCGGTGTGGTCTTGTGGTTAGCGTCGCTGACTACAGATCCCGGTACCTCCTCGGATTTTTCTGAGGTAGGGAGGATTGGTAGGGGTGCACTCAGCCTCGTGATTCAAATTGAGGAGCTACTTGATAGAGAAGTAGCGGCTCCGGTCAAGAAAACCACCATTAACGGCCGTGGGTGTCGGCATGCCCCCAATCCTGCCATCTGCCTACGGGAGATGACGCAGCGGTCGGGTGGTAGGCCAAGTCCCTCCAGGGATGTAGCGCCACGGAGTTTAGTTTAGTTCTATATGCTTGTAAGAAAACGTTGATATTGGGAAAGAATGGGAAACTGCGTCTTTTATGAAGAAACGAGTGAGTATGAAGGTGGTTAACGTAGGCAATAGACTGTATTGTTGTTATTGTATTGTTTTTGTAGGGAATAAATGTTAACCAAATGCGTATTCTTTGTAAAAATAATCATAAAACGAAATAATTGTTGCCAGGCTATAATTATTGTGTGTAATGACTAATTTCTATTGTTTCCAATAGTGTGTCTTAAGAGTACAAAAAGGTATGTAGGATGTATTAATATTGAGAGTTTCTAAGAAAACAACCTTCACTAGGTTTTTTACTCAATTTAGTTTTCTTATATAAAGTATTTTCTCTATTATGCTTCTATTCATATTATCCTCTTCATCTTCTGTTTCGCAAACCACGTGATTTCTATTCCACAGAGAGGTTGCATCTGGTAAAGATAGCATACAATCTAAAACAAGTGCGAGAGGACCCGTATCGTATCAAATGTATGACCAACAAGGGAGCATGGCACTTGGGGTGGGACCTATCGGTTCTTTGGGCTGATACCAACCTTCTTTATTTCCCTCTGGGATTTTTCCTTTCGACCTTCATGTTCAGAAACTTTCTTCCTGTGTCTCTCTCCGGTAATATTATAATGGGCAGGCCTTCAGAAGAAAATCTAATATATTATCTGGGAAAGTTAAAAAAATTAAGTTGCCTATTCGTTCTACCTTGAGCAGTAAGGGCAGTTTATACAAGTATTCAGGAAACGAAGCTTATATCATTCTGTTGCATACTTTGAATTTAACAGCATAACAGAGAAGGTAACTGCAGGCGAATATTTCAGAAATTAGGTTTCCTTAAAGAGGAAGATGGGCTAAATATTTATAATTTTATTGATAACTGATCATCATTGCACCAATCGTTCGAAGTTTAAAGTTGTATGGCAATTGGAAGTAGTATTAATGACATATTTTTACAGATCAGCTGTTTCACCCTCCCACCCCACCTCCCACCCCGCCTTTAAAACCATTTCCTAAAAAGGAAAGGATTCTACAATTCTGATACCATGATATACTGTACAATATTTAAAATGAATATGCCATGTAATGTAGTTGACAAAATAAATAAGTATAGAACTTCTTCCAATAAAATTAAATAGTTTTATTTGCAGTAGGTATACGTACACCTTCAAAACTGAAATATTAAATTAAGTAAAATTAAGTTATAATTTTAAAATCCCTGAACCATTGTCTAATTAAGTTTTTAGTCCTTTCGTTTCTTTCTCCATTTCCTAATTATTCCCTCTCTGTATGTGTATATATATACACCACATGCAAAGTAAAAAATACATATATATATACACTAGCTTAGAAGGCCCGGCGCCATTCGGGTTTTGTATTTTGCATGTACATTTACTATTCTGGCATCTTTTCAAAATAAGTTATAATATATTATTAATTAATTACATGGTCTACAGTAAATTTAAAATCAGTAATAAACATACATGACCTCAGAGGTCCTGCCTGAATATGATACGACTTCATATTTAAGACAAAGGAATCAAATTTAAATTACACAATACAACGGTATAATGGTATAACGGTATTGGATGGATAACTGAAATAACCTTCTGTATATATGTATATAAATATATTTTGGTCGGACACAAGAATAAATATATTTGTTCGCTCTAATATATATATAATATATATATATATATATATATATATATTTACATATAACATATATATATAAATGAGTTATATACATATTATATACACATATATACAGTTACATATACATATAACTTACTTCTGTATTTATAATGTATACCGTATATGAAGATCAGAAAAGACGATCTGAAAGGAAGATAATGACACGGATACTATAAGCTGTGGCGTCAACTTTGCGGAGTTCATTATATTGTAAGCCAGCAGGAGGGAATTCCTGTTTGAAGATAATAGTAATTATGATTATTACGTCTATGTCCCTCACAGCCTCTAAAGAGACATTATGATAAGAGCAGGACAACCGAGATATTATTCCTGAGAGGCATGAACTTACCCTTGCTGACTCAACCGTGTATCTGTGGTTCCATGGAATGCTCTGCTGGCGCAATTTCCCTTTATGTTGTTTGATCTCAGATGAGGTGGATATTTTACGTGACTATTCCATTCATAAGCCATGCATTTGATATTGACCAGTAATGTTTAGCAATGCCTCGGATATCGAGTAATCATAGCCGTTTATCTTATAGTACGCTTGGAAGGATCGCATGGATGCAATTTTGTCTGATAAAACGTCACCTCGTTACTAAAGGGCCAAATTAACAATATGCGGTGATTAATGTGCATTTTGTTATGATATTAGCTAATCCTAATTTTAAGGATACCTATTTTCTCATTACCACTGTTGATGACATTTGTTTGTATTCCATAAGAGATTAGACTGTTAATTTATTTAGCAGGCCTACGCCATGAGCTGACACAATGGTGATTTGATTTTAAATAACACAAGTAAAAAGTAATTATTTATTATACCGATATATTACATTTTATTATTGGAATAAGCTTAATAAATACCACCAACATTTCGAGTTTCATCAGATAACTTCATAATCTGTCATGACAATTTTTATTTTCTCTACTCATATATTATATGTTGTCCACCGCTGTGCCTCAGGGGATGCGTTCACTCGCAGCGGGCCCGGATTCGATTCCTGGTCGGGACAAGTTACCTGGGTGAGGTTTTTTCCGGGGTTTTCCCTCATCTGTGAGACAAATGTCAGGTAACTTTAGGCCCTTGTGGTCCCCGGATGTCATCTGGCCGTTATTATCATCTTCATCCCCATCCTCGCCTTGTTCTGAGTGAATGTGTGTGTCCCATCCTATGTGTTCGTGTTGTCTCGGAGGTGGCCCCAGCATTGGGCTGATCACTCATCCTGGGAGGCCCTCCATGTCTTTGTCTGGTCAAAAAAGTATGTATGTGATCCAAAGATAATCCCTCTCCCGACAGGTCGCGGCCCTGTAATGCCCGGGCGGCTTGGGTCGCTTAAATCCTAAAAGGGAGAGGTAAAAAAACTACGATAAAGAAAGAAAGAAAGATTTATTATACGTTACCGATAAGGAAAATATTGTTTTTGCCCCTAAAAATTCTTTTCTAGTGAAATATACGTTTTGATGTACCCTCAGTCTTTTTTTTTTCGTTTGCTTATGAATATCACTGCACAAGAACGAACAAAAAATTTCTGAACGATGTTTTATATTCTGAGTTTGAACCTGTAAGAACTGTGTGCGAAATTGCTGCGTTTACGAGAGCGTCAGATATCAAAAGTTAATCTGTAATTTTAAATGCGCTTAAAACTGAATTAATGTTTCCTTTATAATAACATTAAAACAACATGTCGGAGTTTCTAGGTGAAATTAATTAGGTCTACATTAGACGGGATAATATTTATTTTAAAAAGTATAGGCCTATTACAATGTTACATCACACCATTTTTGTTCATCCTTGAACTATACAGTCTCAATAACAAGATGTCATCGCAGAAGGAAAATATAACCAGTTCTGTTCAAGTATATAGACTTCAAAGATTGAATTCGGCCGTGTATGTGTTCTCCCCAACATTTCCCCTTTGGCTAGAGTTCTCCTTTGACTTGCAACTAATATCAATTCACTGAATATAGCTATTTTATTTTAAACTTAGATCAGAGTTCACTGGACGCGAAAATGCGTGATTGTCAGGTTTAATCAAATTTATTTTAGGATGGTTCGTCCTCTTTTCGGTAAGTATTTTTTCCATACTTTATTATAGTTCTTAATTTGTAATTCAATTTTAAAAATAACAGACAATTTTCTTAGAATTTGCCATTTGCTATGTAAGTAAATTCCAATCCAGCATTTTCCCCTTAGAATGGGAAAACAATCCTAGTATTGAAATTCAGACAAGCCGAAACTTTCCGCTTTGACCAAATCATTATTTACCAATCCTAAATTTATTAAAGTTAACGGCAATAGTGGCAATTATAATTTTTAAAGTAAAAATTTATAGTTATGATATAAACCTTTTTTTAAAATGTGAAATTAGATCAAAGGAAAATAAAAGTATTCCATCAAGAGATGTTTAGTATAAAGTTCTTCATAATAATTTCTTCATCTCTAGTAGAAATGAAACACATCGAAGATCAAAGCAATAAAACATGTATATAACATCTTTTAAAAATTAAAGTGATACAAAACATGAAAGGAATGAAACCAATTTGTATTTCTAACTAATTTGATTTCAGATGACTGTCGATAAAACGTTTAAATAAACATTCAAAGAAATAACATTATTTTTTTATGAAAACAGACTTAAACATCGTATAGACTTCTTATAAGTTGCCTTTAAAGAAGGCTGTCAATGACGTAATACTAGTTCGTTTTATCTTTTCAAACAAGTTGAAAACAATTTGAAATCGTTAGCTGCGCTGGAAAGAGTTTGCTTTGCTTCCTCAAGCATGAGTCTGTAGGGCGGGAGGGATTGGAGAGAGGTGGAGACTGGGATTGTAGGAGGTTGCTTGCTGGCTCTACTGTTCCCATAGTTACCATCTCTAACGGTCCGGGAAACTCTCCTGCTGCTAAACAGGGCGGTGCCGCACGTGCTGATGACGTCATCAAATCTACCACCAATGACCGCGATGTGTGTGACACGTATGCAACATACAATTAGCTATTTTGGATCTATATCTCAATTATCTTATATATAAAATGATTACATTACACTGATTTACTGCCAAGTGTTACCAGATGTCCTTCAGTCATCTTTTTCTCTTGGGACGACGAAAATTTTTACTTGGTGACAAGGCTTCTTTATGAGCATCTTTAAATTCTATAATATCAAAATATGGTGAATTTAAATAATGCATTCTCCCGGCGTTGGTCGAAGGTCCTCCGTGTGGTGAAAAGGGTGATCCAGTAGATAATAGGCCTACCTCTCCCGACTATCACGGTTCTGTAAGGTTCGAGCGGCGTGGATCGCTTAGCTAAACGTCAATAAAAGAAAGAGGTAAACTAAGGAAAATAAGAAGAAATAATGGATTTTCACAACATACCGAGGTAGAGGACATAACTACTTTTCAAAAACTCCACTAAATTACTTTCGTGAGGATTAAAATTTGTAAAATATGTTCCAGAACCAATCAAAGTGTGCTCTATCATCGCAATTTACGTTGTCTGGTTAGCTGATGTACACAGTAAGTTATATAGTACAAAAATAGAAGTTGTATAAGTTACATTTAAAAGTTTAAAAAAACAAGGTCAATGCAACAAATTTTAGTAAATTGAATATTAATGAAGTGAAACGTCGCCTTAGACCAGGCTCGGGAAGTAATGCACTGGATGTGCGAAATTATCTACCCCTCATTCGCCCCCTTCCTTATTCTTTCTATATGCCATACGACTACAGAGTTATCTCTATCTGTGATTGAAAGACAGTAGTAGGGACGAGAGGGAGGTTAACTTCACACTTCCAGTGCTTTCCTTGCCGTCCCTGCCTTAGATAGAAAGATAGAATGGACCCTGAAGGGAGGGAAGCGGGTTGGTAACGACCTAAGTACTTCGACAATTTTCCTACCCCCGGGAATTGAATGATGTGCATGCCCAACGGCCCCCCGTCAACTGACCACACCGCAAGCCCCCACGGAACTCCCCTACATCCAACAGATACCATTTACCATTCCACGTGTGCCACTGCCTCGGTACTTATTGGCCAGAGTACACCACAGCCCTCAGGTTGGGGCACACCATCCAGCAACTTCAGGAACACAAGCAAAAGCAACGGGGCAGGACGGGAAAAGCCTACAGCAGGTGCTGCAGTGGGGGCATACCGGAAGCGGGATGATGATGATGATGATGATGAGGGGAAAGTGGAAGAAGAAGTGGAGATTATTGGTGGAATGAGAGGGGGGAAACAGGTGAATCCCCGAGATAAATCCCCTTAAGTCCCGGTTTCGTCCACAACGAATGAACCGCTTGCCTCGGGATTTGAAGCCTGGACCGCTTGTATGCAGGGCCCACGGGCTAATCAGGAGCCACCGCGAAGGCTAACGTCGCTTTAAAATTATATAATCCATTACAAAAACATTTGGCTAAGTATTGTTAGTCATTGTACAGTCGGTTCTCAAAACATAGCCTTCACTTAGCGAAATGTTATAAATGTTTGAATTAACAGAGATACGCACAGTAATAAATCTGTTAGAAATAAGCCATTAAAAATGTGACAAATATGCTCAAAAAATAAGCACAAATATTTTAATATCTAGAAAATATGATGCACTAACTCAAAACTAACAAAATATGCAACATTAAGCAAAATGAAACCATCAATTTTATGTTACTTATTTCATGTATTATACCCTAGCCTGTAATGTAGTAGAATTAATTATTAAAAATATTATTTTTAATAATCTTCCGGGCTCTGGTTATTATAAAAATTATATCACACAGGAATTTTGTAAAACTAAGCTGAATCATAATGCAACGAATACAAAGTATAATAAAGAATTGGAGAAGCATCCCTGGGCTTAAGGGAATACAGATTATTAAAATAAACATAGGTCTATTATTCTAATACTTTGTATGCACAGGCACTTTCAGTAATAACTTTCGGATTTAAAAAATCAGTACAGCAAGTAAAAATGATTACTGTACAAGAGTAAACCGACGTGAAAATTAATATTTTTCAGGTAGCTACAAGAGACTACAGATTTTAATAAAATTCCTCCTTTATAGCCGATGTAGGCGATTTGGAAAAGCGTACTAGCTGTAGGTAAGCCTAATATGCATAAGAAGAAGGACTCGTAGTTTGTTGCGAAAGAATGAAAGTTTATTCGAAAATATTTCTACAGATTGCAAACAGAAGAAGAAAACCGTAGGCCTACTTAAGTTGAGTGTACATAGGTTTACTGCTCTTTTCCATATTTAGATTTGTTATATTCATTACCGGTAATTGTTTATCGTTAAATTAACTATAGGCTTATACAGTTCTTTACTAGGCCAAATATCAATTCCACTTTCTTAATTTTCTCCTTTTTGGCTTCTGTTGGCGAGTTTCTTCAGCCATCATTTGGTAAATCAGACATCAATTTTTAATAAAGTGTTATTGTTAAATTCAATCGCGAGCAAATTGGTCTAGTACAGTTCAAAAGTACAATTTGATTACATATCTAATATAATATATCAGCTGGTGTTTCTGTGTTCGTTTCTGAGATTAATTGAAGATGGCCTTGCTCGATTTCCATTCGAATGCGTAATTTAATATTTCCCATGTGCCTTTTGCTATCACAGTGTTTTGCAAACAATCGAATTCTACCTGTCCGTATATCTTTTGCGAAAAATGTAGTGTTATTTGCTTTTACATCCAAATATTCCCTTCCGAATCTCTCTAAGTTCTTTCTAAAGAGAACGCTTCGTTCTCTCTATTTTCAGCATGTTCGTCCGTACTGTGAATTAAAAAATAACAGGGTTAACACAAATATGAATCCTGAAATAATTGAATGAAAGAAATAGGATACCATGGACCCTTGACTTCCACGATCGGAAGGATAGTATGTATGAATCCAAGCCAAGCAGCGACGAGGAGGTAATGGACTCTCTTATGAGTCTTTTTTTTGTGCCCACCCTTAACCCCGGAGTGCCCAACAATGAAGGTGATTACCTCCAATCAAACCAAATTTTGATAATCATTTGTTTGATAAGAGACATAAAGTACTGCACCTTCTCAACTACAAGTTATGAAGTCATTTCTACTCCGTGCATTCCAAACTCTTAAGTTATAACTTTGTAACCCTACGTCGAGCCCTGATGATAACACTAGCATTGTTTCTTATCAATTTGCAGTTTTCACTCGAATTTATATCTTTTGTTGTTTTATAATACAATACAGTTTAGAAGGAGAAGGAACAGTTTATAAAAGCTATTTCAACAAAATAAATTGATATCGAGAAAAGATGATCTTAACGTTTCTTCGATAGCGTAGAAATTCTATGGAGCTGACAAAGCTGTACTTAAGAGTAGATAGAAGCTACTGCTGACAGTTTTTGAAATCTGAGGGGTTGTTTATTTGAAGTACAGACACTTATTATCCACTGCAATCACTAGAAATCGTTACTTTCGACTGTGGATTCTCCACAACCTGATGTATAATCCATGGTCTTATCTCTCCTTCAATAACACATCCTGGAAACTTCAGAACATACTAAAGTACAGAATGAAAAAAGCTCAAAGCAAACAGCTGTAAACACCGTTATCGAACGGACCATTTACTGGATTATGTACTTGTTATTGAGTGGGTTCATATCGTGAGCATGGACCTGGGAAACAGTTAATAAAAATAATAACTTTAACTAATATATATTAAAAATACAAACATTAGTAGTTAGTAACGTGCAAATAATTATGCTTCATTAACAGTAACCAAATCGAATGAATTTTTTATACGCTTATTATGTGTGACGTAGGCTACCGGTATCATAATGATACTCATTCCGAAACTGATTTTCATGACATAAGTGTGGTATGGATTATTATCGGAACACGGAACGATCTTGAGACCTTGAGAGTGGCAGCTGAAAACTGCGTAATAAATAGCATGTATTTAAAATAAAATAAATTATGTTCGTGTTAATTTTAATATCATACTAAAATTAATTTATTTCGTGTGTTGTAAAAATCAGTTGGTTTCGAGGAAACAACCAAAAGGAAGCTTCTATTTTACCAACGCCATGAACTACCATCTGCCGTAGAAGACAAAAACTACGACAACCAGTAACCAGCTGATACGAAGGACAGCGCGGGAGTTTGAGGGAATCTAAAATTTCAATATTTAAACATTTAGACTAATTATTGGTCATACAAAAACAGTCGCATGCAACATGGTAATTAAGAAACTCTTATGAAAACTATGAAACACGCTTTGGTCGTTTCATGTCATTTTATTAATTTATTTAGAAAATAATCTTGTAGATTCGTCAAAAAAATAAGACCATACATAATTACCCAGTGCTAAAAAAAAATGCTATCACTATTGTATGTGCAGATATCATTTAAAGTAATCTTAACATGGTTCCTAAAACATTTGACATTAATTATTTATCTCTTTAACCATAGCAGGCATGCAATCATACAATATAAAACCAAGAACCACAAACGATTTATTAAAATTATTTATTTGATGAATAGGTATGTTGCAAGCGTATAACTTATAGCCTATTCCGAGTGCAATAAGTTTGAAAATCTCCATTGGTAGAAAAATAATGATGTTTACATTAAAAGGCCTACATTCTAACAATAGAAAAAATGCAAACCATATATCGTTAAATTACTATATGGCTTAAATAATTTCTGCAGGAGTGTCCAGGTCTAACTTTAAACATCGTAAAATATGTTTCTGAATAATGAATAAATCAGAGAACAAGATTCCCAGAAGCAGATTCTGTAAGCAAGTCTTGATCCTACTTCTGCATTATAAAACAAAAGTAAAATTTCACTACTTAGTGTTTACTGATAGCATGTAATATTGAGTTTATTTACTTATTTAAAGCAATAACTATTCCTAGAAATGCCTTCCTCAAATGCTACTGTTACTGAAGTATAGTCATATTTCTAACCAAACCGTGGAAAATCCTATAACTGTGAACATTGAAAGGAAAATTTGGCTATGTGTTATAACAAGAATTTACACACCCATAAGCCAGTTACCACGTGTTGTGAGTCTTGCCGCAAACATGCCCTTGAAACTTGAAAAAGCATGCTGCAAACGGATAGCCATTTTTAATGCAAAAAAGAGAAACATTTATTTAAAACTACAGAAAACCCTTTTAGAGCTTAATTTATATGTTTAAATAAGTAATTATCAAATAGAAGTATTAGTGGGCTCCAAGTCTGAAGTCAATGAAGAAAAATTTAGTGGGACACCTGATCTCCATGAATGATCATAGCAGCATGTGGATAAAATTCTTCGTATTTTACATAAAGCATTAGATGCACTAGTCTTACATACTGCTATCTCTTCTTTCATTCAATTCTTACATGATGCATTTATACTTCAGTAGCAGTGAAAACGTTAAACTGACTTATGCCCGGTTTCTATAAAATCAGGAAATAATTATGGGTAAATTATCCATGGGCAAATTAGTTCCAGAATCACCCACAATGATATAAAGAGCAAGGCGTTAGAGTTGTACAGTTAATTTAGTTCAGGACGTTTTAAATTATTATTGATCATACAAGAGGTTAAATTTTATCCAGCCATCCGTGAAAGGATAAATTAACCCGACGATTTACCCTTGGAAAGATCTAGCCCGAGTTTGTAGGAACATTTTTTCTGTCATTTTCATATTTACCCAGAGGACATTTATCTAGAAACTCGCCACAAGTGTATGTGATTGATACCTTCAAATTATTTGAGTTTGTAAAAGTTATCCTTGTGTAAATTCTGTCCATTGGATAATTTCTGTATCTGTATCCTATGATTCCCAGGTGGGGCGAAGGGGCCTCCAATGGAAGTTTCATTACCTATACTAATTTGGATATGCTTATTTTCCGAGAGAGGGTAGAGGGACAGGTGGTAAGCCCATCGCCTCGCAACCCCCCCTCTGGAAACTAAGTATTTCTTGGACGTGAAAGGGCCGAGAAATTTTGTCCAGAGGCTCTAATTTAGGCTTGGAGTTCTTTTACGTACCGTAAATCTACGACACGGGACCCCCAGATTAAAGTCCGTCCCGGAGGACTCCGTGCCCAGGATATTTACCCGCGGCCGGGTTTGATCCCGCGCCCTGCGGATCTAGAGGCGGGCACGCTACCTCTAGACCACCGCGGCCGACTATTGGATAATTTACCTATAGGTATTTCGTGAGTTTATAGAAACCGGGCATTAGAACGATATAAGCCTAACCATTTGTTACAACCGATCCCTTTTCAGAACAACTAAATCAGGTCCAATATGACGAGAGTTCGGGGTATTATGTTCATGACATGTAGTGTCCAGCGCGATTTTGGTGTTGGGGGTGTACCCAAACTTGCCTCAATAACTATAGCCTAGTCTTCATATTCAGACTTCCACATAAGGTTATAGATTGCCAATTCACACGCTAGAAAGCAATGATGTAACCGGCTGCGGAATCAGCTGTCAGAACCAGATGTCTGCAGTGACTATACTAATAGACATTTAAACTCCCAGGGTAGGAAAAGTCATGAGGTCACTGAAATAGAAACAAGGGGTGATCAGAATTCTCTAGCCGGTGTTTGTTTCCATACCCAGGAATGTATTCAGAGAATAAACTTGCATAATTATAAACATTTCCACTTCATTACTAGCGTGTTTTAACTGATTCTCTCTTAATTTTCTTTGACTGGTTAAAGATCGGAAATTGACTCCTTGAAGGAGGTGATGGTGATATCTGATTTTTTTCAAAACATCTGTGATATGTTTAGAACAAAATAGTAACCAACAAAACCATTTTATTTTGTCCCTTACTGAAAATGAATACATTCCAGAAATTTATGCTCCAACAACGGAAAAAGTTTTTTTTAAATTTTATAGGCCTATTAGCATATATATATTTTATATATATATACGTATGTGGGTGATTCTTCAAATACGGGAAAATTTGGAGTGTGTAAAATCCAAATTTTTTACTTTTTTTTAAAAATCTCAAAAAAATTACTAAAATACTTCAGGGGTTACTTGATTATAATATGACTCCAGCAGAGCTTAAATGTTTATATTTTTATTTATTTTAATTTCTTTATTTTTTAAAGTCATGTGAATGATATCCGTGTACATGTGGATGGCAGAAGGCCACATTAATGACTAACTTTGGCAACAATCTGCTTTTCTTTATGTGATTTCATATTTTTCTCAGCATACTTCAGCTGATTTTGCACCAAATTTGCAAATTTTTGTGCATACTCCGGAATTAATGTAATTTTAACGAGACTGTATTTTTATGGTTTTGGGGGAGGGGGGAACCAAGCAGAAATTCATTTAATCAGTTTTAAGATCTTAAGTACAGGTCACAGACACCGCAGACACAATAGTATCCTACATTTATCATCTACATGACTTGAGAGTCATCCACATACCCCTTCATGAGACATGCGGATGACACAAAATTCAGGAATGTGGATCACAAAAAAGGAGTTTAAGTGGTCTGAGTAAGCCATTCCTAAACCTCTGTAAGCTCAACTTCAGTCAAGTATTTTGAATTGGAAAGTTTATCATAGTGCATAATCAAAATTAATTAATATTCACTTTCTGCCTACTTTCTAGAAGCCATGTTAATGACGGGGTATAAAAACGCTTTCCTTGAAAATGATGCAATGTCCTTTGTTAATCCCAAACTGTTTGTAAGCAAGCAAAATTCAACCTTACAATTCAACCACAAGCTGCCCTGTTGGCTTTCTAACACTGTTGCCAGTTATACAATTTTTTCATTTCTGCAGAAAAAATTCCATTCTTTTCAGCCATGTGGATGACCAAAAACCCTTGGGACATTCTTTATGTTCATTAGATGGGGTGACAATTTTATTTCATTTTATTTTTTAGGGGTTAATATTCTTCACACATTCATACTCATTGACAGGAAAAAAGTTGAAAAGGTAATAACATTTTGTTTTGTGGAAAAATGCATTTAGAATATACAAAACCGAGGTTTGGGACAGGGCATGTGGATGACATTTCATTGAATTAAATTTGATTTTGGAATATCAGAATTTAAAGTTAGTGACATTTCAAAGTGATAGTTGTAGTATGGAAGTAGTAGAAACAAACTTTTATTTTAATTTTTTTTAAAGTTGAATTTGAAGGGAAATATCACTCCGGAACACAAATTTTCCCGTATTTGAAGAATCACCCATATATATATATATATATTCTCAATATGACAGCAGTTTTATAAAATGCACATAATAGAAGTATAAATTTATTTTTAATTTAAAAACCTATTAACTCAGTTTAGAAATTATTTGTAGTTCTGCTAACAGAGTTTATGGTTCATTAAATAAAAATCATACAAGTAGAGTAGAACTCCAATTATACGGATTAATTGGGACCGGATCTGATCCGGAAATCAAATATAAAAGACAAAAAGGTTATTTATTTTTAAAAACCTAAACTGTATAGTACTGTACTTATATAAAGTGTAACTTCTTGAACATATCAGTCAGTCAGACAAACTGTCGGCTAACAGTTTTGATTTTTGGCAAATAATCGGCCCAATGCTCGCTGCTGTAAAACCATTTGAATACGGCCTCAAAGCGATCAGGATAATTGGTGTTCGGATAATTGGAATTATACTATGGTATCAAATTGTTAAAGAATAGTTCACAATAGTATTTATTACATAGTAATTAATGTATGAGAAATAGCTTTAAAATAATAAGTAAGGGAATTTT
Source organism: Ectobius pallidus (assembly GCA_964059195.1). Taxonomy (NCBI): domain Eukaryota; kingdom Metazoa; phylum Arthropoda; class Insecta; order Blattodea; family Ectobiidae; genus Ectobius; species Ectobius pallidus. The sequence goes on from CAXKWD010000009.1 coordinate 92,704,662, forward strand.
AAACAGCAGATTTCTCTGAATATTTCATTAATGCTACTTCAAGCTGCCGTAGGCTACAACCAAAATACGTTGTGAGTGTGGTTTCTGAATATTACTGATTCATTTAGTATAAAACATTTTTTTACTAAAAATTATAAATATTTCACCTTTTTCCTTAACCAAATGGAATTCTTCTTCCTCTGAGTTTTACCTTCCCACGCCTCCCAGGCCTCAAAAGGCTGCAATTTGTTGGGACAGGTAGTTGATTTTATCAGACAAGGACATGGAGAGCCTTCTCGGATGAGTGATCAGCCCAACGCTAGGCCACCTCCAAGACAACACGAATACAGAGTACGAAACACACCAGTTAGCCTATAGAGACACTCATGCCAAACAAGGTGCTGATGCAATGAAAGTGATAATGACAGCCAGATGATATTCGAGGATCACGAGGGTCTAAAGTTTCCCGATCAGTCTAACAGGTGAGGAAAAACCACACCTAGTAAACTTGTCCCAACTGCTAATCGAACCCGGGCCCTCTTCGTGAGGAGAGCGAACACATCCTCTACGCCTACTGGTTGCACAGTGGTCCGCTGTCGGAATACTTGATTCTTTCATAAAAGTTATGTCCGGTTTTCCATGAAAGCTCTGATAATTCAACGAATAAATTACTGTTACAGCATCATTAAAACAACCGCTGAAGTAGAGAAAATAACACATTGTCATAGCTGCATGTATTAGTATCGTTACAAAATAGAAACGACAAATAAAATGCCTGTTCATCCCGGCCGTAACGAAGTGCAGTGGAAATTGTTGCTGTGGCAGCAATAGCGTCGGCTAGTAATTAGACTAGAACGAGGATAATTTCGTAAATGTATCACGTCATTTGTTTTGTAAACAAACAGGCGTCGGGACTAACACTATTTTCAGTCACACCTCAATAATTAACATGAACTTACGCTTCCTAAAGCTGCGTGCTATATTGTTATGTTCAACTAATTATCAGAAGGACTAAATTACTACTGTCTAAACATTTTACTGTTTTGTTCAGAGTAGAAGTGATATAAAAGACTGATTTACGCTGAAATAAATTTTTAATAATTAAAATTTCCCTCTCTTCGTTGCTTATGAAATCGTAAGAATTGTAATAATTTATATTAGATCTCTTAGTCCACGTCCGTAACAACATTAATGATTATGACCTTGAAAAACGTTATTTTTCAAAACATGTAAATTTATAGCAATTGATGTCGCGCTGGCTTTCTGTGCCCAAGGTTGCGGGTGCGATCCCGGCCCAGGTCGATGGCATTTATGTGTGCATAAATGTGACAGGCCCATGACAGTAGATTTACCTGCATGTAAAAGAACACCTGCGGGACAAAATTCCGGCACACCGGTGACGATCACTAGCCTAAGTTGCAATACATCCCCGTCGTTCAGTAACCATAACTTATACCAACCAACTATAGCAACTGATCTCTGAAGATACGGAAATTTTCAATGCTCCAAACTTCAGTTCTACAGTACTGTGATACCTTGCTCAACGTTTTTCACACACTAACAGAATGTCCAACTATTACACAGAAAGTGTTTCTGTTGCCATTATTTAATGTTTATTTCACTAAAAGTAAACTTTAGGAAGAATGTCAGATTTGCATTGCGAAATATATGTCTCTAAAAGTGTACACACCTCTATTCCAACTGAAAATTCTATGCTTAGTAATGCTTTCTTTAAGTGTGTTGTGATCAGAAAACTTCGTTCTAGAATGAAACGAATAGATGACATCAAAATCTAAACATCCACAGCTTACACCCTCACAGATGTTTTGTACTGTTAATCGAAAACTTGTTTACCGAGTTATGGATGAGTTTCCTGGTACGATCATATTTTATTTTTATGAAAAATTGGAAGTATTTAAATACGGCACATTTGTCATTAAATTTCATTACACCATATAAAATATTAACATCTCACGATGGTCGCAAAAATCGCTATACTTGGTAGCTGAAGAGCGTTCTCGACTCAATTCCTCTTGTTGGCACCTGTGCACCTGAAAATCAATAACCTCTGTCTGCGCGTGTGCATATGTAGGCCTATATGCGGCACTAGATGACAGAACAGCTCGAGGCTCCATGATACGTAAATCATGAAAATAAATTTAATATTTATTATTATTTCACAAAAATATTAATGGCTAGAAGATGTACGTTACACGTGGTATTTATTTATTTATTTATTTATTTTGTTCTTTGCTTTAAGGATTGGTAAACTCGCCCTTACCTGCTCGTTTCGAAAACATATGTACTGTCAAAATAAAATCTCCATTTTACCACTTGTATCATAAGTAGTTATTTTAAAATCACCTCAGCAATAGGTTGGGAATAAGTTACCATTATAATCTTTCCATGCAAACTTACAACAAACTCCAACTGTTCTCCAAGGATCAGCTACATGTTACTCACCTGCAATCAAAGATAACATTATATCATTAATCACATTTTGTACTTGTATTAAAAATACTTCTAAATTTAAAATACCGAGAATGTACATTTGTGTCCTGCTAATCCGGACATCCGGATTGAATTTTTTATACTGAACCATCAATAAATTTTGAATTTCAGTGAAAAGGTGTGTTTTTTTAATCCTACATCAGTCTGTAGGTTAAAAACTTAAGTCTATGTTTACAGTACTAGTAAAACTGAAATTAGTTAGGAAAAGTTACATATATATAGGCCTATATATATATATATATATATATATATATATATATATACACATGAAGAAAAAGAGCATTGATTTTTGTAGTTTACCTATCTAAAACGTGTAGGCTATTATAGTACAGCAGGAGAATTTTAAGGACTTTCGGTGATCCGGACAGGGTCCGGTTATATCTAGTCCGGACTCTACTGAAGTACTTTTATGAAAAGCTGAGCCAATAAGTGAACAAATTTGACGAGGTCGAGTTCTGGTACAATTTTATGACGTCGGTCGAGGAGCAGACACAGTCTTCATCGAAGTAATCTGAACTAAGCTAAACTCCGTGGCACTGCATGCCTGAAGGGACTAGGCGTACCATCCAACCGCTGTCATCTACCAAAGGATTGAGGGGCATAACGTCAGCATGCCGACACTCACGGCCGTTAATGATTGTTTCCGAGTCGCTACTTCTTATCAAGTGTCTCCTCAGTTTAATCACGAGGCTGAGTGCACACCGTTTCAGAAAAGTCAGAGGAGGTACCGGGGATCGAACCCGAACCTACGGATCCGAAACTAGCGACGCTAACCACGAGACCATTTAGGTGGTCTCAAAGTAAAATACTCACTCACTGATAGTTCGGTGCGATCAGTTTTTCTTTCTGTCTCAGTTTGCCGAAGAACCATTTCGATACTGAAATAGCGAATACCGGAAAACTGAAACGAATGCTCTCCCATCCCTCTTCCTCCCCCCCTTTTAGTAAGTATGTAAAGATCTCGCTCGAAATCTGTGCCGATGACGATGTTACTCGCTAGAGAGAGACATGCTATTGTGCGAGAGAGAGAGGTAGCTTGGCCTTCACAAATATAAAGGGGGTATTGTTGTGAGAGAGAGATAGGTAGCAGGCCAGTCGACGCTACAGTCCCCACGAAAACATAATGCAATGACGTAGGTAATCGGCACAGATTTCGTGCGGGATCTATAGCTTTAGATGTAAACAGAGTTCTAGTTGTGGTAGTTGTAAGCTACTAGATACTAGTATTAGTAGAATTATTTTGATTTGTATTTAGCTGTATAAGGAGATATTGTTCAATAAGTAGCACTATAAAATTGAAATAACTTAACCGTGTAGAAGAGAAACATAAGTGTTAAATTATTACACTGTAGTCAATATTTGTGTTTTTAAAAAATAATATAAACTTAGAAAAATAAGATTATAGCAAATACGTCCTGGTTTAGTTACGTAGACACCATGATATATTATGTACAGTCGGTCAAATAAAAAACGTCGAGACTCGTATGCAGTTAAAATTAAAGTTTTAACGCATTAGTTCACAAGTTTACTACAAAAAAACATACAATACAGGACATTCTCGAAACATATGAGGCCATGCGACAGGAGGGAAAAAATGAACGAGGGAAAAAATGAACTACGCGGAAAGCGCAACACACGATATTCAACTTTATGTATTGTCATAATTCATTTTGCTGTGTGTCATCGCGCCACATAGCTTGAAAGAAAGTGTAATTAGGGCTGTAACTGACCTGCATTTTTCGGTCTCTGAAGCATCGAGAAGGTTCCATATTTCTTAAAGACCACATTTCTTAATGCGACCGGAAGTTTTCATAGGATCTGGCCGGCCGCGTATTTCGATGCTAGATTGGTTGCAGAAGTTGAACGTAAGTTATTGGTTTTGCACTACAAGTACAGGTATTATAAAATAAAATCTTTAAAAAATGCTTCTTGAATAATCATATTCCTTGCGAATTTATTAATTATTAATACTATAAGAATTTGCAACCAAGAATATGGCGGATGTGATACATATAGCCACAGCCTTCTATACATGTTTGTTTTGGAACAAAACTGACTAAATAATCAAGAAAACACATGGAGAGACAAGATGCAGGTGTGAACCTAACCTTAAGTCTTCCTGTACATGCGCATATGCTCGTTCGTGATACTTAATCAAATACCGCCCGACGTTTTTTTATTTGACCGACTGTAGGTTGTATTTTATTTTTCCTCCTTAGTTGTCTTCCCTATTGACCCATTAGCCGGTTAGTTAGCTCGAGGAAATAACACTGTGTATTCAAATTATTGCATAGTGCACTTATGAGAGTCAACCCAAGGGCTAGAGTGCCCGCAGAAGAAAAGTTTGCAAAAGAAGGAAGTAAAGTTGTTTGTTCAACATAGATTTGAAAGATTGTTTATTCCTTACCATCATTCATTGTGATGGGTCCTGGCATGGAAGAAGATAAGATGAATCCGAAATGAAAACATGAATTGTTAATGCAGCGGTAGCAATCTCGACTTCCATTCATATTTCCATTTCAAATATTCATATCCTTCATGTCAAAACTGTCTGACTTATCATTACTACAATGATGGTTCATGAAACATAATTATCACAGTTATTATTATTTTCATTTATATTATGAAGTTAGTATTATTTGCTGGGCATCTAAGGTCTACGCAAACCGGCGAAACTTATTTTCCTCACCAGGGGTGTTTATACCATTTTATTATGATAGGGGGATATTAAAAATTAACTTCCGTAAACTTTAGGAACACCTGCGAAAGAGCTATATATAACACACCACGTATTATATATTATAATAGACTACAGTTAATTTTGCAAGTATTCATTTTACCAGGTATTATACAAGTTATAGGTCCACAAACTATAAAACAGCATTGCTTTCTGCAGCAAACACAACTTCGTTCCGCACAGGTTCTTTTCTAGCTTTTAGATCTATAGGCCTAGTACTAGTTATTGTGTGTAATTGTACAGATTTAGTGGCAGTAGAAAACACTGAAACACATGTTTAATATATTTTGCTTTTTGTCATTAGATCTATGGTTTATGAAATAATTATGTTAATAGTCTCCGCAGAATGACAACTGCGCACATACAGATCGCTCTATCAATACATCATGTATGTATGTCGTATAAGAATATCTCTTTGTATAATTTTCACAAATATTGTCAACTCAATCAAGAAACCGCAAGAGGAAATATGTTGTAAGCATGTTAATTTACAAATACAGACGGCTAGTAGGCCTATTCCTTTTTCTTTTCTTTCCTTACGTGAAAAATTGGGACAGTTCGGAAAATACTTATGAAGTAAATAACGATTAAAGTTTAGGCAAAAATTTCTTCTCAGAAAAATACTCATGACGAAAATTGTATTAAAATTGTTAACTGTTTCCACCGAAGGAAGATACTGTTGAGATCTGTACGGTTATAAAATTTCACTCCATGTGTATACAGGCTAAATACATAAACAATTAAATATATAACCTAAATATGTACTTCACAGCTTTCTAAAACTCATAACATATGACGCATTATTTTCTACAAAATCCTCGTTAATTGCAAACGTAAATGTTATAGTGAAAGTGGAAGTTTCAGTGAAGGAGTACCATCACTGACCCATTTTTCTAGACAATACACATTCACTAGGGATAGTGCACCATCGCTAGTGATTGTATACCTTCGCTGCCTCCAGGTAGGAAATGTGAACCACTGTCCTGCAATAATAAAATATAATCATCTTTCGTAAAGCAAATGTTATTGTTTAACATGAATAAATAAGATTTGAATAGAAAACTATTTTTTAATTCATATTCTTTTTAATCACATAATGGTTTCAGGCATACTTTGTTTCTTATGTTGAATGTTAATGAACATATAGTGCTAACATGAATCCTACATAACAACTTAAAAGCAAACATGTTAATGAACATATAGTGCTAACATGAATCCTACATAACAACTTAAAAGCAAACATAGTTTCGTAGCTGGATGCCAATACACTCCAGTGATCGGGCCAGTGATGATACACTTTCCCTAGTGGATGTGTGTGATTCTTTTAAAGGCAGGCTTTCACTGATGATTTTAGTGATGATATACATTCACTATGTACCGGTATCTGGTATTCTTTACTGGAACTGCACACACACACACACACACACACATACACACGCACACAGACATATATATATATATATAAGTTGTAATTATTGCTACATACTTTCTACATGTAGATTGCCGCAAACGACAAAATATACTTGTAACAAAAACTAACATGATCCTAAACAAAGGAAGTATATGCAATATAGATCAATGTGGAGTTCACATCAATGAATCTGCCCATGGTATAAATGAGGGAATTAATTCGTCATGGAAAAACACATGTTTTAATGATAATAATAATAATAATAATAATAATAATAATAATAATAATAACGAAATGCAATCGATTATGAAACAGAACCTATTATTATTATTATTATTGTTATTATTATGACTGTATGCTGTATGCTGACGTTGTTTCTTAAAATTCGACTAAAATCTTTTATAGTTAAAATGGCTAAACCAAGATAGAATTGGAAGTTATAAACAAATCTACTTACAATTTTGTTTGGCAATTTCCTTTCCAGCCTACCCCCGCATTTACCATGCAGTTTCTTGTGAAGTGATGGAGATAACAAAAAAGTGCAAGACTTTGGAGAGTGTCGGCGAAATGAAATCGGAAAAATTGGAAAATCCTAAGATAAGACCAAAAATCCCGACTTCACAAAAAATGCGGGTCCATTCTCAGATAGATTCTAATTCAGGTCACGAAGTGTTCGAGGGGTTCGGGCTTCACGAGATAAATACAATGCTAACGTTTAGCAACAGTATTAATATGTTGTATTAATGCATCATAAAATATAGCCTATAACGGACACTCATTGTAACGCATACAGTAATAACATTTCTATTTCAGAATAGATTTAATACCTTCCTTTTCCTGCAAAACGTGAGCTGTTTCAATGAGTTTTGCACACCCAGTGATGGAAATAAGAACAAAAGTTTCAGCGCAAAAACTATCTAAATTAAATCATCTTTGTCAGTGGATCCATAAAGGAAAGTCATTCAAATGCATACGTAGTATTTAAAAAGTAATCACAGTTGCAATTGCGTTCGAATAAAAGTAATGCAAGTTCAGTGATTTCCAAGCAACACATCAATGATTCTGCTCATGGTATAAATGAGGGAATTAATTCGTAATGGAAAAACACATGTTTTAATAATAATAATAATGAAATGCAATCTATTATGAAACATAACATTATTATTATTGTTATTAGTTTTAGGAGTATTAATATTATTGGCCAGTATTAGGCCTATAGACCTTCTATTTTTCTTCCTTAAATGTTGGTTATTTACAGGAAAATATCAAGCCATTAATAAAACTGCTGTAGTATTCCAGGAATAACATAATATAACTTACGTTGCTGCATTATACTGCTAGTCAACCTGTCATGATATTTAGTGACTTTCCTGGAATCGTATGTAATTAAATATTTTTATACATGAAATCAATCTGCGTGATATAAAATGATACTTCCTGAAGCAAATTTGAAGTATGTTATATATATATATATATATATATATATATATATATATATATATATATTCAATAACCAGTGAATCCAATATTCAGTTAATGCAAGCTTCACAGTACAATGTTTTACAAAGTAGAAAAAATCAAGTATTTTAGTTGGATGTTTTTCTAAATATTATAAACAAATATTACCAGTAAGTAAGTAAGTAAGTAAGTAAGTAAGTAGGCCTAAGTAAGTAAGTAAGTAAGTAAGTAAGTAAGTCAGTAAGTAAGTAAGTAAGACAACAGACAACGGTGATTTCTTCCCTTAGCATTGAAGTTATAATATAGTGTACGTAGATAAGCCTTTTTGGTTTAACAAAACTAGGTATATGTAGATAATCCATCTCTGTATGGAGCGATTAAATTAACCTATACAATACACCGTTTACCTGAAACGAGCCTGTACAGACGGACATAATTTCGAAAAGACTTTTTTCTGTTTCCAGATATTGTAGACAACATCTTTACTTGGGGATATCTCGATTGCTGTATTTATCAAGATCATTATACTTTCTCTATATTACGTCGAATAGGCGAAAAAGTAAAGTAAGAGAATACTCTCACAGACGAAAATAAGTGGAAACTGAATACTCTTAGTATTTAGTGAATATAATTTTGTTATGGTCAGGACGAAAGGATAGCAAGATGCTATTAACTAATGCCTGTAGCTGAGAATAGAAGAAACTTGTTTTGTTAACTTGAAGTTGGAAGCCCGCAAGGTTTCCTATGACGATGAGGTTACGGTATAGTGATCAAAAGACTGGGGCATCATGACTACAATGTCTCTCCCAAGTTTCACTGCTAATTTGTGCAAAGGCAACACAAACAGTAACAAAGGCTTTCTGAACAGGCAAAGCCGCACTGCTTCTTAGTTGTTATAGCTATGACGACTTTCTTTGAGGCTTCAGCAAAGGCTCTGATGAAGTCATTAAAATTATGCAGGTCAACTTTAAAAATATGTATGGAAATATACTTCATTCAACTTCATTGTAATAATTTTGACTAATTCGGTTATCTGCTGAATTACAAGCACAAGTTTCGAGCAACTCAGTATCTACCCCATTTATTTTCTTCGTATAAAAGAGTGGGAACTGATTACTAAAGAAGAACGGTTTCAAAAAATTTGATGGGTTCTGACCTGGAGCATCTACTTCTTATTAAGTAGCTCTTCAGTTTGTGTCACGAGGCTGAGTGCATCCCATTCCCATTCCAAGAGGTACACGGGATCGAACCCAGACCGGATGCATAATCGGCAACGCTAACCACTAGACCACGCAGGCCGTCGAAGAGTAGAAAACCTTCTGAGGGCATCTTAATAATGTTGAGACCACATCTATATCATGATAATAGTTTTGAACCTTGAAGTGTCGTAAGTTCGTTTGGATTAATTTCACATTATTTTTACTGCGTGGTTATAATACAGTTTTACTTCCTCTGCTCGCACCGTAGGTTACTATAGGTAGAGGAAGTTTTGTAATCGACTCCGAAATTCAAATTTGAGTTTTTAACAGAGTTTTTGAGATCCCCTGAATCCAAAAGTATATTTGTATTAAACATGTCTGTGTACGTGTGTCTGGAGCAACCTAGCTCTAGAATGAAAAAAAATTATATGAAAACAAAATTTTGTATTTGTGTTAAGTACATGCTGGGTAATGTGAAACTAAAATTGGCAACGACTTTCTCTTACTTTTAATACCACTGTATGTGAAGGAAATTTAGTCTTTCGCAATTTACAAACCAATTTACATGAAGAGAATGTCATACATAATATGCAAAACTTTTATTTTGTCAAAGGAAGTTATGTATTTCATATCAGATTTCTTATCCTATCATAAACGCGTTTGGCAACTCACAAATGCAAGTCGTTGTTCGGACAATAAATATACACAACTCGGACTATGTGTAGTACTAGGGATTGATCTATCCTATATCGACATGTTATATCAATGAAAATACAGAACGGAATTTCACAAACTACGTCCGTTGGTGTTCAAAGTTGATTTGATTATGTAAACGAACCTCAATCCTCTATTCATCAATCGCAGGACTAAACTACTTTCCTCCTTTACACTATTACCCTGAATAGGCTACCACTAAATTCTGGTGGGACATTTAACACCCCTCCCACGATCTCTTGATGAAGCAACAAAGAGCTATGAAAATGTCTTTGGCTTCCAATAATAGTATAACTATGTTTTATATGGTAATGGTTATTACAATGGCTCTCTGTGAGAGGAACTTGGAACCTTTGAATACTGGTTTATTGGTCAAACCTCTACACACCAAACTACCATTCCCTCCACTTTCACAAAAATCATTTTGCACACCCCCTTTGTGTAAATTCTACCTTAGGGTATAGGTCGGATTTTACAGGCACGGACAATAACAATTTACATAGTAATTGCCTGATCACATATACACATACACTCTCGCATTCATTCCGTTACAATAGCAATGCTGGTCGCATTATATGTTACCTAGAGTAATACAATGTCAGTGGGATGCCTATATAATACTATTTTGCCCACCAGAAGATAATAAATAACAATTCCTGTCCGTTTTTTATACTTAAAGTTGAGACTCGATATATTATACGAGAAATTCTATACAAAACCTCATTTTAGTGATTACTCGTATCGCAGTACTGTTTAAATTATTGCTACGTAATGAAATCAAGGGGTGTGTCACTAAATTGAAATTAATAACACTGACATGCTTATTACTATTATTGAGCACTTCGTTGCATTTCTAATACACAACATTCTAATCTGGAGTAGGTTTGATCATCGATGGCCACTGTTTTCAAAACATCGATATTTTCATGTCGATAATCGATGTTATCTACACAGTTGGAAAACAACCGATGTTTTTGCCACGTCGATGTTTCGCCCAACATCGACTTTTTAAACCGATAGTTTTCAGGGAAATATTTCAGTTTATTATATGAATTTTGCCTAATTTTCTGAAACCATTACCTTTTTTCTTAAATATAGGCTACATCGATTTTTTCTAAATACATCGATGTTTTCAGATCAATATTATCGTCCCATCGATTGTTGCCGCCGATTTTAAAAGCTATGTTTTAACTATCGATGCTCATCCCTAATTTGTAATTTTATAACGGACTAAATGACTTCAAGATTATGTAATCATTTTAAGACGTATTAAAAGTGGATGAGTTTTTATCTGTTAGGAGGAACATGAGATTGTAATAAGCAGTGATTCTGTAGTACAATCCAAACGGCAGCACAGCGAATATCTTAACCGTTTCAGAGCTAAATTTATATGTTTATATAAGCAAACATCAAGTGAAAGCATCAGTGGACTCTAAAAGTTTTAAGCAAATAAAGAAAATTTAGGTAGAATAGCTGTTCTCCATGAATGATAATCCTAATACGCGGATAAAAATCCTCGCATTTTCCATTAAGCATTACTGCATTAATATTATATCTTTTCCTTACACGGTTATTTATGCGACGCACTTATGCGTCAGAAGCAGTGAAAATGTTAATAAAAATTAAGAAACAAACAATTTACTTATCGCCTTTGCACTGTCTGAAAGCTATTTATTAAGTGCCAGTATGGTACTTTATGAGATTGTGTGGGGGACGAAAAAATGTCTGTCCGTCTGTCTGTCCGTCTGTCTGTCTGTCTGTCTGTCCGTCCGTCTGTCCGTGCGTCTGTACGCACCATAACTCAAGTACGCTTTTTCGGATTTTCATGAAACTTGGTATATACATTCATAATGTCGATGGGAAGAACCCTATTGATATTGAACCAAATCGGTTCACCGGTACCGGAGTAATGCCCAATTTAGTGCCTATTTTAATAGATTATGGCGCCTTTCTCATAGAAAGGCGCCATCACTCAAATACACTGTAACGGATTTTCATGAAACTTGGTATACCCATTTATGACGTCCATGAGAAGTGCCCTATTGAATTTGAACCTAATCTGTTGACCGGTACCGGAGTAAAACCCAATTTAGTGTATATTTTAAAGACGCGGTAACTCAAATACGCTTTACCGGATTTTTATGAAACTTGGTATACACATTTACAATGTCCATGGGAAGACGTCTATTCATAATGGATAAAATCGGTTGATCTGTTTCGGAGTAATGCTCAATTTAGTGCCTATTTTATGGCAATATACGTATTCGAAAGAATTTATAAAAAAAATGAAAATCACTTATCTTGACAACATAGCCTATTGTTTTACTGTGATCTTATAAGGCCTTGGAAATTAAAATACAGGTAGCTATGACAAAAAACATTATTGTTTTACATGCGCTTATCCAACTAGACCGTTAAAATGACCCAGGTGGCCGAGATGGTAGACCTTTCTTCTTCCGTAAGCCCTGCTTAATGAATAAATCTGGAGCTTAACTTGGAAATCAATTTAAAAAAAAAACATATTCTGCATATCATAATTGCAGTCATAACTGATTAAACAAAAACATACTGGCACTTTTTTACATCAGTTTACCTGATTTTATTAAATATAAGAATTATCTAGAATCTAGCTAACTTACAGCTCTATGAAAAAGAAACGAAGTAAACGAATAACATAGCCTAATAAACAAGGAAAAATATGACATCTTAAAAGAGATATATCACTCGGCCGATTGAAAATAAATACACCCCGTTAAGAAAAGCATCTGTTTCTTATGGGAAAAGCGTTTGCTCTTGAATTTGCAGTGCTGGTATCCAAAACTTGAAACAATAATGAAGAAATAATTAAAGTGTCAGATTATATAGACAATACTTTCTTACTTGTGTTTTTAAAATCAAATCTCCATTGTGTCAGCTACCGGAAAACGGAATGCTAAAAGAAGTTTCAATTGATTGTGTTACCAGATACTAACCAATGCTACCAATAGTGAGTATGAGAAATAGTTAACTAATAATAGGTTAAGCTAAAATCAGAACAGAATAAAACTCACGAACTGACTTGCACCAAATTGTAATCGTGTTTTAAATCAAAGCACATAATTTATCTCATTTTCCAAAAATACTATGGGCAGGGAACTAATAACTGAGCACTAACATTCTTAGAATTCACGTTTTGAGTATATTAAAAACCATTTATTTAATGATAAATTTTGTATATTCAATTTCGGTACTAATCTCAATGGGAAAATATGGATAATCTGAAGTTTTGTCAGTTTCAAGACATTTGGAAACCAAATTAATAAATATATTTTTTGTGGAAATTTCTTCTTTTCTCGTCTTGAATAAAAAAAATCAACTCGTCACTTTCATTTTCGGAGGACTCATTCTCTGATGAAGAGGAGTTCATTAGCTTTCGCACGAAAACAAATTCAATTTATTTATACTGGTGGAAACTGTCAACTTATTCCCTGCTCCTCCATGTCTGTCACCTAAGAAGCATCGTACATCAAGTTGGATGAGTCTGATGGAAATCGATGACTTTCACACAAATACCGGTGAGTTTAAAAACAGCCTGATGCTTCGCCGTTGAATTGTCCGGTGACTTTACAAACAGCCTGATGCTTCACCGGCGAATTGTCCGGTGACTTTACAAACGCCTGATGGAAATACGATGGCATGGTGAACTAAGTAAAAGCACACATATTATGATGATGCAAAGATTTCATGGTACGTGCCCATTGCTCTAGAATCCAGCGCAATCAAAGCAAGCACAGTCCAGTAAAAGAAGAGTGCGCGAAGATGAGTGCTAAATATATCTGTATTGTAAAACAGATATATTTATTTAAACAAGGTAAATTATACTGCCTCAAATTTTCCAGACGCCTAACCTTGTACAGTACAATGCTTCTGAACTTGAAGGTGACTATAAATGGAATTGTGTAAAGTTAGATAGAGTACAGTGAAATGCAATATCTGCTCTTGCGCTAAGGGGGGCCACGTCTTTGCTATCCAGAGTAATGTGATTGAATTATATAGGTACAGAAGTGGATGTAGAAGTGCAATGAAATTCCTGTAGCACGTTTCAAACACATTTGTGATTCCGTTCATATCTTCACACGAGTGTGTTATTCTCCTCAGGCATCGTATATCAACTATAAACAAAGATCCTCTCTAAATCTACAAATTATGGATAAGATAAACCACTGGTACATACTAGGCAATACTATGTACAGATATTTCCTTGAAAAATGTAATTGGTTGAAAATGCATCTTATTGTGACTTTATACAGTGAGTCCCACGCAAGGGTTGGCCAATGACGCGGGTTTCTGCGTCGCGGCTGGCACAGCTCCAACTCTCGGGTGAAATATCTACGCAAATAATGCCGCGGTTAGTGTAATGATTCAGGTTCTCACATTTACAGTTAAAATTACAACGAAAATAACCACGTACCTCATCACAAGAGTTGTTGGAAATGTTCTCCTCTTGCATAAGCACAACACTGACACCTTTTTTAGGGAATTTTCTTTCACGCGCGTAAGTTCAGCTTCCGAGATAGAGTTAATTTCTCTTGTGATATTGTCTTTAAGTTCTTCTTGTGTATGGGAAATTGACCTATACACTTTATTTTTTAAGTTTCCGCATAAATAATATTTACATAATGTTAGAAGAACTTGATGACAATATCACATAGGCCTATCACAAGTGAAAGTAACTCTGTCTCGGAAGCTGAACTTACGGGCGTGAAAGAAAATTTCCTAAAAAGGTGCCAGTATTGTCTGGATGCAAGAGGAGAACATTTCCATCGTCTCTTGTGATGAAGTACGTGGTTATTTTCATTGTAATTTTAACTGTAAATGTGATAACCTGAATCATTACAACGACCGCGGCATTATTTGCGTAGATATTTCACCCGATCGCTCGGGAGTTGGAGTTGTGCCAACCGCGACGCAGAAACTCGCGTCATTGGCCAACTCTTGCGTGGGACTCACTGTATTAATTTGCTAGACTATGACTTTCTTTCGGCAATGATCTCGGAGGACTGTTTCATCTAAAATTCTAAAATATCACGGAGAAGCAATCGTAGATTGAAGACTGTTTTATCTTGTCACCAGCTAGCTGGGCTATGCATTCATCATCAATGATCATAGATGGAATCGTTTGGTAGTTGTAACTTTCTTCCATAAATTATTATAAAGTTAGAATCGGTAAGTGAAAACCTCTTTAGCTGTGTATCAGTTTGGGGATGTGCTTCCTTTTTGTAATTATTATAAATGGTCATAGAGATGCAATCGTGGATTAAAGACCTTTACCTCGATATAGGTTAAAATTTCTGGGGTTTGCCTTTCTATCATCAGTAATAATTCAGATGAAATCGTGGATTGAGGATTATTTTATTTTTAGATCAGTGATCATAGAGATTTAATAGTGGCTTGAGTATAATCATCACTCAGTATATAATTATCACTCAGTTTATTGGCTGGGGTAGATTGGGGATGTAGGGGATGTAGCTTCTTACTAGTAATTCCATGAGTAGTAATTTTGGTAGATTAGATTATATTTTTTATCATGAAATATGTCTATATTTCTATACAAAATATAAAATTATACAGTTATATTTAATCATTGAATTTTACGATCTCATTTTGTAATTACAATAAATATTCCATGTATGAAATATGAACCTTAAGAAAATTTGAAGTTTTACCGGTATGTAAGAACCACATATCAAACTTACAGAATTTGGTCAACTAAAATCTTTTTTAAAGAATTTGTTTATGAATTGTTGGTTAAGAACTGGAAATGGAAAAGTGATCCATGTAATTTTGAACTGAGATAGATTTTGGGTGTATACCATATCTTTTGACAAATGAACGAGGAAGGGAAAGTGCTACCACAAGCCGATCCATCAATCCAACTGCCAAAACTTGTGCAAACCAATAGTACAGGCTTTGGGTGGGGATTGATGGAGCAAGAGCATGTATCTTACAGCTCGGGGCAGGGGGTTGGGTACATAAAAGCAGAGGATTAAACAAATCTTCCTCAGCTGCCGCAACACATTTCATTGTCATTAGTACAAAACAACAGTCATACTTCAAGCCTCGTTGCACAATGATTTGTCCAGCAATAACATAATTTGTGTAATAATGTAGATAACTTATGTGCAGGGCTCGGATTTTGATGAAATGTCATCTTTTAACTGGTCCATCATGGACGTTGCCCACTACATGGGCGTCCATAGAAATTTTGTCAAGGGGGGGGGCAAATGAACAAATTACCGCCACTACCACCATGACTAAGCTACTATTACAACCACTTTATTATTATTATTATTATTATTATTATTATTATTATTATTATTACTATTACTATTGCTATTATTATTATTTTTATTACTTATATTATTATTATTATTGCTATTATTATTATTATAATTATTATTATTTCTATTATAATAATCCACATAATTGATTTACCATAGTCGTACTTATGGCTATGAATACAAAGAAAAAATGTATGTAGTACACACACATTACATTTTTTACCCCATACAATTTCACAGGTGCTATTCAAATAAAATGCGATATTTCCATTGCCTTACCTTTATTACAGAAAAAGTGTTTGGGTAGAAATGATTTCAAGTTTAGTGGAAGTGATTATTCCTACATGCTCATATCTAAGTTACTGAGTAGTTTCAACTCATTTTTGTCTAAACAACTCCAACTACAGTATGTGGAAACTTAGGCCTAAGTCTCATTTCACATTAATTGCTTACAACCATATAGTTCCGAGATTTTCGTGTAGGCCTAAACAGAATTTCCAGGGAGGGGCAACGGTCCTACCTTGCCCCCCTTCCGGACGGCCATGCCCACTAGTGCAGATATTCTGATCATGACGCCTAGGTTATAAAAATGTGATTTTTAGGGTCTTTTTTGGTCATTTTTACAACTTTTATTTTTAGGTCCTTTTTAAAAATTCAATGTAATTACTAGATACCACAAAAGTGTTCTCCTAATTCAATTTCATGATTTGCCGAGGTATAGTTGGATAAAGGCAAGGCACAAAGTTCGGTTGTTACTGGAAGCCATTAAAACGGCCACCATTTAGTGAAACGTTTCTTGTCGGCTACAGTCCTCAGTTCTCAGGTACGAGTATAAAAGCTATATTCAAGCAACATTTAAGCTCTATCAGTTGAGTAGATTTTGCGTGAGGGAGTAACATACTTGCACACAGGAACCACCAGATTATTTCTCATTTAGGAATCTAACATAAACGGATGAAATTTATCTCTCGAAGATGGCCAGTTTTTTTTTTTTTAATTCATGTACAGTAGAGTCGCGATAATACAAGCCTCGATAATCCAAGATTCCGTGCAATCCGAGATGCAAAAAAACAGGAAATTTAAAAAAAATCCATTCATAAAGGCTTAAGGAGAATTAAAAAAAAATAAAGTACCTTTATCGTTGACAACATACAAAGGAGGCTTGTATCTGTATCTTTAATATCTACACATTAAATTTGACTTCGTTTTATGTACATACGTATGTAGTTGAAAATTACGTTATTTTCCTTTTTTCCGTGTAATCCGAGGTACCATCAGCCCCAATTAACTCGGATTATCGCGACTCTACTGTATTTCTTTTTTTAACAAAGATAAACTTATAAATAAAGAAAATAGAATATCCCTATACAAAAACTAATATAATTACAATTACAATTACAATTTATTGTTTCAAATTACACGAAAAATATACATAAAAAGTTGATACAACACCCGAAGAAGCAGAGCTTGTGTTCGGGGGTGGTTCAGTTCTATATATGAGAAAAACTTATACTAAATAATTACTTAAAACAATACAAAATTTCGAGAAGTATGACAGAATATTATGTATAAAAGGTTAGAACATGCTCTCTTTACAATACAAAGGTACGAAGTAATACAATATTAATACATAACAATTTATTTGTTCAAATTTTAGTAAAAAACAAAAAAAAAATTAAGTTCTATCCAAATTTTAAATTTTAATATAATAGTGATAATAATAATAACAGCATCAATCAGCCATTAAGTTAATAAAATAATTAGCAATGTCAATAAATACGGTTACTATGCCTTTAGAAAGTTAAAATTTCCATTCACATGTTTTACCTTCAAAGAACTTCATGTAAAAAGCTTTACTTTTTCATTATTTGAAGACGAAATTCTTAATTAAAAACACTATATAACCCCAAAACACAAATGTTATAATTACATAATAATCATATCAGAGAGTTATTTAATTTGAGAGTTTAATCGCCCTCCACGCACTCTTCCTCAGTGGCTCCCTAACGATATTCTTACAACTGGAACTCGTCATTCAAATTTAATGAGTCAGGAGGAGAAGGAAGGCTGGAAAGCGAAAGGGCCCTAAGGAAGAAGTAAAAGTGAAATCAATTCTTAATAATCATCTGCTGCTTGGCTCCTCTCCTAAGCAATTCCATCTTATAACGCTGACTCCTAGCCTACGGCCTGAGCACAACGGTTAGAGATTGTCTTGTCCCACCCTCTGGCGGTAATAATCTCAACACGGATGTAAAGATCTTGGGCTCTTATTAAAGACGATGATTTGAATTTCAAATTTCGTGTAGGATCTATATACAGAGACACGTTGCCGCCTATAATAATAAATTATATATGTACAAATTTAGTAGGATGGTGTTGATATAACCTCAACATGTTCCGTAACCTCAGAGCTCCAGATGGGGAAACTAACAAGCCGTAGCTCTATACACAGTATATACATATATACCTTCTCCCTTTCAATTTATGGCATAGCAATACAAGAGATGTCAACAAAGAACTTCATAGACAAAGCTAATAGGCCCTGACCTAACATGAGTAAGTTTTAATGGCGGTGTAACAGATAATTCCATTAATTCGTTCATTAAATAAGTTTCTTTACTTCTTTTTCTCTTCCTGTGTATTATTCTTTCTGTCTTATCTTCTTTCTTTCTTTCTTTCTTTCTTACTTACTTAGGCCTACTAACTTTCTTACTTACTTACTTATTTACTTTATTCCTTACTTTTTTCATTATTTTGTATACAGTGGAACGTTAGTTATCCGAACTAATTGGAACTAAGGGTGCTTTGGATTTTCAGTTTGTTCGGATTATGGGATAGTACAAAATAAAACGTAAAAACTTGTCGAAAAATGTTAATAGCCTAATAATCGCCGATAAAACCTCAAGTCTGATTTAAATCTATCTATCTGTCTGCTTCATCATCTCTGTGTGCATGTCATTCTATCTTCCGATCTATATATTCTTACATTTTAAATTAAAACTTACAATTTTACATGAATAAGCTACCACTGGTGGCCTGGAGTGTAGATAACAAAAAAATATATATATTTATTTATTTGTATGGGTATGCAGGTGTTCAAACTCTTCCTATTCTCCCATGAGGCCCTCGAATCTTTTTGTATCTTAAATGAGGCCCTTGAGTAGCAAAATGTTGAAGACCCATGGACTAAAGTGCAGTGTATGTGTAACATTGCAATTTTAGCTGCAGATGCCTCTAATATGGCTATACAATATAGTTCCATGCATTAGGCTGGATGGGAAGCAAGACATCCAGGGGACAATGGACGGTATTCGTATTTATGACCCCGAGTAGCCCTAATACGAATAATCAACGTCGTTGTGAGGGTATTATGCAAACGGAAAACTAAGCTCGGATAGACCATTAATCTAGCTGCCACTGCTATTGTATGCCAGGGCGAAATACGTCCACTGGTGGAATCAATCAATCGGTAATTTATCTAAGAGAAGACGACTGCCAGGCGCCAAAACGTGATCCTAAGCTCCCCATGCAACCCCACTAACTTCTATTTTATGCTTTTAGCCTTTAAATTTTATTTGAAACCTTCCCTTTAGTAGATCATCTGTGGACGAGAAAACTAAAATGTTAATTAGGATCTTTTTCTTGAAAAAGGATTTCACGTACTCTCTTTCGCTGGAGAGAGAGATATCTTTTTAGGCTAATAGTTTGTAGCTCTTTATTTCCAATACATCACTTGGATCTTATCTTAATTAGAAAGTGTTTCAGATTAGGAATAAGCCTTCTTCGTCTTTGGAAGTAAACCAGGATGGATAATTTTCAAGTACAGCGGGTGGAATTGTACAGAAAAGAGAGTAAAGAAATGAAATTTTAATTTTCGTTGTTGTATAGACTCTACGCTTTCCTCAAAATATGAGGAATAATATGTGTAGAAAACTTTGTGGGCTATAGGAATAAAGGTTGAAGGTCGCCATGTTTGTTTGCTTTAAATAGGTAAGTTTGTCATTAGTTAACCGTAACTTCTAAATTTACGGTAACGTCGTGGATCCACATTTGGGAGGCTCGGTCTCAAACCCCGCAACTGGCCAATTCAACTTGGGCTTCTTCATGGTTTTTCCCTTCGAAAAGGTAAATAACGGATTGGAAAACCATAATTCATCGTTAATATATAGCTTCATATAACAATCATTAAAAATTCAGTATAATTTAAAGTGAACAGAACAAATGCCCATCAATAGTTAAACGATCCACTGGTTAAAATAAAGATCTGAAACTTGCGACATGACCTCATAGTTGAAGCACATACTATAACTCAAGTAACGGAATAGGCTTTTATTCTATATTTTATAATATTATATGAGAAAAATTCCTCTGACACTGGGACTTGAACCCAGGATCTTTGGCTATCTGTGCCAATGCTCTACCAACTGACCTAAGCCAGAGTTCAATTCACAGCGCCAGATAGAACCTCTCTCCACGACTGATTGCCCTTAATCATCATTTTCATATAATGTCCTACAGAGACAATAATCTGTGGTTCATGAATGCGTATGTATATACCTATCTATATTTTATGGTAATGGAATTTTACATAGGCCTACTGTATAGTTGAACAGCACGCACTAGGATCCCTTGATCAAGAATTTTTTTTTTTAAATTAGGTCTATCTAATTCATAAATAGCATATTAAAATGCCATTCTTCATAAACATTTATAATTCTTTCAATTGATGTAATAGAAACAGGCTTACTAAAGGCATTAGATTATTTAATGGCACATAGAAGGCGCAGCTACGTACGCGGCTACCGATCACCTTATTCCTTATAGACATATTGAATTATTGCGTATTGAGCCGGTGGAACCGATTGGTTCGCTCTCATGTACCATGGCATTTTCCAACTCGTATAGTGTATGCCTACGCTGTAGTTGTATATTAATAATAGACAATCAAATGTTTAGTTTCCCGATTCAGACAATTAACAATGCCATTATGTAAATGCTCCCAGACTGCACAATGTTACTGTGACATTTATATAACGCTAACATAATTTAGAAAATGCTAACTAAAAAAGGTATTGAACAGCGTATTCCAAGTGCAGATTAATTATATAAAAATAATAATTTAATAGGGCTGCAATAGTGCAGAAATAAATCACTAAAGGTTCTCCAATTTGTTTACTTCTGAAAGCTGTAGGTCACTCCTTAAAATGTAGACATATAATATGTGAACTAATTAATTAGAGAACAGAATAATCAACTTAGCAAGCGATTCAAAACGTTGTGAAGAGGATTATAAATAATATGTAATAGGAACAGAAGAAGGTAACAGTCGAATGTTTATGAGTTCATCTTTTTGTTCGCTAAACAGTCACAATAGATATAATTCTGAGTCCAGAATTTCCCAAGACAAATTTCGAATCTCTCGATATTTCTTTCTTTCTTTCTTTACCTTAGTTTTACCTCTCTCTTTTTAGGGAATTATATCTCGACATTACCTATGATTATTTTCTCTCTCCTGTAAAATGGTAATATTCTACTAATTAGTAAAATTATCATTTCTCCAGCGTACATCCATAATCTTACTGAACTACCAATGGCCATAGAAATGAGCGATTATTGAAAATTATATAAAATAGTAATTTTCAATATTTATCGCTAATTTCTTCGCTTTAACTAGACACGCTTGCAATTCATGACGGTTCAGTTTATCAGGATCATTTGTCCGCGAATTTAACATCATCCTCATAACGTGAAGCACAGCGAAAAAGAAAATCCTCCACATGAATGTATTCGCTATTCAGTTTACGCTGCATGCTTGTGTCCATTTGATCCATTTTTTTTTTTATTTTTAGAAACGACAACTTTTATAATCCTTTCATTAAGCTCTTCATATGACAGTCAAATTAAGTCTAAAATCAATTCCGCTTTCTAAAAAACATAGCAGAATTTTATCTCCGCAGCAGCCGAGAATTGTAAAGTTGGTATTTCATTCAAACTGTTGAAATATTCTTCAATTCTTTTCATAAAATGAATTAAAGCCTTACTTAGGTTATAAAAAAGTCTTATGTGATATACGTAACTTCCTGTACCCAATTAAAAGTTTTTGCTTTGAGTAAAATATTTTACAATACATAGTATACCGTATAAAATAATATATTATGCATCTTATGTAATCCATAGGAAAATATACAAAAGTGCATTTTCAGTTGTTTCAACCCGATGCAAGGGATTATTGTTCACCAGGCAAGACTGAGTTTTTAAAAACAATGGGTAGCTTATAACTACCCATCACAGAATTTTTCATAAAAATCGTTTTCAAGAAAATAGCAAAAATCTAAATTTTCTTTATATAAAGTAGGATTAAAAACAGGAGTAAGTCGTCGCCAATCTACATGTCACTTCCCCAGAAGATATTTAACCCAAATATATAATTTTGTTTTTATGTGACTTTTCTTTGTGCACATGCTGTTCACGGACACACACACACAGACACAGACCATGTTTCTAAAAATAACATTTTTGTATTCATGGGACATCAAAACGTGTTTTTATGTTAAAATATTGACTTCGAAGTTCGGGGTTGAACAGAAAACTTTACTTCTACTTATAGTAGGCCTACCTATGGTATGGGCAGAGGAAGTAATACATTGGTGTACAATAATGTTGCACACGCTTTTTAACATGATTTCTCTTAGTGAGTTCTTTTCTGTTGATGGACAGAAATTAAATAAATTTACATTACAGTAGCGATCGTTTTTGGTTCAAAATACACACTTTAATTTTATTGCTAAAAATTAATCTACGGATCTTAAAATGTGTTTGTTCAAAGTTTCCGATCCCTGTAAGATTTGGAACTCACTGATTTACATTTAAAGAGCAGTAAGAATTTAATATGACTCAGTAAGAATTTAATATGACTCAGTAAGAATTTAATAAGACGTATCAAAATAACTTTCAAAGTGATTTTTCGAAACTGTTACGCTTAGCACATTTCTATATATTTAAAATATAAAGACTTTTACAATTTGTATACCATCAACATGATAATTTTCTTTGTGCTTTACTAAATACTTTGTTTTATATTAGACTGTTATATTTCAGTAAAACAAAATTTGTATAAAATAATACCAGAAAATTCGGAAATTTAACTTCAACAAAATAATTATCTTTTTTTCAGGGTACATATCTCTAATATGGTTTCAAAGCGTTTTTTTTTTTTGAGACGGTGCAGTATACTTTTTCTTAATTAAATTTAATTTCCATAAGCCCAATATAATTCACACGTCATTATATCCACTGAAGGGTTCCCTCATCGGTAATTTTTAACCACTTTGGCAATACACTGAGTGTACCACGAGGAGAAGCCCTACTTCAGACATTCATCCTCAATAAATCATTCATAGAGTTGAGTTTTGAAGGTTATAAAATCACAAAAAAACTAAACTCCGTGGCGCTACATCCCTGGAGGGACTTGGCCTACCACCCGACCGCTGCGTCATCTCCCGTAGGCAGATGGCAGGATTGGGGGGCATGTGGTCACCCACGGCCGTTAATGGTGGTTTTCTTGACCGGAGCCGCTACTTCTCTATCAAGTAGCTCCTCAATTTGGAATCACGAGGCTGAGTGCACCCCTACCAGACCTCCCTACCTCAGAAAAATCCGAGGAGGTACCGGGAATCGAACCCGGACCGACGGATCTGTAGTCAGCGATGCTAACCACAAGACCACGCCGGCGGCTATAAAATCACAAGTAGGAGTAAATGTGGATCCCTCTGCTTACATCCACGAATATATTTCCTAATCATCCTCTATACCGTAACTGGTCAAGACCACTTTCTGGCTCATTCACTCCAACGTGTGTTCTGAATGAACATACGTAGCGTCATAAACTAGAGTCATACTTCAACTTCGCCTCAACTGATGAATACTGTTCGGAAGCACGAAGTCGAAAGTCTTTATGCCAAGTGTCAGAGCGTTACAAGAAAGTATTTATTACAAAAATATAATTTAGAAACATAAACGAATCTACAAAAGTAAGTTACATAATTATAGATGTGTGGGAATGACATAAAGGCAAGTTGTAGAACGTACAGACATAAAGAAGGAACCTCTGAGCTAAAAATGAACCATATGACGTAGAGAAATTTATAAATTTCACTCACCACCTCCAAAAATAAGCATTATTGTTGATAGAACTTTCTAGTTTATTGTGGAACACCCTAGCAAGTGTTACGAAGATTGTGGAGGCTGCTGCAGTGGTTAATATTAAATAAAAAAACTACATCCTTATAAAGTAAGATATAAAGTGCGGAGATTACTATTATGGTTGGGAAGTTAAGGGCAGAAAAACAGGCATATCTTCTCGGAGAGATGATGGTCATGTGTAACTTTCCAAGTTTCAGCAGCACTTGAGACGCCAGCCGGGGTAATATTAAAGTTTTTAAAGAGCCGGAAGAGCTTTACTACTATACATTTGTGTGTGTATCTGACGTTTACAAAAGGCACAATATCCCCGATTTACTCTACCGAGTATGTGTACAATATTTATGATCCGTTTATTTGAAACTTTTTCTCACCTCTTGAAGGAAATACATTCAGTATTATGAAAAAGTTACATAAATTCAAGAAATTACCTAACTTTCATTCTTTGTGCCCCTGCTCCTAAAATAAATTCTTCGGTGGTTGTTAAAAAAAATGTTTCTTTTAAAGAGAGAATACATTAATACAGTTAACTGTATAACATAACAGAAAGCTTAAGTTTCGTAGTCAAGGATTATGATCGGATGGTGCATGTTTTAACTCTCCTGAAGGCATTTAATTGATCAGCATTTTCAGAGCTGAAATCTTTCTATTTAGCTCATCCGTCTTTCTTTAGATTTGGACCAATAACATACCAGATATCAGTCAATTACAGACCCTACTCACTCAATAATTATAGAATTTGCTTTGTCACCTCTTACAAACGTGATAATGGCACGTCCTCTTTTCGTAACATTCTAATTAGGTCGGAGACTCTGTAGGCAGTGACTTTCGCATGCCATTAATGTCTCAATACGTTAAGACGTTATCTGAAATACTGTGACTATTACACACTCATCTGTAGATTCTGCGATCTGAGTAGATCTTTAACACTTTTGTGGAAGAGGTTAAAGCATATTTTGTTAAAGATTGAGACCAAGAGGAAGGAGAGACCTGGGACGACCTAGAAAAAGGACAGATGCAAAGTGAAACCAGAACAGGCTGGAAGACTAATCCTTTGTGTTGAAGAAGAAGAAGAAGAAGATTGAGCAAATCAGGTCGTTGGTTAGCTGATTTCACACTCATTCATACACAGAGCGCTTCAAAAAACTTATACACTCTTTGAACTGTCATAGAAAATTTATATCCCGTTCTGCAAGGTTAAATTTCTGGTAGAAAATAATGTTATATTTCTTCAACAGGTGGCAGCAGAGCAGTTTCAACAATCGTCCAATAATAGTGCCAATAATCATCCAACAATGAAAAGTACCTAACAATGCTTGCTGATTCCATATTCCCTGCCATTCGTTCATTATACGGTTTTATTAACAACAAGATGGCGCCCCGCCGCGCTATCTTAGGGACGTACGAGCATACCTGGATCGAAATTTGCCAAGGCAGTGGAAGGGACGCAGGGAGGCAATCGAGTTTCCTCCGTGCTCTCCCTACCTTACGGCACTGGATATCTTCTTATGGGGAACAGTAAAAGATGAGGTGTACAAACGTAAACCACGTAACCTAGACACACTATGGAATGAGATTCAAGCAGTGTGCGCAGAAATCTCATTGGACACTTTGGTACGATGTAAGTAATCAGTGGTGACTCGTATTCAGAAATGTATTGATGCTTAATGCCACCATTTTGAACATGAGGCAACTACTGTAGAAATAATAAGTCACGAACTCTGTTGGGCACAAAAGTTATTTCAGAACCTACGATGAATCTCAAATAATAGGTTTAAGCCTGGCTTGCGTTCGAGCAAGTTCCGATAATCTTCTCCGATGCAGCGACGTGCTAGAAAGATGACAGATAAACCGCAGTCCCCACATCAACGCATGTCGTCGACTCACTAATTGGAGATTGAAGGCTTTCAGGGAATTATTTTTTGGCGATAGTAGAGAGAGAGGGTTAGAGGTCCGATGGAAGGAGGTGGACAACGGTTGTAACCTCACGACGTCTAACAAGCATCTACTGTCTAATGTACACTCAACTTTAGTGTGTTCATGCATAAGAGGGAGCTAGGGGAGGTTTTGGAGTGATATTTGACCATTACAGTATGTCTCACGTTTCATCTACCGCAAGCTGAGGGATAAGCATTCTCTACTCCTGATGACCGGTTAGCACACACACACATACACACACACAAATTCGTGCTCCTCCTCTAACCTATCCATTTTACTGTAGCGTTAACAGAGGAGAATCTGAGTGGAAGAGGTCATTTAGTTTACTTCTGCCTTTAGTTTCCCTCCAATGCGAGTGGTTTTGTTTGTTTGTCCGAAGTAAACATTACGTCTTTCTATCTACTCTCCGTGCCCTCTCCTCTCTTAGGGCCTATAAGAAGTAAATGGTTGTAAGTGCTGGAAAGGAGGGTGAGTGTGTGAATTCGACAAAATTTTCCCTTATCCAGGAGTAGAAATTCAGCAAGTTGTACCTCTGTTTTTCAAGCACAATTATTACATTCAATGACAATCAGTTTTTAGTAAATAACTTAAGTTTAATTTCTTGATAAATTCTTTCTGCCTAAGTTTTGAGTTGTTTGAATATCTTATAAACATCAAACAAACGATACGGCTGATCTCGGTGATAAACTGTTAGAATTTTTTTTAGGTAGATTTCGAAGAAAAATCTACCTATTGCAATGGATACCATGTCATGATTTTCGAAAAATTCTTTCATATCTTTACCTTTCATGCTCCCCTGAGTACGAAACCACCGCCTGTTCAAAAAAAAAAAAAAAAAAAATTGTGATATTTATATATATATATATCTTTACACGCTAGCGGCCGTAATTTTGAAGATATTTGAACCAAATTTTAATATGTTATTTCTAGGCCCAATAGTTCGGACAAGTTCGTTAATGAGAAAAATTGGCCCAAGGGGGTGGTCGGGGGAGGGGGTTGAAAGTTTTAAACATTTTTATCTCGGCCCCTATGAAGTATAGAGGGAAACTTTGTTTTAATAAATTAGAGTACTCCCTATGGAGTTCACAGTGACATCAACGATTCGGGGGTTCGAGTGAGGGTGGGGGTGGGGGATGAAAATTCGAAACTTTTGAAACCACGTCTTGTGGGGTATCGTTGAAAAGCTCTTGATGAGCACTCTACAAATCAATAAATAGTTTCTTGATAGCTCTCATATGACGCGAGATTTTAATGTTTGAAAACAATAACACTTAAAAGAATTATTATAATATCATAATTTTGTCTTGTTTAGCGGCTTTGCTAATTTTATTCATTGCTAATCTTGCGCACGGCCTCCCAGAATATTATATCCTATTCTTGTTGTCAAAACAAATGATTGTAGGCTCTTCCTCTTTACCGAATTCAGTTCTTATTACTGCAGGTTTGCCATGCCAAGGCTGAAGAAGAAGAGTGCTATGCAGCGACAATAAATTAAACCAAAAGCACTTTGAAATCTACCTCCGCCTGTATGCCTGCCTAAAGGGATTTTTATCTTTAGCGATTGTTGACAGGAGACAGACGTCGAGGGAGCTCAGGGCTTCTCTTGGTGTTTTAATATCCAAGCAACGCACATTAAAACACAGGAAATGAATTCAATTTAGTGTAATATTAAAAATAACACGAACAGAATTAATTTTATTCTAAACAAAGTTTTTGTTTTACTGTGCAGCTGGAATTGCTACTTTCCATTAAGATTGTTCCATGTTCGATTATTAATCGACACAACAACAATCTTATAATGAAATTCTGTATTTTAGTGGAAATCATTATGATACTGTTACGTCACATGTAATAAGTATATTATAGCACTGTCGAACAAACACAGAATTTTGTCACAAAATTCGACAACGAAATAATCTGATTTTTGCCTTAATTGTATTCTAAACTTACGAGAATGAATATCAGAAAAAATTAATTACAAATACAGTAAAGCAATATTATTATTTTATTTAATAGAATATGACAGTTATTTGTCCTAGCTATGGGGGGAATAAGCTTAATTAAAGCTGTTTCATGAACAGTTTTTAGTTTTCTCAAATTAACTGTATGATAGCTACAAAGTATCACTCACGTTTTATAACTAACGTTATGAAGGTGACAGTGAGTAATCTCCACAAGTACAATCTCTACAAATGAATCGTAAACCTCTTAACGACGAGTTAGAAGGTGTTTAATAGCGCATGTATGAATGGAGTGTTATCATGTTGAAGTGTTAATGTCTTGGAGAAAGTGAAGGAGGTCAGGTGATGATGAAGGAAGCATTAAATGTCTCCTAGGATCCTCCGTTAGATAACGTGTAACTGTAGTTGACTTCATCATCTTAAGCTTTCAGCTTCCGAAAATAATTTAACATTTATTCACAAATAAACGTCTTAACAATCTCCTTCTTTGCATGTCTGATAAAATATAATTAAAATGTACATATATCGATAATAAATTATGTAAAATTGTGTATATTCTTATTTATTTACCATGTTCCCTCTTTGAGTTTAATTTTGATTTAATTTATTAATTACATGTATTATTTATACTTTTACTGCAACTGACTTATATACACATCTGCGTTCAAGCAGGTAAATGTCAGCTTTTTTTCCTTATAGTATCTTGAGAACAAACAATTTTGCTTATTACTTACCATAATATTTTTACCTATATGAATATAGTTTTAATTTACAAGCGAACGGCACCCATACACGAGCAACGTTATTTCGCTGTTAGTTGTGTAATATGGATTTATTGCAATATAATCCATTACATCCGGCATCACGCTACAACTCAGAAAACAAAATGAAGACTGGAACAACTTCGAGAACCATACATAATAAATTATTTCCTTGCTAGTTTTAACCTTTATTTTATGTGTCTAATAACTGACTTGAATAAATATTACGATCGTTATAGCTCAGAAATGACTCGCCAGTAAACTTTTCACACCTATTACATTCCTTCAGTTGAATATACTCGTATATTGAAATATGAGATATCAGGACGGGGATGTGCTTTTCGAACTGGTCTTAATTTATTAATATTATTGCAGAGGAGTAGTTAAATATTCTTTAAGAAGTCAACTGATCCATTTTTAAAAAAATTGGAATGACTCATTTTAAACAAATTATTCCGACTTAGCTTTTATTACAGAAATGATAGCTATTGTAGTATCCACCAGACGCATTACATAGGGAGGTAGGAATTCATTTATAAAAATCGAAAAAGAATGCAAACCTTACAGCAAATAAGTATAAGATTATATTTATGGAAGTAATGTATTTTTTCACACCAATAATAAGTTTCCTGAATTAGTTGATTGAATTATTAATGAATTTCATCTTCAGACAGGGTTAAAATAGTTTTAAAATAGAGAGATTGTCCACCTTAGAACCCTTGTCGTTGCACTTATCTGGGATCTTTTATAAAATATAAAATAACATAGAAGGCACTAGCACACGTTAAAAATACTGTTGTCATATTATTAAAACTTCTTCTTGGTCCCAGATGCGTCTATTACTTGAAAATGCATTTCGATGCAAGTTGCATCATCTTCAGTTCAGATTTGGAGACACAACAGTCAGAATGTCTGATGACATCAGTACATCATCAGACATTGTGTCTGATGACATCAGAACATCATCAGCCATTGTGTCTGATGACATCAGTACATCATCAGACATTGTGACTGTTGTGTCTCCAAATCAGAACTGAAGATGATGCAACTTGCATCGAAATGCATTTTCAAGTAATAGACGCATCTGGGACCAAGAAGAAGTTTTAATAATATGACAACAGTGTTTTAACGTGTGCTAGTGCCTTCTATGTTATTTTATATTTTATAAAAGGCCCCAGATAAGTGCAACGACAAGGGTTCTAAGGTGGACAATCTCTCTATTTTAAAACTAGTTGATTGAAACATTATGAAATTTGTACGTAACTGTTATACTAAGAAAGAATATTTGCGATTAATATTAACTATTGAATACCACCCTCGAAAAACGTTATAATCAAGAGTATCAAAAGTTTTCAGAAGGAAAGAAAACTTCTCGTTGTGCCTTTCAGTTGTGTATGGTTATACACTTTCATATCTGTATCGTTACCATAGCTAAGCAATTAATAACGTAGGTGGCACCACCAGATAAAGCATAGTTTATACACAGGATGACCTGATGTCCCGATTTTATAGGGAAAGTTACTCTCCGAAGAAGGATGCGACAGGATGTTCGAAACGTTAGATATTAAAAATATGACGCGGCTCAACCTGGATAGCCAACACAACCAGTTTATAACAGAGTTAATTTGCCTACCGGATACTTGACTGGAGGCTTAGAAGTTCTTACGATAATTTGTTGCTCCATGGATTAAGTTTGAATTTGGAATTAGACTGTTATTCTATTTAAATATAATTTGAAATTTGTAAATGATTGATGGACACATAAAAATGCTTAAGATGTTAAATTTCTGGTATGGTTTTAGCACAGAGGAGGAAGCTAAGCATGAAGGACAAACATACTGTCCAAAATGCAGCCACATTATATCTACATTTTTATTTTTAAATTTTTTATTATTTTTTTATTTGAAATACAGGTTGTTCTTTATTTCTTTTATTTTATTTCTGCCTATTGTTAATCAAATCAAATACAAATACAAAACAAATACAAAAATACACAAATAAACAAAAAACATTTACAAATTTCAAAATAAAGTACAATACTTTTAAAGAAAAGAAAAAGAAAGAAAAGAACCAAATATTTATTTAGAAATACACCCGAATGAGCAAACTGCTCGTGCTCGGGTGTAGTTTCAGAACATCAGAGTGGAGAAAGAGGAGAAACAAAAAACAAAGTGAGAAAGAATGACACACTTATAAAAAAAGGTGAAAAATGTTAAACAGAGCTAGAAAAAGAAAAAACAAATTTATAAATAGGAGACAAAAAATATTAAACACAAATACTCGTACATACAATACATTACAGTATAATATGGTGAAGTTGTATCCTTTATAACACTGGTGAACAACGCATTTTCGCCAATGTGCAGTGAGGTAGAGATTTGTGGGCTAATTTGAAATCTATTTTCACTCTTATCCTAACACATACAGGATTATATTTATTCGTTATCTATTTATTATCCGCTCTGTTTTGGTGATTATCCTCAAATGGCCATTTTTAATTAGCACTGAATCGTCAAGCCCCTTTTAGCCGATAATGAATAATTGATTAAACGCGGACATCACTTTAGCATAGGCTTTCATACCTACTAATTGAAACATGACAAAATTAATCTTTAACAAAAAACAATGTTTTCAAAATATATATTCACAAAAATTACAAATATCTTTTATGAATATCTTTCGCTTATAGGTACAGAACAGTACAGTACAGTTGCGTTGAAGTAGAGTAATTATATAGTACAGTCAGCAGAGAACTTGCCTCAACCTAAGCATTGCGTCTTCCTGGCCAGAAGACGAATGTTCCAGAAATGTTCCTGGGTTTGAGAGACTCTGGATGCCTGTGGAATCGAGGTGGGAGGACCCATGTAAAATAAGCGATAGTTGGCACGCCTGGAAGATTACCGGGCAGAAGGAGCCTCTCGGATATAGGCCTAAGGAATTTTGCTCTTTTCTTTATTATAAAAATGTATCCGTTAAATTTGGCTTGAAGAAATAGATCCTAAATATATTCTTTCTTAAAACTACATTTTTGACATAAATTTCCCTCGCAGCTTCCATTATTTTGTTTTGAATGAAAATTTGCAAAAATACAAATCATACACTAATACACAAGTCCATGGAATATTATTGGATGCTGTGTCGTGATGACTCATAAAAAGAGCATAAAAGACATCATCTGCTAAGCATTTTTTGTCCCCAGTTCTGTTTACAAATTTATTTCATGCTTCAATTCTATATATTCTCATTATATATAATATGTATTTTAAGTGGCATATTTAATAATATACATAATTCGTCTTTCTTTATGAAAATGTATTGGTAGGCCTACTTCCGTAAATGTAAATACATTTCAATCAAGTTAATACATTAACTTGATTAACTTGATTACATTAACCTGATTACATTAACCTGATTAATACATAATACATTATGTATAATTTTGAGGGAATGTGGTGAGTGTTGGCGAACCTATGAACTGAAAATGTTTACCAGGTCCTGTGAAATTACCTGATCAATCAAGACCTGATTAAAGCAAAAATAGGTAGTCCTGTTGTCAAATTTACTTGGCGTTCTTTAATGATTATCTACAGACTAAAGATAGTTTTTAGATATGTTTCTTGGGCCTATATACATGCTGTTGACTTTTGCTGTTGTCAGTGGAATTTTCACAGAACCACATGGTGATTAAGATTTTAAGGCAATTCGGAGCTGTTTGAACAACTACACTTTTGACATAAATTTCCCTCGCAGCTTCGGAGCTGTTCCAACAACTGTTCGAGATATTTGAAACATTTAATATATATAATGTTTCAAATATTATATATATATATATATATATATATATATATATATATATATATTTGCACATCCCTCGCTTTTATATGCGTGCTGTGTCTCAACTATACGATTGGCAGAGTTGAACTTTTTTTGGGTCTTCCAGGCCAGATAACGCCTATAACTTACGACTAGAAAACCCGCATAGCACATTTGCACGGGAATAGTTAGCAATAAGTGAAAATATGCAAGGCATTGGGAATCGAGAACGCCTGCAACTAACTTAAATGTTAAATTATTTCTATCAGGGTAATGTATTACGTGTAATTTGAAATCATTATTTGGTAGTAAAAAACGAAAGGTATATCAATAATCTACACAAAAAGTTGACCTAAAAAAGTATAATTTTTATCTCTGGCGATTAAGATTAGTTTCAATTTTTGGGATAATATTAATATTTTTGAGTATTTATAAATAATATTTCTATTTTTACAGTGAAAATGTAATGTTTTGTTTAAACTATATAAATTAGAAATATAAACGAATTTTACCCGTTAAAATAATAAGATAGCAGCTTTCATTTGGACTTCATATTACCTTAACTAGAATGACAATTCAATTATATTATTAACAATAATATACCTCTATTTTGGTTTCAGTTAAAATATGGATAATTTAATATCAAAGATTAATAATTTATTTTCATTCACAAATATAATAATATATTAAATACACGCAATAAACAATATAGACCAGCGTAATCTACCGTAAAACCTTACTCTGTATCGACATTCAGTGAAATCCCTTAATTCGCTAAATAAATGAAAAACCATGATTTGTAACTAATTGAATAAATCAAGCTTAAAGCCAATCTGTAAGTCAGGCACGTTTGCGATCACCAGACCACGTGCAATGTTACTATACCCATATTGATTAAAATATCGCCTCTTGTAGTACCGCCTGAGGCGTATCTATAACGCTATATCTTAAGCAACACACAAATAGACCATGCATGACCAAACTGTTTGTTACTAGATAAGCTTGTTAATGTGCAACGGCTCTCTTGGGTGGAATACGAGAGCTGGAAACCGCCATTTAATAGTTTGACTGGGACGTATATTGTGCTGCCATGGTTTCGCAATTATAACTGTCTCCAATTGACCACGACTTCCATCTTCAAAATTAATAAGTATACAGGGAGTTTGCAAACAATAACATTCCTTCTCAAAGTTTAATCAAGATGCCTTCAGTAATATGGCGATGAGGACTGTTCAAAGCTAAAAGGGCCTAAAGCTGAAACAATCTTCATTCTTTTCTTTTAAGAAAAATGCAGATGCGATACATGGAGCATAATTTTACATATGTGATCAAATCCACGAGAGTTATTTTTGATAATATGTGTAGCTATTTAGAATCATTAAATCAGTTATGGGTGACTTCAATTTCTTATTAATATAAAATAACTTACCACCATAATGTCCTTGTGTAATATTCCAAATTGTAGCTGATTTTTAATATTGTTATTAACATTATTATTATTATTATTATTATTATTATTATTACAGTAGAATCACATTAATATGGACCCCGCTTGTCCGGACACCCGGCTGATCCGGACGGACGAACAATCAATAAATTTTGAATTTCAATCACAAAGATGTTTTGTTTTATTAACCTTAGGCCTACATCAGTTCCTAGGCCAAAAACTCAGGTCCACGTATACAGTATTATTACAATTAAAGTTGAGTTCTAGGAAAAGTTAAGTTTATGAAAAAACTTGATTTTTATATATTTTCACCAATCTAAACGTGTAAACGGTCAGTAAGTGCATTTTAAGGGAAATTCCCTTAATCCGGACTTTCGGTGATCCATACAAGGTCCGGTCCCATCTAGTCCGGATTAGCGAGACTGCACTGTATTATATTATTATTATCATTCTTTTCGAGAAACACGAATAGGAAAATTTATTGAAATAATCCCTACAATTTACATCATTGCCATCTTTTTAGGAAATTTTCTTTCACGCTCATAAATTCAGCTTCCGAGATAGAGTTCATTTCTCTTGTGATGTTTTCTTTAAGTTCTTTTAATCGTTTAAGTTCTTTTAATGGGAAAGTGACCTATACACTTTACTTTTCAAATTTACCCATAAATAATAGTCACATACTGTTGTGTAGATGCAAGAGGAGGACATTTCCAACATCTCTTCTGATGAGGTACGTGGTTATTTTCATTTTAATTCCAACTGTAACTGTGAGAACCCGAACCATTACACCAATCGCGGCTTTATTTGAGTAGATATTGCACCCGATCGCTCAGGAGTTGGAGCTGTGCCTGCCGAGACGCAGAAACACGCGTCATTGGCCAACTCTTGCGTGGAACTCACTGGACATTTTATACTTAAGCTCAACCGTAAAAATAAAACTTGTAGAAGAATAGCAATTTTTTTCTCCATTTTATTATAAATTTAAGACCGTCTATCACAACCCGTGGGGATGCAGTTAAGGGTTAAAACATAATTTATACAGAATGGTATGACAATGCCCTTGCGTATAGAGTGTATTTAGGGTGTCAACATTTGTGAAGTATAGACAGTACCATTATTAATTGTGAGGACCTCCATAATAATCCTCGTGCATGGGAACGGTATCACATGATCTGGGAGCTGTAACTAATCTGCCTTATGACCAAACCAGGACCAGTCTAGCATATCGTATTCCACAGTATACCTCTCTTCACAGGGCTACACAGGGATGCCAATTACTCCGTAGCCTACAGGATATATGAAAATAATTATAACATCTTGTATTACTGTATAAAACCTTTATTTTACGTATCCAGTAGGCCTAAGTTAAAAAAGACTCGAAAGAAATCTGAAATAAACTTCTAAAAAACATTAACTGAAGACTTCCCTCCCATAAGGAAGTAACCAGCAATATGAAACTTTCTCTCTCTCTCTCTCTCTCTCTCTCTCTCTCTCTCTCTCTCTCTCTCTCTCTCTCTCTCTCTGAAATTCTATGCCCCCATATTAGGGCGAAGGGCCTCCAAGTGGAGTTTCTGTTTACCTATGTGAATTTTCTTACGCTTATTTTCCTAGAGAGGACAGATGGACAGGTGGTAAGAATATGAAACTTTATAGGAAGGAAAATGTTTGGTTCCCACATCAAGTTGTTATATCCTTTAATTTCCCTATGTCATCAAAATAGCTAGACTGGGGACTGCACTATCACTAACCTGCAAAAAAGGCAAAAATGTCTGCAGTAAAAACGAAAATAGGTGTGTCTGATTAACTTCGCTGTGCTGAATTCGAAAATGCATTTTGTTTTTCTCTATCACATCTGATTAAGTGACAATTGCTAAAAATGTTATTTTGACATTTTGTATAATAAAATAACTGTATGCAGCTTTTGATATTGCATTTTGCAACTTCTTTTGCGGTAAGTGGTGTGATAGGTGATCATAATTAATTTTAGGTCACTGAACACGAATCCGTTGACCGTTTCTACGTATCACGCCACGTTTTCTTACAATAGGTACATCAAAATGAGAGATATGTTATTGCATAGACTAGATTATAGGATAAAAAGTAGGCCTACTGAAAAATTAGGAAAACTTCATAAGCATATGTGAAGAAATATGTGGCCTAACAAGCATATTAACAGAAAACATTTACAACAATTTTCTCATGTCTATTCCTTTATTTTTGTCAAATCATCAGAAGCCGTACAAACACGCAATGAAGAAATCAAAGTTTATTTTGGAGGGGAAAATATTAAAGATTTGAACTTTTTGAAATTTTCCCATTGGTTATAGGCTAAAATCTATAAATCTGCTAAATTTCAAGTTTCTAGCTCATCTGGAAGTGAATGTAGACAGTCTTATGAAAGACTATAATTATCGCCAGCCTGCTTGGAGAAGTGTAAACTTATGTAAACTATGAAAAAAGAGCAAACTAGAATAATTTTTTGGAATAGCATTATTAATTTTCATAGATAAATATTGGATTTATAAAGACATAACAAGGTTTAAACTGTAAAAATGTTTCTTTATGTGATGAGAGAATTGGCTTCGTTAGGCAGTACAGATTTCTGTTTGTCTTTGTTGCTAGAATGCTTAAAAAGTTACGCCTTCCTCTTTCGATTTTATATCGTAATTGTTATATATTATTTATACAGTGTGTGTAAAAAGAGAGAGAGAAACCATGAGCGAATGAGCGACGAAAGTACCTATAATAGATATTAGTAGTTGCGGCATGTGGTGTATAGTACAACAGCCAGGTTCAGTACGATTCTAAAAAAAAGTATTAATAAACGACTTTCAAAAGCACAACGCATTACGTTAGATAATTCAATTTTTTCAAACAGACTACTTCCTGAACATTCAGACATAATTAAAATATATCACGTGCACAAAATAGTGGAATGACTAAAGTTACTAAAAGGCTGACTCTGTAATTGGGCTGAATAAAGTTACACAAGGACGGTACAATCAAATTTCAAAGCAAAGTCAGTCAATTTCAAATGGCAGCCAAGCAAACATGTTAAAACTAACAAGTAAAATGGCTGTATAACAGAAACAACAATGTGAAACAACAGAAAATCATATCGAAAGACAACATTTGAAATCACTTATTGACGGTAAATAAAGACTTAAATAGACACAGTAATAACTGGAATAATGAACGATGTTTATACCATTGACATTAACGAATATTATAAAGGTAATTCTGAATGATTAAAATCGATCTATCTGTCTAGTATTGCATAACCCAACCTAATTTCAATATCAAGACCCCAAAATCATACGTGATGGATGGCGAGCAGGCCATCATAGATTCCAACTTTATTGATGAAAATGTACTTAAAAATATAATGTAAAATCGTAATATACTCTCATAACTGTTTATTTCATCAAAGAGCATTACTTTATCGTTGAATTTACTTTATGGAATAATTCATTCAGCAAGGCATCAGAAAATATTTCGAGAATATCTATCTAATTTCTCTTCTATCATAATTCAGACGTACTAGAACGTCTATCTATAAACAAAAACAATATAGGACTAATTGGGAAGAAAATATTTTATAGAAATAGCATCCGGTGAAGAATAAGCTTATAAATTTTTCAATGAAGTATCTCAGAAAAATTAATGTAATTAACCAAATTAAAATAACACATTTTTCTTAGGTACATCACGAACGGAGGTAATTTCTCTCTTTTTTTTTCATTAAATTAAAGTTTCATTACTTTAAAATGGTGTTTTATTTCTTGTAGGTTTTCAGGGTATACATAATAAGGTTTTTAAAATTTGAAACGTTCAATTTTCCATAGACAGTATATTATATTGTGCTATTTAATACTATTGAATTCCAAACTAGGTCCACCGCTGGCTCAGGGGATGAGTTCGCTTTCCTCACGCAGCGGGCCTAGGCTCGATTCCTGTCGGGAGAAGATACCTAAGTGGCGTTTTTTCTCACTTGTGAGACGAATGAACGGTAACTTTAGGCCCTTGTAGTCCCCGGATATCATCTTGCTTTCATTATCATCTCTATTCCATTCGCGGCTTGTTCGGAATGACTGTGTGTGTGTGTGGCAGGTGTACGTATCGTCTCCTGTGTTAGAGTTATCTCGGAGGTGGCCCCAGCATTGGGCTGACCACACAACAAGGGAAGCCCTCCATGTCCTTGTCTGGTCAAAAAAGGATGAATGTGATCCAGAGGTAATCCCTGTCGACAGGTCACGGTCCTGTAAGGCCCTGGAACATATATGTCCCTACTGTCCCTACTAAAGGATGTTAAACTAAGAGGAAAAAATAATCCCAAACTAGAGAAGTCACCGCTCTTTAATGCTTGCTTATAACGGCACCCCAGCTTCTTTATTTTAATCTTTAATTAGGAGAGAATATTATAAGAGACTAAGATTTCCCGGCGTTGGTTATATATCAAAGCATCTCATTCAATCCAACTGGTCTGGAATACCAAGAAGTTCTGATATAGAGGTTATTATAATATAATCTAAGAGTAATAAAAGACAAATGTATTTTCTATAATAACTTAAAATGTAGGCCTATATGCGTTTAACCCCGCTTGGTAATCAGAGGAAAGAGACCAACACTGTAGGGCTGCTTGTTAACCAACACACTATGGAAATAAAATCGATAATCCAGACCTACCTTCACATTAATTAGTCTGTATTAATGAGATTCTATTGTGCAACTAGGACCCGGTAATCCTGAATCCAAATTTATTATAAACCTAGGGAAAACAACAGCTCGGCCAATGGGGAGAGAAATTTAAATCGCAGGGTATGCGGCCTAAAACATACAGGTCACCTATAGGGTTCCTACGGAGCCACAGCGTTGCATCTAGTTGGATTATGTGAAATAATATTTGTCCACAACGTAACAACTTCAAGCACCTGAATATAATGAAGAGCAAAGTAAAATCATTTTTTTTTTTAAACTGAAAAAACTGAACCTTCAGGAACTCGATGTAATGTTTTCATCCCTTCACGAATCCATTTGATCAAGAATTCATTAAAATATTGCGGAGTGCATTTAGTCGCTCAATGGTTGGTAATAGTATACTGCGATACAAGTGCCATAAGGCACGTTTACGGGTCGAGGAAACAGATTGAAAACCCGAGGCGCAGCCGAGGGTTTTTAAGTTTTCGAGACCCGTAAATGCCATTACGGCCCGTGTGTTGCATGCTATTTTTTTCACGACGGTTACTTATATCAATTTAATTATATTAATTGTGATATTACCTGAAAATATTATGTGTATACATTCTTGAAGAGAGATGTTTATTTCAGAAAGTGATTCGCATGTGTTTGTTGTCATGGGAACCGAATATTTGTCCTGGGGGCTTTGTCCATAAAGACTTGTATTATGAAGTGTATCGTAATGAATTATGACGTGGCGCTTGGACCGTAAGTAATTTAACCTCATCGCAACCGCCCTTAGCAACAAGACTGTATGGGAATGTCAACTTACGATCCATGTAAACAACTTTCGTAAGTAACACTTACTAGGTAAGGAGAGCAAAAAACAAATACCATATCACGCATTTATAGAAGTACGACAGTGTTAAGTTAATAATTATTTTTTGCACGATTTAACTAATTAGTGGTACTTACGAATGTTGTTGCCGTGGATCGTAAGTTGACATTCCCACGCAATCTTGTTGCTA
The DNA here is from genome assembly GCA_964059195.1 of Ectobius pallidus. Lineage (NCBI taxonomy): Eukaryota > Metazoa > Arthropoda > Insecta > Blattodea > Ectobiidae > Ectobius > Ectobius pallidus. Next base: position 92,744,815 of record CAXKWD010000009.1, read on the forward strand.
TGTGCGGTAAGTGTTTCCGTGCGGTTATGAATTTGCTTACGGCACATCATAATACAAGCCTTTATGGACAAGGCCCCCCAGGACATATATTCGGTTCGCATAACAACAAACACATGCGAATCACTTTCTGAAATGAACATCTATCTTGAAGAATGTATATACATAATATTTTCAGGTAATATCACAATTAATATAATTAAATTGATATAAATAATCATCGTGCAAAAAATAGCATGCTATACTCATGCCGTAAGCTCATAACGGATCTCGGAAATTGAAATCTTGTTGCTATGTGCGGTAAGTGTTTCCGTGCGGTTATGAATTTGCTTACGGCACATCATAATACAACCCTTTATGGACAAGGCCCCCCCAGGACAAATATTCGGTTCGCATAACAACAAACACATGCGAATCACTTTCTGAAATGAACATCTATCTTCAAGCATGTATATACATAATATTTTCAGGTAATATCACAATTAATATAATTAAATTGATATACCTTAAATAATCATCGTGCAAAAAATAGCATGCTATACTCGTGCCGTAAGCGCGTAACGATACTATTGTAACATCGTATTACATTTGTTTACTATCGTATACTAACTGAATTAGCATTGTTACGCGGGAAAGGTTTCATTTGCTTTATGTAGTACAGAAACAGATCAAATTGTATACGTTAAGGTGGGGGGACATACCACTTTCGGTGAAATTCATAGCTGAAAAAGAGGGAAATTACTCTGCAATGGATTGCTCTACAATCTTGTAATCTGGCATGTTTGTTATTGACTACCACTACAGCCACATACTATTTTCAGAATGAATTAAACTGTTACAATTATGAGTAATTATCGTTACAAAATGGCAGTCACGTATTTTGCTCTAAAATGCCGTTTCCGTGATAATTTCCACGAATGGCAATACTTTTGAGTGATTATTTTTCTATCTATTTGTAAACATCATATGAACAACATCATCTACAATATTTGGAATATCTACAGTATAAGTATTTTAAATATTTTTTTAAAAATAAAATATATATATTTAAAAATAAATTATTAATGCTATTGAATGATTGTACATATGTTGTTCATATGATTTAACAAATACAAGAAAAATATTCACTCGGAAATATTTATATTTGTGGAAGTTATCAAGGTAACGGCATTTCAGTGCATGAAACGTGGCTGCCATTTTGAAACGATAATTACCCTAACTGTAAAACTTTGACTAGTTTTGAAAATAATTCGCAATTGCCGAAGTAGCCAATAAAGAGTAGGCCTATGTCAGATTGCAAGATTGTAGAGCAATTCATTGCTGAGGGAAAAAATATTGAAGTTCACCTATTTCTCATCTAACCGAAAGCTGTATGTCCCCCTTAAGGCTGCAAACAGCCAACAGTTTTAGAGGAACATATTGAAATTCGTATTTTGAGATTGTGTGTGTTTTTCCTTTCTTTCTTTCTTTCTTACGAAAACGATACTTGGAGTTTGTACAGACGTAATCTATATTAATAAAAGGAAGTGTCTGTCCTCCGTCTGTCTGTCTTCCGTCTGTCTGTCCGCGATGCCCAGCGAAATCTACTCAACGCAGAGATCTGAAATTTTATACATAGGCGGACTAAAGGGTCGGAATGTGCACCTCGAAGCCGGAATTTTAATTTTCGCTTTAGTTCGTGAGTTATGAGTGAAAAACGGGCAGAAAACGTGTATTTTTTTGCGATTTCGAAGCAACAGTTTCAGTAATATATTTCAAAAAAAATGTTAAATCAATTACAGCTGGCTTTGGCTATTTTTGTCATCATACCTCATAGCCTACCTTGGAAATAAAAGCATCGCGATCGCTTCATTTGGTAAGTCCATCGTGGACGATTCATTTGTTTAGAGTGTCAAGGCCCGCAGATATATGAAATTTTCAACCTACACGTAAAAAGGATATCAACATAGGCTTAATTATGGTCAAACATTGTTCGATTTGAACGAAACTCACTATACAGGGGTTTCCTGAGCCAAGGAACTGGAACCTGAGGTAGCTTTTTCTACCAGGGGACGCTACCTAATCGTGGAATACACTCCACGTGATTTAGGTGTTAATAAATATAATGATTTAACTATTATGCACTTAAGTTTTGAAATAATTATCGCGGGGGAAGCCGCGGGCACATGTTATCTTATAATAATAAAAGGACGTGTTTGTCTGTCTGTCCGCGATGCCCAGCGAAATCTACTGAACGCAGAGATCTGAAATTTTAAACATAGATGGACTGAAAGGTGGGAGAATGCACCTCGAAGCCGGATTTTTAATTTTAGCTTTCGTTCGCGAGTTATGAGTGAAAAAACTGGCAGAAAACGTGATTTTAGCGCTGTCGAAGCATCATATTTCAGTAATACATTTCAATGTCAAATCAATTGCATTTGGCTTTGGCTATTTTTGTCATACCGTGGAAATAAAAGCATCGCGATCGCTTGAATGTTGTAAGCCCACGCTGGTGCATTTGTTTAGAATGTCAAGGCCCGTAGACATACGAAATCTTCAACCTACACGGAAGAGGGATAATCAACATAGACCTAAATATGATTAAACATTATTCGATTTGGACGTAACTCACTATACAGGGATTTTCTGGGTCAAGGAACTCGAATCTGAGAGCGCTTTTGCCAGGCGACGCTATCTAATCGTGGTAAGTAGTCCACGTGGTTTAGGTGTTAATAAATATAATGTTTTAACTATTATGCTCTTAATTTTTTATTTTTGAAATAATTATCGCGGGCGAAGCCGCGGGCACATGCTAGTAAATGTTATATTTAAACACTAGATGTTCAATTGACAGGGTAACAGTGGTCTAACCCTGATAAGTATAATTGGATATTGATGCCATCTGTAGCCCTTGGGGATGAACCATCTTCCTATGTTGCAGTGGTACCAATTAGGCCTCGTATAGCTAGTTTAAAAAAATTTAGTCTCATAAAAATTCATGGCAAACCAGGATCAATTGAACCAAATAATCATATGAAAAGTAATGATCTTCTCCAATGTGTACTACCCATTCATCATTAATTTTACGACACACTGATTTATGAAACTGAGGTAGGTGAGGCAGATAATGTACAGAATGACGGTGACCTTTTTGATGGTATTAAAATATGTGAAGTATTGAGTATTCAATAGAACTTATGTATAAAATTAACATGCAGCTATTCATATTAAATAATGCTTTATAACGTATAAAAATCCAGCAATTTTTAATTTTTTTCTTTCCTAAAATACAAGTTAAAATCAGTGCAGCATTGGTCTAACGAAGAAAAAGAATGGCAGGGGTTCATTAAAATGATAATATCTCTTAACGTTCTGAACAGACTAGCAAATACCTTTGTAGTTAAGCTGACCAACGCTCCACTATAAAAAAAACTTTATTTCCCGAATTGTATGAAAACCGCTAGTCAATGACATAGTTTAACTTGCTTTCTATCTACATTTTTAAAAAGTTTCTTAGGCCTAGACCGCTGTTGCGCTGTCCTTTTCCATTGGAAGCTTTAATTTAATTTAACGTAAATTCTTGAACTTATTTTTAATTTACTATACAAAAAATTCTCGATAACTCATACTAAAGGGGACAAGGATCTTCCGAACACAGAAAAGTCCGTCTTATCAATGGGATATAAAGCTGTGCATAAGTAATAAATGCTACACTATAGCTACAGTAGGCCTACCTCTATGCCTTTAAAGTATTTTAGACAAGTCATGGATTTATTTTTTAATCAGGAAGATTGAAATTGAATTACAAATTATTTAAAGAGCTTATCATATGTGCGGAACAAAACAAAATTGGCTGAGATCTTGGACTCGCATTCGGGAGGTCCCAGGTTCAAATCCCGTGGCCGGCAAATTTGATATGGGTTTTAATTTATGGTTTCCTTAGTCGTAAAGTCAAATGCCGAATTTGATATTAAAATACCATGAATCATCCCCACCATTTCACCCTGTATTATTTCCATTTAAATCAATATCAGTTGAAATTTAATCCATAAAATGCACCAATATTATAAATAATTGATAATCAACAGTTCCATGGCCTTCCCTACTGTATAGACACATATCCAGAATTCCTGATATGGACTCCCAGCTAAAAGGAGTATAAACACAGCTGAATTACCTTTCCCTGGCTTATATCCTTGCCTATAAACCTACATACATGGAACGTGTTTACGCACAAATAATTTCCATCGATCTTTGCTCGGGATTAAACCCTTGAATTTTGGAACAGAATGCCTGTCTGCTTGTTCCACCCAGACTGATGGTTAATACTTACTGGTTCGATCAAAAGCGGGAAAGTGTCAAATTGTACAGTTAACTGTGCTTTAGATTACAACCAGAGAAATACTGCAATATAGAAATTAGCTGTATTTGAAAGATAAAACACATATCAGCTAGCGGAAGTTCTTGTCATCATGCAATATAAATAAAATACAGTATAATTATGAATAATGAAAATACAATATTGAGAAAAGCGGGTCATTGAGATTTCCATTAAGATTACTACAAATATTATCAATTTATTTCTATTTGGACTTTTAGTTTGGAGAACTTGTTCATAAATTTTCACTGAAAAACAGGCTCTCAGAATTTAGAACCGCTAGCCGCTAACACTATTCAAACCGTCAGGTGCCGATTACCTCATACCTTTTTTTTCGAGTCTGGTACATGACAGGAAGATAGGAACCTGCTCTGACACCTGATAATTAGTTTCTCAGTGAAAGGTTAAATCTATGGCGACAAGATATCATCAAAGGTAAGGTCAGAAACCAGCGAATGGTTCGTACTTAAAAAAGGTTGTATGAATTTGCTAGTCTTAAATTTAGTACAGTTCTCAGTTAACTTGCACTGTTGGTGAAATCACGTCGTAGTGACATTTTTCCAATATAACTCCATCCCTGTGAGAATTCTCCATGTATTCCATGCTAGGAATCTTTCGAGGAATGCAATACAAGAATGGAGTGCTTCAAAGGAAGAAATTAATTCTGAAGCGCCTTGCACCAGTTACCATACCAAATACATTCAACAAAGCATCCCATAATTTCAGACCAATTTCCTACAATTCAGCAATTCTGGGACATTCTATAGTATAGAGATTTAGTACGGAGATGGGAGAGGAATGAGGGAGGGGACAAAGCGGACGTACACGTACAAAGCAGGATTTAAACCATTCAATACATATCCAACACGCGCGAAAGCGCTCATGGTTCAAAACCTTGTGAGGGGTGGGGTAGAGAGAGAGAGAGTTGCTTCCGCCGCAAAGCATGATGGGAATCATCGTCGCCCATGGTGGGTAAATGGGCAAGAGATTACAATCCAACACACAAACAAACACACGTACACCTAGACTGTGCAAACCCTGTATTATTCTCCCTTAGGTCCAAAATACATTCTTGTTGTCAATTCTACCAGCTTGATGTAAATTGAAACAAACTATTGAAGTAGTAACGATACGTTCTACTGGTTTTTTAGTTCATTAGCGAGATTGCAGGATCAGAGCAGATACGGGTCAAGATCCTGCCAATAAGTTGAGTATGCTTGTTTAATATTTTTTGCACGACTTAACTAATTAGTGGTACTTACGAATATTGTTGCCGTGGATCGTAAGTTGACATTCCCACACGCTTTGAAAACAAAAGAAATCTCAGTGCTGTAAAAATGACAAAAAGCACACGTGCCGTAAGTAAATCCATCATAATACAAGTCTTTATCGAAGACCGGAACCAATGCCCCCAGCTTGTGCCGACTTCAACAGGACAAATATTCGGTCCCCATAACAACCAACACATGCGAATCACTTTCTGACATAATAACATCCATCTTCAATAGTGTATATACATAATATTTCCAGCTAATATCTCAATTAATATAAATAATCATCGTGCGAAAAATAGCATGCAATACTCGTTCCGTAAGCGCATAACGGATCTCGGAAATTGAAAAAACTCGGCGCAAGCGCCTCGTTTTTTCAAACTCTTTCCTCGATCCGTAAGCAGCGCTTAAAGAACTAGTATCGCAATATAGTATTGCGTGGTATTCCATAAAATTTCAATACAATAATATTGTTAAAGAAATGAACATTCATAATCCGGTAACATTAACCTTCTCACTGCTGCTGCCGTATAATTTCGTCGCCTAAAAACTGTATAAAAGTAGAGACATAAGATTGGTGGAATATTTCCTTATTATAAAATGTGAGGTTAATTTATTAACAAGTTAGGATTGTCATTTAAGAAAACCAGCTTCTCCACTTGAATTTTTATAATTGATTTTAAACTTAGAGCCCATTGATGATTTCTCTTGATGATTACGTATAATAATACTGCTATTCACTTCTGAAAGGTACATAGAAGTTGGTAGATCCTTACTAAGACAGCCTGAAAGATAAGCCTAAAAGAGGGATTGCATTGCGGAGTAGACAAAGCCATCGGCTGTTGTGCAGTTCATGGGAAAAGAAGACAACTAACTACCATCCTAAGCCTGAAAATTTACTGGTTCGGCGCACTCTACTTGTTGAGCGCGAACCATTTGTCCGGGATCTTCAAGCTGGTGTGGCGGTCCAATTACCTGGGTAACAGCAGTCCAGTACGGATTTATAATTTGCTTGAGAAGTTGAATCTCACACATTTAAGAGTTAGAGTTAGCCGGACGCGATAGAGGGTAGCGAAGGTACCATAACTAAAATTTAATGTAAGATTTCAGGTTTTCCTAGCGTGGAGTATGAATGGACTTCTCTCCGTTTGTGAGCCAAGTGCGAAAGTCTCCAATCGCATAGAAGGCCTTTGAAACGAAGAAACGATGAATACCATCGATCTTCAGATCCAACTGACAATCTGAGAGACCTTCAGGAATTACAGTGGAATCCGAACCATACTGAGCTTTCTGCATGATTCGCTTAAAATGAATGTCAGAAGAAAAGATAACTAACAACCCAAGTTTTCACCCGAGTTAATTGTTTTAACCTGGATATCAGCTTGGAAGTGACATAACCCCTGGTTCAGGGGATATGAACTAGGGATATTTTGGATACTAACACTGGTTTGTATAATCGAATTGTGGTGATTGTAAAACAACATGATTAAAAACATACAATATTATTGTAGAGGTTACTAACATAGGAGATTATGAATAGCCTAGAAATGGGATTTTCCATAGTTCGAGCTTAAAACCGAGGGGGAAACTGGGAGACCTAGTTAGTTATACATGCGCATAAAGCAGATTGGTGCTCTATTGTGTCGTGAATGAGGCTATACAGTACACTTGGTCTTGCTGTTTTAACGTCGATAATGTAATCCTATCAGTTACAAACAATAACGCCGGCTTTTATAAACTAAAGTGAAACAGAGATAGCACAGGCCACTCTAACCACGACCTAACTCCATATTATGAAAATTTTAATTATATTCTACTCTCGTATTACAAAAATGCTTTGCTTATTATACCTGCTATATGGAATTTTAACATGGTCAATATGTTTGCTGGGTTACATTGACTGCAATTTTCTATAAATGATTAATTTTTAGTATCAGAACTTAATTAAGTCTAATTGAATATAAAATCGAATTATTCTGCAAAATAGCGTGTAATGAGCTTCCAACTAAAATAACCATATTCAGGAATATAACTGGTGGAATAGTTCATGACAAAATAAAAGTTTCCGGTAGGCCTACTACATGGAATTTTAAATCTAACAGTTTGCAAGATTCACGGCAATAATTATGTAATTATGAAGTTCTTATAGTGGCTTTAAGAATTCGTTTTAAATTAGCCAGCGAGAGACACAGTATTATAATAAAATAAATAATACTAGTGTGTTTTTATTATTTGGTTTTATCATATAGACGTAAGCTTGTTTTTCAATAAAACGAACAAAGAATGCAATAAATGCAAAATATTTTAGTGTACGTTTATAGCTAAATTAAGTTTACCTTCAAGTTTGATTTCAATGACTAAATATCAAATTTCAGTTAACCATAAAGATTACTTCCCATCTTCACGTGGCACGGTTTTGTTAACGTAATAGGCCTACAAATTTGCATATTATTTAAATAATGTAATTTTTTATCACTTTGCAAAGTACCTCATCATGTCAATAAAGGCGAGAGATCGTTCTACAGTGCAGTAAATCTTTCTTTCAGTAGTCTTTCATAAAACCACTTGCTGTCTTAACTTAATCGTCAGTTAAAGCCTAAGACTTGAGACTTCCCCAATGTTGATAATGGATGAGAGTCGGATAAATGGATGTAGAAATTCCGAGGCTTTCGGCTACTACCACCTCTGCAGCCATCTTCTGGGAGGAAGTGAACTGGCCGCTAAAGTCTTAAGTCGTTATAATGGTACCACTACCTACTACACTACGATCCATCATTAGTGGTTGTCGTCATGTATTTGGTCAGCTTTATAAGTCTCCGTGTTTCCACGGTTTCCTAAGGTAGGTTATTATATAGATGGGAAACATGCTGGGAGTAAGTCAATGAGGAAACTACCCTTTACTATCTTCTCCCGACTAGCTCACTTCCTCCCAGAAGACGGACACAGAGCTAGTAGTAGCCGAAACGCTCAGAATTTTTAAACCATTCACCCAACTATAGAAGCCCGAGAGACTCTCATTAATAAGTTAAATCAGCTTTTATATGTTTTCCATTCCCATTTTTAAAAGTATTTCAATAGTTAATAAGTGGGGAAAGAGATTAATATACTGTATATGACATATAGACTCAAGAATAACAACAATTATTTTCGATGGTTTAAAAAAAGATCCTACTTTCTCACAATTTGAAATTACCATTCTTTACTACGATTCAATGCAAAGGAAATATGTAGAAGTTTATGGAACTTCGAAAAACAGTAGTGTCTTCTGACCTTCTGAATCTTTCATAGAAAATATATTATGTATTTTGGAAACTATTTTGTTTCAGCTAATTCGTATTTTTACAATATGTAAGAATAAATTATTTAGAATTGGAAGGTGATGGCGTGTTTGTGGGACAACAAAGTTTCAACTGGAATACCTCCTTACTGAGTCACAATTTCATGTGATAGAGCGGAAGGCGAACTACAAGAAAGGGACTAGGGACTACATCTTCATCTCTTTCATCTTTTCTACCTTGCCCTTATTTTCAATTCCTTCTTTTTCCCTCTCGTTCTTTCCCATGCAAAAAACTCTATATGGACTGAGAAGTTTATTTCTGCTTGAGGAATAATTTCTGTAGAATCTCTTATATCATTTGACTGGAGAATTTTTTTTCTATAAAGATCTATTCAACGGGATGGACTGCTTTGCAAGAAAGCAGAAATTGAAGCTTTCTAGAAGGTGTAGGCCTACATCTGTTGAGCATGAAGTTCTAGTTAACTGCTACTCGACATATTATTCATTCAATAAGCCTAAATTTTCCTTTCCTTGCAATTTAAATAATAAACAATAATACATTATGCAACAAGTCTATAATGGTATTTATTAAGATACGAATATGTTTACGAAAAGAGCAAAACGAATTTCATATTTTTCATACGAGTACCTTAATTATAATTATCTTTAAGGCAAGTTGCATACGACTTTGTGTTTGACTAAAATTAGTCTAAATGTTTAAATTGTGAGATTTCAGATTCACTCAAATAAACGGCCTCGCTGTTCATCGCATCATCCGGTTGTCGTAGTTTTTGTCATCTCCGACAGATGGCAGTCGGTCAAATCGGAGCATCCTTTTAGCAGTTTTATTCAAACCGACGGATTTTGACAACACGAAATAAACTCATTTTAGTATCATATTAAAGGTAGGCCTAACATGAACAGTATTTATTCTGTTTTAAACACAGTTGATTATTACGCAGTTTTTAGCTGCTATTCTCAAGGTCTCAAGATCGTTCCGTGTTCGATAATAATCTATACCAGACCGATGACATAATGAAAATAAGTTTCGAAATTTGTATCATTATGATATCGTTACGTCATATATAATAAGCATATTACAGTATGATCAAACAAAAGATAATTATATTCTGAACTATCTTTGTACAGTAGAATCCCGTTATTCCGAACCCCGCTATTCCGAAAACCCGCCTATTCCGAAAACCCGCCTATTCCGAACACAGTTCAGAAAAAACTAGCGATTTTTTAAACTTAAAAATAGGAGAAATTAAAAAGACGTTCGTGAAAGAACTTACATTTATTGTTACACAAAGAAGTTAAATTGAGACATACATAGAGCCTAAGCTTGATGAAAATGCCTGAAACCAAACTGGAATGAAAGCTGGTTACTTACAGCACATGTCGGCTCCATTTATACAATTCCCCGCACTTAATTTTCGTCTTAACAAATCAATACGTTTATATTATTCATGAAATCCGCCTATTCCGAATTCCCGCTAAACCGAAAGGAGTTCGGTCCCAATTAATTCAGAATAGCGGGACTCTACTGTATAACAGTTATCACTCAAATTTCGAAGTAAAATAATTGATTGCTTTATATGTAACTTTCTAAATGACATCGCCCTTTCAGAATCCTTCGCTGAACAGAAATTACTATCTTTTTCATTTATTCACTCATAAAAAATAATTTTAAAATAGGCTATTCAACTTATGTCGATATATACGTGGAATATAATGTATGTTACGTGAAGTAACAAGAACGAATTTATTTTAACTACATAGGCCTAAACATTACACGGTAATACTGGAAGTAAGCAATATGAATACAAAGTGCTATAGGCCTAGTTCTTTAGCAAAATAATATTGCAGTAAAATGTGTCATTGATTAGGCCTTCGTCGGCTAATTCGGCATATCTAGGGAGAATTTCCATAACAGGCCTTAGTAATGGTTATTTACGACGTAACACTGTTATATAGAACTTGCCTGAAGCACGAGGTTAACAAAACGAGCGATAGTGAGTGGGGAGAAAAGAAGATCGTAAGTAATGTTTTGAGCGAAACTAAATATTTTGTTGGCTTTCGTTTGTGTTTTATCGAAACATTTAACTGCCGGTATCTAGTTTATGGACCAATTTATTATTATCGAAATGGTAATTTATGTTATTTTGAATTGTAAACGATTAGGCCTATAGTGCTTTCACATTCGCCAGAGGTTTCAAGGCCACAACTTCTCACGTCTAATATGCCCCCACTGATCAGAAGTCAGTATTCCCCTTTGCGCAGAGGAGCTGCGCTGTCGCACACACTCATACGACACCAAGGGGGAACTCCCTACTGGCTTGTCATGTGACTGACATTGGAGGGGTATGATGTCATATGAGCACGGTAAGTGGGGGTATCATAGGCGTGCTACGTTTGGCCTTGAAACATCTGGCGAATGTGAAAGGACTATAATAGGTACAGGGTAATTATAGTAGTAATAGGAATAATAGTAGCCTATTTGTAGTGAATAACACGAAAGAAATGGATAATTATTTATTTGTACGAAAGAGAAGAGAACGGTCTGGTGATGTCCTCCATAATCTCTGTAACGTGCTAGCACCTTTTCTTCATCCTTCTTGGGCTTAGCCCGTAAAATGAAATTTTACATAGGAGGAGAGAGTTTTTTTTTTAAGTTTGCTATTAAAAATAGCATAAAAAAATCTGTATTCTTTTCATCGCAGGAGATCGTTACCGGTATCATTGTAGCAGATAAATTCTAGGGTGTCTAAGTAATAGGATTATTAGCCTATTATTATTATTATTATTAGTTTGCGAATTGTCATTCTTATAATCCTATAGCTCAAGTTCATCCATTTTAACAGTTTATTACTGTTTTTGGTAACTTAATAGTGTTGATACCGAAGTCATCATAAATCAACGACGTGTAATAATTCAGAATTTATCAAATTTAAAATCATCTCTTTCAAAGTGTTCAAACTTATTATGAATTGTTTTAACCGCTATTTCATATCAAACGACATTACCGTTCACTCTGGCGAATAAAATTTCACCCTTTTTGTTAACAACGCTTTTACTTTAAAACATATGGAGCTAAAAATCCCTTTTTTGTTCTATTCGAAACCGTGAACAATTTTGTGGTCATATTACATTCAAAAGCCCATTAGTACAAATGATCAGTACAAAAGTATGCAAATGTAATGCCGTGAATTCAAATGTATTAAATTATGAGTAGTAATTCAGCCAGTTATAAAAAGAGGAAAATTATTCACTGTAGATAAAGCATGAGAGAGCAGATAAAATGTGGAAAGAGGAAAAGAGAAAAGATTGTAACGATGAAAGAGAATGAGAAGTTGTTGGAAAAGAGGGAATTTTGAATTGGCTTTAAGAGATCCCACTTTCCGATGACTTATACCCACCAGTAAGTACGCCATTATCAGCAGCGTACTTTAATTGCTCCTCTCTATTTCAAATCCGGTGCAATGAATGTCTTTGTACCGTAATCACTACCCAATTGGCAATTCGTACTTTAAAAATTAAATTCGTAATACATCCCTAATGATCTAATAAATTACCCTGCAAATTCCTTTCTTCTAAAAGTAAAAATGAGGTGCAATCTGATCTTTGCAGAATAAAACCACGAAGCGTAAGTTAATTTTACTGCCATTGCTCCCAGGCAGGGAATAAAAAATCCAACATAACAGTATCTGCACATTAATTAAACTACTACTTATTACTTTATTTTAATCATAGTGGAGCATTTACATTACAGTAGCATCATCCAAACAGGAGTACCAATTGCATCAAAATAAAATTATAACAAATATTAAAGTTGACAATACTACTAATCCCAAATTGACTACGATGTACGAAATGGTATAGACGATTTTACAGGATATGAAATTGTTGAATAGAGGAAACCAAAAAATATTCATAAAAAATACAGACAAAATAAAGAGATTATATACAGGAGTTTCGTTATAAAACTCGATATTTCGAAAATCTTAAGGAAACAGATAACTTCCCCTGCCCAAATAAAACATGTCGCCTCTTAAAATAATATATTATTTACTTATGACATTCCCTTCATGTAAGAATGAAGAGAATGTCGTTACCACATCGCATCGCATCCCGAGGGATACACAACCCGAATAAAAGTTGATTAATGCACTCGCGTAACTTTCTTTACTCTAAACATGGCCAATAGTCACATTCTGATACAGAATAAGAAGCCGTATTGCAAAGAGCGTGTATTCAATTGAGTCAATCCGACGCAAAGCTTTATTGTTCAGCAAGCTAGACCGAGTTTCTGCGAACAGTGGGTAGCTTATAACTAGGGACCGGATTTTTAGGTTTTTAAAAACACTGTTTTAGGTTTTCCATTAGGTGAAATAGTTTTTTTTAGGTTTTTTTATCCAAAATATCGTTTTCGGGTAGAATAATTGGATTAGGGCCTAATGAATTTGAATGTGCTACATAGGATTCAATACATCATTAACACGTCTTCTTAAAACACAGTGTGACCACTCAGAGTGAATAACAAGACAGTAGGCCTACTAAAGGCAAACAAACGCTTTAAAACACAGAATTCTATACCCTTGTTCATACACGGCAACAATGGTTGTTCGTACGAATATTTTAAAAGGAATACGCTGGTACTCTTGATACTGTCCATCCTAGACGACAATGGGTTGAACGAAACGCTGGTGGTATTAATTTCAACCCGACAAAAATTATTGTCTCTCCGCAAAATATCGATTCCTCAACTGACAAGCAAAAAAGACAAAAAAAGTAGCCCAAATTAGATATTTTAGGTTTTATATCCCGTTTAGGTATATTTAGGTTTTTATACCCCATTTAGGTATTTTTAGGTGCCACAGAATTAATGTAGGTGAATCCTATGGACATGATTCGAAAAAGTGTATGAGCGCTTTTTGTTTTGGAAGCAAGGAAAAAAATAGGTAAAAACCTAAGAATCCGGTCCCTACTTATAACTACCCTTCAGAGAATTTTTCAGAAAGCAGGTTTCAAATAAAACTTTTAACTGTTAGCCTAAGCATCTCCTGATCATCATTTAAACAAAACTAATAAAACCGTTTTCAAGAAAATTGCGAAAAGCAAAATTTCATGTAAACTGTAAGAGAAAGTCGTTGCTAATCTGGAGTTAATTAATCCAAACGCAAAATTTTGTTTTAGCATAAACACACACACACATAAATTCTTTTGTAAATAGTATTTTTGGATTCAGGGGACCTCAAAACGTATATTTACGTTAAAAATTCAACTTCGAATTTTAGTGTCGAACACAATACATCCTCTATTTAGAGGAAGGGTTCAAACCCTGTGGCCGGACAATCTGATTTGGGGTTTTTCATGCTTCTCCAGTCATAAAGGCAAATGCCGAATTGGACATTTACGTACGATGACTCATCGCCGATATTTTCATTCTCTATCATATCCATTAAAATTGTATTTTGGTTAGACCCGTAACACTTCAACAATAGAAAACATTTTCACGTCAGTATCTACATTGGTATATACTCTGATAATCTCGACGTTCAAATGAGTTTAATATTAGCTGAAAAAAAGCTTTACGAAAGATCATAGTAAAAAAAAAGTTTGTTTAATATTTCTAGCTTGAATATTCGTAAATTTTCTTGTAAATAATAATAATGAAAGCGATAATAATAATAATAATAATAATAATAACATTAATAATAACATAAATAATAATAACCTTAGCAACCATAAATCTAACCGTGGTAAACAATGTTATAAAACAGAACAAGACCAAGAGCGAGAGATGGTTACGACCTGAACTACCGCATTCAATATAATGCTACTCAAAAATGTATTGGACGTTAAGATACCATCATGGAAATCCTGCCAGCACCAAGGAACGCTGATGTTTGGCGTTAAAGCTGTCCCTTCCATTCATATTCATAACATAAGATGAAATTTGAATATAAAATGCACAGCACAACATCGCATGCCCACTTGCTGTTATAAATTCGAAAACCTTGTTATAAGTCTCTGTTCAATGCATCGATTGAAATGAGATGACTACCAGATACCGTATTATAAATGAATTGGACGAAACTTATTCTTTTAAAAACTGAATAATTGGCTCTAACTGCTTTGAAGATTCAAAGCGATTCTGACTGAATATCTGCTATTAGTCTATAGTAGGTATTTTATTATTTCATTTTCCTCTCATCCCATTCCCATTAAAATTAATATGATTAATTTGAGCTCATATTAAGACAGCTACCTTGAAATTGTTACATATACTACAAAATAAAGCATTCAGAAACTTTTCTGGCGTTAGATAGGCCTATTTAACTTCAAGTAATTTATTTATGATCCTTCTGATGTTTTACCATTTTATAGCTTGTAAATGTAAATGCTCTCGTCTGAAGCTACATAAAACAATGGTCCGTGCGTTCTTAACTTTCTTGACTTGGGTACCCTAGATCAAATCCTGATTAATACTATTAATGTAGTTATATCACTGTTGAGGTGATGAGGGCCACTTTATTTTTATTTTTATTTTTTTGCTAATAATTCTCGAGCCGAGTTTTATTTCCACTTCGCCCTATCCTCGATTCTACTACCGTATATTTCCGCAAATAAGAGGATAGTTGAATCATAAAAAAGGCCCCGAAAGCCCGGAATCGTCTTATAGGACACATACAAGAAAAATTAGACTGAAATTTATGTAATTTAAAACCATTTTAAAACTATGTATTCTGATGTCAAGATATTGATTTATTAAGATGATAGGTTGTATTTTCGAGCAAATGTAAGCGCCCAAATAACGCGAATTTCGTAAATAAAACCACAGATTCCATAATCCGCGAAATAAAACATATCGTTGATATATATATTTTTCTTTTTTCGCTATATACCTGTACGTGTATCAACATGGCTCTCGCACAATGCGTGTATCGTTCAGTTTCATCGTGGTGCGACTGTGCACAGTGACGCCATTTTGAAAAAAACGAAGATCGAGGAAGCTTTGTTTCGGTATGGGTAGCGAACAGTCTTTAACTAACTGTAGTTATTTTGTTCTAACTTCTACTACCCATCGTGTGGATTAAAATGATCGATGGTTGGAAACATTTTTGTGATCAACCAGAAATTTGAAACAAAAACGAAACTTTTTGAAGTTATTTCATAAGCATAAATTCCTAGACCATTGATAGTTTGGGGTTGTTTTAGAGGACCGATATATGCTAAAACCATAAAACTTTGACGAAAATTTATACCTCGTCCTATCTGGGTAAATATACGGTAATTCGGGGAGAAAATATGACTATAAATTAAATTAAATTTAAATTAAGAATATCACTTTATTAATGCTTGTGAAAAAGACAAAAAATTGCAGAAAATAAAACTGTACAAGAAACTCATATTTTTCTAACTACAGCACAACTACATTAATGTCCTCTATCCGAAGATAAAGTTGCATAAACCTTTATTATAACTGAAGAAAAGACTTTGTTAGTTTTCAGTTTAATTTCCAACTTTATTCTTTCTTTTCTTTAATTCCTCTTTTTGTTCTGAGGAACAATTATACTAGAGTCTGCACTCCAATTATCACGCAAAATTTCTCTGAGTTTCCCTTTTCCTCCCCTTGCAAGATAACCTTGGGGTTAGAACATTCTCTGGCTATGCTATCTTTCCGTTCCTCTGTTATATATTTATCTCTGTATTGCATTAACTTGCTTTGGTGCCTCCTTTAACGGTCGTTATTCACTGTCTGGGTTAAAGCTTAATCCATTAACGCTTGAACATAAATTTACCTCCTGTTAAAAGATAGAACCTATCTGTTACACTTGTTTTAGAGCAAGATAACGAGAGCTGCCCGAACTTTCTACTATGCACAGAATAAAACAAACGAAACATAACAAATCTTTATCAAAACTCTGTGCTTCCGGAAAAATACTGCCCTTAACTTACTAAATTAGAGAAACTAATATAAGAGAGGACACTAATTGAGCAATAAATTCAGATTTATTTCGTCTGGAAAGTTAATAGGAATATTAAAAACAGACATAATGTTGTAATGGTTTTTCGGTCCTCGAAAATCATTGTACAATTTCTCATAGCATCCACTATGTTTGGAATTAAAATAAATATGAATCACAGTCCTGCTTGAACAGGTTTAGAACTGGTTTAGGTTTCCACCGAGAACTCAACATGAAGCTAAGGTTGCATTCGACCGAATATTTGATAGCGACCAGGACTTATTACTGAAAGATCGTTCTTATCTACTGATATTTTAATTAATGTAATCTTAAATTTAATGTTATAACTGAATTCAGGGTTCCCATGCAAATTCATGTTTTACATAGCTTACTGATTCCTAATAAGTATAGACCTACTTGAATGTTTTTGCTTTTTTATGGATATGTCCATGCATAATAGGTCTATATATATTTTTTTTGGAGTTTTAGGTTTAATAAAACATATTTTTAAGTTTATCTTGTACAATACGCTAATTTTTCGAGTATGAGTGCATGCTTTGTACTTAATGGCATAATTCTGAATTTTATAAATTTTGCTCTTTTGAGACTTTGTTTTTTTCTAATATTACAATATATGATTTTACAACTGAAAAAAACAAAGGTTTGCCAGTTAATTTAAGAACAAGAATGTACAACATGACTTAATTACATTAAGACAGACTTCGCAATAACTCAGTTATAGGCTATGGGCCTATCATTGCTCGATTCCATAGAAATTATCTTCATTTTCCTAGGGATTACTGAAGATGTTTAAAAGACTTTAGGACCTGCATAGGGAATGTGGGTATGGCAGCTAAAGATAAACTGGGCAATGGAAATCCTGATTATAGATTTTAACTAATTTGAGGTTGAAATGTTGAAGACAAAGAATTTGGCCTTACTTTTTGTCTCAAGTCTCATTTTTGTTTACACCTGTCATTTATGTTTGCCATTTCAGTCAGGTAAGTATAGACTATTCATACCATTCTGAAATTCATAATATCAAGTGTCATCATCAAAAGTATATTAGTTAGTTAGTGTAACAAGAAGTTAACAGTAAACTTTACTTAAAGGCTCTACGCTTCACTACTGGAAGCAATATAAAATGTGATGAATGTAGCAAGAAACAATAAGGAAATCCTAAATGTTTTTACAATTATAATACTATTTGCAAAGAATTCTGAAAATCTAAGCGATTAGGGACTTCCCTAAGAACATGGGATTTAGTTCCTTCGTTAGTAACGCAGATACGAATGTAGTCAAGTAGTTTTGCTTTGACCTTCTTTGCATAAACCATTTGAAAACAGTGGTATTTTGAATGCAATATTTTCATTTTTGTTTGACTATTATATTTCTCTTATTACAATAGAAGCCCCAAGGTAATTTAAACCAGATCTACCATATATATTCGAGAACTCCGATAATACAGAAGAATGCTATCTGTTTAACTGACACAGCATTCTCTATACGGCGTACATTGTATTTTATCCCGACAGAAATGAACAACTCACAAGGTTGCTTAATGCATTTTTAACTGTGTAAAGAAATTTCTGGATAAGACAATTGCGCCTTAAAGGGCAGCTCTTAAGGAACCTCAGGGAATTTATTTCTTGGCCAACTCTTAAGACCACATCGAGATCTCCCTTTCGAGCCAATGAGCTTCAGGGACAGATATTCCAAAGAAGCGGCACTCCACTTTCAAATTCAAACATGGCAGAACATTACTGAATAGCACTTGTCTCAGTCCCGTCTCTCCACTGACCTAGATTCGCGATTCATTTGTTTATTCAGTGATCTAGAAGATGGAATAGAGGAATTAACCGATCTCAGATATCATGTTCTGTCCCTGTGCATCTCACTATAAATAACAATAATAATAATAATATTGGTAATAATATTAACTATAATCATATGTTAATAATAATTATGCTCATAATATTAAAAATAAAACAGTAAATAATAACAATAAAAGTAATATATTTCTTACTCAATTGCTTTTATTTCTATTTTAATGAATCCATGGTGAATTTTAACAGAAGTTCCAGACTTTTAGCATCGAACAATCCTTGGTTTTTTTTCATTATTCCATTTGCTATGGACTGCAAATAATAAAACCGGGCATTCAGTACAAATTAAGAGTTGCAAAGTAAAACTCAATTGTTGTTCTTAATGTCTCTAAATTTGAATTTTGCAAGTCATTACCGAGATCATGTTTCCAAATTTTAATTTCTCGTATCCAGAAGGCTGTCGCCATGTTTGCATCTTCATATGGGCGTGAGAAAGTGTTTTCTTATTTGAAGCTTCGAAAATGTTGTGTCTGACTTTTGACTTCACTTCAGAGGCTAATCTCGTTCCAGTTACAACCGGACCGTAGAAACTTGATTTGGAGAATTAAGAAAATATGTGTTACTTTTTGTTTTAATAATGTATACGTATTTCTAAGATATTTTTTACTGCTTGGAGGTGGGGGGGTTACGTCTGTAGATACTCGTAGTTATGTAAATAATAGAATAAAATTTTGTAATTGGGTATTTTTTTATGGGGTAATAATTTAAGTAGGGCTACATGAAGTGAGCACTATGGTCGACACCGACCCGTGGACCGGTTAATGCTAATAATGTGGTTTATATGTAAGAATTTTTGTGAGCAATAAATACACAATACAAACACTCATCTTATACTTCTTCATATATAAATAGTTTTGAAAATTGCACCAAATCAGCACTTCAATAAATTAATTCGGCACGACTTGTAAAACTTTTCTGTCATTTAGTTCGCTCCCACAGAGGTTTTCTCATCACTGGTTTAGAATGCAATCCAGCCACTTTCTAGATCGGAATGTGAAGCGAGAAATTACTACGATCCATGCTTAGGGTAGAGATAATCAAGTGAGTGTTTCAATCAAATATTTTTATATTCTCATTTTAAAAAACTACCTGCACTTCCCCCATCCGCTTAATGTAGAGCACGAAACGGAAGTATACGTGTTATCCTACACTACAGAGATGTCATCTCATAATAGGGTTTAACGGATTACATACTCCGAAAGTAGTACATATTTGTGAGCATTCATATTTTCTACTCTGTCTGCTAATCCCTGGGAACAAACTATCCCCCGCCTAGCTGTAGCCAGTGATACGCTGTCCAAATTGTAGAAAGCTGCAACATTCCCTCGTTATACATATGGTGTAAACGAATTCCGGTGGGACACGAAAACAGCAAGTATTTTCACATGTTGCATGCAAATTATGAAACACAAAAGGAATAATCAACTGTTCATTGTTATCTAATTGGGAACAGACAAGCTGGTTTTATACATTACATAGAAATATTCTGATGATAATAACCTATAATCAGAATAAAATTGCGCACTGAACACAGAAGCATTGTAAAATTTTGAATGAATTGCTTCCGGATGAAATGCCTACGGGTAGCATCACTAACTCAACTTCGACACCCTGCCTAAAGCAGCCGTACTTCATAAAACAATAAATGCATAAAGGATGAATATATAGACCTATAGGCCTACACACATCCTTTACGATGTGTGTGTGTGTGCATATATAGTAGTAGTAGTAGTGTGTATTTATTTTCACCAAAAAAATTCTCACATATAAATCACATTATTTACATTAACCGGCGCACGGGTCGGTGTCGACCATACGTGCTCACTGCATACACTTAAATTATTACCCCATAAAAAAAACCCAATTGAAAAAAAAACTATATTCTATTATTTACATAACCCCAGACGTAACCCCCCACCCCCAAACAAGTAAAAATTTCATAGACACATAGACATTATTAAGACAAAAAACAAAAAGATAATAATAATAATAAAAAAATAATACTTAGATTTCCTTAATTCTCTAAATCTAGGCTTTCTCTCATACATCTAACTTTCTGCAGAAATTTACATAACCCGTGCCAATTGTGCTCATCCAGTAATAGATTTAGACATGCCTCTCTACTTCTTTGCGAGTTTAAAAATTTGTCGGGTAGCATCATAACTCTCCAGCGCTCTGTCACTACACATCCCGCCAAGATATGAACCCAGGTTTCATTTCCCCTGCACATTGGGCAGATTCTCCCCCTCCCTCATCCGAAATTCTCTGAGTTTTCCATCTTCCCAGGCGAATCCAGGCCATTGCTGCTCTATCTTCCGCACCCAATCTTTCTATATAGTGCATATATATATATATATACACACACCGACACCTTACCAAAACAATAGGCCTATTTCCTTACCGAAAGGAAACCACGCTGCGATTATTGATGTTGAAAAAGCAATGTCCTTTGTACGATATCAAAGAGATAAAAGAGAAACATCAACACAGCTTTAAAACGGCAATTTAATACACCTACAGTAACTTAGAAATCACAACCTAAGAAGAGTGAAGAAGTAAATTTTACTAGTATTTTAAGAACATTTTAGTTTTTAAAAATAATTAAAAGGACGTCAATAGTAAAACCTTTCAAATCATCCTAAATACTGAATGCTCAAAAATCATGCCTTTATGATACAATCCTAACTTTTAAATAATTATTTATATAATTGAGGACCTTTTGTCATAACTCAACATGTGCCAAAACATAAATTGTTCAGGAGAAGGTTTCTATAGTTTTTATTAACACGTAGAAGATAGAAACCTTGCATACTGAGGCTTCAAAATGTATTGGTTATGTTGACTTTTCTTTTGTTCTTTTTTCACCATCTTAAAGATCTCATTTCGAAGCACTTAAACCATTAAAAACGAATTTGGCAAAAAATCGAGATGTTGAGTTTTGTCAAAACGGTCCTCAATTATTTTACATCAAAACCTTGCCAAATATTAAGCAGTGAAGACAATGCCATCTAACATAACATAGATTTTTTAAGTATAATTTATATGCGATTAATATGGTTTCGAATTTTATTGGCTAAGCTTGACCATTTACTGAAAACTTTATTTCAACAAAGGGGTATTCACTAAACAAAATACAATAAAAGCAAAGCGAATTTTTCCACCAAAACATTTAATTTGTCTTACTTTATAATATAATTATTCTGATAAATATTCATTAATTTTAGAAAAGCCAGTTATAGTTACGTAAGCATTGATAATATATCATTTGTTGTGGTCTACAAGCAACCTGGTGTTTATCTTCTTATACCGGTAGCTTCCTAACACCACAGCTAATGCTGCACATCATTCAAAAAATATAACAGTAGATTAATCATATGAGATAAAAATAATATTTCTAAAACGTTTTTAAAAATTGGCGTGCCTGAACATGACCTGGAACCGAGACACTGATATATTACGAGACGTTCCAGAAAAATAAGTGTCAAGTTCAGCATGGAAAGCCTCAACTTTGCTTTCCCTTGTCTCATGACATGGAGGGAGGAAAGAGGGGAAAAAGGAAGAGATGTACAATGCTCTTTCCCTTTATCTAATATTAATCACTAAAGCCGTACTTTTTTACTTATACGTGAGTCCTTCTCTCTTCCATACTTTGGTGGAAAGTTTTCAGGTACCGGCGGAGACAAATAATTCATCCAACTCATCCATTTGGGTGGAGCGGCATAGAGAAGAGGGAAGTAGATTGTGAAGTAACAGACAGATGGGGTAGATGCATGATACTTAAAATTTATGAAGGACTTATTTTTTTACGAATTGGATTACATCTACTCATTAGAACGCTCTTAAGTATGAAGTAGCTAAATTGTAAGAATGGGGTACTCAGTTGCCTAAGCCTCACATGAACTCAAATGACGTTATAGTGATGAAAGACTTCCCTGTTTGTGGACGAGATGACAAGCTCAAAATAGTTAGAAAGTTTCGGAAGAACTGCTTCACATCGAAAAATGAAGCGGTAATAAGAGTAAAAGGAAATCGTTGCCACGTACCTATACTTGATCCAAGATGTGTACGGAGAAAAAGTAAACAACGGACTTGCCTTGACTAACTGTGTCCTGTCGTTTCATTGGTTAATAGTTGCAGCGCATACTTCACGATAGTGCGACAAACTCAGCCAGATGTTTTCTTCCATTCCGCATACATCGTACAATTATTTATATCTTATGTAATTGTGAAAACATAAGTTCTGTTTAGGGTATTGCTTGCTTTTGTATTTGTATCATACATGTTTTGCAACATATATCAAGCAAACAAGATTTAATTTCTTTTTATCGTTGCCTTGGCAAATTGGTTGATTCCGAAGGAAATCAAGTGACATAAGTTTCTAAATACAAGACGTATTTTATAACATAATTATATAATTCGTTGTACTCTTCATTTACATAATATGTGATTAAGTACAGCACATACTGCAAGTAAAAGAAATAGGCATGACCTCTAATTTTACAGAAGAAAACTGTGAGTCAGGGCCTTCAGAACTTACGTTACCAATAAAGAAACATGCGAGGAAAAGTTTTGTTCAGCAGCGAGAAGATACAGATTATAAATATATACAAAACAATGGGAATCGAACCCGGGACCCTTGGCGCTTAATCTAAAAAAAGAGAGCTAAATTGACTTTTCTGTATGTAGACCTAATCGAATAAGCATTCTCAGAAACGAAGTCTTGTGAACCGTGCTTTGTACTTTCGCATTCGGTTGCTTACTTTTGCTCCGTTCACATCTTGGATCAAGTAATAGACGATTCATAACTCAAGTTTAAAATTTAGTTCTCAAATGATTTTTTCGTTTTCGACCAATGATGTTTACTAACAGAAGCATAGACAGTCAGAAGGGCACACACAATCATGCTTCCGAAAACAGTACCATATGAACAAATCTTGAATGTTGATGCCAGTAGTGTTTGGGCTTTTCACCAGAAATGTGGATATCAAGGCGGATATCACTTGCGGGGAGACAGGGTATAGGCCTTCACTCAGCGAAAGAACCAATGCAGAGTTCATTGATGTTAATAAAACAGGATTTTATACTTGTCTCATTTCTTTTTGTTATCAATTTTTAACCTATCTACTATAACTTTTGAGATCGTGTTTCCGTATAGACTCAAGATCACCTATTAACAAGACGTATTCAATTATTGTGGAATTTATTGAACAAGGCCTTGCTCGGTTGCCATGGCAATTGGAAAAAAAAAGAGAATCACTTAAATAAATTTTTGCAACATAACACATCAATTTGCCGATCGCTTCAATTTTGTTAATCCGCTCTACTTGATTCACTTTGTTTAGAACATTAGGCCTACGACGCGCAAAGATCTGATTTTTTACATAAATGGACAGGATGATATCATGAATGCATGCATAAATGGGAAAACATTGAAAACATGAATGCGGGGGA
This sequence comes from Ectobius pallidus, assembly GCA_964059195.1. NCBI lineage: Eukaryota > Metazoa > Arthropoda > Insecta > Blattodea > Ectobiidae > Ectobius > Ectobius pallidus. The sequence continues at coordinate 92,769,024 of CAXKWD010000009.1, forward strand.
TTTTGGGCTAAAGAACTCGAGTCTGAGGTCTTCTTCCCGGGAGGCGCACTTTAATCTTTAAATGCACCTCGAAGCCAGAGTTTTATCTTTTTAATTGTCAATTATTTTAATTGTTTATGCATGATTTGGGTAAGGTTCATGAATCTATGGTTTATTTTAATAGTCTCATTTCAAATCTGTATGCCCATATGGCAGCATAAGATTCGTTTTATTCATTTAATTATTTATATTTACTACGTAAAACAATATAATTAAGAATAAGATTACGTAATGTATGTAGGCTATTTTATGTATAAACAGTGTGAGTGTTAATAAATATGTTTTAATAATTTTCTGTAAATAAATTATTTAAATAATAAAATCTAGCAGTTGAGTAAATAATCGCGGGCGAAGCCGCGGGCACTTGCTAATTCAGAAATATTTCCTGCGTTTCATAATTTCGGCTGGCACCTCTGGTTCTTCTGTTCACGCGTGCGCAGTTAGCTTTCATTATGCAGGTACTCTAGAATATTCTTCAATTATTCTATAAAAGTAAATGTGCTAACAGGAGAGGATGGGGCTGAACAGAAGCTTCGTTTTCTACCGAATTGGTAACATTTTATGAGCATTTTGGTTGTTCGAGGGAAGTAGCCTCGACATAATACATTATAATTCCTTCTTTGTTAATGATAGCATACAAAATTAAAGATGGTAGGTACTTGAATCGAACCTGTGAAATACTGTACGTATTCACTTATATGTAGGCCTATTCTAGGAAACTTTCTATTTGTTGCATGGCTAAATACAGAACTACAGTGATAACTAAAGCCATCCTCTTCATCATTAATCCCCTCAATTATCAGAGAGCGTAAACTCTGTAATCAGTTTATATTTTCCTCGCTCGATCTTTGTTCTAGCACCTGACGTAAATGGCCAACCTAATCCCAATGGACTGAGTGGTCATTGTGACAGTAATTGGCAGCTTACCTTAGTCTTTGTACAACGGACAATGCATGGTACGTTTGATTAATTGCTTCTAAAGGCAAATTAATTCCAAGGAATATGAGGGGGCTTAAAGGATTAGGCCACGTAATCTACATTACTTGTATTAATGTATATTACTTGTATTAATGAAATCTGTTTGGAGTGTCACTTCAAGAATAATAGATGTATACTACCAAAAATGGATAGTATACATTGGCATTGAATTCGCAGAATACCATACTGATTTATATATAGGCTTAGGCGTTTGTATGACGACTCAATTTCAACGGGAGAATATCACATGTTTTCATAACTCCATAAACTCAATCATTGCCTTTCTTCTCGGTGTAATAATTTGAGAAAAACTCAATCTTAATAAATTTATTCTTCTTATAATAAAATAAAGCAAAATACTTTAGCTTAAGAGAGATGAAAATGGGGACTGGAGAAGTCTGCATAACGACGAGCTTCATAACCTGTACTTGTCACCGCAAGGAATTAAGGGTAATTAAGGGGTAATTAAATCATGGAGGATGAAATGGGCTGGACATGTTGCGAGCATGGGGGAGGAAAGACATATCTAAAAAATACTGACTAAGAGACAAGAAGGCAAAAGACCACTCAGAAGACCTAGACGTAGGTGGGAGGACAATATTAGGATATATTTAAGGGAAATAGGATTTGCGAGGGATGGTTGGAGGAAGTTAGCACAGAAAAGGGTTGAATGACGGGCTCAGGTAAGCGCGGTAATGAACCTCCACGTTCCAACAAATAGATAATATTCCTTTAGCTTGCTTAGTAGGCCTAATTGTCTACTGCCATTGAGTATGTAATCAAGCATTATATTATGGCAGTCCCACATGTCGGGAAAGCTGAAAGAAGATGCCTGATTTGCGGGTTGATTGCCACAGGCTCCTCTGTACGAAGGTACTAATATTAACCCATATATTCCTAGACTTTTTATAAGCTTAACTTGTTATCCAAGAATATGGGTTGATGGAAAATGGTTAGGTGCGACTTGAACAATTTATGGTCAGAAAGACTGAATTGCAAGAATCTGTTAGCAGAATGTATAACACAGCTCCTTTAATTACAAAGAGTTGTTTTTAAAAAATGATACAGATATCAGACAAAGCGCGCTATGATCAGGATATATTTCTGGACAGATAGTTATACTGTTGTACACTTATCCGACAGTATTTAATATACTACATTAGATTTCGATAAATATTTTACAAATTACATTGAATAGTTCTCGATGGACAAATAAAGTATATGCCTGATATTTAACACTGTTGCTTAGTTCCAAGTGGTCTATAATACAAGGTGAGATATAAACCTTCCTTCATTTTAACCAATACAAATACTATTATTCCTACTACTATTTCCGTGTACGTATTAATCATTTAGAATATTAAAAATAACATAAATAATTATTTCGGTAATAACAATTGGGTCCATAACGTAGATACCGGCAGTTGTGCTTCTCACAAAGCACACTGTAAGCCAAAACTATATTTAGTTATGCTAAAAACATTACTTACGAAATTAATCTCTCTCCATTCATTCAAAATCTGAAACTCTTTATCATAGCGAAAGATTTTTAAATAATAGTTTATTATTTGTCTTATGTATTTTTAACTTCAAGGGGGATATAAATTTAATTCAATACACGCAGATGTTTCTGTTTATGGTATGCTTAAACTGTTTCAAGTAGTCATTTGTTTCAAAACAAATTGTTGCCAACCAAAAGAGCCTGAATTCCGCTACATACGAAATCACCAAAAAGTTTTTATTATTATTCTAAGCACAAGCAAATTGAAATTATTTTCCTTTTAAAATGTACGATTCAAAATAACACCAAAAGTTGTACGATGTTACTTTCATGCTTGCCTGTTAAGTTCTATAGAATGGTCTCACATCGCAAATAACTATTACAGTTCAAAAATAATAATTAAATTAATCTGAAATAGCTGCACTATCATGATGGAATTTTAAAATCTCTGAATTATTTTATACCTCGGTTTCGAAAATTAAATTGATTAAAAAAGTTATTTTACTTATAATTTAAAACAAATCTGTTCTATTTAAAAATATTGTAGCAATGAATATTTTCACAGACTTTTTAAAAACAGTTTTATTTGTTTACAACTGTTTACAGCATATATAATCAGGCTTCAATCTACAGTAATGAAGCAATAAATGAAAATTTCATTGTATTGTATAGATGACAAAGAAATAGCACTGAAAGTTCAATTAAATAAATTAAAGTAACATTTTCAATGCATCAGTACGTATCGAATTAAATGCAACCTCAAAATTCTAGGGATTGTGCTAGATTTAATTACACAAAACCTGTTTACATGTTTGTTTAAAAAATGACGAATAAATAGCTGATAAAATGTTGAAACAATTTTAAGTGGTGTAAAATAACGTGTTATGGCTAGTTGGATTGCATTTGCTTTCCGTAAACGTTGTTTGAATAGCAATTAATATGGTTTTGTATCAAATTATATTACATTGGTATTTTGTCCGTTTTCATGTAGAATGAAGCTGAAGTAGGCTGAAATGTCAGAAGCATGCTACACAATTTGTAACATTATACGTTGCCTGAAGTTTCCAGCTGTGCAATTTTTCCGTCCACTACTGACATCACAGCCTATATTGAAATTTATTCACAAGTGAGTAACAGTATACTGTAAGGCTACGAGTATATATCATTTTTTTAAACGAAACTCAATTACTTTTGGAGCGTATTTTTATGTTAAAAACTTTTAAAAAAGCAGAATATGCTCTGTATAACTACAGTAAGTCAATAGTAAATAAATGGTACAAAAAATGTTGTACAAACTTTATCGCATAAACATGTAATATTTGTACTATTAATATTTTAGATATTTAAAAGAAGATATTTAAAGCTTTCTGAAAGTTATATAAAACGTTCAGGTGTAAATAGAATTGGGATATTACGGAATTATATACGTGCTATTATCAATTAACCTTTTTAAATATTAAATAAAGAAAATATTAAATTACATTAAATATTAGATAAATAAAAAATAAAAATAAATGAAGAGCCTAGTGTACGTGAATCCAGTCGAAACTAATATAGATACGTTGCTAGGATTTTAACATCCGCTGACGATGTGAGCCAATCTCCTGGGATGCTAGAGAGTGTGCGACAGTCCATGAGGCTATTACAAGATGGCGCATGGTGATGAACAGTCGGAAAGTGAGCTCCTGACTAACGAACTAAATAAGTTAAGTAAGAAGGCAATTGTGGAAATATTAGTAACAAGAAATATTACAAAGATGTAAGTGCCATAACAAGTAATTATTTTAATAAGTTATTTAGTGAATCTAATGTTAGTGCTACAAACTGTAATAACTGTAAGTCGTACACGCCAGCACATTCCATACCATTATTACAACGTGAGGTTGAACTAGTGAATAAACTAAATCAACAGATGGAAAGACGACTGAAAGATCAAGAACTAATCATAGACTTGTTACTACCAAATTCTAACAAAACGAGTAAACATGTGTATGACAGCAATGGTGTGGTTGACGATGAAGTTATTAAATTTCTACATTCTGAAGGTGAACCAGTGAAAAGTGACATTCCTTGTAACACAGGGGTGCGTCAGTCAAATAATTGTATTACTACGGATAATGGTAAACATAAATTGGATAAACCAGTGAGGCAAAATACTCATGTTACTGTGTCTGGAGTCAGTGACACTAGTAATACGCCAGAAGTAAGTAACCCTACTAAAGACGTTCCTTGGTCAGAAGTAGCGAGGAGAAGACCAAAGCGTGATGTAATTATCGGTAATAATGTAGAGTGTTGTAATGACTCAAGTAATGGCTTAAGTAAGGCTGTATTGAAAGGCGTGCCTAAAGAGAGTTCCCTACATGTCTACAGACTTGTGCCATCTACCACAGTTGAAAATATGGTTAATTTCTTAAAAAATGACTATCCGGAAATCAGATGTGAAAAGTTAGATTCCAAGAATTCTGGTATATATGCTTCTTTTAAAATAACTGTATATGAAGAAAATGTCAAATCGGTGTTAAACTCTGAAAAATGGCCCAAGAACGTGTGTATCAGGCGTTTTTTTCATTACCAAAAGCATACTCCTGTAGGTTAAACAGGCCTACATGGGGTAATCTAAACTCTGTAAGTTCTTGCTCTAATAATGTTTTAAACAAGTGCACTACAAAATGTGGACTTAATATTGTATTCTGGAATGTACAAAGCTTGCTAAACAAGGTGGATTATATTTCTCAACTGACACACGAACTCAATGTTGATATATTGTGCATTGCAGAACACTGGTTATGTGCCTCGGAATTATCTATGCTCAATATTCCTGGTTATGAGCTATCTGATTCTTATTGTAGGCCCAATAGTAATCAACATGGGGGTTCAGCAATTTTTGTAAGAAATTCTTTAGAAGTTGTTACATTTGACTTGTCATCCATGGCCTGTTTATATGACTTTGAAGTCTGTTCTATTTTGGTTAAATCCTTGAATATCTTATGTATATGTTTTTATAGGAGACCTGAAAATAGCTCACACAGTTTTCAAAAATTTTTAACCTTACTCCATGATCTTTTTAGTCAAGTACATAAATCAAACTTCAATAAACAGATTATTTTAGCTGGAGATTTTAATATTGATTTCAGTATTAAAAGCAATGAAATAGATGACCTTCATAACTTGTTTGAAAGCTTTGGTGTCAGACCAGTAATTCATGACGTAACCCGTCCAGGAATAGATGATTCAAATGGAACCACAATTTATAATGTTATTACGAATATTAGTAATCAAACATGCTATGCAAGAGTAATTCCTACTATTCTGTCTGACCATGACGCAATATTTTTCACTGTAAACGCCAATGGTGAAATATCTTCATCAAATAATCCTATTTATAATTATAAAAGAAACTTTAATGAATGTAGCATTAGGTATTTTACACTTTTATTGAGTAAAATAGATTGGCTAGCTCTATATAGCTTAAATAAATTAAATGATAAAGTGAACTTCTTTTTAGGTATATTTTCTGAACTTCTTAATGAGGCATTTCCTCTTGTACGTACTCGTACAGGAAGTCTAAAGAAACATAGAAATATGTGGTATAATAATGATCTTCGCAAGTTAAAAGAAAATTGTACTTTCTACTATCAATTATATCTTCATAATGGCATGATCGAATGTAAGGACATATACATAGAATTGCAGAAAGTATATAGGAAGGCTCTGAAAACGGCTAAAGTTAACTATTATTCTAGTAAAATTAATTATTCTGGAAATAAATCTAAGACTACATTGTCAATTATATCTAACCTTTTAAAGAATAAGGAAAATAAGACAAATAATACTGACCTAGATGCTGATAAAATGAATAATTTTTTTATTCATGAAGTTGATAACGTCATTAATAACATACAGAGTAATATTGATCCAATGATTTTTATGAACAACTTAATAAAGCCTAAAACTACTTTTGGTTTTAAGCATTTCAGTGTTGAAGATGTTTTTTCTGTTATTATTAATTTGAGAAATAGTTCCTGTCTTGATGTATATGGTCTTAACTCTAAAATATTAAAATATGCTGGCGCATTTATATGTGAACCTCTAGCTCACATCTTTAATTATTGTATTGATTATGGTATTTTTCCATCTACTTTTAAACTTGTAAAAGTTATACCAGTATATAAGAAGGGCGATAAGTCTGAATATTGTAATTATCGACCAATTAGTATAGTGCCTATTTTATCGAAGGTATTCGAAATACTACTAAATAAACAAATCTTAACCTACTTTGAGGGCAATTCACTTTTTACTTCTAGTCAATATGGTTTTAGAAAGGGACACAGTACTGTTGAAGTTGTTTTAGATTTTACTAAGAGGTGTGTACAAGGCCTTGAAAATTGTGACCTAGTCATTAGCCGTTTTTTTGACTTGACAAAAGCGTTCGACACTATATCACATGATTTATTCATGCAGAAGCTTGCTTTTTATGGTTTTAGTAACTCAAGTATCAACTTATTGTATTCATACTTAAGTGATAGACATCAATCTGTTTATTTGAATAATACTAATTCTACATACAAATTAGTCAAGGCTCTGTTCTGGGGCCTGTGCTGTTTATAATATACATCAATGATCTGCCTTCTAGTATACAGGATCCATGTCTCCGACCATACTTATTTGCTGATGATTTAGCACTTAATATATCATGTTCCAAAAAATATAATCCTGAAGATATTCTTGAAAATGTGGCTATTAAAATAGTTGAATGGTGCAATTCCAACTTTTTAAGTCTCAATAAAGATACAACAATTGATATGAAATTCAGTCTTAATCGAAAATATACTGAAAAAGCAACCACGTTAAAATTTCTTGGCTTTTATCTTCAATCAAACTTAGAATGGAAATCACACATTGATTATACTGCTAATAAAATAAGTAAAGGTTTATTTATGTTAAGAGTACTCTGTTCTAGCATAGATCAAAACTCTCTTTTGTTGGTATACTATGCTCATATCCATAGCCACTTAAGTTATGGCGTCTTGTTATGGGGATGTCATTCCTATGCCAAGAAAATCTTTATCTTACAAAAGAGGGCTGTTCGAATAATTTGTGGGGTTGCCCCTAGATACACTTGTAGATCACTTTTTGTCAAACTTGGTGTCCTCACTTTGCCATCATTATTTGTTCTGAGATGTCTTCTTTTTGTTAAAAATAACATTAATAATTACACAAAATGTTCTGCAGTTCATGATCACTTAACACGCAATAGATCAAATGTATATATCAATAAATGCAAGTACTGTGTGACTCAAAATAGTTATGAAAGCTTATCTTTAAATCTCTACAATAGTTTGTCCAATAGTGTCAGAAATCTATCTTATTCAAGCTTTAAAAGCACTATTGTATCTACTTTGAAGGCAAATCCTTTATATAGTATTCAAGATTTTTATATTTTAAGGCTGTGATGACTCATTGTGAATGATATTGTTTGAATTGACGATTGCCATACGTTGTATTAATGTCTGTGCAATAAAGTTATTATTATTATTATTATTATTATTATTATTATTATTATTATTATTATTATTATTATTATTATTATTATTAATAGGTTTCAGTTTATGACGGCATGACTTGGAGCATAACATGGCAACAAGTCGAAAAATGAGGCCATTAATGGGTCCTATTTCATAGAACTTTTACACTCATATTATTAACAAATATGTAAAAATATTAGTTACTATTACTAGTCTTCTGTTTCATAAGAATATTTTCTAATAATATTAGTTATGAGTTCATGGCTCTAAATTATCAGTAAAATAATATTGTTAATGCTATTACTAAATTGTTTCAAAGAATGCAGAACTAATAAAATTTACCGATAATATTACGTGTTTTTCTATAAGTGTTTTTGAACTCATAACATATTCTCAAACCCATCTAATTCAGATTTCGTGATCTTAAATTTGTGGAAAAAGAATCGCTCTGATTTAATTATCAATTTAGAAAAAAGGCTTACATAGGCTGTCAAAGGAATTTTTGTCATAAGTTTTTAAGATCTGAGGTTAGATTTTAGTACATAAGTCTACTGCTATCTTGAATAAGTGCCTGGCAGATTTCTTCATTTCTTGTGAAGATATACAGTAGTATTGACAAAAAGACTAAGAAAGGAAAAAACACAAACAACAATCCAGACATAACCTCCAAACCAATCAGCTGACTAATGAACTAATAATATTGGTGAAGAGATGTTATGAGTGTTTTGTTAACTAATAAATAATATCATGAGTGCTAATATTATTAACTAATATTTATAGCAAGTTCTATGGAACAGAGCCCACATTTAATTTTTACTTACATGTAGCCTATAATGGTATCAATATTACTGCATGGATGGTAACTATCGTGTGCGACAAAAAATGTAAAACGCAGGTCACGAAGATGATTGGCGGAGTTGAGCAAGTACTAATCCGGCTGAATGAACCAAAATTATATTTAAATGCTAATTATTCAACTCACCAGTAGCTGGGGAAAGGCATGTCAATCCAATCATCAAGCACACCAACAATTCCAGTGCGAATGACGTCATCTCTGAGGGATGCACCAACTCACCTATAATCAATAAATGGCGAATTAATACAAAGCTGCTTTAGTTATAATTAACTATATAGTCTAACGTATAATTAACAAAATAAAGGTGTCTGTCGAACCCTCCAATGGTACTAGGATAAAACTGTCCTTTTTCTGAATTTGTTCAATTGTGCATAATCAGTCACTAATAATATATAATCACAGTTACTGTTCAATGCAATAACATCAGCAAAATGTCGAGTTAGATAGAAATCAGGTTTATTGATAAAACAACGTGCCAGAGGGAATTAATAGGTTGCGTGCACATTGGCACACGTGCACATCGGCAGAATCGCATTTTCGTGCACATCGGCATATTATTTTTATCTTGCATTATCATCGTGCTCATCGCCACACACCCTTCGTAGGGGTGGACATAGAGACAAAGTTGGAATTACATTATCGTATTGAACGCAATGGAGTTCACAGTAACTGCTAGATAGACAGAACGACAAACACTTCCTTTTATTATTATAGATACATACTGTGTACATTAATATTATAATCGTATTGTTTAGAAATCATTCATGAAGTATCTGCCTGCGATTGAATGAGACTTTGAATTAACCCAACCCAACCCAACCCAACCCAACCCAACCTAACCCAACCTAACCCAACCCAACCTAACCCAACCCAACCTAACCTAACCTAACCTAACCTAACCTAACCTAACCTAACCTGACCTGACAACCTATCTACGATATCAACTGTCTGTTTCCTTAGCCGCGGTAGCTAAGGGGTGCTGCCTTGGAGCCGTGGTGAAGGAGGCTGTAGGTTTGAGTCTCTATGTCCACCCCTGCCCCCAACATGGTGTGTGGCGATGAGCACGATAACCATTACAAGATAAAAATACTATGCCGATGTGCACGAAAATGCGACTGTGCCGATGTGCACGTGCACCAAATAATAGGCCATACTTAAGAAACTATTACGGTTTCTTGAGGAAGTTTGATCAGCATATGTGAAGGAATAAGTGAGATAACTAGAACAGTATCTAGAATAAATTCTTAACGTAAAAATATCACTTCCTTTTAAACATCTGAAGGCGTACAAATATGTAGCTGTCTTCAGTTCCCAAAAGCATATTCAGTTCGATCGACTGATGCAAATATGCTATTTAAAAAGCATGTAACTGTTGACTGGTCTTTAATCCGGTAACGACCAACCGATTTGGTCCAAAATCAATACGGTTCTTCTTTATTGACTATAAGTGTGTAGACTTAGTTTTATGAAAATCTGATAAAGCATATTCGAACTACCGCGCGTACACACACACACACACACACACAAGAAAAGAAGCATTTTTTCCTCGGTAACAAAGTAATATAAGAAAGTTATTTTCTGACATTTAATAAAATCTGCTTGTGTAAAATACCTAAGAATGTAAAAGAAGCTTTCCAAGGTAATCTATTTTTCTTGTAGTATTTCATTATTACCTATGGTTTGTTTCTTCTCAGTATCTTAAACCATTAGATTGCGGAGCACAGAGTAAAGTTATAGCCTACCTACTGGTTGCTCTGTTGTAACACATCACCCTATAGGTATAATGCTAACTATTATTACATTTTAATTTTATTTGGAAATATTGCCCACAGACAAAAACTCATAAGCTCTAAGATGGCTTCTACTTACCAATTACATTCTGTCCAATAGGAGTTATTATTTATTTCATATTTACTGACATAACAGTTCGCCAGTTCCACTAAGTGTTGCTTGAGAGCAATACTGCAAATAAATGGTTGCGTATGACTAAATGATTTTATTATTCATCTTTCGACATAACATTAATTTCTTTTTTAAAGGGCCGGTGTTGTATTTTGGAAAGTAGCCCCTTCCCACTTGAGTTTTTTAATATGCATACATAAATGCATATACTTGCCCGTTGTGCGTATACTTTTAGACTCATCAGTGGCCAGATGTAAGGCATTCATCGGTATAATTGCTCTATAACTGTACCGCCATTTTAAAAACTCAAGAACAAATGATAATACCTAAAGGACTTATCACGTGAAAAAACTGGGGAGTAAAATATGTGAAGTCCTTTAAAACCTCCAAATGGCCTTTGTCACAGGCTTATTTAGCTCGACCCCACCACCCTACACTACTGCCATACAGACTTTAATGACAGCTTCAAAAAATTCACCCCATTCTAAAATTTAAAGCACAAGGTATGAGGGGGGCTCTAGACTTTTAGTGTCATGCTCAGTCCCATGGTATAACCCAAGTTCGTTGTTTATTTACACAGTTTAGTACGAGTATCATATTCTTTTATGGTGACATTTCATCACAGGAAAACCAAGGAGAATATATGAGTATGCATATTTCTTTTACGACTAGGTAAGCATGGCTACTACAAAAGAGATGTTGTATAATAAGATTGACTAGCTGTCACTTTGTATAAATATACTTTCTATGTAATCATTAGGGACCAGAACTTTATGAAAAATCATATTTTTAATATTGAACTCTATTGCCTCTAGTGTTAAAATGTGTACAAGGCTGGAAATAAATAACAGAAAATTTTACTGTTTTACTTTGAATATTGTTGCAAATGTTGTTAATTTTGTGATAATGCATCATATTTGGTTGCTATTAAAGTATTTGTGCATATTTTAATAATTCGTAGGCCTTTAGAAATTCGAATAGAGATAATAAAAACCAAAGGAGCCTCAAATTTTCTTTAATAGATGTAAAGTCTTCTATACAACAGTCACCAATAAATAATTTCAGTGCATTCTTCCAAGTCACTACAGCTCGATCAAGATCTTCAATGAGATAGAATACTGAAGCAATTTGCGTTGAAGCAAGACGAATATACGTACATATAATATCTCATACATGATGGAATATCACATCAAAATATCCTCCGTTACATTTTTCTTTCATATATGACATTTTCCTACCAGCTTCGTATTATTTCAGAGACAGATACTCTCATAAGAAATTTAAACGTCGTTTTATTACATATCACAGAAATACGTTTTTTATTAAATGAACTTCGTGACTAGGTAAAAACAGTCACATACATGCTATGCTCTGACATTTCTTGACATGTCGCAGAAGTTCCTTTTTGGCATGGTTCATTCCTGTGATGAAATGTTACTTAGGCCTACTACCCGAATGGCTTCATTTTCAGAGTTTTACATTCTCCATGTATGGAGTTAGCTTTTATCAACATGTCCTGTACAATCGACTTGTTATACAGCACGGCCCAAAAGTAGAATTGGATTCACCCTTGCACTTAATAATTTCAACACGGAGCATGCTAACCACTTGTAGACTATTCCCCTGTTTTTATTTTATTTTAGAGTCTTCTGTAAACCTTTATTTTTATTTATTTATTTATTTATTAAGTTGATTTAACAATGTAATCAAAGCGAGACTAACAATTTACATTAGTAAATTAGCCTGTATCAAATTTTAGTGTAACAATCAGCACTAGCCTGGAATTCTTAATTTAGGCCTACAGATTTTCGTAAGGTTTTACATCTTTATAAAAATTGAGGATTCTGGAATGGTTAAGAGTCAGAGATGATGCCATCTTCTTTCTTCATGAAGTGAACATTTTGTTACGATATGCATGATTGTTAGAAGGGTCTTACGATATGCATGATTGTTAGAAGGGTCTTGCAGTTTGGAAAAATGAGATAAGAATGGGTTAAATAACTATAGGCCTCGCCGATAAGGAGTCTTGTGAGTGCAACTTATCTATTCTTTTGGTGAACGATAGAGGGACGGATTATGGGGTGTTCTTTATAAATTCAGTGAAATTGGTGGCAGTGAGTTTCATACAATTTGTTTCCATTTGTGTACCGGTATGACTTCGTATCAGATATGATAGCTGAGATCAGTACTCAGTATTTGCTAGTGTCGTCGCCAACTGGAAGATTGTTCCCCCTACAAACTACAATATACCTAACGTAGGTAGGTCAACATTTTATTATTATGTTGAAAACAAAAGTAACAAGCATATATAAATACATGGATAGTAAAATTACTAAACTAAACTCCGTGGCGCAACATACCTGGAGGGACTAGGCCTACCACCCGACCGCTGCGTCACCTAGGGATATGGCAGGATTGGGGGCATGTGGTCAGTATGCCGACACCCACGGCAGTTATTGCTAGTTTCCGTGACCAGAGGCGCTACTTCTCTATCAAGTAGCTCCTCAATTTGAATCACGAGGCTGAGTGCACCCCATTCCAGACCTCCCTACCTCAGTCAAATCCGAGATATAACTAACAATAACTATTTTTTTATTTAATTGCTAACATTTTGTATTATTAATGCATTTTTTGAAGGTGTACAGAGGGTATATTTTGTACTCAACAGTTTCAGTGGAAGAAAAGGCCATACAGCCTTAATATGCCAATATTAATTAATATTATTATTATTATTATTTTAGTAAAATATTTAAAATCACACACAAAAATTATACAATATTCAATCCTTTCCAATGCTATACAATACTAGTTTCAAAGTCCTCGAATTTAACGAGAAGAACAGAGATGTCTGGGATGGTAATACTTCATACCTGTATTCAGACTCATAAACATTATAAAGTTCTCATAATACACGCGAATTAACCATTATTCTATTTGCAGAGTTAACAATAACAGATTTTGCGAGGAACGTAAAGCAGTTGTAATAAGATATTATTACGTGCTTGTTAAGTAGTAAGAGGAAATATATCCCCCGCTATTACTACACATTAAGCCGTGGAATGTATTGTGCAATATATTGCTCGTTATAAATGAGCCCTTTCAGGTATAGAGGCTACGTGAGGCAACATGTTATCTCGGGCCGGGGCACGGCACATTATTCCGCAGCAATTTATACCCGTGTTTAATTCATTTTTAAAATTATGTTAATTACTCGTTAATTACCGTAATTAAGAGCACCTAAAATATGTCCGCAGTAATTTAACAACTAAAATTCAAATTTCTTAGCTTTATGTCCACATTTAACTCACAGTTAAGGCAATACTGGTAATTTTGGCACGTAGTTTGGTTGGTATATGGTTATTTAACGACGGGGATGCACTGCAACTTAGGCCTGTGACCGTCGCCGGTGTGCCGGAATTTTATCTCGTAGGAGTTCTTTTACACGCCAATAAATCTACTGACTTGGGTCTGTCACATTTATGCACACATAAGTGCCATCGACCTGGGCCGGGTTCGAACCTGCAACCTTGGACACAAAACGCCAGAACGATACTAACTGTGCCACCCAGGCCGACAGGAACGAAGAGGACTCAGATTCGGAAAGTACGGGGTTGCAGTCCCTGAGAAGGAAAATTTCTTGTAAAATGAACTCTATCTAGGTATCTATTTAAAATATTATACTGCGCTAATACTGGCTTAACCAATATAGGCTCCATGTTTCCACCACTACACCTGTTTTCCTGGATATCGACTCCATAATCAGAAATGTGGAAGCGTTTAAAATTTACTGTATGAATTCTTCCTGTGGTCTGAAAATGTTCAAAGCCATATGCTAGTTTTTTTTAGAAATACTGTTCAGATCCCAGCAAAATGATATTTACAGAATCCAGGAAAATAAGTTACCAGGAAACTCACTCCATGTTTAGCTACATTCACATCTATGACAGAAAACAGTCGCTTGGGCTTAAATAGATACGGTACTGGGAATCTCTTTAGAACGTTGCCATGGACACAAATCCACAAGATTATATTTTTAGTATATACGCCTTGATCCACGCCTACAAGACATGTTATCATCCATTATCCTCTTCGGTACCAACGGAGTTACTGAAGTGCTCACAAGTATTTTGCGAAAATAACATTTCTAACGCGAATACCATATCTCAAGTTCTTTTTTTGTCTGCAATATTCCATTCATGAGTTGACAGAAAGGCTTATTCTATAGACGTCACAAATAAATTCTTACCTTCCTTTCATGGAAATATCTTCTAATAATATAATTTTATCAGGAAGTTTACCATGATAACTTCATGAGCACTTAATTTCCTTGTAAAAGTATTCAGTACGGTACTCAGAACATGATAATAGAGTATTTTTAGAAAAGTACTTCTTTAACAGAAGTTAATAAATGTAACATTTGAAGGAATCGCGTAGATATATTTTGATGTGATTGACCATCACTGGTAACCATAGGAGCCAGATTTCATATGTCAGCGTTTCTCTAACTCACATTAACTCGGTAGAGCGTTAGCAAAGGCAGCTGAAGGTCCCGGGTTTGAGTTCCGGTATTAAGGAAACTTTTCCTCCGAATTATTGTCCACACTAATCTCAATAGATGTATAACAGGAAACATGAATGTATATCTGTATCATAAACAGGACAAAAAAAGTTAATTTTTTTATGAGATAAACGTTGACCAAAACACCTGTTCAGAGAAATATCGATTCTCAGTACAATTCTCTCCTCAAGGGCCCGGTTTTGGAACGGACTATGCATATCTGTGGCTAAGCCATTACATTCTGGCACTGCTAGAAACACCCACAAATCGAATACCGCAGCACACTGGAGTAGCCTACCGAAGGGACTAGAGGGGAAGATATAGGGAGAGTTTGGAATTGGTGGTGAGGGAAGTACGATGACAGCTACAGTGCATGGAAATACAATACGTTCGACCCCCTCGAGCACTATATCTAAACCAGACATACCATATTCCACGTATTCCGAAGAAACAACTAATCAACATATCAACATATCCTATTAGAAATTTAATACGTGCTTGCTTTACGCTTTCAGCGTACTGAGGTGCTTTCAATCAGCTAACATCTCTAACTTAATGGAAATAGTTTCTACTAGTAAAATTAACTGTGGGAGTAAGTTATATTATAATCGGAAAGAGTGGAATGGGTTTAGAATGTATTGTATTAGTAAGGTATACAGGTTACATGTTATACAGACATACTTTTAAATATTGGTGTACATGATCATAATATTATTCTTTTTTATTTCTTTTCAACACTCTTCCGTAAGAATCAGAGCTAGGGTTTGAATTTTATCCTTTCAGAGCTGAATTTCTGTACCATTATATGTTTAAATCGTCAAGTGAAATGATCAGTGGGAAAGTCTGAGTTTGAAATAAATAAGGAGAATTTCAGTGGAGTAGCTGGTTTCCCTTAATGACAACAATTCTTACTTGTGGTTAAATGATTCTTAATTTTATATAAATAAATACGACATCGATCTTATATCTCTGCTTCTATACAATTTTAAGGTGACGAATTTATACGTCAGTAGAAGTGAAAAGGTACAATTTTGAATTTTCAGCATTATTTAATCCACTTACTGAAGACCCCTAACTCCGAAAGTGTTACTTTCAAGAGACTGTCTATGTGCATGATCAACTGAGAACTCGAAAAACTGTACAGACATGAAATAATATAATTATGTATTATGTTATCCATTTCCTGATGTTGTGTGACAATACAAGACGCAGACGTTTTCTTACACCACTTTACTCTTTCTTTTAATAGACTTTATTTTCGCTTTCACAGAATTTATATATCGAAGTCTGTAGGAGAGGCACAAAGCTCTGGATCGACACCAGACGAACATGGGACTCCTTAGTGGGGACTACTGGAAGCAGGATCTTTTTCTAGGACAATATAGACTTTGGCGAATTGTGAACCAGTCGTTCATAATGAACGAATCTTTGTGCTAGACGAAGAAATCATAATCCAGTTAAACAAATGAATCAATTCATTTGTGAATGTGTGAATCCATATCGGCATAATGATTAATGAATGCTGTGATTCAGTTCACGAAATAAATTGATTTCTGTGTTAACCATTAAATGGAATAGGCTTATGTTATCGCTTGTCTTCGGAATCCTGGGACTTCTTTGGAATTCGGAATTCTCAAACATGCTGATTCTTTTCGCCTTCTCAGTACTTTTAATCATGGCTCTTTCAAAGCTATTGATTCCTTTTCATTAGTACAGCCACTACTCCAACAGCACGAGTACCGAGGAGAGGGGATGTAACGTGAACAAAACGCTTGCTTTCGTATTTCCGGCAGCTGTTAGAAAACTGTTCGGAGTTTGTCCCTTAGTATCGCTAACATGTAGCATGTATTTGGTCCATAAATCTATGGATAAAATAGAAAAATTTTGGATAAATTAAATTTCTGAATGAGATAAACACAAATTTGATTAGATTCTACATTGTCATAAATTTGTATTTACATTAAAGGACAACTTTTTTAATTGATTTGACAACAAAAATGTGTGCATCTAACGCCACGCGACAGAAGTGAAACTTGTTTTCGTTTTAAATTCTTTCAATTTTGAATTATTGAACTTTTTTAATATTGGCTTTTTTGGACTTTTTAATTTTTTAATTTTTGGATTTTTAAATTTTTTTATTTTAATATTTTTTAGTTTGGCATTTTGGCTTTTTTAAATTTTGGATCTTTGAATTTTTTATTTTTTGGATATTTTTATTTTAATTTTCGAATTTTTAATTTCGACTTTTGGATTTTTTAATTTTGGATAAGCCTAATTTTGATTATTTTCTGTGCAGTCCATTCCGTCACAGCCCCACCAATTCCGTGACGATTTTGTTCGTCACGCAAGTTTAGGTTAGCTCTCGATTTACTCCTAGCGCTTGTAAAGAAGTTTCACTTCAACAAACATAAGTTATATATTCATTCATTTAATAATACCGGCATATGTTACTACAGATAGGCCTAAAATTTGCGTTTCAATATATACCCTATGATTACTTCCAAAATAAAACATTCACTTTATTAATTTCCCTGTAACTTCATCCTGCTTCTTTAGTTGATTGAAGGTGTATTTAGAATACCCGATATGTAAATCTCTTTGCCAGGACGGCGAATCGCAGAGCACTGTTTTGCACGTTGATGGCTTTTTAATTTCCTGAGGCCACCTGGTGAGGAAATAGAAACATGTTACAGAGGTGAGTTTATCGTACTACGTCAAAGTCTGGTGCATTCAGTTAGTTCTCTATATGAGGAATAAAAAAAATTACATTATGAAATCGAAATACAGTTTAGCAATTAGGTTCATGTCAATCTTTATTGAAATGAAATAAACACAATTTATGAACTTAAACGGTAATTTGATGGTAACCCTTTACATTATAACTGGTGGTAGTTTTATTTTTCATTTATTCTAATCCACCAGGAATTTATGAACTAAACGTAACGGAGATCTATTATGAAACTTAACTATTTGTTTTTATAATTCTTATTTCGTCTGACTTTGGACAATTTAAAATTTTATGGAGATTTGGATAGACAAACGAATAAGAAAGGTTAATTAATATTAAATACATAAATACATAAAATGTTGTACATGAGGCGCTTAAACTAAGAGATAAAACTTTTATTTGAAACTTTTTTCCAAATAATCTCTAAAGGTTAGTTATAAGCCAGACCCCGTTGCATTATTGCCTGTTCAACGATAAATCTTTGTACCTGGTTGAAACGACTGAATATCTATTCCTTGTAATACTCCCTCTCATTCTATATCAGAATGTTAAGTGAAGATGTGTATTAACCATGCTTAGGGTTAAGAAAATTGTATGAATGGAGTATATCATATTTTATTTGGGTTGTATATCTTTCGAGGATGCGATACATTTTTACAACATACTTTACATAAAGATAATCTACTAGATGTTAATGGAAAAGTGACTTTTTGTGTCTGACAATTCGACATTGGGTTCAACATATGCTATTTTTAAATTTTAAATCAGGTTCAACATAGATGAATTTTTTTAGAGGAGAAATATTGAAAATATTCGATCACGAACATAGGGCTACTTGCTGCAAAATGACATTAAGTGTTTCAATGCCTTTTAACCTCATTTCTTATATTCAGTCAAGTACCTACATTTCAAATTTATCAAGTGTACGTAATTTGAGAAATATTTTAAATGAGGTGTTGCAAGAATCTTTAAGGTAATATTAATCCGCCTAAGAGAGATGTGGATAACGCCGCGGATCTCCTAAACTTGTTCCAAGGACCAAATTGGAAACATGTAGAGTATTAAAAGATCTCATTTAAGAACGTATTGTAAGTCTTTCAACTCTTTATAAACATTACACTGTATTTAACGTAGCAGAACCATGTTATTGTCAGACCGCAAAATAAATACAACAACAAACAGTGCTGCTGTGTTTTATTATTGGATTTGTCTGATTGTCCACAAGCGAAGAAACGATGAACGCATTTCTTGACGCTCTAGTGAAGCATTTCAACTGAACTTGTGGAAGCAATTGTCAAATTCTAGTCACACAATGGCGCAGAAAATGATGCGAAAGAAAGAAATAAAAAAAAGCCCCACCAGAAGTCGCAGGAAGCTGCAGAAATCAGGCAGTGACCGAGATGATTACACTTGCATCGTAGTGTGACCTTCTTTGTTTAGTTTCTTTTCCTTCATCTTCCAGCACAGCACAGATAGAACAGCTCGAACCATTCCAGAATCTTTAAAACAATGGTCGTCCATTGTTTCCACGAGTGCTTGCCAAGACAGAAAGTTAGTGTTAACTCATGTAGGTCCAGCATAGGCGTAGCCAGACATTTATGCCAGGGTGTGCCTAACACACAAATTCGTAAAAGCAATCTCATTGCTAAATAATTGATTTGTTGTGGACTTTACGTAAACAAAATTCAAAACTGCAAAACAAAAAAGAAAATGCAATGTAAAAGAACATAACTTCCTCTACCCAAATAAAGTTTGCCTCTTAGTATTGGCCTAATATATTATGTATGCCATTATCTTCATGTAAAATAGTTGTAAAATTGAAGACAATGTAGTTGCCACTTCACATCGCATTCCGAAAGAAAACACAACCCAAATAAAATCTGATTAATGCACTCGCTAAACTTTCTTTATCTTAAAATGGCCAACACACCTTTATGACTTATATTCTGATATTGAATGACTGACTGACTAATTCCTGTAACCCCTATGGTGGGGTATAGGACCTCCAAGTGGAGGTTTCATGGCCGATACTAATTTTGTTACGCTTATTTTCCGAGAGAGGGCAGAGGGACAGGTGGTAAGCCCATTGCCTCTCAACCCCCCTCCGGAAACTAAGGTATTACTTGAACGTGAAAAGACCGAGAAATTTTGTCCAGAGCCTCTAATTTAGGCTTGGAATTCTTTTACGTGCCGTAAATTTACGTGCCCCCCAACTTAAAGTCCCTACCGGAGGACTCCGTGTCCAGGATTTTTACTGAGACTGAACAAGAGGTCGTAATGCAGAGAGCGCGATTCGAATGTTTGAACCTGATCCAAAGTTTTATTGCTCCCCAGGCAAGACTGAGTGGGTGGCTTATAACTACCCTTTAGAGAAGTTTTGTGAAAAATATTCAACATAAAAGTTTTAGCTCTTTGTATAAGCACCTCATGTACAAAATTAAACAAAGTCGTTAAGAGACGACTTTTCACGATCACCATGAGAAAAAATTTAACATTTAAAAACCTGTATTTAACATTTTCAACTTTTATCAAACGAGTCTATTTAATAACCATATGCAAACATTCTTAACTAACGGAGTATTTTCCATGTGATGTGACTAAAACCATAATTGGAAACTTTAGAGTGACATTAGGACTTTATATCACTAGTGCTATAATGTGCAAATTTCACTTCGTGTGTGTTGTGTTAGAAGTTAGAAGTAACTTTTAATTCAAGCTGTCTATACATAATTATACTCAATAATGATGTGTTAGTATCTGTGAGGAAGTATCTGTGAGGATATTTTTAACGTCATCCTTAAGAGAGAGACCGGGAAGTCTTTTGGATTTTGCCCAGTGCTTGAAAGGTATGCAATACACTATAAGGTGTGAAATAAAGCATTATGACTGGCAGATTTAGAACAAATAGCCACACTTCATTGGTCCGGATTAAGAGAGTAACTTATGAGCGAAATGGTCAATATAACATTATTGCCTAGGTATAAACTTCTCAATTACATTGAGAGTTTGAATTTAATTATCTCCACTCCACTGGAACAAGACTATCCACTCACCTAAAGCAGTGCAAGGGTTGTGAAAAACAGGGAT
This sequence comes from Ectobius pallidus, assembly GCA_964059195.1. Classification (NCBI taxonomy): domain Eukaryota; kingdom Metazoa; phylum Arthropoda; class Insecta; order Blattodea; family Ectobiidae; genus Ectobius; species Ectobius pallidus. Next base: position 92,790,198 of record CAXKWD010000009.1, read on the forward strand.
CTGGAGTGAGGGAAGACTATTAGGCAGTTCAGGTGAATTTCAGCGGGCAGAGATGCTGTTTAACTTCGTATCACGTGCACTCTGTTTGTAATTAACCCTAGGAGCTGTAAGATTGAATGAAGGGGGGCTCGTGTGTGTGTGTTTTTGGGGGAGCAAGGAACACAGCTTGCGCTAGCTGCTTCCCATACCTCCGTTATCATTATAAATCAACCCTCCGTTCACATGCGGCTATTATAAGTTCATTAGGATGGTTACTCGGTCAACACCAGCTTTACATTCTCGTAGAGAATTGTTTTGCCGAAATCCTAACACATTCAGCGGGCCGGCTTTTGTTAATGTTTTCTTAACCCCTGGTGTTTCACCCATGTTACAGTTAAACCATATACGAAATAAACCATCCATGGAGACTCTTTGGTGGATAATGGAATTACTTCCGTTCACAATTAATAATAACATAATTGCAAAAAATTCAATGCGTGTACTTTATAAAAGAGCTTTCCTGAATTAATTGCTATTGGGAATGGCTCTGGCGCTAAACAACAAGTCAAGTATGATCGCTTTCAGAGCTAAATTTATACACCGATAATAAGGCAGTCATCAAATAAAATCATCAGGGGGCGATAAGTTTTAAATCGACTATTCCATTCATACAACGCTAGAATTCCTCGGATATAGACCAGTCACAATCTTTTATCTTATAATATGCTTCCTGGGGCCACAAGGATACAATTTTATGTGATAAAAATTCAGCTCGTTACTGGACACGTAAGAAATCAACGTGCCGTGATGAATACATCACTTGCTGCTAGTCAATAGAATGCAAACACATTATATAGAACATAACTTATTTAGAAAATGAAGTAATGTAAATATGCATTGATTAAAAATTCAATTTCGAATATGCACAAGCCAGTTCGTGTGCTTTTAAAAATTTCTGATGCTGACCCACTCCATCTTGTGGTATCGCACTATTGGTAGCACTGGGAACTCAAATCTATCAATCGAATCCATTCATAGACTGTTCATTCATTTAGTATGCCGTGATCTCACAGCGGGCAGAATATTGACAACAAAGGAAGAAAATTATTTTTATTTACAAAATCTGTTATACTTTATTCATGAAATAGTCTTAATAAATCCTACGCGAGATTACGAGTATCATCAGATATACTCGTAATCTATCGTGGGGTTGTGTAGGCCAAGCCCACATATTGAAAATGTAAACAAACTGGAAAGACAGGAACTTAATCAAGAGTGAATGGTTACATCTGAGTGATAAATTAGTAATAATGAAAATTAGACCATTGGGAATACTTTTATGGAAAATAAGTGACAAGAGAAAAAAAAACACAAAAAATGTTAATGGCTGACGGCATTTAATGTTAAGATGGTAAAAATTCATGATGCATGACCCTGGAAGCTGATTTAATATGCCTTGAGGACAAAATCAGCATCCAGCGATGCAATGTTCTCAATAAATATAGGCCTATTATTCTTATTATGATTATATTTTCGTGCACTAAAGTTTCGATTATATTTAAATTGAATTCGCCCTATTATTATTATTATTATTATTATTATTATTATTATTATTATTATTATTATTATTATTATTATTATTGTGTTTTACGTGCTATATTTTCGATTATATTTTAATTGAATTTGCCTTATTATTGTTGTCATTATTATTGTTGTTGTTGTTATTATTATTATTATTATTATTATTTTGTATGCTATGATCTCGATTATATTTGAATTGAAATTCTCCTGTAATGTTCAAATTATTATATTCTGAAAGGTCAATAATAGTACACTGTACGCATGATGTCCTCGTTGTATTATTACAATGGTGTTACAGTCTCATTAATTCCTATAATTAATGGTGAGTACTACAAACTCGATGGTTGTTACACTCTTTTGACTTTATGATCCTCTCGTTAACCCTCTTTTCCCCAATAAAACACCCATGAAACTATGTCTCGAAACTTTAACGATCCAGTTGCAAACGAAGCATTATTGCCATTGAATTTCTGAGAGGTGGATGTAAAACCATTTAGTACTACATACATAAGCCATAAGTCCAAAAGCCATCATACCGACAGCGATGTTATCCACAGTATTCATTTCTGTAGAGTTCACTGTTCTGCAACATTAACATCGATGAAAAGGGACTGGTTCATTATGAAAATAACTATCATCTTGTTCAGGGGTGCTCAAATGCGTCGTATAAACTCCCCTCACTGGTTGAGGAAAATGGCACGTGTATGGTAAGTTATAAATTTTTCGGAGGATCTAAGTGAACCTTTTCTTAGAATGTGTGCCGTTATTTAATAAATTCAATCAGAAGCGCATATAGTTCTATAGGCAAAGCCTGAAACTAAAATTTTCAACATTTTATAAATATATGTTAGACATTTTTGCTGGTGACTTTTTTTGTTGAGGGAGGAATTTATTATTTCGTATGGAAAACATCATCTAGAGCTGTGATTCATACCAAGGAATCTTCTAGGATTTCCAGACATTCTGTCCAGTGTATTTAATGTTTTTTCAATAACGACTGAAATTGTATTCTAATTTTTTTATATCAGAATGTTGACTTTCAAGGAATATAATTATATCTGTACATCATGATAGAATTTTCAAAGGGACGTTTTTCGATACAGAGGTAATCTGATTAAGTAAATAGTAGCGGAATTGTTAAACTTTTTCTAAAATTATTTATATCATACAGAATCGAACCGAAGTTTACAGAAATGGTAGGCTAGATAATATTTAAAAAAATGTAAAACCGTATTTTGCGTTTTGTTAAAGAAACCGTCTTCGCAGAATGGAAACAGCGTTCAGTTGCATCGCGTTTTCGAATACAATGACCTGTCTGCCAAACAAACCTACTTTTTGACGGATAAGCCTTGCCTTGGCACACGTATGAATTTGCACTAAAACTACCAACTTAATAATCAGAACAGTATGGATAATACTTATCTAATAAATAACGATTAAAGAACTTTATTTACAATTTTTTCCTCAGCAAATTCCTTATTTGGGACAGCAATAATTTATTTGAGTATTTTTGGTTAAATATCAACCGAAGGGAGAAGTCGCTAAAATATGTTTCGTAACGTTATTTTTCCCTCTACTTTAAAGTACTGGTAGAGAGGGGAAAAGCTTATAATTATCTAGTTTTCAATTGCTATATTCAATATTTCCCCAATAGATGGTCGATAATATCAAAATGTAGTGTATTATGCGGAATGTAAAAATTCAAAGACAAGACATTATATTAATGTCGAACTGAGACAAGTCACAACTAACATAAAAATTAGACAACCCCATCGCGGACTACCTCACCGAGCTAGCGAACTGAGAGTTGCCCTCTAGTAGAAAGCCTTTGCCCTTCATGGGACATAACAGGATATTATTATTATTATTATTTTATCATGACATTTGTAGGTTAATGGTACACTACTAGCATGTTTTTTACCCATTTCTCATTGACAAGAATGCTGATAAATAGTGTGATAATAGATTTATGGGCTTAAGTAAACCGAACTACATAGTACAGCACTTTCGGGCAGAGCCTAGTATCCGATAGCTGCATCAACTACCCTAGACAGATGGCAAGACAGGAGGCATGTGTTTAGCATGCCATCTCCGACGGCCGTTATCGATGATTTTCGTGACCAGAGATGCTATTTCTTTATCAAGCAGCTTCTCAATTGACCTCAAAAGGCTGAGTGTAATCTCTGCCTCAGAAAAATCCTAGAAATTACCACGGATCGAACTCAGACCTATGAATCCATAGCCAGAAACTTTAACTACTAGACCGCGTAGGCAGTATCATGGGCTATAAGCAGAATTCAATTGTTTTAAAGAAACATAAAAGAATTGATTGCTCTCGTCTGTGTGGCTTATTTTAGAGAAAGCTTCACTACTTAATTTGACTCAATCTATGACTCAAGAAACTATGTCATGAGAATGGTTTAGGATGAATATTTCACTCATACGCCGCGTGTTTGATATTGACCAATAACGTTTAGCAATTCCTCGGATATAGACCAATCACGGCCGTTTATCTTGCAATATTCTTGTAGGAATCGCGAGGATGGTGACTGGAGACGCGAGTATCAGTGTGCAGTGATTAATAGTCACTGCTGCCACTAAGCGGCATGAAATCAGATTATTTTATGCAACATTAGTTGTTTGGAAATTGAAATAATAAAAATGTACATTGATTAAGAACACAATTTCGATTCGGTGCAAGCCAGTTCGTGTGCTTTCATTCTGTTCTGCTGTTAACTTACCTGAATGAAGTTAACTATGCACCATTGGTAGTGCTGATTATACCAGGGTACCTCGAATCGATACATGGATGGTTGATTCATAGTAGGCCGTGATCTCACAACTGTTAGTTTTGTTTTTATTCAACAACGCACGAAAGTAATTATTATTTATATAATCCGTTACATTTTATTCATGGAATAGTCTTAATAAATCCAACTCTCGTGGGATTACCTATGAAAACTCCTCTTACACCAGGGTCCAAATCCGCGACCTTCGGTATTCCGTGCAAATTCTCTACTAACTAAGCTAGCTAGAGTTCGATTCACGGATACCCTCTCAAATGATTACAATAAAATTGTAGACCACATTTACAGAAATTTGCGTCGTACACGGTATTGTGAGGCACGCTATTTAAGTAATTTTGTGATCGGGATTATATTGTTATTGTTTCTGGCGCCGTGAATCGAATCTGGCTAGCTCAGTTGCTACAGCATAGACACGGATAGCCGAAAGGTCATGGGTCCGAACGCTGGTGTCGTGGAAATTGTTCATAAAATAATTTCGAGTAATGTTGGAAACAACAAAATTCCGTAGTTTCGTTCTACATAATTATTATAATAGCTTCTAAAAACATCAAAATAATAAGCGCTCAGGATTCATGACGGATCACCTAGCAACAGGACCGTTCCGCGTCGTTAGGACTTCAATCCAAAATGGGATTTACATTAATAAATGTGAAAATTAAATGTGCAGCTTTTAAATTAATTAAACAACATTAAATTAAAACAAACAAAACGAGTTGCCCACATACATCCGCCCAGCTTTCCTTTGAAACACTCTTTCTATTAAAATATTGTTTTAATGTTGAATGAAGGATATTATGGAGTTGACTGTTTAATTACACCAACTTTGTAATGTTTTTTATATGAAAAGTAAATCAGTTACCGAAGTTTGTTAATGTATTTAATCTTTAGCTTTATGAAAATTAGCATTTCTCCAAAACCTCATCGCCCAGATATTATTTTTATGTATTCATTGTCAGTGAATGTAATTTAAATATAGCCTACAGCATTTTTTCGAGGGAGAGGGAGAGGGAGAGTGTAGATAAGTAGATCACTGTAAGAATAAACGTCTTGTTTACATTAATGCAAGAGTAATATCATACAATGCAGTCACCGAACTATATTGTTATTGATTAGAAATCTATCAACATATTATGATCTTTTCCGACCGTACTTTAATACGCCTATTACGTGCGACGTATCGATATAATAATGATACTTATTTAGAAACTAATCTTCATTATGACATCGGTGTGGTATCGATTATTATCGGACACGGATCGATCTTCAGGCCTTGAGAGTAACTGCGTAATGAATAGCCTGAATTTAAAATAAAATAAATTCTGTTGTATTAATTTTAATATCATACTAAAATGAATTCATTTCTTGTTGTCAAAATCCGTTGGTTTCAAGAAAGATAGCAAAAATAATATTATTAATATACATAAATCCATAGCAAAAGGAAGCTTCGATTTGACCGACGACATGAGCTTCCATCTCTCGTAGAAGACGCGAATATCATGGCAGGCTCATTTCCATTTGTTTGAATAAATCTAAAATATCAAAATTTAAACATTCATATTAATGTTTCATAAACATACTGGTATTTTAATAAATGTTATTATAGGATTTTAGCATAATTCATTAATGTGATTTCCACCGTATATACTGTTTCTAAATTCAATGTTAGAAAATTCCAATCCGCAATCGTCTCTGCAAGTGGGAGAAGTTCACGAAAAGTCACTTTCGTAATGGCCGGTCGTGGGATTTGCACTCGCGAACTCCCTGTGGTTACAGACTCTGAGGATTCATTCTTTCCATTTTACGGTAGAATGTATCTAAGAATGCAATCAGAGCTATGAATCATTTGTTCTTGTTATTAACTTATTAAATTCCTGCTCCAAAATTTCAGCTATCAATAAAGCGGTCTGTGCTTTAAGAATACCCCTACAGATACTGACAAACATTTACCATCCGAATTCCGTACAATATCTACATGGCACAAAAATATGAACCACAATTAGGTAAGTGCCATAATAAGTCATTTTTAAATAGGCCTAAAAGAATGAAATGAATTTAAGTACTTTTCGTGTAAGATTTTATTTCATGCAATGACCGATCATTTCTTAATTATTATTGTTACTATTATTTTATTTTTTAATTTTTGTGAGTTGGTTAAGTATTTTGGTTTCAGACTAACAATGCATCCTTATTTCTTATTGCTACCAATGGTGAAGCGTAGGGCCTCCAAGTGTAGGTTACTGTTACCTATTTGAATTTTCTTACGCTTATTTCCCGATAGAGGGCAGAGTGATACGTGGTAAGCCCATCGCCTTACAACTCCCCTCCCCGGAAACTAAGGTATTACTTGGACGTGAAAGAGCCGAGAAATTTTGTCCAGAGGTTTTAATTTAGGCTTGGAGTTCTTTACGTGCCGTAAATCTACAACACGGGCCCTCCAGTTAAAGTCCCTCCCAGAGGATTTTTACATTCTGAAAAATCCATTGACCGCGGCCGGGTATAGAACGGGCATGCTACCTCTAAGACCACTGCGCCCGATAATGCAGGAAATACCACAGATTAAGGAATGCAGGATGAAAAATTCTAAAAGAGATTTTTCCCCCGGTGATATAAATCACTGTTTAAAATTTGAACAGAAAAATCAATACGAAATTGTCGCTTATTTAGATTTTAGGGATAATAATTTATGTGTATGAAGTGAGCACGTATTATCGACACCAACCCGTGCGCTGGGTAATGTTAATAACGTGGTTTATATGTACGAATTTTTATGACCACTAAATACACTATCTACATACATAGTTGTAAAAGTACTAAATTACATAAATTAACGAAACTGGCGTTGCACTGATATGTTCGGTGACATTACTTTCATTCTTGTTGCTGAGATCTAATATTTGCTGAGTTCTGAGTTGCGTGAAGTTGATTCTAAAATTTTACCCCCCCCCCAAAAAAAAACAAACAAACAAAAAACAAACAAACAAACAAACAAACAAACAAACAAACAAACAAACAAACAAACATCAATTCTGAAAATGATACTCAGAAAACACTTTATCATTTTCTGAACTAGGCCTTAAGTCATACTTCTGTTGGAAATTAATTCCACTGGGTCCTTATATTCCATCAGTTTCTAACGCTTTACTTGCTTTCCACCAATAGCATTGAGAAGCAGGAATCACTTATCAACTTTGGATGGAAATACTAACATGTATTATGTAGTGTTCAGGAATGATCACTTCTACAGCAACATCACGTGTTTTGTGACGTCACCACCTGCATCTGAATAACAAACAACTCATCAGTGTCCTTGTTATTTTTTTGTATTGTACAGTGGATTTAGCTTGTCGTATTTCTTTAGCCAAAACATCTGGGCAGGGTTCATGCAAAAAGGAAGTATGTTACAAAATCCATTTTATCAGCTCATATCCAGTGGGAATTGCTCAATTTGCCTTTCCTTCTCATGGTATTTTCATCAAGCCTAATGTTTTTCTCTTGTCTGAGAAGCTTTAAAACATTTCTGTAAATGCAAAAGAAGATAATAATGAAGAAAAAAGAATCCAACCATACTCCTAAAAGCAAATAAGAATATTCATGAGATCAGAGGAAAACCAATACTGTAACATTCCCTGTTACAAGGTTTATCTAATTAGAAATCTGATTTTACGTAACTTACACAGTAATGAGCTAATCTGCTTCGTTACTTCGTACATTTATCAACATTTTTAAATATACTGGTTGATATTAAAAAATATAAATATTATAGGGAATTGCATTTTGACTTTTTACGCCTTCTCCAGGTCTGTATTATCCTTTTATTTTGGAGTCCCTATGAGTTGAGTAGCTTCATTATAACTTTAAAAGAATTGATTTCAGGATTATCTACCTTCGTTCATAGACCCTAATGTATTACAGCCTTCAAGGATGCACGATTTGAATAAAGTCTTCTACATTTGTGACAAGCGTACGCCATATTATATACGGGACATAATAGAGCAAAAAGAGCATTACTTTTAGTACTGTTAATTAATTTATCAATGTTTTCAAAAAAGTTAGAGGACAACTTATGAAAATTACCCATCTGAAAATGATAAATCAACTTGGGCTATATGTATTCATTAGCAATATTTAGTGTCTTGTTGGAGCGTAACATTGGCGTTGAGATGAGATCCTGAAGATCGTTTTGACAAGGAATAAGTATATCGGATGTAACTTAATTTCTTCTCTGATTCTGACTAATTATTTTGTTTAATAAGATCCAACAGATTTAATAAAATGAGTAGTGGTGTCATAATTTTCAGATATAATAGTTCTTGTAACAGATTCCCATGTGTTATATTAATTAACCCGATTTATTACAATTAACATAAAAACCTATCTTATTAAGTGAAGAAATCACTTCATCATCAATTCCTGTGCCGCAACTAAAGACCTTCAAGTAACTACCATATGATCAAGTAAGGCACGTTTTCAATTTATTATGATAAATAGACATCTGTAACCTGTTTTCTGGGAGGTTCCAGGTTTATATCCCGGACTGGGCAATTTTTTCCCATGGTTTCCCCGGTCCTAAAAGTAAATATCAAATTGGATTTATTGCCACTATTTCATCGTATATCAAGTCATGAAAATTGAAAATCAGTTGAAATTAATAGATTCCATAAAAAATTAACAACAGAAAGTACATGCACATCAATAGCTATGTTATGACTAGGGCCCGGGGGTTTAGCCACAAAAACATTACATCAGGTTAGTGGTGACTGGGTTATAGCTCTCTTGTAAACATGAGGAAGGGGTGACTCGCTTTCAGTGGCGCACTTTAATACGAACATTCAAGTTCAAGGGCAGTGTAGCTAGTCTAGTGAGATGATGGACACAGCGTCATAGAATAGTTTGCACATTTAATCGTAAATCACAGAAACAAAATATATTCCCTAGTAAAACGAACATAAATATACACAACGTATGCTTTAATATTTGTTAATAATACTCACAGTGAAAATGAAAAGGCAAATTATACAATATGACTGTGCATACGCTTTGTTGCAGTGAATGACAATATACATCTTGAAGTTTTCAAAAGAAAAATATATATTTTCCTCCAAAGAAGATCTATATTGGTAAAAACTTTTTTCTACGTCTTATGACGTGACGGGAGGATGAGATATTAGTGTTTCCCTTGTGTGGGTTCACATCATGGTCTCCTGTAGAACCTTCCAGTGCACCTCGAAAGGTAAAAACAGTAGAGAAATCTGGCATTTTTCTGGATATTTTTTATTTATTTCTGCTGCACCTGTAGAAGTATTCCATTTTCAGGTTGACTCTTACCTATGAATAATTCCTCCACGAGTCTGATCGCTTGTGTCATTTACATATTTTGTCTCTCTAGAAGAGTGATACATCTAGATTCTAGACAGTTCCCGAAATTATTTGCAATGAACTTGATATTACTTAGTAGCTTTTCTGATGCAAGGTCTTATGCCTGTTTTATTGACGCATTTTGTTCGTTGTCAAGTATGGCTGCTCGTGTACAGGCACTGTGGAACTGCAGCTCCCCTATTTCCACTTGATACTGTCGATAACATTTAATATAATGAGTCCTTTTTTAATTTTTTCTTTATACTTGTATAATATATAATCCTTGAGCTTGATGCCAGTAGCCATCCCCAGTTTATTAAAAAGATAAAAGAAAATTCACAGTGCCGACCTTGGCTGGTGAAAGTTTTTACTCCGTGCATGTTGTGCTTACCATATTCTTGAATGTGATAAAGTGTAGAATTATATTATTATCTTGTTTCCAGCTATTCTATTTGATTCGGTTTCTTTTATTTAATAGAAAACTTTAATCATGGCAGATCAAGGAGAAAATTATTGATCTTTTCGCTTTAATTAAAACAAGAAATTTGGATTTCATTTTTAAACGAATAGATCAGGCTTGAACTGTAACAATTTAGATTAATGTAAGTAAAAAAATAGTTTGTTATTTTAGGGATTTATCAAGTTTATCAATAAATTTTCTTTTTATATTATGTATGTTTCCTTTCACACAATTTTAAAACAAAGGCTAAACATTTTCTGGAGCAGCATCCCCACTCATTTTAGCTATGATCCGCCACTGGTTGTCAAGAACGCACAACACACAACGACGTCAACAGAACACTAAACTGCCACATGCAGTGCAAGTTGTTTACTAACTCAGAAAGCTTTCTATGCCTTGTGCACCACTAACTTGACGAATTATTGGCTAAACCCCCGGGCCCTAGTTATGACTTACTGTTATACTACAAAAATAACACATGTGAGTAAAAAACGTGTAAGTTAAAATTGAATTAAAAATAATTGAAAGACTGCAGCTAGAAGGTAATTAACAAAACTTGGCCCACTAGATAGCAATATTAATATTATGTGGTTCTGAGGACATTATATGCTACTACCATAAAAGAAGTGGACTTAATTCTATATTGCAGTGAGATGACAGAATTGTATGAAGCACAGTTGTGCAGCTAAATTCCTCCATTCAGAATCGTTTCAAATATTCGATTCACAATCGCTTTCTATAGAATTCTACTTCAAGTACCCGCAGCTTGATGAAAATGCTACACAGCTATTCATTTTAATTCACAATGCGAAACCAGAGGAATCACACTCCAGATTCCATCCATTCTCATCTTGCAATTCACCATTATTCCTAGAATTCAGAGAAATATCCACGACTTGCTATATTTTATGTTTATAAACTTTTTAACCGTGTGGGTGATAAATTACGCGTAAAAACCACAAATTTATTTCCAGGAAATGAAAATTCTAGATGTTTCTGTGTTTTATTTGGAAAATAAACCTACATTTATATTAACAGGGTTTTAATGCCAAAATAATAAAATACCAAGATGAGTTCCATATTAGGTACATAAGCTTAATTTCATAGAATAAATGTCTATGTCTATGGTATAATTCCTGTGTGATATCTAAAGATAATCATTATTATTATGATTATTATTTTAACATAGGCCTAGGACTTCTGTATATGCCGTGGTTTAGTTGGAAGACGGAGGGGGATAGTACACCCCAAAATATACTAAATTTTTAAGTTAAAAAATACATTTCCATTTAATTTATATAAAAAAATATTTTCCAATAATATTAAGGCCCCCAGAATTTTCATTCTCTGTAGTATTCTTCTTTACGGAAGTTAAGTTAAGGTGAATCCCCATTTTTTAAAAACCTACACTGACTGTAGGCCTAAGTACACTTTACCATAAAGAATTATATGACGTCAATATATATTAAAAAATCATATATGTTTGTTTGCATTTGTGTCTAAAGCCTATGCAAGAAGCTAGGGGCTTAAATCGAAGAATCGTAACTTAGGTGGAACAACTGGCTTTCTATGCCTTGGAATCAATAGAACCCAGGTTACCGACATTTATCTGTGCGCAAATACGACAAGCTTTCAATTAGAATTTTATGAATCGTCGAAGAGGGAAATGGGCATTGTTATACTAACTGATTGACTATCAATTATTTCTATTCATATAGTATTAGACCTATTGGTGAAAGAATAAGCTAAACCATAACGACTGAATTTATGATAATCTCCCTATTTTATATTGAAGCTTACCGCTATCGCCATGACACGGTATAAAATTTCTATGTATGTACTGAATACAAATCTCAACTTAAAGAAATTATCTAAGTGTGGATAGGAAGTTTTACACAGTTTATGAACTCTTCAAGGATGTATGACAGATAGAGAAAGTTGTGCTATTTCTACTTTACTAGAACGCTATTTTGCTGAATACGACCACAGTTCATTTGGGTAGTTTAGAATAATATTGCTCTAGTAGTACTGATTAACTATTCTGTGAGCATGATAACGATCTATTCATAGTGATTTCTGCCTTTGAAGTAATCAGCATTGATGTAACTGCTGATAATATAGCCACATTTATGCAAAAGAGTACGCATACATGTATGTCAGACAGATATCACTTGGAATATGATATTATTTCCTGCTTCGGATCAACTAAATGGACTCTAGATAATTATTATGAATACATTACGGCTCTATTAGAAGCATATTCAATACAGAATTACAAATCAGCTAATTTCCCATTTGTTTAATTGAAGAAGGGAAAACATAGATAAGAGTTGATTTATTGTATGGTTAAATGCCAATTTTGCTCGTTTATAAATGGGTTTGTGAATCGATAGAACAATATTATTGTTAGCACACGAGCTCAATCTTTCGTTACAACTCTAATACCTCAGACTACAATGAACAGGCCGCTAATGCAAGATCGTTAGATTCTAGTGGCTTAAATCACACAGAAATATCAGCGCAAGAATAGTACATAATACGAGCATATAATGGCGTTTATTAATATACGAGTACGTTTGAGAAACGAGCGAAGCGAGTTTCATACTTTTCATACTTCTAATGTCTGGGAAATTGACCTATAGGCCTGCACTTTATTTTTCAAGTCTTCACATAAATAATAGTCACATACTGTTAGAATAACTTAAAGACAATGTCACAAGATAAATTAATTCTATCTCGGAAGCTGGACTTATGAGAGGGAAAGAAGATTTCCTAAAATGTTGCCAGTGTTGTGTGGAAGCAAGAGGAGGACATTTCCAACATCCCTTGTGTTGAGGTATGTGGTTGGTTTCATTGTAATTTTAACTTTAATTGTGAGAACCTCAATCATTACACCGTTAGCGGCTTTTCTTGCGTAATATTTCAACCAATCGCTCGGGAGTTAAAGCTGTGGACGCCGCGACGCAGAAACCCGTATGATTGGCCAACTCGTACATGAAACGCACTGTACGTATATAACACGTAATCAATAATTGAGTCATTAAAATAAGAGGATACTAATGCTGAGTATTATCTCATCTACTTATCAGAATGCATGCATACGTATTTCTTAAGAGCGGATTTTGGATTATAATCTATTTCCTGAATTTATTTTATTCCGAAGACAAACGGTCTAAGGCATTCATAATATACACCTTCTTCATTTCAGGTTAATGAAGCTGAAGGCAAATGAAGATCACGTTTGTGTATAGAATTGATTTTATGAATTATGATATTATTCTTGGTAACTCTACTTTGATTATTCAGTCTGATAACCACTGACAAGGTTTCTAAATTATGTGAAGTTTTCCAATTTTGTTACTTATGTAATTAATTAGCCAACGAATGTGAGATTCGGAAGTGTTGACTTCTCTCAGAATATTACTGAGTATGAGCTGATCATTCGAGGTTCCTAGCAAGTATGCACTCATATATGAATATTTTTTTCTTGGAGTATGTGGGAAGAGGGTCAGAGGAGATCGCAATCCGGCGTTCAGGTCACGTCCTGACGTCTCTGGAGCGATTACCACAGCGCACGATGTCAATAAATGAAGAGCGGAGAGCGCCCGTCCTCCGACACCCATCATGATTTGTATTTTGCACGAACTGAAACATTTGTACAACTCATTCTCTGCCTCCCCCTTTCTCTCTCTCTCTCTCTCTCTCTCTGTCTGTCTTTCTCTATGTACTTTTCTCTCTGTTTCGCCCATTCTTTCTCAATCTCACAGTAAATTTATTGCTTTTCTACTACGTTCTTATTCTCAGCAGGAATAATCCTTCTACAATAATAATTATTTTTATTGTATATGTTATCGACAGTGTTTAAATTCAGGTATTGTATAACACAATTGTCTATTGTGTATTTAATAGACTAATTTCTGTGAAATCTATAAGTCATTTTTATTAGTATTATTCTTTTAATATAGGCCTATATTCAGTGCTTGGTTGACACATGGAAAGAGCATCCCCAAAAATGTAAATTATAAAGTACTAAGTTTTTTTTATAAATTATATTTGTATTTAATTTACGTAAACTATTTTTCTGGAAGACTCTTATATCAGTGTATTTTTCATTGCCAAAACTGAGCAGGGAAGGTATATATTATGTTATGCGTTTTCTAGACATTTTATAGTATAAAACACCAATAAAAAGAAGTTATATAAACAGTGGAGTATACTGATAGAAATTCTGAATGATAAAAACCCTTTATTCTCCACTTACATTACTTTTAATAGCACAGGACTAGTTTCAAGAGCCTTATTCGCTCCCATCATCGGCTGGTGGGAGCAAATAAGGCTCTTGAAACTAGACCTGTGCTATTAAAAGTAATGTAAGTGGAGAATAAAGTGTTTTTATCATTCAGAATTTCTATTTTACAGTATGACAAGACCGAACCAGGCAAATATTATTGAAACATTATTTCGTAAGTAAAAAAATAATAATCACACTAACAAAGTAATAAAGTAATTATGTTTTGTCTGAGCCAGATCAAAGTACTGAGAATACGATTAAACTATTTAATGAAATTTTGATCTCTTAATTTTATTTAGGAGTTGTTTAATTAGCTCTATGTTTATAGGTAATTTAGAATTAATTTTATTCTATTTGACAAGAGGGTTCAACAATTTTGTTTGAATAAAAATATACGATAGGTCTGAAATTATAGCTTCAAGGGTTATCAGCAGTGTCAGAATTATAAAACTCCAGTTTTTGGCCGAAAAATGATAACCAGCGCAGCCATAATTAAAAACAAAAATTACTAAAATGCATGGAAATTTTATTCATATTCTCCCTTAATTTGATATAATTTAAATTTAGGTAACAGAGCATCACATTTGCCTTGAGAAGGGGTTTATTGCTGGTTTCCTTGATTTGTATTTCTTGGTTACCTGGAAAAGGAAGACAATTTTCAGAAAAAATACGCAAGTCGCGCACATTACGGGATAAATGCCACATACAGACGATGAAATGAACTATTGCGTTATAGTTTTTATCAAAGTATTCCGATGTTCTTTTTAATGTAAATTTATAGTTACAAATAAAATAGACTTATTTCCCGAGAAAATACAAATTAGTATCATGGACACACAAATCTCTATATTTCTATGATAATTACATCAAGAAGTCCCACATATTTCAGAATAAATTATCTAGTAGGAACAGAATCATCCATAGATTATCTAGTAAGAACTGAATCATCCACTTGTTCACACTTGCTACCACCCACTGACAAAACCTATTAAGGAATAAACAGCCTGATGCTGGGAAAAAATTCACCAGGCTTTAATTCAACTTTCAGGATGTGTAACGCTGTCGCACATCAGATTACCTTAACTTAAAAGGTCTTTTTTTTTTAAATTAATTTATTAACATCATGTCCCATTACATTAGTAATACTACATGATTGATTGTTACAACAATACACGTTCTAGTACACCTTACTACAATAGTTATTTAAGAATTTAGAAAGATAATGTTATATACAATACAGCTATTAATAATTAGATAATAATATGTGTACAATCATTTCGTGATTTTTTTACAGCACTTTTGAATTATTACCTTGTTCTATTTTTTATATTTTTTATTAGATTGATGTAACATGCATCTTATCCTTCTTGATTATAGAGTAGGCCTATTTTGAGTCAACATCATCATAGTATTTGCAGTCTCAACATTTAAAATTGTTCACAATTCATCAAAATCTACCGAATTTACAAACTGCAAAAATTCTTTATAGTCTAGTACAGTTGTATCATGTTGCTGTTGGTGACCGGCCATTTACCCTTCTTCCGTGTGATTCCATTCCTTAGTATCGCTCTTTGTGAGTTCAATTTAGGACACTCATACATAAGGTGTTGTATTTACTGGTCACTACAAATATCAAATATTTAGGTATAATCATTGACTTAAATGGTCTATTCGTGGTACTGTACATGTACTGGGACATGCATAGGCTATCCGAATACTGGGACAAGAAGAAAGTCGCTGAAAATGAGAAACTAAAAGGAGACAATGCAACAGAATACAACAGCAGATTACAAACAAGAGCATAATATAATAGTGAAGCCAATCATTCTTGCACGTTATCAAGCGATATATAGACAGTGACGACCATTATGAACATTGTTTTATAGAGTGTATTTCATTGACAAAAAAATTATTTAATTTTAGCTTTTAATGTGTTTATTTAATTATTTAATTGAGAAAACGTTTTATATTGCTTTTAAATTAATCTGACTGCTGCACACCTATGAAGAAATATTACAATAAAATTTGTATATGCTTTTAAATGAATGTGACTGATATATGTGTACTTTTTATTATTTTTTAATCTTTTATTGTGCTGACATTTTGAACACGATATATATTGTATAAAATCCTCAATTGTTTGTATAAATGTTTCAGTGGGAACTTTTATATACCATAATTAATACAAACAGTTTAATTTGGTTTCACAATATACTTGCATATAGATCTCGTTTTCAGATGCTAATTCATTGTCTAGTTTTTTTATAGTGGTTTACAAGCAGTTTTTACTTCATACATTATTTTTTAGCTATAGGTCTACTCACTATCGGAATAAAATTCATTAATGTTTGTTCCGCTAGTATAATTTAGCTGTTGAACCATTATGCAGCCCCGTGAAAGCTTAAAATCCTACGTGGGACATGTCGTTGTACGGTACAGCCATTATAAACTGTATAAGCAAAACGTCAAGTCTTTCAGACCGAAATATGCCTTTAAGTTATGGCGAAAGAAATGGCTGCATATTCATTGGCCGGAACTCGCGGTTTTTATAGCATAAGTACGCAACAACCTAGAGCTGTATGCTTATAAACAGGGCTAGGATTTATATGTACTAAAAAATGTCAAAATATGTACATATATATGTACTTAAAAATGTCAAAATATGTACATATATATGTACTAAAAATGTCAAAATACGTACATATATATGCAAATATATTTTGTAAAATATGGACATCAAAACAAATTTAACCACTAGACACTACATTTTGTTACTTTTAGAACCTATAAAAAGGCATTACAAATACTGGATTCATAAATTAAATTATTCAATTTTTTTTTTCAGATCACTTACTTTATTTGTATTCATTCATTGATTATTTCTGCTACCATAACAGTATGCCACAAAATGTTCTTTTAAATTTTCAAAAGTTATTTGTATTGGCTGAAATTTCGTTCTACTGCACATGAAGTGATTGGCGCGTGTTTAAAATTCACTGATTCTAGTTTTACATTTGACGTGCACTTAAGATTGCACTGATTTTACACATTTCTTCATCATGAGTCATGTTTTTCACAATGTCAGTTTTCCAGGTAATGTGAGATTATTATTTTGAAGTTTCTGACTTATTTTTGTTATATTACAAAAATTTGATTCAATGTAACACAAATAATGTTTCACACATTCATTTCTGTACATAACTGTAAACTTATCCTGTGCTGCCATATTTTCTGTCACTGAAAACGACAATTTTATATAGTTTTACTCTTAAGAATGAAATATGTACGAATATTGCATAAAAATCACTAAATATGGACAAATATTTATTTTACATATAAATATGTACTAATATCAGAAATATGGAAAAATATGTAAAATAAATTTGTTTAATTTGAATAGAGGACAACATAAAGATGGAGATATGTGAAAAAAATATGTCTATATGTGAAATTAAGAAATATGTAATTACATATAAATCCTAGCCCTGCTTATAAACATACATTTTTTTTCTCGGTTAAGTTTTCAAGACTCAACTGCGGGGTCGTTCATTGTTCTTCACCTTTTCCTATGACAAAATTACGTGTGTTTTAGCTATTGCTTAATGGAATGTAAGCCTGTATTTCACTTAATTAGGTGTAAGACACTGAAATTTCAGTAAATTTAATTTATGACATTTAATAAATTTCACTCTATAGACTATAATATGGCGTTCAGATGGACAACTTCTCTTCATTATAGAGAACAGCGATAGGCTAAGTGTATCCTGTACGCTTATACATAACACAAGGGCTGTCCAAGCCAGTAACATTTATTGTTTTCCAGTTATTTCTAGTTATATAGGAACTTAGGTCTGTACTAAGGAAACAGCTTATTCTTACATGCAGTCTTCAAGTTGAAAAGTAGTTCTGTAAAAAAAATATATATATTTTTTAAAGCAGGTTTGAGTATGAAGGCTTTGACATTTTCCCCGTGAATGAAAACCATTCAAATGACTTCATTTTAAATGATTTAAGGTGAGTATCTGACCAGTGAAGCCACAATACTATGAAATCCTACATAAGTTGACATAACATTTACAATGAATTTAGGTAAGGCAGGAAGAGGAACTTAGTGATGAGATGTGATGCGGACAGGAGGCTGACTGGCGAGCCGGAACTGTAAGGTGTAACGGTCCGTCACCAGGGATTACTGTCCGTCACCACTAACCACCCCCACCGCCTCCATCCACTTCACAAATAAGCCTTCCTAATCCCGCCCAACGGCTCTCTTCTTTTGACTGACGTGCTTTTCCGAAACAACAGCCACTTCTTCAAGCTTTTTTCTCTCGCACAAGAAATTGTCACAGGAAATCTCTTTCTAGTAGGAATCAAGTGAAAACTTATTTACTGCTATTCATGAAAATTATCATCACTTGGCAATATACTGTGTATAGCTACGTAGGCTAAATCGCCGCTGGTGTGTTATAAATGTGTTTTCTATGAGTCCTTTCGCTTTATTGAAAGACTACCGACATGGGGCGTTAGCTTATGAGCACGCATTAATATCATCGACCTTGGCAGGGATTGATCCTATAAACTTGGGAACAAAATTCCAAGTGCCTAATTTAATGTTCTACTTAGGCTGATAGAAGTATTTGGCATGATGATTAGATATACACATATACCAGGTCGTATAGCAAGATGCGGCTACGGTACATATATAATATATCATACAGCGTGTAACAAAAAGGCAAACCAGGACTTTGGGGAAACATTCATTGCATATAGAGGTTGAAAATATGTTAAATGAACATGGGTTCAAAAATGCTTTATTTCCTTCTTAAATCCCTTTCTCTACACTGTAGCACTTGGCAGAATCCTCGGAACCAGAACTGTGGAAAACAGAATACCATATGAAATGTTACTCAAAAACACAACTGTGGGTGACAAAATATCAAATGAAATGTTCGGAATGACCTTTGTTAGCATGGATACATCCTCAAACCCACGGTCACATGGACTCCCTGATGCGCTGAAGTGTCCCTAGTGGTATCTAGTATTATCTGACAGCCTTGCAGAATACGAGCATGGAGACGTCCTACATCTTGCACCGGTGTTGTATAAACAGTAACTTTTAAATTCCCCACAAATAAAAATCTGGTGGATTCATGTCAGGAGAACGTGGAGGTCAAGGAATATATCCAACTTTTCCTGTTCATTTATCACGGAACCATCTATTCAGAAAACGATGAACAGAGACGTTGGGTTTGTACCTTGCTTAACACACCGTGTCAGCAGAGTTGTAGACAAAGGACTCTAACCAGAAAATATGGCATTTTTGGACCCATGTTCATGTAACATAGTTCCACCCTCTATATACAATGTTTCCCAGAAGTTTTGGCCTACAATTTTGTAAACTACATATATTCTAGTACAAATATACGTACACATACACACACACATATATAATATCTACATACATACATACCCGTACATATAGACCTATGTAATATGTAAATTACTTGATGTGGACTTTGCAAAACTAACGTAAACATTGTGTTCTTTTAACTTCTCTCTCTATTTACTCGTAAGTTGTCGGCCTAGGTGGCGCAGTTAGTATCGCGCTGGGTTTATTTGCGATCCCGGCTCAGGTCGGTGGCATTTACTTGTGCATAAATGTGAAAGGCCCATGTCAGTAGATTTACTGGCATGTAAAATAACTCCTGCGGGACAAAATTCCGGCACACCGGCGACGGTCACAGGCCTAAGTCCGGTACATCCCCATCGTTAAATAGCCATATACCAACCAATCTATTTAAAGTTCCTTTTAACAACATTTTATCATGTTAGGTGATAAAGAAATGGTTGTGGCCGCATAACAAATAACAACGTTAGACCAATGTTAGAATTAAACGAAAGCATAACAAGGCAAATTTATAAGATAGAGATGGTGCATAATTTATAATAAAATAAATAAACATATAAACAGCTAATTAAATAAAGATAAAAAAAGAAAAAACAAAACATAAATAAATACACAAATATAAGTTAGAATGGAACAGCCAAGAGAGAAAAAGAACTCAATGTGGGGTATAACAAAGGTTTTATGAACATCGATATCCATGCTGCGATATCAGTCCATGGCAATTTCAATAACCGAAAAATTGCATTTGCTCCTCACATACGACTCTTTGGATACAAATCATCAATATCAGCATCCAGCCGCCCATTCTAGTAATAAAACTTAAGGATGGCGGTATTCAAATCACGCTTATCTGCACTTGAAGTTACGACTTTCTGCGGCGGCTATGGAAAATGAAATCATCATCAGGAGCAAGTGAACTCTTATCAGAAGGCCATGAGGAGCTCATTTAACGCGAAACAGAATGCAATGTGAAGGGCGTTGGTGATGAATAGCAATGAGTTATCAGAAGCCGGCAGACACGTTCTGACATATTTGTCACTACGCCTTTGAATTGACGAGGGCGTTGCTGCCCAACGTCGCCTTCTCTAATTCGGACTGTCCGGTACTTTACGGCACACGAGGTGCATGAAAATAAAGCAGATTATTTCTCTCGCCCTTTCTCTATCTCTCCATTTCTATCTCCCGTTCCCCTACTCTTTCCCACCTCTCCCTTTTCTGATGCGATATATAAATACCTTTTCCCTTTAAGCGTACACCACATAATTGTTTATTCTGGTTTTTAGAACAAACTTTATTAACAACATGGTCTCACACACACGTGTGTATATATGTATATATGGGAGGTTGCCCCGTTGTCGGTCAGGAACACTGCCCACCACTTCATAACTGTTTTCTGCTGCTATCTAGCCTCTTAATATGTAAACTACTTGTTGACCGGTAACGATGCCTGACCGGCAACGGAGCAATCTTCCCTATATATATATGTGTGTGTGTATTTGTGTGTGCGCGCGCGTGTGTTTATATGTATATAACGGATTAATTACTCGGCCTGGATGAAACGGTTAATCACTGCTCTCTTTCCATAATTTCGAAGCTTCGATCCTGTCAAAATCCATAGCAATTATGTCTTAATAAATGTGACAGTCCCATGCTCAACTGTGAAGAACTTCTCACTTGTTGGGACAATATTCCGCCAACGGTTAGAGACCTTATTAGCAATATATAACCACAGAATAGGGTGCATACAGAAAGGAAAGGAAAGTAGCGGTCGCTTGATCTCGCTTAGCCCAGAAGTAGCGCTAGTCGCCATATTGGAAGAAGGTAATCGACAGTTGGCTTCATACGTTTCTTTCGCTGTCAAAGAAGTTTTTATGCAAAACGTAGTTCTTTAGTGGAAAAAATCGGAGCTACTCACCTTTTCCATGGTAACTTTCGTAAAGAAGGGTAGGCCTACTACAGATAAAGAAAACTCGGGGGCATTTTGACAATAATATGTAATTTTATAAAATTATTTTGGCAAAATAGTTTTCGTAAATTATATTAAAGTGTATTTCTTTAAAACTTAAAACGTTGTGTATGGTGGGGACTTTGATTTCCATGTAGTATTGCAGATACTACTTGGAAGTTTGACCAGTGCATTTTGGAGGGAATTTTATGCTCTTTCGAATAGTGATAAACAGGGCTAGGATTTATATGTACTAAAAAATGTCAAAATATGTACATATATATATATACTTAAAAATGTCAAAATATGTACATATATATATGCAAATATATTTTGTAAAATGTGGACATCAACACAAATTTAACCTCTAGACACTACATTTTGTTACTTTTAAAACCTATAAAAATGCATTACAAATACTGGATTCATAAATTAAATTATTCAATTTTTTTCTTCGGATTACTTACTTTATTTGTATTCATTCATTGATTATTTCTGCTACCACAACAGTATGCCACAAAATATTGTTTTAAATTTTCAAAAGTGATTTGTATTGGCTGAGGCTTCGTTTTACTGCACATGAGGTGAATGGCGCATGTTTAAAATTCACTGATTCTAGTTTTACATTTGACAAGCTACTTAAGATTGCACTGATTTTACACATATCTTCAAAGCCTGGATTTCTTGAAAACACATTGTCCACTTTACATTCGATAAGATCGGCTAAATGTCCACGTATACATTGGAGTTGATGAATCATGTTTTTTCACAATGTCAATATTTCCAGGTAATGTCAGATTATTATTTTGTAGTTTCTGAATTATTTTTGTTATATTACAAAAATTTGATTCAATGTAACACAAAACATTTTTCACACATTCATTTCTGTACATAACCGTAAACTTATCCTGTGCTGCCATATTTTCTGTCACTGAAAACGATAGTTTTATATAATTTTACTCTTAAGAATGAAATATGTACGAATATTGCATTAAAATCACTAAATATGGACAAATATTTATTTTACATATAAATATGTACTAATGTCAGAAATATGGAAAAATATGTAAAATAAATTTGTTTAATTTGAATAGAGGACAACATAATAGACGGAGAATATTATAGGAGAAAAATTCCTCCGACACTGGGACTTGAACCCAGGACCTTTGGCTATTAGCGCCAATGCTCTACCAACTGAGCTAAGTCGGAGCTCAATTCACAGCGCCGGATGGAACCTCTCTCCTATGACTGACTGCCCTAATGGTCTACCTCACAGACAGACTCATGTAATGTCCAACAGAGACGATAATCTGTGGTTCATGAAAGCTTATATACCTATCTTGAATGTCAACTGTACAATAACAGTGGGAGCCCGGTCACAAAAATCACTAATTAGTGTGCCTCACAGTACTGCATATGACATAACTTGTCTGTCTGTGAGGTAGACCATTAGGGCAGTCAGTCATAGGAGAGAGGTTCCATCCGGCGCTGTGAATTGAGCTCCGACTTAGCTCAGTTGGTAGAGCATTGGCGCGAATAGCCAAAGGTCCTGGGTTCAAGTCCCAGTGTCGGAGGAATTTCTCTCCTAAAATATTATCATGTAATGTCCAACAGAGACGATAATCTGTGGTTCATGAAAGCTTATATATCTATAATAGATGGAGATAAGTGAAAAAAATGTGTCTATACTGTATACATCTTTGTTAAAATAAAAAAAAAATTGCGCAACCAAGTTTTTGTATTATTATACGTAAACGTGAAGTAAAGTAATCAGTGAGCTCTAAGTTTGAAATGAATTAGAAACATTTAAATGGAAGGTCTGATTTCCGTAAATGACAATTCTTACTTGTTAATAAATGATCCTGACATTATATATAAATTAATATACCATCGATCTTATATCTCTACCTTTATACAATTTTAAACTGACGAATTTATACGTCAGTAGCAATGAAGAAGTAAAAATGTTTTTAACTTGTTTGAAACAGTATACCACCTTTTGAAGATCACTCGAGATTTATATTATTAACTATGCATTGATGCACGATTACTTCTTTATTTGCCAATTTCCAATAATAATTGTTTAATTCTTCAGTAACTTGAATAATAATAATGTTTTATTGCTTATATCTAATTAACCTTACATGAAATGTTTGTGTAGGCTCGATTTTTTCTTGGTCTTCGTAATTCTTCACGTGTAACGGACATCCCTTAATCATAGAATTAATAACTTACATTTTTGCAGTGCAATAATGTTAGTAAAAGTAAGTCTTGTAAAATTTTGTGCTTAGTTTTATACTAAAATCACTAAAGAAATTTATTTCTTTTGCTTAAGAATGTTTAATTGATTTTTGAAGAATTTATGGAAAGAACTAAAAGGCTTAGGTCCAAGTCCTTCGTCAGAAATTTCTCTCCTAACCATTCTCATTTAATGTCAACAGGTATGTATACAAACTGTGTCCTATATATCTGTAACTAATTTTATTCATATTTTTAATAAATGTGGTTTATTTTTTAAACTTCATTTTGAAAGTAATCGGTTCACTTCTTATGCTTTACATATGCCTATAAAGGTTATATAGGCCTAATGATGTATTCCAACGTATACGTATATATATATATAGGCATTTATAGGTAGATATAGGCATTTATAGGTATCTATAGGAAAGAACAACAAAAAAGGAATAGCCTATACAGATACTAGAAATACAGGACGGAATTTCTTAACTGAAAACAGTCAGTGAAGAGTAAAATTAACAACAAGGATGTAGTATACCTTATGTATAAATATATTTTTTGAAACCTAATTGAATTTTGTACTTACTACAAGTAAACAAAAATAATATTCTGCAAAGCTGGTCTGTTCATCTTTATTTATAAACAAGTCAGAAAGATGAAAAATTAATGCATGAAGACATGTAGGTTAGGTAAACCAGAAATTTCATTTCAGGAGATCGACCGAATAGGGATTTTTCTTTCTTTCTTTTCTTGTCGTGTTTTATTAGCACACCCGATATTTGCCGAGTGGAAATTCCCGAGAGCCAGATAGAAGCTCGGCCTTACTGCGTTATACCATACCACACCTCATCTCACTTCGCTTCGGCACCAATTTGCTGCCACAACCATCAGCAGCACAACGTGTGGTGGTTTGTTCCACTTCCTACGACATGAGGGGTGCGTAAAACCTCAACTCTTCTTGACTGCCTTCCTGAGATCTATATCTATATTCGGGAGAGCGAGATAAGAAAGGAAGAAGTACCTTTATTGTATTTTTTTATTTAAAGTGGATGCACTATTGCTGAAGATTTTTTTTAAATAATCGATACCTTCATTTAACTTTAAATTATTGGAGAACGCGGACAAGGGAGGATAAAAAATTACAACCACTACGTCAGTCACCTGATGGAATGGGGTTTTAGAGTTATGCGGATATGAAAACGTCACACATAACTTCTTCCTTCTGTTTGGTCCATATTTCCTACAGTTCCAAGCTGATCGGACACTCCTTCAGTTTTTACAATCAGTTCACCTAGAGTCTAGGTGAAGGGCATTTACTGGTTCGCGAACCACTTGTGGTTCTTCACCTTCCCGCATAGGACACAAGATGGCATTGCGGACATTCGGTGCACGTGGTGGATTATTCCCATGTACGAGTCATAATCTCTTTGCAAGCAGTGACGGATCGCGAAACAGTTCCGATTGAAAGGCGTTATGGCACATTCTAAGCCTTCGTATAAGGAAATAATTGCATAATTGCAAATAAAAAATTGTTTGTATTATTTGTTTCTTGTAGTGTACATTATAAAGTGAAATTAGTGTTTCCCTAAGAATGAGCAACCGCCACTGCACTTATTGTCTGCTTGTGTCTCCATCTACCCGTTCTTTTCGAACTATGTGTAAGTTCATAAAAGTTTGCGGGTTGCGTGTCAATGGATAGGGGTTTGCCCATCTCTGACCTAGACCAAACAGTCAGCGGTTATGCTACTTCTGACCAAATATTTTGTTTCATGGAAATGGGGTTTCATGCACGAAAACATGTGGATTTGTGATTTGTATAAAGTCCTCTATCATAATGAATACTCACTTGGTGTTGCCAGAAAAATTACGAATTTCAATGAATTGTGAGTAACGAATGGGGTGAAGGTAAATGGGGAAGGTTTGGAAAATGAAAAGTACACGTATTAGTGGAATAAAATTCAGGGCATGAGAGAGTCAAAGAAAATATAATAAATTCATTTTCGTGTACTACGAATACGGCTATAACCCCACCTGAGACCTGAAAACAGTACCAGTCGAAGCAAGTCAGCTTGGAGCTGCTGGGACGAGACACCCAAAGAAAATTTAAGAAATTCATTTTCGTCTACTATGAATATGGCAATAACGTCATCTGAGACTTGAAATCAGTATCACAATCAAAGCAAGTCAGAGTGCTAGTTTCGAGCCGCTGGGACGAGAATAACGCTTCAAGGTAGTTGAAGCAGGAGTTTATTTTCATGCCTGTAAATCTACAGACAAAGGCCTGCATGCATAAATGCCATTGGCCTTATTCGGGATCGAACCTAATGCCA
Organism: Ectobius pallidus; assembly: GCA_964059195.1. NCBI lineage: Eukaryota > Metazoa > Arthropoda > Insecta > Blattodea > Ectobiidae > Ectobius > Ectobius pallidus. The sequence goes on from CAXKWD010000009.1 coordinate 92,816,588, forward strand.
TTGACAGAGAAAATCAATGCGCCGTTCAGACCGACCCCACGATTAGAAATTGAAAATAATGGGGACATTTGTACTGTTGTAATTTCAATTTCAATTTCAATTTCAATTATTTATTTATAGAAGCTACAGACAATTTTTACAAATTTTAAACAGCAGGCTTCTACTTAATATTAGAATGAATTATGATAAAGGAATGGCAGTGGTGAATTATGATGATGATATATTATTTACAATAATAAAAGAATTACATATACAACAGGAATTACAAGATAACACATAATTAGACATCTGACTACCTAACTGTCAAGTCTGCAGTTTTAACATGATTGATTGTGCGGTCAGCAGAGTTATGTCAATAGCATGAACTTCGTTACGTCAGCACATTCTTTACTTATAATTCAATGCAGACACTAGTTTATATGTTTATATTTGAGGAAAGCAGGTCGCATTCTTAATTAAAGATTGTGTCATTACATTTCTTGTTAAACTTGTAGAGCATATGGCCGTTTTATCAAAATAATGAATGAGTCCTTGTCAGTCTTGTGTGTATATAATAATAATAATAATAATAATAATAATAATAATAATAATAATAATAATAATAATAATAATAATAATAGTAATAATAATAATAATAGTAATAATAATAATAATAGTAATAATAATAATAATAATAACAGTAATAATAATCACTGCTTGTGGAATATATCAGAATTTTTAAATAGGGCATTGCAAGCAATAGCCATTCTGTTAGAAGGAATCACATATGGCTGTTGAACAGCAAAAATTGTTCGATTTCTTGTTCCTCGTGCATATGGGACAGAGAGCCCTATGCTATCTAAAATTGATTTGCAATGTATTTCCCCACGAAAGACTTTAGCTATGAAATTAGCATCTGCAGAAACACGCCTATTATATAATGTTTCCAAATTTAATAACTTAAGTAATAGTAATAATAGTAATAGTAATAATAATAATAATAATAATAATAATAATAATAATAATAATAATAATATTAATAATAAAAATTATTATTATTATTATTATTATTTTTATACAATTCCCTATAAGTATGATATTGTTCAATGGAAAGTTATATTGAAGTGAGGACAAACTAAGGACCTACGATAATTAAAATACTTAAATGCAGTAAGATGCAACGGTTGTCTGGCAATCACAAAGAATAAGCATTCATTTACTCCGAAACATCTTTAAGTTATAAATGGAATAAGAATCATTGATATTCTATTATATTCCTATTAGATTGATGGGAATATTTCATCACCTGTTTTGATCAAAGGTTTGTATCAAGTTGTAAGCACTCTATTAATACAGGTACGTTTTCAGACAACCGAATGTCATTAATTAAATTTTATTGGCAATGCAATTCAGTTTTACGTGCAATCACATTTCCAATGAAATGAAATTTATATGCAATAAAATTAGTTCTGATAGTGAAACCACCATCCAATCAAAGGCAATCAGTGTATATTACCCTCACCATCGGGCGACCTACTCCTGATATTAAGAACAATAAAGGCAATAAAATATATTGAAACACTATATATTAAACGTAAAATTGGACTATAAATCATATCGAATTTTAAGTATTAATGCGGCAAACGTGTAAAAAAATTCATATAATATGATGAATGATGTTCCAATGGCTCCACTTTCACTTTACTATTACTTATTAATATTAAGTTAGTAAGGTTTGTTCCATCCATCCTCGCTTGTCTTCAGTGATGTCACCATATTCAAATATCATGTTTACTGAGTGGCATTAATAATTTATTAATAAAATATTTTCATCATAACTATACATTATTTTATTCACCCAATACAATTTCGACAAATGGAACCACTTACTCAAATGTTATAGAATTGATCTCATTTAAAAGAAAAATCTCATACGATTCATACTGTATAACTTAGTGCCGTCGAATTAGCAATCATCATTCGCCGAAACTATATTGAAATGGGAGAATACTACAAAATTCCAAGTCCTGTATGAGATGACATACTGTAGAGCTATATCTAGCATTTTATTTTGGAATAGGCCTATTTTGAGTGTGATAGGTCGTTCATCTTCGTTGCCAACTCTACATACCTATAAAAGGACATAATTTTGGAAAATCGAATGTCTTCCATAAGTTAATTTCGAATTACAAATTGCAAAACCCGGGTCTTTATAAACTAGTATAATATTAAAACTAACACGAACAGGATTAATTGTATTTTAAGTACAGGTTTTTTTATCATGAAAATTCTTTTGTTTTTCCCCCAAGGTTTTTATATCGTTCCGTGTTCGAGAATGATTGATACCACACTAGTTTTATAATGAAAATCTGTACTTCAACAGACGTCATTTAGTTACTGTTATGTCACAAATAATAAGCGTATAACAGTATCGTTGAACAAAAAGTTACACTTTGTACTGCACAACTCAGACCATGCCCTCATTGAGTAGTTTATTACCGTATACTTTCTGGTGAGACATTTATTATCTTTTTCCAACGGCTTTCTCCTGTCTTCCTTGGGGGCAAGTTTTTTATTTCTTTCCAGCAATGAACGACTTCGTTATCACCAGCATGGAGCTGACTAATTAGTTACCGGTTGTTGGCCTCTGCTTTATGATGAAGCTAATGAACAATTACGCTTAAAAGTATAACCAACTGTTTTGCAAGACACGCAAGTTTGTAAGTTTGCAGGAACACATACTTTTAATCATGCCTTCGAAATGTTCAGTCTGTTAAAATATCTGCTAAATCTTCACAAGTTAAAGTTCCGGAACTAATATTTATTTTTAGGAAATATAACGCTTATAAATATGATGATTAAGTATGTAGAAAATTATAGCGCATTTCATTCCGTAGTAATTTTACTAAAGGACTAAAAAGAACTTTTCCTTGAGTGTTGAACATTTTTATTTCATACAAAAGAAGGTGATTACCTAAGTTGACCTGGCTGAATATTAAAAATTAAAATATTTCTAAGAAGCTGGAAGCTTTCAACATACTCTAGTTACAGTAGTTTGGATGGTATTTGGTATAATATTATACTGTTATGTTGAGTGGATGACCTGCTATGTGAACATTTACTGATAATTTTGAAGGAAAGTTTCATATTATTACAGAATTTTCTATTCTAGAGCATTACGTCAGAGCCAGAGAAATAGTTCCAATTATGGATGGTAATATATGACGGCTGAAAATTGTATCAAGTACAAGAAATTTTTAAACCTGGAGAACGAAAAAATGATAGACAACCCAGGAAGAAGGAAAAATGTTAAGACGTTTCCTTGAAAAATTTTAAGACTTTTTTTAAGTGTTGTTCACAGTTACCTTACTATTTTTAAATTTTATATGGTTACTTAATTTTATCTAATTTTCGTTTCAACTCAATTTACCATTTTCTCTAATAGCCTATTATGTTAGAAATTGATTTTTTTACTACGTATTTATAAGGAAGAAATTTTTTAAAGAGTTACTGTCACATCAAGGAAAATATATTTTTAATTAATCAGTAAAAAATTAATATTATGCAAAATGTTTATACATAAAGATTTTAGAGAAAGAACGGAATAAATCTACAAGATTTTAAAGAGAAAGAAGAGAGTTAAATATTTAACGACTGGATTGCGACATAACGACAGCCTAACCTTTAGCCTATTAACTATGGGAAAGTTCGAAAAGTTCAATTTTTTAATATTTTGTCCTAAAAATCATTGCAAGGTTTTCCCTCTCACACTGATATTAATGTGTAATTACTTCCAGATGATCTAGAAACATGATATTTGGCGAACTTATAGCTTTTGGCCAATGAGTTCTTGTTCAAAATTAGAAGATGCAAACAGTGGATAGGTTAAACCATAATTAAAAGTTATTCTGCTTTATGCAGTTCAATTATATCCTATGTGATTAATATCATTTCCATCTGGCAATTCGTTTTATCAGTTTACCTAATTTAATTGATTTTTCATTATATATCCTGTGTCTTATTCACATTCACTCTCACTCCCTCTCTCTCTCTCTCTCTCTCTCTCTCTCTCTCTCTCTCTCTCTCTCCCTCTCTCTCTCTCTTTTACACTAATCATCGCCCTCTCTGACGGTGCTGCTGATTGCGGTTGATTGTGTTCACCAGCAACCCCTCCGCATTAATACAGTAGGAAGCTGAAGGAAGGGAAAGGAGTTAGATACAGGGCTCGTCCATCCATCTGTACAGTATATTCGTCATGTGGTTAAAATTAGGGCCCCATTCAAGTTGTTAAGTCGGGTAATTTGAATAATAATGATAATGGCGACTAGTATATTTATACAGCATAATCACCGACCTCGTCTTTGCTTCCGGAGCCGCATAATCAGTTGGCTTTTGTTGTCTCGTTCCCCATCCCTCCATCACAGCACCGATCGAACACGAAAGGAGATCCTCTTTCCATTTAACTTTTGCAGACAAGGGGGAAAGAAATAAAAGGTTTCTTCGCGAAATTGCCAATTGTAATAATTTATCTTTCTCATTTAAAGTCTGCTCGTTATTATTTAAAATACGTAATACCTTTGTGTTACTCCAATTCTTCCAAAGGTAAATCTTCGAAAGGTTAAAGTTCGTTAGAATTTTCTTTTAAAAAGTGATCATGCATGTTAATTTGAAAATAATGAATGTTCTTTGCTTATGTTGCTACACATTTAAAAAAAATCACAATTTAATAAAATAACTGTGACTACAAAGGTGAAAAGATCTACCTCTAGATATAAAGATAAAAATACCTTAAAATTGCTAATTAAAGACTTGCGTCGCTGTTGTTCATGCAAAACAGTAACGCCTGAATTCCGGGAGAATTGATTTATTTGGAATACCATTAAGGAGGAAGCACTCAGCCTCCGTTCCGTCCCGTTCCGTTGCGTTCAGTTCAGTTCAGTTGACCTTGGATATTATGTCGAAAATGTAAACAAATGTCCGACCGCTTACGGCTTCATTTCCGCGCGCTTCAGCATTTCCTATGCTTACACAGTCGACATAACATTCCAGGTCAACTGAACGGAACGGAGGCAGTGTGCTTCCTTCCTTTTGGCAATAAAGAAAATTTACACAACCAACGTATATATTAAGAAAATCATCACGCAAGTCAAATTAAGTATTTACTATCTGTCTTTAGCCCTTACGAAACGAACGTATTTACACCCAAAAGATATTCATTCAAGTTTAAATGTTTATTTAGGCATCGATTGTTCTGTAATGACGCAGCATAAATCGACAAACGAACGAACGAATACATAATAAGCATAATATGCTCATGACATCGTAAGATATATTATATCTTATATCTTAGATATATTATATCTTACGATGTCATGAGGGCATGACCAGTCAGAAAATCTCTTCACATTCCCTGCTGGTGTATAGGCCTATTGAACATTTCTCCAACCAGACCGGCTGATCATGAACTAATTGTCAATCTCGGACACTGATCTGCCTCTGACAAACCAAGTCGTTCTTGTTTTTCTAAGTCCCGGACGCTGGTCCGTTTCCCGCTAAATTTAGTCTGACACATTGGTCAATCTCTGATCAGGTAATTATAAGGAAGATGGTAAGGGGACCTGCATGCAGTATTGCCAACCATACGAAATTACACATGTGACTGACAGCAAGATGATTCTTGCAAAGAATTCTTAATGAATAGAATAATATGTCATACCTTTTTCTCAACCTTCATTATTTATTTATACCTAAGCCTTTAGGCGCAAGGACAGGGCATCTTGTTTGTTGACGAGAATTATATTTTAAAGTTATTATTAACAACGTTTCTTTAATAACAACATTTTAATTAATATTTACTAAAGATCTTAAAATATTTTTATAAACACCAGGACAACTCACTGCTCCATTCTTCTCGCTATGCTAACTAGCTTTCTCCTTTGGATGTACTAAGATCTATCATTAAAAGGAGAAGACTAATTAGCATAACAAGAAGAATGAGGCAGTGAACTTTACTGGCATGTTTAACATTTCAAGTTTTTAGCGAGTCGTAATTAAAGGGAAGCTATTGGAATATTTTTTCTTCTAAAAAAGACGGAAGACAACAATAATAATAATAAAAATAATAATAATATAACACTCTATTATTTATTAAGGTCCTATACTTCCAACAGAGTCTACTTATATTAATAGGCATGGAAAAAATATTTTTTCAATATCAGTATCTTCAAACAACAGGCCACCACACGAATTATATAGAGAGTTTACATAGAAAAAATATGGTAGAATTTCTAAAGAGATCTCCATGACTAAGGTATGTACCATCGTGTGTCCTTACTGGAGCTAACACCATTATATTTTGTACATTTCACCCAACGTGAAAAATAGGCAATTAATATTTATATTCAAGTGTAGCTTGAAAGTTAAATTTGCTTAAAAAAGCCAATGTAATTTTATTTGACTCAGTAGATGACATATTTAATTTAGGTAATTGGATACCAATCACAGTTTTTTCTGGTACAACTTCAGATTTACAGATATTTCTTTGTATATTATTATTATTATATGTTTATTACAAAAAACTACATAAAAAGAAATAGATACCTGAAGGAGCAGTGTTTACTACTTCAAAAAAAAAAAAAATTAATTAACAGTACAAGACACTCTGGGGGGATCATTTTACTGTCGGCTATAGGTCAGCGTTTAGGTAGGAGACTAATGACATATAACTAGATTTTTAAAACCCAGAAGTACATTAAATGAATATCAAATGTAACTAAACACTATTTTTAAATGAATTAGCCGACAAGCTAGCCAGGGAAGCCGCACTAGATAACGTTATGGACTATGCATATAGCAAAAAATCTAAAACAACAATTGTTCATGAAATTAAAGAACAAGAGCTCCAGAAGTGGCAAGAAGAGTGGTCCAACACACCTAAGGGAACAGCCTGCAGAGAGTTCATTCCATCAGTCGTCCGAAGAATGAAAACACGGATCAATTTAAATTTCGCACTAACAGCTATTATTACGGGGCATGGATTAACGAAATCATATTTACACCGGCTTGGAATAATACAGGATCCTACTTGCATCTGCTTACAAGAAGAACAAACAGTAGAACATCTGATATATCGGTGCCACAAACTTAAACAACAAAGAGACATCATGAAGACAGCTATCGAATCAAAACGCTACAAATGGCCAGTGTCTAAAGAACAGTTACTCTCAAGCAATCTTAGAACTTTTAAGACATTCATTCAGAGTATAAACTTTGGAGAATTAAAATAATCCGTGCTAAGTGCTATTAACCAGACAGTGGAAGTGACACAGTGAAGTGATAAATAGTGCTTAACAAATAAACTGGGGACAAGCCCAACTGGGAGAGGATCCTACTTGCATCTGCTTACAAGAAGAACAACAGTAGAACATCTGATATATCGGTGCCACAAACTTAAACAACAAAGAGACATCATGAAGACAGCTATCGAATCAAAACGCTACAAATGGCCAGTGTCTAAAGAACAGTTACTCTCAAGCAATCTTAGAACTTTTAAGACATTCATTCAGAGTATAAACTTTGGAGAATTAAAATAATCCGTGCTAAGTGCTATTAACCAGACAGTGGAAGTGACACAGTGAAGTGATAAATAGTGCTTAACAAATAAACTGGGGACAAGCCCAACTGGGAGAGGATCCTACTTGCATCTGCTTACAAGAAGAACAACAGTAGAACATCTGATATATCGGTGCCACAAACTTAAACAACAAAGAGACATCATGAAGACAGCTATCGAATCAAAACGCTACAAATGGCCAGTGTCTAAAGAACAGTTACTCTCAAGCAATCTTAGAACTTTTAAGACATTCATTCAGAGTATAAACTTTGGAGAATTAAAATAATCCGTGCTAAGTGCTATTAACCAGACAGTGGAAGTGACACAGTGAAGTGATAAATAGTGCTTAACAAATAAACTGGGGACAAGCCCAACTGGGAGAGGTTAAAATAAAAATATAGGAATAAGTCGTATAAATAATAAAAGTAGATTTCTACAAGGCATGTAGTATCGCGAACTCACGATGGGGCATGCCCATTGAAGCCACAACTAAATAATAAAACCGTTCTAGTTGAACTTCATTGTACTTAAAAAATAAAGATGGTTTTGTATTATATGAATGGAGTCTTTTAATATTGTTAGACAAATTCTCTTTAGAAGGGATGGTGGCAGATCTTGCTCCTTAAAAGAAAAAGACAGGACCAACTTCGGTACTGCTGCCTAGCACCAATCTGTAGTCCAACGACCTTCCAGAGGCTGATGTTATTACCCCTGAAAGGTCGGAATACACGGTTCCTATATGCTTTTCTTTTCTCGGTAGACTTCAGCTCCTATTCTAATAAGGTTCCCATCCTGATTGGAGGTATGTCAACCCTTCTTGTTGAGCCTTCTTCAGAAATGAAGCCAACTTCCTCATATGTCTCCCAATTCTTTTTCCAGAAGACATCTGTAATCGAATTTCGCACTTTCTGGCGTATTAAATTGCTGTGTTGTTACGCCGAAAGACTTAGGTATAAATAAATATTCTAAATTTCAATAAGGCACACATATTAACCCCTAAATGCGAGAGACTCAATTTCTCAAGCGAATTTATTTTAAATCAATGTCGGACTGCTAAGAAAAAGCTAACATAACGATTAGGCTCATAATTTTTTCTTGTACCCTACTATATTCTATATTTTTTACAAGCATTTTAAATTTTCTTTCGAGTTATTTTCTGTTATTTTATTACATATTTAAGGAAATCTATTGTATCATATAGAATACAGTTTCCAGTTAAGGGCTAATTTTATCTGATATAGCTCTACGGTACGCTTTGTTAACGACTAACATGTAGTTAATAAAAAAAAGTAAGCGAGAGAATAGTTTGTGTGTAATAAAATACAGAAAATGGGCGAGCTCTAAGCAAATAGAAAGTCTTCGTCCAACCTCACTGATATTCGGAGTGACTTCCCTTGGTCATTCTATTCGCTGATGCTAGCACAGCGAAGAAATATTGTCCGAGGGAGGGAAACTTTCTATTGAAATGCACATCCCTGTTTCTGACAAGCATAGTATGTATTAAGCAATTACCTTGGTGTTGAGTGCGAGGGTCAAGAGAATGGCAGCTAGAGAGTCCACAATGTGATTCGAGTCAGGAAATTGGAAATTGCAAGCTAGGGGACTGCTACGAATAGTAGAGGTCCACTAACTCTATTATTCTCTATGTGACCTTCCAGAGCATAATAAATTAAACTTCAACCCTCTATAATGCTCTAGACATATTTGAGACAACACAATACAAACTTCTTGCTAATATTTAAACTGACAGGCCTTCAAATGAAAGAATATGCTTAAGATATCATACTATCAATGAACACTACCTCACATTGACAAACATAATGTCTATTAATTCAGGTGACAGAATCTCAGACTTAGAAGAAGAATACTTAAATGATCTATTCTTATGGGATATTAGAAATAATTTTCTCTTAGATATCTGAGCATTTTATTTCTCGGCGTCTGAATTAATCTTTTCTATCGGAAGTTCGAATATAATTAATAAATATACGAAAACGTTAACTTTCACGTTAACTCGTGGGTGATTCTATTTTCAATTTGACTGTAATGAATCTCCTTATATGTTATAATTAATGAGATCAAACCTAAACAAAACGAATTAACCCTACTTTTTTTTTGTAGATTGCCAGTATATATTTTGCACCTAGCTTATCTAATGGATGCAAGTTAACAATAGCGTATTTAGTTCTCAAAGAACAGCAACATAGATCATATATGAAGAAAGTGTCTCTCATTCCAAAGTCCTCGTTACCTTATCTATGATATATATATATATATATTTTTTTTAAATTTTGTATTACTTACTCTTAGGTTTAAGAGATGAGAGAGGTGTTATTTAGACAATCTGGTAATAAAATATTTTTTAGTGTAAAAAAAGTCAAACATCTTAAAGTATGCCTGTGCAAAATTTGATGGCATTTGGACGCACGGAAAACGTGTTGCTGACACAATTTTTAAACCTGAGTGCACTTCCGACTGCTAAAGTCTGCATACCTTAATCGACGCTTTCTCACCTACAAATTGCATGATATTTTTCTAGATAAAAAATCTTCACTATCCCACAAAAATAGATAAACAAGCTATGACATTTTTTTCAAAATACACTTTACAATCTGTGCAATAAAATGTCTAATCCGATTTTCTGTATAGGCCTACTTTCTTGTTTAAAATATTTAATATCATTCCAGGAGTTTATACATTTTCAGGGTAAAATATTTTAAAGAATTAGTTTAGATAGGCTAATATAAAAAATCATCATAGAATCCCAAAATAAAAAATCAGGTTCATATTTTAATACCTTCCAGAAGGATAGATTTCATTTTTTATTTTAAAAAATGAACTTGAACTAATTAATATCTCACAAAGAAACTCAGATACTAAATTAAAATTTTCAACTTGAGTCTAATCTTACACTTTATTTAAATGTGCATAATTTCAAATGTGTAGGGAAACTAGTTCAGAACTTAGGTCGTCCCTTAATGGTTTCATACTTCTTGTGGCTTATAATATGGTGCATTAAATTCTTTGTGTTGTGGAAATCATAAGCAATTCGTTTGGTGAGCATGCTTAATTAAGATGGACCTTGCAGACCTATGGTTCCAGCCAGTTCCATTGTTAATCAAAATGAGAAAGAGGAAATGTATTGTTTTATCCAAACTAAGGAAAGACATAACACATTGACTATATACAAGATCACCTGCTCTACTGTAATTTCCTGAGCACAAAGGGAACGTATATATTTTAAAATTTCGTCGGGAGAATACAACCTATTGTTCCTGAAGCCTTGGAAATCAGAGAGGGAGCAAATTATGGAACAAAGTTGGAACTGCATCTGTCTTCATTGTGGCGAATCATAAGCCACAGAGAATCTCCATGGTTACAGGTTAGAAATTAACATTGGACACAAAGCAGTAAAACACTGCCACAACTATCTCAGTTCGTGATTTAGCATTTTAAAACAACACCAGGCATTCAAGAGAGAGCCAAAATACCACATCGGAAGCAATGTGGTTGCCAGAGTCGGTTTGTTTTTATGGGGAAGCATCTATTTTATCGCGTATAAGGAAATAGTAAAATGTTAAAGAAAAGTAATAAATTGCAGATCATTCATACGGAATTATTTCAACGTTTCCTGGTAGGAGGTTAGATAAAATAAAATAATGTAAACTGATGTAACAAAGTTCCTGAATGCTTTTGTTTAATCAGTGATAGTTGCAATTATCATATGCAGAAAATAACCACATGGTCAAAACTATGGTTTGAAATTGTATAACAATTTTATTGCTGAATACCCTGATTATGTAAATTACAATCTTAAACATTTTAAGAGGAAAATAAAGAAAGTTATTAGATAATATTAATAGCACACTTTAATTTTGTTTCAGTCCAATTTATTCTATTTTTTTGTAAATGCTATTTTTAACCACTGGTTAATGCTAAAAAACAAATTTGTATTTACATATACTCATAAATTTAGAATTTTTCGTGTATAGTATACTGTGCAGTGATGTAATTATTTTTATATTAATCTACTATAGGCTATCCCCTAAACACGAGCGTTTCTCATATAGGGGCATGTTTGGTTTTATTTGTTTTTACTTGTATTAAATATTTAATAATAATAATGTAATGTAAGTAAGTAATGTTAATAACAAATGTAAATGTAAATCTAAAATGTAAATGTAAAATGTAAAATGTAATTGAGTTCCGAGTAAAACTCCAGATCAATTTATTAAGCAGGGCTTTCGGAAGAACAAAGGTCTAGTTTGATAACTATATGTGAAGGAATATGTGGGTAATGTTATTTGTCAAAGCTAACTGTATTGCAACTTCCAAAGCCGTGTATGAACACTGTAAAACAATATGTTGTCATGAGAACTGATTTGCATTTGATAAATTCTTTCTAATATATTACCATAAAATAGGTACTAAATTTGGAATTACTCCGGTACCGGTCAACTGATTTGGTCCAATATCAATAGGCTTCTTCCCATGGAGGATATAAATGCGTATGCCAATTTTCATGAAATCTGATAAAGCGTATTAGAGTTATCGCGCGTACAGACACCATTCTGGCACTTAATAATTTATCTTTTAATAGTGGACTGTTTTACAGTTCATATGTCTTCATTGGTCTACCATGTTAATTATATAAATGCTAACTATGAAAGAATATACGTAGATTATAAATAAATTGCACTGGGAAGGAAAGAAAAAATTGTTCAAGAAATTTCACAAATCACACTTGAAATTATTTTTAATGTTTACACTGTGGTTCTAGCGAATACGTCCTTATTGAACAATATTACGAGGGTTGATCCAGAAATAAGGTTCCCAAAGAGTTCCAGCCGCACGGGAAAGTGCTAGGCGAAATCCAGCAACACCACTGTGCGCGGCTGTTCCTCCACTCTCGATTCCGCCTGGCCGCGTTTTGCTGCGCTGTTCAGCCTTGGCTCGGCAGCCGTCCGAGATGAAGGTGTTCATTGTTGCTCCCGCCAACTGCGAGATTCGTTCCGTAAGGATTGTTGGACTCCATTGTTACGGGAGACGAAACGTGGGTGTTTCATTTCACTCCCGAAATGAAAGAAAAGTCCAAACAATGGCGTCACTCAGGGTCACCAGTCGCAAAGAAGTTCAAACAAACTCCTTCTGCAGGCAAAGTCATGGCCAGAGTGTTTTGGGATCGTAGGGGGATACTGCTGAACGATTTCATGGAACCTGGGACAATAATTAACTCAGACAGTTATTGTGCAACACTAAGGAAACTCAGGCGAGCTATCCAGAACCGCCGGCGAGGACGACTGACAGCCGGTGTAACGCTGCTTCACGACAACACCCGACCTCACGTCTCCCGTCAAACCCAGGACCTTTTAACAAACTTTGGGTGGACTGTCACCCACATTACAGTCCGGACCTCGCGTCTAGCGATTATCACTTGATCCCGAAGTTAAAGGAACACTTGGGTGGCCAACGCTTCCGGAGCGACGATGAAGTCAAAGACGGGGTGAAACGCTTCCTCAACGGGTTGGCGGCGGAGTTCTACGACATTGGGATACAAAAATTGGAGCACCATCTACAAAAATGCCTAGAAAAAGATGGCGATTATGTCGAAAAATAGAGCAAATTGTCCTCTTTCCAACGGTATACATTACTATGAGATTAAAAAATGCTGTCTATTTGTAAAATTGATGGGAACCTTATTTCTGGATCAACTCTCGTAAATTCTAAACTCAGCAGGGCTTTCACTACACGGTTTACCCTTCTTACACACATTAAAGATTTCCAATTTTGGAAATGATGACGCGTATCATATTGATTGTGACGAGTGAATATTTTAGACTGTGAAATCGTGGCTTTACAATTAAATATTCCTTTTATTGTAGAATATCAGATCCGATCGTGTGGCTAATACCAACTGAAATCAGTGTCTCATTGAGTCCACTCCACATGTGATGTGCAAATCTAAAAGAATTATAGATGAATAAGGAGAAAGTAGTCAAATGTCAATAAATTTCAAATATCACCATAAGTATCGAAAGTTTTAGTCACTAAAGATTGCCTATCCGTACAAGTATTACAAAAAACAACAATTTTAACCTAATCAGAAGAGTATTGTAATTATAATTCGAATAGGGAAAGTAATAGAAATTTGAAATAAACACGGAGGCTTTTATATATATATACATATATATATATATATATATATATATACATAATATATAATATAATATATATGTACATATATATACTGTATATACATAATGTGTATGTGTTTGTGTGTCAGAACATCTATTTTCCAGGATACCATTATCGTATAGGCTATAAACTAAAAATCGAATACGGATTGGATTCTAAAAGTTCGGCCCATCTAGCTTTATCAATAGAGTAATTTCTAAATGCTTGGTTATTTTAAGTTTAAAATATAGAATTATTTAAAATCTTGGAGATTCATACGAAGAATGTAATATAGAATAATTTTAGTTTGACTTATGTGTTACTTATTGAAGTACATTTTCTTTCATACTTAAATTTTTCCCCAATAATTCCTAATAATGTGTTGAGAATTGTATGAATTAAACATCCGTAAATACGCATGTAAATATCCATTATATATTGCCCAAATATGCATTAAGGAATGTATATGCTCTATAATATGCACTTTTGAGTAAACACCTTAATCAGTTAGAACAGCAGTCACAAGTAACATGAGTACAAACTTTGGAATAATATTTAATTTTTCGTATCGGTCGACACATCGGTTATTTGAGCGTAAGCGTACATAGTCGCATCTTGGAATATCGAATGTTTTGAACATACTCAGCAACCTGATGAATTAGCATAAATTATCATAAATAAAAAGGAAGTAAATACAGGAAAGATTTAAATTCTAAACTTCAACTAGTTATATGACTATATGTCTGCAACTATAGATACCAAGTTACTGGCTTTGATTTAAAGATGCACCCATTCGGTGGGTAAGGTTACCTGCGCTGAGTGCTGGAGGTTCAATTTTCCACCATAATAGCATTAACGGGTAATGAACGCCAAAACATTACCGTAGAAAAAAATATTTGAGCTATGCATACTCATTCTTTTTATCCCTTAAGGTTATTAGCTTAAAAAACACTTCTGAGTTGATCCTCATAATCTAGTCCAGCATGCAGCAAGAGCGCATAATATTACTGCTCATTCCTTTGTACCTAAATTAGCCGTTTTTAAATTAAATGAAATTAAATTCCAGTGTACGTTTTAACTCATGGGGAATTTAAAGGATTTTATGAAATTCCGCCATCCACTCTGTTTCTATAGAGTGTCTTCTGGACACGACGCTTTCTCATTCCTTCACATTCTTCCCAAACTGGGTTTCTCTCTGTTCGCATTTCCTTCCAGGAAATGATCCTTTACACAAATTATTCAGAATATGTTAATATTGCACAAAACTGTCCAAGTCCTTTAATAGTAATATATAGCAGATTAATGTAGGCTTATAGATCCTAGCAAGTAAGAGGAGTTCGACTGGACAGAGCGAAATTACTCTCCATTGCAGTGTTGAGCTCTACCAAAAACAAAATGTATAATTAAAACCTTTCGCTCAACAACCTTTATGTTATACTGCCTACGCCTTTCGACAGTCTTGTACCATCTTCAGGGCATCTTGTTGTGCTGGCGTCGATGTATTTTGTTATTTTAATTTTTAATAGTTAATACAAATACGTCGACACAAGAAGTTGCCCCTTTGACAGCATGAGATAAAAGCTGTTAAGATGATGGCTTTAATTATTCATTTTATTTTGTTAACTACAGGATTTGTCTATATATATACGGTATATATATATATGGTGTTTATTGTATTTAACTTATCTCTAAGATATATTTAAATCAGTATTAAACATCTATTAAACATAAACCAGAAACATAACACCTATTTTGGGATTTGTTATCACGACCATGGTTAAAGAGAATATAATTAAATTATTATTTTCCGCAGAACAACAACGCACTATCAGATCGCCAATGTGGAGGCTCTCACTCCTAAAAAACAAACTACTTGACGGTATACAGGCTGCTTGCTCTGATGTTGCAAAACTTCTGGTGTACATGGTAAAAGTCTTTGAACTTAATTTGCACGAAAACTGCCTACTCGATTGAAAAACAGGGAAGAGAAAAGTTATTCCTTATTCTTTTCCCTGATGATGTGAAAAATAGAACAGTGCGGTAATACTTATCAAGTAAGGAAAAGTTTAAAGTTTACGGATAAAACATTTTATCGAACGAGAGAATCCGGACCTTAAGCTACATTTATTGTAACTATTTAGCGAATACTCGCAGAATTAAGCATGTAATGAGTATTATTAAAACCCGAAAATAAATTAAACAAGTCGATATGTCTGTCACTGTAAGCGAGATAGCATATGGTGGGACAAACTATATATATATATATATATATATAATAAATCGATCGTACCGTCATGATCGAGCTTCGTGCAAATTTTCATTTTTCAACTGTTATATTGTTTTAGATTAACCTCATTGCTATAATAATATCGTGTGTTAATATTGTCATTATTACTATCAGATATATGACTTGCTTCACCTCCCCATAATTATATATTACTTTTATGTCTTCTATTGTTCATATACAGATTATAATACCAAACTGCAGTGTTAAATTGTTTTTTTTTTTATCAAGGAAGCTAAGGCATGAAGATGTTTCAGTGCTCTGTCCTTGTAAATTTAGATGAAAAACAATAGCAAGTGAGTACGATGAAATGAAAGTGACAAATAAAAGTATAAAATTATGATAGACAATAGCGATTGGTTGACATTCCATATATTGTTATACTAGATGGTCACTGATTCATGAGTTAAGCAGTCAGTAGTCAGTACTTATTTAAGCCAAAAATTGTATTTAATGTGTTTGTATCTACCGAACAAGGAGCTAAAAACTCTACAGAGTTATGTTACTTCCACTCTGTATAAAGTGTAACACACACGTACTACATAGGTATAGGGCAAGATTCAAAAAATTATCTTTTAATTTTGAATGTGAAACCTAATTATAATAATTTGCAGAAAATAGTTTTACAGTGTTAATAGTTACTAATAAAAAGTTTCCGGCAAATACTGATATCGAAATCAACTCCACGTAGGCTTTTAAAACCTTTACAAGTTGTTTCTTTTTAAACTGCTTCTTGTGTAATACAACTTTATATCTAGTCACGTATTCTTTTATTCCCTTGTCTGTTTAAAGTGGTTTGCTTGCGCCTCATTCTTTTCATTTGTCTCAAACCCCTTTTGTCTCTGATATCATTTCATTTTTCTTGAAGTTTCGGACATATGAGATCCCCAGGACACCTGTTAGGGAGTCTTCACTCCCCCCATCCCTACAGACTCCTTGTGGTGATATTGTATTGTTGCCGTCTGGATAGCTTGTCTTTCATCTAAAACTCGATCAAGGAAATTAAGTTTTCCGCCAACATACAGAGAGGAGAAGGGAGAAGTCTTTCCAACACCGTCTTCTCTCACCCCCCTTCCCTTTATACCTCTCTGTTTATGTTCATCTAGTATATATACCTCGATCAACGATTCTGCCCTTTAGGGGCTTGGAGTATCAAACTTTATACACACAATACTCACGATTTCGTTTTATACTTTTCAACATTCTCTTCCTTGATTTTGTTTTTATGTTTTTATATTTGTATGTTTGTATATTTATTTTTTATATATTTTTTTTTGTATGAATAGGGTGGTTTCACAATCAACCAGGGAAAAAAAAATGTCCATAGGAGGAATACAACAAGATTTAACGTTTATTGTTTACACAGGGAACTACAAATATTTAGGCATAACGATTCATAAAGATGGTGGAATGTAGAAAGAAATTCAGAATAGAAACACTCGGGCAGAAAAGCGATATCCCTATTAAATGGAGTATTGTGGGACAGACATATCACGAGAAGGAAGAAAACAGTATATTTGTGATTGAATAGTTAAGAAAATAGTACAATACGGTTCAGAATTGGCCAATTAAAAAGAGAGAGAGGGAAGAAAATGATTAGCAACAGAAATGTATTTTTGGGGAAGAGCAAATAGAAATTCTAGGATGAAAGAATTAGAAATGAAGAAATTCGCGAACAGATGGAAGTACAACCCACTATAATAGATAGAATTAAAGAAAAGTAACTCGTGTAGTAGGCCTATGGTCATGTGAGGAGGATGGGGGAGGAATTACCAAAGAAGGTCTTCAGATGGAATCTTCCGGGCAGAAAGAAGAGAAACAGACCAAACAAGGCATGTTTAATGGGATACAGAAAGACATGAAGGAGAAAAGCATTTCTTAGAATCTATGGGAGGATAGAGAGCCTTGGATATTGAGAATACGGAAGATGTAGACATGCATAAAAAAAACCGCGATGTTGATGTTTTGTTTTTCTTATTTTTTCTTTGTCAATTATAGAATCTACTGTTCCTGCAGGAAATATAGTTATGAATGGAGGGGATAATTTATTAAAACTAATCTGCCATCTGTCAAGGATGACCTTAAGGATCGAGAATTTTAATACAGAACAGATTCAGAATGTAATATTTTCAATAGGCTACTATATAACGATTTAACTATTATGCTCTTAGTTTTAAATTTTTCAAATAATTATCGCGGGCGAAGCCGCGGGCACATGCTAGTTGAAATATATGGATTGAGTCTTCAAGTATTTTCTGTTCAATGTCATATTCAAGATTCTTAATATGTCGTAACGAAAGTGCCTCGTGAACCAAAAAATATCCCTTCAAGAGAAACATTATAATATTTTCCATTTAGAGAAGGTACACTAGTTCATGGAAATTACCTTGTGAGTTGATGTGGATGTCTACATAAAATTATGTAAATAACAATATGTTAAAAAAACAAAGGGGCATAATTATCATTTTACCTCTGCTGTTGATCATTTTTTCAGCGTTACACAAAATAACTTAATAATCAAAATCAGGTTGTTTTTTCATTATAATTTTCAGTATAATCCCCTTTGAATCTTTGAAAACTTTCGATTTTTTTTTCATTTTCTTCGTATTTACGATTAGCCTGTTAGCAAAAGACAATACATTTTCTGAGTATCGAAAAACTTAAAATCACTATATCACTTGGAGCCCCAATAGTAATTATATGTTTATATTATATCAATACCTAAGTACCGTACTTTAGTTAAAGCTACGACAATAGATGTTATCCATTTAAAAATCCCGAAGCTCTAATTTCATATAAAACCATGTTACGTACTCGCATTATCTCAAAATCCAGAAGCCTAAACTTCAACTAAAATCCCGGCAGTACAAGTTCACTATCATTTCAAAATAAAAGTCCCACTTCATATAAAGTCCCAAAAATGCATGTTCACATTATCTAAGATGAACAAGCCCTACCTTCAACTAATCCTTCAATGTTCAACATTTTAAAAATTCAAGAGCCATAGCTCAATCTAAAGCTCCCTGTGATCTGACAGAAACACTTTGTACAATGTAGGATACAGTTCATATGGGAAAACCAACTAAACAACGAGTCTTCAGTATACTGAAGCCTATTTCGTATGAAGTGATTGAACTCGTAAAAATAGAAATATAGCTTTGATGTGTATGAAGAGAAATGCCTTGAATATCACTTTTTGTAAAAGAGTGGCATTCAGAGCAGACTACTGAAGAGTGTATTTTTAAATATGAAACGGGCTTGGGGTGAGTAGAGAGAGAGAAATGAACAACTTTCTAGACATGCCTCTTTGTTTTCAAGAACAGCATCACATTACATCTTAGTACAGAAACCATACACAACGGTATTCCACTTATGAAAGTATAATCCCTCAATTTTTCCATGGAACGTGGTAGATGGGTAACAGTTAAATCGCATGGAAAAATACTAAGACTGCAACAAAATGTACATAACATTGTAAGTCTAGTAATATTTTCTTGCAGATGAAGCAAAATTTTCCTCTTGGATACTTACCGGATTGTCATCAAAGGGAAATTCACATAGACTAGTCACAAGATTAAGAATTTAAGACAGAGGTGAATCATGGATGGATTTATGCAATATCATCAGTTTTATTCAGGCCACAGTTACTTCGTAGCTAACCTAATTAAGTACAATTTAGTGGAGGACTACATTATTCTGAGGATTGTGAGCCGGAAACACAACGTATCACGCACTATACACGATCCAAGATACAGAGATGCTCGACGAAACCATATCCAGGTAGAGAATATTGAAAAACAAGGATGGCCGCTAGAATTAAGTTTTTGAACATCGAAAGCATTTACAGTCTTCGTAATACATGACGATTAAGAAGATAAGCCTTGTCTAGAAAAGTCTCGGAGGCCCGAGCCAAACCTCATGGCAGCCGATCAAAGTTTTCAGGGGATTTTCCTCTCTCTTTTTGCTGAATACCGAATCGGAAACACCCGCGCGACAGGAGACAGATACAGAATAAAGACTTTACCACCGGAAATGTTGAGACCAAGCAACTAAATCACAATGATGTTCCCGTATTTAGGATACAGAACCAGATATAACCGACGGAACAAACTTTCCAGAAACTTCTTTGGCCTATGGCAGAGGTATGAATTTGTTCCTGTCAGCGCAGTTCATTCACATGATTCTCGAAATCATTTTAACATAATTGTTCCTAAATCTAGATTAACAAGAACCTGTGACAGCCATGTTGTTTTAGGTATTAAACTTGTTAATAAATATAGTCCCCATTGTCGTTAGAAATACAAACAACATAAGAATTTTTAAGAATAAAGTAAGGAACATCCTTCTTACAAAGAACTTTTACACTGTTGAAGAATACTTGAATTGTGATTTTTAATTTTTTGCCATTTGTAATCTTGTATTACCAAATGGTGACAAATATATTATTATTATTATTATTATTATTATTATTATTATTATTATATTATTATATTATTATTATTATTATTATTATTATTATTATTATTATTATTATTATTATTATCTTCACTCCGGGGAGGTAGCGCGCGGGCCAAAAAATCATCGTAGGATTACATTTTTGACGGAAAATGTGTGAAAGGGTAGATATGGGATACTAAAATAGGGCGATAGTTCCATCAGGTTGAGTTCTGGTTTTCAGTTCCAATCGCCATCTCCACTTTCAAATAATAGAAAAGAACCCATGTAATGTTGCTTCGGTGTGTATAGGATCTTACCCACTCCTTTATTGCGCAAAGGAAATCGCATCCTGAGATTAGCCGTTCGATAATTTCGTATTCTGAATTTCACAAAACAATTTTACTGCATCATATCTCAATTTTATTCCATAAGCATACTATTGTGCAGTTTCACATGGAAAATAAGAACCAGATTAACGTTATAGTGTGAATTCAACAAACTAGGGCGGAAGGGAAATATCGCTGGAATACAAAATTCATGGCTGGAATCTTGGTTTCCGTCATGCAGGCAGCGTCACTTGTATTGCGTTAAGTCAAGTGACTGTGTCAGCTATCCAATACCAACTATGAGTGACATCTCATGTTAGAACAATGCTGCCACTCCTAGGATCCTTTCATCTCTGCTCTGAAGTCTCGCAAAAAAAACCCTCCTTTCTTTGTTCTAATCTCCTTCAACGCTACATCCATGTGCAGAGCAACAAAAGAGCATATAGTACAGCGAAATATTTCAGCATTTTTACAGTTTTTATTTTCATATGCTATGAATTCATTCAATTATGAACACCCACTGACACCATGAATAATTTTTAAGCGAATTGGCATATATATATAAGCCTAATTCTGTAAATCTTTCTTATGTTTTTCCTGAGGGTATAGGAATCAACTCAGTCTGAAAAGTGTTAGACCTAGGGCACCATGAAGCGAAAATACCTTTAAATTCATAATATATATATACATATCTATGTTCAGTACCTTCTATGTGATCGTAACAGATCCTAGCAATAGGCCTATATGATTTGTAATAGCAAAATCAAGTACAATATTTGTAAATACTCCTCCATAATGCTCTAATAAAGAAAGATAGTTGTAAGAAGGTTGATATCCTAGACGTAAAATTTAATATACAAAGTAAAAATTAAACCACCTTAAAGAATACGTTTAGGAAAACGATATCATTTATTTCTGAAATAGTCGCGCATTGCGAATAACATTAAGAAGTTAAGTTTATTTATTTATTTATTTATTTTATTTTATCCATTACTACTTATTGGCCCCTATCCTGGATTCCTATCAGAGGCTTCTACATGCACTATACAATTTGTACTTATTAATTCCGGGGTGCGCGGGCAAAGAGAGTTAAGTCCACTTTCTTGTAACTGAGAATTAGAGTGACTTAACACACTATACCAGCCCAACATAGCTTTAGAGATGGATAAACATATGAGGCACACATCCATAACTACCGTACAATTCTGAATATGACTTACTGAACTTAACACAAATGTAAAGAACATTTTTATCTAGAACTCTATGGACGTGTCTCAATTTTTTAGGATGGTGGACTTAACTCTCTTTTCCCGCGCACCCCGGAATTTATAATTACATAGGTTATCTACATTATTTGTAACTTAATCTAAAGGATATATGTATATAAAGAAAGAAAAAGAAAAAGTTTAACTATTTAAGAAGAAGAAAAAAAACAGAAACATTGATAACTTAATAATAAAACTACCTACAACACGAAGTTTAGTTCTACATAACGGTCTTACTTCGCATATAACAAGTTAAGTTTATTTATTTATTTATTTATTTAATTTAATAGATTACTACTTATTGCCCCCTGTCCTGGGTTCCTATCAGAGGCATCTATATACACTATACAATTTTTACTTATTAATTTATAATTACATAGGTTATCTACATTATTTATAACTTAATCTAAAGAATATATGTATATAAAGAAAGAAAGAAAGAAAGAAAGAAGGAAAGAAAGAAAGAAAGAAAAAAGTTTAACTATATAAGAAGAAAAATTGTTAACTTAATAATAAAACTAACTACATTAATAGAACTAACTACTACACGAAGTTCTACATAACGGTCTTACTTCGTATATAACCATTACATCGTACTCTTCATGTCTATTCAGTATTCCCAGATCAAGTTTATTCTTTGGCCTATAATATTAAAATATCTGTTTCGGGAAAGAATACTGCATTAATATGTGGTGAAATAAAAAAAAAATAGTGAGAGAGGGAGATGCAGAGGGGAAGAAAAAGAATAGTAAGTGGAGCAAGAGGCGAGTTCATTTATAGTGGATACTGGAGGTACATGTACTGAGTACACTTCCCACTTATTTTGTTTTTAATGCACTGGAAGCCAGTTTAAATGTTTGAACAGCTGGCGGGCGTTGTATCGAGTTATAAAGGTCACAGGAGAGTAGAATATAATATAGGTGATATGTGGAACAGTGGTAGTGTGCAGCAGCAGACGCACGCCTTTCTCATACAAAATAGAAGCCTCACCTACTTCTTTTTTGGAAGAGGGCAGAATGAAAATAGCAGTAGGTAGTGGATTCTAAGGTTTGTAAGAATGCTTTATGTGTCTGCAAGTCCATTTTCTGGGAGACACGTACTTCTAGAACGTAGCAGGAACATGACATTTTTCTTCAGAAAGAAAAGAAATACTAGTGAAGAATGGACGACACAGTTTGTGAAAAGTAAGCAAAACATCTAAAACCAATAAAATACATATTTCATTACATAAATGAAGATTGCATATGAAATGCACTGAACAGAGAGCATGCAGATATGCCCAGCATAGGGTTGATTCATAATGCATACTATGAGATGGGTTATTTTGTTTTAAATTTGTAATTAACTGATGGAAAACAAATTGAAATTTTAATTTTAATGTGAGTAAAATTCAGAATAGGAGCAGAAATAAATTCAGTCTAATCATTCACAGATTCAAGAAACAAACATAAAATTTATTCAACCTAATGAATGACTCATTTTACAGTATCCCAAATATTTTCTTTTAATTTTGGCTATTCGTGTTTGCACATTCCTCTCTAACAGATAATGTTTAATATATATGCTTTGTTCTTGATTTATATTATTTACAATTTGCCTTGTTTTGTGTGTGTAATTGTGTATGCCATTCGTGTGTGTGTTTTGTATGTAGCGTCGCTTTGCCCTGAATTTTTTGTTTTGTAATTTCCAGTGGTCACTGTTTTCTTTTGCTGTGCTGAGCTGTACCCGAGCACGAGCTTTTGCTCATTCGGGCATCATTAATGAATGTATGTTTCATGTTTTACAAAGGTAAAATAAAATAAAAAATAAATAAAAAAATTAATAGTGTTTACTGTTTCTTTTTGCAGTCCGGCATGGATTTGTATATTGTGCGAGGAACTGAATCTCGCCCATTTAAGGGATAAAGTGGTAAGATAATCCATGAAGTCATTAACTACAAACCAGCGCTGTAAAAGTTTCAAGTTCTATATGATACCGTTTAGGGCGCCAGTTATTATCGAAGTTTTCGGAATATTCCCGATTATATAAACCGATGCCAGTAAATTCAAATGCAGCTGTTTCTGTTCTAGTCAAGCGCAGTGTGTTGTGGAACTCATTGTTAGGACGTAAAACTATCATTCAACGGACCAATGCTCGAGCCCCATTAGGGGTGGGCTAAAGTGGGCGCTGCCCCCAACATTTTTTCTTGCCCCCTCTAGAAAGTTAGCAACTAAAATCAATTTCAAAACCGGAAGCAGTTGGATAATATTGGAGATGAACTCCACTCAATCTGAAACATATAATCTTTAACTGGAGTTTGTAAAACACGGAATAAATATGGAGGAACATTTCCTGGGTTTCGGCTTTTAGTTGATGCAGCATTGACTATTCAAACCAGTGCTGTCACAGTAGTAAAATCTCTTCAGATTTAATATACGTACAGAATTACGAATACAAAATAATAGCTTCCATGTCACATGAATGGAAGGCAGAGCTTGTGGTTTTGAGCTACACAAAGATTTAATAAAGATCCATGATGTGGATAGGTTTTTATTATAAAATCAAAGTCAAAGACTGTTAGCTTTGTAATTATTAAGCTTGTCTATTTATAACTTTCCCCGGTCAATAAGTGTTTAATCCTTGCACACTTCCTTTAAAGTAGATAATTTGTTATCATTTTCATTATCTTAATTTTGGTGGCTGATTGAGTGTCAGTAAATTATTTTATATGGTGGAGTGTTCATCTCCTTACTTGTATATATATAAACATGCCAAACCGATGGCCCCCTTTGAAGTTTGATTTTCCCCCCTCGAAAACTTGACCCTAGCTATGGGCCTGTATAAAAGACAATTTTAGATAATTTAAAATGGCGTAGTGTAAAAATTGTATCAATTTTAGAAAGAGGAAGGAATATATTACGTACGGTATTGAAAATTCGTTTTTGGAATGTTTGGATGAATAAAATAAAATTTAAATATAATGTACTCTTAAATAAAGATAGGACTCACATAACGAACAACGAAACAACGAACAACGAAAAATAAAAAAAAATGTAAGACGTTTTAAATTCATTTAATTTAGAGAAAAGTCTCAAGTAGGTTTACTGATTGCTTGACGACATGTACAAAACGATATTTAGAAAATGCTCCTTCGCAGTATTGTGCTAAGTTAAGAGATTCTAAAATTGCGTGAAAAGAAGAGAACAACGCATGAAAGAATTATAAATGTGTGACAATCTTAACCGGATTTCTCTCAAACGATCTCAGAGAGGAAACACACGCTTTCTACTACTCCATGGACCATGTCATGTGAGACAATGTGAACGTTATATGTTGCGAGACCATTCTACACTACCTAACGCCCATTCTCCAGAGTCTCATGGCTTCTTTAAGGGTAGGTGTCTACGCACTCTTGTATTTTTACTATACTTTATCCGTCACTATGACTCTCTTATTATCATTGATGTTTTCACTGTTGTAATACCAGTGTTAATGCTCTCGAAAATTTCTCTTCACTATTAGTTAATATATTATGTAGGCCTATATTATGCAATTCGTTTAGAAAACCTTAAAATCTTTAAGGACTGTTTTGAAGAAAAAGTCGCAAATATATTAAATTTTCTCCACTTAAAGTGGTTGAAAAATTAAGGAAATTGTCACCGCCAGGCTTTGTTTCGCATTCTAGGAGGAAACAGGATCCAAATAAAATCTGAATGTACTCATTTAACTTTCGTCACCTTAAACATGGAAAATAAAATGAAATAGCCACATTGGCATTGAAGGGTTCTAAGTTGATTCTACGCTATCATTTATGAGATCCAAAATAACAGCACTGATTTGGCATTAAACTTCCAAAAATGGATTCTACAACATGTCTGTACTAAAACGTTTATATCTGTATTGTGTTCCTTACAGGCAAAGGGAGCTTTCCTTGAAAAAAATATGAATATAAATTATATGTAGGCCTATATATAGTCTATATATATATAGAAAATATGAATAAATATCTATATATTATATATATAATATATATATAACATATGATTTTAATAACTTTCGAAAAGCTAAATTTAATTATTTTAAATCTTTCCAACTCTAAAATTTATAAACGATAAATAATCAATTGTTAATTCAAAATCGTAGGTCTAATTGTACTTCTGACTTAGAAACGCGGCTTTACAGTTTTGAATTTACTCGAATTGCAAAAAGTTTTATTATTTTCCTGTTTAGAAAGAGTAATTTTACCCTGTAGATATATGTTTAGCCCTGTTGCATGTTCCAGTAATGGTAGCTGTCTGGGGCGTGGATTTTGTTGGGGGTGGGTTTGTAGTTCCTGTTGCCTCTTTCATTCAACTTGTGGCAGCAAAATGAGCTCTCGGCACGCAATCCACCTTCCTGCTACCGGAAACCGCTACTTCACCAGAAGCAGCCTTCAAATTGATATCCAGCAAACAATATATTAATGCCATGAAATTAAGTCTTCAAAAGTCACTGTATTTGTAAACGGTTACGGCAGCTCAACTCATGCAACGGAACTGTACCTCTGTTTATAATGTACTCTGAATGTGAAAGAGGATAAAGTGTCATTTGTAAAACATGTCAAGACCGACATTCAGCAAAATATCAAACCCCAATTTTAATTTTTGTGACATGTATCCCAGGAAATAGAAAATAATATAAGATGTGGCCAAAATAAAATACATTATTTAATTCGCACGTATATATATATATATATATATATATATATATATATACATATATATATTTATATATGAATATAACGACTATATAAATAAAATGAAACGCCTAAAAATAAATATAAATGAATATATAATATAAATTATATATTATAATATACAATAAATATAAATAAAATAATATAAAACGCCTATATATATAGGCCTATAACAAGTCTTGATAATAATTCAGATCTAACCAACTGAAGGCACTGCCAAGTTAATTGTCGCTAGCATCAAGAACTCGTATTCTAAGATTAATCCACATCAAATTATTGGGTTATTTCAGTTTTGCAAATTATTTCAGTGGACCAATATGACCCTCTATTCTTGTACTATTTTCACCTACTTAGCCTACACCAGTATGCGGTGTTAGGCGAATACAAGGGGGAAAAATTAAGTAATATGTCGTGTCATCATAGGCGTTGGCTTTGGAGGACAAAGTAGGCTACTACCTGCCCCCAATATTTAGAAGTAGGGACTTGCCCCAATTTTTATAACCTTGATCCTTAAGTATGACATAGTATATGATTTTGACAATTAGCTTATAGACCGAACTTAGGAAGAACTAAAATTAAGGAAACTTCTTAAGATTTATTTATTACTTTATTAGTATGCTATTTTTTTCTAGGCCTATGTTATAATTCTTCTTCCCCCAAAGGATATAACTTATTGAAGTTGCCTCCACTCCGTATCATTATTTGACTTGGAAGTACTGAACAATCTTAAAATAACATGAATACAACAATATAGTTTTAATCAGTCTTAAACATGTCTGATATTTATATTCAAAATTATTAAATAGAAGACTGCCAAAGATATGATTCATAGTTTTCAGAGAACTTAAAAATAAAAATAATTTTAACACAAGAATGACCTTTCAGAACACACACAACGTTTTAAAATTTTTGAAGTACTTTAAATATAAAATGCTACAATTACATAAATATTGGAAGTAATAATGTGACACTAATATTGCTATGAGAGCTTAGGGTTGCCAAATGGCCGGTATTTTATCGGTCAGGCCAGTTAATGTCTTTCACGTCGGCAAGCTGGTAGCCCTTCGGTAAAACATAAAATCCATGAGAAGCCAGTTATTCTTATGGCTGAAAGAATTATTGCTATAAAAAATTAATTTTCGTGTAATTTTCATGAATGTATCCTATGTTCACCACATCTGCTTAAAAAGATATCCAGTGTTTTTGCTATTCCTCGTAGTAATACTTTTGTTGAAAGAACATTTAGCGTTATGAGCAATCTATGGAGAACTGAAAGAAACATATTTGATGTGAACCTTGTGATAGCAGAAGTTTGTATGGACTCTAATTTTATATTATCATGCCAAGAACTCTTTCAATTCATTAAAATTAAAACAAAAACTGTTTTGAAACCGATAAGGAACAGCAAAAGTACAATTCTCTTAAGGAATAATAGTGTAACACATGTAACTGTGTACTGTATGTACTGTTAAAAATTCTCTGTTACATTAATTAAGATCATTTAGTAATTTATTGGTACTGCTAGTTGCTAGTTTCATTAATATGTTTATATGTGAAACACCTTTCGGTATACCTATACATTCGTTGGTAAAACTTCATTTTAGAACGTCCATTACTGCGCCCATTGATATAATTCTCGTGGTTGGCCGGTATTTTGTCATTTGCAACCCTATATGAACCCAAGTTTTATTGCACATTCTAGTACGATATTGTACACAGCCTTAATCAGTCACTGATATTCGTAATATTGTCCCTAGTCTGTTTTTTTATTTATTTTTTATATTTTTTATTTCAAACTGACTGCCTGGCTCTGATAAGTCAGGGACTGATTGAAGATCATCTGTCCAAGATGATCACATCTTTAAAGTCTTTCTTTAGCGAGGCCTTCAGCTGAATTTGTTTGCTTTCAAGATGGCGTAACTTTAAAAAGAAACAGGAAATAGGTATCCCAAACTGTTGTGAAGTTAGTTCATTTTATGTGATTGGAGTTGAGGTAGAAATGAGAAGAAGTGGTTCGAATCACAGGCCCCTACACTTAAAAGCTCTTAGCTTTGAGGCATTAAGGTTCTGCATGACGGCAACTCAAGTGTGCAACAGTTTCAACTTCTTGTTAACTTCGGGAGCGTGAAGCTTGGAAAACCACCATTTAACTCTTTAATTCAGGAAGCCATTGGGGACCTGGGAAAAGTTATCTCTCCCCTGAAGTTAACCCCTTTCGCCTCATTCTGCAACACTGACGTCGCCCCTTCTCTCAAACCGCAGCAGAACATTTTAAACAGAACGGTTTTGTTGTTTAACAAGTTCAAGGTTTGTATAACGGCACCATACCACAAAATGAAAATAGAAGTAAACCACTGGATTCAGAAATAACCATTTGTAGTATGGAATAGCCTGCAAAGGATGCCTTTTCCAACGTCTAAATTATGTAACAGAATGATGCTAGTGCTGGTGTAATAACTCAATATACAAGAAAGAGAAACAAATCTAATAAATTCTGATTCAGATATATCAATACTTCTGAGTTACCTGGATCGCCGGAAAGTGATAATAAAAGAACTATAAATAATCTTACGTTTACCAAACAAGTAGCAGATACCTTTTTGTACAATGAGAACAGTTAAATATCTAGAACTGTAACATGTATATCGACATATTTTAATAGTGTTTAGAGTCTAAATAGTTCGATATTTCTGAAAACTTCGGAATAATCATTACTGGTAATCAGTGGCGTACCAACAGTGGCCTGGGGCCATATTAGTATGGGGGCCTATTCAGTATAAACAAATATACGGTAGCAAGCAGTGTAACCCATTATATTTCTGTGGACCCCGAAAAAACTATTTAATAAGGAATTACCTTTTTCATTTGGGATTCACATGTTTATTTTCCATAAGGCAACTTTACGTTTTTACTATAAGGTTGCCTAGAGTACAAATACCAGTACCATTACTAACTTATGGCCGGAAGAAATCCACGTTAGCATGCAATTCCTAGGTAGACTATTGAAAAGGTAGATAGACAATGTATGCATTCATGAACCGTAGGTTATTGTGTCTGTTGGACATTATACATAAACTTATATTATAATAATATTATAATATTCGCACATAATGTATCTGTTGGACATTATACATAAATTATAATAATATTATAATATTCGCATATAATGTCCAACAGAGACAATAATCTGTGGTTCTTGAATGCATATATTTTATATCCATCATATAGTGGAAGCCCGGTCACAAAAATCACTAACTAGTGTACCTCACAGCATAGGCGTACCGAGGGGGGGTTTTGGGGGTTTGAACCCCCCCCCCCCCCATTGATTAAAAAAAGGAAAATTGTATAATTTTTTTAAGTCTGCCCATAAATTACTTAATACAAGTATAAAGCGTGGGAAGCTTAAAACTCGTTATTTTGCGTCTTAATTTTTAAAATTTTCCGGGGGCAAACCCCCGGAAGCTTAAAACTTGTTATTTTCCGTGTTAATTTTTAAAATTTTCCGGGGGTGGACCCCCGGAAGCTTAAAACTTGTAATTTGGCGTCTTAATTTTTAAAATTTTCCGGGGGAGGATCCCCGGAAGCTTAAAACTCGTTATTTTGCATCTTCATTTTTAAAATTTTCCGAGGGAGGACCCCCGGGCCCCCTCTCCCTGGGGGTATTCCTTTATAACCCCCCCATATGGTCGGCCTGGTTACGCCTATGTCTCACAGCACTGTATATGACACAACTTGTCTGTCAGTGAAGTAGATCATTAAGGGCAATCAATCATAGGAGAGGTTCATCTGGTGCTGTAAAGTGAACTCTGGCTTAGCTCAGTTAGTAGAACAGTGGCACGGATAGCTAGTCGTGTGAAAGCTAAGCTGCAAAGGTAGAGACAGATTGAAATATTCTGACTCTACCTTTCCTTTTCCTATACCGTAATATTTAAATCACATTAATTTGTTTAATAATTTCCTAAGTCCGGGTTTTCTTTGTTCGAGGTAATTTCGGCCCCGTCCACCTCGAATTACCGACACTCTACTGTAAACAAAATTAAAGATGAAAAAAAAAAACACCAAAATAATAATATCATGACGTCGAAATATGTGTCTGTGATGTATGCAATGCCTACGTACAAAGTGTTATGTAAGTAATTTCATGAAAAGAGTTTATGTGTACATGTGTGCCAATAGCGACGTTTGATTTTGTATTTGAAGTTTTTTTTTTTCACTTTTGAATCCTGCATTGTCCTTTCAGTCTTCTTTTATAACGTCATAATGGCAATGTTTATCATGCTACGATTATTCTATTTACTCGCACAGGAGTTTATGCATTGCAAGCTGAAAACACCTATTAACCCTTTCAGAGCTGGATTTATATGACTGTATAAGCAATCATCAAGTTATACAATCAGTGGATTTTACGTTTGAAATAAACGGGGAACATTTCATTGAAATAAATAATAGTAATAAGTAGTAATCGTAATGAGAGAATAAAAATCTTCAAATTTTACATAAAGTATTACTCAATTATCTCTGCTTTACACAATTTTATTGTAAGATGTGACGAATTTATACGTCAGTAGCAGGGTAAGCACAATATTTTAATGCAATAAGTGAATTAAAACCGTACCAAATTCATTCATGTAAGATTATTCTTTGTCTTAATACCATTTTCATCCAAATATCAATAGAAGTATTATTGAAACGGGTTACAGGTCCATATACACAATTTATTCAAATTTACTTTATGGAAAAGCCAACTCAGCCATTTCATAATTACGGGTGGGACATTCTAGCAAATTATAAAAACTATTTTCGTTTATTACATATCTTGAATAATAAACTAGAATTGGTTTTTCACATTCTGTAAAATTTACAATGCCTTATCCTCCACACTATATGTAAAGCATTATTTAAAATTTATTTTAAATATTTTAAATTTGTTTCTCAAAGTCTGTTACGGGTGGGACATAATTTGGACACTGCTTTTAATGATTCAAAACAAACGTTCATTTTCTGTTCTGCTTTTACTCTTAGGGTCTTAATGTTGTTATTAATGAAGGTATGAGGGATTAAATACAAATTATAAACTGTTTCCAGGTTTTCAGAACTTTTCATATCCTCGATAACTCTATGTACATTAGAACTATACATAACAGATATATATATATATATATATATATAATCTCACAATAGTATATATATTTTTTTTTTTCTTTGTTAAGCGATACGCATAAAGTTGGATTATTTCACTGCTGATCTTTTCCTTTTTTACATAATCCTGATAGCAATGATTTTCAATTTGTCACTAATCCGTTTATCTTGTTACAAGGCTCAACTTAGTTTCTTAAGTATGTGTTCCTGGATCAAATTGCGTATCGCTTAAAAACACGGTCCGAATTTCCCTCAGTGGGGGAAAACGGAGCGTGAGTAATACTGGCATTACCTCCTACGAGATAAAATCGCAGAGGCTACACAGAAATCTCCCTGGGGCCTTCTTGGCTGTAATGGAACTCTTTTATACCTAGACTTTAACTTTTCTAAAATCTATTTAACTTTGAACGCAGACTAAGCTGTAACATGCAATTACAATTTACAAAATGAAGGTGCAGAAAATTAATATAAGGAATAGAATGAGTGTATGGTCAGGAGAGATAAAAGAAAACCCTGCTACACCATGGACAAAAATATAAATGGGAAACTTATTCTGAAATCTGCAGGCATCACCAAACAGCACATAGAAGATACAATAACATTTATAGTTCTGATTTGAATGTCAAAAATAGCGCTTAAATAGATGTACTCGTATATTTAAGAGAGTTGGAATTTAAAAGTTTATTTCTGCAATATTAATATGAACTAGAATGATAAATATGTGGGGTGATATGTACAGAATTTAAATCGATTATCAGTTAAGGCAAATCATATTGAACAAAATGTCGGACACTCTGAGCTCAATCCATGTTACTTGGTAGGGAGGGGAATCTGTTTATTGACAGATGTCTACAAAAGTAGATGACCAAATTAATCCAGCACAGAATAATAAAAAATAGATTTGAAAACTACAAAAGTACCAAATGAATTTCGAAAGGTAACTGACTTAATACTATTTTTACAACTAGATTATAATAATTCAAGTTGAGAAGTGAAACATTCATATATAAAGTTTGTTTTACACAATGCCATGCCATGCCATGTGGTCAAAGAGACTTGGAAAGCTAATAGTAGATAATGCGAAATAACTGTGCTTTTATTCAAATTTCAAGTCAAGATAAGAAGAGTGTGACGGAATTAAACTAAGATGTGAAAGTTCCACAGCTCAATGAAATGAGTTTCCTGTACGCCGCAAATTAAACGCACTTTTCAGCGGGATTTAAGTTTTAAATTGCCTTCTTTCGTTTTCGGACAGTTCTGCTGACAGCGGCGCGTGAAGCCGTCTAGTTACTTGTCAAGAAGGGGTGTACAAATTGTGGCGTTTGAATAAATTC
Organism: Ectobius pallidus; assembly: GCA_964059195.1. Classification (NCBI taxonomy): domain Eukaryota; kingdom Metazoa; phylum Arthropoda; class Insecta; order Blattodea; family Ectobiidae; genus Ectobius; species Ectobius pallidus. The sequence goes on from CAXKWD010000009.1 coordinate 92,849,852, forward strand.
GCTTTATTGCATTCTTCCTTGGAAGGTTAGGCACATTATAACTATAATTCATTTATATTGCATCCGTTTGATTGTAACAGTATTGTGTTTTCTATGAAAAGGTAGGTTTTTATCATCGACAATCTCATAAAGGATCATCCCGCGGTCCCATATGGAGGCGTTGTGGTTTGTTTTTATTTTTCTGCGATAGCGCGTAAGGATGCAGTTTGGTCAACTGTAGTTAGTAAGTAAGGTGAGCCATTAATACACAAATTCCTGAAGAAATCAATACATCTTCACGCATGGTTATTCATTTTACCCACACAATAATGAATGCACTGTCGATAGCAGGTTCAGCCAAAAAATCGTTACCTTAGTACCCCTCTATTTTTTTATGTATTAATTTACTGTACATTTTAATAATTTTTTCACTTATTTATTTATTTACTGAGGCTTCGCAACGCCACACTTTTAAAAAAAATACCCTCGGACCATTCGTGTGATTGTATGCATTTGGTTTCAGTAATAAGTTCAGAGCTACATAATGTGAGTATAAATCAGTTAAATCTAAAGAGACAATTTGATCAACTGTCAGAGAACGTTAATTTCAATATGGTTAGTGATTATAGTGAGACTAATAACCTAACCTCGAATTCACAGAGAGACACTGTTTGTTCAACAATGAGCACTGAGAATATATCTTGCATTGACTGCCCCATTGAGTCGAATGGGAGTATTACCACAGTATAAGTATTAATACAGTAAGGAAACTGTGTGTTAAAAGTCCTATGACAACTTGTTAGCTGGGCGACCCCTAGCGCTCCATGCGGCGGTTGAGTAAAACTGCATTCTCACCATATAAAATAACTTGGGAAAATGCATAAACACATAACAAAATATGTTATAATAAGAGAAAAAAATCTTCTTTCAAAACTGAATTTTAAATTTAAGAAACAATGAAGCATGTATTATATTTTAGTTAAGATCAGGCACAATTTTTAAATGCCACTTACCTGTAACTTGCACTGCAGTTCCTAGGGCTATTCTTATTACAAGTTTTAATAACTTCAAGATGATTCTTGGAAAACCAATTATAACTCATTTTTATTTTTAAAAGTAGCCTAATATTACATTAGAATAGAAATGTCATCATTTTACAAAAATAATACAATATTACATAAGATACAATACAAAATTCAAATAAAAATATAGGTTTCTATCAATATTTCTCAATTTCTAATACTCCAAAACTGCTTTTAGTATACAGTCGGTACAGCAGTTTTAATTAAAGAGTTCTTATTGGAATTCATAAACTGGCTGTTTTCGAAGTGTTCCAAACATAGGCGGCAATTTACATTTAAATATTTTACAGTTTTTGTTAGTAGGTCTTCTCGCCGACTATTGATGACCCATTTTTTACACCTGAAATCATTACAACAATTGAAGGTAGATCGAAGCCGTAAGATACAGAAACAAAATACAATCTCAACAATGAAGTTGAGGAAGAGCAGTGTGACAAACCTATATTCAAAGGTCACTCTTTAATATAATTTATAACTTAAACGTTGATTTTAAAGGTGGGAAAAACCTTGGACTAGATACGCTTCTTAACAGTAGCCTATTTTAGGTAAGCCTATTGCTTGCCTAGGTTTGGATAATGATGTCATGTTAGTTTACTGTCGCAAACACCTTAATGGCACATGTATCCGAGAATTTATGATGTAAGATTATGTTTTCGTCATCTTTACGCCTACATCGTGTTCGAGAAAATAAATATCGTACCGCCTGTAAAATCGGCTATGTGCATTTTTTTACGAAATTGAGTTATGTGCACTGATATTCCTTAGCATTGATCCTTACAACCGGGCATGTGGATCTTTGATTGTCAGGTTTGTGCAAGCAAAGAAAAAAAATCGGCTACATGCTGCAAAATGGCCATGTGCATTAGAGCTCACATAGCCATTCTTGACTGCCAACACGGCACACATGTTTGTATACATAACCGGCCCTGACATATACATTACAATGCACATAGGAAATAAGCTGCACCGCAGCAAATATTGTGTTATCTTAAGCGATCACAATACGACATCCTAAATATTGTTATCTTTAACCGTGATATAGACTGCTGACATTTTCATTTCATTAGTATCTATTGTTAGAAATTACAACATAATTAAAGATAAAAATATTACATTAAAGTAAATGTAAACATAACCACACCAGAACATGTGTCAAGAATAAGCCAGCAGGCATACAATAAATATTACGTATTTTTCTTCTTACCTTTCTGGATCTTTTGGGAAAGTGAAGAAATGCAATTCAGGATTTCTTCCTTTATTGTTACTGCAATTTATATCAGAACAATAACATCCTTTCCAAACACGCATTGCTATAAAAATTCAAGACTCCTATTTATTTCCATTCTTCCCGCAGTAGTGATTGTAGTATTACTCAATGGCCGGTAGGATCGCATGGAATCTGCGCGCGCATGTCCGTATGGCAGAAAAACGGACTGAGTTTCCTTACTGTATTAATACGTATACTGTGGTATTACTGTAGGTAATCGAAAGAGAGGGAATGAAATTGTAACCAGAAAAATGAGGTTAGAAAGTGAGGGAACGTCATTGGTACCGGAGCAGACTCACAATAGGAGGAGTAGGCCTACATCTGCCGACTTAAACAAAACAAATAATTTCGACACGTCTAACAAGAATTATAGGATTACTCATATTGACTTAGAGGAAATAGTAGAAGAGCATATTTTCCCTAATGTAATTGTGAAAAATGCACAGGAGAGTAACAACAGTACTGATAATTCAAATGGTAGTATTATTGAAATTGATACTCCTCAACACGTAAATGGTAGTGGAGTAGATGTAGGATCATGGAAGACAGTGACCTATGCAAAAAAAGTGAAAGAAGATAAAGGCAAAGAAAAAATAATGAACAAACCTTTAATTGGAACTAAAGGTGAGTACATTTCGGGATTGAAGACAGTGAGAAAGAAACAATGGCTCTTCATATCACGTTTAGCCCCGGAAGTTAAACTAGAAGAAGTTAAGAAATTTGTTGAAGATGCAGAGGTGAATAATTGTGAATTTGAAGAATTACAAACTAAATATAATTCCTACAAATCTTTTAAAATAGGAGTGTCGTATGAAAATTGGCCTAAAGTATTTAATTCTGAATTTTGGCCCAATGGAACCTTAATTCGTGAGTATATTCCTCGTAAACCAAAAGTTTTTTTTTTTTTTTTTTATCTCAGACAACAAGAAACAAGATAACAAGATAACTATGAAGAGGAACAATGAGTTTACGTTTTTATTTCTAAACATTGAAGGACTCTCGGGTAAAAGCAATGCTCTTAGTGTTTTTGCAGAAGAAACTAATGTTAAAGTAATTGCAATAAGTGAACACTGGAAAAGTAAAGACGAGATGAGACTTGAAATTATAAACAACTTTAGTCTTGCTGCAGTCTATGGAAGAGAAAACTCACAGAAGAGGAGGGGTTGCAATTTATTTAAGGGAGCACTTGAACTTTGAAACCCTTGAAATAGACTGGTTGTGTGACGAAATCAACTTTGAAGCTAGCGCAGTTTTAATTGCTCATTTTAAAATGATAGTTGTCAGCATATATAGATCGCCAAATGGAGACACAAATATTTTTCTTGAGAAATTTGAGCAGCTTCTTTTTTCATTAAATAAATTTAAATGTGATATTTTTATCGGAGGGGATTATAATGCGCAATTTGACATTACAGTCTACCCACCGAAAACTAGTGTACATAAGTTTCAATGTCTGCTAGATCAGTTTAACTGTCACTGCGCGAATAGCATACCCACACGTTTAAATGCTTGCTTGGATAATGTTGTGACTAATCTAAGCAACAATCATTATAGTGTTGAGATAGTTAATCTTGATATTTCTGACCACCTTGGTATTTTATTATCCTGCTACACGGATAAAAAACTTTTAAATGAATCTAAAACTAAAACAAAAACTTTTAGTAAAAGGCAGGTATCAATGCAGAATCTTAATACATTTAAAGGTGAGCTAAATTCTGTATCATGGGATCTTATTCTATGTAACCCAGCCATTAATGCAGAATAAACTTTTGAGACTTTTTTGGCATTTTCTTGGAGATATTTAATACATGTTACCCTGTAATTAATGTAAAAAGCATTAACGGGGGAAAAGTTAATACTCACAAGAAATGGTATTCTTCTCAACTTGCAGAACTAAAACAAACAGTCATGGCCTACAGAACTGTATATGAAGCAAGAAAAGATGATCTAGCTAAGCAATGCTATATGCAAAGTAGGAGCACATACAACAAGGCGATTAACCAAGCTAAGCTTGACTTCAATGCCAAATGCATTGCGACAGCGGAAAACAAGCCTAAGGCTGCTTGGAATTTAATAAACAAGATTAGAGGACGTGTGGATAAGTCGGCGGACGAGGGAGTATCACCGGATGATTTTAATGATTTTTTTACGTCTCTTAACACAAGTGATGCTGAAATTCCCTCCGGAGGAGCTACAGCCATAGAACTGGCCAGAACGACAACTGCACTCAATGATGAATTCTCCTGGAAAACAGTGTTATGCGAGGATGTGGCTGGTATTGTGCAGAAAATGAAAAATTCAAGAAGTATAGATATATATGGTATCTCCAATTTTATAATTAAATACGTAATTGATTCGGTGTTGGCTTCTGTAACATTTTGTATAAACTTGTGTTTGTCTGAGGGTGTTTTCCCTTCGATATTTAAACTAGCTAGAGTCATACCTCTTCATAAGAGTGGTAGTAAATCATTACCTCAAAATTTTCGACCAATATCTATAGTTCCAATTATTGGTAAAATAATTGAACTGATAGTGAAATCTCAAGCCTGTTCCTTTTGTGACTCTTTCAATTTATTTAGTAATTCACAATTTGGGTATCGCACTGGCAGGTCAACAACGGACGCTGTTGATGTGCTTATTCAAAAAATCATCGATGCCTTTGAGAGTGGGGGTTTTGCAAGGGTTACTGCCTGCGACCTCAGCAAGGCATTTGATCGAGTTGACCATGATATTTTGCTAGAAAAACTACAGCACCTTGGTTTTAAAGGAACTTGTTGTCGCTTTTTTGAATCTTATTTGAGAGAACGTAAGCAAATTGTTGAGATAAATGGACAACAATCTACAGAAGCAACAATACACTCAGGGGTTCCTCAAGGATCTGTTTTGGGCCGCTTTTTGTTCCTAGTGAAGGGCAATGATCTTCCTAGCAATATTTTACAATGTGATACATTAATGTTTGCTGATGACACGACTCTAATAAGCATTGCTTCAGACTTACAGTCTGTAATATGATATCAGATATGTCGCTTAAAAATGCTATTACTTGGTTTAGAACTAACAAATTTACTGTCAATGAAAATAAGACACAACATGTGACCTTCAGTCTAAAGCAATCTTACTCTGAAGAGAATGAAACAAAATGTATTAAATTTTTGGGTCTTAAAATTGATCATAAGTTAACTTGGACAAGTCATATAGACTATATTTGTATTAAACTCTCTAAAGTTATATTTTTATTAAAAGTTTTAAGGCTGCATGTTACACCAATTTATATTGTAAATGTGTATCATGCTTTGTTTCATAGCATAATTAGCTTTGGCCTGGTCCTTTGGGGCAATAGTCCTAGAATTAATGAGGTTCTGCTTTTGCAGAAGAAGGCACTAAGAATTATGACTGGCACAGAGGCAAAAGCCCATTGCAAACCACTTTTTATAAAACTTAAAATTTTAACCATTATAAATCTTTATATTTATATGCAGTGTGTGTATACCAAAGAGAAGGAAATGGATTCCAATAATGATATTCACACTCATAATACAAGGTCTTGTAATAAGATTCATGTGCCTCGAGTTGGACTAAAAAAAACTCAAAATAGCCATGTTGTGATTGGTTCGAAGTTGTTCAACCATCTTCCAGAGAATTTAACATGCCTACCAAGAAACAAATTCAAAGCCAAACTGTTCTCCGTATTAGTTGTAACACCTTTTTATAGTATTAGGGAATTTTTTTACAGTAAGATATAATCTGCCAGATGTATTAATTTTAAATTTTTAAAAATGTTTTGTGTACAAGATTGATTTCAACCATCTTGTCAATTTTATTTTAATTATTATTATTTTAATATGTACAATTCTTTTGTGATTCTATATGAGTAAACTGTGCATTTTATTTATAAGACAATAGCCTGTACATTTCTGTAATGTTTGTGGCAATAAACAATCAATCAATCAATATATCATAAATAACTGTTAATAATTTTTGAAGTGAAAAGTACAAGATGCACAAACATTACGATAGCAACAATCAATTTAAATACTCCAAAGGGAGATGGAACATGTTATCGAATTTTATTCTTTAAATTTAAATATCAAATAGGCCATTATATTGGTATAGCAAGCGCAATTGAGGAGAGTTTCTTCAAAACTCGATAAAGCAAAAATAATAATTTTCCAGAAAACACTTTTCTTATTTCTCGCACTTGCCATTTTATTGCATTAATGTCATATTCAGCGTTATATGTCTTCTTCCTTGAGACCATTTGAGCATTGAATGGTCTGGGGACGAAAAATATCATCCATGATATTGGGCAGGTAAAATTGAAGTTTTTCGGAAGTTGATAAAGCACATAGACTAAAAATGTATAAACCTTTGACAGTGAACGTTACTTTATTACTAAGTTTAGTTTTATTTGCTTTTTAATAATGATTGTTATATGGTACGGTATATTATTTTATTACATATTACCTGCACATATACATAAACGAAATATAATGATTAATGAATATGAACAAGATTTATTATGAAGCTAATAAAACAACACCAAAACGTTATTGATTGTGCAAAATATCGTTTTATTTGTTTTAATGTTATGTTTTAATTATTCATTTTACAATAATGAAAATAACGGACAAAAATATTAATACAAAATTAATACAAATACTCCAAAATGTTATGGCATGAAATATTATGATTGTTTCATCAATCTGAGGTTTTTACAGCCGGAATCTTGAATGCTAGACATCTTTCGGGCTGTAGGCAATGTTCAAGGGCTAATTTTCTGCCAGACATTTCGCTCCCAACTGCGGGATACTTCTTCAGTGGCTGCATTTACTCTTGCTTTGAAGTCTGAAAACAGTGCCCTTACGAACATCGCTTGTTCATCTCAGGGTTGTTGTGGCCTCATTCAATTAATATTTCTGTGGACTTATTTTATATTGGAGGGCTGAGTGTTTGCTGTGCCAATAGAAGTATCATTGTTGTAGTGTGTCCTGTCCTAGTTAGTAATGGTGGAATCGATGTTCATGTCAACAGAAATAAAGAAGGCAATAAGCTCCCTACATCCCTTCTATGTCTATCTCGTAAAGACATCAAACACCTGCTTTACAGACGTATTCAGATAAAATAATAAATAAATGCAACTTATTTTCTTCCACAAATGCCTGCAATAACTGTTGTAATATGCCGACAACAGTGGACTGTTTTCTTAGCACTGCACTCCTGAAATTTGATAACGGAGTAATGAGGTCATGCTGTCTGTGTGTACAAAGAAAACCAAAAGCCGGAACGTACGGTACAGCGTTTATTATCTAAGATGACTGGGTTGAGTGTATGCTTTATCGAGCTTAAAAAACGCTCTATTTTCCTCTTTTGTAGGAACGTGAAATACCGGATTAAGTGAATTCTGACTTCACAGATGCATTGGAAGCACAAAGAACATTCCGATCTCACATATAACTCATTTTCTCATAATTGTAGCTTTATCGAGTTTTGAAAAAAAACGCTCCTCAATTGGAGATTCTCCTCAAGAGAAACAGTTTCCGGTAATAATTTTAAAAAATCAAATATGTAAGCATTTAAACATTAGCAACTTGGTGGAAGATATTTTATACACTAATTAAGAAGACAGCAACAGACGATATATTTTTTAACAAATTACAAATATATTTCATGTACTGTTTATACTGTGACGCTGCATCTTTGGGAGTGTTTTAACCTTTTATAAGCTCTGATGTGATTATTTTTCTCTTATGACAATAGCTACGATGAGTTGTGATAAACATCTATGAATTTTTTTCCTGCATTGTAGACTATTGCGAGGTTATGCAATTGCATCTTATAGTTCTAATACAATAATGTAATTTTGCCGTGTGTGTAAAATACTCTTTTGCCGGTTTTAATGAGAGTAAAAAGTGAAAGAAATAAACCAACACTACTTAATATGACCCTCACCGGAATAAATCATATTAAGTTAAAATTTTTATAACACTTAAAAATGTAGGCCTATAACAAAATGTTAAGTACCAAATAAACGGTTCCTTAAAATAGATAATGATTCTCTAATGGCAGCGACTGCAATGATGTCAAATAAAGTCGTAAGAAGCCTAAAACTCATGTAATTTTTTGGGGACTGTATCTCTCGCCTCTACCATTAGGACAACGACCTGGATCTCATTATGGCTATAATAATTCTTAATTTTGTGTGAAGTTGAGTTGGATCATGCTGTATATTCTTTCCCATAATACGATATGAACGGGTTGTAGGTCTTCATATATTCTGTACTGGTAACCCGAATCTATCAATGCAACTTGGACTCTGCACATTAGTTTCAAATGCAGCATTTTATTTTATTACATGTATAACCATCTAGCAGGCAATGGGCCAAAAGAACTATAAATTTGCAATATTTTCCGGACCTCACATCGATCGTGCAGTTTTCCATTTCTGCTAGCAGTCTTTATTATTACGTCGAGCCCACACAAATCATGTCCAGTTCAGTGATGTGATAAAGTTGCTTGAAACATTACCGTAGGATTTTTCTTGTTCCAGTTATTGAATTTCCTTCATAAAGACAGTCAATGCACTCTCCAGCCGTGCTTCGTCAATTCAAACCACGTAGAGTTTTCTTTAGAAACACAAGGATAATAAGAAATAGCTGCTCAATACAGAATGGAAGTAGCATAACAGTACAGAATGTTTTCCTTGTTCCTTCGGTAGAAACTAATAAAACAAACTGAAATGCCATTTTTGTCCCAAGTGAGGACTTACTCGGGGAAAACATGTTTTCCTAAATTTAACTGTTTTTAAGCTGTTTTAATTTTACATGAGAAGTACAATCCGTAATGTTTTAATTTATTTTAACATCAGGAGAGTAAAATAATAAGGTAAAAAGTTCTCTTTACAGTTTTCAATAAAATGTGTACTTTACGTGCAAACTGTTGCAACAGCAGGCATACATTACGCAACTTGCCTACGAGTATGTTCGTTAAACGCGCTTTTCTCGTTTCATAAATACCGTCTTTTGATTATTTTAATTACTATTATAGGCTAGTTGCATATGACTGTCTTTTTACGATCATAATTAATTATGATTAATTGATTATAATTAATTATAATTATAATAATTATTATAATAATAATTATAATTAATAAGTTTTGAGATTTTAAATTAGCTCAAACAAACGGAGCGGTTGCCGTTCGCAATCAGCTGTTCTCGTAGCTCTTTTCTTCTGCAACAAATGACAGCTGATGTCGTTCGGTCAAGTCGAAGCTTTTTCCTTGCCGTTTTCTTGGAACCAACCGATTTTTATTACAACACGTGATATATTAAATTTAGTGTAATGTTGAAATTAATCTCGAACATAATTTATTTTAAATACAGGTTGCTTATAACGCAGTTTTATTTAATACTCTCATGGCTTCGATAATGATCGATACCACATATTTGTTATAATGAAGTAGCTATGTTAAGTATTGTGATACATAGGTTATGTTGTACTAAGATTCTTTTCCTTGCTATGTGGATTCAAACACTGTAAAAAGTTAATTTAAAAAAAATCCCAAGAAGCAAAAGAAAACAAGTCAAATTAAATCCTCTTCACCTCTTTAGTTTTAAATGGGTCAAACGGCCCCAAAGTTTTCAGTACTAACAGTTCTGTAAAATATCCCAGGATCTTGAGAGGTGGTCATATTTCGCAGCAAAACACTGTAACACAGCAGGACTAGGGAATATTGCACAGAAGGGGCCTCTTGTAATAAGCTCTTTGCTCCAAATACTCCGACTCTTATTACCTCTTCCTCGGCGCAAAAATCTTTTTATTTCCGAGAGGTTGCGAGACGACTCGTTCCTCCACTTCTTTCTTGTTTAGGTGTTCTTTCTAACAACTCTAACCCTTTTATTATTAAGGCGCTACGATTATAGAACTGTGATATTCAATTATGTTCTCACGCATTTTGCCAAACATTTAATTTCTTTGCCACCACTGGTATTATGTAAATTGTTTGCCTAATGGTCCTGAGATATAAGTGTGGAGAAATGTAAGTACACTGTTTACTTATGGAATATTCCATATAGGATATAAAATGATATTTGCAATGATCATATTATTGCTTATAAGTAGGGGCGGATTTCTATCACGTAAAAATTAGGATATATGCATGCATGTATGACCGAAAAAACATTAAAATATGACCAATAAAATTTAAAATATGACTTTACCACTTTCACATGATGTATATTTTTTTAAGTTTCATTACAATTCATTTGATTAAAATATAATGTTAATTATTTAAAATATCTGTAAATTCTCAAAAAGTATCATTATAATGCAAAATTTACAAAATATGATATGAAACTTCAAAATTTCTTTAATATGCACATAAATATGCAAAAAATATGACCTAAATATACATATTCATACTAAATATGCTACAATAGTTGAAAATTTCCTAAATATGCAGTTATAAGCATAATAAAAGCCGTTCTATTTTCACCAGGATGCTTGGAATCGGGTTTAAATTAGTCGGAAATCTGAAATAATGCAAAGGGGAAAAATATGACATGTCATAGAAATCCGCCCCTACTTATAAGGAATTTTACTTTATCCACTATTTACGTTTGTCGCCTATTTCGTAGTCCTTTCAGGAATTACGAAGTTTTAGAGGGACCATCATTACAAGATTCCCATCATCTACCACGTTAATGTAACCAAATCGTATAAACGGTTGTATCACTATGTTATAATATCTAAATTAAGCGACATCAAGAAAGCAAAACCACGAGTCTTTTGGGAACTCTCACCATTATAGTCTTCTCTTGTTGCTTCTATACAACTCAAATTTTTGAACACCAGTAACTTTTACTACATTGATAACATATGGGCTAGTCTATTATAGAAAGAAAGTTTACACTTACTGACATAGAGTCCTTCCTTCAGATTCAGCCTCTAGAGAACATACCTAAAAAAAGAGAGAAAAAAGCATTATTGTAAAGTTTAAAAAAATAAGAAAAGTTACTATAACTGTTATGTTAAGTTGGGTCGTGAGGAACAATACCGTCTGTGAGTTTGGTGCTGACCACATGCCCCAAACCCTATCATTTGTGCCAATATCGAAGGGTGGAGGTAGACGTTGCAGCGGTCGTTTTGTAGACCTTACCCACCATAGCATGTAGCGCAATAGAGTTAATGGTTAGTTGATTAGTTAGCTAAATTATGTTTTAATGGGTATATATATTATATGTTATAGATTATAAATATATATTATATATATCCTCAGGAAGATAATCCTTAGAGGATAGCTCCTTTAATTGAAGGATGCCAATCGGATACAGCCTAATTGCATTACTTCTGCGCCAATGCCACTCGCCTCCCAAAAGACGAAGCCTATCTAGTCCCATTCCAAATATTACTCTACACCCCTGTACATCTCTCTATAGATGTTCAACGGTGTAGCGAGGATGCATCTGACTCTGATATATGAAACCAAACTTTTAGTGGTTTAGTCTAATCTTACTATCAAGATATTTCATCCTAAAAAGTAGACCGACGGTGGCACCCAATGTTAAAAATGAATAACACGATTGTTAATTAGTTCCTCCAAATTTGTTAAAGAACGGGGCAAGAATACTGAATATTCTAATGAATTATACAGCGTTTTTTATTGGGGCAGTCCTCGGGATGATATGGGGGTATTAATGGTACGTTTAGAGATATACTGTATTTATACTATGGAGATATAAGTTTGGTTACATGCTAGCGTTATGTAAGTCCTAGCGCTAGCAAAATAACACGAATATAGAGTGATTATTTGACTTATGCTACATTATGTTTAATTAATCACAATGCACTAGATTAATTAACATAGAGATAATTGTCATGCATGGAAAAAATCTTCAGTTTGCATATTAATTAAATTAAAATTCAATATTATTAAGATGGCGGCGGCGGTCTCTGTTGGTAATTTGTTAGACTGCACAATTTGTGGAAAAAGAGTCAAAAATAACCAAAAAGGCCTAACCTGTGATGGTAAGTGCGAACGTAGGTTTCACTCACAATGCATTGGCCTAAATGAATCGGAATATAAAGAAATAACGGAGCCAAAAAGTGACAGAAAATGGACGTGTAACCGCAAGGATTGTAAGGAACCAATGCACCTCGACAATCTAAAAAAATTGGTCGAAAACACGGAAAAGAGACTCACTGAGGTAGTTAAAGAATTAAAACTGGAAAATAGTGAAATCAGAAAGAACACTGAGTTCATCAGTAAAGAGTATGATGATCTTAGGACCCACATAGATACCTTAAAAGAAGAGGTACATAACCTGCAAAAAGTAAAGCTATTGGAAAATGATTTAAAAGAAGAACTAGAAGACATCAAACAGTATTCAAGGATAAATAACTTAATAGTTACTGGAATCCCAGAAGATCAAAATGAAGACATTTATGATGTGATCTGTAATTTGGGATCATCTCTTGAAGTTGACATCAGCTACAATCATATTGACATCGCGCATAGACTCCCCACTAAAAAACGTGAAGGACCCAGGCCCATTATAGTGAAATTCATTAATCGATGGAAAAAAGAGCAACTCCTTGAGGCAAGACATAGGAAAAAAGTAATATCCACGACGGATTTAGGGTATAATGGTGCTAAGAAAAACATTTACCTTAATGACCACCTGAGTCCTGTGAACAATACCTTAGCAAAAAAAGCGAGAGATCTCAAGCACGAAGGAATCATAGATGCTACATGGGTTAGGAATTGTAAAATAATGATAAGATTAAAACCAGGCGAAAGTGCTAAACAAATAAGGAATGAAAAGGACTTACTTAACCTAAATTTGAAACTTAACAAATAGGACTACACTATGTAACCTAACCTAATTTCTTGCATAATTTTCATAATGGATTTCCTAGACATCTCTGAATCAAGCTATGAACATATGGATCAATTCATATGTCAATCTAAATACCCTAATAGATTTAAATTAAGTTTTCTCTATTTCAATGCAAGAAGCATTAGACATAAGCTAGAGAAATTGGAATTTATGCTGGATAGATTAGGTTATATTGACATCATCATAATTGCTGAAACCTGGCTTAAACAAAATGAAATACAATACTTTAATATATGTGGCTTCACCCCTACACATATAACAAGGACTCAAGAAGGAGGTGGTATTTCCATATATATCAAAGACTCTTTAACTGTGGAAAAAGAGGTTAATGTCAATAAATACCACAGTATATTGTGCCTTACTATTAAAAAACACAATAATATATTGCTTAATATTATAGGGGTATACAACCCGAAATTTGATAACACACCTGAATTCTTACCTGATTTGGAAGCAATATTATTACACAAACCAAAGTGTCAAACTTTTATTTTTGGAGACTTTAATATCAATTTACTTGATAGGGATAACAACTTTGTGAAAGCATATCTTGATCTTTGTAATAGTTATAATCTTAAACTCTGCAACAGATCACCTACTAGATTAACATCCACCTCAGCTACACTACTAGATCATATTCTCACCGACTTCACCGATGTTAATTTAACATTGGCCAACATTTGTTCTGATATAAGTGACCACAATTTACTTATTCTCTATGTTAATCCTATTATTGATGCTCCACCTCAAACCACTTGCAACAACAAGTATTGTACTAAAGTTGATTACCCTAAGTTGAACTTATATTATGCTAATACACCCTTCAACTATGATACTGAAAATGTAAATAAATTAGCGGAGCATATGGTAAATTATATAAAAACAGGGGAAATTGATTGTACAGTAAAAAAAATAATAAAAGTAGCCCATCAACCTCGCAAACCCTGGGTTAATGAGGAATTGCTAGCATTAGTAAAAAGAAGAGATATCCTCTTTGCCAAAACAAAAAAAATTAATGCATCTATAAATTTACACAATGATTACAAAAATCTATCTAGGCAAGTTGTTAGATTGAAAAAGCAACTAAAAAAGCAATACTTTATTAAATTAACTAAAGATACTAATGATCAAAAAAAAAATGTGGAATATTGCTAACAATCTATTACATAAAAGTAGACCAAATAATGCTCAAATTATTAAATTAAAATATGACAATAAAGTGATATCTGACAATCATGATGTCTGTAACATACTAAATAACTTCTATGTCAATATTCCGATATCTTTAAGACCTAATCCACAAGTCATTACAGATGAGATAAACACCATAAATATTAATGAAAATTCCTTTTTCCTATTACCTACTAATGTAGATGAAGTGAATAACATAATTTCAACACTTAAGAATAAATGCAGCATGACTGATAATAACATCCAAAGCCTTACCTTCAAACGTTGTGGACAACATCTGCTCCCACACCTAGTCAAACTTATAAATGATTCTTTCAGTGAAGGAATAATGCCTGACATTTTTAAAACCGCCAAAATTATTCCTATACATAAGGGTGGGGAGAAAATGGATCCAAATAATTATCGACCTATTAGTATTTTACCAACACTCTCAAAAATAATAGAGAAAGTTATGAAAAAAAGGTTATTATCTTTCATAAACAATCCCCAACATAGAATTCTCAACTCTGCCCAATATGGATTCTTACAAAAATCTAGCACTGTAAATGCAGTGATTGATGCAATTGTCCCTATACAGAAAGCACTAGATAATAATCAGATTGCAGCTGGCCTGTTCATTGACTTGAAAAAGGCTTTCGATATGGTAGATCATGATTTGCTTCTTAGTAAGATGAACAATCTAGGTATCAGAGGTATTCCTCTTAGATGGTTTGAAAGTTACCTTAAAAATCGCTATCAATATGTTTCCATTAATAATGTTAAATCGAATATGCTGAAATTAAAATCTGGTGTTCCACAAGGTTCGGTTATCGGTCCTATACTATTTTTACTATTTATTAACGATATCACTAAACTTAAATTAATAGGTAAAATCACCTTATTTGCGGATGACATGTCAATTTTTTACTCTGGAACTTCTGAAATATCTATTATTAATGACATGCAAACAGACCTGAATCTTCTAAATAAATGGTTAAAATATAACAAATTGGTCCTAAATACTAATAAAACAAAATATATCTTATTCAGGAAACCTAGCTTTATTCATAACCAACATCAACATCTGATACTAGACAATGTAATAATTCAAGAGGTAAATAACATCACTTTTCTAGGACTCATTTTAGACTCTACCCTTAGTTGGAACAACCATATTGAAAAAATAAAAACAAAAATAATATCAGTTATTGGGGTTCTTGCTAGACTGAGAGAAAATGGGTTACCCAGACCTCTTTTAAAAAATGTTTATTATGCACTTATACATTCGCATCTTAAATATATGGATATAGTGTGGCAATCCTGTAATAAGGCTCAACTACGACAACTTGAAACATTACAAAACAGGGCTATAAAGATAATTTTTAACTTAGACTTCCATACTCCCACGAAGCAGATTTTTCAGGAATCAGGAATTACTCCCCTGGTAGTATCACTAAAACTATCAATCACTACCTTTGCTTTTCAAGTTCTCAATGATCTGTTCCATAGTAAGATTTACATCCCTAAATTCAATAATATACATGATCATAATACAAGAGGTCAAAATAACCTCATAGTAAATACTACTGAAACATCCAAATACGGTTTAAAGGGTTTTATTAGCATGATGACAAAACAATATAATAATCTACCTCAGGATATCAAAAAAGCTAGCAAATTAACGGTTTTCAAAAAACAGGTAAAAGCCCACCTGCTTAATGAATATTTCAATAACTGTCTATAACTCTGATAACTTCATCTTTATTTTCTGTAACATCTCAAAAGAATAATTTCAATAGCAATTGTTGAAAATAAAAAAGAAAATTAAAGAAAAATGTGTTTTATATAACTTTCTGTGAAAAAAAAATTTTTGTGACTCATTGTACTCTTTTAGTATTAAGTAAATTGTAGTATTGTAAATTTAGTTTTAAGAAGAAACATTGTTTGTACTCTTTTTACTCTTTTAGTATTAAGTAAATTGTGTAATGGCTTAAACTTCTGGGTAGCAAGTTGATTATATTTAATGTTTAATTAATCTAATTTTACTTAATTAAATTTCTTTCTCTTAATTGCTCTTCTCCCTTGTATTATATTCTATACTTATGTTTGAGTATTACTTTGTTAATTTGTTTTAACTTTAGTCTATTAATAAGTATTGAACTCTGGTTCTATTCTATAAATGAATACTCTCCTTTGTTTTTCCATGTATTTTTGACATATTTTTGTTTGTTTTGTATATATATATTTTTTTCTTATAATCTGTGCAGTCTCTATTCTATTACTTTGTAAAGTCTGCCTATGATGTACTTTTGACTGTCCCTTTATGCGAGCCATATGCGCTCTTTGGGACCTTTAAGAAATAAATAAATAAATAAATAAATAAATATTAAGATAATCTTATTTATTTCAGCACCAAAATTTGCCGGTTGCTTAAACTGAATGGAAATTATTTAAAATAAAATTAAGAATACTGAAAATTCTATCTAAGATGTACCACAAGGAACGAAAGTAAGTTGTGATTGCTAAAAACTTACATTAACGGTGTGCTAAAAAATTATCATATGCTGGAATGGAATGATAATATTTTTATTACTGTCGAGCTGAACATTTTATGTTGCGTATTAGTACAGGGAGGCCATTTTATGCGGAAACTTCTTAACAGTGTTACCCCTGCTCACACTTTCCCCGCTGTTGTGCTTGCACCGGCGGGGGCCGTGTTCCGTTACAACCGGCAAATCAAGACTTTAGAAACAATATAAAATAATAACTCAACCAATTTATTATCAAAATAGGCCTACATGTAGAGGCTTATTACTCACAATTTATTTGAGATACTGAGATGGTACAGTCAGGATATTTACGAGAAAATCTCCGAACGCGCCTTCTATGGTTATTAATCAATAAGTAACATTCCACCAAATAAATTCGCTGTTCAACCGTATACATTTTCGATTATTGTCTTATGTAACACACGACAACAATAGACAAGCGTCTCACTACAACACACCAAAGCAACTGACCGCTTGTATGCTTTGTACAACTGCGATGCGATGCCATGCTAGCGCGGCAATGCGGCAGTGATGCGAGGTTTCCTCATAAAATGGACTCACTGTAGTACACATGGCATCACTCCCGTACAAGTTTCAGGATATTAGTATTACTCTGCAGCAACAATCTGTTGTTGTATGGGTATTATTCGTCTAAAGTATTTGAGAATCGTTCTTAAATAGTAAGGCACCTATATATCGGTCATTAAATGGTTCACTTTATACGTATAACGTGGCAGCTTTGCATCTAAAGGATCACAACACCTGAGCGCCAGAGAATCAATGAAAACGCTTCAAAAGTGCTGGAAATGGTTTCTCAAAATAGTTTGCAATATTTACTTCAAACGGTTGACATGCGAAGGCACAAATGTGTCACTGCTGAAAGGAACTGTTTTGAAAGAAATATTGCGTAAATGAATGCAGAGTAATTTATTTCAGTTAACAAGCTATTAAGTTAGAGTTCATTGAAAAAAGCAAAATACCCAACATACATTTTAGAAAAAGATTAATGACTGTCATATTTTGGTGCGTAGAATAAAAATCCTTTTGTGACAAACAAAATCTGATCACTTATCAACAGGGTTAGGATTTTTAAGAGCAATTTGCATATTGAAAAAGGGGAAAGGTGCTAAAAAGGAGAGCAAATAGGGGACAAGAAGGTGCTATTAAACTTGTTATGTAATAAACTTAAATTCATTAATAACAGGTTACTGACTGATTCCAGTGAAAAAT
This sequence comes from Ectobius pallidus, assembly GCA_964059195.1. NCBI lineage: Eukaryota > Metazoa > Arthropoda > Insecta > Blattodea > Ectobiidae > Ectobius > Ectobius pallidus. Next base: position 92,868,024 of record CAXKWD010000009.1, read on the forward strand.
AGAGTATTTAGCAATTATTTTTCATTTTTGTAGGTGTGTATCCACTCCCGCATTTGCTGAAAATAGACAGGTTCAATATTCCCACGTTCACTGAAAGCTGATGAAAAGTTGATTGAAAGGTACTTAAGATCATAGATAGCCTACTGTAACGAAACTAAAGTAGGCCTATAGAGACTAATAAAAAATATAGACTATATTGTAAAAAGTAATAGGCCTATAACTCAAAAGTCATAGGTTATAAACGATGAAGTACTCTTTTGAAGATTATTAAAAAGCGGCAGTACAATACAAAAAAAGGGAGAAAGGGGAATTATAGACACTGTGGAGAAAAAACGGATAAAGGTCCAACAAATAAGAACGTGCTAGAAAATTGACTCCATTCTTGACTACTACAGACAATGTTTCGCAGGAGCTCTTACTGTACGAAAAAATGCGCTCTTAAAAATCCTAACCCAACTTTATTAACAATGGCACACAGATAAATTGGGGAGGGAGCTTGTCACAGTTCAATGTCTTGTGAGCCACTTTCGTCACCCCTTACTTAGGAATGCACAAGTTGCAGAAGGAGAGCCGAATTTTGGCGGGCCTTTATTTATGGATGAAATACATCAAGAGCAGAGTTCTGGTTTCTACTAAAGCTTAGTAATAAAAGTTTGAGATTGATGATGGGCCCATGGCTTTGATCTATTAATGTTAATTAGAATGTCCGCCAGGCACACCCGTGCTTGCTAGCACTAACAATTCATTCCTTACTAATGGTCTATGTTACATGAATTACCCCTTGTTTTTCGACCAGGTGGGTCTGACTAAAACACTGCAATATAAACTGAAATACTGCACCAAACCATGTGCCCGAATTCTAATGTTTGCGAACTGGTTTGGTTTTATAAAGTATTATTGAAAGGCATGAACTGGCACTGTCATCTATAGGCTATGTACAAACAGTGCTTAAAATACTGTATATTATTGAGCAATGCAAACAATGGCACATCATTCTAAACATAGCAATTATTATGGTCCAATACTAGATACTAGATCACATCCAGATACAGTAAATATGAACAACAACAAAATCGATAAGTAGGCTATATAAAAAGTCTTATTTCATACGTTATAATTTAATTCACTCAGTAATTAATAAATGACCACCGGCGAGGAATTGTTGTTAGCGTCGCTGACTACAGATTCGTCGGCACAGATTCGATCCCCGGTACCTCGGAATTTTCTGAGGTAAAGAGATCTGTACCAGCGTGCACTCAGCCTCGTGATTCAACGTAAGGAGCTACTTGATAGAGAAGTAGCGGCTCCGATCATGTAAACCACCATTAAAGGTCGTGGGTGTCGGCATGCTGACCACATGCCACAATTCCTACTCTCTGCCTATGGTAGATGACGCAGTGGTCGGGTGGTAGGCCTTGTCCCTTCAGGGATGTAGCGCCACGGAGTTTAGTTTTTTAGTAATTAATAAATATTTAAGGAACGATTTTATTAGTTAGGCTATACCTCAGGATTTCAATTTTGCTCTTCCCACTTTGTATTTTTTGTATTCTTTTTTTTTTTTTTTTTGGTACAAAATACTATGAATACATTTAATAATCATTTTACTTTGAAAAAATATTTTTAAAGTGTCATATTACTATTTCTATTTTAATTATGTTATAGATTTTCCTTTCAAAATTTTATTATCACTGATTTTAAGTTATATCAAGTTATGTTTTGTTTAATGTATTAAATTCTATTTAATTGTGTACTTAATTGTGTATTATTTTTTAATATAAATAACTGAAGTGAACCCAACACGAGCATTTTCTCATACACAATTCTGATGTATTAATAATTAATATTAATAATAAAAGTTAATAAAAATATACAAAATAAAAAAATACCATAGCATCCCTATGATTACTGATACTAGTGACAAAAATTTCTTGCAACATGCAGAGTTGCCATTCTTTACCCTTTGTACATATTAAAATAGACATTTTTTTTACTAATGTAGGAGAACATTCTAGATACAAAAGGAAATCACAAGGATTCGTGATTACTATGTCATCCACGCGGATTATATAATAACCATTAGGCCTACGAGAAGAAACTATGCTGTTTTCTGTTTTCAAGGATGAGCACATTTATGTTGTATTATATTTTATTCCAATGATAGTGTAAACAAAATATTAGTGTAAACCACGTTTTCTAATTTCCATTATTATTGACTGGAATTGCCTATTTTACTTAAAAACTTTTAAACCTTTCAGAGGGTGAACTTACTGAATTCTTATAACTTAAGTAATCATCAAGTGAAATAATTAGTGTGCTTTAAGTTTGAAATCAATTAGCACAATTTCTGTTGATTAGGTAGATATTCCAAATTTTTTGAAACTGTAGGGCGTGATGAATCCAGGGGATACGCTTGATTTCTCTTTTACATTCTTATTGCACAGCGTTCTTGTATTTCATCCAGGTACTGTCTATCTAGCTATCTATTTATTTTTTTCTTTCCCTTTTTGCATTCTTTCTGCTCCTCTCAAACTTGCGTGAGTTAATTAATTTCATTTTTTCATACTCTTTATTAATAGATAAACCTTAGCTTAATTATTATTGTAATTATCTCTTTGAAGGTTATGGTGTTACATTATAATTAATTACAAAATGTATTTAATAGTTACGTTGCTAAAATTAAATATGCAGGGTTATACAATTATAATATCCTATAAATTATTATTTTTTTATCTTTTCACTGTTGTAATGAAATATAATGATGATGTTAGTGCGTAAATTTGCTACGCGTTTCGGATGTAACTACCCATCATCAGGCCTGTTGTGCAGGAGAGTGAATGTTAAGAATACATATAGACCGTTGAAATTAACACCGTTCACTGGTGGTGAGTTCAGAAATGCAGATCCTCTTTAGAAACGTAAATAATAATTTTAACACAGAGCTAGGTGCCCGAGATGTTAACGTCTTGGGCTCGCGTTCGGGAGGCCCTAGTTCAAATCCCGTGGCAGGCCAATTTGACATGGGGTTTTTCATACGTAAAGGAAAATTCCGAATTGGATTTTTAAAACCATGAATCATCCTCACCATTTCATCCTGTATCATATCTATTTAAATTAATATCAGTTGAAATATACTCCATAAAATACTCTAACGATAGAAAAAAAATTGACAATCAATAGTTCCATGGCCTACTCTACTGTATAGACACAGATCCCAAACTCTTGATATCACCTGGTAGTTAGAAGGAGTATAAATACAGCTGAAAAATGTTAAGGATGTGACAATTAACTATGTAATTAGTGATAATCTAATGGTCTAACCTCGAATCGGAAGCCACTGGTTCAAATGACTGCGAGGAAATTGATTATGGCATTTCCCTATGCTCCTTATACTGTTTTCGAAAGTTATGGAAGATACTGGTCAAATTGCTGTACTGTACCTTTCCATTTTGGTTTTTCTTTCATTCGCATTTGCCACTCATACCGATATTTTTATTTATTACAGTCAAATAACAAATAAATAATGTTAAAACTAATTGACACTTTTAAATATTACTTTTTTAAAAATTAGCATAAAGTAAAAACTGTTGGATTCGACGAACCAAATACTTCAAAAGCCTAATAGAGTACCTTAAATACAACTTGATATTGTAATACTATGTAGGGCTGCAAGATTAGGTACCGTACTGTTATAAATAATTATAGCTTATGAACGTAAGTAAGAATTTTACAGAGGCTATTTTTGTGAAGAAGACACTTTTTCATATTGTGCCTAATGGCATATTAATTCGCTATATCAATATAAATATACCAATTAACAAATGTGCCGTATTATGAAAAGCCAAATAAAATAAAGAGTCCTATTATTCGTTTATTGTATATTGCATAATAACTTCACATATTAATTTCCAAACCTGAGCAGAATTGTGTAATAAAATTTTAAAAATACCTTAATCACTTGCAGCTATTTTCTAATTTAACGTATAAAAAGGGTTAAATATTTGATGGGATTAATTGGTTTTTAATCGCATTATTTGATTCAATCAAGCGGACGGGAGAACAAAGGGTACGAGCACAATGCTACTTTCATAACAAACAGTAGGTGAAACAGCTGCCCGAACAATAGCATTCGCTTGTAGTCCTCTCTCTTTATATTGATAATTAAAGCTTTATTTCGCATCACCAACTAATGTATGCTGGTAGAGAATGCAAGAAAATGACCACTGGGATGCTGAAATTTCAACACGTAATACGCCTCACATAAACTGAACTGAAATTGTTTATATAAGCGATGTTTAAACTTTTCCCCTCAAGTACCACCAAATCAGGTGCAACGGGAGTAGCACTTAGCAGAAAGAAAACTGATGTGATATAGGCCTACTTATTTATATTTTCTAGTTTATTCAATGTAAACTTATCAAGGTAATCCCCTCGAGAGATTACGAGTTTATGGATATATTTGCGAGAACGAAGTACATTAACTTTCTAAGGCCTATTTATGTGTTGCCGTTAAACTTAGCTAAATGCAGAAAAAAAAGCACAAAAAAGAAAATCCCATGAATATTATTTAACATTTTTTATGCAGGAAAAATACATCCATGCTGCCTTTATTTTATGGTTATATAATAAATGAAAATATATAAGATGGAAAATAAAAATTACAAAAATTAACATAGACCCTAATCTAAGAGTGTTTAAAACTGGGTGCTTAGGAAAATATCTGGATAGGAGAAAACTGCATAATGACGAGCCTCATAACCTGTACTCTTCACCGAATATAATAAAGGTAATTAATTTACGGAGGATGAAATGGGTTAGACATGTTGCGCTCATGGGGTCGGAAAAACATATCTAAATAAAATACTGATTAGGAGACCCGAAGGGAAGAGATACTTGGGAGACCTAGCCGTAGCTGCGAGGACAATATTATAATAGTCTGAAGGGAAGAAGGTTTTGCAAGGGAAAATTGTATGGAGTTAGCACAGAACAGAGTTGAATGGCGGGCTCGTGTAAGCACGGCAATGAACGACCTGGTTCCATAAAATAGACATATTCCTTAAGACTGCTAAGAACTGTCTATTACCTTTGAGTAGGTGAGTAAGTAAGTAAGTAAGTAGCCTACAGTAAGCAATTAAATGACTGTATGCAAGATGAAACGAAAATATCACACAATTTTTAAGTATTCAAATAATTTGTGTTGATAAATTTCATGTTATTTATCTCCTACGAGGGATTTGTATGTCGTGTATAAAATATTTCCACCTATTCCCTCGTATAAAATGTTTTTGTTAAAATATCAGCTCATAACTTCGTCAAATCTAAAATTTATATTTGTCAATATTATAGAACATAGTTAAAAATTATGTCTGTCAATTTTATAAGATAATTTTCGTATATTGGACAATATATTTCGGCTATTCAGCCATCTTCAGGTCCTTTTCTTTCACCAGGTGATCTTACTCTGTTGGTTAATCCATCACAACTCATTGTAATGGATTGTAATGGATTAACCAACAGAGTAAGATCACCTAGTGAAAGAAAAGGATCTGGAGATGGCCGAATAGCCGAAATATATTGTCCAATATACGAAAATTATCTTATAAAATTGACAGACATAATTTTTAACTATGTTCTGTAATATTGACAAATATAAATTTTAGATTTGACAAAGCTATGAGCTGATATTTTAACAAAAACATTTTATACGAGGGAATAGGTGGAAATATTTTATACACGATATTCAAATAATATTAGCAAAAAGTTATTCTATACTGGATCGTGTTTTAGCTTGCGAATATAAGCTCAGCCCATTTAGAGGTTTACTTTAAGATCTACAAAAATAAGCCTACTTAATGCCACAGCATGATGCATTCGTGCCCCATCTCCCTCAGTGAACATACGTACAAGAGTCCCTGGCGTCACAATCAGTAATGACGTCAGTGGCTGGTGATGACGTCCCGCGCGAGGCTGTAGTCATGGCAACGTGAACGAGGCTCCATACAGATGAGAAATAGAGAAAAATGAGAGAGAAGGGGAAAGAGAAAGAGAATGGTGTACAAGGGATAGATTGAGATTGAGATAGAAAGAGAAGGTGTAGAAATATGGCTCGACAGCAGACAAAATCTGTGGGACACACGTGGATTTACTTTTCTCTTTCCGCTTTCAATGAAAGAATCGGGGCATTGTTAAAATTTACAGCCGAGATAAGGTTGTAGAATGATAAACTATATCTTGTAACTGTGTCTTCTCAACTGTTCACTTTTTAGCGAAAGGTTTCGAAAAGCTTCCGTTACTTAACTTCTCCGCAATGTTGTAGACTAGGCCTACATTAGATATATAAGCATTCATAAACCACAGATTACTGTCTCTGTTGGACATCACATGATAATATTATAGGAGAAAAATTCCTCCGACACTGGGACTTGAACCCAGGACCTTTGGCTATTCTTTAGGCCTACATTGTTTGCATTAAATAACAACAACTACTACATATATGGCAAATTACTCCTAAATTCCAGTTATATAAATATTACTTTATACATTACTCATTGAATGTCACCAGACTTGAAATTTTGACTTTTTTAGATTTAAAAATACAATTCCTTTATAGAAACCAATGGCCATATTATCTTGAATGAAGAAAGAGTGGAATGATATGCGGAAGCGGAAACGGTAGCACCCCGAGAAAACCTGCCCCGGCTCCTTAGGTTCCTAAATAAGTGAATAGAAAGAAAAAGAGGTCCCACAACTTTGTCCCGCAAATTCACACCTACAATAATCCCTTCTACAATGCAATGGCGTCTATCGATCAGAAACACATTTCTTGATTCGCCTCTCAGAGTCCAATAAATAAATACAATACAAGTATATTTCAATGCCCGTAAAATGCTGATAGAAGACAATTTATTTCTTCGTGAAGTGCTGTGAGTGCACTGTACCAATCCTACTTAAAAAATTATTAAAAATTAAAAATAAAACTATGGAAGCTGTTAACATTTCTACACAGTTCTGAAACAGCCTAACTATAGTACTTCAATCAAGAAAGAAAATAGCAAGAAATTAAAAAGATATAAAATGTATTAACAATAAAAATAGTTCGGTAATGTACATCGGTACTACGCAGTCTTACCACAATGGATACTACTATATTTTACATTCGAAATGAAAGTCCCATGAACGTTTTTCATTTTCAAAATTTCTTTTCGCAGCCAACTCAGATACTGAGATTTCTACATGACACTGCAAATCCTTTCAGTGGAACTTAATTTTTATTAATAGAAGCATTCATCAAATTATATCAGCGGGTTAATAAGTTTGTAATCAATTAAGAGCATTTAAATGTAATAACTGGATTTCATGACCGACAATTATAATGCTTAGATAAAATGTATCATATTTAATATAAAGCATTACTCTATTAATTTTATTTATCTGCATTTATGTGACTTTTTAGGTGACGTAAGCAATGCAAAGGTATTCTGAGGACATTTCATTTATTATTGTTCCTTCTATATAGTTATTAGTCCTTTCACATTCGCCAGAGGTTTCAATGCCAAACGTAGCACGCCTATGATGCCCCCACTTACGGCACTCATATGACATCATACCCCTCCAATGCCAGTCACATGACAAGCCAGTAAGGAGTTCCCCTTGGTGTCGTATGAGTGTGTGCGACAGCGCAGCTCCTCCGCGCAGAGGGGAATACTGTTGACTGGTGATCAGTGGGGGCATATTAGACGTGAGAAGTTGTGGCCTTGAAACCTCTGGCGGATGTGAAAGCACTATAATAAAAAGGTTACCCGATCATCTGCCTCGTTAGTATGTTTCAAAGACTTACGTCCTGTATTTCCATGTGTTCTGTTTATTAGTATATAGCGGAATTATTAACCAGTCACTCGCTTCACAAAGTATACTTCGCATAGCCTACAAACGTTACTCAATGTTACAATGACACTGTACACTAAGTCTAATCCCATTGGCTACTGTAATTTCCTTTGTGTAAATGGGACACCCTGTAGCATATGTAACATACTGTCCCCATTTATTCAAATTTTATTCTTGACTGTTGTGAAGGTTATTGTATGAGCCACCGTATTTTATGCGGTGCGAGATTTATTACTGGCAGGATTGTAAGCAACAACGAATTAATTTAAATATTGGATGCCGTGCGCTGTGATACAACAAGCCGCTCAGTTTATGGTCCCTGCATCACATGATAAAACTGTATGTACCCCTATCATTCCGTGGCCAGGCTTGATTGATGACACTATTTGCAATAATACTGTTTAAATATAGATCACAAACCGAGATATTTTAATTGCCATTTTTCATCAACTGTTTCACAAAACCTCGAAATTAAAAAAATAAACTGATAAAATATTTTTTTACTTGAAAATCAATATAGGTCGCTGATTTTACTGAATATAGCATATTTGGAGAGGTGAATTAATTATTGTTGAAGCCCGAATGATAGCTCGCAGAACAGTTTGGTCGAGGAGATCAAGTGGAAGTTTAAATATTTAAACCAGTTTATTCCCGTTTTTGGGTGATTTCTCTCGCAGGTGGAAGCCAATTCGACTATACTTAATACCTACTTTGAATATTCGTTTATCACATTAGTGTTTCTAATGTATAATGAGGCTCTTCATGGTGTTAATTTGACTTTATCTCATATGTCTTTCTTTCCATTTGGATCAATAACATGAGAATCAGTCTTTATCGAAATTAGCTTTATCACCTATTGCATAAGTGATAAAGACTTCTTTACATTCTAATCAGGTTGGAGAAATTCTAGGCAGTGACTTACGAATATGTCATTATCGTGTATTGAAATAAGTATAGGCCTAATAAACTGGAAAGCTATGTCAAGTGGGGATAGGCTACTGAGTTTTTTTATTTACCAGTGTTTTCAATTTATCCTTATGAAATTTTATAAGAGGTGCTCGTAGATACTGCTAAAATACATGTTCACAATTATTTTAAAATTTTTATGTTGAAAAATGTGCCCATAATTTGTTTTTATATTTTTTTTGTTCAGTTTTGGTATTCATTTTTTGTCACACATAAAGATAATCAATTTCTCAAAAATTCAAAATGAAACTAAGAAATGGTACATAAGTTTTTCTTTGGTCGAAAGAATTCATTGGTGGAAAATAAAAATATTTTTAAATTTGTTCTTTTTGTATTTTTTTTCTTTCTAAACTCATTACTCAACATAAAAGATTACATCTCCTTTAAAAATAACGATATGTTCCGTGTATCTGAACTTCGCCCCCGTTCTGTACGAATATCAGTTCTTGCCCAGTCAAGCAATGTTGTGGTTATCGGACAGTTTTACAATCTAAAATGAGAGAATATGTATGGCACACTCTGAGGGACTTCAAGAGAAGGCCTCCAAAAAGGAGATAGGAAGGGACGACTTTATTGAAAGAGTCGTGATAATGCAGAAGTTCCAGTAACACTTATGATGTGGAGAGTGACAATGACGAGGAGTTATGAAATATTGTTTGGTGTGATGTACCGAAAATCTGTAACAATCTGACATACTGGAACAATTATTCTTTGATTTAAATTTATAGTACAGTAATTTTAAAGCAGATCTGTACTATACGACTGACAATTTATTATCAAATGTAAGTTATAATGATGGTATTATTGGTATAATCTGTCCGTTTAACTTTAGTTTTTTTTTTTAATTTAAAAATATATGAAACTGATATTATTATAATAATACGAAAGTTAGGAAGTTAATTTCCTAGCTGTTCCGCATGAATACAGCACAAGAAGAAAGGAAACTACTGTAGGAGGCTTACTTTAGCAGTACTCAAATGCTTCTTTTCTGCTGGTCTGTTACATGGCTCTAGTTTGGGTCCTCGTCTGAATAATTCTAAAATCAAATTACATCCAGGTTTAGCCAAATGAAGTTTATGGAGTCTTTAAATCTAGAATTTTAAAGAAAGCATATAAAGTTCGGTTTATACCCCCCCTTAAATTTTGTTTGTCTTTCTGGTACTACTATCATGATAACTATTTTTTATTATTGTAATTATTATTAATTACATCACTTCAGTCATTGAACTCAGCTTTTACCCGTCTCCCTTACTACTTTTTGTTTTGTGTGTTTCTTAGTTTTAATATAATTTTAGGTTAACATTACTCTTTATAGTAAGATTTATAGTAAGAAATTAGGTCTGTATAAATGTAAATGGAACTGATCCCAGCAAGAACTGCTGCTCTTTCGGGGTTTATGGACCAAAATAATTACGTATTATTTATGTATCCATGTAATGTTGAAATACGTAAATAAAATCGAGGAAGTAGGCCTAATTATTTAAATTTCGTAATTTTATAACTAAATTTTACATTTTTATACAAGTTAATTCAAGGTAATTGCTAATAAGTAAATTTAAAAGCCTTGGAATAAACCCTGAACAGTGCTTAACTCCAACAATTGTTACATTTTTAGATTCAGTTATTAATTTAAAGTGTTTCCTTCGCGAGCTATATTTATGATATTCTGACCAATATATTTATTACGATTTTTTAAAATATATACCTCAATAGGACGTAATTGTATATTTGGGGTATTTTGAATAAATGGTTATACTCAGAAAATGATGATTTAGAATAATAATTAAGAGGATTTTATATTATGCGTTTAGTACGGTATTCTATTTCTCGGGTCACAATCGTATTCCTAGTTCTCACCAGACGCGAACTCTTCTCGGATCAAGTTGGTGACTGTATTGTGACACATCACTGAAGAGATTCTTCTGTGGAGCTTTATTTATTAATGTGAGCATGAGTAGGCCTATAACTCCAATTCGCTTATTCCTACTGCATTTCCTCTGGCTGTACCGTACATGTTTTTTTTCACGTTCATGTCCGCAAACGCATAAGAAGGTATTTATTATTTTATTTTTATTTATTTTGTTGCACTGCTCATATAACACCATCGGTAAGACCTGAGCCAAATACGCGCAGATAGCTTATCGTCTGCCGGTAGCAATGGCGTAAGGGCAGAAGAGAATGCATACACTGTACTATTCATTCCAAACTATGCGGTTCATAATAGCCCGTAACTATTGAAAACAAGAATAAAGTGAATAAAGTATTTGTTTTTTAGTTATGAAATATTATTTAAGCAATGGTATGTAACTCACAGAATATAGCTGTTGGGTCTTCACTATTGAATGCTGTGAGGCTAACTAAGATCTTTTTACACGGTCTGTACAGTATGAACTAGCAAAGAACATCACGTGCTATTACGTCATCGTAGACTACTGCGCAGCCGTTTGTTTGGCTCAGGTCTTACCGATCGAGTTATAAGATTCACGTCATCTATGACAAGTTGTCAATATCTTTATGTTGGTGTTGTTAGATTAAATCTGAATTAAAGAGAAACAGTTGCCAATATCGTGTACACCTCTGCAGTAGTTGACATTGCCAACAACACAATGTTACGTGTCACATATGAATGTGTCTATTATTATCTGGAAATAAAATCAATACATGTGTCTAGTTCATTGTATAGCAGTAATATTGGGGGAATCCAATAATAAATAAAATGCATATCTATGCCAGTGTAGGGATGGTTTTGCTACAATGCATACATCAATCTGGGTGGTCCAGCAGTTATTACCAGTGACATGAATTTATCAACTGTCAGAACTTTAACGATTCCAACTGATGCAGCCAGTGTTAATTAGAAGAACAGTTGGCAGATATTTTCAATGGTAAACATGAATCGGACGGTGATCGGGAAATATCCCCAATGTTTACGTTTTTAACGCTGCGAACTCTCAGTATACGTCCAGATAAAATACAGTTCACCTGTCCAGTTACCGATTCATATAATGTTCATACATAGACTTTCTTACCGAATAATTTTTTTGAGTATTATATCTGTATTACAAATTGTTGTATAGATTGTATAGATCTTAATTTATGTTTTATAATATTATTAAAATGTAATGTTGTACCGTATTTTGATTTACTCAAATACCGGTTAACAAAAAAAAACAGAGGTTATTAACTTATTATTATCTAGAATTGAATAGAGTTTAGAGGCCTACTTAACTTATGCCCACCCACAATCAGGGGACTGTGGCACATTGTAAGATTTTTTGCTTAGACCTTTCCACTTTGCAGCCATCGTCGAGATCTAGAAAAAAATATAATATATTATTTTATAGTAATCTAATAGATTTTAGTATACATCACAAACCAAATAATAGGGATTTAGATTATGTCTACACAACGTTCCATACCATCCTAAATCCCTTACTAAGTACATTCAACAGTATAGTCTACAAACGAGTAAAATACATAGGCCCAATCACATAAGGGGACTGTGGCTGTAATCATAGAATCTAATTAGATAAATCTATAATTTTTTGTACCAAGCCAGTTTGTTGCTCTTAGTATGGGTTCTTTTATATAATTTTCCTTCGTGAGAAAGGGTGAAAGAAATTAAGTGTGACTTAATTTTCCATAAGCACGGCTGTTTTAAACTGACTGCCAGTCAGCTGTTGAGAATCGTATTATGATGCGAATTTTAACAATCAAATCTACATTCTCTACATCATTTTATTACTATGTTAAATGAAACTTCCATTTTTGGTCCGCGTTTTTAGTGAGCTCGTAGGTCCCTCCTAAGAAGGGTGTAACTTTTCTATGTGAAGAACAATAGCCCTATATGAAATTACACATATTACTGCGTCAAATGGACTTTCCTTAAAGGAGTTGTTCGGAAGACTATATTTTTAGCAAAAAGTTCAGAATATATTGAAACATTGAAACGAGATACAATTAATAATTAGTTTATTGTTTTAGATTTTTATATTTGTAGTGTGGACTTATGGTCACGTCAATTTTCAATTTTTCAGTATGCACACGTCCTAGGTGAACATTTCTTTTCTATTTTGGTATAAAATTCACACCATGTTTTGAAATAAAATTCATACTCTGACTGTACTTGAAAAAAGTGCCCTTTGTGAAAAACTACACCAACCACAATCGATGCTATTTATAAATATTTAGTTCTGAAAGTTGCATTTTATAGCAACTCATTTTTTTATATTTCCCGACATAACAGCCAACGTCAGCAGGAATGCACAATTTCGGAACAATAGAACTGTTGAATGAGATCCACGGAACTTTAATGCTGTGTACAATTTTTAGCCCATAAATACGTTATGAGTTCCTATGATTCTATATTCCAGCGAGACCATAAATTTGATGCATAAATATAAAAATAATGATGGTTTGACATGGTATGTTGTGTTGACCCGTTCACGATAATTTTACAGTGGATGGGAGTTCAGATACAACTACATAATAATACGCGTCGCGTTATAGTATACCAATACAAGAGAATGTATGCCAATTGCCCCAGCTTTACGTTCACATATAATGCACATTATCCATATTATATTTCTATATAAAATAATAATTGAACGATAATGCACTCGAAGCTTCAATACAAATCCAATAGAAATGGATAGAGCAAGGTCATACAGAATGATAATTTTAGTTTATGATGTTGTAGTGTTTGAACTCGCCCTCTCTGTAGGGTATGTGATTTAACTCAAAGGTATATAGGAAAACAATATTGTAATAATTACTTAGCGTTTCTGAAATTAATATTCAATTGAAAAAGTGTACTACATATTTACATGATAGGCCTATATGACTTTGTTTAAAATAAATAAAATAAAATATATCTTTAAGAATCATGATTTTTCTGTAACACAGGTCTGCAAAAAAAAAAAAAAAAATCAGCTGCATGAGGTATTTTTACTAAATTATATGTTTTAAAATGCACTGATTCCAAAAATATCATCCATTTTCCCCTATCACGTAAGGTTTTTTTGCAAAACTAAAAGATACACAGTATTGGTAAAAAGCACTCATGTATTAAGATTAACCAAACATATTAATTTTTACAATGGTTTTGTAGTCAGGATCCTTAGTATTTCCCAAAAATCTTAACACTACACCCTTGAACGATTCCCAAGCTTCTTTTACCTTCTCATTCATACTTTCCACAAAGAGGGAGTCGGATAAAAGTTTTCTTATGTCGGGACCAGTGAAAACTCCCTCTTTCAACTTGTCTTCAGACAGCTTCGGGAATTTAGAACACAGATATCTAAAACAATTCCCATACTTTTTCAGTGATTTTACAAACTGTTTCATAAGCCCCAATTTAATGTGAAGAGGGGGCAATAAAACCTTTTCTGGTTGAACCAGAGTCGTATTGATGACGTTTTTCTCGCCGGGTTTTAGGGTTTCTCGCAGTGAACAGTCACTTTTGGTCCAATCAATGCTGCTCTCTGGCTCTACTATCCCACAAGCATAGAAAACATGGGTACTTTGTAGGCCTATAACCTGACTGCTGACCCAAAAGCATGGTTAGTATTTTGAAGTCCCCACAAACCATCCATTGATGGTCTTGATATTTGATTTTTTCTAGAATAATGGCCAAATCGTTATAGTTTTCTTCCATATGCACCGAGTGTCCCATAGGGAGGGATGCAAAAGTATTTCCATTGTGCAGCAAGACTGCTTTAAGACTAGCTTTGGACGAATCAATGAATAGGCGCCATTCAGATGAATCATATTCTACATCAAAGCACTTCATGAGCCCTTGTACATCATTACAAAAAACTAGATGTCCCTCTTTGGATAAAAACTGAGTAAATTCTTTCTCTCGGTGCCTATACCACGAAAATGAGGTACCAGATGACAGAAGGTTTTTGTTTTTTAGTCTCGAACCTAGCAATTCGGCTGCATCTTTTGATAGACCTAAATCTCTTACTAGGTCATTGAGCTCACTCTGAGAAAATAGTTCAGGCCCCTCGTCAACAGAAAAATCTGAGCTAGATTCGTCCTGGGGAGGTAATGTGTCTTCGTCCTCTGACTCACTCAGGTATTCATCTAAACTGGAAGGTGGCTGTGGGATTGGTATTTCAGAGCTATGGGGCACTGGATGAATAGCTGAGTCAAGGTTAGGATAAGATATGTTCTTCCTATTTTATGTATTAAATCCCTTTACATATACTGAACAGAAATAGCAATCGGTTGTATGATTTTTCTGCTCACGCCATATCATAGGAATTCCAAAACGAAATTAGTTTTTCTTACCCTTAAACCACAAACGAAGATCTTCCTCACATTTTCTACACACCTTGTGAGGGGCCCATGGTTTGTCTTGATCCCCAAGTTTTAATTAGAAGTAAGCAAAATAAACCTTCTTCACAAAATCATTAATGTTTCTCTGTTGACGTTTCACAGTGTATTCACCACAAATAAAACAAAAGCTATCAGGAGACATAACACAACCTCTTGGAGCCATGATTACGAAATAGAAACAACAGCACTGTTCAGTTTGAAAGCGATGTGTCTACTGACGGCAGCTCTACTGTCATGTGCGATACTGAACTTCTTTGACTTGTGCCGCCCCCTCCACCACTCACCCCTAACAGTTAACATTATATATTGTATAGTTAAGCTATAATTGAATAAATTAATGTAAAATCAATTGTTTATGAGAATTTGTCAGATAAAATACCGGATTTTCAATAAACCATAAATTTTATGAAAAATAAATATAACCACTTCACTTACACAAAAAATGGACGTGATAGAAGTTTTTTGGTATTTTTTTAGGTATTAGGAAGTAAAATTCTGTACGAAAATTAAGAGACATCCTATGCAGTTTTTTAGTTGCAGACCTGTGTAATTCGTACAAAGTGTTCGGTATTATATAGTTATTTCATAAATATTTTTGTAATTATTTGTTTTCGGACAATGTTTCTATGTTTCGAAACATTATTATGTTCCGTCTCCCTAAATGAATGGTATAATAATTATCAAAGGCTATTCCTCTTGTAACAATTTCTTGATTATTTGTTACATTTCCTGTTTGCGTTTTATTTTTTCTATTGATTTTGTTGTATTAATAAATCAATCACATCTTTATAGTGAATAATTATTCCACTTCATACTGAAAGAATACGAAATCTTTTAAAATATGTTCAAACCTATTCAAATTGTAGTAGATATCCCATCATCTAAGACGAGGAAAAAATATTGTAACAAAAATCACCGATCAAGGCTCTTAATTTTCTGGTTAACCTTAATTGGCTGTTAAATCACTAAAATATTTGAGGTATAATAACACTGTTGGTTGGCAAGTGGAACAAAACTGCTTCAACTCGGATAAGTAATAAACATGGAGATTAAGTCATGAAATATAGCTACTAAACAAGCTGCAAGTGTCTTTTTTTTGTGAGTGGACACTTTCAGCAACCTCATCCTAATAAGTTTATAGACAAATAAAGTGTTGAAAACAAATTTTCCCGGAAACATAATAATTTCAGTAGTAACTCTAATAAAAATCTGAATTCCCTAGAGAAATTAATTTTCCACGTTATCTACCGTAGACTATAGGTCGCATGATGTCGTTATAAGGTGAGGTATTGAAGTCGTTTGTGATTCTATTCAGTCCGCGGCTTCAAATGGAGAGCAAGTCCATAGAGATTAAAGCCGGTACTTTGTAGACAAGACAATAGAGGAAGTAGCAGTAGATGATAAAAAGGAAGAGAGAATGGATTGTAGTTTGATTATCATGTCCTGGATGCAGTGCGTGCACTTGGATTTCCTGTGTCACGCTATATAACAGGAATTCATGCTTCAGTAGATTCAAGAGTAGATAGCTTCAGCATGGCTCCGCTAATTTACAAGATGAATCAAGCACCAATAGATATCTACTATTCTTGTATTTTTAACGTAAATTATTTTATATTTGGCCGCAGGTCGTGGTCTTATTCTCTTCATTCGCGAATATCTCTACATAAATCGTTATTACAATTTTGTTTGTTACTTGTGGTTATTTAACGACGGCTGCACACTACACACTGTAAACACTCGGGGTGTCGAATAACGTCTCGAAGAATTTATTTTATGTTCCTTAAATCTAAAATCTTGGGATAGTCTCAAATGAACAGTGATAAGAGCAGAACGTTTAAATGTTATTGTAAATTTCTATCATTAAAATTTTATATGCCCTAAATTATTAGTCCTATTACGCTGAAACTTCGTAGGCCTATAGACCTACTAGTAAATTAATGTGCACCTTATAACTGTTACGAGATTCACATAAATTGGGCAAAACGTGCAGAGTTGCAAAACTCAGTTCTAGTGACCCTGAGAAATCCTATTGTATTTCATTTTGAGTGTACTTTTAACGTACGATAATCTTCAAATATCATTCTAATCAAGATGAATACATTAATTTCAGTTTCAGGACCATCCTTTAGTTACCCAGAAGAAAAACAATATAACAGGAGGTGTAACTAGAAATTGAAATAACGACAATATTATTTTACATATTGTTGTATTTGGGTTTCAATAAATGCTTTTTATCCCCACAACAAATCTTCTAGATGACTTCTTTATATTATAATTCTGCAATTTTTAAAAATCATTAAAGATTCCCCTTTTGATTTTAATTAAACGCCTACGTATAGAAACACTTATAAATCGTATTTTTTAGGAAATGTAAGTTTTAAAAGAAAATCTAGTAGAACTGTTCAGTATTTCTCACGCAATTGTTTTCAATAGTATCCGAGTTACTTCACCTAGGACACAGAAAAACGTAAACATTTTCTTATGCGAGAAAGGGAGAAAAAGTTACACCGTGACTGAATTTTCCATATGCACGGCTAATTTAAAGTAACTGCCATAGACGTATTATGATGAGGTTTTTAACAACTAAATCTACATTTTATACCTAATAGCATTAATATGTTAAATGAAAATTCCATTGTAGGTCCATGTTCTTACTTATCTCTTAGGTCCCCCCTTAAGAATGGTGTAATTTTTCTACGTCAGGAGCAATAAGTGAAGTTACAAATACTTTATATAATTATTTTAGATGATGATGACGTAAATCAAGCTTTTGAAACATACTATAGTAGAGCGAGTTGTATCTTCTATTTATGAGACTCAAAACCCTCCATGTTATACATAGATCGATATGAATTCTATCTTGCTTATGTAAGCTTACATCTTTTTTTCAATAATCACTGGAGCTTTAGTTGAGTTTTCTAGAACTGAAATGAACAAAACATAAAAACAACATGTGCATTTTAAACCTTACACGCAATAAGCGCTATACATGGATACTGGAATAGAACTGCATAAATACGTAAAGCAGTCGTCAGCGATTATACGAAGAAACGAGTTCTTATAATTTTCACATCGCAAACACGCCTAAGCTTACATTTCCACAGGGAAACTTAGATAAATAAAACAGTTAAAACATTGCATTACTAATATAGTCCTCTTTTACGTCAAAAGCGGATTATAATTTTTCTATTTCTGCTAATTACTATGCTATGGCAAGATTGTGGTAAAAATAATCGGATTTATGTTCGACTGATGATAGAATCTAGGAGATGAGTCAGAAAATTCCTCATGCAAGTTTAATGATCAACAAGTTCTATAATCTCGGACCTTCACAAGACAACACCTCAACTTTCTAAATTGCAATAATGCTTTGTGGTTGCTAGTTTAATAAAATAGCATTGGATTTGAATGCCGCATGACATGGGGATATAGTTGTCACTCATTACTCCCAACTTCAAGATAAACTGTCAAAGCAAACATCAGAAACAGCAATCATATTGAATTTAATTTTATGCTGTATCATTATCATGACTTGGAGAATTGTTTGGTAATTGATTTTTGTAAATTAAATTGAATCGCTTAAAAAACAGAACTCTAGGCTAGCAGGTCATAGTAAACAATGTTCATTAAGTACACAAGCGTGTTTATGAAATAATAACATTTATTTCATCGCAAAGAAAGTTATGATTTGTACTGTAAGCATCATTGTTCCATTTAATATTCCCTTAAACGAAAATTGTTTCATGGCCAGACTAGTATGGGAAACAGTGTTCTGGCACAATTTAAGATCTGAATTTATAATAATATAAGCACTCATCAAGTGATATCAGCGGGTTTATAAGTTTGAAAACAATGTAGAAGATGTTAATGAAATAGCTAGTTTTCATGAATGGCTATCCTAATGCATGTATAAAATTCCTCATACTTTAACAAAACACATTACTCCATTAATTTTATGTCTTGCTTTTAAGAAATTTTTTGAAGACGCATATATACGTCAGTAGCAGTGAGAAGTTGATTTCATTGTATAACTGAACAAAAAACATTGCTTCGTCATAAATAATCTTCCGATACTTTATTAAATAGATACATTTCCAACCTTTAACTAAACGAACAAATAATGCTTTACTGTGACGTAGAATACTTTTTCCGTCACTATCAGTTTAAACTGACAATGTTTTTTATTCATGATATCTATTGTGCTCTAGTGTAGTGTACTCTAGTGTAGTCGATATGGAACACGGATTAATTAAATAAAATAGAAATAAACAAATCATTAGTCTATACCATGTTTCAGATATGCAACACCATGCATTTAAGGGTCAACATACTGATCAAATTTAAATAATGTGCGAAAGCTCGGAGCGGTATTCACGGAATCTTATTGAAATTACTCTGTTCTTTAAATACTCTCACAAACTTTCATAGCCTTGGCATAAGAAGAGAAATATCCATGGCCTGAGCAGTAGTAATAGTAATAGTAATAATAATAATAATAATAATAATAATAATAATAATAATAGTTAGGGACAATTGTCTCAGGACGACGATGTACAACACAAAAAATATTATAGCTTGAAAAATTAATTCCGGGATGTTATTTTCTTTTAGTTCAATTTATAATGTACATTTTCGTAGACAATATTATTCAAATTATTTCATCATATACAACAGTAAAGTGAGGTTTATTTATTTATTCAGCTCTACTATTCTCTGGTGAAATAGCCATTTACGAATTTTTATAATCAATAACTGTCCGGTAAGCTTTTCTGTTTAGTTGCAGGTTTTGGTGCGAGCCCATGAAAGATAAGATAGGCCTATTCCAGTATATTCCGCTTCATCGTTCACTAAAACATCTAACTTAACTGGTCTGCTTTAAACGATGGTTTAGTGAAGCTATGTGTCACTGGTTTAGCTGATGGAGTTGGAAAGGAAGTGCTGTTGGGAGGTCACTACAGGCATTTGGGTATCATACTCATTAAACTAGTGTGTCAAGAGTAGAATTTATCAGCCCCCAGGCTCTAAAACTAGTCGCCGGAAACCTGTGATGTAGCTAAATTGCCTGTACCCTGTTGAAAAGAGCTTCCACCCTAAATTAAACTGGATGATGTAGAAGTTTTTACCAGTTAACTGATGCGTAATAGCTACTGAAGAAGGGGGGTTGCGCACGCGTTACCTTCCGGGCACCGTACTTTTGGACGTTGATTCACTGCCCCGGCTGCAATTTACAAAACCTACAGTAGTCGGTCCCGCCCGGTCTTAACACAGTAAAAGCTGTAACAGTATCTCGTAAATACTGCTCCAAAGTACCAGTCATTAGCCACAATTGTAGGGATTTCGAGTTGCACGATACTTCGTCAGTGTGTACGTAATAATGCTGGAAACTTAGGTGTAATTAAACTACCAAGCCTGAAATGAGAATAAGATGACTGCAGTTTTATGAAAGTTTAGGTTCCTAAATTGAAATTACGGTAGGCATAACATATTTGCGAGATGATGTGCTAAACCAGGGTAATTTTGATTTAGAAATTAGCTTTTTCTTTGCCTGTTATTTTTGTTAGATTATTAAAATTAACTGGACGGTGGTTATCACTACCAAGAGATCACTGAATTCATCTTTACTTCCAGAAGATAGGTCCAGGTAATGTATTTGTTTTGGATCAACATCATTTTTCATGAAACCTTTATAATATAACATATCCTGAGATGCAATAAAAGATAATGAAATTAATAAAATTAATAATAACAATAATAATTAATATGCATGCAATTATTAAGAATAAAAATAATTAAATGTTCAAGTTAACGCTTTGAATTGTTAAAAATATCTAAAAACAAATAGTTTAATTAAGGCAATATTTTGGTACAATATTACCTAACTTTCTCAAAATGTACACAATATCTACTTGATGTTGCAGATATGCATCATGCATAAAGCATATCTCAAGATTCGGACGATGGAAATAATTTATTATAACTCAACAAATACATTTCTACATACCATATTCTATTTGTAGAACATTTTCATTTCCCAAAAATTGCTTCTAATACATTATTAATTAGATAAATTTTCAATACTTTAACTAAAACACTGTCTTCTTATGAAGTAACATACTGTCTCCGCCTCTATCAGTTTAAGTTTAAGTAAATTTATATTTGCTCTCTATTGACAAACTAATGTGCCAAATGTTTTAAACACGTGGTATAGTCGATATTCAACACGTATTAAAGAAAATAGAAGTAACCTACACAAATCATTAAGTTGTACGATGTTGCAGACAAGCAACACCATGCAATTTTAAGGATTAACGTATGATCAAGTCTGAATAAAGTATATAAAGTCTTATTGAAAATGCTGTGCTATTTTCATGAACTAGCCTTTTTTAACACTAGTTTTCTGGATATTTTCAAATGTACAAATTAGGTATCATTCCACAATAATTGTGCTTAATTATTAAGCACTACGTGTAAGAAGTACTATATACTAAGTATGTTTTAAAAGAGTAAGAGGAAAAATTCTATAATTCAAGAAAATGTTACTGGCGAGCTACGAAAAATAATAAAAGGCAATTTATCAAGTTAAATTTATAATTCAAATTATTCCTTGCTTTCTAGAGGTAGCAGAGATGGACCAAAATAATAAAACTTATAGGCCAATTGCACAGGACATTGAAAGAGGCAAATTTTAAAAATGACTAATGAAAAACTATATTATACTATGGTATCCTTATATATCATATTCTTAACAAATGACGAATACTGAAGTAAAGATATGTACAAAAGTCCTTCTTCGGATTTTAAAATTCTAGAAAAGCTATCCATTTCTTCCAGTAGAAATGTTGTACTCACATGCTTACCTTCTAAAAAAATCAATTTTTCAGGAATAAATCTCTGTTCAGCGAAAATTACATCTTATTCATTATTTTTAACTATTATAAAGTTAAATATATCATTTTAACGGGATCATTTACGCGATTCATTCGCTCACTTCAAGATATTGTAACGCAATTTTTCAAACTTACATCTACAGCATGAAACAATATATTTTCTCTTTCAAAACAAATGTAAATAATCGATTTAACAAAAATATAATACACTTTATATCTACATTTATTATTTTACTAATTTAAATTTTAGTATCCTTCATGTTGTTTCCAAATTTTCTAAATAGAAATACGTAAAGACCATCTTAATTAGTACTCCGTATCATGCATAATGTAAAAGAAAATTACTGGTATTAATTATGACAATTTTAATATTTCTAAAGACGACTAAAATAAATATTCTTTATAAATGTGACGCTTAAGTTTATACAGGGATACATCCATTTCGAAATGATTTTTTTTAGAAAATAATAAAAATATTACTTCTTTCTAAATGAATTTGTATGGCAAAAATACCAGAGGAACATAGTGTACAAGATAAAAAAAGACTTCAGTTTATTTTTCACTCAGCCCAATATTTTTAAACTATTAATGTTAACGGAAAAGGATGGCAAGTAAAGATAAAAAATGTAGAGAATGTATGGAAAATGTACCATAGGGAATAAATAATCTGATTAATATCAGTTGATTTTCATTATGCAATCAAGTGGCAATTGGGTTTTACGAACGACTGTAATAATAATTGAAGTCTGGTAATCTTTTATTTTAATAAGCAAAGGTAACATGTGCTCAATTAAGCGCACACTGGACAAGCCATTGGAATGTGTATCTGTAAAATATGACCTACATTTTAACATAGATTACTCGCTTTGATTGGATTTATTCTGGTATCAGACTCCCACTGCGGAAAGGTGTCGAGAAGAAATCTGTTGCAATCAGAGCTGTGATGGATATGCAAATCATGTATATCGTATGTACGTGCAATTCAATCTACTCAATTTCAATTGCATTAGGATTCGATTTAATATCAGCGGAAAGATTATGGCCACTACATTTTTTCAAATGTAATTTTTTTTTAAACACACGGGTGTTGACTCACTAAGAGATGCCCGAATCTTAATGTCAAATCATTCTCTGAAATTCGGGTGAAAGAACAAAGGAGGCTATTCCACTGCCAAATTCTTGTACAGGAACGCTATTGATATGAAG
This sequence comes from Ectobius pallidus, assembly GCA_964059195.1. Classification (NCBI taxonomy): domain Eukaryota; kingdom Metazoa; phylum Arthropoda; class Insecta; order Blattodea; family Ectobiidae; genus Ectobius; species Ectobius pallidus. Next base: position 92,891,306 of record CAXKWD010000009.1, read on the forward strand.
ATTAATATGCGATATGAATTAAAGAAATTGTATTAAATTGCATCAAAAGATCTTGAACCAAAACCAGTTTTCTGAACAGATTGCTTGGACTCCGCGAAGACTGGAAATTCACGCTTATTTTCATATTTTAATTAATACTGGTATTTAATGTTATACATAAAAAGTTCATAATTACATAGGCCTAAACATTTACCATCATTTTTTCCGCCATGTATTGAGTCCGCTAACCTATTTTATTTCTTCATCATCTCTCATTGTAATTTATGAAAGTAGTTTTTAAATCTTTACTTAACCTTTTCCCTGGGACTGACATGCCTAAAAAGATTAACAGAATAATGCTTTATGCTAAGTGAGGATTTTTGTCTGTGTGTTACGATTATCATTTATATAGCCCGTTATTCCACAGAAATTTTTGTTTTTTATTTCAAACTTGGAGCTATTTATTGCTTCTATGTGATGAATGCTTATATTACTTTATGAATTCAGCTTTGAAAGGGTTAGCACTGGCATAAGTTATAAATTTATAATACATTATATTACGCTGTCTCATGGATTTTAAAGCACGAAATGAACTAAACGATTGTAATGTTAAAATTTACACGAACAGAATTGGTTTTATTATAAAGGCAGGTTGCCTATAACGCAGTTTCATTTGTTGCTGATATCGCTTCAAGATTGTTCCATGTTCGATATTAATTCATACCACAATGGTGTTATAATGAAGTTCTGTACTTTAATGGATATCGTTATGATACAGTTACGTGACATGTAATAAGAATATTATTGTAGGCCAAAAGTATATTAATAAATCTCTTGTATGTCAACAAATTTCAATATCTGCAGTCAACAATAAAATTGAAGGGTCATTACGTCATTCATTTTCTAAGTAACAATACAATTTTTAATCAAACAAGGATCAAACGAGGATGGTTTGCATGACAGCGCTGTCAGAATGAAATTGGCCGTCGAATTGAGCGGTTATGCACTCTATCTTCACATTGTTCTTATACTAATAAATAGCTATCCGTCATTATAATCATGGGAAGTATACACAGTCTTGTGCACAAACTATCAACAAGTTGATCAAGAATTACTATTGATAAAAACCTAAATTCTGAATTATAACAACACTTTATTCTCCACTTACTTTCACTTTTAATTACACAAGTAAGTGGAGAATAAAGTGTTGTTATAATTCAGAATTTAGGTTTTTATCAATAGTAATTATCAGTATACTCCACTGTCTATAAAACTTCTTTTTTATTGTGTTATAAGTTGATCAAGTATACAATTATTAACTGAAATAAATGCCATGGCTTACCGCTGAGTCAAAGCGAGTAGATCTGAAACGATAAGAATACATTTTATCAATTTTAGGTCATTATGACTTCAGTTAATACCAATTTTATTCCTTACTTCTTTTGTCAAGATAATTCAACACTGAGTGTTATGGATAAGATGGCGACTTATTATCATCTATCAAACATTGTTCACAAACGTAGGAAATAGAGGAAGTGTTCGAATCTTTCATCGGTGTCATTGGAGTTGTTTAGTCTAGGTCAATTTTGCTAATACCTGCTCCAAAATAATATGTTGAAATAATATTTACCTCAAAATAAAAGTTTACCTGACATGTAACTTCATACGCGCGTACATGTGTGTGTGTGTGTGTGTGTGTGTGTGTCTGTGCTAGGGATGGATTATTGATATACTCATCGAAATATCGATATTATAATTTAAATACGAGTATATATCGATATTATCGTGATATCGCTATTATTCTTCGATAATAACTTATAGATTTGTCAATTCAAGAACAATAATAAAATGGAGGGTGAGAAAGGGATTTGAACAAAAATACTTTATTTATTAATATATACTTATAGAACTAAGCAAAATCAACGTTTTAGGAAATATAAAGTTAAAAATTAGTAAAATTCAACCGTGCCGGTACGTAGGCCTATGACATATTGAATTATGTAATATGAGACAGTAATTAATTGCATTAACATTCACATAAAGCAAAATTAGATGCCATTGAACAAGAAGATATTAATGGTATTTAGTAACGTAAACCTCCTATAAATGAATATGGCTATGAATGTTTAATTACACTTATTTTCAGCAAATCATTAGCTAATTTGAGTTTTTCGCTACCATAAGGACTTCTCAGTTACACTTACTCGTCAAAAGTACAACAATTTGCTGCGATGCCAAAGCCAAACCAATTCCTAAATTGCTATAGGGTAGAAATTTACATTAAATGACAGTAGGTTTGTTCCTAGAGCCCTCCGAAACCATGACCACATAAGGGGTCTATCAGCAAACCCGGCAATCTCCATTTTGAAGAAAGATAGAGATTCTTTCTTCTAATGAAAGTTTTATGCATTTCTGGTACTTATTTATTATGTGTGTTGTAACTCAGAGTTCTTCTCTTATATGGGAAGTCGGATTTGCAACAAGTACACTAAATATGTAGCAGGAAATGCGTTAAAACTTCCATTAGAAGTTGGCATCTCCACCTTTCTTAAAATGGATTTTGCCAGGTTTGCTAATAGACCCCTCACATAGTTCACGCATGCGCACAATGTCAGTTTCCTTGCATATAAATCATTTTAGTAAAACTTTCGATATTATAGAAGATCGATATTAGTAACCGATATTCATATCGATATCAATATCGATATTATGTTTCCGATATCCCATCCCTAGTATATGCCTACGTAAGTCAAGAAAATGTTAGGACAGTGTTAAATAAAATGTGTTTTCTAAACTCAATAACAGTGGGAAGCCCTACATTTAACAGCCTTCAGGAGGTTTCATCTTTTATCCTTCGCTTTTGTTCCGGGCTTTTAGTGCAGAACCTAAGTCATCCCTAATTGCTTCTCTGTGTGTCATATCTCTTTTTATTTCTTTCTAACACGAAGAACAAAAAAGAAAATCTATATACTTGGGTTTTCATTGCCTATCTTATAACTTCTTTCTGTGTTCTCTTTTTTTGTCCTTTTTAATTCTTTTCATTGAGGCGCTTTATTAAAGACACGAACAGCACCACCTCAAAATACGACACAAATACAAAATTTCTTTTACTTTTGTCTCTTTTTTCAATATGTATACAGTTCTGCATCAAGTCCAGGATCTAGTCTTTGAGCAATTTTAATCTCCCATCTTGTTCATGCATCAGATGTTGCTATACATTGTTCAAACAAGAGTTTTTCCTCCTTTTTTTCTTCTTTCTTTCTTGTGTTCTCCAGGCGTTTTAATCTACCTTCGTCTTTTATAAATAACTTCGTTCTTTCAGACTTCGAAATATTCACAACTCTGCTTACGCTTTCTTTTCCTGTAGGACTGAAGCTTGAATTTTCATGTCTGTATATTGTTAATCCATTGGTCGACATTAGTTAAAGTTTTGGAGATGAAAAAGGCTTCGTACAAATTTCTGGCAACACACGTAAGCTATTAACACAAAAAAACTAAACTACGTGACGCTACATCCCTGGAGGGATTTGGCCTACCACCCGACCGCTGCGTCACCTACCACAGGCAGATGGCAGGATTGGGAGCATGTGGTCAGCATGCTGACATCCACGGCCGTTAATGGTGGTTTTCATGACCAGAAGCTAGTAACATAACCTGATATAAAAACAATAATCTATTTCCATCTTTGTGTGGGTAATTTCTGTTTGAAAAATAAATAACTCAAGGAAGTTTTGTATTTCAATGAAAAGTTTATACTGTTCTTCGGTCCTGTTTGCTATATTAAATGGAATTTCTAAACAGTCACAGAATAGTTCACCATAAGATTCGGTTTAGGGCGCATAATCCATTGAAGGAAAAAAATCCTTAAAGTTTTTTTAAAGAAAAAGTTGCCCCCTTCATTTCTCTTAAAATATTATTTATGAATCTCTAATAATAACAGACTTATGAGTTGGGCTTTTATTAAACCATCATTGCTATTATACTCAGTAATGATTTCCTAAACTCTGCTTATGAAAACGTCTAAAACATTTTACTAAATCTTTCATGTACAGTCGAATACTCTGTTGCGTGGTGAATGGTTCATGTTGGTAAGGTAAACGTGAACCATCTCCCCACCCCTGCTCCTTTTTTCCTGATGGCGAATCCTCTTGATTCGTTGAGAGAAAATAATTCTTTCAGAATTAATCTTAACGTTGTTCGATAAGAGAAATAACTTTCTGTTTGTTATACATATCCTTTGTCCACTTCGAATTACTGTATTTAAAAAAAAATAGAAGACACTATTTACAAGGCAATTTCACGAACCCTCCACTGAATGTCTGTTTTAGTCCCCTCCCTCCTTCGCCCATGAATCTGATTTGTGTTCATAGGCTAATGCTGAGGGCCAGACTTTTCACACCAAACCAAGTCGGACTCGTTCAGGAGCTTGTCTCGACATTCGTTGTGAGTAATCTTCCAGCCCCTTTTACCCCTTTCAGCCTGAGCTTTCTGCTTAGGCTATAATGCATATGGTCGGACTTAAACTCAAATCAATAAGAGATTTGTTCACCCAGGGCTGGTGTCAAACACAAATGATAAGGAGAGTAAATGCCAACTTTAAATAAAGAAAATCGCTGGAGAAACTCGACTATACACGTATTCTACACAGATAAATAGTATGACTATCTCCCCTGTAACATATATGGGCCTAGATAATTTATGTGGAATTTTAGAGTTCATTCAGGATTTAAAAAAAAATACTAGTTTTAATTTAAATGGTGAAATAAATGTTTGTCATATTTCATAATATTTGTTTTAGGAATAGAAAAAAGACTAACCTCCAAAATTTGTTGTAAATTATGGTGGTAATGTAAATTCTTTCAGACTACATATGAGTACCGGTACCGCAATATTGAATTAACAATTTACTGATGATTATTGTGATTATTGTTAAAACCTTAGAACTTATTATAATAACTTATTAAAGCAACACGCAAAACGTCCTAGTGAAGAGATAAGATTTCAAATGTAGCATACTTCATTTCTAATAATATAGCAAGTAGGCGTACTTAATTATGTATTCTTAAATTCTTCCGACTGCCGAAGCTACTACTTCGGGCTAAAAAAGTAATGGAAAGTTACTTTTTTCTTTTTTAATGCCAGAAGGAACGTAATAAGGGGAAAATACAGGAATTTAAATAATACATGTTCTTCGCCATGAAAAGAGTTTCTCGCGGCTTCGATGGGTAACGACCATTAGGAAGACCAAGGAGAATAAAGGTAATATTAAGAGGCACCCTATTAAAAGATATTAATAAAAAGCATCGTATATCCAATATGGGACCCAACTGGATTAGATTTGTTGGTAAATTGTTTTTGACGACGGGGGTTTAATGCAACTTAGGTTTGTGACCGTCGCCATCGCCAGAATTCAGTTCCGCAGGAGTCAGTTTACATGTCTTAAGTTCACTGGCATGGTCCTGTCATATTTATGCACATAAATTCCATCGACCTAGGCCGGGATCGAATCCACTACCATCGGCACAGAAAACCAGCACCATACAGCCGCGCCATTGAAGCAACTTAAATTGGGGGGAGGATAATGTGGCGATCTTTCATTAAGGCACAAACGTACTTCGGAGTCTCTAATACCACTGATTTCGTAGGTTAGATGTACCAAGGTACATTAGTTTGTAAAATAAAGGCGGGGAAATGTCGGGGAAGACCCGTAACTCAGAACCCTTTGCTAGGCTTACTGTACTCATGCTCTGCATATGGATGGGATGTGATAAGAATACCTAACAGTGCTATGCAGACGTCACAGGATAACTCACAAACCCTCTTCCGCGGATTCGTGTAGCTGAGTGTATACTAATAGGACGTGGTGCCCTTCTTGCTTGTAGAAAACTGGACAGCCAGTCGGCCACCAAAAACAGAGTACAATATGTCGTTTTGGGAGGATTCGTCAATGGTCTTCCGTACTAAGCAGAGCCCGCCGCACCGGTTAATATTCCGATCAAAGGCTACCACGGAGGTGGGAGTATTATTTTCGTGCAGCTCTGCAAACCTTATGGATTTTCACCTGTGGTAGCCAACTGTATTCCTTTGTAGAAGAAAAGAGAATGAGAAATTAGTTGAAAAGATAAATAGAAATAAAGGGAGAAATAAATAGATGGGGAGGGCAGGATAGTGGTGGAGGAATCAAATTTCGAAAACGGGAGAGCTCCGAAAAAATCTAAACACACCAATAGACCATACGAACTATTCACCTTAAGCCCTTTAGCTGGCACGTAACCCCAAGATCGTTAAGTTAGCTAGAGAGTTTTCCATAATTAAGGGATGTCATTTTCGCACACAGTTTTGATTGTGAGCACAGCGCAGTGCAAATGCAGGTAGCGGAATGAAAATGGGAGTTGATAAGCCGAGGACTTATTAGTGAGCGTGGGACGGATCTACATGCCGATATTAATATGACGAATAGCATTCACGTTTGGCTAATGATAAACAGGTTCGCGAAAACACGACAGTGATGTATTCTATCTAAATGACACACTCATTTGTCTCATACTTTTAAATTACGGCATCCCATAAGTTAATGTTTTCCAGCCACTGGGAATTTCTAACAAGGCGCAAGAGAAATTGTCAATGTTGAGGTTTCAGTTGATTTGAGAAATGGTTTAAAGTATTTTGTTTTTGTACAAATCAAAGTAATTGATAGGCTTTAGGGCATTTGGTTGCTACTCTACAAGCTGGAAGATCGTGAGTTCGATTCTCTATAAGAACGCTGGGATTTTTCAATTCGTTTCATTTTCTGGTGGCCGTATGGCCGAAGGGTCTACTCAGTATCTCCCAGAAAAGAGTACTAGGAGCAATCCTAGGGTAATGGAAGTCAGACAATCTGACTATCTATTTCCATCTTCGGACTTAATATATATCTTCTACTTCCATCCATTAAAGCATATTACTCTCAAATCCATCTTACCGGGAAGAAAAATAAAACTTGATGCCAAGCGAGGTGGCCAAGATGGTAACGTTTAGGTCTCGCATTCGGGAGGTCCCAGGTTCAAATCCCGTGGCCGGCTAATTTGGCATGGGTTTTTTCATGGTTTCCCCGGTCGTTAAGGCAAATGCAGAATTGAATATCTACATACCATGAATCATCCATGAATCCTGTATCATAACCATTTTAAATAATATCAGTTGAAATTTACTCCATAAAATACATCAATAGAAACAATTGACAAGCAATAGTTCCATGGCCTACCCTACTGTATACCATACACATCCCGAACTCTTGATATGGCTTCGTGGCTAAAAAGAGTATAAACACAGCTGAATTAAATAATAATAGAAATAAAAAATAAAATCCTTTATACCACTGCAGGCTAATATTACCTTTCTGTTAAAATTTCTTAATGATCCCAAGTTAATTATGATGAAAGATAAATTTGACATTTTAGAAAGAAAAAAGACTTGATTGCGAGTGGCGTCTAAGTAGATGGCGTGACTGACTGTGGAAACGAAACAAAAAAACATAAAGCTTTCTTGAAACTAATGACCAATTGTGTCTGTCTTGTCCGAGAGAAGTCCCATCCCGCTTTCAACTTCTGGACAGAAGGACAGATATCTGAAACGTTAAGAGCAAAGGGTTTTCATCAATTGTTATCTTCCCTCCCTTATTTCTTCTATAACATTGTCAACTTCCGTACCCAGAGCAACAGATTCATGCAGCAAACAAACTTTTCCACTTACTGTGTCATCCCGCTTACACATTAAGTTATATCTTTTTATAATCTTTGTTGTGTTCAAGATCCCGAAACCTCTATTAACTAAAGGGATGGTACTTTTTCATTCTTTAAAAAGAATAATGTTCTACAACCCCAATAGGCCTATGTTTTAAGGAAGTTATTTTGAAGAAGTTCCTCATATTCATCTGTGAGTGAATAATAAATGGAACTCATGCTGTTGTCTATACAAAAAGCAGGTGTTGGCACATCCATGAGATATGTTGAGAGTTTTGCTCTTATATATAGTTTATGGATTTTATTGTTTATTTTCATATCTGTATTCAACTAAGACCCATTTAAAGTGGAATAGTTCTCAATTTACTAACTGTAGGACTTTTGCAGATGATTACATGATACGAGTACAAAACAAAAACTTCAGCTTCATTATATTGTGTCATGTAATTCTTAAATTCTTAATTATTTCTAAAGAATATTTGTCCCCTAAATTTATTTTGAATATAATATATAAGTACATAATTTTCATATATATATACACACATTTCTATTTATACTTAATTACACAGAGAAAGTGGAAATAAATAAAATAAAATAAATAATTATCACTTTCGGCCGCAGTCATAACGAATTTATTTTTTAATAAAAATTATTAGATTATAGAAAATAAAAGTTTTATGTTAGCCTATTATTATGTTATATTACGAATCACAAAATTTACGTAGGAACTTCATAACACTAATGTCGTATTACAAATCTTAATAAATTTGGGGCCAAAGATATACATAAAATTTCTGAGAAAGAGCAACTTAAAAGATTTTAATGTAAGAAAAAGTGATTTATCAAACTTTGAAATAACAGCATCTATGTAAGCTCATTTACACTAATGTCATGAGCATCGTGAATCTTACCAGTTTAAAGAAATTAAAATAATGTAATTTAATAACTCGCATTTCCAACAGTTGGAAATAACATTGGACATCTAACTACTTAAAATGAATCAGCCCACTAGGACATGGGCTAGGAACTCTAGTCTGAGGTCGTTTCTGTTTATGGATGATTTGGGTAAGTTCCATATATTAATGTTTCTCGGGCTTCCAACCGGGTGAGTTAGAGGATTGGTTCCAAGCTTTTGGCAGCCATCTCCGCTGTCATATTCTGCGAAAAGTGAGCTGGATTGGGAAATAACTGTTTCATATTTAGGAGAGTGAGGATATGCAAGAATGGGTGGGGGGCAATAGAAAAATTATAAAATGGAATAATTAAATGGAGAGATCTTATTGGCGTGAAGGGGACATGAAGTTGTGAGAAGCGAAATATTATATACTTATAATCCAGTTATCCAGTGTATGGCCAGGCGGCTTCCTTTTTACAACCCATGATCTTTATTTACTTGTTACTTGAGTCAATCAAAATCTAAGAATGTCCTGTGATGGCTGTGACAGCTACTAGTCAACTCCGCGTGGAGGGAAACAGGGGGTTGCAAGATCTAGTTACAGTAAACAATAACACTGGTGAATTGATTAAAGAGAGGGAAGAAATGAGGTCAGTGATAACAATGAAAGAATATTGCAACGTTGCTTGTGTTTTGGAAAGAGGAATCCAAGACCGAATTGATCAGATCAATTAACGTAAATAAATACCGACTTAATGGTTTATTCCTTTGAAGACGCCTGGGTAAGTGAAAAACTCTACTAACTTATATCTGGGTATCAAGCAAAAATAATAATGATTGACTTGAAAATAATAGGCATGATAGAGAAAATGTATTCCCAAGCTACTTCCTAGTGTATTTTCTCTTCGGGCTGGGCCTATTCTACACATTATCACATAGATGAATTAGCAAAGTCAGACTCATGAAAGAGCTCAGAAAAGAGGAAAAATAAAATATTCGCGCCGTGCTATTAAAAGCTCTACCCTTACCACACGTTTCAGAGAGTCAGACCAGCTTTCAGGTTCTTTGTACTGTAGACTGGTAGAGAGGTTCCTGCAAATAGGGAGGCAAAGCACGCGGGAGTCCGAATGCACGCCTTGCTTGTAATGAGCATTCGCCTTCCCTCTTCGATCTATAGTTATGCTTCAAACCTAAAGTTTTCAAGCGTTCCCGCCACTAATGGTCTTTGGAGACTTGTTTAACTAACCTGAAAGTTGCAAGATGGAGGGAGAGAGCGAGAGAGAAACTAACAAGAGCAGCAGTAATAATATGTACTACGGGGTTCTGAGTTTTCACAACACGGAGTTCCAGAAACTTCTCACTCGAAAACCCACCGGTGTGATGTATTTCAGAATTAATTCTAAGGGGTAAAAGGGTAAAGTGATCCCTATACAGGCCATGGAGGCCCAGAGGGTTCCAGGAGGTTGAGGCTCCTAGATTTTGGACATTCGGCACGTGAAGGTGGTAAGGTTGTCAGCCTTACGCACCGGCCGCCTTTCCCCCCAGGATTGCTCCTGGTACTCATTTCTGTTAGAGGCTGAGTCGACCCCAGGGCCATAGTGCCACCAGAAGGATTAGGCCAATTGAATAACTCCAACGACCTCATCGGGAATCGAACCCGCGACCTTCCGGTTTGTAGCGCAGCGCCTCAACCACTACGCTACGGCGTACCCCCAATTCTAAGGGGTAGTGTTTGAATTTTAAGTGATAAATTGTTTAACTAATATATGAAGTTTAAAGTGTGTAAGTTCGTATTTATATTTGTTGTAAGTACAAATGTATATGATTTGAACGATTTGTACTAAATTTTGCATACCTACTCTCTTGAACCAGGAAAAAAGCATAGTCAACATTAATATTCAGATAAATCATCCCTTCCATTTATTAAGTGCCAGAATGGTACTTTATGGGATTGTGTGGAGGACGGGAAAATGTCCGTCTGCCTATCTGTCCCTGTGTCTGTACACGCGATAATTCAAATACGCTTTATCGGATTTTCATGAAACTTAGTATACGCCCATGGGAAGAAGCCTGTTGATAATGGACCAAATCGGTTGAATGGTACGGGAGTAATGCCCAATTTAGTGCATATTTTATGGATATATATGAGACAGAGTATATCAAATGCAAATCAGCTCTCGTTGTTTTACAGTGTTCATATAGGCCCTACGGATTTGGAAGTTGCAATACAGTTAGCTTTGACAAGTAACACTACCCACATATTTCTTCACATCTGCTTACCAAACGTTAGACCTTTGTTCTTTCGTAAGTTCTGCTTAATTAATCGGTCTGGAGCTTAACTCGGAAATCAATAACAAAAATAACTTATTTTCTGCATATCATAATTGCAATAAATTATCCCTGAATAAACAAAAGCATTTTTGCACTACATCAGTTTACCTGACTTTATTATCAACCCTTATGAGCAAGATTTTCTCTATAAAAATCTACATGCTCTCGAAGTAATTACCAAATTTTACACACGTACCTGCAGAACCGATACAACATACTAGCAACATTAATACCCGAAGAAGCCCCCCTTATTTATTTTTAAATCCTATTATATGATCTCTATACAGTTCTTCATTCTTTGACCGATTTTTATCAGGCTTTATATAGAGACCCTACAGAATCAGGAGCAAGTTTTATAGCCAAACTAATGCTGGAAGAAATTATGCCTTAAATGTTTCAACCCCTATGGCATTATCGTTATTTAAATTGACATGAGTTTGAAAATTTAAATCCCTCTATAACAACAAATAAAATTAATTTCGATAGCGTTAACACCAATAAAGGAAACTGCGTTGTTTCAACGTCATGTCGATCAAGAAGTGGGAGAATGACGCTCTTTATTTGATTTTATATTTTCACATAAGAAATTGGAAATTTTTCTATTCCGTTGCATACAACAAAATTGGATGGTAAATATAGGATTAAATTCGTGCAATAGCAAGTCGTTGATGGCACACGATCCAATATGATGGTTTGTACAAATTTCTACAAAAAACTTCATTCCTTCATTCTTTAATACTATGGTCGCCCAGAAGGTAATGCACCAAATGTTTTTCTTCCGCTATTGCAACCACAGAGAGAATTCAATATTCCTCGAAGAACTTGAAGAAATGGGTGAAAAGGATTCAACAATTGAATGCTTATACTGTTTGTATAAAACATTCTCATGAATTGCTTGTGCAATTTAAGAAAACTGCGTAAGTGACGTTATTAAGCCTACCTGCCTGTGAAAAAAAAATTAGCAATGTTTCATTTCTATGAATTTTATTACATAAGTAAACTTCTGAAAGAGAAATAGTTATATATTAGAGATTCTTGCGGAAAATATTTTATGAACAGCAAAAGATAGTCTGTAAAATAAATTTTTAAGAATGACACTCGAAAAACACTGAAATTATCGTGTTATTACCTACTGTAAAGCTACTTTTTTTTAAATACTTCATTTAATATTCTACTACTGGTATTCTAAACCGCATTAATAACATTCATCTAAAATTGTAGAAATCTAAACACATCAATTTTAAGTAGGCTATCTGCTCGCAAAATAACACACTTAGTTTTAATTTCTGCCACATCTGAGTACAACGTTGAGTTAACGACCTGCAAGATTTCTACTCCATTTACTGCTACGTAAAGTGTGATTTCCTCTCTCATTATGCTTTATAGGCGGAAGGTAGAAAGTAATAAAACTATTCGTGGCAGTTGCGAGATGAATGGAGGAAGGTCTAATTACAAACCCTATGCCACATTACAAGGAAGTAGGAAATTACTTCATTGCGAATTTTATAACTCTCTGTACATTATAAAATGATCATTGAATTTATTCAAAGAATTGCTTAATTATGAGCATCTATGTTATTTAACTCTTTAGTGTAACGTAATTAATAATAATAATAACAATGTACACACGAGTAGGTGTGTACAATTATGTGAACCGTTACCCGGCCTCAGCTTTTCGTCTACATTTCCTGCAATCCCTTAAGGAAGAATCGAAGAGAATAGGCCTAGTAATAAATGGACCAGAATGGAATGTTTGTTTCTCATAGAAAAAGATAGCAATTCACTACTTGTAGATTAAATTTAAAAAACTCACGTCATAATATTACGCCGAATAGCTGAGCGGTAGTAGTTTCTTTATTAAATCGCTAAATTTATATTTGTATTCTCAAATAAGAAAAGTATAGCTTCATCAGACTTCAAAATAAACTTACTCATACACTATTAAATATTATATATATATATGTGAATAGTCAAACGGAAGAGTTTCTTTTACATATACTGTACATTACAAAATATGATTGCAGTACACATAACAGATGTTTAAAATCTAAAAACGCCTAAAGATTAATAATATCTGCTTAATCTAAGATTATTTTTTCTAATAACCTAAACTTGTATATTTACAAAAAAATAAAATAAAATCTTTTAGTGGAGACTAAACACAAAACACTATGTGAAAGGGAGTAATCTTATTTATTTTACATCAGAAAATTTTCTATTGTTTTCTAATGAATGGAGTAGTCCTAAAATTGAAATCACTGTTTTAACCCAGATTTATATGCTTATTAACATGATCGTGGAATATAATATTTCCTAGTTCAAATAGAAGAAAATAAGACTTTCATGGGTCCTGCCTTAAGGCATTAATTGTTGACAGACATATCTAGTCTATGTGAGGTCAATGACATAAGAAGGAGAAATAGGTTATTTATTAATACGGTACTTGTAACTCTTCAAGAAATACCATAGATCGATTTCGTAAGTTCACACTAATTCATATTAGTGTCTAAATCCATAATACTTAAATATATTATATTATTTGCTCCTGTACCAAAACAGTAATTATAATTCAATCACAAATAAACTAATGATTGACGATGCTTATTACGCATTTCATTACTAAGTTAGATTTTATTCATGAAACCACAGAATATTGTTTCTGGTGAATATTATATTGACCATTTTATTGACACCGGGATTCGAATCCGTGCCCTTCCGACCCCGTGCCGATGCGCTCCCAACGAGATAGCCAGAGTTCGGGCCTCCTATAATAGACAACCTCACTCAACACATTAATAATATAATTGTATAGTATTGTTAGCAACCTAATTTAGTGATTATATCGACGGCTTACTTCACAGATGAGTTAAGTACAATTCTACAGTTTTTAGTAAATCCATAGGCATATTAATACCTAATTATCACGAATGTCCACCCACAAAAAGTATTTACCACGTTTTGTCCCTACAGAAAATATATGATTGTGTTTTTAAATTGTCACAATTGAATAGAATAAATATAAATCTCCGGAACACATTAATTAGCACATTAATTAACTCAAAACTGTACTTAACATGTGTGCACGAAGCAATCTAGTATTGTGAGGTGCGCTAATTTAGTTATTCTTTGATCGGATCTCCGTTGTTATTGTACAACAACATTTCAACATCCTCATGAAGAGTTCAACAGAAACATTATTACTACATCACTACCATCAGGGAAGTTATTCTTTATCATTATATGGAAAGCGTGAATGTTACATAAACTGCAGGTACAGATAGAATTATCTGACAGGGTTAGAATCACCTAATAGAACTAAAGATCTCACATGAAATCTGTGCCGATGACGACCGTTACTCGCTAGAGAGAGACATGCTATTGTGCGAGAGAGAGAGGTAGCTTGGCCTTTAAAATAGAAAGGGAGGTACTGTTGTACGAGAGAGATAGGTAGTAGGCCAGTCGACGCTAAAGTCCCCACGAAAACATAATGCAATGACGTATGCAATCGGCATAGATTTCGTGCGCGATCTATACTAAGTTTTGATTACTACTAATTTATTTTTATAAAAGATTATTAAAAATTGGAAAGAGTCAGGATCAATTAAATAACCGTGTTCGTGAATATTTGATTTGTGTTTTCAGTCTCGAGATTTTATTATAAAACTTATAGGCCTATTTACGACTGCATAACTTAAAAAGTTTCTTTTCGCAGCGCCATGGCATGAATATTTATATCCACGACTCTGCATTTTAATCAATTGAGAGTATTAAACTGCCTACACCATGTATTTAAATGATCACTTTCGTATACTGTGAATTCCTAAACATATTGAAGTGTCACAGCGTTCAGCTACAATAATTTGTTCTCTTACCTAAGGAGACAGAGAAGTGCAATTGCTATACTTTACGGTTTAAGTCTTTGGTCCCACTGAACCAATGAAAGGCGACGAGACGCAATTACCCCTCGTTAAAATTAATTTTGACCGATTAGCCCATTCTTAAAATTATTGACATAATATCACTTTTAGTCTCATTAGTTTTATTATTTTATAATAAGCTTATGTGATTCTCTAATGTCAACATGGACTTTTGAAGAAACTGGCGAATGTGGTTTGTTTAGACTATTGCCGGAACAAATGAAAGCTGTGAAACATTTTGTTTTGTCAGTAAGTTTTATGGGCACATTATAAAACCTGTCGGATCATGAATTTTTAAATGGAAATTGTTAAAACTTAATATAAATTCATGTCTTTAATTAGATTTATTCACGTTGAGAAATGGGAATTGAATAATTTATTTAATAAGGGGTACACTGTCATATTGATACATGTGAATTCTTCACATAATGCTGGTATAAGCCTACTGAGCAGGTAAGTCGTCTTTATTAACACATTTAAATACCATGAAACTGTAGAGCAATAAAAGCAAATATGATTTTATCTATTGCTATTATTTTTGTTTATTACATTATTATTAATTTATCTGTCCACTTTTAACTTTCTATGGAGATCTACGAGAAAAGTAAGGGTTTAATAACATTTTGGTATTTCATCGCAAAAGTTATTCGAACAGAGTATATTCCATTGTTAAAAAAGTATGACTGAAAAAAGTAATGGTCTCTTAAACTCATGAACTCATAAAGTATCCGAAAATGTTAATTTAAAATTATTTCATTAACACTGAACTGTCTCAAATACGAGATTTATATACATTTTTGTGCTACATAATAATGTAAAAACATAGTAATAATCATAGTAATTATAACAGTAATAATAGTATTAATATAACAAATTATTTTTCTGTTTGTCGAATGTACATTTTTTCTAGCCAATCTGAAAATTTTTAATATAATTTTATTATGTTTGCAAAGTGTTTTTGCTCACAAACAATTGCACGAGGTTTTTCACTTACATCAATATCACATCATAAGTTTTAAAGTATACATTCGTACATAGGTTTCTTAAAAAACTAAAAGAGACCTAGATATTTTTATTTCATAATAATATAAACAAATGTGTAATTCACTTTGTTGGGAGATTAAAAGTTTTTGTCGAAAACCAAGTATATGACATATCTAAAAAGGACATTGAACATTATTTCTTTTTGTATACGTAGTTTTCTACTAACGAGCTTCCCCTCTAGTAGGAGGCCCTAGCCCTACAAGGGAAATTCATGGGCTCATTCATTCATTAATTCATTCAGTTTTCTACTGTGTTTTCATCATGTACCTAGGCAGATAAAGAATAGGTCTGAAACTTGTAATTTGAAGTGCATTTATCCTCACTGTTGTGTAATTTTACTTAATAATACATTAAAATATCTCCTGAGTAAAATCAAATATTTAAAAATAATAATCATAATAATGCAAAAGAAGTTTATTTCTTAAAATACTTGTAAGAAAGTTCCATAGACTTGCTAGAAAATGTAATCATCCTACGATGAAATGAAAGAATAATATGTTTGTACATTATTACTTTTCTTCGTTTCCCATCAGTGCAATGAATGAGTACAATGATGTATGATGTTACAATATAAACCACATGCAGCGTGCAGAAGTCAAATTTTACAGTCAGAGTTTTGTATGAAATAACTCTTCCTCTGCTTTTTGCTACACCTTACACTCCAGAACATAAATTGAATGAGAGAGAAAAGTAAAACTTGGGAACACCAATTAGCTAGCAAGTCCTGGAAAAAAAAGACACATTAAGGAGGGTGAAGGGGGATCTGGTGTAAGTTTTTGAACTGGGCAGTAATGAGACGTCGGGATTTGGGGGTGAGAAGGCAAGGATTTGCAGTTGTGACACTGTGTTATGGCTAAATATAGCAGTTGCACTGTTGCGTCAATAAACTCAGTCGCTACCTCATTAACAGACATGCCACCAATTATAGAACTAGGTTACCAACTCTACAACATTAGGTTTCTCTCTGATCAATATAATATTACCTTAACAACAGTCACCAAGCTAGTATTTGTGGTTTTTTCCAACGGTTTACCATTTTGCACTGGAATCGATGACTAGTATATCGGGTCCAAACAATAATTAAAAGCATAACACACCACATTCGCTGATGTGAAAAGTGTGGTGGATGTATCACGAGCAATATGTCACATGATTTTGGTTGGGTTTAATAACCATATAGAATCATATAACATATTGCAATATTTATAATGTATATGTAACGTATGGTATGAAATTACTGGAATTTAAATGCCGATCATTTCAATATCACAAATTAAATTTACCTAAAGTGGAATAATTTTTATTTTAATAGAATTTGTAGCTTTATATGGCCTACTCATCAATTGAAGGAACTTCAGAAACAGAGACCAGAAACCATACTAAACATACGTGCAAAACATAAATATTTCCTTTCCTATCTCTGCATCTATCACCATATTTTGTATATCTAAATAAATTATGCAAAATTTGCTGCACATACTTTCACACAAAGACGTGTCAATGAGTTTTCAGGTAGACAAGATTATATACTTGACGTCATGCGTATATTCACATTTTAAAATAGTATTAATCAAAGCTGTCTTTTTTAATGAGTTCATAAACAAAGAAGTAGAATTAAATTATTCATATTTTCACGCATTCAGATATTTAGCGTTGAAAGGCATATTTATTTCAATTCTATTGCAATATCTGTTAGAAATGTTCTGGATTAAAAAATGAAGAGCTTAGAGAGATACCACACTTTCTTAGTTTTGAAAAATAAAAAGTTTGATGAATTATTATTAAATATTTAAACAAAACTATTGTGATTTCTTTTAAATCAATTATTGATACTCAGTATATTCTTAAACATATTTGTAAACACAGATCACATTTTCAAATTTCTTATGGAGCTTTATAGAGATTGAACAATTAATTTACCAAAACTAAGTTAGGGTGGCTTACGACGATATCCCTACAATCTTTTAAAATGTTAAATTTAAATATCTTACAACTTCACTGTTCAAACTTTTCAAGTATTTTCTTCCATTGTTGAGTTAGCTAAGTAAATTAAAAATGAATATGAGTCAACTACTATAAGTCGTTTCATAAAAAACACTAACATGGCTGTTGAGGTACACAAATCTTTAGCATGATCGTTAGAGTTATATATATCAAAATTTTAAGAAAATACATGAAAATACTCTTAACATTTTCATAATAGAAAGTAAATGACGGGGACGAAATAATTGTCCAACAAACTATATATGCCAAAATCACACCTAAAAAATATAATTCACCAATTATCAGTAACGGGCCTATAAAAATAGACAGACAGACATCGAGAAGACATTTTTTGACATCTAGGCATCGTAAAACAAGTTTTCACAGTAGGTTATTACCTCGATTTTTTTGTGACGAACACTACGCCTTCTTTATTGTATTACGTTTCGATTGTTGTGATCCACAAGGTTTTAAGCGATATCGCAAACTACGAAATGCTGTTTTTCCCAATTTTTTTACTTTCGTAGTTTTAAAAACCTCAGTTAAAATATAACGTAACTTTGAACAATTATTGAAAAGTCTGATTCACTAGTAAGATATCCTCAATGTGTTAATAAATTCTTACACATAGTAATCATCATTTTGAGGCCTAATTTACGTTTCCTTTAACGTAATTTCATTGGGATGCAAAGGACTAAATCGTAATGCTCAAACAGGGCTGAGGAAGTTCTTACTTTATAGCATTATGCATGTGTGTTATGTGTTGTGCTAAATCGTGCCAAGCACGAAAATATAGAAAGCTGCGTGGACTACCATACAAACAAGTTATATAATGTATGAAAAATCGATCCCTAAGTAGTAAAAATACTAGCCTGAAAATGTGTGTACATTGGCGTTATACAGGCGAATAAATCACTAAAGAGTTTCATCACAGATTACATAAAAGGAAAACTTCTATATGTTAATGTTAATAATATGTTGTTTTTACTTTATATGAATTCCAGAGAACTAAGAATGTATTCTCAACATAAAAATCTGACAAGTCCTGTTCTCATGATAAGATAACTTTATTATTTTGTTGTGAAATTCCGAGAAATGGAGAATGATAATTTTGGCAGTTAACTGTCAAAAGTAGGGATGGGTCCTCGATACTTTCGATACCTCGATACTCTCGATACTTGCATGGTATCGGCATCGAACGATACTTCAGAAAACTCGCTCGATACTTTTTCGATACTTTTGTAATTCTGCAATTCTGCAATTAAGTGGGAATGCTAGTATTTTTTAACAAAAACTTGTAAGTGGACTGTTTAAAAAACTAATTTTAGTTTAATGTAGAGTTTAAAAATAATTATAGGCTACTGATGATATTAAATTTTGTCTCATTAAAATGCAGACTTAATTAATTTAGTTGGTAATACACAGTTTAATTTTTAATGTACCTATTTATTGAAACTGGAAATGTTGAAGGTATCGAGTATCGAAGTATCTAGTATCGAGGAAAAAATTATCTATCGGTATCGAGAAAATCTGGTATTGACCCATCCCTAGTCGAAAGTATATGATAACAGAAGCAAAAAAGTTCCATCAAATATGGGTCCGCAAAACATGTCGTTTGCGAGATTTATCATTGCGTAATTTGGTCAAGAATTTAAACATTTTACATTTATGAACAGTAGTTTTTTTCAGATATTCACTGAAGATAAAGCACGCAGGTGCTCACGCATAAACATCAAGGGACTACTATTCTTATAAAAAAATATCGTTTTGGACTTTCAGATTTTATTTTTAAACTTATATTTCCTCGTTTTACAACATAAAATATACCACGTAAAGCATAGTTGCATCTATCTCAATAAAAAGTTGAAGTCTAGCGTAGGAAAGGTAAACACAAATGTACATATTTTCTTTTCTAAGTACAATAGGTCAAAATTTTTAGATTAAAAATTAAAAAAAAAAAAACCTACCTTTGCTCTACTTCTAACTTCTCTGCCCTTACCCTAGATAAGTTAGAGGAGGTATTGTGTTCTAACACTGAAATTTGATGTCGATTTACTGGAAATAGTATATGTTCTTAGGTCATCTGAGTAAAAATGCAATTTTCAAAAACATCTGTGTGGGTGTGTGTATCACTGGGAATACTTCGGCGGAACTACATATGATCACTTATGTAATAACGCATTGGTGTATTCTCAACTTAGTTATATCGTTGGCCCTATTGCCGGTATACAGAAACGCGGGCTAAAGTTAACGTGTTACTTTGATACTCAAGCTCTTTGCGGAGATATCTATTTTCCCGCAATCTTCTCCCTATAAATAGGGTTGTCAAATTCCACACGACAAAATACCGGCAAACCACGAGGGTTACGAGCAGTGTACGTTCTAAACTGTAGGTTTCACCATCGAATTTATAGGGTTACCGAAACACGTTTTACATCGAAACAGATTTCGGTACCAATTAAGTTACTAAATGATATTATTTACTGTAACAGAGAACTTTTAACAATACATACATACAGAGCTACATGTGCTACAGTATCATTCCTCAAAAATATCGTAGTCTTTGATATTGCTTATTGCATTCAAACCTTTTGTTTTAATTTTAATGAATTGAAAAAACCTTAGCAAAATAATTTCAAATTAGAAAACTCCCGAACTTCTGCTTTCACAACTAAGTCTGTTTCTCCTCAGATTGTTCATCCCCTAAATGTTTTTTTTCAACAAAAGCAGTACTAGGAGGGTTAGCGATACAGTACAATATCTAATGAAATCAAGTGTCGGAAATCTCTACATTATCTTTGCATGAAATGGATAGGGAAATTTACCTCCGATTATCGAAAATTCCTTTCTTCATAATAATTCTATCAGCCTTAAAAGCCGGCTTTTCCCGGATTATATACTTTTCTGACAGGTCACCGGCCTGATCAATGAAATACCGGCCATTTGGCAACCCTATCGTTAGACCGATGTCTATTCATCGGATTCCACAAATCCATTGTTGGTTAAACTAAAATACTAAGATAATGTAAGAAATAAAAGTTGTAAAAATCCTACAATTGATGCAATCGCCAACAAAATTATTTTTGTTTTAATTCAAGTTTCAAAACCGTACTATGTGTAAAATTTGGAGATAGACCTGAAAAATTTTATTGATATATCTGGTCATGTGCTTGAAAACAAAGTATCGAAACGCTGGAAATGTTGATACAAAATGTTAAATTGTTCCTCTGGCTCTAAATAGCAATTACTGAAATAAATAATAAATAAATAAATGATAAAACGAGGAATAATAAACTATTGTTCCACATTCTCGTTGCATCATATTTTAATTTCAGTTTCTGTTACATAGAACTCCGAACTTTATAAACAAGTCTTTATGAAACTGTGTAGAACAGAAAACGTTTGTTACCGGGTGTCACTAATTCTCAAAAATGCCATTTCACATTCCTGTCTATATATTAAAGCGCTATATGAAAATATAATGCAGCTTTTGTCCTTTGTAAAGAGAGTTCATTAAAAAATCATTTATAACTGTCAGCAAAGCTTCCTTGCAGCGGAGCGAGAAGGAAAGTGAGAAGGCAAAAAGAGAAGGTAGGAGAGAGAAAAGAAGAGAATGAAACAGAGAAGCAGTAGAGGAGGAGGAGGATGGAGAAAACTTAATAACAGATTTAGCTTCAAAAAGTCGTACAATTAATAGACATTGAACGATTTTACGCTAAAAGTAATAAACCTGCATGTTATCAAACTGTTGCTATTTTTTTTATCATGATGGAAACTCGGCAACAATTGTTCATTCAATACAACAATTCTTTTGTTACCTCAGATGTTAAATAAGCTTTTGGTCCCTTTCACTCTGGGTTTTGTTGCCAATACTTACTCTAAAGGACTACTAAATATGTAAAGAAGTGTTTCAGTTTCTTTTAACAAGGGTATCAATATAAGGTTCAAAGAAAATACGATCGGATAGAAAATATTTGTTGGCTATGTCTTACACTAACATAAATTCCCCTTCTATTCATGGGTACAGGTTGTACTGTAGTGAAACGTTACTGTGATAATGGTTTAAGCTAAACTCCATGGCGCTACATCCCTTGTAGGTATTAGGACTACCATCCAATTGCTGCATCATATACTATAACTGGAAGGCAGGATTTGGGAGGGCATGGGGTCAGCATGCGATAAGCCTAAATGATTTAAGGTACCCTGTATTAAAGACCCGGATTTCGCCAGACATGTGCTCATTTTTATTATTTGTTCGGCGTCCGGCCAGGAATTGTAGAAGATCAAACACTGTCCTGCTTTTTAAAGCTTCTGGACAAATTAATAAAAATTTTCCTGCGGCCGGCCGATCTGTCTTGCCTTTTTCGAAAGGCAAGTGGTGAATTGGAAATTTACTGATCACTGCTATTTCATTCCATATCATATCCATTTAATTCGAATATCAGTTATTATAAGCCATAACACATCAACAAAGGCAAGCAGATACACATAAATAGTTACATGGCCTACTCTGGTATACCTACATAATTAGATATGACCTCGAAGTTCAAAGGCTGAATAAATCTGAATAAAATAAAAACTATAGAACAGAAGTAACAGAATAACCACCAGAACTTCAGCATTGTAGCAAGACGGCAATTCTGCATTCATTTGTAGTTTTGAAGAGTTTTCTCTCCCACCATTTTTTAATGATTTCGCACCTTGAAGGTGAGAAGGGCAGAAAGACAATACAGCGAGCGAAGTAGAAAAGGTACTAATAAGTGTGTTCCAATATTCACATAAAGGGTTTTTAGGTTGATTACTGTACATGTTACCACTTTCTAAGAAGGAAGAGCGAGTGCAACAGCAATAATAGAAAGAGAGCAAATAAGACAGTGAGAGTGAGTGAGAGAGAGAGAGAGAGAGAGACAGACAGACAGAGAAAGGGAGACAGAGCGAAAGACACAGAGAGATTGAGAGGTGGTAGAGGAAAGGGAATAGGTAGGAAGGCAACCAATCATATCTGAAGGCAGGTCTGAATCTCTTGCACCTCCTGGGTCTCTGGTTGTCAAGGAAGTGTTGCTACCGGATACATACAGATTGAATTCCAGAAATATCCAGTACGTTCTCTAATTAGGAGCAAACAATGCAAAATTATTACGACGTTAACTACGCCAATATGTCTCGGAAATTCCATCAGTACGATACTACCTAGGTAGAAACAAAATATCCTGCAGGCCAATTAAGGAAACTGTGATGTACCTCTACATATTAATTTTTGTTTAAGAGCAACGGTTGATACCTAATCGTTCTGTATAACATGCTACCAATTGTATAACATGTTACCTGAAAGTGTTTCCAGTTCCATTAGAAATTTTAAACCAAAAGCATTATCATATTTTTTACATGTTTACTTTAGTCAGTAGGATAGTTATAATATATTTCTGTGAAGTCGTACAAAAAAGTGCATATTTAAAAATTGATTAGTATATTTAAAGTTTTTTGTGGTTTGCCCCAAAGAGCATATAATATGTAATATATACATTAAATTATATGAATATAATATATTTTAAAAAGAAATGTAGAGCATACAATAAACTACCCCATAAATGGAGTTTGGTCCCCTGCCTCGGTGCAACATAGGAAGCATTAACGACAATTTAGGCAAGGTATGTTTTTTTTATTTAGGAATTAGTCCTGTCAATTGTTTACATGAGATATTTTCCTTAGTTTTCAAAGTATAACTGCAACTGTTTATCGTCCATGTTACACAATCGAGACAACAGCCTTCTCCTGAATTCTGACATTATCCATCTACTGAACTGCGAAAGATGTGATTGAATACTTTTCAACTAAAAATAACGTTATAAATCGTCATTTCCTGTGTTATATTTTTATTGTTATTGTTATTATTATTACGTAGATTTACTTGGTGAGTCTTCATCAATACCTAGGAGCGCTACCTAAATCTCTCCTCAGAAAAACATTAGCAAGTTTTTGCTCAGAAATTTCATTATATTTCAAAAATTGTATGCACGAGTTCCTGATTCAACTACTTTCATTTGATTGAGAACATGTTTGCAAAATTTGGCTTCGTAAAAATTTAATTTGAATCCGTTAGCGGTATCAATTAAAACAAGCCTGCGGACACACAAAAAAACATATTTGTTTACCCTGGGTTAAAGGACATAGTGGACAATCTGGTAACGAGAGAGTTGATGAATTAGCAAAAATTGCTGCTGCCTCTGATTTAGATATCAGTTACAGATTGTGCCCCTTTTCACATGTTAAAAAGCGCATTAAAGAGCACATTCTGGTTAAATCGAACATCAACTGGCTCAATACCACAAAAGGATTCGTTACTAGGAATACTTTCTTTCCGACGGTTGAAGTACATCATAGAAGTGTTGCTAAATCTGACTTTATAGTGACCAAATTTCTGTCTGGACATGGGAATTTTGGCTCCTATTTCGAAGTGATAAGAGAAAATGGATACCTGTGTATATGTGGCGAACAACAAACTGTTGATCATTTATTTAATTGTCCACTGTATGAAAGAGAAAGACACGTTTTAATAGGACATCTAGATTACTGTAAACTTCCTTACGCTAAATCATTATTTCATATACTCCTAAGAAAATGCTGTTCTAGATAATTTTATTATTTTATTTCTTATGTACATAATCGATTATAGTTTAAAGTTACTAGGGTGATTGGGTGTTAATACTCAGCACTGCTAGGTATAGAACGGAATGGTATATCATAGCCAAATAGAGAAAGATAAATATGTAAATTAAAAATTATATTTCTTTAAATATTATAACTCTAATGTACCTTCGGGTAAAATAGGGTTCATAAAACTGTATATTCAATAAATAAACTGCACAACTGATATTTTCAACGGTTTTTCATATTAATTATTTGCAACTAACCCACAACAAATGAGCCCCTATATCTATTATTTTTGTCTTCCTCTTAAATCGGACATTTCATTATCACATGAACAGACCTATGAGGCTATTAATGCAAAAGAGCATGCTTGGAATATTTTTAAACGCAGTATTGATCCAATGGTTTTAATAACCACCGTTGAGGATATATCTGCATAGTTACATCTCAAAGGGTATTCTGGGAATTGATACACTAATTAGTAAATTAATACATGGTTTTAACTGTGTTCAGAAATGTCACGGACATCAATTACACCGTTCATTACGGATATATCCCAGCACAAACAAGCGATTCCGGGAATGCGTTAAAACTAGGATGTGTAAATAGACATCACACATTCCGTTAATAGCAGACGCAGGGTACTTCTAGAGTGTAACTTACAAGAAAGATTTGCACACTTCAAGGTTCTAGCAAAATGTTAACTCAGATCTTTTCTTTCTTTATCGTAGTTTTACCTCTCCCTTCTAGGATTTAAGCGATCCAAGCCGCCCGAGCCTCACAGGGCCGCGACCTGTCGGGAGAGGGATTATCTCTGGATCACATACATACTTTTTTGACCAGACAAGGACATGGAGGGCCTTCCCGGATGAATGATCAGCTCAATGATGGGGCCACCTCCAAGACAACACGAACACATAGGACTTTTATAAGGGTCTAAGTGCCAAAACCATGATATTTCAGCTGATCATTTTAAATGGGTCTATGTACCCAGTCCAATGCATTTAAGAAGGGTCCAAGGTCCAGGGAAATCAACGTTAGTAGGAATAAAGTCCAAGATATAGCGCTGGGTCTATCTCCGGCAAGTCTTTCTGCGGCAGTATGTCTTGTTTTCTACTCAATCATGATTTTGACATTTAGACCCTTATAAAAGTAAACGCTTCAATTGTTTAAAAATAAATGGATAAAAATGTTCAAACACTGTATTTTATTACTAGGAGTCAAATTGACTTCTCTTTGGCGTTCTAGTATGTAAGAAAAATCCGGCGTTCTGGTGTTAAATTTATTCTAATATTGTCCTCCCACTTACGAAGCTCGTCATTATGCTGTTTTTCTAGGCACCGTTTCATTTCTCTTAGATCCGATTATTTTCCTAAGAACCCTAGCCTGCTACATAAATTAATAAAATCAGGTAAACTGATATAACCAAGTGCCAGTATTTTTTTTTTAAATCAGTGATACACGCAATTATGATAGGCCCATGTATAAAAGTTAACTCCAAAAACAAAATGTGCCGGCAATAATAATAATGATGCAATAGACCTACGATTCGCTGATATCTCTGTTTCAATTTAAAGCAGCCTTAAAGGTTATGAATGAATAATAAGCATATGAAATCTATCTGTCAGGAATTATATTAGGTATATTGCTGCACAGGAACGAATAAGAAAAATACTCACAGTAAAATATAGCCTAATCTAAATATCGGTAGTCTACATAACCATAGAATACACATTATAATATCAATATTCAACGGCTAGTTGTTATAAATCGTTTATTTAAATTATTATTTAGCCACACTGACATCATTATGAAGAAACAAATCAATCAAGGTTGCTAACAATATGAATAAACGATTGGCAATTTGTTAAGTTTTTTAATACATTGTGGGCCTTGAAAGAATATTGATTACAAAATTAATATTGATATACTCGTTACTTCGGTACCGGTCAACCGATTTGGCCCTAATTCAATAGGCTTGTACCCAAGAACGTCATAAATTCGTATACCAAGTTCCAAGAAAATCCGATAAAGCGTATTTGAGTTATCCACGCCTTAGTGATATATTACCATAAAAAGGCACTAAATTGGGCATTATTCCGGTACCGCCCAACCGATCTGGTCCAATATCAATAGACTTCTTCCAAGGGACATTATAAATTCGTATACCAAGTTTCATGAAAATCCGATAAAGCGTATTTGAGTTACTGCGCCTTTAAAATATACACTAAATTGGGTTTTACTCCGGTACCGGTGAACCGATTTGGTCCAATATCAATAGGGTTCTTCCCATGGACATTATAAACGTGTATACCAAGTTTCATTAAAATTCGACAAAGCTTATTTGAGTTATCGCGCGTACAGACACACGGACGGACGGACGGACTGACGGACGGACGGACGGACGGACGGACAGACGGACAGACATTTTTCGTCCCCCACACAATCTCATAAAGTACCATACTGGCACTTAATAATTCCCCGTACATGCTATTATGGCGGAAACTAGAGTTTCCTATACCCAGTGCCGATAACCTAACTTACCGCACTACTTACGGCACAGCTGAACTACTTACCACACAGGTGCTTCATTAGGCCTATATTAAAACATATAACTTTTGACATGACTTTAATATAGGAGATATGGAACATAATCATGTCTGTAGTTATAGGTTACAATTTCAATCTTACCTGTCTTTACTTCCTATTTATTCTTTAGTGTCGATTTAGGGTAATTTATGAGGCATCTAAGTTACGACAGGTTGATGAACAGCAATAATAAAATTGCCTGCGCATGAGCTGAAGTAATCGTTTTATAGACAGCCACCATATTTCATTTAATAAGATTGGTATAGCGAAACCAAGTCAACTAAAGAATAGCTGATTGCAATTAATTGCCGACTTTTGACGGATTTGCATTTATTTTTCCTATAATAGAAAATATATATGCGATACAAGTGTGAAGTGTATCAAAGAATCTAGGAAATCGAAAAACTTGTTTTTGCGTCTTTTTTTAAGTCTGTGTCGATTTTGAAAAAAAAAAAACATACTTCCTATGTGAGTATCGCAATAATTTCTCTCTTCATACAAAATAATTCGTTCAATAGCAAGAACTTAATGGAAATTACATAATATACTAAAGTACATATTATAATAATATTTTAGGGGGAAAGGGTTTAACATAATTTCAAGATAATAGTTTTTTGTGAATCCCATTTTCAGAATTTCTACATACTGGAAGAAAGGGGGATAATAATAAAAAAAACTAAATGAGAGCTTAACAATTTGAATATACATGTTATTGTTTCCTTCATCCTCTTTTCTTCAATGTCCCTGTCTGGTTATATTTTTTGTTATAATTTCATGCATTTTGATGATTAATTAACGCCAGACTATTTTCCATAAGCTTTTGTTTCTGAAATTTCATTTTAATCTGCGTCCATGGCTACGGTCTACTTGAAACCCGTTCCCAATTTAATTTCACTTTGCTCAGTTTGGAACTCCCTATTCTGTTCACGCGTTGCCTCTCTTGTAGGATCTCTCCCTTATTATTTGAAAACGCCCATTGCTATGATTAAAAAAAAAGGCTTCTCAACAGGCGAGGCCGTAGAATGAAAAAGAGGGTATAACGATGTCATACCAAATTGTGAATTAGGGAAATTCCATTGCTTATTTATGAATGACTTCATTTCCAGTTTTATCTACGTATCTTCTAAAGTTCCAGTTACCGACATAGCCTGTATGTTATCTTATCATACCCCTCATCAGAAACATTAAAAACATTATCCCCTCTGAGGACCAGCAACATTGTCTAAAGCATAATATTGGTTAGAATTTAATGACAAATAAAGCAGGGTCCCTTTGGTGAAGAATTACTGTCAGTCTGTTAACTTTTTCTTACGTGTATTCTTACAACCTTTTTGGTTCCTCTAATCATAGGCGTACCGAGGGGGGGGGTGGTTGGGGGTTTGAACCCCCCCCCCCCCATTAATTAAAAAAACGAAAATTGTATATTTTTT
Source organism: Ectobius pallidus (assembly GCA_964059195.1). Taxonomy (NCBI): domain Eukaryota; kingdom Metazoa; phylum Arthropoda; class Insecta; order Blattodea; family Ectobiidae; genus Ectobius; species Ectobius pallidus. The sequence goes on from CAXKWD010000009.1 coordinate 92,919,843, forward strand.
TAAGTCTGCCCATAAATTACTAAATATAAGCGTGGGAAGCTTAAAACTCGTTATTTTGCGTCTTAATTTTTTAAATTTTCCGGGGGGGACCCCGGAAGCTTAAAACTCGTTATTTTGCGTCTTAATTTTTAAAATTTTCCGGGGGAGGACACCCGGAAGCTTAAAATTTGTTATTTTGCATCTTAATTTTTAAAATTTTCCAGGGGAGGACCCCCGGACCCCCCTCTCCCTGGGGGGTATTCCATACCCCCCAGACTCCGCGGATGTTATAACCTCTCCATTTGGTCGGCCTGGTTACGCCTATGCCTCTAATATCACTGTTCTACCAAAGAAATATCACACTGATAATGATAATTGAGTCAAATATCGTTATATTATTCAAAATATAAACAGATGAAAAAGTAAAATAAGACAGAAAAAATATTTACTAACATTGGTAGAATATCCATTACGACACAGATTTCCATTTTAACACAGGTGTGATATCGAGCAAGCTTCGACTTGACCGTTCGCCATCAGTTGCCATCAATCGCAGACGAGAAGAACTACGAGAACTTGCTTATAGCTGACTGCCGCGGTCTGCCGATTTCTTTTTTTATGGATCAAAATCTTCAAACCTTAAATATTTAATAATTATAGTAGAACAAAAACAAGGCAGCCGTATGCAACTTGCCTATAACGGTAATTAAGATACGTGTATGAAAATTATGAAACGATCAAAGTGAGCCTAAATAGCCTATATTCATGTGTTGATGAGTGCCATTACAGGCTCGTTTCATAATGTACTATTTAACATGACAATCTAATATTTTAATGCGAGGCTCAATATGTTGAAAATTAAATTAAATTTTACAATAATAATAGTAATAATAATCATCATCATTGTCAAGACTTTACTATAGCGTAAAAAGAATTCGTCAATTTTTTTCAATAATTCCTATTACGTTGCGGTGATATAAATTGAGGCGCCTAGAAGCCAAGGGAGGTAAGTGCACTTTTTACACTTTTGAGAAAACAAAGCAGTTATCTCCCTTGGCCAACAAATAAACATGCTAAGTCTTGATGTGGTACTTATTTCCACCAGTAGATATCAGCACCTAGTAGTTGTGTAGCAAATCTCCCTTGTCCTCCAATCAGATGTCATTCTCAGCCATACAGATTTGTATTTAACTCCATTTAACAAAAAGTGCACTTATCTCCCTTGGCTTCTAGGCGCCTCAATTAATTTAGTTTGCTGTTCCTTTTCCATTAGAATGCTAATGAAGCAACATGCCCAAATCGACATACCAATATCTATCACCTTAGGTTCGTAATAACATTTTTCAATTTGTTTCTAGTAGTTGGTTGCTATTGAGCTGTAAAAACATAAAAATCATACGGTTTCAGATTTAAGGGGAGTACTAACGGCATATTCCACTATGTTAAATTCACGAAGTTTGCTATTCATGATAAATCCACTTAGTACTCTCCACTTACTGATCCATTTTCATTGTGTTGCCATTGCTCTAATAAAAAATATTTATTTTAAATAAGTAATTTTGTAAAACGTCAAGTCCATACTCGAATATTTTAGGCGCAAAAAAAATTCATTCAATTGTAGAAACATGCTACGAATTTTATTCGTGCTGTCAAGATAGCTATTGCATTTCACTGATGTCGAAAGCTAAATTACCCTGTCTTCTCTGGCAGTATCAACTATGTTGATAACATCCCTCTTCGTTCGTCCTCCTTCCATCATATAAGAAAACCATCTCCACACTCATGCAGTCTCCGTAACATTTGTTTCTGCCTTGTCATTTGTCACTCCTTGAGACTTAAGAAGGCAGTGCTGGCGTATCGTTTTTTCTATTGAAGAAAAGAAGAAAAAAAGAAATCTGAAGCACGGCTGAAATAATATCACCTATACAGAAGGTTGACCTGCCCTGATTTAACATTTCCACTGCTATTGACGTATACTACAAGCGTCATTGTAAATAAAACTACATAGTCGCAGAGATGTGAGAAAACAGAATCTGTTAACATTTTGGATATGAGGTTCTCATACGAAGGGCATTTTTTAAAAGTGGAATCCGAAAAGATAAGTTCAAGATAATATCATTGTTTGTGTCTGCGAACAACGAAGCAACAGAACATAAAATCTTACAAACATTTTTATTTGAGTTCTACATGTTTTGCAAATGTGACATGAGGCTTGGAAACTAGTTTCTATTACTTGTTTACTGCATTTAACATGAAAAAATCGCATCGTCGCGATTTTCTCGAAAACAGGGTTTGTTTAAATGTTCTCCACAAACAGCATAATAATATATATTACTAAACACTAAAAAATTACACAAGAATATTATTGGAATAAATGAGAAAATGTCATCTGACACTGGGATTCGACCCCATGACTTGCGGCTTTCCATGCCTCTGCTCTAACGAATGAGCTAGCCAGTAATGTGATGTTTTACAGATACAATATTCTGTGGTTCATGAATACTATTTCCATCTTAAATGTACAAAAACAGTGGACAAAATTATTAATTAGTGTACCTAACAATATTGTATATGATGTAAATGTCTTTCAGTGAGATAGACCATTAAGGATAATCTGTCATAGGAGAGAGATTCCATCACTCTGTGGCCGACTCAAATTGGCAGAGAAGTGGCACGGAAAGCCGAAGTTCATGGATTCCGATCGCAGTGTCACAGGAATTTTTATCCTATAATATTCATAAAATAATTATATTAAAATACCTTTTAACAGAAGTGGATACTGACATTTGGGTGATATTTTGATTTTAAAAAGTATTTCATAGGTTCCACTTGTATGTCTTCATTGATGTCTGATCGGTTTTATGCCCCTAGGCGACGCACAAAAGATGTTGGTCGCTATTTTTAAATGACATATTTTACAGCTTTTTATTGGTACATTTTTAGGTAAGGTAATAGTTTGCCTTTCAGTGTAAGTATTTTTCTACTATTAAGTTGTATTCCCAGTTGGAATAACGTGTGTGTCTCTAAGAATGGGACAATTATCAAAAAGTCTACAGACGGAGATCAAATTTGCTTTGTTTTGGTTACTGATGATAAAGTTAATTCGCCTGGTATATTTTCTTATATAATTATATTACTGTAAGCAAATCAGAATATCTTCCTATCATTTCTAGATGGGTGCTCTAATAAGTAACACACACTGTTCAATACATTATAGACAAATTCACTGGAGCCATTCTTTTCATACTGAACTTTCCCCGAAATGAAATATTAAGAAAGGAAAACAAAAAACAACAAAGTTTAACTCAAAATTTTTAAAACTCATTTAAAATAAAATTAATTCTTCCAGCAAATTTGTAGCCTTTTATATGAAAAAGAATGGGTATGATTTGTTTATAAAGAATTGGGTTGAAATTATTTTTGTGAAATAAAACATTTAAGGGCATATTTTGGGACTAATATTATATTTAAAACTTTATTACAGATTTCAAATACTTATGTAAATTGGATCATGTAGCCTATACAAACAAAAATTTAGTAGTATATTACATATTATTTCAAGAGTTATATTTCGTATCCTCTCACCTTAATAAGAATATAGCCTACGGTGGTCAAAGAAAAGAGCCTATTACCGGTACTTCTAAAATAGGAAATGGCAAGAGGAAGTATGAACTATAATGTGATTAAATTTAGCCATTTCTCTAAGAGAACCAATTGAAGTGCTCATTTTAAATAATCTCGCTTTTTAAGAGGTATATCTTAAAAATGCAGAGTGTTGTAGAAACGTACGAGTCAAATGTCGTTATTTTCGGAAATGTAAGGTGAAGCTAACTTGCCATTTCTATTATACACCATTTTAGACTTTTAAAATCCTTCTCTTCAATATCTAACGAATACTGCACTCTCCCATTCAACACGTATATGATGTCTACACTTTTACCAGCGAAGATTTGTCAAAACTAGTATTGAAGAAAGAACTGCCCTACAATGGGGAAGAAGCTGAAGCACAAAGAGGAAAAGCAGGGAAGAGGTGGGATAAAGAAGACAGGGATAGGGAATATTCTTATCAAGAACATGCAGATGTATCGAAGACTCTCATGGCTATATATCGTAGTAATGCCTGGAAATAGCTACTGCTGCTTTCAGGAGGGAATTCTTTAGGTAGACGAACGATAGTGCTTATACTGACAGAATTGCTAACAAAAATCCATGGCAATTCAGAAGGAGTGTCCTAAAAGCTTTCACATCATTCTCGTTTCATTTCTAAATTCATTTCTAAATCTATCGCTTCCAAGAAATGGTGTCATATTCTCATACAGTTTATTATCAATTCAATTACTGTGTGGTCACTATTTATGGAAAATAAGATGAACGCTCAATGTAACAACTAGTACCGGAAAAAATAAACGGTTATTGGTTAACTGAATAGAAATCTAAAATAAATAAAACAATTAATTGTTATTTACCATCATCTAAGCTTCTTTCCTTCTTTCCTTCTTTCCTTCTTTCTTTCTTTTTCTTTCTTTCTTTCTTTCTTTCTTTCTTTATTTCTTTATTTTTTTCTAAATCAGCCGAGGCGGTGTAGAGGTAGCGTGCTCGCCTCTAGATCCTAAGTTCGCGACATCAAACCCGGCCGAGGTCGATGGATTTTCAAGACATAGAAATCCTGGGCACGGAATCACTTTAAGCTTTGGGGCCCAAGTCGTAAATTTACGGCACTTAAAACAATTCCAAGCCTAAATTAGGGCCTCTGGACAACATTTGCTGACCCTTTCACATCCATGTAAAACCTGAGAGGGTTTTTGAGGCGACGGGCTTACCACCTAGGCCTATACCTCTATCCTCTCATGGAAAATAAGAGAAACAAAATTACTCTAGGGACTGAAACTTCTAATTGGAGGCCTCTTGCCATTATAAAGGTTACAAGAAAATCAGTTCAATTAACGATTATACTGATAACCTCCAATCATTGGATTATTGGTTAAAATGACATCAATATCCGGTTTTCTGGTGAACTGTTACCGTGTTTAGTTTCAAAGTAATTATTATTCGAGCAGTTACTTGTTCAGTTAAGTAATTAATTTCTATAGCCTATGGATAATCTCAGTTATAGTATGAACACAACTATCAACTTAGGCTTATTTCTATAACTTTAGACTTCATCTTTAAACATTTATAAAATATTATATAATAAAATATAAATAACTTACAATACTACAAGTATATACTTTAATTGTGTTGCCTAATCTGAATAATACTTCAGTGGCTTAATAATAATTATTCCAGGTAGCCTATCTCTTAGTAAATAGTTTGTCTCCGACGTATTTTATGAGTACACTGAAAACATAAATTAGAGAAACACTTAACTTCTCTATCCCGTACGAGAGGCACTGTAGGTGGAGATAGTATGACATTCTTTAAAATTCAATGTCTGGATAAACAGGGCTGGATATAAAAGTAAAATAATATTAGGCCTACTACTGTCGTATGGGTAAGAGACAAAGTCTGAAGGGGTCTATGTCCATGATATGCCTAAAGAAGAAATAAGTCTTTACTAGGACGAGTGAGAAGGCCAAGTCACCGCTCAGGTAAATGAGTTCTGTAGCTGCTGACGACTTAGTCTGTATCTGTATTCCCAGGAAATTGGTTACTTAACAGGCATGCTTATGTCTTCATATTGGCATGCTGTCAATGTATCGACGTGATTAGTATGTCGCAACAATCTCAGCGCAGTAAGATAGTCTCTGTCTCTAGTAATAATTATATTATGTAGGCATAAATCCGGAGACATAAGCATTCTTCCCATACCATCCCATGTATGGAGCAATATTTAAAATTTTGCTGCCCCTCAATGTCAATATTTCGATCGAATCTTATATAATAAGAGGAAAAGTTTGTACATCTTTATACTACGCCTATTTTTATGTTAGTATGTGTACGATATCCAGCAAAATCTACGACAGGCAGAGATCTGAAAATTTTAACATGGATGGCTGGATGTACCTCGAAGCCGGATTTTAATTTTCCTTTTCGTTCGATTTATGAAGGAAAAACTGGCATAAAACGTGATTTTTAGCGCTATCGACACCACCAGTTTTCGCTAATTGTAAAATTATTGCAGATGGCCTTACTCTGTAGCTACAGCAACTGGGAAAGAAAAGCATCGCTGAAATAGAGTAATCATCCTCACAATGTCCAAAGTGGGCTGTTCAAGAGTTGGAAATGCTAACAATCTATATAATTATCTAATAATTGTAATACCACCGCCGAACTTTCGGGAAGAAATCGATAACATTTCGTATTCCTACTCACATGCATCTACAGTTGTCCTATGTCCAATCCAGCAACCATTAAACTTACCTGAAATAAAACAAACACAAGGTTAGTTATATATTATAAATTACAATGGAATAATCTACTAAAGCCATAACTTGATATGTGATTGTGTTTTTTATTATTTAATATTATTTTTATTACACTTTCGCAAGCATTTTATTCATGGAAGTCTTAATAAATCCTACCCGAGGTTTCCTGCGATATTACAGACATCTTCAGCGCTTAAGAATCGTTGCATCTTCAGTTCGTTGTTGAACCGAAAGAGGAAGAACCCGAAGGCGATTCTTTTTTAATTTCAGAGATTCTCCAATGCACCTAACGCTTGAATGTAGCATACTATTTCTTCTACGATAAGTAAAAATGCATACAAATATTTAGTCGCATACAAAAATAACTGTACAAGATGGTAAAATTACACACTTACCAACATAAAAAGAAATTAGTGACTATCGTAATATTGCTGGCGATCGATCATCGATTACTTTGCGAATGAGCAAGTAACCGCACCTTAGTTACTTGGCGAGTATTAAATCTTAAACACGAAGTTAATGAATATAATGGAATTAAATACACAGGAAGATTGAAATTGAAAACTTCAACTCTCAAATGAGATTATATTAAATGCGTGTAATAATAAATATCGAAAATTGTCAGCTTTGATATAATGACACACTTATGCGGTAAGTAGTGAGGTAAGTTAAGCAAAAAGAAGCAGGTACGTTAACTTATTGGGACTGGCTGTAGGAAATTTGAGTTTCCACCATGATAACATGGACAGGAAATTGACGAAAAGTTTTACCGTAGAAAAAAAAGTTAATTGAGACGAAGCATACAGGACTAATATTACTTTAAACTAAGGAAAATTATACCATCCAGATAATTACATTTTTCATATTACACCTGAAAAATGCCAGTCCTTTAGAGTTATGAACTTCCAGATTAAGAATGTACTACGATTAACTGTAAATCTGCAACGGAAGAAGAGGAAGTTATGAGAAGCAGAGACTGGCACATCTCATATTTTTCGTAAGATCTTTGTATGAGTGATTTGTTTTCAGACCAAAGTTAAAAATAGTAAGTGCTTCCGGGTACATAGTCAAAATGTCAAATTTAAAAGACACTGCAACATAGGACCTATATTAGTTTTATGACAAGAGAAAGTTTGGAAATGAAAGCAATGTTCACATTTTTTTTCTCTAAACCATAGAAGTATTTCAGGGTTCAGGAAGCAGAATGGGTATGCACTTTATGTGGTTAGTCATACATTCGGAAGTGCATAGGTCAGCGGTTAATAATGTTTTCTTAACTGTAAAGCGTTTTCTCACTTGGTAGTGTTTGGGGAGGGGTCTAGGTGCGGAATTCGTAGCTCTGCACACAGACAGCACTCTTGTAGGGAAAAGATTGCAGAAAAAATAGTAATTTCCTAACCCCCCTCTCTCTCTCTCTCTCTCTCTCTCTCTCTCTCTCTCATATACACTATCTCTCTTACTCTCTCTCTCTCTTCCCTATTTCCATCTCTCTAACCTATTCGCCCATCCCTTTAGCTTCACAAGCGCCAAGCATGGAAACCACAAAATGGCCAAAAGTTTCCTTTGCGAGTTCAGAGTTTTATTTTATTTTTATGGCTGTCGTCTGTCAAAAAGAAGTATCTGGGGGTGGTAAAGATTTAAGAGAGACAGTCTAGGACAGAGGGAAGGTGGAAAGGGGGAAGAGTTAAACGAACGTAAAGAGACTGAGTATAATACGAGAACTTGGTGCTCTAGGTATGCCATGCTTCGGTATACGTCTCCAAAGAATAGAAAAGGGAGATTGAATTGTGCCTCAGTTAAGCCCAGTATCATAATATCAATGTATCTAAAAATTTACTGCCATGAACTATAGTTCGAGAGGAATAGCTACAAATTTGGACACTTTCTTTCTTTACGGAAAATCTCTTGAGTAAAGTTTTGTGTCACTAAGTTCCTAGAAAGAAAACATGTCCTAGTTGTTACTTTAACCTAGTCTCGACAAGGACGAAAATCTAGACAGTCGACGGAGACATTGAATTTTATAGAGTTATCACCGTTCGCTGAGGGTAGGGGAAGTTAAATTTTTCTCGTACTATTATAAATCTTCTGTGAAAGGAAATAAATCTGTCATAATGAAAATCTATTATGCAATATACAAGCTCTTCTTCCGCAGCACGTAAAGTTGAAGAAAATAATTTACTATCGGAAATTGCACTCCTTTCGCAATATATCAAAGAAAAATGTACTTGATACTATGACCGAGAGGTAACGCTCAGTGAACAAAAAATTTAAATGTACAGGACGTATAAAAATATAAAATATTAAACAAAATATTAAATTGCTTGAATTTTATGTATTTCATTTCTCAAAGCATTTTTAACCCTGAAAGAAGCTTAATTAATTAATTCTGAACAAGGATGCCCATTTAATAACTCACTGCTCAGAATTTAATCCCGCCTATAATTAAAATATTATCTACGATTAAATCAGGACAAAGGTAGGCTATAATTCTTTTAAAGCAGTGACTAATAGAAGTAAAAACTGGTGGAGATTATATTTTAAGCCAGAAATATGAGATTTATAAGCTGTGTAACATAAAATTTTGCTTTTTAATTAAATTAAATTAAATTAAAAGGCAAGTATTTAATCTTAGCAAGGATTAAAATTCATCAGTACACTATTATTATTATAATATTATTATTAATTCAACTAATATTATTATTATTATTAGTGTTAGTATTAATACCTCATATTTCACAATATGACAATTTAATAATCCTTTTACCATGCAGAAGAGCCTTTCTAAGCTCAATAATTGAGTTAGACTTTACAGACTAACTACCATGGATCAGTATTTGAGGTGTAACTATATACTGGAAACGTCCGGCTATAAATTATACGTTATAATTAAATTATAACCGAAGCTAGATTTTTATAGTCTGTACAGTTCTAGCGGAATATTTTGAAAATGATACCTATGTTCCTAGGTCTGCTGGTAGGACGAAAACTTAATGCTATAAACAAATTTAAACGGACTGTTGATATCATCAGCTCATTACTTTCTTTATTATTGTATCACTAGGCCTTCCGATGCATCGCGTCATTCTCAAGAGTAATTGCTTTTTGTTAATAGTTAGAGATTAAATATGGCACTGTAATCCAGTCCTGTTAATGTGATAAACAGTTTGAAACACTTTCCAGCTTTCATCTTCTTGTTAAGTGAACGGTGAAAACATAACAAAATTTATAAATTTGGTATTGTGTTATAGTCCTACAAATCAGAAAGAAACCTCCGCGCAAGTTTGCGAAGAGAGGTGCCGAATTTGTAATCAAATTAAAGTAAACAAATATTCAAGCCCATTCACATTTATGGCTTTAAACCAAGTACATTTTAAAAATCAAACATCTCTGATGATGTTAATAGTGATAGAACTTCAGACAGATTTTAATATTTAATGTGTAGGATTCTTCCAGCCGATGATTAAGTTGTTTGAAATATTACAAATGAAGCCAAGTAACATACACACTCACATCTGTTTGAAAATGATCCTGCAGAAGAGTTTACGGTATGTTGTTCCAGATATAGAGGGAATCGTCGTTTTTACTACGACTTTAGCAAAGGGGGATTGGGATAAGCTCCTATTAAGGCACTGACAGCATGAAGAGAACGTGAGAGAGTTCAGCCTATCCCGGATTCAATTATCCGGGCTTTATCATTCTCTATCAGACAGCAGGGTGCTCGTCCGCTATAATCAATTCAAAGTTCTAAGATAATTGGCAATTTGTATCTGTAGAATCTATATAGCATCAAAGACTGTGCACATATACTTACTCACATAGTTAACGTTTCTAATGAGAAATGATCGCTACTAAAATACCAATGTACAATAAGAGTTTTAAAAATGCAAACAATAAATGTTCAGACTCAGATATAAGGAAAAAAAGGCTTAACTAGCTCAGGACTGTGTTGCATTTTACTTAAGTCGACAGTGGTTTCTAGTTTATGCCCTTCCGAATTCCCAAAACATGTGCTTCCTAATAACTTTCCCTAACGTTGCCTGTACAATGAAATATATTTTGCTATTTCTAACTCTATATAAAATGCCTACAATTTTTACTTCCTCTGCCCGTACCATAGGTACTATAGGTAGAGGAAGTATTGTTTTCGACCCCAAAATTCGAAGTTGAGTTTTTAGAATATATACACGTTTCAAGGCCCCCTGAATCCAAAAATACTATTTTTGGAAACATGTCTGTGTGTCTGTGTGTCTGTGTGTGTGTCTGTGTGGAAAATATCTGTGAACAAGCTAGCTCCAAAACGGAAAATCGTATGAAAACAAAATTTCGTATTTGGGTCAGGTACCTTCTGAAGATGTGAGGATAAGATTGGCGACTATTTTCTCTTATTTTTAAGGGGACTTTACATGAAGAAATTTTCGTTTTTCGCGATTTTCTCGAAAACGGCTCTAACGATTTTCTTTAAATTTTGCACATAGGTTGCTAATACTAAGAGCTAAAACTTTTATTTGAAACATTTTTTTCGAGAAAATTCTCTGAGGGCAGTTACAAGCCACCCACTGTTCACCCACTGTTTGTAGAAAGTTTGTCTTACGTGATGAACAACTGAATTCGCGCTCTTTCACGGCCTCTTATTTTATATAAGAATGTGAAGTGAGAAAGATGTATTGTTGGCCATGCATAGAGTAAAGATGTATCTGAGGGAAATATTCGATAAATTTCGGAAATTATATTTTACGGCAGAAAGTTCAATAAACGTCTGCAGTCATTTGTTTTTTTTTTAAAGTTTGTTATATAGACTGCGCTTTTAGTCGCATCATTGAAAGAAGAGGTATTTATAGGATAATTAGCGTAAAATTGTGTCTTGCGATTCTGTACAAGGATATGTGAATACTGCTAACTTTTATTTGGGCAGAGGAAGTTATGTGACTTTCACATCAGATTTTTTTTTAAAGTAAGGATATAATTGAGGCCTATGGGCAAATACGATTTGAAATATTGATGAGAAATTAACAGGACATGGTAATATTTCAACCAAACTTCTTCAGAAATAAATTAACCAAAGGTGATGGCCATTGTGCCCTGATAACGTCAATTCAATATATATAAATATATATATATACAGATAAATATCCTTTTATATATTTAGAACAAATAAATATCTTTATATAATTATGTATAAATATATTATTATATCCAATAAAAGTTTTTGTGCCAACTAAGCTAACAGTAAAGAAAGTAGGTATGTTTAAGTTGGCTAGTAACTTATGCTTTTACCATATTATCGTGCCTAAAACTTCCGTGGCGTTCCCTGAAGGAACTAGGCCTATCACCCGACCGCTGTGTCATCTACCATATTCAGATGGCAGGATTGGGAGACAAGCGGTCAGCATGCCGACACCCACGGTCGTAAAAAGTGGTTTCTATGACCGGAGCCGTTACTTCTCTATCAAGTAGGTCCGCAATTTTAATCACGATGCTGAGTGCATCCCGTTCCAGACCTCCCTACCTCAGAAAAATCCCACGAGGTACAAAAACTGTATAACAAGAGAGAGAAAGAATTAACAGAGTAATACTCTATGTTAAAAAATGAGGAAATTTGACCATTCGCCATTCATAAAATCAGCTTTTCCATTCAAATTTTCTTCATTGACTTCACACTTATAAATCGTCTGATATCACTTCATGAATGCGTATATTAATATAAATTCAGTTCTTAAATGGTTAATCTTTATTCTACCATCAAATATTTTTTCATACTAGGGCCTATCCTGCACAGCTCATGAATATTTTCGTCGTATTTTACATTTCATTTACATATACATACAACTTTCACTTTCTGTCACAATATTATTAAAAATTAACTGTATATACTTTATTTAAATGTAAATAAAATTTAGTTCAGTATTAAACTGTCACGTATACACACTCCAGCCGTACAGTTGGTACGCTTTTTGCAGTCACCATTATAATGAAATTGAAGGTACAGTGTCTTACAGGCATGTGATATACGAAACGGTATATATTTAAAATACTTTAGTATTATTTATTTTATTTATTTTAATTATTTTATTTATTTCATTTATTTTATACTGTACAACCCCAAACAGCGAAGCTCATGCAAAGGTGATACACAAACATTGCCCCATTGCTACATATTGTATTTTAACATTTACCATGTAAGTTACGTTATAATGAAATAATCTGTACCTAGGTATAATAGAAAACACACACATGTATAGCCTATGTATACAGATTTTAAATGAATTGACAGAAATGTAGAGTGTTCCGTTCAGGGTCACAAACACACGTGCTTTACAAAACACCTGATGGATGTTCGGCGAATTGACTTGTCTGGACTTTTCGCAAATCTCACTTGAATTTCTTCCACCTACTCTAATGAAACACGTTGAAGAGCATTTCCAGATTGTTTATTAACACTTCCAGTAACCAGAAGCTTCTCTCACCATGCATCTCCTCCATATTCTCTGTGGTAATTCTTCTGCACTATAATTATTTCACAGTTGGTGCGTGCTGCTGTGGAGTCACCATTTTGTTTCTTGTGGATGTCGGGCAAAAATAGTAAAATTCTAACAAATGAAATAATAATTTTTTGAGTTTCTCTTTCTTTTAGTACAAACCTCAATTCATAATTTTCCATACCTCATTAGCAATGATTAAATAAAATAGGAAAGATTCGAACGGAACACCTGTATCTGTGTATCTATTGATAGTAATACTCGTAAAAATAAACTACGATACTTTAGACTTGATAATTCTGAAAGAACCGGATGCGCTTTGTAGTAATGTGATGTAAAATTATTATATCATATTATATTATATAGACGAACATCTAGTCTGAATGGAGAACAAACTCTGTTTTCAAGCTTACTTGTTAGTAAGCCGCAGGAGAGACCACTCATCTCCCAGGGACGTACCCAGTTACGTTTTAAAAATTATTATTTCTGAAAGGAAGTTGTGTCAGCTTAAGCGTATTATGCTGAAAAATCTAGGTTCGATTCTCGTCCAAAACAAATTTACTTTTATAGAATATAAAAGATCTTACTGTTTGTTGGGGGATTGGGAACTTATGGGAGGAAATACATATTTTTTCTTCGAAATACCCTGTGTGACTGGTATGAGATTGGAATATAGTGGAAGAGTTCAAGCAACTTGTACAAGAGAGGGATTCTATGTATCTTCTCTTGCCTTAGAATCCACTAAAAATGCACTGATACACCACAGTGGAAGAAAAATAGAGCGTAAGGGCGGAGGTGGATGGGTGAGCAATGGCTGAACTGCGATCCCTCTTCTCTTCCTGCAAGACCAAATGTCGTAACGAGAGAAGTCTCTAGAGGACTGTACTAAATTTCTAACCCAAACCAAAGGAAGCAGAGAAAGATATGACTTGGACACACATATACAAACTTTTAACTCTTGTTCACTTTTTGATAGCTTTCCGATTGCCGCCATTCTCCAAGTCTCTTTCAAGAACCAGGGCATCGGTTCTTTCTTCCCAAGGCTCTGTGTCGTAAAAGCCGGAACCATATTCCCTGTAGATTTATGAAATATGTACGATACACAAGCTGAGCTGAAAAACGGGATTAATCAATAAATAAGTTTAGCTAATTTTCGTTCTATTCCGTAAGAAGAAATCTATTCAAATTGATATATTCATTAGGTGCTGTAGAATGTTACTTTCTAAGATTGAATGGTGGACGGAAAATGTCTGTCCGTCTGTCTATCTTTCCGTCTATCTGTCTGTCTGTATTTCCTTTGCATGTACGCTTGATAACCCGAATACGCTTATTAGACTTTTATGGAACTTAGTAAACGCAAACCTCCATAGGATTGATTTTTGACCAAATCGGTTGACCGGTACCAGAGTTACGTCAAGTTAACGGTTTAAAAATAGCAAATCATCACTATACCACAAAGCTTTACTACAAACTCACTCTTTGACATAATTGTTGGCCACTTTAGATGAGCCAGATACTTGAAATTTGGCAAAGACCTACTTATATCTTGTAACAGAGAGAAATATTAGAAAGCGATCTTATCTTTTATTTTTTACCTCCGAAAGGATTCAAAATAGCGGATTCAAATTTTAGGTCTGTGTAGGCCTTCTTGGAGGCTTATAATAGCTAAACGGAAAGTTATATAAGAAACCGACTGCGCCAGCAGTAATGGATTTTGAGAGATCTACAAATTCGGTCCTATGACTTTCTATCTTATCTCCATCGTTGTATCTTCGCGAAGTGATCAAACAGTGCTTCTAAGACCTGTAATTATAGAGATATTGTGACGGAATTTGGCTCGCAATGAATAATTTAATATTTCTGTAAGTTGCAGATGGACTAGCTAGTGGTCTAGTATTGATTAGGTAAAGGCGTGCTTAATCTTCCATGTGCTCACATGAGGAATCAAGTTGACCATGTCAACATATATAAATACAGGGCAGGGCCTTACCGACTGGGAACTAAAATCCTTTAACGTATAATGCTCATAGAACGAATATAATTTGCTTTATTTTAAGGTATGTGCATTCAAGATTCTATTTCCATAATTCTGAAAACATTTTACGTATTCACATAACTTTCTTTCGCCTGGGCAAGAACAATATTTTCACACTTCACATTTTGATGGAGTGCTTAATCAGTTGTCGCAACATCACACCTAAGTTTGTACAAATGATGGGTAATGATATGCTATGACAGAAGTCGGTAAAATCCTATCCACTGATACATTATTCATCACTATAGAATATTTTTGTATCAATTATTGAAAATGAGAACAAAAACTAAAGGTAATTCCATTCTGACATAAGAATATTACAATACGCTTTTTTCGCAAACAATTCGATGAGTTTAATATCGGAAACCCAAAAGAAGACTAAACCATTTTGGGGTGGAGGGAAGGTCATTTTCGCACAGGTTATTAATTATTCATCACTGGCAGTGTCCGCGGCTTCCCCCGCGATACCGTAAATAATTCAATGGCTAGATTTTTAAATAATTATTTATTTAAGAGAAAAATTATTAAAACATAGTGTTTATTAACATTTAAATGCCAGTCATTCTTAAACTAAAGAATAGATAGATAGATAGATAGATAGATAGAGATTTATTGCTGGAGACATTTTCAATGTATAGCAACGTCAATAAAATAACGTATTCCTCGATTAGAAAGCGTCGCCTGGGAAAACCGACCTCAGATTTGAGTTCCCTGGCCCAAAAAGGCTATGGATTAATGGTCACACTTCTTCATAGTTGTTCATTGTTTAAGGAATAATAACTCGGGAACAGAATTTGGATGACTGACCACTGCTGACTTCACCTCTGACATTTACTCAAAATTATACTTGCACGGATTACCCTCTAGATGCTGCCCTGCATAGCACACAATGCGAGATAGTCTGTGTTCCTCAACTACACCCTTCGCTTTGTTTACAATGTTCAGATTACACAGTGTAATCTGGCGAGAGAGAATTATTACGAGTAATAATAAACAAACAAAAATATGCTCATAGGTGGCGGTATATTATATGACAGTTGGTGCCGCATATTATAAACCGTGTTTTGAGATTTATTAATTTTCACCAAATTCCTGAAATCATATCATTTAATTGATTTCTGATTTCATCATTATCGAATAATATAACTTACAAACTCGATTTATTATTATCTTTAACAGGCTACATATTGTAGATATAGTCTACCTATTCAAATAATAATATTTCTCAATCCATGTAATGAAAATGAAATTACTACAAGGGATAACATACATAAGAAAAATACGTAACATTCTGAACTATTATTTTTAAAAGAAATACTTATACCGGATTTAATTGCCATGAATTATATAATTTTTTGGCTGCAATTTAGATGAAATATTCTGTTTAAAAATTACTGACAGACTAAAGAAAATAACTGACATGATTTACAAATCTTTCATCAAATCTGTCTAAACTGCAGAGTTTACGTATAAGTTTAGCCAGTCAGCCAGTGATGAGAACATAAAAAATATATACAGTATGAAGAACGATTGTTTCAGCTGTCGTATTTCTAAACCATACAAATATTGTCCCTTTGGTTGTCAAAAAGAACAAAGAGTAAACTTGTACAAATATCTATAAGAAAGAAAGAAAATACACAAAATAAAAATGGTTTACAATGTGACATCCAATGAAATATAACACGGGATAGAGATACATCACGCTATGAACCAATCGCATTCGGAAGATTTATAACCAGAAATACGGCAGATATGTAAAATTTAAACGGATCGATAGTTGCAGAGGGAGCTGAATTGAAATGGAATATATGATGCGAATTCTACGAAGTACTCCCATGAAAATGATGCCACATTATTATACACAAACGTCCACAACTGGAAAAACTCTCGTTGACATTTTCCGGAAAATGAAATTTCATGTTGTGGAAAATGGTACCTCAATGTGGATGACCAATAATGATATACATCACAAAGAATTGTTCGCAGCCCCACAAAAAAATCTGGAACTGTTTTCGATTTGTTTACCTGAAGCTAGTTTGATCAATCGACCCATAATAAAAATAAATGGCGAAACATGTTTCATAATACCAGCCCATGGAAAATAGCGGTTATAAATCTATCAAAGTCACAATGGCGCTTGCTTTTTTATCTGTGGCTTGCTGTGAGTTGGCTACTATTCATGCACGTAGACAATTCGTTTACACAAAATCGCCTATAGAGTTCCCCATAGATATGATTGAACTGGAACTTCCATTTCCGTAAATTACGTCCACATCCCATTCCAGTTCTTCACATAAAGATGAAGTTTTTTGCAATGAGAGAATAAAGCTTATGTACTGGGTACAAAATCTTGTAACTTACATAAATAGAACATAATTCAATATTTTGGGGGGGAAAATTATACGAAAATATATAAATATGTACAAGAAAAGTTTGTTAGTTTAATTTGATTATTTAAGGACGGGCTTGGACTGATTCTTGAGCCTGTAACAGTTTCCTGTGAATTTGAAATTTATACTGAACTGTAAGCAGTACTAAACAATAATGAAAATCTAACTTCTACTAAACCTCAATCTTTATATCTTCTCTCTATATACAGAATAAGTTACTTTGTCCTGGCTGACTGACTGACTGAATGAATGATTGACTGAATGACTAACAGAGAGAATCAACATAGAGCCTAAACTATAATAGGTAGAGATTGGAATTTTGACAGTACCTTCGTTTCATAATGTAAGTGAACACTAAGAAAGGATTCTGCAAAATTTTGATTTTAATTGCTAAAAATCAAATGTTTTCTAGAAGACGAAATACCTTATAACAAAGAATTCATCAAGTACAAATCACATTCCATGTACAGTTCTCATGCCAACAGTGTATTGTTGTTGGCAGTGTACACAGGTAGCTGTGGAAGTGCATGATACGGGACTTGGACAAATTAGTGAAGCTATCGATATAATTCATTGGTGTATAATGAAGAATGGAATCCACGAAAATAATGCACAACGTGATGAAGTCGCATAACTTTCTCTACCCAGGATATATAGAATTATATTTTCTCACTTCACATTTTGATGTCTCTGACTGAGTGTGTGCCAACGAATATGTCATATCAGAAGTCAGTAAAAAATTCTATCCATTGATACGTTATTCATAGAAGTAAGTTAGGCTTCATATTTTTAGTTGAGAAATAGAAGGATGTTTATCATAGGCCTTAAAGATGTAAAAGGAGACAAAATTGGATGGAACATTATAGGCCTATGTGCGCAATATATTATTATGTCCAGGTTTGGGGGAGGAAAGTATGAAAGTGATATTGAATTTCTATTTTATTTCAGCCTTAAACGGTTGTATGGTAACATGAGAGTGAGAAATAAAATATTCCGCAAAGACAATGCAGTTTTATGTTACCGGAAATTCTGTTTCTTCTTATTTGAACCCCTAATAGACTTGGTGAGTAGAAGCGATGGGATGCAAAATTCTATATCTTCCATGAGCCATAAAAAGCTAAATCAAGCGTTTTCTGAGGGAATAGTTTGAATGTGATAAGTCGTTCTTCCTCATTTATAATTCTACATATCGTTTTAAGGAGCTAGAGTTGAAAATCGGAAGTTCTTCATAAGTTAATTTCGAATATCAAAATACAAAACCCGAGCGACGCCGGGCTTTTTAAGCTAGTTGTTTTATAAATATCAAAATATCAGACAATCCGAGTAGTGATCCTACTGATTTGTAGAAGAGGGATAACGATGCAAAATATTAAAGTAGGATTTTTTAAAATTTGTAGGATTAAGGAATGGACTGTTTTAGAAAGGCCTATTTTTAATGGGATTTAAGAGATCTCATTAAAAAATTGTAGTATAATTTAGAGCATTTTTTAATATATGGACCTTATTAATTATACTATTGTATTTTTTTCCATTGCAATTATCGGTCTCATAAAAAAAATGTGATGGTAAATACACTTCCTCTTTACCAACAAAGAAATGAATAACAATAAAAAATATTACTACTATTGTCCTATTTACGTTATAACGGGCTCATATCTTAAAACTGCTGCTCACACCAAATCACACATCCTCTTGAAAATCCTATTAATTGTCATCTTAAGGTCTCCGATTCCATGAATCGCTATCTTCCTGCCTGTTTCCACTACAAAAAAGCCACTTGTTTCGAAGCGACAATACAGATTCCACAATACATGATTTTGAGCTATAGACATGTTATGGTGAGGGGAGATGTTCATGTTTCATCCACAATAAATATTTACCTTGAGAATTAGAAAGAATATCAAATATCAGTAATTTTAGTGGAGCTATGACGATGGTAATGTCAATTCCAGTATGTGTACATAGTCAATACAGATTGCTAGATTAGGAAATAGTCCTATTTTATTCTCATGTACAAAAACAATGGTATAGGAATGGTCATCAAAACATGGTCACGACGGTATATACCAGCTATCAAGACAATTCCAAACAATTTTTTTTCTTCCAGCTGAGAAGTAATATTAATACAAAAGCAATAATCAATGGGCACTCATTGCTGTGTTCGATACACCATAAACGCCAGATTTTCGTTACAAGGGAGAATGTAAAGTTGATGGTTGTCATTTATTGGACAATTTGAGAAAATGTCACAGGTTCTACAATCGGAGTAGGGACCGTAACCAATACATAGCAATGTGGATTGAATGGATATGTTCGGTTGACCATGTTCACACTATCCTGCCATATTCACTACCAACCCATATTTGCCCTCGCACACAGACAAATTGTGCGGTAATGGACTGCTTCTATACCCAATAATGTGTCCAGCAAGAATTATTCACTGGGTGAGGGTGAGAGGAAAACTTGAAATAATTTTCCTGTAGGTGCATATAGTGGAATTTCAATTCCATAGCTTGATATGGAAAGTCCATTTGGAACTATTACTGGAAACCATTATGCACACTGTATATCCTTTGTTGGCTTTTATTTCCGCAATGCTGCTGAGGAGATTTTGTAATTTATGGCCATAATAGTAAGCAATATAAACAAGACTGCTCAACTCTAAACTAAACTCGAGGCAATGTTAAGTTTAATAAAGCATTGACACATGACTACCACTTTTCCAGAAAAGTGAAAGATAAATAGTTTTTACCATACGGTTATATAGTGAAGTTCCAATGGTTCTAAACACAGGAAGAATCGAACAACTTTATTACTTGTGTTGCTGTATGTGAAAGACAGAATCTCGCCTTAAAATTCTTAATTGACCTATTATAAATTATTTAATATGAAACTAAGATATTACAGAAGACTTGAAGGAAGAAGTGAATTAATGTAGCCCTCTTTTCATAGCCTATTCCACCTTACCTCTTGGCGTGCTAGCCAATCAGGAGCTACAAACATTATGCATATAAAAAATATTATCGAACGGAATTATATTCCGTCGTAAAGCTGTAACTTAAAACCTGTACAAAAACTGAACTTATTAGGAGGTAAAAGTTTTATTGCAAACACTTTTTCGTGCAGTTTCTGTGCTGAGCAATTTCTCTGGAGCTACCCATCTCGTCAAAAACTTTAAATTTTGCCTATAAACACCGATCTGAATGAGGCTTATTCATATGAATGTGTATTGTTCATTAGAGCTGCTTCATGCCACAATATCAAAAACAGAGGAAGTTATGCCAGTTTTTCATATCAGATATTTTTTCTTTGGGGTTTCAAAAATCTCTCTTTCATAGGCCTATCTGAAAAGCAAAACGTTTCAAAATCGAACATTTTCTAATAAATAAATAACTGATCCTAAATTTATACTACACATTAAATTAAATGGGCTCCTGTGGAAGGATCAATTTGTTAATAGGGCATCTGAAAGCAAGAATTGTCAATATCGATGGAATTTATACTAGTGTACTAATCCTCTTACCAAGGCAGAACAATACTGTTAGTTCAAGCAGCCATAACATCCTCTAGCAGATCAACTGCAATGAACGTAACAGCTAATTTTATTTAAAACTGAGCTGCATATTGTCTGTCGACTGTCACTTTTATGGGGGATAGAGACATTTTACGACTGCGATCCAGTCAGTTTTATGTGCTTTAGCAAAAAACTCTTGATTTAATAAAGACAACTACTAGCTGTTACAGGATTATTCAAGAATAATGCACACGTGTGACGAGTAGACTAACAGAATAACTGTCTTCTGATAAACAGTATACCAATAACAGTATATGAATTAAATGAGAGAATATACATTCTGCCTTTTGATATACAGTATAAAATTACAGTAATACGAATTAAATGACTAAAGAATATCTGAGAACCTACTGATAACAAGTATAAAATTAAGATAGGTCTATATCTATTAAACGAGGGAAGAATATCTGCCTGATAGACAGTATACAATTACAATAACATGAATTAATGAGAGAAGAATATATACCGGAATACATTTCAAACCCCAATTAATTTTTTTTCGCTGTTTTAATTGAAGAAGATCTTCTAACACAAGACAAACGAAGTAATAGTTGTAGGCCTACATTATTGTACTAGTGCTATACAATTTTCAACCATTGTTTATTATGGTTTCAGTCAAATGTAAAATACTATTTTGATCAAGAATAGTGTATATGGTTATTAAAAATCGTGTGATAAAATTTAAAATGTCAAAACTCTTGGCCATTTTAAATGTTAAATTTTTCACGAAGGTAGTCAAGTTCATACTTAGTGGTTGAGAAGCGTTGACTGCGCCATTCATTACAATGGCAGCTGTGTACTAGAAAATCAATAATCTCTCTCTGCGCATGGGCATGTATATATCCAGCGATAGAGTAGGATTACTCCCACAATGTCTCTGGCCTTGAAGACTAACCCAGCCAGCGAGCTTCTCGTTACGTCTCGTTACCAAGATGCGCGGATTCGTTGCGCGTAAGATCAGTGACCTACTGCTAGGCAGAGAGTAAAGATCATGCTCCACGTTTCCAGTGGTAGAAAATACTGTAATAGTTGAGTGGAGGGATAATGTCGCATAGACAGAGACAGACAACACGTGGAGTGGGAAAGCCAATCAGGGTGCAGCTACCTCCCCTAGCCAGGAACTCTACGAGCGGTGAGACTCGCTCCTAAGGTTTATACGTAAAAACCCAGAGACTTTGTGGAGGTAATCTTACTCTAGTTGGCGTTGCAGCACGAATATCCAATATGGCTACCCGGGACGTAATTCCTTAGAATAAACGTAATATTAATATTAAAAAACTATTAATTTTGTTAATTTTCCCTGGCGGAGTTGAAACCATAAGGCCCTTTTCTACCACACAGAAGAAATAAATTATATACCTGCGGGTATCTATAGTCATATTTTAAGTTTTATTATTTTTATTTTGTTGCTCATATCTCGGTGAATCTCTTAGCAAATTGGTCGACAACGTTTTCTTACCTTTAGGTTTACAGCTACTTCATTTCGATAGTTTTTATTTGATAGAAAATCCACAATAAGAAACTTTTATTTTCTATAGAACATAATATCATAATAATGAAATGCATCGAATCTCAGCCCTGCGTGAAGAAGAATACAGCAGAATGTGTTTTTTTCAAATAGATGACCACTTACTCTAAGTCAGAATGTGAAATAAAGTCTAAAAATCATATTTAAGATAGATTAAATCATAGGAGTATATTCTATAAGATTGTTTCATGATTTGTTAGGGGAACTGCGTATAACTTTGCCTATGAACTTTGAACACAGCAAGTTAATATTAGCCAATTACGTAGAATTAGCATCTGCCCGAAAACTCACGCAAGAACTACCAGACAGTTATTTACGGTTTGTAGGCCTTTACCGCACACATGACCAGAGTTCAAAAATCTATTTCCGATCGATATGATTGAAGCATCATTATAGTACGTTAAATACAATACATTCACCACTGACTTTTAACTAGCGGGCTGGACTCCATCCATCCGCTATAACTCTGAATTTAGAGCATTTCGAATTTTGGACCGTGTGATGCCAGGGAAGAGCACACTGGACATGAATTAACATCATTAGTGGGAGTAATTGATGTTTCTGGTTCGTATTAGGGGTCCCTCATTATTTCAGCACTGATATAGGCCAGTTAATTTAAAAAGTAGTAATCACATAATCAAGAATGGATAACGAGCCATCATAACAGCAGAATTTAAAGAAGAAAGATTCATGTGGGCCTATGGAGTTTTAATCTACAAACTCTTCGAAAAGATACAACTAGCTGGTGATATATAATCTCTGTTCACAAAATACTCAACTTATCTACAACACTTTTGCTCCGAAATTCAACAATTATTAATATAGTTAAGCCTCGCCTAAAGCAACAAACAGGCGTATAAAACAATGTTGTGGGAGAAAATTTAAAATAATTCTGGTGGAAACATCAAGGAGAAAGAAATGCAGCTGCGGGTACCTAACTTTCAACAGGCTAGCTAGTATGTAGGCATAATGTCGACATGAATTAACACCTGATTTTAAGCTCTTTCTTTCTTTACCACAGTGTTACCTCCCCCTTGTAGAGACGGTTATGTGGAACTCGCCGCCCGGGCCTTACAGGACCGCGACCAGTCGGGGAGGAAGTTTTTATGGATCTCAAACACTCCGGAGAAGGACATGGAGGGCCTCCCACGATAAATGATCACCCTAATGCCAGACCACCTCCGAAACAACACGAACACGCAGGACAAGACAAACCAGTCGCTAGCACATTCACTCTGATGGGATGAAGATGATAATGACGGCCAGTTGAAATCCGGGACCACAAGGGCTTCTAAGGCTATCTGACATTCAAATTACAGGTGAGGGAAGCCCTCGAGAAAAAATCATGTAGGCAACGTGTACCGATTAGGAATCGAACCAGGGCCTGTTGCGTGAATGCATCCCATGCTGCACAGCGGTGGACCGCACGGAAAAGCGGTGGATGTTAAGTTATAATAAATAGTTAGTTGGTATATGGTCATTTAACGACGGGGATGTACTGCAACTTAGGCCTGTGGCCGTCGCCAGTGTGCCAGAATTTTTTCCCACAGAAGTTCTTTTTCATTCCAGTAAATCTACTGACATGGGCCTGTCACATTTATACACACATAAATACTGGCCTAATTGTCTCATACAATTACTATAAAGCTCTGCGGCAGCAAACTCTTGGGCATCACCCTGGATTCCAAATTGACATGGGAACACTATATTTCTGCTGTTTGTATTAGACTGCCAGGAGCAATTATTTCTTTTGAGACAGTTAAAAAGTTTTGAGACAGTTAAAAGGGATTTTTGAAAAATTCTTACTATTGTTTTTTAATTGTATTATGTCGTACGAAATTCAGATCTGGGGGAACAGCTCAGGTGTTTCCAAAATCTTGGTAATACAGAAAAAGGTAATCCGTATTTTAGTGGGTAAGGGACATGATGGACATTGGAAATCCCTGTTCATTGAATGAAAGGGTATTGATAGTTACAAATTTCTATATATTCCAGTGTCCCGCAGAGTTATTTTACATGCCAATAAATCAAATGACATGAAATTTGCTGTAAATGCAGTTCAAAGGTTTCTTGAGTTTCCCACAGATTATTTTGTATATCTTGTTCAGAGTGCATTAACTCTGAAAAAAGTCCATTGTGAAAAAAGGATGTGGAAAGTTTTAGACATAGATCTCGGAAACAGAGATATGAGCATAGTTCAACTTCAGGCGGTCCTAGAAGCATAAGTACCTGGTACTATACCTCAAGTATGGCAGCACATGGAAGGTTCAAAGATAATATGAAAGAAATGGGCAAAACATTCACCTAAAACTTGAAAGTAATCAATCTCAAGGGTATGGTACAGGGACTGAGAGTAACATAGATGACTAAATGTTAGTTCTTTAGCATTGTTCTCTTATTGTAGTGCGTTCTTATGTAGCTCAGTATTATTCTTGTAAGACAAACATAATTATTTTACTGTCAGAAAAATAATTTAAGACACTGATGTTTATTTTTGCCTGAAAGAGAGAGATAAAAAATGAAGCATAATGTGGGTTGGTCTGTTAATGACATATTTGGTTAAGCTGAATTTATGTGTAGAAAAAAATGGGAGAAATGACTTATGACACAAATTTTAAGTCAGGTTTATAAACATGTCTATTCATTTAAGCTAGAATATTATTACTACAGTCAAATTCTACATTTACTAGTTTTGGTTATTTAGCAAGGTTGTGTACTGCTATGTTTGCCTGTAACCGCTGCTAGTGTGCCGGAATTTTGACCGGTAAGAGGTCTTTTACATGCCTGTAAATTTACAGATATGGGACTCCAGCATTTTCGCACATTTACGTTCCAATGACCTGGAGAGGGATCAAATCCGCTAATGTATGAATAAAACCCAATTATGATTGTAAGTGCAAAGTGTAAGTGTGTGTGTGTGTGTGTCTGCACATATACAGCATTTATACCTTGTAAATTGTATAATAAAGCATGGACTTAAAAATTAGATACTGAAATAATAGGACAAATGAAACAAATGACTCTCGTGTTATAGGAACAGAATCTTATTAGAGATTGAAATCTACCTGGTATAACCTGCGGAAGGTTAAACTAGATTATGAATGTCCGTTCAGACACTATTATTAGTCGTTCAATTTTTCTAATCGGTAAAACGTAAATGCATTCACACATTAGCTAATTATATTTTAAAGTCAATTAAAAAAAATTATTTATTCATCCTCAAATATAATTTATTCAACTGTGCAATGCAATATAACAGTCTGTATTAACTTCTTATGTATAACATTTCTAAGAACAAATTTTTGTAACCTCTTCAAATGTAACTTTACTTTTAAAAAATCGTTTAGTTAGAAGTCTGATGCTATCAAATTAAGGATCATTACAATTCAATGAATCACGCATTAACATGTAATTAATAGTATATTGAGATATGGTGGTCAGAGCATCATTATAGAATCGAGGAAGAGCTTGAAAGACAAGCCGAAGGCCATGATAGCATAAACTGGAATCGGATGAAAAATCAGTATAGCAGAAAAAAGTAAGAAAACTAGAAGCACTGACTCTGTATTATTGTAGCTAATTATGGCAAGCTTTCTGAGAAATTTACATGAACGCGAACTATTCATGGATTCAAGTGTGCACTGGTTAGCTCGACTACAGTACTTTTCAAATGAGAAGCCATTTCCTTCACCGCCAATCACGTGTACGGGCTAAAGGAGCGCCGCTAGCAATAAGAGTCTTCCCTCAGTCTCGCCGTCTCTGATTGGACCGCGTATCTATGCAGGAGAAGGACAAAACGGCTTATCTGCAAAACACTGTAGCCAACTCGTACGGTGATATTCGTCATGAATACAGCACCGCCTGCACTATTCGTTTAGACTACACGCATTACGTTGATTAGCAATATTAAACTTTGCTTGAAGAACATTGCGTCTTCAGAACGATCACGTCTTTTGAAAACCTCACAGCTCAATTTATATTATACTAATATAAGTAAAATCATTGGTGGGCTCTAAATTTCAAATAAAGGAGGAAAACTTTCATGAAATTGCTGGAGCAAAGTCACCCCACAGTTTAAAAAAATTCATTCTGCTATAGTATAAAAACTAGCTGGCAGATTTAAGTGTGGGTTGAGGTTGATACGTCTGTTGGTTTTAGCTTTCATTTCAAGCAATGTTATTATACCCTATCAAAGTGACCCCACTGTCTTTGACACACCAAATTTTATTTTTTCCTCGGCGTATGTTAGGTCTGATCTGAAAGTGAATAGGTTATTTAGAACCTCCAAAACAAGTAGACAAATGTAACACAAGAATAAAAATCCTCACGTTAACAAAAATCATAACTATTAATTTTATATCCTATGCTGTCGTGCATTTTTTTCGGTGACGCATACAAATCAGTACCAGTGAAAAGGTTGAAGGGATGTACCGTTATCGAGGACTCAACGCTTTTAATGCTTGTCCCCCGACTTCGGTTTGACTATTAGGTAATCATTCCTGGCTAATGGGAAAGAAAACAGGAGTTGTTCAATTTATTTAACTGATCATTTTTCTTTTAGGATTGAAAATGCTTGTATTCAATATTTTAAAATTCAAAAAAATGCATAAGAGGATCACATAGGGAATGCAATAACTGCATGAAAATAATTGTTGCCTTTGAAACTAAATAAAAATTTTCTTAACGTTTTAAAACAGTATATTTTAATACTGAGGTATAGTTGTGATGGATGAAATTGACGGCATTGCACGGTAGGGTAAAAATGAGCCTAAACTGACTACATTAAGATCTAATGAAATCAAATAAAGAAAGCAACAATTTCTTAATTGAAACAAAAAGGAAAGTCATAATTGTGTGACCATATCCTTACTCACGCCATTAATTTTACAATGAACATGCACCAACTTGTCATAATTGAGTATTTTGATAATGGACCCGTCCAGGCTACTGCGCATTTTTCTGAGCAGGGCCAGGTATAAAAAAATTTCACTGTAATCCTTAGAGTTCAATACAGTTACAGGCTTAGGGTAACAGATTTTGTGTCGAATACATTCTCAATTTTCTCAATTTTCCTGCGCAGGTGTACGAAATTCAGAGGTAAAATGTCCACGTAATTTCATTATTGACTCTTTCATTGTATCTTGTTGGAAAAAAATTGTGGAATCAAAATGCTATTTGTTCAAATAAATATACATATGAAGGGTATTTCATCAGAATTACCAACAGTCCGGGCAACGGAATGTAGAGCAAAACTTAATCTCTATAAATCCGCAATACACGATCTCTGAAAAGCCACCCTACATTCATAAACCATTATAACAAAGGAAAACGACCAGACGATGAAAAACAGCGTGGGGAGAAGACAAGGAAGGCATGTTTTAACCACTGAGGTTTCGGAAACTAACGCCACAGCTGTCGAGAAGCTATTGTGAAAAAGCAAAATACTTTCATCAACGCTTAGAGTTTCATTATTGAAAACTGAGACAAATTCTAAATGTCAGAGATCAAGCAATACATGTTTAAAATAATAAAAATAAAAACACCTCTCTGGTTATAAAAAAATATACGCAATATTCTAAAAATCAGACGAGTTCCTGAGAGTTTTAGGAGGGTAGGGGAGGAGAACCATCACAATAATGATTCTTTTTTCAACCCCCTCGTAACTTTGGAGTATAACAAAACATGAAAAAAGTTAGATCACGTTTTGAATATTTAAAATAAAAATGGTGTACAACAGTTACATTACAACTTTCCCTGCGGGCTTCCATGTTAACGTTGTGAGAGGTGTGTGACACTCTCGACAGATGGCAGCATGGACGTGAGGGTGTGGGAGCGAGAGAGACGTAGGTAGATGGAAGGACAGCAAGTTGAGCTCAGGGGTGAGGGTGTCAAGGGATGAGCTCGGAGCCCAGGGGGCTTGTTTCCATGGCAACGGAGCAGCAGCAGCCAGCAGCCTGCATGCAAAGCTCGTTCTCTGTCTCCTACTGCCAAACAAACTCCATTTCCATGAAGGCATCATGGCCGGATTTACAGAGAGCTGCTATACCGACGCTCAAAACTAAGTATCCTCTTATATTTCAACTAGCTTAAAAGGCCCGGCGTCGCCCGGGTTTTTTATTTTGTAATTGGAAATTATCTTATGAAGGACTTTCGATTTTTAAATTATAAGTCATTTGAATTTGAAATAGGAAGAACGACTTATCACACTCAATCTATTCCCTCAGAAAACGCTTGGTATAGTTTTTTATGGCTCATAGAGGATGTAGAATTTTGCATCCCATCGCTTGTACACAGCAAGCCTGGTAGGGGTTCAAATAACAAGAAACTGAAATTCCGGTAACATAAAATTGTATTGTCTTTGCGGGATATTTTATTTCTCACTCTCATGTTACCATAAAGCCGTTTTGGGGATGAAACTAAACAGAAATGCAATATCACTTTCATACTTCTCTCCCCAAAACATATTACCATACCTCTTACTGTTTTCTCTATGTCCAGGGTAGAGAAAGTTATGTGATCGCATTATTTTCGTGGATTTAATTCTTTATTATTTATTTATATCATGAATTATAACTTCTCTAATTTCTCAAAGACCCATTTCATTTATTTCCAAATCCATCTGAGACCACTGGCAACAATATGTTGTCATGTGAATTGTGATTTGGATTTGATAATTCTGTGTAAAAAGGGATTAAGTATTCTCAAAAACATTTAATTTTTGGCATCTAAAATCAAAATTTTGCAAAATCCTTTCTTAGTGAGCACTTACATCATGAAACGAAGGTACTGTCAAAATTCCAAGTCTCTACCTATTATAGTTTAGGCTCTACGTTGATTCTCAGGCAGTCAGTCAGTCAGGACAAAGCCTTTTATATATATAGAGATATAAATCGGGTATGTCAAGCATTTCAAGCCATGTATTTGTACACTGAAAACAATACCTCGTATAAAATAATTCTCGAAGGATTAATAGTGAGTGCCGGCAAAACGTAACACATTCGCTTAAAAAGTGTTAAGCTTTAATGTCAGATCAAATACTAAAATGACAAGGTAATGCAACTGAAAAGCTGTACATAAAAAAATTCTAGAAGCACTCAAGGCTCGCTGTCCAATAACCAGGGTATATCATGGGAACTTGTAAAAAATAATACCGTAAATTCTAGATTACGCCCTAACTTCTCATGACAAGGCTGAAACTTGAATCTTTTCACAGCTACTGACGGATATATGCGTCACCTAAAATTTGAATAAAAGCACAACTACAAGGTTAAAGAGTAATTCTTTACGCTACAATATGAGGAATTTTATACATGCATTAGAATTGCAATTCACAAAAACATGCTGTTCCAATAAAATTCTGTGCTTTGATTTAAAATTTATAAACTCGGTGATATAACTTGGTAAGTGCTTATAATAATTTAAATTCACCGCCTTTATTTATTAAAAGTTGTAGATTGCACTCATTCTCTCGTGTCTTTATGCCTAGCTTTCCAACGGCCAATGTTTTCGATAAGTGTGTTGTGTTAATGTGAAAATTCCATACTTGTGATGTATTTATCATCTTTGGTTCCAGATGTTCAGCAGCAGTAATGTCATTCATTCCTCAATTATTAAGGAAATGCTCTGTTAAAGTGTTCCCTATACAGGCCGTGGAGGCCCGTAGGTTAAAGGAGGTTGAGGTGCCTAGTCATAGATGAGCAACTGAGGGGAAACGTTTTAGTCCCCCATCCACCTGTGACGTAAGAAACCTGTTCTTCATGTACAGTGTCACGTCGAATCTGCTTTATACTGACGTCAAGGGCGATGGTAGTGGGAGAAATTCCCCTACCTCACAGTGACACGATGTGCCACAGATGCGCACCCATGGCCTAGATATTCAGACATGAAGATGGTAAGATTATAGGCTTGGTGTAAATTAGTGCGGACTAAACACGAAAATATACTTAGTTGCGTACCCGCACTAATTATCAGAAGATCCGAGTTGGGTACTCCTTGAATAATCAGACATCTGAGTTGCGTGCCGGTATCACACATTTTCCTTTCCGCTTAACCAGACTGAGGCATGGCCACTAAATGCAGTTTGACTTGGTGAGTGAATATTGTAAAATTTCTATGCTACGGTTGTGATGTACTGTAATCTTCTTATTTCGCTCTGTCTAAATTGGATCATTTTCTGTTGTAGAAATTTCTCCTTGACCACTGCATTCCTGTTTAGTCTGATCTTTCTCAAATTCACACTATTCATTTATACGTAAACGAGTCGTAGGCTATCTGCTGCTCCAATCTTCAGATAACTTATGCTTTGCAAGTCTTTTTACAGTATGACCATCGTTGAATTTTACCACTTAAGAGTGAATGGAAACGAAACTTGTATCCCTCTATGAAACGTAGCTGACTTCCTTTCTCATTAAACTTCGTTGAAGCCCCGTAGGCCTAACCATCCAAGATCGTGTCCTGCAACTGGTATGTTTATGGTTAGTCGAAGGTTTACTACAGCTCATCCAGTGGTTCCATCCGCAACTAGTATACACTCGTCAGGCTTACGCATCTCCGCCTTTACCCCTAGGATTCCTACCGGTAATCATAACTATTTAGCGTAAGGCTGAGAAGATCCCTGGGACATAGGGTCACTAGATAGATCAGGACGATTGAAATATCCCACGATCTCATCGGGGAAAAAGTGAATTATGTAATTTCAATTTCGGAAAAAAAGTTGTTTTTAATTCGGAAAAATTAACGTCATTATCAGAAAAAGTGAATTCAATTTCGGAAAAAGTAACATCGATTTCGGGAGAATTTAGAATTTTACAGTACAAAACAGAATGGATAAAGACATGCTATATGAAACATATTTCAGAATGAAATGCCGTAATATAAGCTGAAATAATTGCATAATAATGTGTTTGTGGAAATAAATAAAGAGATATAATTCAGATTTGTCAGGCATGTGCAGAGGTATTTTCCTGGAGCCATAAGTCTGGCGACACGCTTATACATTAGCCTGGCGGCTAGAATGATTTGGTACCAATACGGTATAAAATGCCTACAAGTCCAAAAAAAGAGACGGAATCATTGAACGATCATTCTGTATTTCTTGGAAGACTCGAAGGAATTTTCGCCCTACACTGATAATTGACAAATATTTAAGGCATGTGTAATTAATTTATTTGAAAAGAAATATCACTCGCACTAATGAAAGAATGTGGATGAAAGAGTTGGTAGTGGACATTGTTCCAGAATTAAAAAACGAACTATGATTCGTCATATTAATCAGTTATAGCAAAGAATGTTCTCAGAGAATTTATATAAGAAATAAATGCTATGGTTAAGTTACCATATCTATGTAAATGCAAGATTATTATATGTATGTAAATGCATGATTATAATATTTACATAAACGCATGATTCAGTAAGAGAGGAAGTAATGTAATGCATATCAATGTAGAACGTAATGAATGTATTGCGTTGTCGAGGTGATTTTGCTGTATCAATAAACTGGATCATCTGCATTGCAAAATAAATGGGTCTGCAAGCCGAATCTTAATTTTTTAAAGACAACTTTTGGATCAATTTGTTACACAGTTAAATAAAGCGAGATTAATGATTACTATTTTTAAAATGCAGATCATGTTATGGATTGGATATTGTTACAGAGCTTTTTTTATTTAGAATATTATTTACGTTAGTTAGACACTACAATAAATAGTCCCATCACTTCTTGAAAGGTCGTGCATTGATGAAAAAAGGGCACTCCGTTTAATAAATTATGTTTTCATATTATTTATTTACTTAAGCATATTTACAGTCAATGGTAGTCATAGTCCTACGTCTAGTGTATTTTTATTCTTGCCTTCCTTATTCTCAAAGAAACTCAGTTGACTAAAGTGATGGAAGTGTTATTCTAATTCAGCCTTTCGACCTTAAGTCTGCAGAGTCGACGACAACACATTTATTAATCGAGTCATGCTTTTGTATCTTGAAGCTGCTGCAGTCATAATATCACCCCGCCGTACTTCAAAGCTTTTGTATTTGCCGTCTCGCAGAGATATTCCATTAAATTCAGCTTCATACTTCTGAAAATTGGAACCGTATAGTACATATGCCATTCCCAGCGGAGCTAAATCCGAAGTAATGGTATTGTGAGCATCTTCTAAACTCTCTCAACTAAAAGCTTAGAGGCAGCAAAATAAAAACAGAGGGATTTAGTTCGTAATGCAGAAGTAAAGAAGCACAGGACGCGTGGGCACACAACATCGCTGTTTTCACCGCAGTGTTATAGTACCGTGTAGTTTGAGTGAACATGCTAAATTCATAATTTAAATTTGTTGCGTTAGTTAGGCCTACCATTATACGTTAATATAATTATGGAATAAAAAAAGTTTCATTATTTTACCTTGCTTACGCATTCCCTAATCAAGCAAACGAGTTGGAAATAAATATATTATTAGTTACTTCAATGAAGAATAAAAACGAAATCCCAAAAATATATCACTTTTCCAAAGTGTTCAATATCATATTTTATTATAACCATGATACCAATAAATAATACATCAAATAAAAATGTTATGGTTGTTCAATTTAACTTGCATTTTTCTTAGAACTTTCGACAAATGAATAATGTCTTCTGACATAATTCGACCCGTGTAGTATATAACACAAATATTTTGGCTGCATAGTTGAAAACTTAATTTAATTCAAAATGGCGCTTGATCACATTACTAAAATATCCTACAACCCTATAAGGATCATACACACTAGTAAACGTAAAAAATCGTACAGATGCGAAATTAGAATCAAAGAAAATAGGGATGAGAGTATTTAAAAATAAAATCTTATGTGAACCACACAATTTCCTCTACCCTTAAAATTCCAGTGTAAAGCACACGAATGTATATTATAGTCCTTTCACATTCGCCAGAGGTTTCAAGGCCAAACGTAGCACGGCTATGATACCCCCACTTACCGTGCTCATATGACATCATACCCCTCCAATGCCAGTCACATGACAAGCCAGTAGGGAGTTCCCCCTTGGTGTCGTATGAGTGTGTGCGACAGCGCAGCTCCTCTGCGCAAAGGGGAATACTGTTGACTGCTATCAGTGGCGGCATATTAGACATGAGAAGTTGTGGCCTTGAAACCTCTGGCGAACGTGAAAGCACTATAGTAGATGCATTCATTTGTCTTAGCCCCATTCAAAGAAGCATTATTTATGAGGCAAGTTTGCGTGTGAAATGAGTAGCTTATCCATCAGAGAATTTATTGGATTATAGGTTTTAGCTGTTAGCATAATATATTATAATACATAATATACCTTATTTCATTATAAAAGAGAATAAAATATATTTAACACTGGATCTATAATAATATACAACGTTGTAATAAACCATTTTTTTTCTTTCTGAGGAGAGACTCTCAGTCATATTGACGAATTAACAGTGAATCTGTTTTTGTTTGTTTACTGCTACTAAGGCCTGTAACCGCCTCCATTGTGCATGAATTCTTCCCGTTAGGGCTGTAAATCTATGGACACGGGGTTGTCTCATCTATACACATATAAATGACATCAACCTAGCAGTGGCGGCTCGTGGCCGGAAAATTAGGTGAAGAGGAAAAAAATGCCACATGCTTACGTTAATAACCGAACTCACCTATGTCTTGTATAGCAAATCAATCCTTCGATAGTCCTTTATGGCTGCAAATTTGTCGGTGATATCATCATAGGACGGCTGCATTTCTTCTAGCTGCAGTAAAGGTTCTTTCTGAATTGAAATATTCGCTAAACAAGATACTTGTCTGGCAACATTTTTGATCCTTCATTAAGTAGGCCTACGTCGTGATCTGACAGCTGGCACAATGATGATTTGATTTTAAACAATGCGGGTAAGAATATAGTTATTATTTATAAAATCTGATACATTTTATTCATGGAATACTCTTAATAAATCCCAATCGGGATTATGAGTTTCATTAGATAAATTCGATCCTGCTTTTCCGCCGCGAATCTATTGATGTTTATCGTAATTATTATTCTCCTAATCAGATTATTCAGAATATTCCATTCATGCGATGCGGACTTGAATTTGACTAATAATCTTTAGCAATGCCTCGGATATCGACCAATGACTGTTGTTTATCTTATAAGTTAATATGCTTGCAAGGGTCGGAAAGATGCAATTTTATCTGATAAACTTCAGCTCGTTACTGGATACTTCAAGGCATTAATATGCAGTGATTAATATGTCACATGTCGTATGATTGCCTATGAAAAAATATGCATTGTAGGAATGAAACGTCGTGATTCAACGTTGTCGTCCTATGGCGTCCTATCGGTGACGATCTCCGAAGATGGTTCAGTGTTGTGACACGTAACAGTGGGCTTTCATCACAGTACACAGTAGTCTTGGTATATGGTGACACACATTAAATAAATTAACTTCTAGTCTCATCCCTATGCCTCACTTTTGTGCTATAGAATCGAACGTCTATGATTTTTTTTTCCGTTAATGATATTTAATTTTATGAGAAAGAATCCAAGCTCCTCTACCGTTCATACTTCAATGAAGTATATGGTTGTTTATAAACACCTTTTAAATAATTAATTGAAAATTGTTAAAAATAAAAATTCTAGCTCTTTAGCGTCTATGCAAATCGTGTGGAAAATTTAAACAAAATTGTTAGTTTTTTTTTTTTATAAAATCGTGAAGAATGAAAGTCTGTTCAAGCCTCGCCCAAAGATGTAAGACTTAAAAGCCTGAGTTTGTACAAACGATAGCTGGCTTATAACTACCCTTCAAAGTATAAGGATACCGTATAAAAGTAAGAAAAAGTCGTCAATCTCCCCAGAAGATATCTAATCCAAATACGTTTTATTTATACACGATGTTTAGTTCTCAAGCCACACAGACACGTTCCTGAAAATATTATTGGACAGAGGAGAATTCAAAACAGGTATTTATGTTAAAAACATTGATTTCGAACATTTATTACCTTTGGTACGGGTAGAGGAAGTGAAATTGGTGCTTTGTTATTAATGGAGCTAGCTGAAGAGGAGTAGGTGTGAAACCCGCCACACACTGTCATAGTAGCAGCTTTCTGTGGTAACCGCGCGGCGCGCGCATCATGAAGCCGAAGGACGATACCTTCGTGGGTAGTCTGATCCCTTCAGCATGGACGTGGGATAAGCGAGAAAAATGCTGCTTGCAGCAACAGCTAGCATCATTTTTAGTGGACCAGACTACCCATGGAACAGGGGAAGTGAATCAAGGCTGCTTCGTGCTTCTTTGCAAGACTCGAGAGCTCTCTGGCGCCTCCTCCTTTAACATCACTCGTGGCGGGCAATACAAAATTACATAAATGCATTTATAGTAAAAACCAACATTCGAGACATGGGAAATAAACTTTAAAAATACGTATTGTAAAGGAAAAATACTGGTGAAGTGCTACTTCACCTACTTCACCTGAATAGCCGCCACTGCAACCTAGACGGAATCGAACCGGCGAGCGTGGGAAATGAAATCCAGTGCCTTTCTGAATATTTCACTCAGGCCGACACAAATGATCTTATTATGTAAGAATTGTGACAACTTCATACAGTGTGGAAGGGGTATAACTCTGAAGATTTTAATAGCTTATGTTATAACTTCGGTAGAAACAAACAAGAAAGTCAGTGATATTGGCTGTTTCAGTGAAAGTTAAATACAAAAACTAGTCCATGGACCACAGAAATTAGCGACATCGCGCAAAATCTGAACTTCAGTGACTCACGCTTTGTTTTCTACGCGTGATAGAATTCATTGCCACCCCATCTGGTCATCTAGCAATGCATTATTATAATTCCATGGAAGTTAAAACTTAATTATCTCAAAAACCATAAACGTAATCACAAAACGCAAAAACGTTTTATAGTTGTAGTGATGCGAACTACCACTCCTGTGGATCTCTGCAGTTAAACCAAGTACTCAAAATTTAGGGTAAATAGATTACTGACACTGACAAGAATTAAATTGTACTCCAAAAATGAAATTAATCATATTTAAATAAAATTTAAATATTACGAAGAATGGTCACTTCATGTCGCCAAAAATGGCAAAATACTCACTGAAAATCGCTATCTAGAGAAACTTAGAATGCCCAAAAACTGAAAAGATTGAATAATGTGAAATAGGTTCTAAATCTTCCAAAATACACGTATCTGACTAATATAATTTTCATCGTAGGCCTTTCTGCACATGCCAAAAATGTTTCACTACACTAGCTAGCAAAGGTGAAATCGATCGACGAAATCACAAATTATTTAAAAAGAAGAGAATGTGCTATAAAGGAATCAGTTAATTAATCGTCATGCTACTGAATTCAAATGAGTCAACTAGTGTCTGATAAAAGAATAAAAAAGGGCTTTCAATTTAAAAGAACACATTCAAGTATTTTCACCTTTTATGCTCTCAAATATACACAAAAAAGTTCCATACATTAACACCATTATAGCGTTCCTTGTCCTTAAAGCCGGGGTAATTGTGAGGTTAATAATAGAGGAAGCTGCACGTAAGGTATTGAAATCGTCTTGTAAAGGAATCCCTTCATAATTGGCTTCCTTTGATACTCTCAAAGGTGTGGTCTGAGATACAGTGCTCTAAAGTTTGTAAAGGTGTTACGTAATCGCGTTCTCTTGTTCCTTATTTCTTACAAATCCGCCAGTGATCTATTCCTCATGGACTTCTTTGCATATTCAATCCCTAATTTATTTTACCCACTTACAGATAGTTGGTAAATCAGTGATACATGGGCATCAGTCAGATATATTCCGTGAATGGCAAGAACTTCCTATGAAATGTTGGGTTTATGGATACTTAACGACGGGGATGTACTGCAACTTAGGCCTGTGACCGTCGCCGGAATGCCGGAATTTTGTCCCATGGGAATTATTTTACGTGCCTATAAATCTGCAGACAAGCAACCAACAAATGGTAGGTATCCTAAGATTCGACATATTTGTCGGACTTTTTCCTGTAAACTCAAAAGTTCTGAGAAACAACAATATGTAAAATTATCATACAAATCTGCAAAATTGTCTTGACATTTATGTAAAGTTGTCAGCTTTTATGAAAAACACAATTGTCAAAATGTAAACCTGTAAAATAATTTACTGATACCTGTCATCTGAAAATTGTAACTTTTATGAAATAGGGGCCAGCTATGGCACTACAAGGATTTAAACAGATGCAACATCAATAGTTTCAGGGCGTCTATGGCCTCATAGATGAAGCATGTATTAGAAAAATCAGAACAAGCTTGGCGACAGAGATTAAAAATAGGCCTATATACTGCGAGATATACAGCCCTGCGAAACAACGGAAGAACCTTTTTCATGCATGTCATTATCGAACTCCGGAAAAACTTCAGGCACACTAAGAAACGAAACTCCTTCCTCGTGGTGTTTCCCGGGTAACGCTCAATACCGTGAAAAATATATTTTTGCACTCCTTAGCTAGTAAGTGTTACTTACGAAAGTTGTTTACATGGATCGTAAGTTGACATTCCCACACAATCGTGTTGCTAAGGGCGTTGCGATGAGGTTAAATTACTTACGGTCCAAGCGCCACGTCATAATTCATTACGATACACTTCATAATACAAGCCTTTATGGACACGGCCCCCAGGACAAATATTCGGTTCCCATAACAACAAACACATGCGAATCACCTTCTGAAATAAACATCTATTTTCAAGAATGTATTTAAATAATATTTTCAGGTAATATCACAATTAATATAATTAAATTGATATAAGTAACAGTCGTGCAAAAAATAGCATGCAACACACGGACCGTAAAGGCATTTACGGGTCTCGAAAACTTAAAAACCCTCGGCTGCGCCTCGGGTTTTCAATCTGTTTCCTCGACCCGTAAACGTGCCTTTCCGCCCTTGTGTCGCAATATACTATTTTACCCTATGAAAGTCCAATCAATAATGTAATACGTTCAGTGAAGAATACAGGTTATGAAGTTAGTCATTATGTATTTTTCTCCAGTCCCCGTTTTCATCTCTCTTAGGCCCGAATAATTTCCTAAACACCTTATTTTCGAATACTCTCAGATTCCCGAAGATTAAGGGACCCTGTCTCACACATAAGACTTACTTATGAAAATTTAATATTCATGAACTCTGCGGTCCTAAAACAAATATTAATGTTGAAAGGTCGAAATCATATTTTACGGTAGAACAAAAAAAAAAAGATATGTTCTTAGCCTATAGTTATTACTAGGGTTCGGATGTTTAAGACCTACAAAAGTGGAAAATGACTGCAAATATGCCCTTATAGTGACTAAATATGACCCAAAAATTCTAAATATAACCAAAAAACGTACTTTCAAAAATAAAAGTCACAATTTAAAAGTTTAATGACACTGAATTCTTACATCACATGAATTCAATCAGATAATCATTTTCTAACAATTTTGGTGATATACAGTTTTACTTGTAGTGGACTTCTATTGTTAAAGAATTTTCTCCTGTTTGCTCGTTTCATCAGCTCCAAATACTCGTAATATTTTCTAGACTTTGCGTGTCCCTATAAAATATGAAAAATTGCTTTAATTTTAAAATTTAATTTACCTAGTGATTTGTCATAAACATTAAATAATTGAAACAATTTCAAAATTAACTCGATCATGTAGGCATACGCTGTATAAGTGTGCTCTTTTACCGAATTTGACTGAAATATAGTGTTGAATTACAAATATGATCGAAATATGACCAAGACCATGAAAATGGCCAAAATTTGACTTTATATGCACAATAACAGTTCAATTAGGATAACAAATGTGCAATTTATGTTTAATTTGTATTTGCGGCAAGAACGGAGGTCAGGAAAAAAATACATGTCATAAACATCCGAACCCTAGTCTTTACGATAAGAAAGTAGCTTGTTCTCCAGACATATTCTGTAAAACAGGCCTTCCACAAAATTCAGACTTCTTTATCATTCTGCGGCAGCGGACGGTGGAACACAAAGCATAAAACGTGTATTGTGTAAAAAGCAGTCAGTACAATAGTTGCAGTTCCCTTTCTTGTTTTTAGCGGGAAGCGGCTCGCCTGCTTCAAGAAGGAATGAATAGATCGCTAATCAATAGAAACATGTAGCCTGTTAATGGTTCCATTATACAGTTGGTATTCCCTGTTGGATAAATTTGTTAGTTTTGTAGTCGTGTTTGAGCTACTGATTACAGAACTACAAATAGAGATGCTGTGCATCTGAGAAATCCTCATTAAATCCATGTACTCTATATCCTATCACTTCAATTCCAAGCTATTCAGCGAATTCGAAATGAATTAAATGACAAGTTTACTTGAATAGCTCTCAGCCGAATTTAATCCACCGGCTCTAATGTTAACCGTTCTAATGATTCAATCACTGAGTTCGCTTAAATTGTTAAATTATTATTACAGTATATCAATCATTGTAATTAAATATTTACATGAGCTTGCGAGTAGCAAGAATAATAGTATTACCTTGAAATGGGTCAAAATACCAGTTTTTGCTTTATTGCTCAATTTCACAGTTTGAAGTGTGCTATAGTGAAATAGAAATGTATTTTGAACCACAAGCCTATTTAAAAGTGCTAAATGACAGCTTATATAATAGACTATTTATAGGCTTATAATCTAGGACTACTTATATCTTTTAATGTTGGGATATTTTGTTCTATTCTGTGTTATACGTAATTGTCAATTCCTTCTTATGTATCTCAAGACAATTGAACTGAATTGAATTTGGGTAGGATAATGCACCTGTAGTGAGGCGTTATCAACGAACAATAACATAGGACTTTAAAAATTGTAACTTTTATTATTTTCTAGCCTTTTAAACTTTTCATCCTAGAACACTCAATTTTTATCATCATGTGTTATTTCAGAAGAATTTCTTGAACCAATATTAAACTAATGAGAGAGTTTTCATTTCCAAAATTGTAAAGACGAAGATAATTATTTTAAAATGCTGTATATTACAATTTAAGATAGGCCTACTTCTCTTAAAAAAGTCACAAAAAGTGTAAATTTTAGTGGAAAACTGTTGTTGAAAGAGATTTTAAAATTAAGAATACACTTATCTAATGTAATTTTTTTTATCGTTCTTGTATATGAATGCTTAAGTGTAAGAGTTCAAGGTAAGCGGATTGAACCTAGAGTAAACAGTTTAAAGGTATAACATCGATTTGTACGAGTACATATCATAATAATGGAATGATTGTTGAAGGAGTTGGATACACTATGCCCTAAAAAATATGTTTTACAAATTTCTTAAATTGCCTGGGATTTATGTGGATGGATATTGACCAATACGTTCCCTCTGACCATTACTGGTAAGTAAACCATCCAAGAATACCACCAGGACATAGTCTCAGCCCACATTATGCTGTAGGTTCCCCCGAAAACTACACTCATAATCGTAACTAACAAACCAATTTCTTCATTACACCAGACGCCTGAGGCTAAAAAAATCTAATCGACCACATAAGTAAAATATTCCCTACATAGACCATGGAGCCTTAAGGGTTCCAGGTGTTTGAGGCTCCCAGATTTTTAACCATTCGGCAGGTGAATGTGGTAAGGTTATCAGCCTTAATCACTGGCCGTCTTTATATTAGTTATATTAGAGGCTTGCATCGACCCCAGGGCCATAGTGTCACCAGAAGGATTAGACTAATTAAAAAACCTAACGACCTCATCGGGGATCGAACCCGCGTCTCCTAATTGACCATATGTTATGATACATTCACCAAATAACAATCCGTACAAGTACAGTTGCAAGTACATGTTAAAATGATTTGGTTTGTTTTAACAAAAATACAAAGGAAGTTAGTCAGTTCGGTAGTTATGTGAACCGACCATAAAGGGTTGTAAGATTTAAATGTAAATCACTGCAGAGAGGCCACAGAAAATAAATAAAATTAGATTTAAAGGATGGTTATAATTTATGGTATGAACGAAACATTCTGGAGTGCTACGCCGCCTACATGCAACCACCTCCTGACATCTGTGATTTGCGTGTAGTCAGTACGGAGACTTGCAGGCGTCGATAGAACATTTTATTACAAAGGAACCAGTATGAACACATATTCGTTTTAATATGTCATTACTTATTAATATGAAAGGATACGTTATTATTCCACAGATTTCCATTCTACCATAAAGTAATGGTTTTTATGGAGCAAATAGATAACTATTTTACCCATGGAAATCTTTTTGTATTTTTTATCCACCTGTGCTGTACTTTCATGGAGAAAGGTTGTAATGGGTGAGCATCGCAAGTAATAAAGTGGCTACATCTGTATATGTAACAGAATACCATAGAAGATATTCAAAATGAAATTTTGAAATGCTATATAAAGACTAACTGCGACATATTGGTGTTGAGCGAAAATATATACAGGTAACATCTTTACAAAATAAAACAAGATGTGGAGACATTAAGAGGAAAGAATTCACTGTAAGGTTAAATTTCAAATACAATCGAGTAAATATGGGCTTTAACTAAATACTATAAAGAGCAATGAAATGAGAGGTTATATTATCCCAGATGAAAATTTTGTACCAGACCTAATAGCTGCAATTGTGCTTAGTGTCCTATCCAATGTTATGTAGAAGGAAATTCAATTCCATTACGACAGTTGTCGCTCTGCAATGAATTACATAAAGGAAATTAGTAAATAGATAACATTCATACATTTATACTACTGCAATATACGAATATTTATATCTTTGTTCAGCTGATAAAAATATCCCATTATTCATTCATCCACATTGTGTACCACATACACCGTACTGAGAACTAGAGGGATACAACTGCATTTTCATTTCTAATATCCGAGAAATTTTGACAGTCCGTTAAATGAATAGTAATCAGATGTGCAGCATAGGTCTACACAGTTCAATATAGAATACCAACCTAATTTTCTGACAAATTGGCAGTAATATTCCAACTGCATCTTAATCTTACTGTTTCTTGAAACGTAGATTTCTCCTTTTTACCCTCGAAGGAAAACAGATTTAGTCTTACACAGATAAATGAAGAATCTATTTATTGGTATGATAATATTTGTAAGATGAATTGGTTAAAACCCCATATAAATATTTGGCCTAGATGGAACAGTATATTATAAGAGAAAAATTCCTCTAACACTAGGATTTGAACCCATGTCCTTCGGACTTCCGTGCCGCTGGTCTTTTTAATAATATTCTCTTGTAATATCCTACACTGTCAATATTCTGTGGTTCATTAATGCATATCTCCATCTTACATGTTACAGAAAAATATCAGTGGAAACTCGGTCACAAAAATTATTAATTAGTGAGTCTCATATTACTGCTTAGCACAAATTGTCTTTCAGTGAGGCTGACCGTAAGGGTAATCAGTCATAGGAGAGAGGTTTCATCTGGCGCTGTGAAGCAAACTCTAGACAGCTCAGTTGGTGGGAAGCGGCACGGAAAGCCAAAGGTCATGGGTTCGAATCCAACGTCAGAGGAACTTTTTTCTCCCATAATATTCTCATGTAATGTCTAACAGAGACAATATTCTGCGGGTCATGAATGCATACCTCCACTGGCTTTCTGTTCCCAATATAACGGGTTCGATCCCAACCCTCAGTTTGGCCTAAGTGTAAATCACATTTCTCCAAAGTGTTAAAATACATGCTATTGTAACTTTCAGCTCGAACAACATAATCAAATAAAATGGACAATTGATACTATGAGCTCAAAAATATTTATTTTGTGCCTCGGCGTTATGAAACTTTTGTATCGTCTTGATGTGCAGATATAGATGTAATAATAATTGAAGTTTAAAATTGCTCTCTTCGAATCCTGTCACTGTGAAAAAACAAAATTTTCAAAAAGTTCTAAAAAATAAAAACTCTGCAGAACTCCCAGATTCATTTTCTTCCTTTTGTGTGCTCACCGTTGTGTATCTGTATATCGAAAGGCCTAAGCACAGAATAAACGTTGTTGAGCTGATGGTGTCAATCTATCCCATTTCTTCAGCTGAGATACCTATTAGGCCGAGCTATAATACCGACATAAGATGAGATGTGGTAGGTGATTTTATGAATTTGTTAAAATTAATTCTTACTTACTAAGGAAGCCGTGTTTGCTAGGGGAACATATAACAAATAATATTCTCCTTAGCTGCTCCGGTAATTGCTCCCAGAATCTCACGATTAGCAGTCAGAAGTTCTGACCACTAGATCAAGAGACTGGTCATGGGGATGAAACTGGTCCCTCGTTCATTTTACTTAAGATGTTAACACGGGACTGTTAAGCTCTACTATTGTAACCCTCTAATAATATAAAGTAAAATAGTACATTATGCAA
The DNA here is from genome assembly GCA_964059195.1 of Ectobius pallidus. NCBI lineage: Eukaryota > Metazoa > Arthropoda > Insecta > Blattodea > Ectobiidae > Ectobius > Ectobius pallidus. Next base: position 92,963,555 of record CAXKWD010000009.1, read on the forward strand.
CGAGCATTCTTTAAGATGTGTTTATGTTCATGAAATGATAATAGCGAGGAATATGCATTTGATTATTTGTTCGACCACAATTAATTGTCAAAGTTTTGAGTTTTTAGAATACCGTACCTTGTAATTGATAAAACTTGGTGAACAGCAGTTAGTTGCTACAGATGTCAGGCGACAAGACTTGCAGAGAGTAGGGCTTTTCTTTGGCATTTTAAGCAATGCAGATTAAAACATAATATGAAATTAACTGATTTTACTACAACATTAAAAACTAACATGAACAGAATTATTTTAATTTTAAATATAGGTATATATTGTGCAGTTTAAATTGCTACTTTGAAGGCTTCAAAATTGTTCCGTCTACAATTTTAATTGATAGTTACAACAACAGTGTTGTAATTAAATTTTGTACTCTAATATATGTAATTAAGATACTGATACGTAACACTTAGTAAGCGTAGTTTGGTCGAATTAAAAGATTGTCAGACCACTGTTAGAATAAAGATACCTTCCTTTTAGTCTTAAGTTAAAAACCTAGAAGAGTTAACATTCATATGTCAACTGGAGAGAATATGATGATTGAAGGCATGGTACTAACTTTAAAGACAGAATGGAAATAAGTCCTTTCGGTATTACGAATATGCTGTAACATCGAGGTAACGTATGGGGGCAATAGTTTTGCTATACTTGACACTCTTGTGACCATTCACATTGAATCTAATGCATAAGCTGATCACGTATCTCCAATATACGTAAGCTTTCTATAAACATTATCGTGGCAGCAGCGAATAATGTATTCTGCATGCATTGCAAGCAGGTTACCTCTATTGCTAACTCCCTCCACTAAAGATGTTAAATGGGTATCAAACTCCAGCCCGGAATAGGTTCAATGCATGTTTCAAGTATCAGAAAGGAAAACGTCCGGTAATAAGAAGTCAAAAACTTCAATACGAAAAACGAATATAAAACGGTGAAAGGACAGAGATTTAAATGCTGGTAGCATTAAAATGAGCATCAGCGAGTATGTATTGGAATTTATTTATTTATACTATACGTATAATCTCTGAGGATAAGGCTCATAACGGGATATGGCAATTCTGAACAATCGCAACAACAAATACAGCCTTCGTTGGCAAAACAATTCAACAGATGTAAAAGAATTATAAACTACACAGTTCAATCCTAATGTAGTCTACTCTTAACCCTTAAAAAGGTCGAGACTCAATTTCTCACGCAATTTAATAATACGTACCGGATTGCAAAGAAAATAGTTAACCCAATGATTAGACTAACAGTGTATTTCTTGTAACCTATTCTGTAAATTTTATATCAACCTTCTTTTGAGTTATTTTTCATTACTTTATTACAAAGTTCAGGCAAACTACTGTATCCTATAAGATACGTTATCAATTTGAGGGTTAGCTATCAGCCTATATTTTATATAGGCCTATATAGGCCTATGGTAAATAGTGAGAAGTGAGGAATTTACAAATCCAAAATCTGCAGTCAATATTACTTTTAAAAGAATGTGGATATACAATCTTCTGAATGAATAAAAATTTAAGTAAAATATAAATAAACTACTGGATATACAAAATATAATGTAATAATGAGTAGAATAGTTGTTTATTTAAGTGAAATCGCTTCTGCAACATGGGCATCACAGTTCGATTAAGGGGAAAGTACAATAGATGAATTTAAATTTTACAACATTTATAATTTCATTAGTTTATCGAAACGTGTTTACACATAAGAAGAGAAACTGAAAATAACAATAATAATTCGACAATGATCTACTGAGGAATTTAACTATGACCTTGGCAGCTTCAAGGCTAAATTTTATTTCTTGAATTGTTATAAACAATTTACCACGAAAGGATAGCCTTTGGTACTTATCAAATGATTAGACCTACTACGAGTTCAGAAAGAATTATATTCACAGTATTTTATTCAGTGGTGAATTCTTAGGACTTGTAGTATGTATCATATATATCAGAAGCACACACAAACAGATAAGAGATAGGGTTAACGGTGTAGTCTAAGGCAGAAAAAAAAACATTCATATAAGGATAGGCCGAAATAGCAAGTAAGGGATAGAAGAAATACTGAGGAGAGAATTAGAGAAAGAAAGAGAAGATAAACAGCGTATGTCGTGTCTCCTAATTTTAAATTATGCAATGACAGAACTACATGGATTTCAGGAACAATTTCTGGCCACTAACGACAAGCCCGGTAGCTCATCGATCCCAAGTCTTGTACAGGCATGTCTTACATATTTTAAAAGTTAATATATAAATTATTTAATAATAGTTTTATTCTTCCTCTTTTTATGGGCATGTGACCTGTTTATTTCACTAAGATTGGTTGACGTTCTACGAGCCCTTTTCACACATTTGTTCGGGAGCGTGGAGGCTAGGGAGAAGATACCATTATTGTTGGTTAACTACTATTGGACAGTAGTAGCCCGGATCTATAGTTTTACGTAGAATCCGAACCACGAAGGTTCTCCTCTGTGCATCACTTGACAGAAATTTTAGGTGAAGGCAGTGGTCAAGCTGGCCAAGTGGGCGCAATGCGATCGCGCCAATTTGAAACGCTTTTGCGCTAGAATGTGTTTGCGACGCAATGCGACAACACCACAATGGTTGCTATATTCAATCCACTCGAAATTTGAGAAAAGAAGTTAGGTTTGTTCTCGTATTTAAGCAGATTCAAGTGTCAAATGACACACTTGGCGATATTATTTACATAGGTTGCCTATGCTATGCACATCCACGCACTGCCAGCAGATTCAATTTGTTTCGATAGTATAGCGATGGAAGTTGTGGGGCAAGGATCTAACAGAGGTTTGTGAAATACAGTTATAAGCAGGGCCCGGATTCTAATGACATATCTTTTTATTGATGCTGCATAGACATTGCCAACTTGTGGATAAATCCTAATCATGGCCTCTAGATTATTGAAATGCATTTTTAGTAGGGCATTTTTTGTCATTTTTTGCAATTTTACATTTTTAGGGCATTTATTGCAATTTTAGGTCATTATTTTGTCAATTTTCGTGTCATTTGCTTCCTTATTTAGTCATTTTCATGTATTTACATTGAGTGTATTAACTTTTTTTCGTCGCTAGCGATGCTGTCTTTGAAGTGTTGTTTGTTTAATGCTAGAAGGAAAAATTCGGCGTTAAAGTGTTGACATGTCTCAGTTGGAGTGAGAATCAAAGAAACGCCAAAATTTTGTATTATATTACTTTGTATTACTATTACTTTGTATTGTATTATATTATTATATTATTTTGTATTATGGTTAATTAATGGTTATTATTATTAGATTGACTTGGCACCAGAGTCTGCCACCTGCTTGGATTTGAGAGTGCAAACTACTGTTTACCCTCAATAAACAACAATAAAATCCGGCAGACCACAAAAGGATGTGCCGAATTTTGACTCGCCAGTGCCTCAGTGCCAGTATAAATTTCCGTGAGAAAAGAACATTCACAACATTACAATTATTTACAGTTTTTATAATTATGTACAAACTACTCTTTAACTTTGTGTGTACAATAATAATTTTTTATAAATAAAATATCAGTTTTTAGGTCATTTTTTATAATTATTAAGTCATTTTCTTTAAAATTTAGGGTCATTTTATAGGTAATTTTTCAAACAATTTTAGGTCATCAGAATCCGGGCCCTGGTTATAAGTTTAGTATAGCATATGTACAGACGGACGTATCCGAAGTGGTGCACTAAAAAATACTTTAATGCTAAAATAATAACTACTAAGGACTTAATGGAAGGCAGAATCAGGTGCTGAATGCTTCAAATACATTAGTTCACGCATCGTGATATAGAGGTGCTATTGATGAATATTATATCAAAGACCTCCGTTTGTTATTATCAAGAGCATTATTACACATCATGTATCTATATTAGTATGTGAGTCCGCAGTTTGAATTGAAAGTGAGACAGAATATTATGCTCCAATTGACCATTAGCAACCTAAACTGAAATACACATATGTATTTGGCGGAAATGCATTGTGGCGCGAAAGCATTTAGCGGTAAAACATGGTCTCTTCTGGTAACTGGCGCAAAAATGTGGCCCCGATCTAAGTTCTGTTCCGAGCTAGTAATTCTTACGTCGACGTACAGTTTGATAGTGTTATGACCACTAGTTTGCAAGTGACCCTTAATTTTTTTTCTTATACTTCCAACACTCTCCCCAATCACAGATAGTAATTTTGTGTCTAGCCTTACATCTTCGTCACATGTTCTTTGCACTATTCCGTGATATAAAACGCTTCTCCCTTCCAATTAATAGTTTCGTGTATCACATTGACTTTTTTTTCAGTTTTGAAGGTAGAGGACCGCTCGGATGGCCTGTCATGCAAGCTACAAACAAATCAGTGAGGCAGTCCTGTATTTGACGGTGCAGTAAAGAAACAGGAGGGTTTATTTATACCTTTTGAACACACACCAGTGTCGCTAATGAAAGGTGCCTTTGTTGTAACATTTTCCAGCGTGCGACTGCTACCTAACAACCAATTAGTACGACAAAGAGCTAAAGTTTCCCTTGTTTTATTCAAACGCCAACCCTTTTCCACTAGAAGTTAGAGATGTTAAACGTTATGAAATCTGATTTTTAAATATATCAAAAGAAGATATTATCGACAACCTCTCTTGTCAATTAAAAATGTGTGACTTACACACAAGGAAATTCTAGAAAGAAGATTCCTTTTTCATTGTTAGATAGAAAAAGTAAATATACTATCTTAAAGGAACACATTGGTACAGAGATCGCCTGGAATATGAAAGTTTCGCGACCGTTAAAATTCGAACATGCCGTTGGCAGTGCGCATGCGTGGAGTGCTAAAGTCCACAGTGAAAACATAGTCCTCGGTTCCACGCGCTTTAGTTACCGAAGTGGATACTAGCGTAATTTCACGCGCTTTAGTTACCGAAGTGGATACTAGCGTGATACCGTCAATGTTTTCCTCTCAGCACGTTTCGCTTGCAATCGAATTCCCGCCGCCTCTGTTTGTGACGTCGCCCATGCTTTCAGTTTGAGGGCGAGTTCTGTAAACAATTTCCCACCAATTAAACCCAAATGTTCACCGTAGACTCTGCACCTGTACGTGAAGTGACAAACAAACAATTATATCTCACTAATAAAATATTATATTGAACTGTTGAACTATTGAACCCAGTGGTCAACCCAGTCCCAAGATTGGCCTATACGTGAGTAGGATATTTCCAACGCCTCACTCATTTATCGGTACTTACTCATCGGTACGGAGTACCGGCACATTTTTATATTTCCACTTTGAGTAACCACCAATAACAGTCAGCACTACACCATGATATGTGTTATTTGTGTTATCATTTTGCATTTTAAAAGGAAATACTGGGTCAATACGTACGAATGAAGTTTCAATCTAAAGATTGTTTCCCTCCAATTTAACTACTTTGCTTACTGTTGTGTTTTAATATGTATTTTGGCTAAAATGGTTAATTAAAATTAGTCAGATTTCAATTTTTATAATTCAAGGAACTTTGGGTATATAATTTGCAATTGAAACAAACGAATACCATTATTACAGCAACATGGGTACAAATTCGTTAGTTTCATGGCCCATTCAGTCGAGTTCATAGAAACTTTCCGATGCTTCTGCTTTCTTCTAGTGTTTTTCTTTATTTAAAGTTGTCATTGAGCCTCCTTCCCATCTGTGTTCCATACCAGCGCTGGGTGAGCAAATTGTTTATTTGTTTGAATTCAAGTCTGATCACACGTATTAACCTATGAACAACGTTCGAGCCTAGATGAGCGCATTATTTCGGAAAGTTTACGTGCACTCGACTATGTGGAAATGGTAAATATTGGCAATTTTGTTTCATATGTCAACGGAAACCAAAATTAGACAAGGGACAAAGACAAGATTAAATCTATCAGTTCCTTATAATAATTATATAATCATTGGAATGTATCTTATGTGTTTGTCCTTAAAATACGAGTTCACTGAAGAAAATATGTTTCCACCAATGTGTTTGATTCATGAATCATTCATACATAATGATTCAGTTTCTCGTATTTTAAGACCTCCATATCAGAAACAATACAGCCTAGGGAACATAAATAATTTCTAAAACTTTTTGAATGCCTTGCTGTAAGTGCATAATATGCTTAAAGATACTGTATATGACTGTATACAAATATATAGATAAAGTAAAGTGATCTCTACACTGGCCATGGAGGCCCAGAGGGTTCCAGGAGGTTGAGGCTCTAAGATTTTGGACATTCGGAACATGTAGGTGGTAAGGTTGTCAGCCTTACGCACCGACCGCCTTTACCCCCAGGATTGCTCCTGGTACTCATTTCTGTTAGAGGCTGAGTCGACCCCAGGGCCATAGTGCCACCAGAAGGATAAGGCCAACTGAAAAATCTCAACGACCTCATCGGGAATCGAACTCGCGACCTTACGGTTTGTAGTGCATTACGCTACGGCGTACCCCCACATATATATATATATATATATATATATATATATATATATATATAGGAGTATACCTAATTTCCTAGCTCATTGTCCAGATTTCCTAGGCACCTGTCAAAAGAAACAAGTGGAAAACATTTGGATGAAAATAATAATGAATAAAATAATAAAGCATTTTATAATATCAGTAATGTCAGTACAATTCAGTGTTAACGTTTGATCTAACATCAGTAAAAGTTGCATGTTCACCGTCCTAAAAAAAAGAAGATATATAGTGTGAAAGCTATTATAACAAAGAAAGATTTAAAGCTAGGGTGAATACTACACTTTAATCCAGGTTGTTAACCTATACATTCATGTAAAATGTGCACATTTAGAACAATGTAATTATCTTCACGACAGTAGCATTACAAGTTATAAAACACGGAAGGGAATAGGTCATTGCGTGAGGTCGAAGGGGAAGGGAGAAGCCAAACGAAACGATTTAGTAGCAATCACCAACACCTGTTCTAGCTGAATATACAATTTTTTATTATGAAGCACCGACGAAGGGAGAGATGCGGGAAATGGCAATCAGAAATTCACTGGGTCTATGAAAATGCAAAATATATAAATAATTGGCAAATTCTCTACTCGAACAAGAATTGAGTGAAATCAAATGTGGAACATATAATTACATAAAATATTACTATTAAAATAAAAATTAATATAAATTCATATATAGTTACTCGTCCTTCTTTTATATCCAACGCCACCACTATCCTGGTAGAGTTAGTGGTATTCACCCTGGCTTGGAAGATATGTACATCCTATTTCTGTATTTCCGAAACATTTAGGCGGAGCTATGTTATCCCTATAGGGTGACATGGAAGGGTGATTATATGAAAGTCACGGAGGTTAATTAACCTAAGTTTTTACTAACTAACAAGACGACGTCGGCCAGGGGAATGCATCTTGGAAAGAAAAAAAAATCCCTTTAGCGGAACTGGGAATCCAACCCAGAACTTCGTGATTAAGAGCCAGAAGCTCTTACCGTAAACCACACAAGTAAACAAGTATTTTTCACGGATTTTAGCGTTACAAAAAAAAGGGGAAAAGTGGTTTCTTCTCAGCGAGTTCCGAATTCGTGAATGAGCTCAGAGCCAAACCTACATCTGTAACTCCATGAGAGCCTATAGCTCTGCCGGTGTCTTGCTCCCCTGTCTTGCCCTCCAGGACTTAACCAAAAATAATTAATTAAAAGTAGGCCTAAAACATACAATTTTTTATAACTGTGAGTGATGTATTACATACTAGTGAAATAGCCTATGTTTGTCAAGTTTAAAATGTTTTTCCATCAGGATTACTAACTATTTCACTTGGATACTGTTTTGTAAATTGTAGACGGAGAAAGCAATAAAAGGTCTAGTTAATTAAAGTTTTCTTAAATGAAGCTGGTATCTTGATTTACATTTTTCAGTACTTTTATTCTCTCAGAAGATATTTTGCTATTATAAAATCATAATATCTGAATGAATACTAATTTTAATACGTTGAACTGTAAATAAATAATTTACTCCCATCCCAACATCCTTGATAGTAGATTATTCATGTCCCGTAAGTAAGATAATTGATTTATAAATGTACGTTATAAATTTCAGCTCTTTATCCCATATAGTTTCAGGGTTCTTCAATTATGAACTTCGTAAATAAAATAAGTCCCGGTAGTCAACGTTGTAAGAAGGGACCGAGCCAACTGTTCAGGAATTTAAGGAACAGCTGGTTTGATGGGTAAAATATCGGTATACTAGGAGTTTCATAAAAGCTTCCGGGAAAAATTAGGGTGTCTAAATAAAACATATATTTCAGACAGCTTGAATTAAAATCTGTACTTCTAACACAGGACACAAAAAAGAAAAAAAGTCAAAAGTTGTCGCCCTAGTGTTGAAAAAGACATGTAACCAACGTTCGTTCCAATCATCTGGAAAATACTCTTTTACTTAAGAATATTTGTATACACGATTATCAAATAGATTTCGTTTGAAAACAATAATTGAAAATGTTAAAATTCATTACCTCTTTTTACATGTTAAATTTCTCACGTTGATCGCAAAAATCGTCATACTTTGTGACTGAAAAGGGTTTTCGACTATATTACATATGTTGGCAGCAATGCACTAAAAATAAATAACCTCTGCCTGTGCATGTGCATATATATATATATATATATACGTATATAGGCTGTTTGTGACAGTAAATGGCATGGTAGCTCGAGGCTCCGATATTGATGCAGGTATTAATTCATTAGATATATCTAATAATTATCTTTTTTATCGGTGTTGACGGCTATCTAAAAATTGTGTATGATACGCATAGTAAAATTATTTCATTTTGCAGGTAGGTATGTTTTCGAAACGAGCCCTTTTTCGCAAAATAAAATATTTTTACTCTTGTACGTTAAACAACAATTCGTTTATATAATTGCACCATACAATAAATCTACATACATCTAAATATACAACTCAATACTTGTATCGTTCGTATTTTGACCAGCGTAACTCCTTAAGAAAACATATACCTCACATCGACTTTCAATTATACATTATCATTTACTATGCTCAAAAACTTCTATTGGTAAATTATATTAGGCTATATTAAACTTTAATTAACATCTATTATAAAATCTTGAATCTTATGGAGGAATACATATTCAAAAATTCATTATCCTTTAGGCCTACTATGCTCAAAATCTTCTGTTCGTAAATTATATTAGGATATATATTAAACTTGAATTAACATCTATTATCAAATCTTGAATCTTATGGAGGAATACATATAAACATTTGAGATTACTTTTGTTTCCTACATATGTTTAGCCTGTTAAACTATCCTGAAGAGTCATGTTTATAATACTACCTGGATACAAAAATACATTACATGCCTGTTACTTTAATATGTTCTACCTTTATGATGTTGTGACATTAATTTGTACGGAATTTAAGTAAATCTTAATTTTCCAACTACACTATCTAGAGTATCAGAGATTTATAGAAAAACAAAAATCTTGTTTTCTACCTCGCTTACTTGTTTGAGACGGGCATTTAACGACAGATTTGTATTGCTACTTTTACATGCTTGTAGATCTACATTTATGTTGCTGTCACATTTGTGGACACGAAAATGCCACCTGGATCGGGAACAAATCCATGAATATGAGAAAAGAAATCCATTAAGCATACCTAACCACAGCTTTATCTATCCCGACAAGACAATATACGGTATAATAACACTTAAAGTTCATTAAATTACAGGTCTAACACCAATGCTGGTGGTCAAACAGATATGATGCATATGGGATTTTAAAGGGGAGGATAACATTTTAAAGTATAAAAACTGACTTTTAATAAAAATTATGGGAACAAGATTGATATGAGGGTGAAAAGGAATGTATTCACAGACAGAATTTATTATGGAAGAAACGAATCATATATCCATACTTTATACTAGGAAGTGATTTATTTTCTTAACGAAAACTCCTAATTTGAAAGGAAGTTCGGAAGATGTATCTTAAATTCAAAAGAATATGGAAGATGTTTTATTGCATTTTCTTTCGGAGACAGCTTTTTTTCTCTTGTGAAAGAGAGCCACAATGTATAATGTTACGTAATGGCATAAATAATCGAACCTGTATAAAGAAACAGTCTGAATTTCATTGTAAGAAAAGTTGTACGTGCTTTGAAAGAAACATCCAAGAAAGATGGGAAATTCATTTCGAAACATGGCACCAATATGGCTTTGTACAGGTTCTCCATTTTTTGCCTCTTCCTTTCCTCTTTTCCGTTCTTCAGTTGAATTATTGTGTTCTTCTAAATGAAGTCATCTGTTATTTTGCGAGGAACGACTACCCTTCCTCATAACTGCACTCCAAAACAGTAATGAATAACAATGTTAAAAGGAGAAGATATTTATACATTTCTTGTATCAATGTAATTAATGTGCAAAGATCGTTATAAAAGGTTTTTCATGAAAATGAAAGCAAAAGCAATGGCGAATGATAATCTTCGTATATCTTCACTTCGTATTTCAGCATTATTATCTGTGCCTTGGAAAATCTTTAGAATCTAATCCCAGCTCTTGTTCTGAAGAGAACAATAGAAAACAACTTTAAGATGCGAACAATGAAAATGTTTCGAAATATGAATCGGTTTCAAATTTCCCCTGAAGTAAGTGAACTTTAATGCAAAATAATCATTTTTAGCATACTGCATCTTGTATTACTGCATTTTGTAATATGTGAGTTTGCTATTATGTAAGCCCCCTTTAAGAACGTATAATAAAGATTACCAGCCCACATAACCTAGATGTCGAGAAAACATGGTTGAAATAATTAGCCCATCAACTGGAAGAGGAAGACTTTTTTTACTTCCTTTACTAAAATATAATTGTAAAAGTCTGCTTGCTATGGAATCTAGTTTTCTACAGTTAGTAAAGTTAATGCACATTTATACTTTTTTATCGCTTTTCCATTTGCGTTTTCTTTAAATCTTCCTCATAGTGTAAAAGTTATATTTCACAATAGTTCCCTTTCAGAACAATTGGCTGTTTCCATGAAGTAAACCTTTCAAAGAGGAAACATCGAACATCTAAATCTACTTACAATAATTGTACCGTCCATGTATCAAGTTTTCAAGTCTGACCACTAATAATTATGATAATAAAAAGCAAGTTATCTATATCTGTATAAATGGACTAGCTTAAGAACTGAGGACGAAAAATGTATGGCTCATAAAATATGATTCTACTTAAGAATAAATGTTATTAGTTTTAGTTCTTTAATCGTATAACTATTTAGGTTTATCACAAATTTGATAGATTTAAGTACTTAAAACAAGAATTGTATTTGTCTTAATGTACAGTACATAACGATAGTTCAACATTATTGTATTCTGCCTAAAATGGCATGTGACCAGAGGATCCAGAATACAACAATATGAAATAATAGTTCAAATAAATATGAAGTAGGCCAATTACTTTCAACAGGTTAACATGAAATGTTAGTCTGTACTGTCCAGCAGAGTGCTAGTTTCTGGTGAACAATGAAATTATAGAATTGCCATTTTTTAACTTATAGCTATTTACCAACAAATACTTTGGTATAAATTGTGCCCTAAAATCAAAATGTATGCAGCACAAGATTCAATAAAAAAAATATTCGAACTGATTAATGCTAGTAGGCCTATGTAATTCTGAAATGACAATATTCACAAATTATGTAATACTTTCTTTCCTACATTTATAATTAAACATTAATAATCATGTGTATATATTTTTTCTTGTGTTTTATGATTATTTGTTTTGTTTGTAGGCTTGTGTGTGTGTGTGTGTGTTTCTTTGATAGCTTTTTCAGCTCTCTATTAATATCATCACTTTTTATACAATTAAAAATTTTAAAACTGAACTGCACCCGTGACAGAGCATTTTGCTCTTTCGGGTGTAAATCACTTTTTAAAACCTGAAACTTGGATATGTAGATATGCTTTGTATTGTATTTGTTCTTAATATACTTTAACTACCTTTTAGAAATGTATGTGCATATGGAAGAAATAAATATGTTACGAAGAAACAAGTCCGCCGGCGTGGTCTTGTGGTTAGCGTCGCTGACTACAAATCCGTCGGTCCGGGTTCGATTCCCGGTACCTCCTCGGATTTTTCTGAGGTAGGGAGGTCTGGTAGGGGTGCACTCAGCCTCGTGATTCCAAATTGAGGAGCTACTTGATAGAGAAGTAGCGGCTCCGGTCAAGAAAACCACCAATAACGGCCGTGGGTGTCGGCATGCTGACCACATGTCCCCCAATCCTGCCATCTGCCTACGGGAGATGACGCAGCGGTCGGGTGGTAGGCCAAGTCCCTCCAGGGATGTAGCGCCACGGAGTTTAGTTTTGTACGAAGAAACAATAAATGAGTTATTGGAAATATGTCTTGCAATTCTCTTATGAAAGTTATTTAAATAGTTTGGTGAAATGTGACCACTTTCCTAATTCTACAAGTAATGTGCATATTTAAATCCACTATTTTAATTATTGTTAGTATTAATATATTATGCGATAATAATAATATTTTGCACGCTGCAATTATATATAAGCTTAGGTCATATTATAGCGTGTTTCGGATACCTGTTAATTTTATAAAGAAATGTATTTTTATAATAGATGTTCATTTTAATTGTCGCTACAACTTTATTGTGCTGGTTTTCAAGTATCATCTACCGGTACCGTATTAATTGAAAAATACCGAAAATGGAATTTTGAAAAAGTTTTCACGAAAAATGTCCTTAATATTTTTGTAATAGATGGGAAATTCTAGGATGGCAAGAGAAGTCCAAAAAATTTGAGGTTACGAATTAGAAGTACCGTAAATTCAAATGCACCGTTTGCACTGCACAGCCATAATTTAAAAAAAAGACGTAAGGTGAAACATGTTTTCTCCATGTTATCTCAATTTTGATTTTCGTCGCGATCACTACACGTTATCTACAGGCGACTACGTATATGCTAGAAGGAAGTATAATAATTATTTTTCACGAAAAAATACCAATCCGTTGCCATACATTGCGTGTTTTTATTGTGAACTGAATTTTATCTTGCAGCAGAGAAATGTAGATTTACAAATGATTTTATTGCAGCTGACCTTCCGAAAACTCTGCCAAATGTTAAGCCCTCTTTCTCCCTCATCCTCATTTTGCCTATGGAAAAGTTCTGACGCTATATCTCTTCGAGCCAGCGGGAAATATTTACAAATGTCAGTGTGAAATATTCCAGGCAGTTTAAGATATTTTCACTCTAGTTTAAGTTTTCACAGCCTCAGGCCAATAAGTTATTTTGTGCCTCTTATATCATCTATGATCTATATGACAGAGAAAAACGTTTTGAATTTGTTATCCAACTAGCATACCGTTCATAGTCATATGGACATATTTTAAGATAGCGTACGCTATCAGCTATGTAATTTAATCCGTATAAAGATTCCTTTCGCTATTCATAGTACTTATATACACATTGTTAGGGCCGAATTTCGGCGACCTAAAAATCCGTTTAAAATTATCTATAAAAGATGACATTACGACCTTAAAATGGATTCAAAATGACAATTATATTTTTTTTTTAAATGACACACACTTATAAAAATCTGAAATACAGATGAAGAATGCAATGTTACAATATGACTATTGTTTAAATGTCCCTTGGTTACAGAAAACTGAATCGATGTGATGGAAATTTATTCAAAGTTAAAACACAATTTTATGGCTCAAATCATAAAGCTGGATAAAAATAATGTCCGAAGACTGGTGACTGGAAGATAATTGACCTACGTGTAGAAGATTACTCTTTCATCTTACTGTCCATTTATCGTCATAAGGTTCCGAACTGACCTACGAGGAATATACAGTAGCTTTTTAAGTTCATGCAGGAAAACTAAAACTCTCTGTTTTCAGTACTTTTACACTTACCTTTCGTTCATAACGACCTTTAACAGACATGCTTATGCTATAATTCGTACACATTACAAGAGTCTGACAGTAGTACACAGAACTAATTAGTTGTCATCAGTGTTATTTTGAGACGACGATATACCCACAGCAGGTCCAGGGGGCAGCCCCATAGGGTCCCTTCCACTCTGCGTGAGATGCTGGGGGAAGATCGTGTTCCTGTTAGTATATCTCCACAGGGGACAGCAGTTCGAGTCTCGGATGGTGACGCTAATAGAGGCTTCTTGAATAAAGCCTTGTTAATTACACAACAATTACACACTACAGTTGATATGAATAGTGTTAGAAATTGTTGTTCACATCAGAACTCGCATAAGATATATGAATATGATTCTACCTAATGAGAATATTTTAAGAGAATATTTTAATGGAAATAATATTATAAATTGGTCTGAATATGACTTTTCTCCAAGAAAGAGTACCTCAGGATGCAGTAAATAATATGTTAACAGTAAACTACAGTACCTATAAAGCCAATGAATATACTCTAGTCGTGCTATTTAATAGGGTTTTCAACTTCATACCACATGCTTTATTGATAAATAAATTAAGTAATTAAGGAATTAGAAACAATGAATATTTTTTGCAATCCTACATGACTGGACGTAGCTTTTACTATATTTTATTTTTTATTTATTTTTACTTTTTTATTAATTTTTTTACATAATTCATGTAAATGCTGGCAGAAGCACAGAAGCATTCACAAATTATGGACCGAAGGGTCCATTCTAGAGTCCTTCCTGTTTCTGGTTATGATAAACGACTTACCGTGTAATGTACCAGCCAAATCAATAATATATGCAGATGATTCAACTTTTATTATAACAGGCAACATTATTAATAACCTTAAAGATACACGTAATGGTGTTCCTTCTGATGTTATACAATAGTTTTCCAGTAATAGGTTCTTAGAGAATAGAGATAAAGCTCAACAATTATTTTTATTCTTAAAGAAAGCATAAATAAAATAAATTTAAAATGTTAGGTACACACCTAGATTCCGAATTTGCACATCCACGTGGGCAGTCTGTAAAAAGTTATCCCGAGAAGTTAACTGAGAAGTATCATGTGATAAAGTTCCTAAGTTCTACATCAAACAAACATACTTTAGTTTGAGTTTTTAAGTATGGCCTACTGTTATATAGGAAACCTTAATATTACATATTTGAACGTTTATTGTACGTTCATAAAAACAAGAACTAATTAATTTTAAATACACTTACAACGTTAGAAATATTGGAAAAGTGCACGTAACATTCACAAGATAATAAGAAGTGAAATACAGCTACAAACTGCCCGCTCAACTAGCAGAATTGAAAGTAACTAGTTTTAAAGCAATGATTAAGATTTTGCTATGCAATAATCCAATTTATAGTCTGGCGGAATATATGTACTCTATGATAATATTATAGGAGAAAAATTCCTCCGGCACTGGGACTTGAACCCAGGACCTTTGGCTATTCGCGCCAATGCTCTACCAACTGAGCTAAGCCGGAGCTCAATTCGCAGCGTATTGTATGATAATACAATATTATCATGTAGTGTCCAACAGAGACAATATAATCTGTGGCTCATGAATGCTTATATATATGTACTCTAGTTTTTATGTTTTGTACGTTTAGCTTAACTATCGGAAATTCCTATTGTATAATGTATACTTAATGGTCTGAACGTTAATAATAATTATAATAAAATTGAAATATGCCTTATTACAATGCTGCATGATAAGTGATTAATATATAATAGATTTGTGTTCTGTTAAAGAAACATTTAAGCAAATAAAAGTATTACTTATAAAGTTAATTTTATTATAGACAAAAGTATAGCCTACACAAATGTTCCCTTAATCTAACACTCATGTCTTATAACTGTACATATTGTTAACTTTCCATAATTCAGATTCTATATATCGTATTTCGCATAGTCTGACATTTTCTAGAAATAAAAGCGAATAGTGAGAACGACGAACTGCATAAATAGCTCCTAATTTCAGAAATTAAGACCTTCAACCTTCTTATTAAAATAATAAGCTTTGTAATAATGTAGTTTATAATGTAATAAGTTCTTAATGTAGTCAAAAAGTCTACATTCGAAATGTAATTTTTAATTATTTCAAATTCTTATCATGAAGGAGTTCTCGAAATTTGGACAGATAACTTTTCCTTTAAAACGAGCAACTGAGTTTACTATACTTACAATAAGTACGCAATAAGCTTAACCTGGTTTGTTAACTAATGCAATTACTTAAAAAAAAACATTTTCAGGTCTCCTGTGGACAGATATATTTAACGTAATATCTCTTCAATTTAATAAAAGGGATTAAATACAGAATCATTTTTTGTTCTCTCTGTTATTTTATATTTAAGGTTTGCTGAATTTCGTGGGAGTAACATATTTTCGAAGAACCCTGTGCTAAGAAATATTTATTTCGGAAGTGAACTAAAAAACTTCGTGGTAATAAAAAATTCTTGCCAGTAAATACGTAGTAAAGAATCCTCGGATCATTCGATACATTGTATTCTTAGAAATAGATTACAATGGCGCTGGGAAATGAAAATACCGAACACACAATACCAGGTATCTGAAGTGTAGCTCTACTGGATTCCTAAGAGTGAGTAAAAGAATTTCTGTTACTTCCTTGCATTTCTGTTATGTAGGAGCAGAGGCGTCGGAGTTATCAGGAAAGTAAAGGCTTGAGGAGGTGTCACTCTGACGTGCCATGAGGAAACCAAAAATAGTTTCCTTCTGAAATGGTCGGCGTCTTGGTTCTTGAGCGGCTCTTGAACAAGTTTCCAGAAATACACATCACCTTTGCGCCGCGTGTTGCCTGCCTCAGTCCACTAAGCGACGCGATAGTTCCTTCCTCGCTTACTCTACTGAAGTTGTCTTGTAAGTCCTTTAAGGTTTAACGACTACTAATCTGATTGGAATAATGTTTATTTTATTTTATTTTATTGATTTGCTTCTTTTTTATCAGGTTGCAAAAATTACAAACACTATTGTAAATCTCGTCAAATTTGTTGCTGGATGTACAAAACTGACATGGGCTATGTCAATTGTAGTGTGATAGGGAAAAAGCGAATAAGTCAAAATACCAGCTTCAGGAAAGACAAAAAACAATTTATTTCCACGGTATTGTTACACTATTTAGATCAGGCCACCCAGATATTTTTAGATAGTATAAAATACTGTGTAAAAATGTCTGGCGGACTGAACTAACAATAATTATTGTAACAATGCTGTGGAAATAAATTGTTATTTGTCTCCTATTTTGACTTATTCGCTTTTTTTCCTATCACTCTAGAATTTCTCCAGAATATTAGATGATGAGGAAAAGCCTCTGTCTACAGAATTAGGGAAATGTGTTACTTTTCCTTGTAGGCCTATGTGTTTCTATGACTATTTAGCTCATACGTCTTTCGTTAGATTTTGACCAATAACATGTAAGAATGAGTCTGAAATCAGATAATCACAAATTTGAATCACTCAGTATTTATTGAATTTTCTTTATCACCTCCTACAGAAGTGATCAAGACCCGTCCTCATTTCTTTATATTCTGATCAGGTCACACTGCATGCACTGACTTAGGCATGCCACCATTGTCTCGGCTTAGATTTATTCTGTAAATACAGTGAATAATACGCATTATAATATTTTACCGGAAACGGATTCCACAGTTAAGCAACATTAGAATATTATAATAGTAACCAGAAACTATAAACATTACAAACATATAACCTGAATGCCATGTATGTACGCTGCCTGTGAAGGAAAATACCTTGGAGAGATGGAAGATGAATTCGGAAATACACGCTAATCATTCTCCCCCTTTCGATTTGAACTATTGCATAATATTATATTAAAATAAACAGTACTTATTATAATATGCATCATTAAGAACCATAACAATAATATAAATATGTTTTACGTAAGAAAAATCCAATAATAGCATTATGAAGTTGTGGCCTTAAAGTGTATAATAAATTTCAAATAGATGTCTTTGAAATTGACAGAACTTTCTTTAAAAAAGATAATTAGAAATTGACTACTCAATAAAGCCTTTTATAATTAGAACGACTTTTTTATGTGTGATACAGTAGGCCTAAGTATCAGAACATGATATTGCTTTATACGCATTTTTCAACTCCTAGACTACTACACTTCTAGACTTTGTCTATGGCGTTACTACGCTCTACAAAATGCAAAATAATAATAATAATAATTAAATTTCAGCAAACAATAGGCTACTTAAATAAATTAAGGTTTATTAATAAATCGTGTTTAAGGTGGAAATTATTACAACAAATTTATAGTATGTGAGTATAATTTTGTCTATGAGTCTCTCGATTGTGTCTGTATGTGTATGTATACAGTATGTGTGTGTGTGTTCTGAAACTTCTTCAGCGGTAAATTTGGGGGGGGGGGGTTCACGCTTCACAGATTGGGAACTATCGCATTAGTAGGTTCAATAAGCATGACATATAATTAACGTTGAAGATGTGTAGGAGCTCTCCACTGAACGCTGACCCATATAAAGCAATGTTGCCCGGGCGCATACTGACTGCCCCACCCAATCCTGCAGGTTGCGAAGAAAGCATTTACCTAGCAGTGGAATTGAACTAAAGGGCAACGCTTATATATTGATTTCCAGTGATTAACACAGCATTACGCTCTCTGCTGATGCTGAAGTGATTATACTCATTGAATTGCTTCGGAAATGAGGAGGCCTTGGCTTCGAGTTCAAGATGTGATGGTGGATATTGTTAATGAGGGAAATTACACTTCTACGAGCAATAACCGGGATCACAAGGAAATCTTATATTATTCGATATTAGCGAGTTCTGCATAGACATAAAGATCAGAGCGAAAGAAAGAATTTACTTTAGTACTCTTTCCAGAACTTTTTTACTGCAAATTGAACTATAGATTTTGCATCACAGAGTAGTTACTTCGATAAAGGAATTTTAATAAATGACTAGGTGTTCTAAGGTAATTAACTTAAATATTAGAGAACTAGCAGGTGCAGGCTGCTTTGCCCGCGATTATTTAATCAACTGCTAGATGTTCTACTTAAATAATTTATTTAACAGAAAAGTAATTAAAACATTATATTTATTAATGGTATAAGTTTATTCTTAATTATATTGTTTACGTAATAAATATACATAATTAAACGAATCCTTTACCTCCGTATGGGCAAACAGATTGGAAATGAAACGATTCGAGCGGACCATGGACTCGTGAATCTTATCCTAATCATGCATAAATATTTAAAACGATTGATAATATTAAAAAACTAAAATCCCGGTTTTTATGTGCATTTCACAATTAAAATGCGAAGCCCGGGGAAGAAACGACCTCGGATTCAAGTTCCCTAGTCCAAAAAACCCGCATAGTGAGTTTCATCCAAATCATTCAATGATCTTTTTTCCCGGTAGCTATGACAAACCGAGCAATCCCGCCATTTAATTTCGCAATTGAATACTGTCTTGTTAATAGTGGCGTGGGATGTTTACGGAAACACGAGTTCAAATATTTTATTAGTTTATAAATATAAGAACGTGGTATATGAAAGCACAATATCTTTATATTTACTACTATTTGCTTACATATTAAGGATTGCCATATGTTACGGATTTATCAGACAATCTGAGATTTTGCACTGTAAGAACATGACCAGCATTTCCTAACAGGCCTAACAGCTGAACCTCAAAATATTGGTTTAAAAGGGTGTAGGCTATCTAAAATAGCTTTATTGTTATAATCAGTTAAATTTAACATTATTAAGATAGAAGATTTGCCAGGACCGAAGAAAAATATTATTAAATGTGGGTTTATTGCTATACCTATCTTCGTTGTACAGAGGTTTGACTGTATACATGTTTATTTGCAGTAGTGTCAACATTGGAAATATTCTGCAGTCTGTTACATTTTCTCTTGATTTATTCAGAAGTAAAATCTTTCAGCTTCCTCTATTAAGAAGCTGCCATCAGACAAAGTATGCTTTACAATAAATAATAAACATAGAAATAAATATATACAAGATGCATAAAGAATATAACAAGGGAACATAAAAAACAACAAAAATGCAGTCAAACTCATAGGATATTGCTTTTCTAAGGTGCGTAGATGAGTTTTCAACATAGCAATTGATCCTCTAATGACAGTAATAGAGATGTTTGATATATAAAGTTTTTATGGTGGCCAAAACGTGAGCAGAAGTTTATGCACCCACCATAAGACCAATAACTTCTATTGAAGTTAGATTATATTTTCCCTTATAAAAAGGAATAGTGGGCTCTTAGATTCTACATTTCTCCATGTGAACTACAAAAATAATTATATAATTGCAACAACAGAAAAAAATGTAAAATTTAAGCAAAATGGTTAACGATAAATCTGTGGCTTGATTCTAAAAGAGCCAATGTCATAAAACTTGCTTTTGAGATAACTGATTTTGTAGAAGTAACATTTTTTGCTTTGACTTCCGACATTGGCCTCTTTTGTATTATGTCTATTAATAGCAACATACATTGGCACTTTTATTAAACGAAAGATAAAGACTAGCCGAGCTCAATAATGCAAAGATCTCATTTTTGCAAGAAATTGACATTGGTCCTTTTAGAACCAAGCCACAGAAATAACTTAGTTGATTTTATAACAATTTGCTCCTGTGTAACAAAAACAATGGTCAATAATGAGTTTACGAACTTCAATAGAAAACCAGCTAAGTTAAGGAGCTGTAAAGAACGAAACCAAATCCTCTTTAAGTATAATGCCTTTTGTTAGCACCTACTTAATCCTATGTTTCTAATAAGTGTTAAAAATCTCCGGCGTGCGAATATCCCGATTTAAAACCAAAGCAACAGGATGAAGCGTCAACAAAATGTGACGTTGTTTATTACCGCTAGGTTATGTCCTGCCTGATAAGAAAGGGCAGCAAACTTTTCTTTGTCGCGTTCGATTAATTCTTCGCATCATAAACCGAAGCTTAACGAGGCAACAAAACAGGGAAGATATTCTCCCTCTACCCTCTCTTTAGTAGGTAGAGTGGGAGAAGAGGATGAGAAATCTGGTAAGAACTGAAGCACAGTCATAAAACCTACCAGACTCTACACTACCTTGTACAAGATTGGACCATAACTTCCTAAAAGCTCTTGTTATATAAGTTACATTCTATTGGGTAGACTGACTTCCAGTTCAACTCAAGTAACATTTCAGCATTATGGAAACCTTGTATAACTTTCGTAGATGCCCGATGTTAGTTCGGTTTGTGTTCAAAGTTGGAAATTACTGTAGCTGAAACGTTAGTTGTAACAAAATCTTTCAGGTGAAACTCTGTATTTGAATTTTTACATTCACAACTCCTTAGCTCAAAGTATGGGCAGAAATTAGATTCTAAAATAAGGAATAGCAGTACAATATATTTTGACAGGGGTGCCCAGAGTGCATCGTTGAAATTTCTGGGGGGGGGGATGAAAGAGTTGCAAATAGTACTTTATGTGGTAAATATAAAAAAAAGGTCAAGTTTCGTAACTTCTAAAGGAAATAAAATCCTCTTTTCATTCTTTAGAAGTGAATAAAATATACTGTACAACTAGTAGACCTAAAGTTGTAATCACAATTATCGAAACGCATTTGCGTGTGCAAAGTCAAGTGCCGTGCCACTTTCGAATTGTTGTCATTTAAAGGGGATATGTTTTATTCCTATATAAGTCATCAAGGGAATCACATCGTGCTGACTAACATATACGGCTATAGCTCTCATGACTGAATGGAGGAGAAAATGGTTTGGCTCTTTGAATTCAACTACCACCTCTAAATGCCATTCCCCTCACACGCATTCCGGCAGTGTCACAAATAAAAAATTGTTCTGCACATACATACATTACTTATTGTCGACTCTACAATGATCCATTTAATATCACGGTCACAGCTGTTAAAATATTTAAAAATAATAGTGTGAAACATTACTAAACTTTATATTACAATGTAGACTAAGTGGCTGAATTACAGAAGTGCGTATTCAATTGGCTAAATCTCATTCAAAGCCATATTATTCGCAAGGCAATACTGAGAGCCTAAAGCTATGGATGAGAAGATTTAAGTGTTCTTCAGAATTCTGTTTATAACAGTTTTAAATAAAAGCTAGTATATGTTTAGTCTGTTTCCAAAATTTAAGCGAAATCGTTAGAACAGTTTTCGGAAGAAAAAAAACAGCAAATGGAATTTCCTTCACGTAAAGTAATATTACAGGTAAGAGAAAGTCGTCCATAGCTTCGTGCCCCATCCCCGGAAGATTTTTAACCTACATACAAAATATAGGTTTTATTTTAGCTATACTGTTCAAAGACAAAAGGATACAGACATACACTGAAGTGTTTCAGACATTTTTACTCTCAAAATTCTATATTAATGCTGAAAACCTGATATCAAATATCGGGATCGAATACAATAACTCTTCCTCTATGTATGGTACCTATTGTATGGGAATTGGAGGAGGGGGAATTATATATAACATTTCCTTGCTTTCTATAAATACGTAGGTCTAGCTTCATTGTAAATATGTTTTATTTCTTTGTTAAACTGCATAGAAAAAGAACTACAGTATATTGGTTTTCTATCATAATAAATTTACGAAACTTTCTTAATCTGAAGTTGTAGCAGAATAAATAACGCTGAATTGAAAATCTGTAAAAGAAAATATACTCGTACTACAATAGGCTCCCAGAATACAACCTAATCTAGTTTCTCAGTCCCTTTCTTGAAGGAACAGATTAGGAGTGGTAAGAGAATCGGAACATTATGTTCTGGATTTCATTTTGCCTTAATTTATAGAATAAGGAAGAGAGGTAGTCAAACCAATTGTTCCCTATGATTACTCTTGCAACTTCTCCAGTATATAAGTTTCCTACAGAAGTTGTCTGAACGTAAGATATATAATCTAAAATACGAAAATTTTCGCCGAACTTCTTCACTCAAGCTACCCATCATGCTTCTCTACACCTCTTTTTCTTATCCCTTGAGGCACCGCAAGCGGAAGCACTAAATTCTTGAGTACGAAGGAAGCTGTGTGTAACAAGTTTTAATTATAACAGAAGATGAGAAGATGGTAGCGGCAAATTTTCTTCAAAACTTTGATCCAAAACCAAATTATAATTGTCAAGGAGAACGATCAGATGTTTGTACTACGAACAAGATTAGATAAACAGGTAAGAAAATACACTTAAGATCGTTGAGTTTCTAGCAAATGTTGACGTACTTTTCGTCAGTATTTATAAAAGCACGATAAATGAGATGAGAAGTATCGTATTTCCAAGATCTCACATTACACTGTTTGTATAGTTTAGGAAAATGTGGAAAACAATTATTTCAATTTATAGTATATATAAATTTTATGATTAAAAGTTCAGTCTTTTTATTGAATTATTAATAGTAAGCTTCCTATATTCTATTTATTATAGAAATGCCAAAGGATCCCCAGAAATATTTCTGTCATTTTATTGATAGGTTATTGACAGATAGACAATGATAGCATGCCCCGAGACTATTTCTGTTTCATTTTCGCAAATTTTCATGTATAATAATGATATCCTGGATAATATAATAATGTATAATATAAAAATGTATAATAAAATAATGATATCCTGGATATAAATGATCGCTTTCAGAATAAAAATATATTATTACCCTAAAAGGTTTGCACCACACGAGAAAATTGAATCTGTCGATGAAAGTACATGACTCGACACGGTAGGCATAGGTGTAAACAATTTTTACGACATTTATATACTGAAATTATACATTTTCTATTCCATCATCTTGCACGTTCGCCCCTTCATCGTAGACCGTTTTATCAGCTATCAAACAAAATAGAAAAGACAAACTATAAATGCCCTAGATTATTTCACAGCGCTTATAGGCTTATTCCTAAAATTAATTGATGATAAATACTTATTCTATTTTACTTATGCTGAAGTTTGAGACGGATATTTCCTTCAGTTCTAATTCCCTTAAAAATAATATTTTACTACATTATTTCATCTTAATATCCTTCTAGGTCAGAGCCCTAATTGTAAACCACACGTGGCAATGACTTTGAAACCGAGTATAATTGGTTTAGACAGTCGGAGCACTTTTAACGGTATAAGATATTAATTAAAAGGAGAAAATTATGCCACTGAATGCTATACAATTATGACGGTGGTTATTATGACTACTATTATGACTAAATTTCTCACGGTGGTCGCAAATATGTCATACTTGTTGGCTGAAAAACGATGTTCATTCCATCTCTTACAATGGCAGCCATGTACGAGAAATCAATAACCTCTGTCTGCGCAAGTGCATACTAGAGGCCATGAGAGTTAATGAACAGCTATAAAGATCCCAAAATGCCTGCAGCGTATGTATAAAAAATTACTTCACAAATATTAACGCCTCTCTAAAAAAAAAATTTGTGCATGATGCACTTGGTAAAATGATTTTATTTTGCAAGTAGGTATGTTTGCGGAACGAGCCCGTAAGGGCCCTTCCGGCCTAGTTCCGTAAACATACCTACTCATAAAATAAAATCCTTATTTTAGTCCTTGTATGACAAATAACTATATAAAAACCTAATAAGACGGGTGTTGGGTGAAAATGAAAATTTCCCGAAAAACCTATGCTTCAATTAAAATTTCAAGTAAAAACAGGCCCATGAAAATGTATTCCACTAGGAGGTGCCCGTGGCTTCGCCACGATAATTCTTTTAAAAATTAAAAATTAATAGTATAATAATTATTAAAGCATTATATTTATTAACACTTGCACGCGAATTATTCATAAACTAAGCCATTAATAATTAATGAAACAGCTAAAATTCCTGCTTTAGAGTACATTCCACGAAATGAAAGCGCCCCCTGGGAAAACTATATCAGAATCTATTATGCAGTTCCAAAGAACCTGTGAACACATAATACGTATTGTTTCTCAGCTGTTTATTGACATGAATATGATGTGAATTTTATTTTATCAATTCAGTGTAATTTTCAGAAATTATATAATGTTTCAAGGGAAGGAATGGTTTGTTTGCATTATTATTATCAGCGATATTTCAAGAGATAAAACCATCAATATTTTACAGCTATTGCCCCCGGCTTCGCCCGCCATTATTCATTGACTCCAGGATTTTTAAGAAAATTACACTGGTAGATTATTAAAAATGTTTGTGGTTCAGAGCTATGAAAATTGTAAGTAAAAATAAAATTAGAATATTTGCTCATTGTGTTCATTTCACTTAGGCCTTATATAATAAAGAAACGGTTTTCCTTCCTAATTTTGTAGTCGTCATGAAAGTTTAGACTGCGAGAGACGAACATCGCCGAGTATACCCGATGTCTCACGAAGCGGGCGAGCAAGCACGCTATTTAGGGCCGTTGAATTGTATAAGAGTAGATTAGTAGTATTTTGTATGTTTGTTGCAAATGTATCTTGCATAAACCTCAGAATTTGTCTAGTTATGACGTGGAAGGAAATTTTTATGTATAAATATGTTATAAAATGTTTGAAAAGTGATTGGTATGAAAAAATAATAATTTTGGGGAAACAATAACAATACTAGGGTTCATACGTCAACAGTCTACAACTTATACCACTAAGGATTACTAATTATCTTTTAAAACTGTCATGTAATCCATTTCTTACGAAATTATTTAATTTTTCTGAAGATAGTTTAAAAATGTAAACTACACAATCAATCAATTAGGCAATTACAAGAGCAGGCAGCAATAATGAGATGTTCTTTCTGTCGTTATTTGTCTTAGCCTAGTTTAACCTCCACCGTTGTAGGGACGTTTTTGCGGCCCAAGTATCACGGGGTTTTACAGTCCCACAACCATAAGAAGATGTTAACAGTTAAACATTGAATAACTTGTTGAAGGTATCCAGTTTTGACAAGTGAAAATTTATTTTTAATAAAATTAGAGTCTTCGGAATGTAATTTTCTTTAGATAAAATTAAAGTGTCATCTGCTGACAAGTATATTTACTATAGGATATAATAAAATTAGAAAATTACTTAAAGCGTACGGTCTTAGTAATCACCTTACCTTACCTTTCAAATGTGAACAAACAAGGTAGTTATATTGTTTCCCACATGCTTCGTATTAAGTACTCATTTGTATTCGATCATGGTATTGAGGTGGAATCCCTTGAATTGGGAGAATTACCCCAGCAAGAGTCCATCAAAGCCTGTGTAACCCCCACAGAGAAGAGCCTGTATGTAATGTTACCCAGCTGTCCAATGCCATAGGGAATTATATCTAGTGAGGCTAGAACTGGTGTGACGTCGGCTAAGTTGAACGAATACTCTCCATCCATTGTGATCAAAATTCAATTATAACTTTAATCTCTGAAACCTACACACGCTCTGCCAATAGTGCCCTTTATTCTATTTCAAGCTACCTTGTTGCTACTCTGAAACATTGGTTCACCACAGTAGTTCACGCTTATGACAGCGGGCTTTCATTTCACTGATTAGTTCAAAATCCTATCACGTAGCCCTACGTCGCTGAATGAAAGTGATAGACTTTTAATCAGTGAACATGCTTGTTGAGGTAAGAAAATTACGGCATACTGTGAAACTTAACATATATGTAATAATACTTAGTTTTATTAAATCTTGCAAAAGAATAACTTACATCGTTATTATAATTCTTTCAATTTAGATCTTCACCATTTGTTATGCCTACATTTAATACTTTCTTATTAAACTAATTTAATCTACAATAAATATTTACAACAATAATTGTAATGATTTTGAATCAAACGTGGTTAACACCTGCCAATCAAGCAAGCACGCCAGTACTCGAGAGTTATACACCTCAGCAACAAACGTTCCCCATCCTTTCCTATTCCTAGCTTCTTCTGTCCAAGCTACTTATCTCATTCTATAAGAGGTCTTTAGCACTATTTTTAATCTACTTCTTGAGCTTCCAACAGTTATCTGAAATTGTGTATATATGTGCCTCGTTCCGAAGAAATTTATGAATTCTCTCCAAACATTAATGGTAAGAGCTCCGAAGGACTTTAAAAAAAGGGTCTACTGAGCAATAATATCAAAGCTCTTGACATAATGTTAAGTTATGTATAGGCCTACTATATCTCGTTCATTCTGGTAACATCTATCAAAACTTCAAAAAACATGTCTGGACTCTAAATTTGTTTACGTTATAGGTACATATTTTTGCAAAACATAATAATTAACAATGGACTTACCTTCCCTTGTTCCCTTAAAGTATTATTTTTTTAAATTAATATTTGATTAAAGAGCACATCATATGCTTTTACAATAAACTCATAGCGTTTTAAAGGAAGATAAGAGTGGTCCTTTGTGTCAGTAACGTTAAAAGCAAAGTAGAAACGTAGACCTCACATTACTCACCAGAATAAAATACTGTTTATGCAACACATGACTTCCTCACCTGCAACAAAAGAGTACAGGAACATATTACCATATATCAAAGATCATGTAATAAATCATAACGGCATAGTACTGTAAATAAAATAATATCAATACACTAAGTCACCACTATAAGCAACATTTCATTATTATTATTATTGTTATTATTATTGTATTTCTAATACCTAACTGTTTTCGGCACTCTCTAAATATTTGCAATAAATTGAAAAATTATTGTTATTATTATTTATTATTATTATTATGGGCTGGCCAATCTGGCTCTAAATTCTTGAAGTTTCCCCATTCGTAAAGGCAAATGCGGATTGGAATTTACTTTAATCCACCCGGAGTATTCCTGTCCGTGTCTTATGTGATTTTATAATAGACAAATTTTTGTCAATGGACTTATTTTTCTTTTTTTCTTCCACTCCCTCTTCTATTTCATCAATTTATCTTCCTGCCATAGCTTCAATACAAAATGTGTCAGAAAATCTTTAATACCCTGTTTCCAAATGCCTGGTGCTTAATTTTACATTTATATTCAATTATATAGTTTAGTCTTTATGTCTTCGTTGTTACAAAGTAACATCTTACTAATAGGTGAATTGTAACTTTTTGCAAAACATTTAATTTTTTTTTCAAACTGGTAAATGTAGTAGTGTTCAGGCCTTGCAATATATCACATTTTTTCTAACTCTCAGATTTTTTGTTGTAGATTTTGTACTTTTTGTATCTCTAGGCTGGTTGAATAGAAAAGAAAAACTTACAGCCTTTCTGTACCAGCGCAAATAAACCTTTAAATAAATGAAATATAATTTTCCATTACTGTCTGGTAGTCTATATAAGTAAATTAGAGCTTAATTTTTTCTCCGTGTACAAGTTTAAAGTAATAAAATCAATAATAATTTGTATATAGCCGATTTGGCTACACTGAGACCAAGACAGACATGTCTTCATCTTCATTATCTTAGTTTAACTTCTCCCGTTTGTAGAGACGTTTATGTGTTTCACTCCACCCGGGCCATACAGGACCGTGACTTGTCGGGAAAGGGATTACCTTTTTATCACTTTTTTGACCAGATAAGACAAGGAGGGTCTCTCCGGATGGGTGATCAGCCCAAAACTGGGGCCACCTCCTAGAGAGCTCGAACACATACAAGACAAAACAATCGCGCACACACTCTCATTCATAACAAGACGCGGATGTAATGAAGATATTGACGACCGGAAGATATCCGGCGACCACAAGGGCCTAAAGTTAACCGAAATTCATCTAACAGGTGAGAAAAGCTCCGGAAAACTCCACCTAGGCGTCCAGGAATCGAATCCTCGCATACATTCCCAGCGCCACAGCAGTGGACCCAAGAGACACAAAAGCTGAAAATTCCAGAAATGGAGATCTTTGTCTCTACTCAGATCAAAAAGAGTTATTTTTAAAAAGAACTCAAGGAATAAAAGTGCAAATTTTAATAGTTTTTAAACTTAAAGATTGTTGAGATCGGGATTTACACACTAACTTCACTTAATAGGTATATTTACCTCATAATGCATTTCGATGGACAATTTCCACCATCATCAGCTGATGAGGTAAATATTCCTATTAAGTGAAGTTAGTGTGTAAATCCCGATCTCAACAATCTTTAAGTTTGAAATCACTTCACTGTGTATCTTCCCAACTCAAATTATAATTTAATAGTTTTATTTATATTGGCAAGTGACATAGGCACTAGGTTATATATTTTTTAATGTTCTCCATAATTAAAGAGAACGAAGAAAATTGAAACAGTCGCTAAATATAAGTCAAGTCAGTCAGCTATTGTCAGTGGAAGAAGTGACATATAATCTACAGCTTGAAAGTCTTTCCTCATTCACATCACTTCCTTAAATAGCTGTCTTCGAAACACTGTTCCTTAAATGTGTAGCGCACTCCAGTATCCCAGCTTAAACATGAAGTGTTCCTCCTCTAAAATTATATATTTATACAAGATCTAAACATTATTTTCCAAAAACCTAACCTTGAGAACTCTTTCAAGAATTTCATTATAATGTGGATGTTGAGAGTCTAAGCAGGAAATAATTTTTTAAGTACACGCTCCGCAAAGTGGCTGTTCCTCGGGCTGCTAACACACCGGAAAGTAGCACCTTACCGTACTAGGCCGGTAAAGTTGGACGTAGTTCCAACTGTGGCTCCTAGATGCCTCTACAGTGTCTCCCAGTGCAAGTTCAATTTTATATGTTAGGGGTTTTA
This sequence comes from Ectobius pallidus, assembly GCA_964059195.1. Taxonomy (NCBI): domain Eukaryota; kingdom Metazoa; phylum Arthropoda; class Insecta; order Blattodea; family Ectobiidae; genus Ectobius; species Ectobius pallidus. Next base: position 92,993,258 of record CAXKWD010000009.1, read on the forward strand.
TTGTTCATTATCTATTAACACGCATAGTAAACCTTGTCGTTTAGAAATCTTGAATTTAATAAATAAATTAGAAAATAAAAACTTTTTATAAATTTTATGACTTGGGGTGGATTTGAATGCACGAAGTTTGCATTACTGCGTCTCGAGAGATATCAAAAATCGAATCATTCCTATTTTTAATTCGAGAACTCTGATCACTAGATCCTACTAGCATTTCCGGAAGTTAATGTTATAATCTAGTATCAAAATGGAGATGGAAACGGATTGGGACTTGAAAGTAACATACATAACCTAGGAGAAGTAGGTGGAGGAGAAAATGTACCCACAAGGCAGCCAAAGTTTATACGCGTACTTGGATACCGTCAGTTATAACTTGTGTCAGTGTATATTTGTGCAGTGTATATATGGTATGTGTTCGTTTGTATGTGTGTGTGTGCTCGTGCTAACCCAATTCCACAAACAAACCCCTTCTCCATTTCTATGCCAGTGAAACACGTACAAATAAATTATTCAGTCTTGTAGTAGCGGGTCCTACAGTAGACCTTGCAAACTGGTAAGGGGTTACTGAGTGTAAACTTTGTGCAACACAAGAGTGACCAAAGTCCCGGGAATCTTAAAGGCTTGATGGAGCTTATGGAGTGTCTTCTTCGCCCAAACCATTTAAGTTACCGATACTGACCTTCAAAGTTTGAAACATCTGCTCTCTAAGTAAGGAAGTCTTCTTAGACGAACTCTTTGGAAAACTATTTTCTCTTTTAATGAAAATAAATGTTGGACCTGGAAGCAAAAGCCATCCGATTTGTCAATATTGTAATTCTTTTAAAGTGGTATACTGTTCTTTTATCAGTAAACTAGCCCGCAAGACTGTTTTCACTAAGGGCACTGTTGGAGAATGCCTTCCTTGTTAGTATTGTTTAACTCTTAACCTTTTTACTCCTACTAACGTACTGTACGTATGCGACATCGCCAAAATTGTATGAATGCACAGATATAAGCATACTAGATTAATGTTTTAGCTTATAATATGGATATATTTATTCATGTATTAAAATTGTTATCAACTGAAACCAACTACTTAAGATTTCTTGTAGTTAATTTGAACTTATAACCCATTAGTGACATGAGTTGATGAATGCTCATATCAGAATAAAAACTCACTCAGCTCTGAAAATAAATGAACCTATTAAGAAAGTGCCAAAGTTGGGTTGAAATTTTTAATAAGCTTTGGGATTTATTTCAATATTTTATTACTATTTTAAAATTTACAATTTTAAAATTAAATGAAGTTTAAGTTTATGCATATGATATTTGTGTGTTGGATGATGAGATAAACACCATCGGTAGAAATGCAGAAAGTCTTTTCGATGCCTGCAGGAATGTTGGATTGATAATTAATTCAGAAAAAGAAACTGAATCTACAGACTTGGAATAACGTATTTAAGTACAGAAAAATGTCATCGAAATGAATAGAAATTGAACTCGCCAATTTGATAAAATAAAGTCAGTATCAAATATGATAATAAGTATATTATATGAATTGTGTATAGATTCAGAACATTAATATTATTTGTAAATTAATACTGCCAATAAGTTCTGTTTTTTTTTTTTAGGTCTAATGCTTGGTAGTAACAGTAAACTATTTTTAAGAATACTATAAGCCTCAGATAAGACTATTATTATCATAAGCAGGTGTGACTGAATCGGTAAGAGGATCAGTTACGAACAGGATGGTCTGGGTTCAATTTCGATTGGTGTCAAGGAATCATCCTTCTCTCCAGGAGCAGTTCAAATCTTCTCAGCTCTGGTGCAAATGAGTACGAGACTTGTACAGTCTGTGTGCACTTGAAGGCAGGAGGCGGGTTGGGGATGACCATAAACACTTCAGCCTTATAGGCCCATTGTGCCAACCTCCGGGGATAGAATGAGTTGCTTGCTCACGGGCCTCTCAGTCAACATATTATTCCTCCATGAGCTTCCACGGAACTCACCTACATCTAGCAAGACTTTACCATTCCACGTATGTATCACATTCCGGTACCTCCAAGGAGCCCCCCAGGATTGCGGCACTAACCAACAGCAACCTCTTGACCAGAGGTCATGGAGCAGGACTCTGCAGCGGGAGCAAACCCGATGCCAGAAAAGGAACGGGATGATAATGAAGGCGAAGTACAAGATGAAGTGGAATGAAAGGGGGAAACGGGAGATCCCCGAGAAAAAACCTCCTTGCATGCCAGACCCACGCGTTAAGCATTAACGACCGTGATTGCTGCTTCTATATAAAATTCCTGGAGACAGGAGTTGAATGCCAAACTATCGGAAGTTATTTCTTACAACCTCAACTGCTGAAAAGTGGAAAAGGAGTACATTTCATTTTTCAACAGACAGGAACACAATATTTGGTGATAGAAATTGAGGTTGAATTATTCCGGCATTATGAAGTTTCGTCCATTGCCCATGAGTTCATCGTACTGAGGACGCGAAAGCCATTCTCGTATGTTCTCGAATGTTTTAATATATTCTTCTTATGAAATGTTAAACATCACGTTTCAATCCGTAACATAAACAATAATCATGAGTTGACAAGGCAGCAGAAGATTGTTTAAAACGTGCTAACATGCGTTTCCTGAATTCAGTATAGGCCTACTTTTAAAATAAACAGTGCTTAAATTAAGCTATGTTAGTGTCTAACGAAGCATAACTTCCAACAATTTTGATGAGGAAGTAATCTTGTGTTTTCATAAACATTAAACTGTTGTTATATTCAACATAGAAAGTATTTTTCCATACTCCAGATAATGCAATTAGTGGTTTGTATCTATGTTTTAATTATTATAGTCTTTCCGTTCATACTTATCATACGAAGTTACAAGATACAATACGATGCAAAAGCAACTCGCTTGGGGAATCAATAATCTGCTTCTTCATAACCGTCCGATGATGGTGATTAGCTACAGAGGGGGAGCTATGAACTAAAAAACAAAAATTTGCTCAGACTGCGAAATATCCGAGATGAGAATTCGTGGAATGCCAATAAAGTTGGCAGCTACAGTGGAAAAGTTTTATACCATCACACAGCGATGTCAGGAAGAATAAAGAAAATAGCTCAAATAAAGCTTCAGCCAGTTTCTGTTGCCTCTTTCTTCCATGTCTAAAAGTCTCTCTTCTTGCTTGTTAGAATTTTTCAGTGTTCATTAAAACACTTTTTAATTATGCTTAGAACAATTATGAGCTTTCCCGTCTGCCCTCGTTTGAAGCCACCAACATAATAATAATATGAAGAGAGACGCTAGGGAAGTCAGAAATATTACTTCATATTTCTTATGTGCAATGGGCATATTGCATGAATCAAGACCTAAAAATGATATTTTCTTGGTCAAATTTCCTTCGCTAAGTTGTTTGTATTTTTCATATTGGATGACTTAGGCGTACTTAAACGAATGAAATAATAATCAGTCGATCTTGTTAAGTTCTTTGCGAAACAGTTTCCATCTCGTAAAAAGAAAAAAAATTAAACATGCACACATAATGCAGTGCACTTGGTACAGCCACGTAAATCGAACGAAGCTTTAACTTTGGTAATGAGAATTTCCAACGTTTCCTTCGTGCTCTGTTTTAAAACTAAAGTTTACAATTTATTTGTAAAAGAGACTGCAAATCACTGAACGTGATATACTTAAATCTAAGGGACTTGCCACATATCTGAACCAAATTCGGTAGTTAAATATTTTATTTAGTATTTTCAAGCAACAACTATAAACTGTAGAGAAAATTTTGAATTTTACGGCAGGCTTCTGTATACTAAATAATACATTCTTAGTCTTAGTATTCTTATTACAGCGGGGCTTTCATTTCAGAAATCATACGATGAGGAGGATAATAAATAAGGAAGAAAGAAAATAAGAAAGGAAGGAAAGGAATGAAGGAAAGAGAAAGAAATGAAGCAAAATGACCTTAAAGGTATAAATAAGGTAATAATGATACTATGAGATTTTGTAAGTTACTGGAAAATGTGGCATCCTGTCCATTCATTTTAATATTTCAACATTTAAAATTTCCCACATTTTAACAACAATAAAAGTTGCTATGGATATGCTCGTATAAGCGTATCCTTGTAATACTTATGCATATTTCGAAAGAATGCAATTAATTGCAAAGACGTTGCTGATGAAAATGGAAATAAAGGTCATCATCAGAGCTATTAATCTAAGATAAAGAGTAGAAGAAACACCATTTAGGCAGCCCATGAAAGTGTTGCACAAATTTTACATAATTCAACCTGAAATCAAGTGATGTTAATTGTTGTTCCCATGAGGCACCGAACTCAAAAAGGCATCTTAGTAAAGTGTAATACAGAATTACGTTCATGAAGTAAAGCAGTAATAACAATTTTATTTCGGAATGATTGCCAATGTATAAGTTCATACGTGGAGAATGGAGATTTTACGATCCATTAAAAAAAAAGCTGGCAGTTAAAACTCCAAGAGTTTCTATAAATGAGCGCTTTGATTAAAATGAAAACTCTGGGACATTCACGTATATTTTGAAGTTATTAGAGTACTCCATTCGCCTGAAGAGCTCATGAAAAGAGAGTGGGATGAACTTCGGAAACGACTTTCATTTGAGAGAGCGGTAAAGAAACGACACCAATTACTAGGTAAATGCATACACTTCCCTCAGAAAATATCAGGAAGCGATACACGTAAGAGATGAGCATTTTAGTGATGAGTGTAGAGACGGATAAATGTATAGGAAATGGCACAAATAGTGCAAGTTTGAACCTTGCCATTTTAGGATCTCCATTTGCGTATTGAGAGAACATTTAAGCAGTTATCTTTAATTGATTGTGATTATGTTTATATCCCTATTTCCGTAGAACCACCTCAAGGAAAACTACTCAATAGGGCTACTTACATATCTGTAGTAATTACATCTACATAAATATTGTCCATACTACCGTTTTGGCAATGAATGTTAATAATATTGACGATGAACATAGTGACTAACGATGGAAATTATCGAAAGAAAAAATCGGAATTAGGCTATTTGATTCTCGAGATATCAAGAATCGTATAAAAATAATTCGAGTGATCGTTCGAATGATTCAGTGCTAGGAGAAACATGAAGTGACCACGAGTTCTCGAATAATAACTTAGCTCCTTCGTATCATTTCGGTTAACTTTATTAACGAGGTATAAGTTTTGCAGGAAAGAAAGATAATTATATATTTGAACGCGCAGCTATCATTCGATAGGGCAGTTCAATGATGGATCTTTTCTCTGTCAACGCTAGTAGTACATTGCGATTAACGCAATACCTAGCAGCGCTGCATGAAAATAACTCCTATTGGTGGGTGGTTCACTGACTATTACTGAAAACTCTATTTTATATAACCAGACATACAGCATTTACTTCCGATGTTAGAAAGCACAAACTACATTTCGAGGTAGTCGAAGGTAAAAGAAGCCCTTTTATCTATAGATCACATTAATCGAAAGGGGAAAATGATGCCACTGAGTGGTATGAATCAACTTTGATTGCTAGTCATGAAAAATACTTTTTTAGTTGGAATATTTGCATAAAATTATTAAATAGACTCAGTTCGATAAAAATCGAAAAGTGAAAATTCACTACGCCTTTTCAATGTATCATGGTGATTACAACAACTACTTGGAGGGTGAAAACCGTTGTCCTTAAGTTGGCAGCCCTGTACCAGAAAACCGAAAACAGTTGTCTGTGCACGCCAATATTGCTGTCTAGATACTACCTAATTCATTACAATAAATCAAACGTTTATTATTATTTCATGGAGTTTAACAACTATCTAGTGTATGGTAATTGTGGTAAAACTATTTAATTTTGGTTCGCAGGACCCTCGCCCTCACGGACTCATTTCGCAAACATAATCTTCTCGCAAAATAATCTGGTATTTAACACTTGGATCACAAATAACTATTTGGTACGGAAAACTAGAGACTTACTTACTACATACTCATTGTTGTGTTGTATAAGTGGATCTACAGAGAAACATAAACTAGCTAGCAGCTTAAGAAGACAAGAGAGGTAACAGTGAGGAACTATAATTAGATCGGTACCTCTGTGTGTGGTTATGTGTGTTTATGCGTGGGAACCTATGCGCAGTAAGCAGCTGTTGTAACCCACTGTCATCAATCTTCTTCAAGCGAGCTTTAAGCGTGTGCGGCCGCTTGAAATATGACTCCTATTTTACTGCTACACTTATAAAAGAAACACACATCGCACGAGAATTCTATTAAAAGCGTCAAAAAAAGGAGAGGCACTCGCTTAAGTATCTAACGTCACAGGAAGACAAAAAATAGAATGATAATTCTTTCACACTGGCCGTAAATAATGTAAATTATACGTAGTTCCCGATATTCGAAACCACGAAGCATTTTAATTGACTCTCGAGGTTTGTCAACAAGCGGAATGTCATAACCAAGCCAGGAAAGCAGGCAAAAGTAGTTGAAAAAATTATTACAATGAACAATCATCACAAATAGTATATCTGTTGTCATTTCACACATTTCAATGTAAATACTGTGTCAAAACGTACAGGGCCGCAACCTGAGTTGCACATAACATCATACATAATTATGCTAAATTTTTCCTTTTCATAAGTTAGCCCTTTACGAATGATGCCCACAGTACATGGGCATCAAACCATGTAACAAATTGTCACAAGAAACAAAAAGAATGAACAAAAAGCAATTCAAAGCAAAAGTAAAATTGTTTTCCTAAGAAAGGCGTATTACTCAATATCTGAAATTAAAGGATGAAAGTTTCAATTATTAGATCATGTTATGACTGTATCATGTTATGACTTTATCTCTTCGTTTACATGTGATGAGTTACCAGTGTATCAGTTTCCGGCTGATTAATGTAAAAATTATGTGATTATAAACTATTCTATTCTGACGTTTCTCTCCTTTTTTCATCAATCTCCTCAGTAAGCCTGTCTTTTACAAGTCTTTATGGTACAAAAGTGTTAATTTAGAAAATATGATTATGGAAAAGTGTGTATAAGGTTTGTAAGATAATAAAATTCTCGGTATTCCGATCCCGGAGAGAAGCACTGTTCATGAACTAAGGCCTTTTTTTTTCACTGGTATTGACATACATATGTGTCGCCGCAAAAATTGCATAAAGGGTGATATATAACCTTAATACATTAATGTATTAACTTATGAAATCAAAATATTTATCCACGTATTAAAAATGACATGTATGGAAACCAGCTATTTCACTAAAATTTTTATAACAAACTTAATATTCATATGTTTCACAGTTTGCATACTGTTTTATTTTGTTTCATCTCGTTGATTTCGTTGTACTAACTTACATATCATTCTACTGTGGTTTTTCCAGTTTGTTTAATTGAAATGGTACTCTTTGTGTTTGCAATCTCTATCTGTAGTGACAGAAATAATATATATATATATATATATAACCTAATAGTGATTTTACTTGATGAATGCTTATATTAAAATAAAAGTTCAGCTCTGAAAGGGTTAAGGAATTAGGTTCTTTGCACAATACCCAGAAAAACATTCACGTGTGCTTATTGAGAAGACCGACGAAAGAGGAGTAAGATTAGAACTGCATCAGAATCGAATTAGGCAGGATTCCTAGTAGAAGGATGTGTGCCTGCAGGCCTAAATGATCCTACAAGAAGTGGTAATCGAGGGACAGCACTTCTAGGAAGTTAACTCATAATCAAAGCACAATAATATTATACAATTTTCATATTTAATACAGGGATGCCCACCCCCTGTACCTTCATGACTTAACCACCCAGTTTCATAAAAAAAGTACCTTCAACTTCGTATAGTGGAATAACAGTAGGCCTATTCTAAAACTTCTTTCCAAGGAAAACAAGAATAACATTAAACTCATACGTCTTTCTTTCGATTTATAAAACAAATGTAAATTGAGAATTATGTTTAGTGAGGCTGTTTTTACATGATAGCCTATTATGAACATAACTGATGTGACGACAAAATGATTACAAAATATATTCTAAGACAGAGGCGCCGAAATTAAAATATTCTGGAGGGCGCAAGATCTGGATTTTTAGTAATTATACATAAGCCTTATATGATAAAAACTCAAATGTTGGGGATGCAGAAAGTCGGCGCCAATGTTCTAAAACAAGATTAGGCTTATCAAGAATTGAATGTTTTAATTGGTTGCAAGTAAATGCGTTTCGCTAACTATATTAAACTTTAGGCTTACTAGTCGGACATTATATTTTATTCACGTATAAAGAATTATGAGATTTTTTTTACCTTTTGAAGTTATAAAAATTGGCCGTTATTATTTTTAACATATAAAATGCTGAGTTTGCAACATTTTTCACCTTCCCCCCAGTAATTTCAATGACCCGCTGTCTGGCTGAATACCTCAATGGAAGGACCATACATGAAATATTCTACTGGATCAGTATTTTAACTGATAATAGCAGTGTAGTTTTCCTTTTGTTTTAGTGTAGAAAATGCTTTAATTTCTCTATTTTCTATTATAATTGTAAGGAAAACAGTAAGAAGAAAGAAATTTGGAGGTACTGCAATAAAACTATAATATTACAGCATAGACTTTAACATTCACAAACAGAAGTAACATTTTCCATAAGTATGTCCTATATCGAGAACCACAGTGTCACAGTTCTTGATCATAATTTAAGCCCATTTATATTATTATAACAATAGAAATAGGTGTTAATGATGCCTAGCCCCTCCAGGCATGTAGAGATATGGAGTTTAGTTTCAATTGGTGTTAGTCATAACTTACAAGTTTTACGGGGGGTCATTGCTTTGTTTTGTACTGAAATACAATCTATCGAAGACATGCAGTAAATAGCCTAAGAAATTAAAGGATAATAGACAACTTTCATTAACTTTACGTCTGGACTCATTGGTATCATTTTGTTCATTTGGGTTCCGAACGTTGTTCTACGAGTGAGGTTATGTAACAAATGTACTATAGAAAAGAAGTTTACGTATCTTTCCACAGAGGATTATAACCCGTGTGTCTACTCTATGTATTCCACATTGTATTGTTCACTCGTCTGTCTAGTTTTCGATTCAGCCTAATTCGTAAATAACATATTCAGCACAATAGCTTTAAACCAAACAAAAGCATTCACAGATTCGAGACCACCTAAATAGCATCCCTGAAACAATAGTGTATACATAACCTACTGTAAAAAAGAAACATTACTTGAACATAATACACAACACATACTATTTTTAAGTTTCAAGATTTGAAATGGCGCATAGCATTTCTTGTACGTTAAGACCAATACAGTGATGAGGTTTCAGGTTAAGCCGCCAGAAACGAATGAGCATACTTGTTTTTGCAACAAAGTTCATCTATTTTTCAGGTAACAAGACGTAATATAATAAACATTAATAATTACCGATGCGTTTTACATACGATATTCACATTCACAAGAATCCTTTTCACCACTTTTACACTTCACTACACACACAACCCTCACAAAACAACGAAACCGACTGCCCTCTGCTGAGAGTTTCGTTTCGTAGAGGGCGTCATGGTATCAGTGCTAGCTTTGGAGCACCAGGGGTGGGGGTAAGAAACTATGATAACGACAGAAGCTAGCGCGGCAAAATCTACAAGATTTGCAGCTCATAAATCCATTAACATTATACACCATCCAGAAAAATATATTCTCACAACCAATAATTAATTATTATGCAGCGTCATATCAGTTTCTACAACGTTGGGTCGGGACCATCATATCGGTAGGCCTACAGACATCTGTAGCCTACAAAGTCATTAATATTTTTATTCATTATAGATTCTAACTATGTTAATGTATCAAATAAAATCAAAGATCTTTGGAATATTGTCATTATTACATATACTTAAAACTCTGCTAAATAATCCAATTTTAACTGTAATTATTTGAATTATAACTTATTAGCAATGAAATACATCAACCACTTTACTAGTAGCCTATACTACATTTGATATTTTTCCAATATATTCCATAAAATTCTTCAACGGTTTTTAAGACATCCGCCGCCGTGCGTGAGTTGGAAGCGTGACTACCTACCGCCCTGGCGGCTCGGGTTCGATTCCAGGCCACGAGTTTTCATCGGTGGAAACTATCCTTCCTGGGTTCAGAACTGGGGGTGAATGTGGTCGGTATGACGATTCCCACAGTCTTCACTGGTGTTTAACGTGACTGGAGCCGCTACTTCTTTATCAAGAAGCTGATCAGTTGTCCTCACGAGGCTCACTGCACCCCGTTTCAAACCCCTATCTCAGATAAATCCGAGGAGGCACCGGAGACTGAACCCGGATCCTTAGTCAGCAGAAGACTACTCAGGCGTCATGCATGAATGATAGAAGTCAAATATCTTGAAGGAAGGAAACAAATTAGTACCATCCGCAAGGTTACGACGAAACCTTTATGAAAACAGAGGAGAATACACGAACACAGAGAAACGTATAGTCACTAGTACGTAAACCCAGAGAGTACCAATTGAGTATACCTGTATATAATATATTTTATAACATATACAGAAACATGAAGGTCACCGGATGAAACCCGGCCGCGGTCGATGGATTTTCACAACATAAAGATCATGGACCCGGAGTCCAGCGGGGGAAATTCCTCGGCCTTTTCACTTCCAAATAATAGGCCTACCTTAATTTCCAGAGAGGGACTGTGAGGCGACGGGCTTACCACCAGTACCTTTGTTCTCTAACTTCGAAAATAAGCGTAACAAAATTAATATAAGTACTGGAACCTAGATAGAAACCTATTAGGTACTATGCCCCACCACAGGGGGATAAAGGAAAAAATCAGTCAGAGATCTACATCTCGACATTAATTTCATGTCAAAATTACACTGCTTTAGTGGATATAAGCATCTCGAACCCAATGGGAATGGCACCATGCAGGGAATTTCCACTTCTGCGCATGTAAGCTAATTCATGCAACTTTTCTAGCAGTACATAACTGTGAGAAATCTGACTGGAATGTACGTGCCCGCGGCTGCGTGCGCTTTTGTTAATGCAATAGCTAGATGTTTTAAACCAATTGGTAGGAAAATAATTACAACATAATATTTTAATTAACACTGATATCTTTTTTACATAAACTGCATTAAGTAGCATAATTTGTTTTTAAAGTGATAAATATAATAGTTTAAGTTTCAGCCTTAAGCACTAGTATATGATAAGAAACCTAACACGATACTGGAGCTGAAGACGTAGAAAGTATATAGATTAATATTTTACTGTTATTTATTGTTTCATAACTGTTTTTGATATACAATATAGTCATAAGGATAAAATTACATTATATCAATGCATATAAAGCTTAATAGCTTATTTATAACTAATTTTTGTTATGCAATATAGTCGTAAAAACAAGTTACATTTACATTAATACATTACATTAATAATGAATAATATTGTTATACAAGTCTATTGTATTGATATAATATATGAACATAATTATATCAATATGTCAAATAATAAAATTTAATATTAAAATCTTACACAATTAGTCACATTTAATTACAGTCAAGCTGAAACTTAAACTATTATATTTATCACATTTATTAGCACTAGAGGAAATGAAATTCATTAATATTGTTTTTAAAGGTATTCTTAGACGTAAGTAAATAATTAAAAGAACTAAATTAATCATGTGCTGCCAAATTATGAGCATACAGATTCGAAATGAAAAGAGTATAATGAACCATAGATTCACGAATCCTACCCATACACGCAATCGTTCAGAAACAAAACGATTGATAATTAAAAAGCTATAGGCCTAGATCCGTCTTCTAGGTCCATTTTACGATTATAGTGCGCCAAGAAAGAAAAGACCTGAAATTTGAGTTCCCTGGCCTAAAAATTCCCGCATAATGAGTTTCGTCCAAATCGTTTAATGTTTTCCCATTTCCTCATAATCCCCATTCCTTTCCGTTATGCAGAAAAAACAGATCTCTACGTCCCATAACATCATATTTCAGCGATGTTCTTCTTACCCAGTTTGCTAAAGCAACTGAGCAAGGCCAAATTCAATTAATTTCATGGGTCCACACGGAAACACGAGCTCAAATATTATATTAAATAATCATGCATTCGCGCAGCTGGAATAGTTGTAATCGACGAATTCACAATATTCGTATGCGTCCTGTAAAATTAAGATCAAATAATCCGGGTCAAATGCTAGGGTGAAACAATAAACAGCAAAGATGTTGATATTGCAAGGATCTGGAAAGAAACTCAACATACAGATATCTTCTTCTAGTTATAAATTACTTCCATTACCTTATAAGACTCAACAGTACACATCGCTGCACAAATAAAGGAGTGGCAATGCTAGGAAGCTTGAATCCTCTAGCGTGAAGTACATGGGTATACAAAGTCAAGCATTGCAAAGGCACTCTGCTAGGAACGTATGGATTAATTCGTTCTCAATGGAAATAGTGAAGCAGGAATTCCTTGCATTTCTACTAAAATGCTTCTTGCAGCTGAGGATTTCAATTTGTTCTCATTGCCTTCCTGTTCCCAGATACCCATGTGAACTCTCTTTGCTGTGTCAACAGATATACATACATGGTAAGAGGACTATATACGATGGATGGGTCTTCACTGAGCAATTCATAAGAATCAAACAAAACACAAATGCTATTATGATACATGCGATTATGGTCAACTTTGAAATTTAAATCTTCATTAAAATTTAATGTGAAGAGCCTATATTTTATTTTAAACACTCCCTATTTTTTAAGTGCCAGTACTAATGTCAAGGAAATTCCCTGACGGATTTTTTACATCTTGGATGTGGTTTCGTCCACCGCTGTGGATGCGTTCTCTCCTCTCACACAGCGGGCCCGAGTTCGAATCCTGGTCGGGACAAGTTACCTAGGTGCGGTGTTTTCCTCACATGTGAGACAAATGTCGGGTAAGTTTAGGCCCTAGGAGTTCACGGACATCAACTGGCCCATCTTCATCCCATCCTCGCTTTGTTCGCAGTGAGTGTGTGAATGGTGTGTGAATGGTGTGTCTCTTCCTATGTGTTCGTGTTGTTCGTGTTCGGCCCGGGCATTGGGCTTATCACTCATCCGGGGAGGCCCTCCATGTCCTTGTCTGGTCAAAAAAGTATTATGTGATCCATAGATAATCCCTCTCCCGACAGGTCGCGTCCCTGTAAGGCCCGGGCGTCTTGGATCGCTTAGTGTCCCTAAAAGGGAGAGGTAAAACTAAGGTAAAGATAGATAGATGTGGTTTCGCTTCTTATTACAACCTGTATGGCCGTGCTAAAGGTACAATATAACCTATATGTGCAGTGAATCAATAAAAAAAAACATTAATTACCAGTACATTCTGTTAACTTGGCATCCCCTGTAAATTACAGGTAACAAGCCTCAAAATTTTGATGCCAGGCCGGATTCATATCATTTGAAGCATATGATATATTGTCGAACATCCTGTCGAAATGTAGCCTACCGATTACCTTATCTACATCATGGTTTTAATGTATTTTCATAGGTAATTCCACGAGATATTACGAGTTTATCCATATATTTGCTCGAACTGAGAACATAAGTTCGAGCAAGAGTTGAGTCTCTTCTCTCTCCTTACCCTTCAATGTTCGCCGAATTGTTCTACATATATATTGAAATCGGAAGTGAAGAAAAAGCTTAATCAATTTCAATATATGTGTGTAACAATTTGGCAAACCTAATAATTTCAGCTTAAAAAAAAGTGTATAGATAAATATTTTTATAATAGCTACTATAAATGTAATTTTTACATTAACTAAATTTTAACAAGCTCGAAGTGCTGGTTGTATTAAAATTAACGCCCGGAGGAATGTACGATTTCCCGTAAGTTTAGTGTTCATGAATTGTTTGTTGTTGTCCTCAGAAGTAAACATCTGCAGGGAAGTACAGTCTGATGATAAGAACCTCAGCACTTGCATTGAATATATACATTTCAGATTATAGTTGGTTGGTATATGGTTATTTCACGACGGGGATGTACTGCTACTTAGGCCTGTGACCGTCGCCGGTGTGCCGGAATTTTGTCCCGCAGGAGTTATTTTACATGCCAGTAAACCTACTGACATGGGTTTGTCACATTTATGCACACATAAATGCCATCAACGGGCTAGAATCGAACCTGCAACCTTGGGAGTAGAAAGTCAGCGCGATACTAGAGTTGGATTATTCCCACAAAGTCTCTGGCCTTGAAGACAAACCCAGCCAGCGAGCTTCTCGTTACGTCTCGTTACCAAGATGCGCGAATTCGGTGCGCGTAAGATCAGTAAGCTACCGCTGGGCAGAGAGTGAACATCTTGCAGCGTGTCGCCAGTCGTAGAGAATACTATAATAGTTGAGTGGAGGGATAATCCGCTGCGAGAGAGACAGACAACACGTGGAGTGGGATAGGAGAGCTGATCCAATCAGGGTGCAGCTACCTCCTCTAGCCAGGAACTCTACGAGCGGTGAGACTCGCTCCTAAGGTATATACGTAAAAACCCAGAGACGTTGTGGAGGTAATCCTACTCTAACTGCGCCACCCAGGCCGACATCAGTTTCTATAATTACTAAAATTAAGTTTTAATTTGGTTGTCTAATTTGAAACTTTATCTTAAAAGTTAACTGCCACGTCCATTATCATTGCCGGGTGCATTACGATGGATTACAATGCATATTACTAAATTACGTTTACTCAAACAGTTTTTAACAATAGGAGTCTTGTTTATTGTATTACATTTTTTTTTCCTTGTACAGGATGTCCTTGAATATTTTTGATAACTATTTCTTTAAATATAGTTTGATAGATTGGCAACCTTAGTACCATAATACTTAATTGTTTGCGAACTGCAAATTTTCAAACATTTGTGGCGTTATCAGTGATTTTACAGTTACAACGACAGATGAGTTTTCTTGTAAAGCATTAATTTGCCTTGCACATTATAATACATCTTTACCAAGTATTTTGTAAAATTATATGAATATTTTGATCTTGGCATTTTTTATCGCTTGTATCCAAGAAAACTCTACCAATGAACGTGTGTTCGCCACCACAAAAATAATAATATGAAGTCCTGGCTTTGTTTCTTCAGAAAAGTCCAAGCTGACTCTGAGCTACGTTTGTACATTCGCGTAGGCCTACTGCTCTCTCGTTACATTTTGAATGTTGAGATGTATCTGCGACACCATCCATACTCTAGGCTAGTGGAAGACAGCTTTATCCCGTGATGACGTTTATGAAGAAAGTGCATGGCAAGTCACTGTGGGTGACGTCAGGCAAGAGGACTCCCCTGCCGCAATAGTAATGTCCCTCTCTTCCTCCCTCCGTTTAGTGGTGTCTACATGTCACAAACTCCTCGCAGAACTTGACCACGTGAAGCAAGAGCCGACTGCATTGACGCCACAGAACAACATTCTGTCCTCGCCTGCTTTAGGCAAACTAACCTGTATCGCATATAAACGCAAAATTCTCCGGGCTATTATAATGTTCCACAGAAGAAAAAAAAACGCATTGATGCCTACTAAACCATGACATGGGGAGGAATGGTATTAATTATATCCAGTGATGTTTCATTCATTTATAATATAGTACAACAAGCGAGGAGCGTATGAAATGTGTTGTTGCTGTTTACACGGGGAATGACGTGGACTGGAAATTACGTGTACGGTAACAACTGGACGTTTCATATCCCTTGCAAGCCCTCATCCCGAATTCGCTGCCTCCACTCTCGCATTTCCTGTCATCCATTACTTGGTCTGACAACTCGCAACATACAAGAGGCCATGTGCACCAATGAACATCAGCACCTATCCTGTCTAATTGAGTATTTTCCACCATCATCGCTGAGAACTTTTGCCCTTACGCTAAGAGTTTGAGAACATTCTGTCCAAATCCAGTACTTAATAACATAATACACCCAAGTATATAAGTACCATTTCATTTCCTACTTTACAAGACATTGGATTCGTAACAAGCTTATATAGGCCTAACGGTTAATGAACTTTGGAAATAATGGTTATTACTCTGTAGCTAATATATTTTGGTTATGTTTGTGATTCTGCTTTGATAAGAAGACATACATATAATGCCTGCAGGAATATTGGATTGGAAATTAATATAGAAAAAACTATGTACATGGCCATGAAACGTCAAAATAATGCGGTACAAAATATTAGAATAGCCGGTAAATCATTCGAACAAATCCAAATATCCTGGAGCAATAATTACAGACACAAATAATATTAAGGTAGAAGTTAAGTGGAGACTCAAACCAGGAAATGCCTACTTTTATGCAGTTCAGAAATTCTTATCTTCTTGTCTTCTGTCCAGAATCCAAAAGTAAACAATTATATGACAATGATCCTGTCGGTTGAATTATATGAATGTAAGACGTGGTCGCTTACTCTTCGGGAAGATCATAATCTGAGAGTATTCGAAAACAGGGTGCTTTGGAAAATATTATGGCCTAAGAGCAAGTCTTTAATTACGCATTTATTGGCTTTTTGCCCACAATCTCTTTTGGTTATGCTCTTTCAGTATTATAGCATATACTTTACGTTTGTGGAATTATTTACGTTTATTATAACTAGAAGTGGGTAACTAGATGATCAGTTTCAACGGAGGTTTGTAACCACAAGGAAGCACTAGTTTTGCATGGGAAACAGCAACAATAACCCTTCAAACTAAAAAATTCTACCGACTAAAGACAGATGTAGTTTCTTCAGATCCAGTTAAATTGATTCCAGGATCCAAAGGTAATAACACCTTTTTGCCTCAAATGAAATGATCCCAAAACAGTATATAGGCAAAAAGCAAAAGAGCAAGTATGCTATACCTGGAATACATCGAGGAATTGGGTAAAGAAAGGGGGAAGACATGAACAGAAATGAAGAGAATGGTAATGGACCGAGATGAGTGGAGGAAATGGGTAGAGGCTGGTACTCCACGCTTAACAGCACGAATGAGTTAGAGAAAAAAGAACAAGATGAAATGAACAATAAGGTGTCCTACTTATTGACTCATTACCATTTGTGAGATAATGTGGGTTTAAAATGAATGAATGGATATGAAAATAGCCATAATCTTGTGATTAAGCAGAATATATTCCCTAATGTTTGGAAACTTACTAAAATTACACCTATCTATAAATCGGGTAACCCAAAATTAGTGGAAAACTACAGACCAATATCCTTATTATCAGCACCTGATAAAATATTTGAAAGCATATTATATATCCATATCTTCAATCACGTAAAAATTAATATTTCTACAAATCAACATGGATTCATGCCTAGAAGATCACAAATCTTTTGAATTTTACACACTATGTTTAATCAGGATTAGATAAAAGAAAACAAGTCGATGTGATATATACTGACTTTCAAAAAGCGTTCGATAAAGTAGATCATGACATTTTAATTAACAAACTAACGGACTATAATTTTGTCTCACCCTTACTGACACTTATTGTTTCATATTTAAGCAACAGATTACAGGTTGTGACATATAGCCTAAATGTCATTTATAAAAAAAAATGTCAATTCTGGTGTTCCTCAGGGATCAAATATAGATCCTTTATTTTTCTCCTATTTATTAATGGCATCTTTGATCAAGTCTGTTTTTCAAATATTACTGCATTTGCTGATGATATAAAACTATTTAAAATAATTTTGAGTCCTAATGATTGTATGGAACTGCAGAATGTTCAAATAAATTAAGTGAATGGAGTGGACATAATAAATTACCTTTAAACATTAAAAAATGCAATATTATGACTTTCTCTAGATCTAAAAATAATATTGCATGGCAATATTGTATTAATGGTATTCAGTTGAACAAAATTACAACTATGAATGATTTAGGTATATTATTTAACAATAATTTAACTTTCTCGAATCATATTAATAATATTATTTGTAAAACTCTTAAAAATCTTGGATTTATTATCAGAAACTCAAAATATTGTAGTATAAGTACATTATTTAGACTATACAGAACCATTGTCAGACCAAAATTAGAATATTGCTCATTAATTTGGAATCCTACTACCATTAAATACAAGAAATTGATGGAGTCCATTTAAAATAAATTTCTAAAATATACGTATTTCAGACAGTTTAACTACTATCCTAAATTTGAATCATATTCAACTATGTTACAGTATTTCAATATCCCTGAATTATCACACAGACGAAATATTCATGCATTGTTGTTTTTATACGAATTATTTGATAATGAAATAGATGATATTAATATTCACAAAGAAATATATTTTTATGTTCCACGTTATAGATCTCATAAATTGCATAATCTTTTTTTCATCCCAAAAGTAAACACTGACTCTCATAATAATTCTCCTTTTTATAATGTACTCTGACTATACAATCAAATGCACAAAATGGACAATATAGATATTTTTAATACTAACAATAAGCGGTTTAAAAATATATGTGAAAAAAAAATTAAAATTTTAAAATAATAATTATTAAACTTTGCTCCATGTCATTTTCTTTACTTGAATCTTTCTGATATGTATATTTTCCTCCAAAACTATTACATTACTATTTATATTATTATTTGTTTTTTTCATATTATGTTCCCTTGTGTAATTGTCATATTGTTTGTGTTTCTGTTTTTCTTTCCTGTGTGTTTTTTTTCTTATTGTTGTAGCATTAGCTTAATTATTTTGAATATCACTTGAATTTTTGAATCTGGTGTATTATGTAAGCGAGAATATTGTAATTGGGCATTAGCCTGTAATATTCTTAGTACAATAAATAAATAAATAAATAAATAAAGTCCCGTGAAGGGAAAAGGCCTCCTATCGAATAGGGAAAGCTCATTTACACTAACGTAGTGAGCTACTCCACGTTAGGTGTTGTTCATACATAATGACACCTTTTACCGGTTGTATTGTGGTACACTATTTAATCACTCTTGGGTAGGAACACTGTTAAGCGGCCCTTACACGATCAATAATATTGACAATACAGTATGATATTGACAATAATATTGATCATGTAAGGTGAAAAAAAATAGTATTGACGGTCGATATTGAAGCGATATTGATGAAATCCAGATTTTCTGATCTCGGGGCGTCAATATTTAAAAGTGGAGGAGATATTGTCAATATTATGGAGCGTTTTGGGGTGGACGTCAATAATATTGTCAATACTCATTTGTTGCCGTGCTTTCGTAGGGAACGGAAGTGCTCTTTGTGCGGAGTATTATGGATTATACAAGTGACCTTGAGAAAATATCTGAAGATCTTAAAATAAAATTTAAAAAAAAATAAAAAAGCTAGAACGCAAGGTCCGATTGCTAAACAAAATGAGCTTCTACAAAAGGTATGTACATATTTAGAAAATTCGAAGAACCCTGACAGCACCATACCGACTATCTCAAAAGCTTGGGGGGGGGGGACAGAGCAGAGACAGTTTGCTGAGAAAGCAATAAATGAGATACTTTTTGAAGCAAGCTTGGGCGCTCTCCGTTGCAACTCCGTAAAAATAAATGAAGTATGTCAATGTCCAAGCCCTCTAAGTACCACACAACCGGGGACAAGTCGTGGCAGCACTTCATTCTTCTCCACATTTAATTGCTCTTCTCCTACTCACAGTGATGATCCGCCACAACTAATCAACAACCAACATCAGGATTTATCAGCGGCGACTTTTTTCAACACCTCAGATTGAGGATTTTGAATTTTGATTGCCTTATTTCTTGTTGTATTTTTCTTTGCTGTTTAATCAATACATAATTACTATCATCTTTTGCTGTAAATTATTCAACACGCGTTTCCCTACTCCTATTGTCATGCTAACTACTTTCATATAGGTAGTGAAGAGGTTGTGTGCAATGACAGACTGATATACATAGGTAAGTAGGAAGGTATCTGGAAAATATATTCAAAACACTTACTTTCATGTAGTCTAGGACATGAACAAGAGTTTCACACGTTTCAATTATAGCTTCGCTGATAGTTGCAGGCGACATGATGACAGAGAACTTCAAATCTTCAGAACTTCTTCCTGTAGCTAAGTACCTCAGGGTTAAGGCTAATCTCTCATTACAGGGATGCATTCCCTCATATTT
Source organism: Ectobius pallidus (assembly GCA_964059195.1). Taxonomy (NCBI): domain Eukaryota; kingdom Metazoa; phylum Arthropoda; class Insecta; order Blattodea; family Ectobiidae; genus Ectobius; species Ectobius pallidus. Next base: position 93,013,397 of record CAXKWD010000009.1, read on the forward strand.
GTGTTCTGCCTCGTGAAGAGTGGTTCCACCATCCGTAATAATTTTATGAACGTCCTTTCTTACATTCTGAAATAATCTTCCGCGTGTGTCAATCTGATTTCCCTCAGTAGCCTCATATTCTTCACGTTTTTTCAACCACTCTCTCATCCATCGATTTCGCTGAACTCGACGAATACTTCCGATAGCCGTAATTATGGCTACACAACCTTTTTTTTCGATTGTCCATGTTTTCAGAACACAAAACGTCACGAAAATCCACTTGGAAAGATATAATTTCACTTGTCCGAATGGTGGAAACAAACGTACTGAGCACATTTATTGATAAAATTATTGACAATAATATTGACCGTGTAGGGCAGGGATGGCCAACTGGCGGCCCGCGGGCCGCTTGCGGCCCGCGGTTATGTTTTATGCGGCCCCCGAACAACTTTTTAAAAGTATTACGGTAGATATTTTTTAACAGAAATATAAAATACAAAATTTCCTACAAGAGTCCAGGTTAAGTTCAAATTGTATATAATTACGACCTGATAATAAATTTTTTAACAACTAGCAAAATAAAGGTTTAATTACTTTAAGAGAATCAGTAGGAAGTATACTTTGAGTAGGCCTATAAGGCAAACACGCCAGTTTGATGTCGCACGGTGTGGCAACTACGCTTTCCGAAAAGACTGACTGCACGGTTTGGCAACTGAATTGATTTTGACAAACTTGTGAACGATTGTGCCCGCCCTCAGTGTTCTCACTAGTGGTTTTTTTTTCAGTAAAATTGTTGATTTTGTTCTGCTCAACTCTTGTATGATTAGTAGTATATATTATTTCAACATTAAAGTATGTTCAATATCCATAGCATTTGTTTATACATTAATTTATATAGCCTAAATTTCCCTTTAAGTTCTTGTGCGGCCCCTGCTTTTAGCGAAAGTATGGAAGTGGCCCTTTGGGCAAAAGAAGTTGGCCATCCCTGGTGTAGGGTATGGCGATATTGACGGTGGTACCCTCAAGAAGTTAACGACTGTATTGACAATACTGGTATTGTCAATAATATTGATCGTGTAAGGGCCACTTTACACATTTACACTAGGTATTCACTATCTAGTCACTATATAGATGTGTCTCTAGGTATTTCCAGACGTTTCTTCCTTTCGCTGCTCGTGACCACTGCTTCCCTGCTTGTTCTTTGAAGAGGTCTGTCCACCTCAGTCTCGGCCTTTCTGGTAGTCGTTATCCTACATGGGGGTCCCACATGGTGGTATTGTAATTCCATCTATTGTCCTGTAGTCTCGCCACGTGGCCTCCCCATTTCAATTTCAGTCTTGTGGCTAATTTTGACACGTCTTTTGCCTGTGCTAGCTGGTTTAATGTTTTATTTGGGATTCTGTCCTTCAGTGATACCCCCAAGACTTTGCGTTGCATCTTTCTTTGGAATATTTGTATTCTGTTCGTCAGTTTAAAATACTTTACAGTAAATTATTTATCAGAAATCAAAATAATAAAGCGAAATAAAGCCTATGGAAAGGGTACAGAAAGTTATGTGAGTGCATAAATCAGATTTTATTCGGGTTGTGTATCCTTTGAAAAAGCGATGTCAAGTGATAACGATATTTTCTTCATTTTTACAACAAATTTATATGAGAGAATGTCATACTAGAAGGAAAAACTTTTTGGGAAACAGAAGAAGTTATGTGTTTCACAACATAATTTTGTTTTTGTGATCCAACTAATAGCCGAGTCGACCAAAACTCTCAAGAGCCTAACCTGGAGCTAAGAAGGAAGGGGTAACCGTTTACTTAAGTCGGAATGCTAGGAGAGAAAATTTAAACTTCGGAAGCCAAGTGAGTGTATCTCACAAAAAATGTTTTTTTTTTTCCCTTTATTTGTTCTTCATGGCAAGTCGGTAATGTGCCAAATCACTGGGGCAAATGAGGTTTTTTAACGCTCAGACACTTTCTTGGAATGTTTCTATGGAAACAAGTCTATACCTACCTATATCTTATTGTAGAGATTTCCATGGATTCCTCTATTCACATTTATGCGATTTAATCGAAACTGTGATATTTGATTAAGATAAAAGCTTTTTATTTTTCTCGCCAAAGAGAATTTAACGAGCCTTCGACGAATTTTTCTTTAAGCAAAAATAAAATGATTCCCGCACTGGCAACTATTGGTTGCTTAACATTAGTCGGGGCAGTGCTTATAGCGTGGCGAGAGCGAAAAGCTCGACAAACATGTTCTGAACTACTGCTCCAGAAACAGCAGGAGGTGATGTCTCTTATGGAAGAGATTAGTACTCTTAAAGCTCATAATATAGAGCTGGAATTAAAACTTGATGACTACGAAAAAGTCTTCAATGCAAAGGAAGATATTATCATGAATAAAGAAAGGAAGATCATTGAGCTTGATTACAAGCTTCTAAAATCAAAATGCCCTTGCAGAGAAAAAGGCGCATGTTGCTGCCCATGCAGTAAATCTCGTCCGCCTTCGACGAGTAGTGATGAAGCTGGCTTGGGGCTCAGTCCTGAAGGACCTTCAAGGTTAGAATAATATTACCTCTATATGTTTCGTTTCTGGTTAACCATAGTATGGTATCATGGGCACAATGGCTTTGAGGAAATGCTTCAACATTCCATGATATGGTATGGTCCTGTAACAGAACTATATACTGTACATATAAAAGAATTCATAATTATGATAATAATTGCACTTTCACACTAATCATAAGAAGCATAATAATAATAATAATAATAATAGTTTTATTCATCCTTTTTATTGAAGTATGAACATTATTCAGCAGTGGTTTCAAATTATTATAATAAATGTTAACAGGAAAATTTTGTCTAAAAACATTCTTTAGAAAGTAGGCCCTACTTTTAAATACCTTTACAAAATTAAAGAAAGTGCAGTTATTTGTAAGAAGTGAAATCTCATTACTCTAAGGGAATCTTACAGCATCTTAAAGTCTAAGAATGGAAAACCCCAAGACAACTTTCTGAAAACCTGCGCGAAGCTAAGTTATACCTACTGAAACAGAAATACGACGTTCTTGATCAGAATTATAGTGCTTAAAACTGTAAATTGTTAACATTCACGTCGGAACATTTGTCTGCTTGCGTATCATGTACCCGAACTCTTTCAGTTTGGACTAACAATCTGGAGCTCAGTAATTTATTTCCCTTCGAACATTATTTGAAGTAGCGTTTGGTTTTCAATAATAGGCACTTACATCGCTATATAATAATAATAATAATAATATAATAATATACACATTACCATACCTCGTTTTGTTTTCTCTATGTCCAGGGTAGAGAAAGTTATGTGATTCCATTATTTTAGTGGATTTCATTCTGTAATATTTATTTATAACATGAATTATTTTGATAACTTCTCTTATTTGTCAAAAGTGCATTTCATTTGTTTTTTCCAAGTCCATCTGATACCATTTGGCAACAATATATTCTGTGATTTGGAATTGATAATTCTAAGTAAAAAGGGATTAAGTATTTTCAAAAACATTTAATTTTTGGCATTTAGAATCAGAATTTTTCAAAATCCTTTCTTAGTGAGCACCTACATTATGAAACGAAGGTACTGTCAAAATTCCAAGTCTCTACCTGTTATAGTTTAGGCTGTACGTTGATTCCTGTCATTCAGTCAGTCAGTCATTCATTCAGTCAGTCAGGACAAAGCCTTTTATATATATAGAGATTTCATACGTTTACTCTTCACTACATGCTACTGTGGAGGAGTAGACGTGTGTTTACATTCGGAATCTAAACGTGTTTGGCTTGGATTCATTATAAACCCTGCTTTGACTTGCTTCCTGTACTTGTTTCTGGTATGCACAGATTTTTTGGTTTGCAAGCTTAGAAATATAACATTCAAAAGTAATCTCTCCCAACATAGTCTACAGAGGTAAGGATATGCTCTGAGAAGGAAGATCTTGAAATTAGAATTAAAAATTTAAATATTAATTTCAATATCTTCATCGAAGTCATTTTACTGTTTGAAACTGCCCTGCCTCTTGCGATGCCCCATTACCGTATTTTACTGACCATAAGACGCACTTTTTTACCTTGAAAACAGAGCCTTGGAAATTGGGTGCGTCTAATGGTCCGAAGTACAATAAAAAATCCAAATATGGTAAATATTACCAGAATACCATAGTTATAAACAAAGTATTATAAATGATATGATAGTTGCAAATTTTGGCACAGACTGGACACCAGTGTACTTGTCACAATCGTAAAATGAGGTAAGCTGGAAGCCAGGTATACAATGCGAAAATAAAAGAATGTTGAGTTCTTTTATACGAAAGTTGTCTCCGCCGGGTGGTTTAAATGAAGGCAATGGCCTTTAAGCAATCTTATCCCGTTGCACTTACCATATGATTAATTTAGTGTTACAGGATGAAAAAGTATTTTCAGTCTTTCATGAGAAATCAGTTCAGTTGTTAAAATTTACGGGAAGTCGCCTGTACAGAAGAGATTTTCGTTCAAGAACGGATTTTAAGTTAGAAGTGATTTACACTGATTCCATTGTACAAGGTTATAATTTGTTTTTGCAATGAAGTATATTGTTCGCTTTAAAATTTTGTCGTTTAGAATCGCATTACATTTCTTTTCCATCCTAAAAACAAAGTGCGTCTTATGGTCCGGAGCGTCTTATAGTCCGTAAAATATGGTACTACTGACAACAGAATTTCTCTTCCTTTGATGTATGCACTGAGGTTTACAAAGTCTGCTTAGCCAATGCCAATGTTTCGGCATTCGTGATACGATGACGCAATTTATTGTCAAGAGCTAATTCAGCCCTAGCCCGGCCGTGCTCATCTCTATGCATAAATGTGTCAAACATAGAAAAGAATGAGGTAATGCTATTTACAGTAAGGACAGAACATGTTACATTTACAGCAATGGAAATGTACGAATAAAATACAGTAATAATGAATACTTAAATAAGTTTTGTTAAACGGATTTTAAGATAAGACAAAGGAATTATTTCTGTATTTTAAATTTTAATATTGGAAATGTTGAAGTATTGACATAAGTAGGGAATTAAAAGTATTTATATAAAATTTCTAATTTTAGAATTAAATTGTTTGTTGATTAAGCCAGTTAATTCATAATGGTTGCTAATAAATGAATTGAATAAATAAAATAATAGTTAACACTAGAATATATTAATATATCTCTTGGATTTTCACGTTTGTGTGTTCCACTTTTCCGGCTCACCACTGGAACCTGGGTTGGTTCTCTAACAAGTTTGTCATCCTAATAAAGGCAGTCGTCAAATTAAAACTTTCTATTTAATGCATTATAGACATTTTGACCAACATTGGATTTTCATTAGAGAACAGTTTTATTAAGCATGAAGCTTTATTTGAAACGATCTAAATAACTATCATATCCAAAATACTTTTTAGACATTAGCAAAATCTGATAATCCATTTTGTTGTTTCAGGCCCAGTTTGTTACCTCTAGATCACCCGCCAAGCTCATGGTGACCCCGCCAGAAGCACCGCTGACAGTTAGGAAGTGGCACACTCTACTCCACAACCCTAATCAGCGCTTAGCGCTAACGAAAATCTTGAGAACAATAAATATCTCTTGTTCTCTACATATAATATTGTGTTTGCTTTCATGTATATTTAGCATTTAAGTCGATTGTTGACATCGCTTTGCCACAACTAATTTACCAATATTGGGTAAAATCGACTTGGCAGTGCAAATCCTAAATACAGCCTCTCCCTCAAAGGCAGCATCAGACACAGAAGTCCTGGTTTGACTTGTATTTAAATTCATAATTGAAAACATCTGTTCGCTTGCGTAAGTTCTACTGAACATTGTAAGGAAAAAGCATAAAGTTTGGGGGATTCCTGTGGATGAACACCTTTGTAAAGTTAAAGTAAGTGACTACTTTAGTGGTAGTACTTGTCGTTTAGTATTGCTTCGCACAGTAGTTTTATCAGTTCTGTTTGGAAATGCAATGGTGATTTTACAGGACGCCCTCAAAATGTCATAAACGTTTCACGTTAAGATGCCATATCATTAATTTTTTTCAACCGGGCATGGAATTCATCATGCAAATTATGAAACCATGTCTGATACTCCAAGAGAATTTTAATTATTTTAATGAAGGAAAATGATAAAAATTTCCGACTGTAAGCGTTATTTTTAAATTAAAAACTCAACATTTTGAGACCCTTAAATCTATCACCCATAGTGTTAATCAACTTGCTTCTCCCTTGCAAAGAAATATTCGAATTATTCAAATATGACGTTATATCTGCCAAAATAGCGAGGTCAGTTAACCAATGCAGTCTACTGTCTCGGACGGACACAATAATTGCAGTTGACAATTATCCTTAATTAAAATCATTAAATTTCTCACTTTACGAAATCTTGGCGTACCAGACAACGTTACAGGATTTGCAAAGAAATTAACGGTATTGCAGCCGTTACTTGGGAATGGAGGAACGGGAGGGCACCGGTGATGTGGTGCTGGTGCTTCCCAACGCCAAGTGCTCGAGTTGGAAAGGCCTACCCTTTCTAGAATCTCAACTTTGATGCTTCTTCCATAGAAGATGAAAATGAGTACAATTTTAATAAATAATAAACAGGGCCCGGATTCTAATGACATGTCATCGTTTTATTGATGTTGCATAGACATTGCCAACTTGTAGATAAATCCTAATCATGGCCACTAAATTATAGAAATGCATTTTATTAGGTCATTTTTTGTCATTTTATGCAATTTTATATTTTTAGGGTATTTATTTCAATTTTAGGTCATTATTTTGTCATTTTCGTATCATTTGCTTCCTTATTTAGTCATTTTCATGTATTTATATTGAGTGTATTAACTTTTTTCGTCGCTAGCGGTGCTGTCTTTGAAGTGTTGTTTGTTTAATACAAGAAGGAAAAATTCGACGTTAAGTGTTGTCATGTTTCAGTCGGAAATGAGAACAGTTATTTACAGTTTTTACAGTTATGTACAAAATAGTCTATAACTTTGTGTGTGCAATAATAATTTTTAGAAATAAAATATCAGTTTATAGGTCTTTTTTATAATTATTAAGTCATTTTATTTAAAATTTAGGGTCATTTTATAGGTAATTTTTCAAACAATTTTAGGTCATCAGAATCCGCGCCCTGATCTTTCGCTATCAATATCTTTATTTATTCATAAGTAACATAACGAGAGTGCTTTCACGTTTTCTTATAAAAATCCAGGCCTCGAAATTTGTTTGTGTGATTATTTATCTTATGAATCAATGACCAGTGCAGTATAAGAATATTTGAAATTTCAACCAATCGCAAGTGTCTAATCGACCTAATTTTATCGTTTTATTTTAAACATTTTCATTTACTTTAATTGTTTTTTAAGTAAATTTGCAAGGGCCGAACACTTAAACATCTTCTATACTATACCTTTGCTCTGGAAAGTTTTTAAGTACACATACGACTCACTGGTTCTATTGTAGAATGGAACGTACTTTAGTTTGGCTTTGGCTATTTTTTAAATTTTATTATTAAGATCACATACATAAGTAATAGTAGTATAAGATCACATATCAGTACATTATAAACTACTGTTCATTAATGTTATTTCTTTGTAGATATTTCTGTAATTTTCTATTTATATTATAATAGGATGTGTTGGGATGTTGGATCTTGTTTACATGTTTAGGGCATTTCTAATGTAAATCTTTTATAATTTCTCATGACTTCTTCACTTAGTGCATTTGTTGTATATTCTTGTACTTTGACTTTGTCTATTGCTTCTGGCTTAACGACAATAAAATATTTATTATTATTATTATTATTATTATTAATCATTTGGCTAAACTACAGTGTGAGATGTATAAGAGTATAGAATTACCTCAAAATCACCAAAAATGGACATACGAAAGTGTGGTTCTGACGTATAGAGTTATGCTTTTAGTTAAACTAAAGCTGACATATTATCGGCACGTACTTTGGTTCATAATTTTGTTTTTATAATACCATAGTCCCAAAGAAGACAAACATATGCGCCTGGGTTCTAAGCCTCTGCACTTACGTTAATTAGAGTGGATGAAATGAGCGTTGGGGGCAGCAGCAGGATTTAGAATAGGGAAACAGCGGTATCACATCACGTGAAATTGACAGTGATGAACAATACCCGTCATTTCAGCTATAGGGCATATTCCCTTTGACTACACGCCACTTGTATCGCTCACAAATTAGCCTCGAGCCCGACCCAAATAAGATACATCTGCGGAATAACGACTTAACTACATGAACACAAGCTTTACACAAATCAAGAATTTTAATGAATTTCAAATTTATTAGACCAACTAAGCAACTTTAAAATAAATTAGACTAATTTCAAATTTTTCTGAAAATACTGACGACATAATCGAAAGACCTGATTGACTGATTACGCTTCCTTGGCTGCGTGGTCTATGCAGTTTAGTAAACATTTTTTTCAGTCTTCTCTCGTTCGTTTATCGGATTCATTATTATCTTTCATGGAGTACGCAGTTGGCTGAAGCACAGTGCTACAAACCGGAAGGTCGCTGGGATTTTTCAATTGGACGACATTCTGCAGAAAGGAACCAACCCTCTATTTTAAAAAACCGGATTAGATGCTAAATTTTTGCTACTGAACTATATATTTACGTTGTGCAAAACAACCAATCCTCTTCATCCATTTATATGCCATCTATAAAGCAAACAAAAACACACTGAAAAGATCCAGGTGGATTTTTATTTAACTTTAAATTCCTATTTTTTAGCTTAAAACCATGTGGGTTGGTTCCTTTCTGCAGAATGTCGTCCAATTTCTTTTGTTTAATACGATGCCGATTTACTTACAATTTACAATTACAATTACAATTACAGTTTATTGTTCCAAATTACACGAATAATACATACAAAAGTTTATACACCACCCGAAGAAGCAGAGCTTGTGTTCGGGGAAGCTAATGTTTCTGGTGACAATACAACGGCTGTGGGGTCGACTCAGCCTCTAACTGAAATGAGCTCCACGAGCAATCTTGGGTTTGAAAGCTGACCACCTAACCACGTCCATGTGCCGAATATCTAAATACCTGTAAGCCTCAACCTCCCGAAACCCTAAGGGCTTCATGGAACGTACGAGGGGTATTCCGAAAGTAAGTTTCGTCAGTTTGTCACACGGACACTTTATTGACCCAAAAGCAATACAGCATGGCAGCATGAACTATACACCGTGCACTATTTTTCGACATAGTCGCCAGCGACATTGAGACATTTGTCGTAGCGTGCGATCAGTTTGAAGAACCCACTGTGGTAAAACTCGGTGCCCTGCGATGCAAGGAATTGGCGCACAGCCTGCTCCACCTCAGCTTCCTGACATTACTAAAGGTTCCATACAGACCATTTTGAGTGACAAATTGATGTTCCATAAGGTTTGTGCGAGATGGGTTCGTGGAGGTCGCACTTTGCGGGGACGGAAATCGGGAGATCAATTTCAAACAGCTCTATCTCGGACAATAAAAGGTTCAGCGGCTGCAGCAATGGCTCGTTTGAAAGAGGGGAGATAGCGGTACATGGCAGTGGCGCCAAATCTCTCGTGCCATCGTGAGCGGTACACTAATACCCGCGGGCACGCCAGTCTGCTGCGACTCGCTCTTCTACGGCGCAGTGCGCCTGCGTCATGCCTCCTCCGCTGACGCCACTTCCGTCGTGGAACCAGCCACGGGTGAGGATTCGTCTGGCGTTTGTTTGGTTCCCCTGGTGAACACGCCGCTCCTGCCATACATTGACGAAACTTACTTTCGGAATACCCCTCGTATATCGATAATTTTACACTATAATATCTTTCTCCCAGACATTGAAGAATGAATCTACGAAATATCAATATCCGTAACATATTTCTTTAGAAGTTACAGTAAATTATTTGCGTAGGATATAGTGCAAACCCTATGACGCTTTCCACGATCATTTTCTAACTCATCTGATTATTCCATATTAATGTTTGAGTATAAACTATGTACCATGTAGGGTTTCACATTGAAGCTTTTTCATTGCTACTGACGTATATATTCGTCACAGAAAAAATACTTTTAAAATCAAAATAATTTTAAAATTAAAAGAGTAACTCTTAAGCAAAAATGGTAGGATATATATTTACAATTTTTATTTGTTGAAAAGATGATATTTCACTGAAAATTTCTTAATTTATTTCATACTTCAAATTAAGGCCTGAAAGCCCTATCAGAAGACGAAATTAGCATGGAAATATGTAGAACCGACTTTTTCAAAATTAAAAAGTATTTTTCCGAATATAAATGACTTTTTTTGACGAAATTGTAATTGAAAAGGTGTAGTTCCCTCTAGCTGGTAGTCGACGCGGTGGGCTTACCACCTATTACTCTGTCCTCATGAGAAAATAAGCGTAAGTAAATTAGTCATTTATAAGTGAAACCTTCACCAGGAAGCCCCTATACGCCATTCACAGAGTGAAAAGGATTCAATTCGATTTGATCATTGAAAATTTAATTTTTTTTCCGGCACTTAAGTGGAATAATTCATTTCGTAGGTACTTAGCTACGAGCAGGGCAAAGTTAAATTCATAACCAGATATTGCTGAACTTCCTGAATTTGATACATGTATAGATCTATGTTGGATAAATTAATGCTATGAATTATACCGATGCTGTCAGAAGCCTAATGTCCGTTAAATCAGCATAATTAGGTATATTACAGACGTCATGGAGAGCCGTCCAATATGCAGTATAACTCAATGTAATTTAGTAACATTCACTGTAATGGACACTATTAAACGGATCCCTCGTTTTCACCAGAAATTGAAAGGCCTGGGATAGTATGTATTCAGCAAAAATAATGCCTACCACTCAGATACAGAAGGCCTGCACTAACTGCAATCCAGAGTGAGAACCAGGGTCCTCCACAATAGAGTGTAGCAATCCCACGAGCAAAACAAAATGATTTTACCATGTGTATCACACATACTTTTAAATCGTTAATATTGTGAAATAATAAGAAATATTAGATTCGTTTTAGAAAAAGAACTTGGCCATTGGCAACCGCATTAAAGTGTCGAACTGCTGTGCCATCTATTTGCAGACAGAGGTTATAGATAAAATGGTGCATGGCTGCCGATATAAGGAATGGAGATGAGACCGTTTTGAACCACCATGGATTTTAATACTTTCAATTTGTATCAAACTGAATATTTAATCATATGTATAGGTGTAATATATATATATATATATATATATATATATATATATTAATATTCTTAACTAAAAGAGCATTTCCCATGTGACTGAAACAAAAGTTGGTAATAATAGAGTGGCAAATATTTTATAGCAATAGCCTAATGGGCAACGTTTACTTAGAGTGTTTTGTGTTAGAGTTCTACTTTTAATTTAACCTGCCTGAACATTACAATTATTAACTTTAAAACAGGTTCAAATACTTGTATCGAATGGCTTTCTCTAAGAAGGATTTGCCTTGAAATATTAACACGTAATGTTCAACAAAAACAGTATTCTGTACATCCATTAATACTAGGGATGGGTCCTCGATACTTTCGATACTTGCATGGTATCGGCATCGAGCGATACTTCACAAAACTAGCTCGGTACTTTTTCGATACTTTGGTAATTCTGCAATTAAGTGAGAATGCTAGTACTTTTGAACAAAAACTTGTAAGTGGACTGTTTCAAAAACTAATTTTAGTTTTAATGTAGAGTTTAAAAATAATTATAGGATACTGATGATATTAAATTTTGTCTCATTAAATATGCGGACTTAATTAATTTAGTTGGAATTTCACAGTTCTCTCAACTTTCAATTTTTAATGTACCTATTTATTGAAACTGGAAATGTTGACGGTATCGAGTATCGAAGTATCGAGTATCGAGGGAAAAATCATATATCGGTATAGAGTATCGAGCAAAATGTGGTCTCGACCCATCCCTAATTAATACATTTACTTAATAATATATATCTACTTCATATATATTATATAAGTATATTATACTTCTTATATTATGCTGTATTGCGCAATGAAAATCCGGTCCGAAAATCACTAAAATAGTATGTCTCGCAACACCATAAATATTGTAAATGCCTTTCAGCGGAATCGACGAAGATAATCATAGGACATAGGTTCAATGTAGAACCATGAGCCGAATTCTGAGTAGTTCAGCTGGTAGAGCATTGGCACGAAAAGCCGAAGATACGGATTAGAATCCTGATGTCAGAGAGCACTTTTCTCTAGAAATGTATTTAATAGGCAGAGATTACACTGAATACGATCTTAAGGTTTTTATGCGAGAGAATTTGAAGAAATAGGAGACTGCAGTAAACAGATGACTAATGTTTCTCTTGAGAATGTTGTTGCTTCGTATTTTCAGTTCCAGTATACACACACGCACGCGTAGACCTCATTCCTGTATTTGAACAAACTGCGGAATTCATTACAACCATTTAGTTCATAACTACCTACGAAATTAACTCAATTTAATATAATATTAAAATTAACATGAACAGGATTGGTTTTATTTTAAATGTGGGTTGTTTATTGTGCAGTTTGAATTGTTGCTTTCAAGGCTTGAATGTTGTTCCTTGTACGATATTAATAGATAGTTTGTCATCAGTGTTATAATGAAATTCTGTAATTTAATGAATATTATTATGATACTGTTACTTCATATATAATGATCGAACAAATAAGTAATTTAATTCCGCAACAGAGTTTCTCATATGATTCAAGATAATAATAATTTCAATGCATATAGTGCAAAACTTTTAATTACAGCAGTGCATAGAGTTTCAACGCTATCTGGGTATTAGAAAATGTGACGAAGTTGTGCACTTTGAACATTTTCCCAACAACAACAAAATACTGTCACGTCTATTTCATTATTGCAGCCCTCGAGGCGGATCGTATCGGAAGTTTAAAATTGCTCAAACCTGTATTGACAAAACAGCCAAAGCGCTAACGGCTATAAATTTTATAAAATTCAATGTAAAATTTTATTACGAACAAAGTTGTGGTTTGTTCTGAGGTTCTCTTTACTAAAGGGAAAGGACTGACTATAGCGTGTAGCCGTTACACTCGTAAATCATACAAAGTTGGAACTCGCACCAGGCAAGGAAAACAGAAACACTACATAAGAGAAACAAACAAGCATGCAAACAATTACAGATGTTGACAATAGTGAAGCTTACACCTGTGACGCTAGTTCGTGACATCTGTAACTAAATTTACGGAAATATGTTTTATTCTATCAATGGCTAGAACATTTACACAGGGAGTGAAATCTTATCGTCCTTTTTTCAAGAGCCTTTTCGTGTGAATGCACCTATGTTAAAAATCTAATAATTAAACCTGACTTAACACAATTTTATAATTAACTACATATTATATTATGACATGATAGGGAATCTTGTTTTAATCTCTTATAATTTATTTATTTAATCTATTGCTCGCGTTTTAAAAAAACTGTTATTAGTCTTCTGGCTTCCTAATATAGTCCATTCGACTTGTCCCAGTATTGCTGAAGATCACAGCATTCATAAGATGTTCCCAGCTTTGGATGACATCTTCTTGACAATTCATGAATTCCGGTGAGGTGAGTATTTTCATTCGGTACAGGTGTTCTGCTAGACCATGGGTGCGCATCTGTGGCAGATCGTGTCACTGTGCGGTAGGGGAATTTCTCCCACTACAGTCGCCCTTGACGTCAGCATAAAGCAGTTTCGACGTGACACTGAACATGAAGAACAGGTTTCTTACGTCACAGCGGGATGGGGGACTAAAACGTTTCCCCTCAGTTGCTCACGTATGTGCTAGACAATCGTGTTGTGTTGTCCTCCGAAATGTTGCAACAGCTTCACTTTGAGGTAGTTCTGGTATAAAGTTTCTATTGTTGAGCATTCTGGCCCATTTCTTTTCCCTGGTCAGTCTGGTAATGAATTCTGCTCTTTTAGTCCCGAAGCAAGACTTGATTTTCAAATTTTCTGATTGGAAGGATAAGGTTCGCTTATAATTTATTATAAAACAGTATTTTATGAGATATGTTTATATTACAATTGAGGCTAAAAATAGTTATAAATTGCAAGGAAGATGACGCACATGAAGACTGCATGTTGTTTAAGTGAAGTTGTGAATTTCCTAGCATATTTTCTCATTCAGAACGTAACAAATTTTTTTTTTTCGACACTGGATGACTGCGCAACTGATAGAAAGAATTGTTGAATATAAGTGTCACGATGGAAGAAAAATATTAGTAACTATAGTATGTGAGAGAAAAATACAGTATATTCCGAATAAATTAAATTTCTTAATGGTAAGTTATACTGTATATTCTGGAATAACATTTTTTGTTAGTTTGATATAAATTCACCACTTTTTCACCAGAATCACATCTTTAGAGAAATATATTTTTATAATCATTAAAACTCAGTAATGGGATGATAATATGATAGCCTACTGCTAAACACTTAAGTAGGCCTACACTCTTTAACATACAAAACAGTGAATTATTTGTCCCTTTTTCTGAGACTCTCACCTTTACTCTATAGAACGGGACAGAAGATTTAGAGGTATAGGGATACCATGCAATTAAGCTAACCATATCATGTTTCATACTGATAATAGTTAGCCATGACGAGGATGACTTGAAACCACTAATTCTGTGTTTACATTTGCTGTCGGTATGATGGCATGTCATCTACAAATCCTCCGAGGAATAATTGATCCTCAGATTTATAGCCACCTGTCTATCAAGCAGATCTAGACAAGGTACATATATTACAGTCTGAATACTTCCCGTTGCAAGGTTGATACAGGTATTATCATTTCCGCCCCTAGAGTTCCTAAGCTAACCAAATATGAAGGGATTTTATCTGGTAGCGTGATAATCTCGTGGTCATGAGATGACATATAGCAAGTTTTATAGGTGAGTTCATACTATGAAAGTTGGCATAATTCGATGAGAAAAGTGTATGACTTTTTATTTCGAGCTGATATAGGTAGAGAGATAGATATATCGATTTTTTAATGCTATATAAGTGTAAGTCCCTGTCACAACTTTGGACGTGGTCATCCGGAAGTTGCGTGACTTTATTAAAATGTTGTGTAGTCGTTCTTTGATAATGTAATTTTTATAGGGTTAATATTTGACTAAAAATGACTAACTTAAAGGTAAAAAGTATTAAAAAATAAAATTGGAATGGAATTTTAAAAATGTTATGCATTTAATATCAAAACAGGTAATATGACAATATTAGCCTAAAGGAGAAAAATTCCTCTGACACTGACAGCAGTGTCAGAGGAATTTTTTTTCCTATAATATTATCATGTAATGTCCAACAGAGACAATCTGTGGTTCATAAATTCATATGCATAATATCTAGGTGATATGCCGTTCACTAAAGTACATCCTTTAGAATATGATCTCTGATTGAAAGAAAAAACTGTGATTGGAAATAATTTTCAATTTTATGAACGGGATGTTCATTTTTAGAGATACCGTATTAAAAATGTAAATAATATAGAAAGTTAATGTAAATGAAACATACGAAATTAAAGCTACTCTTATGTAAAAAAAAAGAGTGCCAAATTTTGTGAAAATATGTCCAGTCAAAGTTCAAAATATTAGTTGCGGGATTATCCAACACTGTACTTGGAAGGACGAAACTTGGGTTGCTTTGACCAGTCAGCGCTCCTTCATTTCTGTGCTAAAAAAATGTTGCTTATGATTTCCTACTACCTAACAATATAAGGAATAAATTTTCACCATGTGGTAATTTTATCGAATGTCAGTACGAGTTTTAACTGAAAAATACCAGTAGTCCCTATAAATATTTCAGCTGCATTGTTGAGAAAATTGTGATGAAAAACTTGTCACATTGGAAGAGTTTAACTCTTCAATTGCGATCACTCTATCTGTAGAAGCGTAGTAGGCCTATCTCTATATATATAAAAGGCTTTGTCCTGACTGACTGAATGACTGAATGACAGGAATCAACGTACAGCCTAAACTATAACAGGTAGAGACTTGGAATTTTGACAGTACCTTCGTTTCATAATGTAGGTGCTCACTAAGAAAGGATTTTGAAAAATTCAGATTCTAAATGCCAAAAATCAAATGTTTTTGAGAATACTTAATCCCTTCTTACACAGAATTATCGAATCCGAATCACATTTGACATTAAAACATATTGTTACCAGCGGGCCTTGGAAAAAAAATGAAAGTAGAATAAATTTGACAAATGAGAGAAACAAATGAGAGAACTATCAATATCCACGAAAATAATGCAGTCACATAACTTTCTTTACCCTGGACATAGAGAAAACAATACGAGGTATGGTAATATATATATTATTATATCACAGAATGAAATTCACGAAAATAATGCAGTCACATTACTTCCTCTAGCCTGGAAATAGAGAAATCAATACGAGGTAAGGTAATATGTTTTGGGAAGAGATGTATGAAAGTGATATTGTATTTCTGTTTAATTTCATTCCGAAAACGGTTTTATGGTAACATGACAGTGAGAAACAAAATTTTCAGCCACGATAATACAATTTTATGTTACCGGAATTTCGGTTTCTTCTTATTAGAACCCCTCCCGGGCTTGCTGTGTACTGTACAAGCGATGGGATGCAAAATTCTACATATAGCCATGAAAGCTATTTCAAACATTTTCTTAGGGGATAGTTTGAGTGTGATAAGTCGTTCTTTCTACTTCAAATTATAAATACCTATATAAGGACCTAGAATTTATAAATCTAAAGTCCTTCATAAGTTAATTTCCAATTACAAAATAAGAAACCCGGGCGACGCCGGGCCTTTTAAGCTAGTAACGTATATAAGATACCATAATGCATTACTTCCAAGAGAAGTATAATCTAAAAAATATAGAAGTATTGGGCTTCCTTATTGGAGCACGTGAGGCCACCCCTCACTTCTTTGAGAACTTCAGGAAGAAGTATGGCCTTCCAGCTAATCTTAGGGATGACATAATAATAATTGTTTTAAAGAAATCATGTCAAATATTATCTAATCATGTAATTTGATTGTATTACTTTATATGAATCAATTTATATTTTATGTTTATGATTTAAAAGTTTATGCAAGTAGGCCTATACGAGTCCACAGAGGCTACCTCCGATGGGAGACAGTTTTGAAAATAAAATAATAAATTAAAACGAGACGCTTATACTAAGGGTAAAATGGCTACAAATGATTCCCGGTCAAAACGATTAGTGCTGGTCCTACTAGGCAGTTCAAAAGTCCTTATCTTCCAAGTGTTAAGTCTTCGGTATATTCTCGTATATTATAAACCGGAATGAAATTCCACGGGATAATGAGTTAAATGCATAAATGGGTGCTAATGGAATAACGTGCTTATAATGGAATAATTATATGGTGGCTACGGGTAAGTAATTATTTTGTGATTAGGCACTCACATCGCACATTATATATACGGCCTTTTAATAGCATTTTAGCAGTGCAGCAGCTACTATCGGAGCCGTCCATTTTGCTAATCACCCTTCAATTTCCTCCTGCATGGCGTCACATATGCACTAAGCAAGGCTGGCCATCGCCATTTTTGTAGTCAGTAGAGAGCCGGAAATAATGAACAGCTTTCAGTCCCGTCATTACTGGACCCATTCAGAGAAGCATTGGAATCTGAATATAGAGAAGACAAGAGGTTTCCACGCCGAATTACGGAAAACATATAGTGTTGATCATGCCCAATGGCGTTCTAGAATCAACTTATTTTCGAAATATTCATATATGACTACTCCATCCTGAATTTCCGTAATCCATAAATTATTATAAAAATATAAAATCAGGTATTTAAGATCACGTTTATTCATTTCTTAATTGTTATTAAGAGACTGCACAAATAAAAGTTTGGTTAAACTGATGAGATATGTTACTTTTGTTGCATTATTATTTATGAGGCTGATACTTTTAACTTTAATCATTTAATTTGATTTTGGAAATTTTTATTTTAAATAGCATCAAATGATGTTTAAATGGTGGAGTGCTAGACGTCGTAGTAATTTGTTAGTTTACTCTCCCATAATATTAATATTTTATAATAATATTAATATTAATATTTTCTAAGATTATAGTAGGCTATATGTCATAATTAACATTCTTTAACATGAAAGCATTCAAGTTAAGAAAGAAAAGTACCTGGTCCGATGGTATGTGAATGTGAAATATGAGTTATAAAATTCTAAAGCTTAATTTCTCCCATTCCATTATTTACCTTCTTAACATACTTAAAATGATCTCATTAGATTTTGTTTGAAATTAACATAGATAAATAATCAATTAAGAGATATTTCAAGCCCTATTAAATGTCAAACTGTCTCTTCGAAATTATTGAATATGGGACGTAAGACACTTACGGAATTAATAAAATATCCAAAATCACTCCGATCCTAAAGCAGTATATCATTTTGTAAAATTTGTATTTTTCATCATAAGATAAAATTCGTTGTAAAAATACTGTTAGTCGTATGTACGGAACCTTTGTTACCCTCTATATAAAATACATACGAGTACATGTAATTTATATGTATCAGTCCAGTTACAAAACTACTATAGTTGGCTAGTTTTCATAAATTTCACCTACTGTTTGCCTTAAACTAGCAAATGCATTTTATTTGTTTATGTCAATTATTTTAAAGAATGACGAGCTTTTTATCGTATGGTACATAATTTGAAATGATCTCTTAGTTAATTTTCAAAATAATATTTGATTCCCGTCAAGGTGGGGTCCAGAAATTATTGAAGGGAGGGGCTGACGTAAATAAAAGTTTGCAATTACTGGGGGTGTGCGAGAATGGAAGAAGCAAAAACAAGGGTTCCGGGGGATCTCCCTGGGATTCTTTTAAAAATCCCCAGGGGTTCTTTTAAAAATGAAGTGCAAAATGAGGAGTTTTTAGGTCCTCTGGGTGATTCCTTTAAATTTCTCAGCAGACTCTCTTTTTGCCCGAAGTTTAAGTCCTCTTGAGAAATTGGTCGGTTGTACATAATATAATAAATCATTCCATACCGAAAAGGAGCAAGATGGGTCAAAGCCTGTCACTTGTTCTTCACTTCCTTCCGGCGGAGATTCAATCATGAGTTACACTCAAACATTCATCATAATGAGTAAAATGTTTAACCAATCTTAAAACAGTTCATTATGTAATTGCATATTATTGTGGTTAAAGAATTTATTTTAAGGTATTGAATTATTTTTAATCATTGACTTTCTGTCAGATCAAAAATTCATACTAGACCGGTTGATAGAGCCTGTTCAACTTCTTCGGGTTACTGTAGTGATAGAAAGCTCTGAAGCATGCTGGATATCCAACCAACATCCAACAAAAGCGATTTCAACTTCCTGTAATTCACCTTGATTTTATAGATGTTTTGCCACTATTAAACTTCCAACCCTCGTATTAAGAAACATTTTCTCAGGCCATTTCCCGGGTCTCTCCTGATAGGTTACTCGTGTAAAGAGGTGCAGACAATATTCAGATATTTCTTTCATGCTTTAGTTTGAAGGAAGTAGTTAAGGACTCTAATTTTTTTTTTAAATCCGCTTAATGAATATTCAAATTGAACAAATACCCAGCGGGAAAACAGAAATAGGTGAATTTTCAAGCATGCCATAAAACCAAGTACAGTAGTGGTTCAAAGACGATAACCTTATGTAAGAAACTTAACACGATCGCAAAAGCTTTAAACGTGTATACGACCTATGTTATATGCTCTTGCGACATGTCATCAACATTTTAGTGGTGCTGAGAAGTTGAGATATTCTGAATACGTTTATTTCTTGGTCAAATATCACCACTTCAGAAGAACTGAATACATCTTAGCACTGGCAGTAAAATGTATACGAAGCCAGTAGTAGTTTTAACACATAGAATCGTTACAAAAAAAAGCACTCGAATCATGAACGTCTGTGTGCCTGTAAAGTCTACTCGTAATTGTGTCACAAACTTTAACTCTTTTATTGAAAGGTTTACACACGACTGCCTGTAGGGGAGGTTAGAATTTCTGGATTAACACTAGATGAAAATGAAGGAACCAAATCCATATAGGTCCCCGTACTAAGACAACAAGAAATACATAGAATAATTCTAGAATGATAGGAAAAAGCGAATAAGTCAAAATACCAAAGTTTCAGGGAAGACAAAAACAATTTATTTTCACAGCATTGTTACAATATTTAGACTACCCCACCCAGATATTTTTACATAGTATAAGATACTGTGTAAAAATATCGTTCTACATTTAAACATGAATTTGTAATTTGAATACTTTATAAGAGAGATAAATCCGTACGAAAACTTGAGTTGATTAAGGTCTGGGCTTCCAGGAGTAGTGATGTTGGCTTTAGGGCAGAGCTGGCGTTGTAGTCTCATCTAGATAATGTAGAGTAGGATGATGAGGAGCGTTTTGAAGTGGGCAGAAAGTTTGTTGCCACCAACTGTTTGTTCACTCTGGAGACTGACAATGCCATGCGAATATTGATGACGTTTCCAGATAAGCTGAGGAGGAGGCGTTATTGTGATGTTACCAACTTCACTCTGAAACAATGCCAACGGTCGCTTTGACAACGCTGGGTGCTCTTGATTGGTTCTTTGTCCTCTACAGAATGCAGGGCTAACGTCACTCTGTGGTTTACTGACCTATTTTACTTCAGAACTACGTCTTCAGTGGTTTGTCTGTCCACAGTTAACTTATTTAAAATGTTTAGGATGGTCAATTTCTATGATGAACGACGCTAACAGCAGAGGTCTCAGGAATGAGATCTATACAGGCTATACGACTTAGTCGAGAAATGGTGTACCAGATACAAATTTCTGTACTAACTACTGTAGGAGGAAATCTGAACCTAAATATTTCGTGAAATAACGAGATTATTGTTGCCACATTACGACTATGACCGGAAGCATGACCGGCTTTAGGTTATGAAGCCGGTCATGCCGGAAGTCACCATCACTTGGTAACAATGTCATGTTACTCAGTCCACGGAAAAATCTATAATAAGAGGAAGCGTTTGTCTGTTTGTCTGTGTGTGCGTGGTGTCCAGCGAAATCTACTGCATACAGAGATCTGAAATTTTAAACATAATATGGACTGAAGGGTGACCGAATGCACCTGAAGCAGGATGTTTTATATACGCGTTCGTTTGCGAGTTATGAGTGAAAAACTGGCAGAAAACGTGAATTTTTTTGCGCTATCGAAGCACTAGTTTTCGGTAATATAATACTTAAATTGTCAAACCAATTGCAGGTGGCTTTGGCTTCTTTTGTCAAAACTTGGAAATAAAAACCGCGATATTTTCAATAGATCGTATGGAATTATCGATGGCTTCGATTCTATGAGCTCACCCTGGTCGATTCGTTTGTGTATATTATCAAGGCATTCAAACGTCTTAAATTTTCAACCTACCCGGAAGAGGGATAATGAAAGTAGGCCTAAATGGGCAAACATTGATCGATTTTAACGGAACTCACTATGCAGGGGTTTTCTGGGACAGGGAAGTCGAATCTGAGCAAGTTTTCCCCAGGCGGTGTTTTCTAATCGTGGAATGCAGTACAAGATCGGATTTTTAGCTGTTTCATTATAATTATTAACCGTTTAGTTTATAAATGATTCAATTATGTTGCGAATTTATATTTACGACATGAATTGAATTGTTTTAATATAAATAGTTTCTATCTCTTGTATATATATTTATCTCGGATAATAAAGCTAGGACTATGGAATTTTAAGGATCTGACTCAATGAGTACAAAAATACTATTGTGCAATAAAATCAGAGAACAGATTAAATCATTCAAGTATTTGGGTTGTAATGTTACATGTGGGAAAATTAAGAAATAAATTAAAACTGATCTCTTTTAACCACTTTGGAAAAACTATAACGCCGAACACTGGGCAGGAAAGTTCGTAGAGGTACACTACTAAAATTCTATGAAGTGATGGCCCTGCCAGCTCTGCTGTAGGCCTACGGGAAATGAGAACTGGGTAATAAGGAATTAAGATGAAAGAAGAATTCAAGCCGCTGAAATGAAGTTCCTGAGATATGTTGCTGGCAACACACTACTAGATAGAAGAAAGAACGAGGACATCAGATTATAATTAAACATGCCAGGCATAATAGACACTATGAAAGGGTATCAAAAGAAGTGGAACAACATCTACAATGTATGCCTAAAAAATCATTCGCTTCAAACCGCGCGACAGGAGAAACCTAGGAAAACCCAGATGAGATGGTAGGATAATTTCTGATAGAATATTTGGAGTTGGAATGGGCCAAGAAGATCAAGCCATAAAGACGATGATGATTACGACATATCCAGTCAACATTAAGTTTCAAATATTACGAATTTATACTTACTGCAGTTGACTGTTCGAACGGTGAACATGACAGGATGTTGGACATACCTGTAAAAGGAAATTAATATATTAGTATTGATCTTAAGCTGTAACACATAATAAAGTAGAGAATTCATTATCTGTAGTAGGGCCTATACCTTTTTGCAAAGTGATCTAATAACCAATGTAAATAATATGTTATTAAATAGGAATGGTATAACCTAAATAATAAGTATACATAAAGGAACACTATGTATTTCTCCTTGTTAGACACAAGCAATAACAACTTCCCAATAAATGAGATCTCATGGTCGCGGGTTCGGTCTCAGCCCAGGTGAAAAGCATAATGTGACCGAAAAGCCCGAA
This sequence comes from Ectobius pallidus, assembly GCA_964059195.1. Taxonomy (NCBI): domain Eukaryota; kingdom Metazoa; phylum Arthropoda; class Insecta; order Blattodea; family Ectobiidae; genus Ectobius; species Ectobius pallidus. The sequence goes on from CAXKWD010000009.1 coordinate 93,036,176, forward strand.
GATCGGTTAGATAATAAATTTCCAAATATGCCAATGTTATTTTGAGGGTAATAATTATTATAATATAAGCAGACCATAATTCAATAATGTAATGTATCTCAGTAAATAAATAAATAAATAAATAAATACAATTAAAAAATACAAGCATATAAATTATTTTATTCCTTAAAATTAATAAACTGCAACTTTATTAGCATTAAAAACAAAAATCTGTATACATGTAAGTCGTTGAAATGATTTCCACCAAGTAATTTCTTCAGATGAAGAAAAATGAAAATCGCTTGGTGCCAAATCCGGACTGTAGGGAGGGTAGTCGAATTGTTCCCAACTAAATGAATCGATCAGGATCATGAGTGATCAGTGAAAATCATACCGGTAAATATACGTAATACGAATAGGCAAGTGACGGTACCTCTGATGAACTGATGCAATAGTCATTTTAATAAGTTGACGAGGCTAAATAATTACAGATTTTGAAGATTATGGGAGCTTGCTCGCTCTTAATAATGTATTTAAAGAAATAAATGAAAATTTTTCTTTCACGTTTTACAACGAAGAGTCTTCTTAATAAAATCCAATACTAACAATTATAGAATTTTGTATAACTAAAGTGTTCAAAACAACTGAAGATGAAAAAAAAATTGGTTCTGGATGGCTTCTTAAAACTTTGCTTTCGGAAATGTTGTTATAGTTAGGCCTACCTGTAAAAAAAATTGAGAACTGCTACTCTGAAAGATTTCACAACAATATAATTCCGTGGTAGCTATTAAAATACTTGAACATTCAATTCTATGCAGTTTGTATTATCAATCTGCTCTCCAGGGAATTGTTTACACCACGAGTTCGACAAACACGGGGAACTCTGAAAACAAAAAAATATGGAAGTATGTCGATGTTTCCGGAACATTTGGCAAGCACTATGAACTGCAGCAGCAGGAATGCAAAGCACTTCACAATACAGACATCGTCCTGCGTTACAATTCGCTTAAACAATTTTATCGATAGGCCTATTTGGGTGTTCTCGCAACAAACAAAACGTTTATATTTATGGTAACCTATGGCAGTATCAAAGCAAATGCTCTGCTGCTTGTCTACAGTATACAAAAAATACTAGCCGACCTCATGTATTTTATGAACAAGCAGAGTTTGCAAACAGAATTACAATTCCCTGAGAAAATGAAGTTGTGTTTATATTGACAATGCTCCTCTATGTTTTGGATTGTTATATATACTGTACCTTTAGGCAAATAACAATAGAGATGATGAAATGTGTTCAACTGGATTTTGTTTGAATATACATTTTTTCCTTCACTGACAAATTCTACCAAAAAGGTTTTCAGAGTGTACAAAACACATGCCATACACGGGAATCTCAAAATGTTTACCATGCCTGTAATTTCCTCATTAGCCTACAGAGAGTCTCTTTTTATTTTGAGTTGAATATGATTATAATTATATATGTGTACTATATTTTATATTAGTTAACAATATACCTAAACATTTATATGTTACTTCCTCTATACGTATAGTCGGTGCGCAAATATTTTAGACAGTGATATAAGTAGGTCCTGCCCGGTTTATAATCGGGTACTTAGTTCACTCGCCCCCGATTCACTATAACCCAGTCCAGTTAGACTGGTTAAAAACTCCCTCGAACACAATGCTTCAAATAATGTTTGAATTCGGCTACTTAAGATTAACTCATATAAGATTAAATCTCTCCTTTACTTGAATTAAATAAAATATTAATCAAAATTAAAAATACCTGTAATTCTATATCCGTTCTGAAATGGACACATTAAAACCTTTTTTTTCAAGGAAGTGATATTTAATGATAGATCCTTCAACAGTAAAAAATGTTCTAGAGCAGTCGAGCTATATTACTTAAAATATTGCTGTAAATTAATACATGTGTACTTTAAAATCAAACCTAAATAAAATACCCTTTTGTATTTCAATTTTGATTCAAATGTTATTGTTTAACATTTGCATTCAAAAAAGAACTTAGTGCTCTGCAGTTGCACCCATAGGCATACCCATCTAAGAAGAACATGAAACAGGCTTTAAATTTTAACTTTAACTGTCACAATCGAGGAGTACAGCGGGCTTAGCCTGTTAAGAACTGTTAGAATACGTGCAATACTCAGCTGTCGGAGAAATTGACGCAGAACCTAGGAGTATAGCGAGCTCCGCCTTTTTAGAACGACTAGGCTACGTGCAATACTCAGCTGTTGGAGAAATTGCCGCAGAACCGAGGAGTACAGCGGGCTTCGCCTGTTAAGAACGACTAGGCTACGTGCAATACTCATCTGTCGGAGAAATTGCCGCACAACCGAAGGGTACATGAAGTTTCGAAAAGGTTTGATAATTTCTTGCAAGTTGAAACCTACTTGAAGCAATCTTCGAACATTATTAATTTTGTCATTTTTCCTTCTGTGTTTAAGATATTTCTCATAAAAACTTACAGTTTCATCTTTCATTAAAGTAGTAGAAATAAAAATAAAAAATCACCTTTCATACCTTATTTAGTTATGCAGGAAAACAGCTAATTTACGCATGCAGCTAAACCCTCAGAAATAATAGCTAAACACTTATAATCTCACTACGGAACGCTTTAAAACACTTTTACAGGAGAAATTAACATCACTTTGATTTATACCTTCACTTTTCAAAACGTTCTGAAAAGAAATATAATTATTATTTATTTATTTATTATTATTATTATTATTATTATTATTAAGACGATTAATTCTTGACCCTATAGTTCGCTTCGAAAAGAACTCACATCAAATTAAGGGAACTGATAAAGAAAATAAATTACATTTCGAACCGTACATTCCATATTAAGGAGGCAGATACAGTACAATATTTCAAATTGGGATTTAATCAAGCAAGCTGGATAAAAATATACTTTAGAAAAACTAAGCATGATTAATGGGTTGTTAGCTTATGTTTGTATGTTATTCATCTCGGCAACTTCGGTAGTTCGCATTTTGACACACCTATTCAGTTAGGTCAAGTGCCGCAAGTAAAAGTACCCTCTTCATGATGTATGATTAAAACTCGTATGTACCAAACCATGTCAGCTGTAAAGCATATTGAGCTTTTGCAACCTTTGCAAGGTTTCCATCCCTGATTACTGCTTGTCCGTAACAGGTATGACAAAATATACACACACAAAAAAGTTAGTGACAGGTTAGGTTGGATATAAAGTTTGACTTTACAGAGGATATGGAAGGGGGCGACTACTGGGGTGAAGAGAGAAACTGCGGAGGTTGGGGATGTTATAAAATGGCGACGTATTGGCCGTCGTCCGTCGAGATGTTATGATGAGAAACATGATACTGTTCATGATGATGAGGTTTGTGCGTATATAGCTAGCAGTAACAGTTATTTTATACCATGTAGCAATCACTGACATCACTCAAAAAGTATGAAAACTGGAGTTTACAGTTTAATGTCTGGTATGTTATAGCAGACACGTGTTCAACGAGTATAATTTATGACCGTGGTTTTAGAAGGGAAACAAGACATAAAATGTGTTTGCAAGCTTTTTTTTTATATAGCCATACAGACTTGTGTGAATAAGCCTACATACTTTAAATGCAATTAATAGACTATGCTGATTATATATTTTCTGGTCCTTCAGTACAAGTTTAATTAGTGACTAATTGAAACTGACTAACTGACCGGAGATACGCAGAATACGAGTGTCGATATTAAAATCAAATTTAATTAATCATTGACATCTCTCAGATACAATAGAGGGGTTATAAGTCATGGAAACTATTTTTTTTTCTTTTGAAAATGTGGGACTTTTTTAGAATGTTGAAATATACAAACGAAAGCGCAGGGTATGTAATGTATGTATAATGCAGGTAGTAGATGTTGGATAATGAAGGAGACAGACAGCCATAAACATCCACACGCGACTGCATCGTGCCACTCTTATGTAATGCTGTAGTTGAAAGCATGGAAGCACACGTACCCACTCCATGACCCCTTAATGTTCGATACGGATGGTCATTTTACCCAAAGCTTTCATCAGCTTCTTGTGGATTTCTCTGGCATTTATCCTTCGGATAGAGACTATTTTGACATATTACTAATCACATCTTGTCGTATCCATTCTGCACAGCGTCTGACTCACAACTAAATTACCACCGCTTCTATTCGTATAATGTAGGCTTCATCACAATGCTACAAAATCATGTGTTCTTATACTAGGGTAGAAATGTCACACTCTCCCGATATACTACATCTGATGGTACAGTAAGCGACTTTAGTAATGTGCATTGATTATTTTACGGGGTCTGCATAGCTCCCCCCCTCCAACGACCCTTTACCTTCCGAGGCCACGTTACATGATCAGAAACTGGCACTATACGCAGAGGCATGCATATCATTGAGTGCACTAACTGTACTATCGCCTTTGTTTGAGAAAAATAGTTGCTACAACTTATGTTCCATCGCTCGTATTACCTAATGTAGAAATGAAAACACTAATATACACATTTACATATTCTTATAAAATTATCCTTAATGAAAGCTTCACATTAAGTTCTTCACGAGAAAAATAAAATATTGTTTTTACCTGTAACGATGTTTTATTTTTATAAAACCCGGCGTTTGTGGCTGTCCACCGTCCCTCTGTGTTGATTTTTAGCTATTAAATACAATTCAAATGAATGGAATAAACTTATAATAACATTCTATGTAACCAATTTAACATTAACTGTAAAAGCAAATACTATTATATTTTCTCAAGAAAGTGAATTGTTTTAAGTTACATGATTCTATAAAAAAATAATTGTTATTACTAAGTTATATTATTATGTTTTTCTTATTATTCGTAATATTTTATTATTACTAGGCCTATTAATATTATTATTTTTTCTTATTATTGGTAACATTTATTACTATTAGATGTTATTAAAGTTTTTTTTATAACATTTGAAAGTGAAAAAGAATCAGAGAATCAAAATATTGTTCAAGAGCTTAGCCTTTCTGACATACGATGAAATATTCAATTAACAACAATAAAATAATGTCAACTTTTCACTAACAGTTTGTGAACTTATCCGATCTAATACAGTAGGCTATTTTGTAATCCAGAATAGCTAGTATAATTGTATAAAGAAAACAGGAACCGGAAGTAACTCGCACGTTAGGTACAACCTAACAAACTGAATCGCTTTGTTAATAATGCCACTGCTGACACGTGTGTGACATATTGCAGTTGACTTGCACAAATAATGAATCACAGGTGATGAAAAAGGCATTCTTACCAAAACACCTTTCTCTTGCAAGATATAAGCTAGTCATTAAAATACACAGTTGTTAGTTCCATTCTCACAGCGCGAGCGATCGCGGATTAACTTTATCATGAATTTTATCAATTTATGCTGAGTTCAGTGCGAAGAAAAATTGTACATCAGTTGAAATATTACCTGGAAGTCACATTGCTAGATCGCTGGCTTGGTAGTGTGGTTAGCGTCACTGATTGCAGATCCATCGACCCGGGTTTGATCCCCGCTACCTCCTCGGATTTTGCTGAGGTAGAGAGGTCTGGAACGGGGAGCGCTCAGCCTCGTGATTCAAATTGAGGAGCTACTTGATAGAGGAGGAGCTACTTGATAGAGGAGGAGCTACTTGATAGAGGAGGAGCTACTTGATAGGGGAGGAGCTACTTGATAGGGGAGGAGCTACTTGATAGAGGAGGAGCTACTTGATAGAGACGTAGCGGCTCCAGTCATGGAAATCATAAACGGCCCTGGGTGTCGGCATGCTCACCACATGCCCCTCAATCCTGCCATCTGCCTATGGTAGATGACGCAGCGGTCGGGTGGTAGTGCCACTGAGTTTAGTATAGTTAGTCACATTACTAACGTATTAAGAAAATTTTGAAACGGGAAGGAATTTTTAGAATTGTTTAATTTCCTCATACCACATTTCACCTTTTACCTTTACCATTTTTTCTAGCTACTTAGAAACAACTCGTGATAAACTCTCTCTTCCGGGGCGAAACATGTCCTCGGCGGATGTAGAGTTGTCGCCCCTTTTAATTGTTCCTGCTATAGGTATGTTATTTTGTTTCTTGTTAAATTTTATTGAAGGTGAGGAATAATTTCATTTCCCATGAATGACTCTGATATCAGCTGGGTTCTCTTCTTACTTCAAAACCGTGTTTAGAGTGTAACGGATGTTTTTACCACGCGTCCTCGGCCTGCAATAAAGCGAGACCCGCGGGAGTGAACCGCGCTTAGCAAGTATTGCAATTTGTGTTTAATACTCTATGCTCTGTAACCACTAAGAATGGGACATGATGTAGTTGTGAAAAATGATCTAACGCATAGGCTAGTTCGAACTCTTAACTAAACTAAGAATTCGAAATGTACTGTATATTATCACATTATTGGAAAAAATGTTAAAAGCATAATTTTTTAGAAATCCTCCCGAGGCAAAGAACCTAGAATACGATAGCCAATTTAAACCAGATCTATATTAAATGACGCGTCTATGGTCTACTTAAGTTAGTACTTAGTCCGTAAGTTTATAATATATTCTTTCATAACTGTGTATTTTTAACCTAAAACGGCTCACAAAATAGTAGTAGGTGTAAAAAATAGTAGTAGTTGAGTGAAAAGTTATGCAATGAAATTTTAGTAAAACAAAAGCTGACTGAACAAACACTATTTTTGAGTCAGCGAACTGAAAAGCAATTTTGTTAACGGCCTCACTTCTTTGACATCCCTGTACGATAAAGCAAAGAGATTTATTTGAATTTTGGACAATCTACTTTGCTTGCAGCCTAGCCTTAGTAATACTTCGTCGTCTTTTGTAGAGGAGGACAGTTTCGCTGTTGAAGCCTCCTTTTGTATAGGATAAGTTACAACTTATTTTTCACGATAGCAAGATGACCAAAAGGATAGAGCAGAGAGAGTGGCAAGTCTTCGATTCATGGTGATCCTTAGTAAATCCTATCGCCTTGCTGATGTCCAGAGGTATAAAAAGAGGTGAAGGAAGTTATAACTTCTTTAATGCAAAATTTTACACAAGATAAGGTTCTCTTTTCAAAAGTAAGATTACCATTGGATGGAAATCTTGCAGTACCCAAAAATTGGAAGTTGATATATGCATATTTATTCATATAATGAATAATCTTATACACTTATCATAATGCGAGATAAACCACATAACCTAAAGCAAGGAAACATTTTACCGAGTTCGGAATCGAACCTTGGACATCTTGCTTAGTAAGACAAACTATCACCAAGCTACACCTAAGGTCCATTCTAGCCCATTAGTCTTCCATTATAATCTTTAAATTTTCGCTTCTTTAAATTTTCGCTTCTGGGAAGCTTATTCGACAGCATTTTTAAATCGAATTTGCATCTTTTTACTCCCGCTACAACTTCATTGTAAACCCTCCAATATTCCTCAATGTCTATGGCATTCTGCAGTGGCCATCAGGGTGAGAGCAGAAGAAACTTGGGTCACACTTGCCAGGTAATGCAGTAAAAATTTAATTAAATTAAATTATTTATTCTGTCAACTATAGGAATAAATTCCAATTACAGTTGGCGTAGTTTCGCCAATACCTGTTATCTATATATATATATATATATATATATAAATAAATGTATGTGTGTGTGTGTGTCCTTTATGCATTACTACACCATTCATCCGATCGCCATGAAACTTTGGGAAGTTGTTGGGTACATTCCTGGGAAGGTTTCTGTCATACTACATTTTTAATTTTAGCCTTCGTTCGCGAGTTATGAGTGAAAAACGGCAAGAAAACGTGCATTTTTTACGCTTTCGAAGCATCAGTTTTGAGTTATTCATTTCAGTTGTCAAATCAATTACAGAAGGCTTTGTCTATTATTGTCATACTTTGGAAATAATATCGTCGCGATCGCTATGGAAGGCAATGGATATCTCAGGTTATTATAAAAGCTATAGATGTCGATAAGGTAATGTTAAACATATTTTATTTGACATGGAATATAGTTTACAGAAAATTCCAGAGAAGTTGCTTAGTTCGGGGTCCTAACTACAACGTTTTTATATGTAATCGTAATTAAAATATCTTATGTAGGGTCGTTAAATCTGCCTGAAATGTAACGGAATTATAAGTCTGGGCCAATGAATATAGAAATCACGGCCTCAGTAGGCTTATTCCATTCTTCACCTATATAAATAAAAACTAATGTACTATGTCTGTCTGTCAAATACATTTACGCACTTTTTTTTTATCGTGAGTTTAATCGATTTCAATTCTCAATCTTTCAAATACTGCATTTTTCCATTTATTTTCTAATCGTGAAATTCACTTCAAAGCCGGATTTATAGCTGTTTCATTAATAAGGCCTATCAAATGTTTAGTTTACACCTATTAATGTTTCGCGTGCAAAGTGTTAATAAATATAATACTTTAATTATTTTGCTCTTAATTGTTAATCTTTCAATTAATTATCTTGGGAGAAGCCGTGGGGATCTGCTATAAGCTATAATAAGCTATAGCCTATCTAGCGTTTTCTGAGGGAATAGTTTGTGTGTGATAAGTCGTTCTTCCCCATTTCAAATTCTTAATACCCATATAAAGACCTTAAAGACCTAGAGTTTGAAAATCGAAAGTCCTTCATAAGTTATTTTCGCATTAACAAAATACAAAACCCGAGCGACGCCGGGCCTTTTAAGCTAGTACAGAATAAAAATACAGTACAAGAAATGAATGTGTGAGGATAAAGAAAAAAATACATGAATGATTTGTAATAAATACAATTAATTGAACAAGACAAACTAAAAACTAAGCCAAATATATATATTATATATTTGTACCAAAGAGAACAGAATGACGTGGCATCTGGTAATATCCTCAATAATTATTATTATAACGGGCTGGAAACTTATTATTTATACTAATGGAAGAGCACCCTTTCTTTACTGGTCGGCTCACAAGACGACCATACTTTACATAGATGGAGAGACACTTCTGATTAAACAACGTTTACGATTCAAAATAACGTAAAATAGTCAACACTTCGGAAACATTAAGTTGTCATATAGGCCTATTCAATAAAATTTATTAGGTGATATGATTTGTTTAATTTTTGATATTTCAATATTACCGATATAATGCAACAATTAAGTAACACATAAGAGGATGTGTGTAAGCTATGTACAGGTTTCCTACATAAGTTTGCATATCTTCCTTTTAAATTAGCCAAAAAGGGATTAACATGGAATTAAAAAGCATTAGACTGAGGATTTTAAAGTGTTTACTTTTATAGACACACCAAACATTGCCAGTGAGAATGAATATAAAATAATATTAAACCAATCAAAACTTTACTATCCTGATGTGCAGGCACAACAATTGACAATGCGAATGGGCTCTGCTTTAATTCTTTTTTAAACAAAAACTCCCTGCCTAAGTAAATGAACATAGAATTTTAATCAATACCAATGTACATTAAGCTGGTTACAAATACTCTTGTGGATATGCTGAAAACCTCTTTAACTGCTTTACGTGAAGCTCTTTTTTTAGACAATTGATCAATAATTCACAATGTAGAAGCTTTTTTGCTACTTCATATTGTAAACACAATACAAATCTACTTAACGGCGCGATAAAAAAAAAAAGGAATGCGAAAACGAGAAATAGAGAGTAAAAGAACACATAAACGTAAAACCATGGGAATTAAGATAGAGAAAGACAGAAAAAAGGGAGAGAATTATGTGTTATATGATAATTCAGATTGAGAGAATAAGGAGAAAGCTATTTATTTATATTATCTGTTTACTTATTTATATTTGTTTGTTTTTATTTTTAAGTTTTTATTTATTTATTTTTATGTGTTTATATATATTTAAGAGAAGTAGGATTTTAGAAGGATGGTTGGATGGAGTTAGCACAAAATAGGGTTGAATGGCAATCTCAGATAAGAGCGGCAATGAACCTTCGGGTTCCATGAAATATATAATATTCCTTTAGCTTGCTTAAGAATTGTCTATTGCGATTGACTAAGTAAGAGTAAGTAAGTAAAAAAAGTTTTCAGCACTAGGTTTTTTATCTCTTTGCCTCTATTTGGCAGCTTAGGTGCTGAAAATATTTTACCAAGGAATTCCAGCTCTTTTAGCCTTGTTATCTATATTTAGGGTTTAAACGCTGATATCTGACGAAGGGTGAAGATAACAGTATAATTTCATAGTTTATTATTATATGAATACTAATCACCTTAATGTAAGATCTCATTAAATTTTCTTCTAAACCGATCCCTTAAGGAGTAAAGTAGAGAATAAAAGCTTGCTCTCCAAAAGCTCAAAACAGGTTACCAATTTTCCATGAAGGCAAACTTCTATAAAATTTACTTAGTGATGTATAGCTTGGTAGAACTGTAACAATTCTTCAAATTCCTTTTAAGTTTTATAAAAATGGATCATGAGTAATAAATAGTATCGAATTGATTTATAGCGGTACTAGAAACAATTTGAGAAGCACTTCAACTATTTTAGCAGAAATATGAGAATTTTCTTATCTTACACAACCATTCCAACTGTCCCATTTCTCTTGTAGCAATGAAGCACCTTTATGGCCGAGGAGATACGATTTTAATAAAAATACGGGACATAGAAAACTAATCTTTATAGTAATGTGAATATTATGGTTCCTTCTTTAAACAGAATGGAGTTTACATTTCTCTAAACTCACAATGGCATAAATTTCTTTCTTTGTCTTAGTTTTACCTATCCCTTTTAGGATTTAAGTGACCCAGGGCCGCGACCTGTCGAGACTCGGATGAGCGATCAGTCCAATGCCGGGGCCACCTCCGAGACAACACGAACACATAGGACGTGACATACCGTTAACACACACACTCACTCCAAACAAGGCGAGAATGGGATGAAGATGATAATGACGGCCAGATGATATCTGGGGACCACAAGGGCCTAAAGTTACCCGACATTTGTCTCGCAGTTGAGGAAAAACCCCAGAAAAACCACCACCTAGGTAACTTGTCCCGACCAGGAATCGAACCCGGGTCCGCTGCATGAGAGGAGCCACAGTGGTGGAAATAATTTTTTTTCGAAATTTTTAATATTTCGTGCGGATCAGAATGCTAATTTCGTTTAAGTATTACACTTTTTACCCCGCAGTAACAGATTCACGGAGACATGATATTTAGTTATGATTTTCTACTTAATTATTTCAATTTACCATGTGTAGCGGTACAAAGAAGCTGTGCCACAGCACATGATACATACATCTAAGCTGAGATGACATTTCACACATGGATATGACAGACACCCCCAGATATTTAGCAGTTTCTCCTCTCGCTTATGCGCAAGCAAGCCGGCTAGATCTCTGTACATAAACATGCTGCACAAATTGCTGTTTTGTAAGCCCGTATAACATTTACACTAGTTGAGGTTTAACAGCTGTAAAACTGTGTTTAGTCTTCGCTCACATCTTCAATGCAAAGCTGGCTGCAAGATAACTATAACCCAGTTTCCAGGCTGTTGCTTTATGTGTCAACTGTTAACTACACTACGGATAATAGTGTGTAATATTATTTTACTGGCATCTTCATTCACGGCGGTTTTCCACGTCAGAATGCACATACAATATACCAAAAAATTAGAGCACTCTTTAAGTTAAATTTCGTGTATATCCTCATTCGGTCATCGTGTGTTCGCAAGCGGAAATGTACACACCTCTTAGGCATAATGTGTTAACAATGAGGATCCCAGAAAACAAAATATTTAGAATACGTAACTTGCCTGGAAAACAATGCCTGCCCTATTAACCTTATTCTAAAATTATTTACTTCCTTTTAATTTCTTAATACTGACTTACGACAATTCATCATGCAGCTAGGTTATAATAGGTTGGTTTCGTAGAATGCTTGCGAATGGTTTCAAGTAATATTTTAATCGATCCTCTCCCAGATTTAACCTTATAAACGAAGCCAACCAGAGAAAAGCTTATATAATTTATTACCGTATTTTTAAATGTTTTTCACTTATTTTTCTTTGTCGCTGATAAACTGTAAGCGATACATTGTGTGAAGTGTGTAACAGAAACTCGGAAATATAAAAAACGAAACGAAGTTTTCCTCGATTCTGTTAAAACACACTTCCAAGAATAGTACGGCAGTAGGCCTATAACTTAGACAAACATACAAATACATGTCCAGAAATGGTATTTGTGGGCTTGGGGAACCCAAAAACTTGGATTAATGCTGAAAACTAGGCCTGGAGTTTTAAGTTTGAATACAATACCAACTCTACCCTTTGGTACGTTACTTATAATAATAATAAAAATAATAAAAATAAATATTAATTTAATCTGACAAAGTTAAGGCCTAGATGCCTTCTCTCACAATGAGTCAGAGGCAGAATTGTAAAAAGGAACAAACAAAGTATACACTTATAGTTCTACAAGTAATAATACTATATATACCCCAGGTAACTTAAATAAATCTATGTTAAACAAAATTAAACTATTTTACGAAGATCTGTAACAATGGTAAAAAGTAATTTACTTTATTTTTAGGCATACAATATACAAAAAAGAATTTTAAGAGCAGATATTTTATACGGTACCTGAAGATTAGCGTATTTTAATAGATAATCGTTTAGCCTAGTTTTAAATGTTGAAGCGTACAACATACCCAGATGTAGGATGGAAGATGATTTTAGGAACGAGCAGAAGTTACAGTACTCATGTTACTTATCGTACCCAGTGGCGGACGCAGGGGGGGATATCCCCCGCCGAAATTTGATAAAAGGCTATATATGTATTCTAAGTGGTCAGTTCTATAAACTAATTGTATATGTAAGTTGATTAACTTTTTTTAGTATTCTTTCTACCTATTCAAATCCCCCCCGAATAAAATTTCTGCGTCCGCCACTGATCGTACCTATTGTATCGTACCTATTGTAGAACCATACAGTCATACAATCCTCACTTGTATGTAAATGGAATGTTTTTCGTCGACATATCTGAGATTAAGAATCTGTTTAATTATAAGTAATTCGTTTCTAATCCAGAAGAGAATGGGATCACAAAAAGTATTAATAGACATCAGCACTGCAAGACTCCGGGCGACACGAGCTATAAAAACCACTTTATGCAGGACGTTAACGACATCTGGAATATGAAATGCAATATGAAGTTAACAACTGGTGTTGTGGTTACATGGCAAACCGGACGTTTCTTGTTGCCGCAACCCGTCCTTAATTCAGTGGCGTGATTTCTTGTCCCTCCTAAATGGTATGAGGTAACACAAATTGTTATTTTTATATCTGATGTATACAGGGTAGAAGTATTATAACTGTGTAGATTAAATACAACATTCCTTCCGTAGAAACAAACAAAAAAGTTCAAGCGAATACTTTCTCAGGAAAAAAGTCCCTAGTCTTGAACCTACATTAGGCCTACTTGTGTTGATAAACTTCATGTTTATTTTTTCCTACGAGAGATATAAACCTGTTGTATAGTAATATTATAGGAGAAAAATTCCTCTGATACTGGGGCTTGAACCCAGTACCTGGTTATCCGTGTCAATGCTCTTACCAACTGAGCTACACCAGAATTCAATTCACAGCACCAGATAGAATCTTTCAGTCATAGGAGAGAGATTCTATCTGGCACTGTGAATTGAATTCTGGCGTAGCTGAGTTGGTAAGAGCATGAGCACGGATAGCCAAAGGTCTTGGGTTCAAGCCCCAATGTCAGAGGAATTTTTCTCCTATAATATTATCATGTAATGTCCAACAGATACAACAATCTGTGGTACACGAATGCATATGCATATATCTGTTGTATAGTGTTTAAAAAGCAAATCCACCTTTTCCCTCGAATTTGGTTTTTATGAAATCAGCTTAACAGCTTTGTTAATAATAAAATTTGTAGTTGTCAATTATATAAAACATTACTATAAACTATTGTTGTCAATATTATGAAATCTTAAAAATGTAGAATGGACTATATATTTCGGCTTAATCCGCCATATTCAGGTCCTTTTTTTCCTTATCCCAGACGGTCTTATTCTAAACTTTGTTCCATTTCAACTGAAAAAAAGCCAGGTCCGAAAAAGGACCTGAAGTTGGCGGAATAAGCCGAAATATATCTCCAATTCTACATTTTTAAGATTTTAAGATTGCATAATATTGACGACTATAGATTTTAGTAATGGTTTATATAATTGACTACTACAAATTTTAGGAATGACATAGCTGTTAAGCTGATTTCATAAAAAACCAAATTCTATGTAAAAGCTGGAATTGCTTTTTAGAGCACTATACAACAGCCACATTACTTGATAAGTGTTGTTCGATGTTTTCCACACCGGTAGAGATAAAAATAAGGAGTACATTTTCTCTTTTCTAGTTTTCAATTACGGACCACATATTCCACGAAGTTTGGCAATGTCAAAACAAGCGTCTTCCGTCATATAGCTTATTGTTTGTTTTGCACCAATGCAGCACTCCTACGAGCAAAACGAAATCGTTTTACCATATGTATCATACATTATTTTTAGAGAACCGTTAATGTCTGTGAAGTAATAATAAATATTAGATTCACTCTAGTCAACTGCGTACCGAGTAAGCTTATTGGAGCGTTGATCTGCCCTGCGATCTATGTGCAGATAGAGGTTATTGATTTTATGATGCACAGCTGCCAACATAAGGAACAGATTCGACAACTCTTTGAACCACCAAGATTGACGATTTTTTTAACTACCTGAACAATTTAACATTTTAAAGAGCGTGATGAGTTTTATTATTTGCAATTTCATCAAATTAGTATATTTAATAGCCATATATAAATATTCTTAACTGAAAGAGTATTTTCAATATGACTGAAACCAAAGCTGTTTGAAAGGAGTGGCATAAAGATTTTATAACACCAGTGCTATATTGTGCAACTTTTACTTCGTAAGTCTTGTGTTAAAAGGTCTATTTTCAATTGAAGCAGTATAAAAAATACTTACTAAAAATGCATGTACACAGCTGCAATTCTTTTTTGACGAGGTAAAGATTATAAAAATGTAATAAAAATCTTCGGTTGTGAGGAAATGTTACTGATGTAACCATAATCTTATAAAATAGCAATGAAGCACTACAGAACTGAAACGACACAATAAAAAATGGACAGAGAACAAGAATTTTATTATTTAGTTTTAATACTGGTAATAAGTTATGCGATAAATATTCGTGTATCAAGCGATGCATTTGAGATACGTCATTCAATGCCACACGGAACTGGCATTTGTACAATGAATATAAATACTGATAAAAATAAATAAATGCCAAAATGTACTGCAGGAAAGAAATTGAATAAAACGTCAAAATGCAATGCAAAAACATGCTTTGAAATTTTACACAGAGAAAAAGACGGAGATGGGAGAATGAATGACGCAGAGACTGGAGCGGTAAGGAGATAGTGAAATGTCGGGTATAGACAATCGGATTATTGTAAAAAGGGAGAAAGGGTGGGAAAGAGTGAAATGGGTAAGAGGGATGAGCGAAGTGGTAGTGTAAAGGACCGGACTGGGTTGATTCCTGGAGATTCGGGATTCTGTGCCAAATGGAGTGTTTGTAAATGTATTTTTCTCCTCACTCCCCGTCCCTAAATCCCGACTAGCCAACCCATTTTACTTCCCAGCCCCTTTCTTCAACTATACGTAAAACTCGCGGTCTATTAAGAATTACTATCTTGCTAAGACTTCCATTGACGGAGATAGTGGGTTTCCTGACAGGCATAAATGCTTGCTTGGTTAAGTCTAGACTTATCTTTCATGAAGATTAGGAGGTAGTTTCGTCCTCTGTTTAAGAGGATATCAAATGTCGCATTGTTTCATTCAAATGGGGTGATTCCAGTCTGCCTCATCGATTTACTGAAATACTATAGCGATTTATTCAAACGACTTTCTTAAGAATTTTAAATTACTTTTGTGAAGTGTTCGATATCGAATGCAAAGTTTATGTCAGCATCCTTCAACGTGGAGAATACCTTTATTTCACTGCTGCGTATCATATAATACAGCGTTTCTCAACCTATGGTCCGCGGACCACTGATGGTCCGCGAAGATGGTGCAAATGGTCCTCAGACATAATTAAAAAGTATCATAAAGCAAGTGGAAAGTAACGAAGTAAAATGTTTTCACATATTTCGTTATAATGTACTATACTTACCCCAAATATTAAGAATATAGGCGTTCTTTTAAAAATGGGATGTAAAATTAGGGGTCCGTAAAATTTTTCACACATTTTAGAGGTCCTCGGGTTCAAAAAGGTTGAGAAACGCTGATATAATATATTCAGATAAATCAAATAATATCCAACTATGTATTAAAATTAGGGCTGTACCGATTAATCGATTAACCGGTTCGATTAATAGATTAAACATTTAATCTTCGATCAATTACATTTTCCGATTAATCGGTTTAATCGAATGCTGAAAAACTTTTTTCGAGAAATGGGTCAAATTACCAAACTCCTTTATCTCGCTTCTCCGGCCTTGGCACATCATGTGTCATTCAGCCTATTGTGTCCAAACAATTCCCGTTATTCAGAAACCTGAAGGGTAGTTTAGTTTTTCTAGTCTTGGCTGAAAAAGTAACCGGAAATGTAAGTTTTGTATATATTTTTTCACTAATTAACTAATAATAGTATTCATTAATTCAGGATTTCTTCTGATTATCTGTAGTGTAGTAGTTAATAAACGTGTAAAACAATATTAAATGTACACTTTGGTTTAGTTTAAAATACCGACCTATTTGTCAATTAATCGATTAAAGTCAAGCGTTAACTCGATTAGAAATTTTAATCGATTTTCAGCCCTAATTAAAATAGCAGTTAATTTGATCTTCTTTACAATTAACTGTATATGCAGTTAACTGTTATCTAGTTATTTTTTCGCAGTTCTAGATACAAACTGCAATACTTGCTAGAGAAGATCTAGTTTCCGGTTAATTTTCTTGTGCATTAACACGAACGTTTCTTGTATTTCCATTGTCACTATAAATTCACGTGAACGGACATCATAATCAAGCTGACAAATTTCACGTAAAGCCACCAAGAATATTAATATTCGCTTGGCTTTATTGTGTGGGAGTTGAACATGAGGGAATTTCTCCATTCCAGCACTACAATAAGTTTAAGTAGATTGTGATGCTATACACTAATTAATCATGTTCGCATCGTAATCTCCTACCATCATCAATCATCATTCTCTTGCCGTGCGTTGTACTGTTAGGAACCCAGTCTTATAATCCAGTGTAATTAATGTGAACGCATTTTCGTGTTGCCGATATTGTCCTGATTAGTCCAAGCTGTACAACACCAGAGCGACAAATTCCATGTTGGTGAAAAATCTCAATGATGCCAGAGATGAGAGGAATGTGTGTGAAACTAGGTGTCGAACCGTGGATTCAGTACACAATAATGCGTGCATACTTTATGTAAAGTCATTCAGATATTGGTGTATAGTGTGGAAATTGTGAAATAAATAAATATTGTTAAAATATATCAACTTAATTTCCCTAAATCGTTAAAATGAGGTTTTGTTTCATACCATTAAGGTCAGTGAATTAAACTGGCTATTTCCTGTAACCCCTGAGGTGCAGCTTAGGGCCTCCAGTTGAAGATTTCACTACTTAAGATGAATTTTGTTAAGCTTATTTTCCGAGAGAAAAGGACAGATTGTCAGATGGTAAGCCCATCGCCTCACAACCCCCCCCCCCCAATCCAGAAACTAAGATATTACTTGGACATGAAAGAAACGAGTAATTTGTCCAGAGGCTCCAATTTTTGCATTCATTACGTTATTTAGCTCCCAAAATTCCCATTTGTTCCTAACTTATTTCAATTGGCAATAAAGTTTTGAAAGTATAAATTCATACTTTCCATTGATGGGCGTTCTTACCTTTGATTAACCTTCATCTTTCATAGGCGCTATAACTTCAATTGATTAATACCTTGGCTTTCTCACCAATACCCTACCATAAATCCATGTATAAGTTGCTTGACAGTTCTAAACCAGTTTTTAATTTTCATGTATTTAAGACCTTTCATTACTTCATTTTCCCATCTGTTCATTGGCCTTCAGTGATCTTGTGACAGTCAATTTCCATCTGTGTAACTTCTTTAATAATCTCTCTTATTACATTCTATAATTCTAAAATCATATTACATCCAGTTTTAGCCAAAAGTAGTTATAGAGTTTTTAAATCAAAATCAGAAACTCATTTAACTTAGATTTTCATCCCTTTTAAAATAGGTTCATCTTTTGGTACCCACTAGGCTACTATCATTATAATTTTTTTCATTATTATAATTACTTTTATGTCAATTGTCTCATGCCTTTACTCTCAGCTTTAGTCTTTTCCCCTAGTACTATTTCAAAATACAGTATTTGTCTATTTAGTTTTAAAGTAATTTTCGGTTAAGATTGTATTTAAATAATATAAAAACATGTAAATATAAGCACGGAACTGGCCCAGAGTACGAGCTCCTGCTCTTTCGAGATTTCAGGACCTTATATCAATGTATTTATATAATTTTTTTAAAAATTAACATATCGATTCAAGTTGACTCTTTCACTTTGATATAATCTATTATCAATATGTTGTCATGAGAACTGATTTGCATTTGATAAATTCTTTCTAATATATTACCATAAAATAGGAGTTAAATTGGTCAA
Organism: Ectobius pallidus; assembly: GCA_964059195.1. Lineage (NCBI taxonomy): Eukaryota > Metazoa > Arthropoda > Insecta > Blattodea > Ectobiidae > Ectobius > Ectobius pallidus. Next base: position 93,054,894 of record CAXKWD010000009.1, read on the forward strand.
CCGATTTGGTTCAACGTTATAAAAGCAAATACCACGTTTCATGTAAATCCGATAAAGCATAATTATTTGAGTAATCGGACGGACAGACAGACAGGCGGACAAAATTTTTCCCGTCCCCCACACAATCTCATAAAGTATCAATCTGACACTTAGTAAAATCTAGAGAATAAGTACTCCTTTATATATTGAATGACCCTCATATTCGTTAATCAAGTTCTTCTATTCAAACACGAGAGCATAAGGTAGCTTACACTATGAAGCTGTGTTCCTATTCATGTGTCTGTACATCTACCCCACACCAGTTTCCAGCATTAAAGGTTTACGGAGTTATGTAATTTATTACGCAATATAAGAGAGCATTAAATCGTAGAGTTTCGGTGTTATCGCATTATCCATGTTGAAAGGCTTCTTTATTGATGTTAGATATGGGAGTAATATTTTTTGCAAAAATAGATTTTGTAGATACCGTCAGTCTGTTCTGAAAGGCAACCCCCTTTTTTATCATCCTCATTGAATTCATGAGGGTGGAGGAAGTGAGGCAAAGTACAGGAGCGGGAATGTGTATAGTCCATATGGAATATTTCCCTGTATTTGTCATAAAATCATGAAGTTAATCCATATTGGTAAATGAGGAAATACAAAAGAAGTTCATAACGGTTTAAATGACATATTTCACAGAATCCTCATCCATCCAGGTATGTTATAATATTACAATATTTCCACTCGAGTAGCCGTAAAATACGACGTAAAAGAGCAGAGCGATTTATTGGAAGTCTATTTTTATGCGCAATATCCGAAACTTTATTTCACATTACCATTGTCAAATATTCGTCAGAATTATGAGTATATTAAATAGCGATTTTATACACCGGAACCTTTATGTGTAAAGGCCATTTAGGATACAGTACATGCCTCTAGAACTCTTGTTTATACCAGAACAGCAGAAATGAAATTATTATTAGACCTCTGATTGGCTAGGCCTATACATTGCCAGATTACAAAAAGTTAGAACATACTCCAAAGATCACAAGCCAAACGATAGGCTACGGCAATACTTACTTACTCATACTTACTCAATGTCAATAGACAATTACTAGCCTAAGTAAACAAAAGGAATAATACCCATTTTATGGAACCCGGAAGTTCATTGCCGCGCTTACCTGAGCCCGCCATTCAACCCCATTCTATGCTATCTCCATCCAACCATCCCTCGCAAATCCTAATTCCTTTAAATCTACTCGTATTATAATATTGTCCTCCCACCTATGTCTAGGTCTTCCAGGTGATCTCTTCCCTTCGGGTCTCCCAGTCAATATTTTTGGGATATGTCTTTCCTCTCCCGTGCGTGCAACATGTCCAGCCCTTTTCATTCTCCGTGATTTAATTACCCTTACTATATCCGGTGAAGTGTACAGGTTATGAAGGTCGTCTTATGCAGTTTTCTCCAGTCCCCGTTTTCATTTCTCTTAGGTCCCAAATATTTCCATAAGCACCCTGTTTTGGAACAATCTGAGACTATGTTCTTCCCGAAAAGTGAGGTACCATGCATAACATCCACATAATACCATCGGCATAATACTTGTATTATAAATTGTTATTTTTAGAGTTCTGGACAAAAGATACAAGTTTCTTAATCATATAAAAACAAGCATTTTCGCGGTACGACCATGCAGGACAAATTTTAGAATTAGTGTGTTGCCGCAACAGAACTAAACCATAAATAGCGTGGATTATGATGATGGCGGTTGTTATTCTACTTTATAATATACAAAAGGGAAAACATTATAGATATATAATTACAAAAAATAACAGTTTTTTAGCAGACTGAATTCTCTTTAAAGAATGGGCAACCCTAGGTACACACGTCAAACAAATGGTTACCAAAATTTGGTTTTACCGGAGGTAATCAACTTCATTGCTAGGCAATCGGGGGGTAGGGTGGGCACAAAAAATATATCTTTAAACAGTTGTATAAACAAATAAAAAATAATTCTTCCAAATAAGGATTAGTAGGTCGAAATTTATATGCAATCATCACTATATGAATTATATAATTTGTACTGGTTCCTGGCTGTTCCGATTTGTTAGAAAACAACTGAACTGATGGAGCTGAATTTTGCATAAACATATGAATACAGTCGTTGATTCATCGCCGCTATTTCACTTAATCATAATTCAGAAAATGAACAACAAACCATGACACGATAACACTACATACAGGTGTATATTAATGTTTCAAGGCCTATTAGTAAACATGAAGATCCTAAAAATTCAGACATTTTGTTTTGAAGCATGCAATAGAATTAGAAAGGCCTACATTGTTACAACACTTTACGCGACTAATTGAGGACCGTTTTGACAAAACTCAACAATTATATATATATTTATTTATTTATTTTTATTTATTTATTTATTTTTTTGCGAAATTCGTCTTTTAATGGTTTTAGGTGCTTTGAAATGAGATTTTTAAAATGGTGAAAAAGGAACATAAGAAAAGTCAACATAACCAATTCATTTTGAAGCCTCCATATGCAAGGTTTCTATCTTTTATATCTTCTATATGTTAATAAAAACTAAAGAAACAATTTTATGAACAATTTATGTTTTGGCACATATTGAGTTTTGTCAACACGGTCCTCAATTATCGAAATACTTATCATGACAACAAACATTCAAAGAGCTATGTGTTTTTACTCTTATGTTATTATTATTAACTAACGGGCTACTCGTCCTTCGTATGGGAGAAAAAAGTATTTCGCACAGTTTTTACTCTTATCTAAGAAACATAAAGAGGAATTAACTTACTCTACTTCGTTTTTTGGTGCGTCTGATGTGCTTCAGGAGTTTGAGAATGACGCCTGTCTGTATCTAAGTCCAGGCGAATTTAACACTCTTCCGGTGTCTCGCTAGAGCGTTGAACAATATTTCTTCCAGTCTTCCAGCATCTAATTTTAATCTCTGTTGGCGGGCTTCATCCGACTTAATTTCTCACACAGTCGACATTGCTCTGCATGTTGATCAATTATCTTACGAATGAATACACATATAAATCAAATATAGGACTATTTACAAGATTTCTTTGTCACATATCCTATGCAATATGGTTCGCGCTACACTATACTAAATCCTGAAGCCAACAAGAATATCTGAGGAGTCTATTAGCAAAGCCGGCAATCTCCATTTAAAAAAAGGATAGAGATGCTAACTTCTAATGAAAGTTTAATGCATTCCCTATTTCATATTTGGTGTATATGTTCCAAATCTGACTTCCCACATAAGGGAAGATATCAGATTTTCAATATGTACACTAAATATGTAATATGAAATGCATAAAAATTTCATTATTCAACAGCATCTCAATCTTTCTTCAAAATGGAGATTACCGGGTTTGCTAATATACTCATTTACGACAAGGAACATAATCAGGAGCAATGGGATAAATTAAACCACTATGAGGTATTTACCTTAAAGATCGTGAAAAAAGAAGAACAGTAACCAGAAACAGATTGGACTATTCAGATGCACGACTTTCCCAAAGCGAGTCCGCGAAATAACGGCTCTGCCATTTCGGTCGTAATTCCTTAAAGCTACTCAAATTGAAATATGTGTTCATTTCCCACTTTGGTAAAAATTTTCAGACAATGAATGTCTTTACAGAGGAGAAAGCTCGAAAATTAACAGCAAGGAAACATTTCCATTTACTGCTAACAGCTATGGCTTGCTAAACTCTGAAATACCTCGTAATGACCCTTCACTTGCTCTTAAATGAAGATTTGATTTTTATTTATCCTAGCGAACCCAAAATGAATTGCAGTTCAAATGCGGTATAAATGAGGCTTTGAGATGTAAATTGCTCGTGTCAGATGAGCCCTTGTTGCAGAAAAGACAAGAGTGCAATAAACTAAGCCAGTTATCATGGAGATTGCATCAGCTGAAACGCTCATTGGATATAACGAACGTGTATGTGCAACGGACGCAATTTCTCTCAGATAACAATTCACTTTTAGTCCTCCGGATTAAGCAGGGAAATAAATATTATCCTTACAATTTCAATTATTACAATTTCAGGGATAATTCCTAAAAAAGACACGAATTAGCTGATGTCATGTATTAATCTTGCCATTTTGATTCACAATGATAGCTACGATGACACACCATTGATATGGTAATTAGAATTTTCCATTCAACCATTTTCAATGCCCTTTCCGGGAGCTGAGTTCGATAATGTTTGTAAAAAGTAGGTCGAGTCTAAACACGAACCGAATGAAAGGTTTTCATTCTGTCATTTTATGCAGTGTATAGCTGACATGTTTATTTGGAGTTTTCAAAACAAAATACCTAGTACGTAGTAATTTTTTTGCCATGTATTATAATAAGCATGTCAATGACACAAAGGATATTAATATTTTCCATTTAAATCAACAGAAATCTGAGTAAAAAATATTATAGTGACTGTTTAACTCATTAATCAGTGCAACTCCAGGATAAGAATATATGGCATTACAGACCAATCGCAAATGTCCATCGTCATAATATTTATTAGTTTTAATTCTATCTCTTTCCTTTTATCGCACCTACGTGCAATTGCTTTTTTTTCTAAATTCACAACAACTGAAAACTGAAACATCTTCTTATGTGTCATTTGTTAATCATTTAACTCAGCGATTGCATAATATGGTGTAAACTGCATATGTGCGAAAAGAGATACGAAGATCTCTCTATATATAAGAGGCTTTGTCCTGACTGACTGAATGACAGAGAATCAACGTAGAGCCTAAACTATAACAGGTAGAGACTTGGAATTTTGACAGTACCTTCGTTTCATGTGTAGGTGCTCACTAAGAAAGGATTTTGAAAAATTTTAAATACCAAAAATTATATGTTTTTGAGAATACTTAATCCCTTTTTACACAGAATTATCAAAACAAAATCACAGAACATATTGTTGCCAGTAGTATCAGGTGGGTTTGGAATTAAATGAAAGGGAAGTTTGACAAATTAGAGGGGTATCAATATAATTCATGTTATAAATAGATATTAAAGAATCAAATCCACGAAAATAATGCAGTCACATAACTTTCTCTAGCCTGGAAATAGAGAAAACAATACGAGGTAAGGTAATAATATGTTTTGGGAAGATAAGTATGAAAGTGTTTAGTTTTAAAAGTGTTAAAGTGTGTATTTCTGTTTAATTTCATCCCCAAAACGGTTTTATGGTAACATGAGAGTGAGGAATAAATATTTGGCAAAGACAATACAATTCTATGTTACCGGAATTTCTCTTTCTTCTTATTTGAACCCCTACCAGCCTTGCTGTGTACTGTACAAGCGATGAGATGCAAAATTCTACATCCTCTATGAGCCATAAAAATCTATATCAAGCGTTTTCTTAGGGAATAGTTTGAGTGTGATAAGTCGTTCTTCCTATTTCAAATTATAAATACCTATATTAGGACCTAGAATTTAAAAAAGAATGTCCTTCATAAGTTAATTTCCAATTACAAAATAAAAAACCCGTGCGACGCCCGGCCTTTTAAGCTAGTAATGTATAATTATGTATTTAAATTGTATGGTGAGTAATTTTAAATATCGTATGGCAATAAAATTAGAAAATTTTAATAACACTAGACAAAACCGTTTAGCCTAACAATATGCATATGACGCATTACGGTATTGTGGAATCAGTTTTTATGAACAAGTGTAAGGGAATTTGAGCTCCATTGAAATCTCTTTTTCCCCCTGGGTAACAGAGTGTTTTAAATCTACACGTCACAAATGACAATGTATCTGCGTCAGTTTTAATGGCTGCACTGGTGGCCATTCTCTGCGTAAAGTTAATATAAATGCATAAGTGAGCGTGTATTGTATAGCTGGTTTAGAAACCTCATACTAGATCCATGTAGACCACGGTATGAACCCTATTCATTTTTCAATTGATAAGATTCATGATCCTGTTCCAGTCCATTGTGGATTGTCTGTAACTATGTTATTTTACAAAATTCTCATCCCACAATTATAACATTGATTTTAATTTCTCTTCTGTACTTCTTTTACGCTGTCATGAATACATTATTCTCTATTTATGATAGAGTACTCTTATGAAAATATAACCATATTCAGCTATGGGCATTTATTTACTCTTAGTCTATTGGTACTACCAAGAAGAATTGCCAGATTTCTTTTCACATTCTTACTGCTCTTCAAAAGTAAATAGCGATTCAAAGTTATTTTTCGACTGAAAAATAAATTTGGCTAAAAAACAAATAAGCAAGAGTTTATAATGATACTTGCTCAAGTTCACATAGGATAATTATTTAATGTTATGTTTCTTAGTCATTTAATATTATAAGTTTTTTATTATTTATATTATAAATGTTCGCAGTAAAAAAGCCTTATTTTACCGTAGTAGGCTTGGGCTGGATATAAAATACAACTGAAGACCACTGAAGGTCACTGTTTCCATCCTAGTCCAGGTCGACGTTCCAATTCTGAAAATTTGCAGATTACATCCTTATTGCTAAATAGCTATGAAACTAAACTAAATCTATCCTTCCCAGGTCAATTTAATATTAAAAATCCAGAGCGGTTAAGCAGTTTTTTTAATCCCACGAGCAATGGAAGACATAATATATGAAATGATTTTTCCCGCAATTTTAGCACTTGGGGTGTTTTTAGTTCACGTAACATAATATTCATCCGATGGTGAATTAATTTTTTCATAATATATGTGTACAAAAAACGCTAAACGAAATATGATTTATGAAACCAATAATTAACAAATAACAACATTTTATTTATTTAAAAAATGCGCCTCCTAACATAGTTACAATGGCATGAAGGTTTCTCTCCATTTCAAGCATCCACTCTTCACTATCCTATCAATGGGCTCAAATTCATCATTCATTTAAGCGAGATAAATATTCCACATAACGTATTGTTTAATCTGAATAGAATTAATTGTATACCGCGGAAAAATATTGTCATAAGAAATAATGGACAAAGATATTTAAAAACAAAAATAGCCAGACATACCGAATTAATTTCAAAATTAAAACCTTATCATATTCGACTTGGCTGGCGCAGTCAGTTTCGCATTGGCTTTCTGTGGCCAAAGTTGCGGGTTTGATCCCGGCCCAGGTCGAAGGCAGTTAGTTGTGCATAAAAGTGCCCATGTATGTAGATTTAGAGAACAGCTGCGGGACAAAATTCCGGCACACCGGTGACGGTCTTAGCCTTAAGTTACAGTATATCCCCGTAGTAAAAGTAACCATAAAACCAACCAGCCATACTCACTAGAGTGGGAAGTGTTAAATACTAGTTAAATCAGAGTATAAGAGTTTAGTGATGTCGTGTCAAACTCCTTGTGTTTGACTTTGTGTTCAAATATGGTAGCATATATAAAATAATAAAAATCGAATTGCGTCAAAATGAAATAAAAAAAGATCGAATGCAAGATTGGAAAAAAACCCAACCTGTTCAGAAAGTGCATGGTGATGACAGTCTTTATATGACAAATGAAGAAGATTTTATAATACTGTGTGAATTCACGACGCAGAAGAGGAAACAGGAGGTGAATTTTAATTAAGACATAAGAATATTTTAATTTTTAATAATTAAAAAAATTACGCCAGTGTCCAAGGAGTTTTATTATTATTTAATGTAAATCTATAAGAAATATTCCCCAAAAATGGTTGAATAATACAAAGGCCCAGGAAAGAAAACAAATAAAAGAAGTTGAGACGAAAGGTATCATTGTTATTATTTTATTGACCGAGCTCAACAGTACCATTCAACATGATTTTAATCACATCTCCGTCCTTCCTATAGAGACAAAAGATCTTACAACCATCTGTTTGAAGAATTTGACATGGTTTCACTAAATAACCGCAGAAAGAGAGCACAACAGATATTTCTTTACAAATCCACAAACGGACTGATAGGTATTTCACAGATTCTCTCAAATATACAATTTAATGTTAAATCTTCTAATCTCCGAAAATGACAACCTTTTTATGTTCAGAGGTCAGAGACTCTATTGCACAAAAACTATCCTGTTATTAGAATGTGTAGCTTCTTTAATAAACTCAGAATTGGTTGTGTGAATTGGATTTTGAAGATCTGATAACCACTTGTTTCCTTAAATTAAGAAATATAACTGTTATTGGATTATTCATCATCAGATTTATATCAGTTTGTTAATACTAACAGGCATGTCTTATGCTTGTGTACATTTCTTAATTCTTGATTCAGATTTAATTGTAGTTACGATTTGTAGCTATACATATTTCACATATATTGATATAAATTTATTTGTTATAAATTTTATTTATTAATCATATGTTTTATTTAATTATTTCTTTTCCAGTTTCTTAATTCTCCTGTTTCCAATTTCAATTCAGTTACAGGTTTAAATTGTAAGCTATATATTTAATTATAAGTCGGAGTTAATTCGTAAGTTTATTTATGTGATTTGTTTTTGTTAATGGTAGTTGTATGTATAAATATCTACCGTAATTAGATATTTTCTCAATTGTAGGCAAGTAAAAATAAAAATGAAATACTGATTTTTCATCGAGTTATTAATCTCTTTAACAGAATGTTCACTGACTTCAGACCAAGCCAAATTTAGCCTGCAAGCAGAAATGCGTAGGAAGATCTTAAAAACAACTTACAGCGATACTAAATGCCGATGTATCCGAAATCGATACCCGAGAGTGCGAAGCAGGCGTAGGAGGTCCTTTATATCGTGAATGTTCCTATCGATACTTCACACTACATTGCTCGTCTTCTTGCCACGTGCAAGGAATATTATTATTACACAATATTCTCCAACGGCTTTTGTTTCATATAGGATACGCGGAATTCTTTATTTATAATTTTATTTTTACATTTATTAAATCATTAGTCGATCATAACTTTTAAACCACACAAAGCTCATTTAAAATATTGAAATGTAAAAACATATTTAAGTTGAAATCATGGCATATTTGTCAAGCATTAATCAATTAATTTTCGTATTTTATTCTATGTAAGAATATACTTTTATTTTAGTAGGCCTACCGCAACTATAAAGCATGTAGTCTTATTTTAGCCAACCAAATGCAGAAAATAATTTATATAATTTTTTATTATAATGGTGATAATTATTGCGATAGAGGATACCATCTTTGTTCAAAAATTATATTTTCGTTTAGTTAAGTACCGTGCATATGGATTATAGGCTAATGGCAGATGTTTTCTGGAGTTACCTATTTCTCCACCTTGAAAGATTATTATTTCACCCATTGTTTTAAAGAGAATCTAGAAAGATTGTAAAATCTTATAAATTCATACCTTAACGCAAAATACTACGCGCATTTGGTTCAGTTCCAATCACAAAGCAATAAATATAGTATATCCAATTTAATTTGTGTTTGTTTCTATCTTTTAATAAATGTAAATATAGTAATTTCTGGCTTAAAATGACATCTATGAACTCAAATGTAATGTAGCTTTTAAATTTGGAGAGACATTCAAATCTAAGATCTTTATTTAAAGAAAATAATTACTCTCTAGGTAGATTTTGGTAGGCCTATAATTAAGTATTGATGTGAAACTACAAGTCCCAAGGAAAAGAACTAGCTACAATTTAAAAACAAAAACATTAATGTAAAGAAGGAAAGGATAATACCTATATAAATATAGTTTTAAATGTATTTTTTTAAATTTTTCTATCTTATAGGTTAAACATGTGTCTAAATAGACAGAATAAAGAGTCCATATCGCCTGTTTACAATCCAATGAAATATTTCAATCACTTCAAGCTGAAATTACCATCTACATTAAGCATTTCTTAGCTAATTGCATTAATAACATACAACAATTGTGTCACGTATTGTTATTTAAATTTGACATTTCCAATAAATTCAAAACTAATGAAGACAAAAATTATTGTGAACTTAAGTTCTTTTTTATGCTGCCATGAGTTTCAATACATTTACATTCTGTATAATTTATTGTTAAAATTATACTAGGTAATGAATTACAAGAGAGGCTCAGCTGGTTACAGAGTAAGTTACTAGACTGTCTCGCAGTCACCTAAATAAAAATAATAAGATAACCTATATAACCTTACAAAGTATTCTCGGATTTAATAAAGGGACGAAGCTTTAGCTATAACATATTGGACAATTAACAAAATAGCAGTATTCACTTCCAAGAAACACAGAGCTGTATTACATGAACAATGCTAAGACCCAGAGCAATTTTAGAAAGAGACCATCAAGATTTCATTTCCTCTTTTTTTTCGGGCAAGTCTTGATGTAGCTGCCGGGTGTATTTAGATCTTAAATCCTAACTCATGCGTCCGCTGGTCCTTCATGCCGTGCCATGAGAAACAGGGATGTCCAGACACCTCACTTAATGTGAAACAGTGTAGAATATTTTTTTACCCTTGGTTTAACTTCTTAGAAGATGTCCTAAATAGTTTATTCGGCTTACGACTGTTGGGAACCTATTATTGAGCCACTGACCTACAAACCAGTAGTGGTTAGATCCCCGATGAGGACATAAGGGGATTTTCATCTAATCCTCTGAGGTTGAATTTACATGAAAATAGTTAAGAGAATAAACCCTCTGAAACTGGAATTTGAACCCGGTAACTTCAACTGGTGCTGTCCGGAATGTTGTCTTGAGGTGATATTAACCTAACCCTTCCAATATTCTAATCCTTTGAGGTTGCAATTAAAAGAGAACTGGTAAGAGAAAAACTCCTCTGACACCGGGACCCGAACCTGGTACCTTCAGGCAATGCTGATGCTCTACCAATTGTGCTAGCCAGAGTTCATGGCACAGTGGTAGATGGCAGCTGAAGTTCAAGTCCAGTTCAAGTCCTGGTAGGGATTTTTTTATTTTAAACATTCTTCTACATGTTGGTCTTGCGCACGATTTGAAGTTTGGTCTGTGAATTTTTTTGGAAACAATTTCATAAATTGATAACTTCAGGAAAACAATTATTACATATGGTTTCCACTGACTGAATATGTTAAAGACTGGATTGTTTAGTTTTGGTAATTGCTTAGTTGCAAATATTATCAGAATGTCATATAAATGTAGTAGGCCTACTGTAGATGTAATTATTACTTAATTTTGATCGACCATACTATAATACGCCTATTATATGTGACGTAACGGTATCATAATGATATCCATTATGATTCATTTTAACACAGGTATGGTATCGATTAATATCGAACACGGAACGATCTTGAAACATAAAGAGAAGTAAATGAAACAGCATAATAAACAACCTGTATTTAAAACAACATCAATTCTATTCGTGTTACTTTTAAAGTCTTATTAATGAGCTTATTTCGTGTTGTAAATATCCGTTCGTTTCAAGAAATCTGCTAAAAAAAAGCTTCGACTTGACCGTACGCCATCAGCTACCATCTATCGCAGAAGACAAGAACTACGAGAATATTTTATGTATTAACTAATTATTTAATTTATAACCTGGCCAATTGTATTGTGCTTAACGGCTCAGTAAATATGATTATCATTATGATTGCTTACAGCTGATTGCCACGGTTAGCCGATTATTTTTATGAATCTAAAATCTCAAAACTTAAAACATTTAATTATGGTCGAACAAAAACACTCGTATGCAACTAGACTAAACTAAACTCCGTGGCGCTACATCCCTATCAAGTAGCTCCTCAATTTGGAATCACGAGGCTGAGTGCACCCCTACCAGACCTCCCTACCTCAGAAAAATCCGAGGAGGAACCGGGAATCGAACCCGGGCCGACGGATCTGTAGTCAGCGACGCTAACCACAAGACCACGCCGGCGGACCGTATGCAACTAGTCTATAATAATAATTAAGATATTCTTATGAAAAGTATGATACTCGCTTTGCTTGTTTCATAAACATATTCGAATCTTAATAAATGCCATTATAGGCTCAATGCATAATGTTCGATTATGCGTTTGTATTTCACTATGTATTCCACATATGACCGACTTTTTTAACTTGCACTCTTCCAACAGAAACACTACTATTCCAGTATATAGCGCAGGCCAGTGAAACCGTCGCATAATGTGGCTTACATAATGGGACTATGCCATTGTATTGCTAGTATTACACTGAACTATGACAGGTACATTTTCATTTATATTAGGCAGGAAGAGGTTCAACCGGAGGTGGTCCTACGACATGGCACCATCATTCACATCAATGATACAACAGAGATCCAGTACTGTACAGCGTGCGCTTTCCCACTGATAAAAAAGATAAAAACAAGTTTTTAGACAGTCAAAGGTAAGAGAAGCACTTTTAATTGAAGATTATTTAAATTAAAATGAAAAAAAATATATATATTTCACTGAGTTGTATAAAATTGTAACACTACAGGGTCGAATATTGATTGGTTCATATAGAAAACTAGCATGTGCCCGCGGCTTCGCCCGCGATAATTATTTCAAGAATTAAAAATTAAGAGCATAATTGTTAAACCATTATATTTATTAACACCTAAATCGCATGGACTACATACCACGATTAGATAGCATCGACTGGTAAAAAAGCGACCTCAGATTCGATTTCCTTGGCCCAGAATACCCCTGTATAGTGAGTTTCGTCCAAATCGAACAATGTTTGACCATATTTAGGCCTAAAGGAGGCATACAATAAAGGAGGCCGTGTATTGATACCTTCTCTAATTTGTCAAACTTCCATTTCATTTAATCCAAACCCATCTGATAAAACTGGCAACAATATGTTCTGTGATTTTGTTTCGATAATTCGGTGTAAAAAGGGATTAAGTATTCTCAAAAACATTTAATTTTTGGCATTTAGAATCAGAATTTTGTAAATTCCTTTCTTAGTGAGCACCTACATTATGAAACGAAGTTACTGTCAAAATTCCAAGTCTCTACCTTTTATAGTTTAGGCTCTACGTTGATTCCTGTCAGTCAGTCAGTCAGGACAAAGCCTTTTATATATAGAGAGAGATTCTTTTAGTTAAATATATTTGCATATGATTAGCAAAAATTTTAAATTTCAAAATTCACTTCGTCTTTATAAATGTGAATTTTCTCACATGTGATTGCGAAAATCGTCATACTTGGTGGGTGAAATCTTTGTCCTGAAGTTGGCAGTCCTGTACCAGAACATCAATAACATCTTCGAACATTTATTATTACCTCACACATTGTAATGGATTTTTAATTTTAATACTCTGACGGGCTCATTTCACAAACATAACCTACTCGCAGAATAAAATCTCGTTGGTTTCAACACTTGGATCATAAATAAATAATTCAGCATTCATTTAAATATAGGCTACAAGTACATAGAAATGGCATAGCCTAATTGAGACAAGAAAAATTTTCATGTGATACAGATAGATGAAAAATTGTTTCATGTGGTACATTTTATAAAATTTAAAACCAGGAAGAAAATATTTTTGGAGCATAAGTTTCGATTGTATGACGTGGTTATTATCATAAACTACTTGAGAATTTAGAACTAACCAGATGAATATATTGAACCCGCATCTCGCTTTTTGCTGTGCTCAACATCTAAACCTTAGAACCGATAAGATGTTCATAAATGTACTTTTACATGAGAAGAGATTAAAGGTAACAAAAAACTAATTCCGTGGCGATGCATTCCATCCGACCGCTACTTCATCTACCATAGGCAGATGGGAGAACTGAGGGGCATGTGGCCAACCTGCTGACATCCACGGCCGTTAATAATGCTTTCCGTGACCGGCGTCACGTCTTCATCAAGTAGCTTCTTAGTATGAATCACGAGGCGGAGTGCTCTCCCTTCCAGACCTCCTACGAGGAAGTACCGTTGATCGAACCCTGACTTCCGGATTCATAGCCAGGGACGCTAACTATGAGACCACGAGTATCATCACAAAATTCTACTATTATCACTTGTACCTATATATCTACAACTCGCCTCGCTCACTGGGGGCTCCTCCCCCCCCCCCCGAGGTTCTCGGGAAAGGTTTTTTAAAAGAACTATGGGAGATAGAGTGCGTGTATTTAGTCTGCTGTATTGGCTATTACCTTTCAGAGCCCTACGTGAACACCGTTTGATAATACCGTTGCCATGGAATCCGAGCCCTTTTTCGGGGGTTTTTAGGGCTAAAGATTTTAAAAATTAACCATTTGGATTTTTTCTGTGGTTTAGAACCTAAAAGCTATATGTGTACCAAATTTCAAGTTTCTAGCTCATCTGGAAGTGGGAAAACATTAATGTCAGTGAGTGAGTCAGCAATGTGGCTTTATATTATAGGGACAGATGTGAGATTTTAAGAGAGGTTACCGAGATAAATGTAACACAGTATTACGAAATGAAGTCACTGTTTTTAATAATTAATGTAAAATGTCTAAATCAGTAAGGGCTCTGCGTGTACAGGTAAACACTGCAACGCACTGAGGAACAACGGAGCGCCAGGAGTTAACGCCTGTGGAAAACCATGCAGGCAACTTCTCCGGCAAGCATGTGTTGCGTGTAGTCTAGTCAAACATTCGCAGGCGATGGAATCTAATACTCATGACCAGCCGCTCTGACGGTACCGGCAAACTTGCATATCTGTAAATGAGTGTAGTTTAATGAAGGCGAAAGGAAGAAAACCTTGTGCTTCCTCTTGAATTGTTCAGTTTAAATTCGCTCACATTTACACTATTTAGTTCTCAAAAAATAGGTATAATTTAAAGAAGTTAATGAAAACACCCCAGGATTTTGTGTTCTTTAAATATCCTAAGAGAATAAGGTTAAGGAAAGAAAATCCTGTTAGGACAGCGGCCTTAAATTAAGGGTGCCAATAGGATACATCCAATCGGAACAATTCTAAGGCAATATTTTTTTAATATGAGATTTTTCATTTATTTTAATATTCATATACGAGGGCTATTTATTTTTCCACTTTCGATGGGGCATAAAATGAAAACCACAATGAAAATCAAAACTGTTTTATGTGGAACATTTAGGTACACCTTCTAGCTACTTCTCTACATAGTCGTGTTCCAATTGAGACAACCCCGTTAGGTTTACGGAAATAATTATTTCTAAACTTTCATAGCCCTACGTAAACACCATTTGATAATACCGTTGCCATGGAATCAGAGCCCTTTTTCGAGGCTAAACATTTAAAAAATTAACTTTTTGGACTTTCCCTGCGGTTTACAGCCTAAAAGCTTTATGTGTACCAAATTTCAAGTATCTAACTCATCTGGAAGTGGGCAAACATTAATGTCAGTGAGCCGAGTCGAGCCTTTATCGGGGGTTTTTAAGGCTAAAAATAAAAAACTACACTTTTGGAATTTTCCTGTGGTTTACAGCCTAAAAGCTATACGTGTACGAAAATTCAAGTTTCTATCTCATCTGGAAGTGGGCAAACATTAATGTCGGTGAGCCGAACGCAGCCCTTTCTCGATGGTTTTTAGGGCTCATAATTTAAAAAATTACCTTTTTGCAATTTTCCTGTGGTTTACAGCCTAAAAGCTATAAGTGTACCAAATTTCAAGTTTATAGCTCATCTGGAAGGGGGCAAACATTAATGTCGGTGAGCCGAGCCCTTTTTCGGGGGTTATTAGGGCTTAAAATTGAAAAAAATAACTTTTTGGAATTTTCCTATGGTTTACAGCCTAAAAGCCATAAGTCTACCATGTTTCAAGCTTCTAGCTCATCTGGAAGTGGGCAAACATTAATGTCAGTGAGTGAGTGAGTCACCCGTGTGGCTTTATATTATAGGGATTGAAGCGTTAACAGTGGCGAAAGCCACTTTCACTTTTTTCACTTTTTCTAAATTTGTAGTTTTATTACAATTTGGTGAATCCAGTTTTGTGTTAGTGGGGTGCTCTGTGGTGCTCAATCAGCTTAACTACCATGTTATATAGTATTCACAATGTTAAGAGATATTACTTTTATGAGATCCTGCAACACATTCTTAAGGTTAGATGGTTACTGCACTGACATTTACTTGTACTTAAGAAAGGAGAAAAATTAACCTATGTGAATAAATATTAGTTTTTTACATGTAGTGAAGCATTATTTAACAGAAAAAGTTGTATATTGATTTAATTAATTACATTGATTACAGAGTTCATTAACGAAGAACTGGCATAGCTAATTGAGACACGTGAAAAATTGTTTCATGTGGTACATTTTTTTAAGTTGTAAATCCTGGATGAAAATATTTTTTTAACATAAGTTTTAATTGTACGTCATGTTAATATTTTATAATATTAGTGGGGTTGTAATATACAATCCCGTACACCAAAATAGCCACAGTCATTCTCCACATTAGGCTAGTTGTGTCACATATCTCTGTTCCGGAAATTAGAGTGTCATAAAATTAATGATGAATGGGCGGGTACATACTTGATATCATTATTAGACCTTTGTTAATTTGTTTAATACAAGGCGAATTTTGTTTCAAGCAATATGCTAAATTAATTACTCGTAGGGCTAGCTAGCTATACCGGGGTGCAATTTCTAATGTAATTTCTTACTTCATTCAATGTTTTAGCAAAAGCATCAGCAATCAAACCACCTAATGAACGAATCCCCTGAGTTGTTAGATACCCCAACATAGGAAAAAGTTCACCCTGCAATGATGTAAATGGTATCATTATCTAATTATCCAAGTCAGCAGTATTAGATAACTGTTTTGCTGATCCCCTAAGCTGGAAAATAGTGATGTCATGATTGAAAATGGTTTTAATTTGGAGAACAAGGCCTTCTAAATGCTTTTCATATTTCTTCCAATTGCAGCAACCATACTATCTCTTTATGATGACTCGACTTTAAAATGCCTTCAATTATTTTCATAGATGGAATAAGACTGGTCAACCCTTAATGAAGAGCCTCGGTATATATATATAGAATAAGAGAATGAAGACAGCATAGAAAACTGTAAGTACCCCATCTACCCCACTCGAACATATCTCTAATGAAGAGTATTTAATAACTGGGCTGCCGAGACAAAACCACTATGAATATTCACAGAGAGAAAATAAGATTCGATACTGGTGGACTTGGCAGGAGAGAGAGGGTTGAAACGGAGATTTCATATAACTACTCAAACGTAATGAAGCCACCCCACTAACGTTATAGGCACTGTTTAAAATGCTGATGTGCCGCAAAACACCGAGGAAAATTGGGGGGTATGGGGTCGAGCAAAAATAGACGAGTATTCCTCGTCTTTTGTAGGATTAAGAACGGAGAATGGTTATGGACTCCGTAGAGCACCGTTTCCGTTTCTCACTTTTTCCAAAGACTTTTTTTTATTAAAGCATCTTAAAAGGAAAAAGGTAAGGGGTTCCCCTATGAAACTTTAAAGGGGTATTGAATAGGAGAACTTAGTAAGCATGCTATCTAAATTTTTCAGCCCACCTTCTCCCTTGCTCTCGTCGTTAAGTTTCCCTTCTTTCTTTTCAGCTATTTTTTTTACGTAAAATATAACTACGACGGCAACATATGTGCTGCAACATTACACCAAAAATATGTTAAATAAAGTACGCCTACCTGAACAAAATATAGCATTAAATTTTGTTATTTTATAACTATTATTTTTTTAATAATATTCTCTATCCACATTTCCAGCCAAATATTTCGATAATCCACTGATAAAGCACAGTATCTGAAACTTTGTTTTTTTTTGCAAAAAAACTTTGCAAGTGTTTTTTCATACTCATTCACAATACTATGGTATTTTTTCATACTAACATTCACAATACTGTAGTATTTTTTCATACCAATATTCACAATACTAAATGGGGAAGTCTATTTTGCTCACTTTGGAAAATTAATTCGCACACAATAAATGCATCGTTTATGATTGAAGAAAGGTTTCGTTTAACGAATGTTTCAATTTCAAAGAATGTATTTTCATTCTATTATTTCTTGTTTTTTGGTAATACTTCTGTAAAATATCAGACTGGTTCCCAAATAATCCCAGTTCTGTTTTAATGAAGAAGCTACCTTTAGGTGAGTATTATCCTTTTTTAGTTTAGATGGATTTGTTCTTTCAGTAATGGTTAAATTTTAAGTTTATCTCTTATTTTCACTATGTTTTCTTTGCGAGAGCTGAACACATTTTATGTAGATATATAAGCATTCATGAGCCACAGATTATTGTCTCTGTTGGACACTACATGATAATATTATAGGAGAAAAATTCCTCCGGCACTGGGACTTGAACCCAGGACCTTTGGCTATTCGCGCCAATGCTCTACCAACTGAGCTAAGCCGGAGCTCAATTCGCAGCGCCAGACGAAACTTCTCTCCTATGACTGAATGCCCTAATGGTCTACCTCACAGACAGACAAGTTATGTCATATGCAGTACTGTGAGGCACACTAAGTAGTGATTTTTGTGACCGGGCTCCCACTGTTATTGTACAGTTAACATTCAAGACAGATATATAAGCATTCATGAGCCACAGATTATTGTCTCTGTTGGACACTACATGATAATATTATAGGAGAAAAATTCCTCCGGCACTGGGACTTGAACCCAGGACCTTTGGCTATTCGCGCCAATGCTCTACCAACTGAGCTAAGCCGGAGCTCAATTCGCAGCGCCAGACGAAACTTCTCTCCTATGACTGAATGCCCTAATGGTCTACCTCACAGACAGACAAGTTATGTCATATGCAGTACTGTGAGGCACACTAAGTAGTGATTTTTGTGACCGGGCTCCCACTGTTATTGTACAGTTAACATTCAAGACAGATATATAAGCATTCATGAGCCACAGATTATTGTCTCTGTTGGACACTACATGATAATATTATAGGAGAAAAATTCCTCCGGCACTGGGACTTGAACCCAGGACCTTTGGCTATTCGCGCCAATGCTCTACCAACTGAGCTAAGCCGGAGCTCAATTCGCAGCGCCAGACGAAACTTCTCTCCTATGACTGAGACAACAGAGACAATAATCTGTGGCTCATGAATGCTTATATATCTGTCTTGAATGTTAACTGTACAATAACAGTGGGAGCCCGGTCACAAAAATCACTACTTAGTGTGCCTCACAGTACTGCATATGACATAACTTGTCTGTCTGTGAGGTAGACCATTAGGGCATTCAGTCATAGGAGAGAAGTTTCGTCTGGCGCTGCGAATTGAGCTCCGGCTTAGCTCAGTTGGTAGAGCATTGGCGCGAATAGCCAAAGGTCCTGGGTTCAAGTCCCAGTGCCGGAGGAATTTTTCTCCTATAATATTATCATGTAGTGTCCAACAGAGACAATAATCTGTGGCTCATGAATGCTTATATATCTGTCTTGAATGTTAACTGTACAATAACAGTGGGAGCCCGGTCACAAAAATCACTACTTAGTGTGCCTCACAGTACTGCATATGACATAACTTGTCTGTCTGTGAGGTAGACCATTAGGGCATTCAGTCATAGGAGAGAAGTTTCGTCTGGCGCTGCGAATTGAGCTCCGGCTTAGCTCAGTTGGTAGAGCATTGGCGCGAATAGCCAAAGGTCCTGGGTTCAAGTCCCAGTGCCGGAGGAATTTTTCTCCTGTAATATTATCATGTAGTGTCCAACAGAGACAATAATCTGTGGCTCATGAATGCTTATATATCTGTCTTGAATGTTAACTGTACAATAACAGTGGGAGCCCGGTCACAAAAATCACTACTTAGTGTGCCTCACAGTACTGCATATGACATAACTTGTCTGTCTGTGAGGTAGACCATTAGGGCATTCAGTCATAGGAGAGAAGTTTCGTCTGGCGCTGCGAATTGAGCTCCGGCTTAGCTCAGTTGGTAGAGCATTGGCGCGAATAGCCAAAGGTCCTGGGTTCAAGTCCCAGTGCCGGAATTTTTCTCCTATAATATTATCATGTAGTGTCCAACAGAGACAATAATCTGTGGCTCATGAATGCTTATATATCTGTCTTGAATGTTAACTGTACAATAACAGTGGGAGCCCGGTCACAAAAATCACTACTTAGTGTGCCTCACAGTACTGCATATGACATAACTTGTCTGTCTGTGAGGTAGACCATTAGGGCATTCAGTCATAGGAGAGAAGTTTCGTCTGGCGCTGCGAATTGAGCCCCGGCTTAGCTCAGTTGGTAGAGCATTGGCGCGAATAGCCAAAGGTCCTGGGTTCAAGTCCCAGTGCCGGAGGAATTTTTCTCCTATAATATTAACATTTTATGTAATTACCTAAAATTTCGATTCATAAAAATTAATAAATAAACAAACAAAAATAAATCGTATCCTTAAAATTTTGATCCACTTACATTAATTTTTAACTGATGGTAGTGGACATGTGAAATTTTCTCTTTGAGTTAACATACTTCATAGGTTACATTTTCGTAAATTATTTATTATTTGAATTAATTATTTTGATATTTACAGCATCTACTGAAGTACTGTTGCTCAGACTATAGTATTTAACAAAAACACTATTTAGGGTAGGCCTATTGCAACTTATATTTTAAATTATGAAGTCTGCTTATTTATGATATTTGCATTCCGAAATCTCCACAATTACAATTTTAAAAAAAGTAATAATACCAAAATAGGTGTATTTTGATATCCTCGCCCTATACAGGCGATGATTAATATTTTATAAATACTTTAAAATAATAAAAAAAATGAATTTTTAAAGTTTTTTTTTATATATATTTTAACAAGTTCTTAAAACTTCAACTATAGAATCGTAGTATGTAATTAACCTACTTCGAAATACTGGTATGGTATGGTAAGGTGCATCTTTAATTTTATATACATATTAAATACATTATCCATAGAACAAATCCAACGCACGGGCCTCGACAGAAAGGATATGACAATAATAATACAATATAATACATATTAATACTTAGATAGAGATTACTACCCTGTCCCTACCTCCCATCCTTTTCTACCCTGAGCTGTCGGACTTTGGACATGAATTTTCCCACCCCTTTGGAGAATTTTGTGTCACTCAACAGCTCGAATATCGCCATGTGACCTCTTCTAGAGACATCAGAAAAAGAGTCCGGCAGATATCGTTGCCTAAGCATCTCAGTGACTTCGCATTCAGAGAGAACGTGCAATGGAAAGTGATAAATGATGAGCCGTTTGAAACATCAGTTTCATGAGGTATATTATATTCTACAGAAACATTATTTTTGGCAATGTGCCGTTGGAACGTCTTTACCGACCGACGACTTGCTTCCAGGCCGTCGGATAATGCGTTCTCGGCACATCGAAAAAATAATCTCTACGTAGTAAGTTGCTTTTTCGTATTATTTCCTTTCAAGCGCGATTATCTTATTTGTCTGGTAAAATCTGCAAACAAAATATTATTTTTAAGACCCAACCAATTTTCTAAACATAAAAACAAATTTAGTAGCTTAAAATGTGTGTACCTGACAAACTTACTGATTGCCACCGCGGATGAGTCTGTAGCGCACCTATCTTCCAATCCTACGCCTGGAATCCAGCCGGATTGGGGATTTTTTCTGAGTTCAGGACAAGGTGTTCTTTGCAGTTTCTAATCCGCTGTCCTATTGTTTGTGTTGTCCTGGGAGGAAAACGTGCATCGAGTTGATCTCTCTCCAAGGAGTCCCTCCATGTAAGGCTGTATTTATCCAAACTATCTCCTACCTAAAAGTTATTTAACTCGGGTTAAGTAAGAAAGAAAGGCACGTCGCATAACATACCCTTAGAAATAGGTAGTTCCTTCGTTTAAGTATCAAGTTTGTGTGTGTATGTGTATATATGTGTCGTTGAATGCGCGCACGCGCATGTGCGAAAGATTGTTCAGTAATTCTCTGAGTAGTGATGGGAGTACTCCAATAAAAAATTGAATTATTTGAATATTGGAAGTTCTCGACAAATCAAAAATCGTAGGCCTATAAAATTATTCTTACGATCATTCGAATGATTTAATGCTAATGGAAGCCAGAAGTGGGGACGAGCTCTCAGCTGTCGTATTTTTTCGTTAAAACGGCATAAGTTTTAACTAACTCCTATTGGTTTGTGTTTCTCAGTGTGGGCAAGCTACGTCCAATGCGCGAACCAATAGCAGCAGATCTTGCAACATGATGAAATAACCGAAGTGAAAAATCGAATAACGATGAGTTAAAATCGAGTCAGATTTTAGTAGGTCTCGGCTATCGAATTCTCACACCTAGCACCGCGATATCTCGGGTCTTGCAATAATCCGATAATGATTATATTCACCGTTTCATAAATAGATTCGTGCATGGTGTAAAGAGGAGAGATAAAATATTAATAACAAAAGGGAATCTACTCGTACGCACAAAGAATTACTAACGGTTTAAATTATGTCTCCTGTACTCTATGCTATCACAGATTAAACTAATACTAATAGCAACAGCATTAATTATAACATATTTGTTGTTTCGAGGACAATTTTTAGGATAATTCCCTTCTTTAAAACACTTAGATATGAATTTAAGCTACTCGTATTTATACGTAGAGTATAAATTTTGAACAAAACCAACCAAAACATGGGCCTCATACTTAGATATCTGACAACTGATTAATTCTGTATAAGTCGTATTATAAAATCCTTGAAGTTCGAAAGATGCCTTGTTAGTGACGGTATCGCTCGGAACTCTTTACTTCGTGACAGAACAGTCGAGTGACTTCTTAAAGTAGCAACCAATTAAAAACATTTTTAATTACAGGCCATTCTTTTAAGTTACTCAGAATATTCATTTCTTTGAAAAAGAAGTACTTCTTATGTCCAACAAACTTTCTTTAGGCCTAATAAACTTGTTATATTTCAAGGCTTCTCATTTATATATAGGAGTCATATTAAGGGCTCTGTAGGGTGATAAGAGTCATATAATTGCTAATTATGTTAATTAATATATAAAACGTCAGTTCGTTACTGAACCATCATAGTATGGACATGCATTTATAAATAGCCTATGTCATCCATCTCGATTTCTTCAGCATTCAACTTTGAAAATTATATTTTTAATCAATACACATTCAATTAGTGTCAATTTAAAAATAATTTATGTTCTTGAAAAAATGTGTGGTTTTCCTGATTTTAGCTTATCTTAATTTTTAAGAAAGCCTAACTATTTTCTCATAACCACTGTCGATAGTATTGGCTAATATTCCATTACCACAATTGAATGTTCATTCATTTAGTGTTCCTGATCTGAAGCTGACACAATGGTGATTGGATTTTAATCGACACAAGGTAAAAATAGTATACTTTGTTACATTTTATTCTTGAAATAGTCTTAATAAATCCCACTCGAGATTAGATAAATTCGTATCTCTGGTGATAAAATTATTATCCTTTTAAATGATTCCAACACAAATATTTATTCTTATTTCTACTATGTATTCTTGACCTAGCAACCCAGATTTCCGAACAATGCATTATGTACTATTCTCACCAATAGGAAAACGTACTCCGAAGTACAACGACTCTTTTATTCGGTTCTCTCAAGAACTCTTAGAAGAATTGGCATCTTTTCTCTCATTAATTTGATTTTAAGCCTTTTATTCCCTTACATCCAGCATCGAAGACTCCACTCCTTTCTAACATATAGTAATTAAAGTAACTTGATATCAGATTGCGATGAGCTCTTCTTACGAGATGAAGGGTAAAAGCTTTTTGAGAGTGACGCAATGGTGGAAAGACCAGGGAAGGGATAGAGCATTTGCTTGCGGTCAGTAGGTTTAGAAAAGAGAGAGGGAAGGTGGTAACACAGCTTGCAAAGGATTATTCCATTCCTAGCAAATGGAACGGATAAGTATCAGCTCCAGATACTGCTCTTCTTGCTTGCTAACAGCTTTGGTTTCGATGTATTAACGAAGAAGACGACTGCAGAACATAGATGCTGCAGTTGCAGGAAATTCCACATTTTATTCTAGAAAGAGAGAACTCGTCTTATACTAATGAACAGGGAAAGGTATGTACCCAATATGTCTAAAATATCTAAATACAGATGTAGCTTTTATTTAAAATTAAACGTGTACTGAAATATGACTAAAATTGCTAAATAAACTAATGAATAAAATACAGCCACATATCCCATATAGTTAGATTTGTTGGAAACGGCATTTGAAGGCACATATTTTCCAAAAGATGAGGAAAAGATTGTTTTGCGCACATTGATTAGAAAACCCTCTCTTCGCCGTATCAAGTGGTTTTAAGGAATGATCATAGACAAAACGGAAATAACTCGACGAGCTGATTGCACAAAAGAACGCACCTGAAATACTTACAGTAATACTACTGAAATGAACTGTGCATGATAAATTTCAGATTCTTGCGTGATACTCAATTCCTTACGTAACTTATAAATCCGTGCCCTACTCCACACCATGATTAGGCTCATAGCTTATTTCTTGTGCCTTATTTTGTAGATTTTATGTGTAATTTAAATAATATATTTTCTGGTTGTTTTTCTTAATTTTATTACAGATTTATGGAACCTTACTCTTCATACAGGTTGAATTATGCATTTAAGAGTTAACTTCATTTTTTTTTTCCTTGTGCAAGATTTTAATTTGTACTAAGTTTAATATAATATTTTTCTCAAGTTACATGGGGCACACATCTCTAAAGTAGTTTTGAAAGGACTCTGTAACCCCATCCAAGATTTTAGTCAGTGTTAGGCATGTTATCCATGTGGAATCAAAAATCCCAAAGGAGAAATGCTTGAGAAATATTTTACCAGCACATATGTTAATGTATTGGATTCAACAGTAGTTCGAGGCACACGAAAGTCAACCAGTCGATGTGGATTAAGAAAAGAAAACACATTTACGTTCCAATAATTCTCTTTTATAAAGACAAATAATAATGTAATCTTGATGATGTCGAAGTGACAGACCTTTCGATTGGAGCTAGAAGGACATAGATGAAAACTGTGGTGAAAGTGGTATCTCTTCCGAAGTTTTAGAAAAACTAGCGCTTCATGCGTTAACAAGTTCGATTACTACAGCAAATTTATATAGCAATGTTAGCAGCTCTTAATATTGGCAAAACTGAAACATGACTTTATAATTCTAACTAATATTTTCGTAAGTTCTTAATTTGTACTTTGTACATGAGCCGATTTATTGTAGCCTATTAACCTTTACACTGCTCCTGACGTATAATTTCGTTTCTGAAAAAACTGTATAAAAGCATAAATGTAAGATTTATAGATTAAAGATATAATGTAAAATTGTAAGAATTTTTATCATTATGTTAAGATTATAACCTAGAGAAACTAGTTGTTATCTAGCAATTCTTTCCATCGATTTTAAACTTAGATACCGCAGATTATTTTGATTGATGATTGCATATATTATTGTAAAAATTCAGCATTGTAAAATATTATTAATAAAGTATATGGTTTTCAATGTGGTTGTCTGTTTGTTAAAAATTAAAAACAGCGTTTTTAGATATTTGAAAAATAATAACAAAAATTCAAACCAACTAAAATATAAAAAATATATCTTAGTTGGTTTGAATATTTATTATTATTTTCTTCTTATTTCATTATATTTGAAATAGTTTGGAAGTAGAAGCTAACCACAGGTTAATAGAAGCTCATTTCGCCACTAGAATAGTAAAACGTGATCTGAAGCTGACACAATTGTGATTTGATTTTAATCGACACAAGGTAAAACATTTAGTGGACTCAGAAGTATTGATTTTGAGCGAATCCGGAAAAGTGACATTGCAGTCCTTCAGGCCACAAAATAAGCTAGGCAAGCAAAAAGGGGCCTTAAGAGAAGAAGAGAGGATAAGGAGGACATAGATAACCCTTCATATGGTGCTGGAATGTTCTAACTGTAAGTCTACAATGTTGAGTTTGTTAATTTTCAAGCGTTCCAAACTTTAAATAGGTTTTTCTCAAAACTATGTTTTTCACTCTTTAGGTAACATTATCTTCAAAAATAAGCAATATAGAGACTTAAAATTTTTACAGCATGTGTACAATGTTATAATAAAGAAACCGATAGCTTTTAGCTTTAGTAGCTTTAACATGAAGAAAGCTGGGTACAAGAACGATGTTGAAAATTTCACAATTAAATAAATTATATGTATATAGTTACAAAAAAATATATATCTCACAGTCTGTGCTTGATATTTAAGTGAATTGCTGTCAGATTGCAGTTAGATATCCTATCTGCACTGTGTAAAAATTTCATGGTTCTAAGTGTTATATTTTTCAGAAAGTGTACCTAAATATAGCTAATATTCTCCATAAGAATACATGGGTAAGCCATTCGCGACTGTCTCCCCTTAAATATAACTGTCGATTAAGTTACAAAAATGAATGAACGGCATATCGCTGAAAGAAAAAGTTAAAGTTTTAAAATAAAGTAGTTAAATATTTTAATTAAACTCAAGTTCAAAGAGACGTTTTAAATACATTTTATCATAAATAAACAACAGTATTTTAGTGACATCAGCAAAAATATAACCGTACTATGTCTGAATAAGAAGGGAAGAAAAGTTTTAAAGTTAGTTATCTTTTTTGTGCTCAACTCGAAGGTTCAATTTTGTCTAGTTTGTGCTCAATCGTATTCCCAAATTGAATTTCAAATGGCTTTTGCTCAACTCAGACACGCCGGAATTCAAGTGAGAGCTTTGAGAAAAATGTTTAACTTTAAATTGGGGTCAATTCCGGCACACTATTCTGTTTACTAAACACAATACAATCTATGTTTGTATATCGTTGTGACGTGGGAGAACCGAAGGGAAGACCACTTGGAAAATCTACACGTAGGTGGAAGGACAATATTAGGATAGATTTAAGGTAAGTAGGATTTGCAAGGGATGGTTGGATGGAGTTAGCACAGAATAGGGTTGAATGGCGGGCTCAGGTAAGCGCTTCAATGAACCTTCGGGTTTCATAAAATAGATAATATTCCTTTAGTTTGTTGAGGAATTGAACAATTGACATTGTGTAAGTAAGTAAGTGCTAAATAGGAGAAAAACTCTTCACCCAATGTAAACTATTACAAAATGTTTCTATCCAATAAAAATGTTACCGTAAACAGTTATTCACGGGCGAACATGAGTATGTGCATGGTAGTATTTGTACATTTGTATAGCAGTTGAATAGGGAAAGGCATTACTAATTTAGAGCCACACAGTGTTGGAAAGGGCGTGCACTAATGGAAGCGGGATGGAGCAATTTGGAAGCGTCATGAAGACGGTTTGTACTACCAGCAAGCACGCGATGGATCATAATGACTGCCAAGTGGTCCCACAAAACAACATAGGTCGTTACAATTAAACCGCATACACCGCACTACCTGCTATCTCATTTTGTATTTAATATAACTTTTTTTTCTTTTTTAGAATACATATTTACTCTCAGGGACACCAGTGAGCCCTTCATTTTTACTCTTTGCATAACTTAGCCGATGTTACATGACACAATTTGTTTCTTAAAGGTGTATCAAATTATAATATTCATTATTTCACACTATGAAAATGTTTTAGTTCACTATAATATGAGAATACTATAAATAAATAATAGTGAAGCGTCGAAACTACAAGTTTACTTTAATAAAATACTTCGAATATGAGACACTACAAAATAAGAGGTAAATTAATAAGATATAATTACAGTAAAATCAGCACAAGAAAATGAAAAAATCAGTATTCTATTAAGTTTTATCGGGTAATATAAACAACGCAAATTTTAGTTGTGAGATGAATCTATAAACAAACAATAATGTATATTTAAAATTGTACCAATATCTAAATTATTTTACAGCTTATTTAGCATAAACCGAAGACAACTTACACAGCTCTGTAAATAATACTCTTCTGAATATAGTGATATGACGTACATAAGTTTGTGATGTGTTTATAACCGACCTTTATCTGTTTTATTGATACTACTTACTGTGGTTTTTTTAATATTGTAAACGTTTATTTAAGTTTGAGTATCAATACCATAAAAAGTTGTAACATACCTAGGTATATGTCACTATTCTCAAATGCTGAGATATTATGTAAAGTCAGGGTATAGGCATAAACTATAGCAAATCAACATTTCAATTACATATTTTAATATATCCCTTATATATATATAGTATGGTTGAACTGACAAATTAATTTACAATTTCGAATTTTCGCATTTAAAATCAAAATATTAAGTACTAAGCTAAATGTAGTTATGGAGCGTCTAAGTCTAGAATTTAAAAAATCATATAAACTTTAATTTCCATCCCTTTGAATGTTGTCTTTCTGGTACTAGTATCATGTATCATGATCATTATTTTTCGATATTATAATCTGTGGTTTGGTTCTAAAAGGGCCAATGTCATAAAACTTGCTTTTGAGATAAATAACCCTAAAGCCTTTGTAGAAGTAACATTTTTTGCTGAGAACTTCCGACATTATCCTCTAAGGTTCTGTATTATGTCTATTAATAGCAACATACACTGGCACTTTTATTAAACGAAAGATAAAGACTAGCTGAGCTCAATAATGCATAGATATCATTTTTGCTAGGAATTGACATTGGCCTTTTAGAACCAAGCCGCAGAATTATTAACATATAAAAGTTATTGCTCTCAGCTAGGACACCTCTATTGTAAGAAATAGGCTTATATAAAAGTAACAATGGACCTCCTGCTCTTTCGGAGTCCCAGGACAAATATGTGTATTATTTATGTATTTATGTAATTTTGAAATAAATTGAAACTGAAATCAATGTACATTAAGGTAAAAAAAAAAAATATATTGCAGTGCATTTTTCCCAGAATTATAATCACCAAGCTCTTTCAGGAGAATGACAAGAAACCTAACCGAAGGGTTTCCAATAAGGAAGAGTGCGTCGTCCCACGGATGTCACTCCGCCAAGCTAGAGGATTCAAATAGCGTAGTGGAGGATTGAAATCGCGAGAGGACGAGACCTGGAAGCTGAAAAGAGGGCAGTATCCAGTGGCAGGTGGAAGTGACGTAGCCATTGTGAACTAGACAGATGTTTCCGTGCTACCACTCTCTTTAGTAACAATGTCCAGCGAGAAATCTCAAATGGAAACACACACTATCTTGACCCGTTTCTGTAGGCTGGTTGAAATATCTAATCAGTCAAATGTTATGTTCCTGACACAAATAGTTTCAGTCTCTATGGGTTCATCAATTTTTTTCCAGCCCTCAGTTGTACTAGGTATTCTTTGATGTCTATATACTTATTTCAGAATTGTTGAACTTGAAGTTAGGCTATACCAGATTTTAGGCCATCTTAAGACAGTGTACTTGTCACATGTTTGTAAATGAGCCTTATTAAACATTAGGCTATAACATTAGCCTATATTAGTTGCACTCTTAAATGATAAAGCTTACTAAACTTTTTCTTTTGATTTGTGATGTTACTATTATTATTATTATTATTATTATTATTATTATTAATTTATTATTACCTATTGCAACCCTAATCCCAGGTAGGCAGACTTTATTTTCAAGAAGCAACAGAACAATAACCGCCTATTACATCTCTTTTTCCACCCCCAAAGGAACTACTTGAAATATACGTTTTATACATTAATAAACAAAACCAACCAGTGAAATATATCGGTATACATTTTTTATTTTTTATATAACGTTGAAAGTAATCCTTTAATTTAGCTTACTTTCCCTTAGACCTACATATAAATAAGAATTTGCCACTTAAAAAAAGAGTGTTTTGAAAAGGTGATATAAGAATCAACATCAGCACAAGATAGCATTGAGGATGTCATTAATTTCGAAAGGCCTAGGCTGCATATAATAAAGGTTGCTGAACTCATGGTGTTCATTATACCCTGCATTTTATTTAGTTTACCGGCCAAAAAAGCCACGAACAACGTCCATGGGAGTCAGAATGCTATGCCCCATTCGTGGGCATCTGCCTATGGTAGATAAAGCAGCTGTCAGATGTTAGGGCTAGTCCCATAAGGGATGTAGCAAAACGGCGTTATTTGTATTAAAAATTACTATGTGTGAATATACCATCGATTAATCGAAGCTTCAATAACCGTAGTTCTAGGTGAATTTAAATATCTGAAAACGTATTAGTTTCTTGTCGTATTGTATACTTATGTAAAAGTTTTTAATTTATTCACATATTTGTTAGTTTAAATAAATTTCTTTAATTGCATAAATAATAGTTTCCCTTCTTTCGTTCTTTCTTTCTTTCTATCTTGATTTCTTATGAAAATATGCGGCTGGAGTTTGACAAATCATTGTACAATAACGTAATTTTGTTTTAAATCGCATCTTTCACGCTCATATCCCGAGCAATGAGATAATAAACGCTCAATAGTGTGAGAAGGATTTTCAGAGAGACAATTATGACGACGTACACTAATCGTAAGATGCAGCTTATCACATTTGTTGTCAAGCTGACTGGAAGATGAATTGAATGCCTTCCCCATTGTTGCTCTCACTTATGCCTGCGGTGCATTTTACAAGATGGGGAACGCATCAATCTTTGCTTAACACGTACATCTCTTGATAAATGGATTGCTGGAAGGAGATGATAATATGTTTCTTCATTGTCACTGAGACAAAAGCACATCAGATTATGACTATTCCTGTGATACAAGCAGAACTACATGAATGCCATGCTAGGCCTGTATCAGGGCCTCTAATATTGTCCGATGACTTACTGTAATGTCACTTCCGTAAAAGATAACAGCCACCCGTGAACATCAGACTGGCCACTATCTCTGTCTTATGATTCCCAAACGTACTTCACCATTGTTTCCATTCGAATCTGCTTTATATCCAGGAGTTGCGTGCTCAGAACACTGTATAGAATTATGAAAAGTTTGTTTACAACGGTTCAGGAATGTCAAAGAAAGTAATTAATAAAAAAAGTAAATAAAAAAACTACATTCAGTAAAAGAACTGTTAGGTGTATCTTCTTTCCACTTAGGGTCCTAATAATATATGATAATATTATGTTTCACTTTCGGCTTGTCTACCTTGTCTGCGTCGTTGACAATGATGTAAAAAACGACTTAGGTGTTAATAACACAATCATTATATTGGTAGGGCTGGGACAGCATTGCAGTGCAAAGTACCGAAGGACGAGCAGACGTGTCCCCTCCACTTCGCTTAGTGCTTGTCTAGTAAATATTCCTACTTGGCCTTCATTAGTTTGCTAATTATGCTTGGATTCCCTGAAGCCAATCCCATATATTTATTTGTGTAAGAATTATGGACATCAGAAACCGCATTAGACTTAGTTACTCGTGTTATGGACAAAATTTATTCTAAAGAATTCTTTTTTTTCTAAATTATATTCGTGCCTTTTCCTAACTCCTTATTAGTTGATTTCCTTAGCTGCGTACTTTTACAGCTTCCATATTGGTTGGATTTTGTTATAAGTCCTCTTCAATCACAGTTATTCTAATAGCTCATTTTCCGAATATTCTAAAAAAATATGTACACAACCTCGTTGCTTCATTCCTTGAAAATAAAGCCACAGTTACACTTTTAAAAAGTCCAAAATAAAATACCCTATTTATTTGACTACATTTTTGAAAGTTTTCCGTATAAACAGCGCCAGGATATTCTCAATATATTGTGATACCTATTTTAAATATATATTATATATACTGAAATATTATGTTACTTGATCACAACACATTATTCATTTAACGAAATCGAGCTAAGCTGGACTTAAAATTAAATAAGTAAGTAAGAAAGTATGTACGTGTATAAAGAAATTCATCATATAGTATTTGGAGTCCGATTCCTGTTGCTGAGTCCTCGGAATACTATAAAATCGGAATACAAAAATGATTAGGTTGCCAGCCTTAGGCATCGGCCACGCTTACCCCAGGATTGTTCTAACACATTTATGTTAGAAGTTCTTTCAATCCAAGAGTCAATAGAAGGACTAGATTGATAGAAAATTTCATTGAACCCCATCGAGGATTGAGACTGTAACCATCCTGTTTGATGCAACCAACCATCATCTCACTGCAGTCTGGCCTATCCCGGCTAAGACTGAATTATCAATGAGAATATTATAGGAGAAAAATTCCTCCGACACTGGGACTTGAACCCAGGACCTTTGGCTATTCGCGCCAATGCTCTACCAACTGAGCTAAGCCGGAGTTCAATTCACAGCGCCAGATGGAACCTCTCTCCTATGACTAATTTCCCTAATGGTCTACCTCACAGACAGACAAGTTATGTCATATGCAGTACTGTGAGGCACACTAATTAGTGATTTTTGTGACCGGGCTCCCACTGTTATTGTACGGTTAACATTCAAAACTCCGGCTTAGCTCAGTTGGTAGAGCATTGGCGCGAATAGCCAAAGGTCCTGGGTTCAAGTCCCAGTGTCGGAGGAATTTTTCTCCTATAATATTCTCATGTAATGTCCAACAGAGACAATAATCTGTGGTTCACGAAAGCTTATATATCTATCTTGAATTATCAATATAAAGACAAATACAAATTAAATTAATAAATAAAGATATATGAGACAGTTGTCTTGAAGATTTCTACTTTTACGAAAAGTATTACAACTACAGTTAACGACTATCCACATGTGGGCTATTTCAGTTGACATAATTGAAGTAATTTTTAAACTATGATAAAACAAAGCAGATACGAAAACTGTCTGAACTCAATTCCAGATCAAAGGAAAGAGTAAATGCCTAAATCCGCGCGCTTTCTCCGATGTTAGGATCTGAAAACGAGGAATCCTACTGGGAAAAGGTGGCAAAGCCACGAATGCGAAGATCGGCACATACGAAGGATTAGACTGCATATATTGGAGAGAGGTATGCAGAGCCTTGTAAACCGATACTCAAGTGACGCTAAGTGAAGATCTCTAAAGGGAGGAGTCTGTTGCCACTGCCATTCCTGGCATCTCCTTACCTCGTCTCATCTTCTAAGAGGTGCTTACTATCATATATCAGTCCCACGTCTCCAAGCCAACACTCCTAGGAACAACTATTAATGTCTAAGATAGGATAACTATGCAAATTAAATCCATTATGCACAATGTACATTATCGCATTATAGCATTTAGCAGTAGGCCTATGGAAAGGCCTAGGAGTTCAATAAATATAAACATTCCATAGGCTATAAACTGTGCGTCACCATACTATTTAATAAAAGAAGTGTTGGTAAAAAAAAATTGGTAAAAATATGCAATTTTTGGACTTCAGTGTAAAAAAATCATGCATACCCTAAAGCCTTCACCCGCGTCCCATAGCTTTATTTTTGCCGGCCTGCAAACAAATTGAACTACATTGCCAATAATGACAATTTAGTGACAAAGAAATAGTGACAAGTCCCACATTGAGTTAAATAATGTTATGGTTAGGGAGCGGATTTTTATGATATGTCATATTTTTCCCCTTTGCATTACTTCTGGTTTCCGATTAATTTAAACCCGATTCCAAGCATCCTGGTGAAAATATAACAGCTTTTATTGTGCATATATCTGTATATTTACGAAATTTTCAACAATTGTAGCATATTCAGTAGAATATGCTTATTTAGGTCATACTTTTTGCATATTTGTGTGCATATTAAATAAATTTTGAAGTTTCATATCATATTTTGCAGATTTTGCATTAAAATGATACTTTTTGAGAATTTACAGATGTTTTAAATAATTAACACTGTATTTTGATAAAATGTATTGTAAAAAGCTTTAAAAAAATATACACAATGTGTAAGTGGTAAAGTCATATTTTAATGTTTTTAGGTCATAAATGCATGCATATATCCTACTTTTTAGGTAATAGAAATCCGCCCCCTAATTATAACTAATGGCAGTGCTATGCTCCACCCTGAAATTCGGTACCTACTTTTCAGGTTTTACATACGTCCTGAATATTATTAGTTTTTAGTTAGAATTAGTTTTTTTTATTCATAGCTCTAGTGTTACAACGAAGTTTTTTTTCTTTCTTTCTTTTTTTTTAAAATGTTAGAAATCAGTGGCGGCCATGCCCTTGGAGATTTTATGCTGTAACAGGAAAGATTGAATGCCTAGACAAAAATCTCCTAATAAAAGTGGCTTGTACATGTCCTCTCTATACACAAGTAAAATATTTCGGTGTTATTCATTAGCACTCTGTATATCCATCATGAATAATGAAGTCATGAAACCACAATGTTGGTACATGTAGAGAAAGGAAACATACTGTATAAAACCCCTGAAAAAATTCCTACAATAATTTAAATTAAGCTAAGTCACGTTAATAAATTATTATATTAATCATTGAAATAAAACGTGCTATTCATATTCCAATTGGAGAGTCATTTTCTCAAAGCTGTTCGCGTGAACTCCACTATACGAAGGGAAGCGCCGCGCCGTACAGAAGCGAACACTTCTCCGACACCGGTGTACTGCGTGCAGTATCCAGGCTACACAAAGGCGCTAGTCCATAAACTTGCATGTGGAGGTAAATACATCACATTTGGATTCCAACTCGGAACGTTGTGATGGTCCCCTATTTCTCACTCTTACGTAGGTCAAGGAGGGTCTTACGTCCACTGGAGGTTAAGGATTCCTGAGTTTTAGACAAACGTCCCATGAAATATTATAACTAGGGGACGGATTTCTATGACATGTCATATTTGTGTGCATATTAAATAAATTTTGAAGTTTCATATCAGAATTTGCATTAAAATGATACCTTTTGAGAATTTACAAATATTTTAAATAATTAACACTATATTTTAATAAAATGTATTGTAATGAAACTTAAAAAAACATACACAATGTCCAAGTGGTGAAGTCATATTTTAAATTTTATTGATCATATTTTAATGTTTTTTAGGTCATAAATGCATGCATATATCCTATTTTTTAGGTAATAGAAATCCGCCCCTAGTTATGGTGTTCTGTGTTATTCATTAATATTGCAAAGTGTAAGACAATATGACATGTATAACATAAGTAACCCCTACAATTCTTGTAATATAACTTATACTTTTTTGTTACGTATATGTCATGTTAATAATAACACAGCCCAACAAAAAAAGAATAACTTTTTGTTTGGTGTCTCAGATGTTTTACCGGATTTTGACTATACTTAGTGTGCTTATTCCAAATATGTAAACAGTTTTTCTCTACCGGCTCTACTTTTATATAGATTTTATTCGTGATCTCTTAGTCTAGCGAAACAAAATCGTTCTTGATAATATAGCTGGTGAAGGTTCTTGACCATACTTTGGACACGTAGGACGAAAACTGTACGAAGTAGATGAAAACTAAAAGCTGGATTATTTTTTGGTCCTCAAATTGACAGCTCCTAAGTCATAAACGACCGTACAATATGTGATAATATCAATTTTTTGATAGACCCCATGTTATATTGTTATTGTAATGTTAATGTATTGTTAGTGTGTTGCTATTTTCTTCACATTATTTAGAAGCTAAAAATAGGCACTGCTTTTATTTATATCAAACGTAAAATGGGATAATAAGCATAATGGTAATACCATTTCTCACAAAACTAAAGCTGATAGGGCAAAACTAATGGCACATTTGGCAACAGCGACCTAAATATGCCCAAGAATAAGTATAAATTCTCAGACACCAAAATGGCTGTTCGTCTGTGTAATCAATAAATAAATGCGGCCCGCTAGTCTTTCACCAAAAAGATAATGTCCAGTTAGTTAAAAAAATAATAATAATAAAAGGTTGAAGACCACTGCTCTAAAGTATAGGATTGTTGCTGAAAATGTCATATAGGCATAAGTTATATACGAAATTTGATTTAGTCTTGAGCTATATCGGAAGAATGAGTAACAAACATATGGAGGTACATGAGCCACACAGTGTGAACTGCACCCTAGGTAGTGCGAGTCTATTTGAGATAATAATACTCAACACTGCAGGTATGTTCGCAGGACAATGAAACTGCATACAATTAATGCAGCATTTGTAACTGACGTATGTTGTGTGTACCAGACATCGTCATTATTATTTCATCAAGAATGACGACCCGTCATCGCGTACAAATCAACTCTATAACGGAACATGACGCATACTGAAGCAACTTTAAAATATTATCACTTCCTACAACATAAACATGGTAAATGTACATTCGTTGTAGTTTTAAGTTAAGAATGAAGATAACTGCACAGGATACTTCATTATTGAATAGTCCGGGGATTTGATGGGCGAGTAATTAAATTTGAGAAAATTA
The DNA here is from genome assembly GCA_964059195.1 of Ectobius pallidus. NCBI lineage: Eukaryota > Metazoa > Arthropoda > Insecta > Blattodea > Ectobiidae > Ectobius > Ectobius pallidus. Next base: position 93,091,030 of record CAXKWD010000009.1, read on the forward strand.
CATGAGAGTAATATAGGAGAAATATTCCTTTGACACTGGAATTCGACACCTTGACTTTCGGCTTTCCGTGCCGATGCTCTATCAACTGAGCTAGCCAGAATTAGACTCGCAGCGCCAAATGGAATCTCTCTCCTATGACTGATCTCATGTAAAATGTATCAGAAACAATGTTCTGTGGTTTCATGAAAACATATCTACAGCTTGAGAAAATTAGCTAACAACACATCAATTTAAAGTTTGTTTCTGAATTGGTTTCCAGTAGTCACAAGTAGTCACGACATCTTGTGCACAGCTAATTTCACCTTCAAGTAAGCGATTTTGTAAAACTTACACCGGTTTTATCTCTGAATTATGTGCAAATTTAATACTATCACGAAGTGTTTGAAACCAAACAAACGATTCAGAAAAAAGCTGCCATTTGTCAACGCCAAGCATACGCATTGCCGTACAAGACCTCTTATATTTTCGTATAATTGAATCAACGTTAGACATGCCCATACCAATTCATTTATTGCATAAATCAATTTTAGCGACATTATTGGGATTTTCTGAAAATAAAATACGGTACACGTTTGCAGATACATTATCAGGGTACATTTTAGGATACACAAACGTGTTCTAGCAGAACACGAATGTCAAATTTTAGGCTTGAGCACGCTCAATAGATATTTTCATCTACAGAAACAAACTTACAGCCTAATTCATGTAGTTTAAATGGTGTAAATTGCAGAGAAAAAGGACTAATAACTGAGAAATTCGATATTGAAATCTTACCCAGTTAGCAGCATGCATTGCAAATAGGAGGCAACTTATACATAAATTAATTGGGCTATACCTGGTATAAACACTCTTGTTGGAAGATCAGTGTATCTATTTTTACTTTCTCTATTTGAAGTGCATGATCCTGAAATTCAATGTCGATTTTTCACTACTAGTATTCGTCTTGGGGACCCTAAAAAGATTTATAGTTTTACAGGCATATCTAGGGGTTTTTCTATACGTGTAGTGTGTGTATCTGCATAAAAATATATATTCAAATATATATATACATTGATGTAGATATATATATATACATATTATAAATATATCTGTGAATAGCGTGGTTCTAAAACGAGATATAGTAAGTCAATTTTGTATTTTATGTCGACGATTTTAAATCACGATTTTACCACTTTACATGAAAAAATATTTTTTTGCTTTGCAAAATTGTTTTTAACTATGTTTTAACTTCTTGTACTAAGATTTAAAACTTCTGCTTGAAACATTGTTTGATAGAGATTGTTTGAAAAATAGTTCTGTGTTTATGCAGCTGAGACAATGATTCCATAAATAGGGCCTAATTGTATCCCTGTTGACTTAATGCGTTTTAGGATAAATATTTTTTTTAGATTCGAATTTTATACCAACTGCTGTGTAAAATTATTTAATCCTATTGCTCTACTTCCGTTTCTCCTGGACTCAAAAGTTGCATCGGAATTTTTAAAATAATTATGATAAAATTATTTCTACTACATTTTAGACTCAGTGTTAATGATTTTCTATGTACCTCTCATATCGCTTTTTTCTTTTCCTAATATGGATGAATTGTCTATATAGTGTAGACTCCTTCTGTCTTTTGAGGATGAAGATATTTGATTACATCGATGTAGCCTCCCACAGTAAGGAATAGGCCATGATGAGAGGAGAAGGATTTTGTGGCGAAGGGAATGAGAAAAATATCGGAAGTTCCAGTAGGAACACAGAGGAATAATGGAGGGAGGCCATGTCTAACAATGGGCACACATAATACAATAATGCTAATACGATCACGTCTTCCAGCTTTTATTTGCCGTTCTCCTGCCTTCTTTTCTTTTTACCTTGTCTCATCTCTTTTGTCTTTTCACTTTCATTATATTTCCTTCTTCTCATTGTAACGTTTCTTTCACTTCTAGGGGTAACAACATTCTTGGCTTTCCATTACAAGTCCCATGAATTGTGAACCCATTTGTCTAGATGCGTTTGTCAGTTGGCAAGAGCAGGAAAATCGTTAAGTATCCAGCTTGCTCTGGCATTCGCATTTTCTCTCTTTTGTTCTCATCGTAAAAACAATATGATCCACTGGGCTGTATTAGCGCTTCTATCCTGGTTCCGATTAAAGGCAGGAAACTAACGAAGCAACTGGAAGAAAATTCGACCTACGTATTCCTGTAAGGCTAAGAAATGAGAGATGTAAGAGAGTTTACGGATTAAAGAGGATTTTCTGATGATGTCGAATAAAAGAAATTCAGGCGTAATGAAAGGTCTTCTAAATATAACCGTCCTTTTTTTTCTTTCAGATATTTCAATAAAATAGCTCTGAAAACGATAAGGATTATGCTTTTCAGTTCCTCGCTTGGAAGAATGTAGTTTTCCACGTCCTAAAGCAGGAGGTTAATTAATTAAATCACTGGAGTTAAAATCTTGAAATCATAGAGGTATTTTTGTTGCTTACATACGATAATAATAATAATAATAATAATAATAATAATAATAATAATAATAATAATAATAATAATAATAATAATAATAATAATTGTTTCGTGTTTATTATTATTATTATTATTATTATTATTATTATTAATATCATGTACTACTCTACTACAACTTAACCCAAACTTTCCAGGATCTATTTTTGTCATAAAATGTCTCGCTATGCGTGAAGAAGAACGTTGATAGTAAAATATTTTAGACTTTACAATATATTATTTAAGTCTACCTTCACCAAATATTTAGCTACTTGATTGAGAAGTAGCGGCTGCGGTCACGGAAACCATCATTATAGGCTGTGGGTGTCAGCATGCTGACCACATGCCCTCAATCCTTCCTTCTGTGTCGGTCGGACGGTAGTTCAAGTGCCTCCATGGATGTAGAGCCACGACTTTAGATTAATTTCACCAAACCTTTGGATATCAAATAATTTAAACCGATGTAAAAGTAAGTTCAAAGGAGTCCATTTTTCTACATGTGAACATTTTGGATATGTCTGAATTATTAAAAAAAAGTTAGTGATCATAATAATAAGAAAGAGTACATTATATTATATTATAATAATTATAAGGTTGAAATGCTACGCTTTATATCCTCAGAATAGAATGAAGCAAGGTAAACACGAAAGATAAGCCACAGCATTCTCCGCGTTTTTCTTGGTTCATTTTAGTATTTTGAGGGCATTAGGTGTCGTATTTCAACCTTATAATATAACCTCATTTACCAAACATGAAATTTATTAATTATATAATAATACGTTCATTTATGTGTACTGATAAATCCTTTTTACTCATAAATAACTGTATAAGACTATAAAACCGGAGCACGGCAGAATAGTGAAATATAAACTTGCTGTTATTAATAAAATATAATGTATATGACTTGTGCAGCGTATACTGGACAATCATAATAGTCCTTACACTTTGATTTATATCATTTAGAAAGCCCACCTTAGATATTCATGTAAGCCACTAGAGCAGAAAATTTGCTGTAAAAGAAAAAAGGGACAAAATAGTAAAGGCCTATTACTTGCAATGTTAATATGCAAAATGCTTTACTAATATAAATCTCCCCATTATTCCAGGATTCTTTTTTTAATTTCCCTTATACTTATTTAACGGACTACAAGAAGCCATATGAAATGTGAGAATTTATTTTAAACATTAAAAAGGGAGAACAGTTATAGTATCAGTGAAATGTCGGTATATAGATCGATTCTGGTGCAGACTTTTAAATATTTATGATAGCTTACTTTGGTTGTTGCATAATGTTCTTGTTTTTGTGCTGACTATTCTATGCAATGGTTCTTGTAGATGCGACATCCTACAGCATATAAAAAGTAAGTAAGGTAGAAAATATATAAGATACATCAAATGAACAGACATAAATGACGAAAAGTTGAAAAAAAGAATAAATATTTGTGCTGATACTTGAATTTTAAAACTAATTCCAAGCGTTGTTGAAATAAGTCTGCAGACATAATGTACTCACACATCATGTCTCTCGTTGAACTCTATAATCAGTTTAATCAATCTGAAAAAGTCCCTTGAGATTACCCACTCCTGCTATCACTTACACTGGCTTCGCATCTCCAAGCTAAAATGCCTTCGAGATTCTGTAAATATTTGAAGTCTCTCTTCACTCCTTCCCGTAAAGCAAATCCGTGTAAAGTTAATCATGTTTATGGCAAGGAAAAATAGTGCGTTACAAATACCAGGTGCTCCAGAATCTTTCGCTTATCTCGTTCTAATTCAACACGGAATGGAAACCCTGGACCACTTAAATGGTAGGTAGTAAGTGAATAAAACCGAAGAGCATAATACACATACCCGGAAACATTGTTAACGCCACAAAAAACTTTATAGCCTAATTGAGTTTTATTTTAAAATTCTTAACCTCTATAATATAATTAAATTATTGTCTAGAGTTTAAAATTTTTGACAAAGCATTATTACATCTTTACATCTAGATGCCTCTGGACAATAGGTATGTTTAGCATATTGTCATATTATAAAAGAAGGACAAATTATTTCAATCTGGCATTTCTCTCTAAGATTTGAAAAATCCCGAAATCCGGGTCAGATTGGCCACTCATGGGATTTGAATCCACGACTTCCTGAATGTGAGTTCAAGAAAATATTGTATCAGAATCCCTCAATATAGAATTTAAAATAACACGTCTTTTAAAACTAGTGCGAAAGGATGAAAAATCATGCCTGATAGTTCATATTTTTCATTATAAAAAGAATAAGTATCAAAGTATCAAAGTATATTCAAAACACTTAACATAATATGGTAAAATGATACGACCTCACGTTCGCTGGACCATCGTGTGAAAGCAGGTGCATCATCATTGGTAATGTCCTGATGACTTTGAAATCACCGAATTTATCTAAAGTAATTCAAATCTATGAGTTGTATTTACAATGACTGTTTAACAAACAAAATTTAATAAGCCATTAACAAAATACATATTGTAATTTAGTTATTCCAATAAAATTTTAGACTGGGACATTACTAATAAAAGACGTTCACGAAATATGGGCCTAACTAATGTGGCTATGTCTCAGTACAAAACACGATTATAAGTATTGTATCCTTAAATATGGAGGGCATTTGCCGTGGAATTTAATTATAATGCTGATTTCTGAACAGACGTAAGCATAATTCACTCCACTTACACAATAAGCTAAATATCGACAGAACCATTATAGTATATTTTTAGTAAATAACAATGCATTTTGTTAAATTTTGTTTCTCGAAAGATATTATTGGACGTAAGTACCAAAAAATGTACTTCGTTCATGCTGTCGAGGTCATTAGTCCAAACCGAAAGAATGACCTATGACATGAATAGTGAATAATAAATCGAAATCTTATCTATAGTTGGTGTTTGCCTTTTGGTTCTAAAGGTCTGTAAGTTACTTCGTATAGGAATAACAAGAAGTTGAACGGATAATAGTTAAGACTAGGCATCATACTACATGAATGATTTTGGACAAGGGAACGGTTTCGAGACTTCACATATGCCACTGTTACCCTAAACCCTGCGTATCGAAATGGTTCCATTCAGATTCACCCAAAAATGTCCCTTTCCCTTTCGTGTTATTCTTCCACTACTAGATTATGGAATAGCGCATAGTATCAAAGCGGTTTCTCAAATTTCTCTTGAGGTCTCAAAACTCTTCCTTACTTTCAACTAGTACTAGTGGCCCCATGGTAAAAAAGAAAGAAACACAAAAGTGAAGGGAGAAATTGAAATGTACGCACTACATGAATGCTTTCTACTAGTTATTTAACATGAAGATAGCGGTACATGTACGAACATAGTATCGAAGTTGTCTGCGGTTATTATGAAATGTACTCTTCAACACTTTGCTAGATGAACTCGAATATTAAAGAATTGACTATGGCACAAATTTTGGTACGTGAAGAAATTACAGCAAAAGAATAAACTTGAATGTACTACATACACTAGTAATTTTACAACGAATTTTTTACATGTTGGAATAAATTATATGTACCATATTAACTACTAATCACAAATAAATCACAAATAAACAATAAATAATTACTAGTCTATTAAAGAAGGAAATCACTTCTAATTCTAGCTGTAAATCCTTGTGAATTGAATTAAATGACCAACAGGACCATATTGTCAGAATATTAGATTAATATGATAAATTTTTCCTAATTAACGGCGTTTTGAAAAGACATGAAACAGACCGTTTAATATGTAATTTTTCATAAAGCAAAAACGTTAAAACATTTAAACACTTGGGGGGAAAAACTAAATTTAAACAATTTTAAATACATTTTTAGTATTCCATTAAATCCAGGATATTTCATTACTTAGAAAAAGGTTTGTTTATAAATCCACTCTCAAAAATCCAATACTGAGCGGAAAGACTAATAGGCTACCGTTCAGAATATCATAGCAAGAAAATCATTTTTAAAATGTGTAATTTCACTTACCGCTTCTTTCAAAATTGAAACGATTTTAACTCACCTGAAACATACAAAAATAAGTTTATAGAAACCCGTCTGAGGAAATTACCTGCATTTTCATCACAAATTCCAGTATACCTTTGTTTTCTTATATACTGTCCACAATTTACTATATGACCAAGACCTCTAGCGTAGAGTGTGTCAACAAGACAGAACATGTTCAGAATAACTAGTCCGTTACAATATTTTGATTGAGGTTACATACATAAGAAATTGAGATATAACTTGTGCTGTATATTTAAACTATTAATTGCCTTATTATGGTTATGAATGCTTACATTTAGATTTAGGTTGGCTGTAGGGTAAGACGTGCTAGAACGTCTGAGTGTGCCACAAACGTAGTATACAATTCTAATAGATTTATTTAACTACTCTGAAAATTTAAAAACTCTACTGAAACTGTTTATTAGAATGAAAATATTTACATAGCTTAAGACCGTATACAACAATGTATACAATAAATACTCTTTTCTTTCTCTTTTCTACATTTTTCCTCCTAAGCATAAGAAGGACCAATGTTATATTTTAGAACTTCGGTTGGTTTATTATTATTATTATTATTGATATTAATATTTTTATCATTATATATAAATAATAATATTAATGTTGTTGACTTCAAAGCTATAACAAACCGTTCCAATCAATTTTGGTGAAAAACAATTTTCGTTCTGAAAGTGTGCAATCTAAAGAAGTGGAAACTACTATGCACACAAAATTCCGACTGATCCAGGAATGGAATACATCAAGATTTTCAGAATAGAGAGCCAGTGTTTTAGCGAAGGCCTTGGATGTCCTAGCCTTGGGGCATAAAATTAGTTGCTCATCGACTTTCTAGACAAGGCTACATACATATAAATGTATACGGTCATAATACACATATACAGTGTACGCTATTTTATTATGAATATCAGTATCGTACTACAGAAAATTTTATATTTTAACAATTCTTTTAAGAAGAATTTTACTCTTTTTCAATTTAAATTCCTTTTTTGTGTGGTTATGTAAAATGAGCACAGTTTAAACATTATATTTTATTTATATTTTAACAATTGTTTTAAAACCAAAACTTTTACTCTTTTAAAATTTAAATTCGTTATTTTTGTGTGGTTATGTAAAATCAGCAGAATGAAAATACTGTGGAAGACTAATAATACGAAAATGATTGAAATTGAAAAGTGTTGTTAGGAAGTTTTTTGCTATTTTTCTTCCGTAAGTTAAACAAATAATAACTTACATAAAATTGTTAATAAAGTCTTTTTTTTCTTTTGTATATTCAGCAAATTCCAAATCTAGAATTACCATACACAACTGCATTTGTTTTTGGCATTGTATAAGTCCTTGCATTTCTCTTAATTTGAATATAGTTATTAAGCTCAAGTTTAGAGAAGTGCAGCGGCGTCGAATTAAATATCCCTCCTGTACGGTCGCTCAGCTGTGAAATAATGAAATGAATAAGCGCACAAGAAGGTTGATGGGGAAGATATTTTTCGGTATAGAGTTTCTTGTTTTGCTTCGCTGTGCAGGCTTTCATTTTCATGCTTGTTAACCCTGAGCTGAGTTAATAGGATAGCTGCTTGAACAAAATCAGTGCCCGGGATCGCAAACTCCTGCCTTCTCAACTGACTGAACTGCAAATATTTGACATCCATGGCTATGTATTATGAATAAAAGAACAAAGACAAAGAATAATTATAAAACAGAATGCTGCATTTATTAAACATGTTATGTGGGATATCTCACTACACAGGTGATAGACGGCTATCGCTTGGTCATCTAGGTCTTGGCATTACTCCACTTTTTCTTCCTGTCGATTTTTTAGAGATTCAAGTAAAGAAACACAAGTACGTTATATTCATAAATATAAGGTCGCTGTCAAGAACGTTATTTTGCAATGCTGTCGAATACACTGACGGGATTAACTTCAGGTAGTATATCGCGCGACGAATGGTGCAAGATGGTGTAAAATCATCTATAACGAAATTAGTAACTGCACTGTATATTTGTGAAACAATCCTTCGTGTTACATTGTTCAACTAATGCTATTTTTAAGGGGGGACATACAGCTTTCGATGAAATTCATTGGTAAGAAATATGTGAACTTCATTATTTTTTTTTCAGCAATGACTTGCTCTACAGTCTTCCAATCTGACACACTCTTTATTGACTATTTCTACAATTGTATACTATTTCCAAAATTAATCAAACTGTTACAGTTACGGGTAACTATCGTTTCAAAATGGCTGCCACGTTTCATGCACTGAACAACCGTTTCACTGATAACTTCCACAAATATAGATATTTCTGAGTGATTATTTTTCTGTGTGTTTGTTAATATCATGTGAACAACATAATCTAGGATCTTTGAAATAACTTCAGTATAAGTATTTTTTTAAATATATAAAATTTAACGAAAAACAAAATTTCAAATAAAATTATTTAGTCAATAAAGAGTATGTCAGATTGCAAGACTGTAGAGCAATTCATTGCTGAGAAAAATAAAATAATGAAGTTCACATATTTCTGACCAATGAATTGTACGTAATTGTACGTAATTGTACTAGTAATTCCTACCAGTAGTGTTTTGATTCTTTCCCTTTGTAGGGAAAAAAATCTGCTATGATAATAACTTTTCACTAGTAATAACGTATATTATATGCGTGAACGAAATAATTTCATGAAAGCAGAAATACATAATTAATGCAGTATTGTTTTATATTACAATATGAAGAATTTTATCTACAAGGTAGGTTTTGCCGTACAAAACCCAGCTATTTGTTTACAAATTTCTTTAATGATTTCAAACTTATAAAACCGCTGATGTCACTTGAAGAGTGCTTATATTAATCTAAATTCCGCTTTGGAAGGGTTAAACTCTTTTCGAGTTAATATAGTTTTATACTCTTCATCATCATGGTACGTTATGTATATAAGCATTTGGGAATTACAATATTATGTTATTTAAAAGCAATAAATTAGTTTTAACAAAAATATATATTTTTTTAATACACACTTGGAATTTTAGCTTTGAAATAGTTTGTGTATATTAATAAATAATTGTGCCAACATTAATCACAGAAAATAGTAGTGGACAAAACGGAATTTCAAAATACTGTTTTAAGCCTTATAAACAACAGAAAAGTTAAGAGATGATTTTGCAAGGGATCCCTTAAAACTTGTTTTATGTAGAAGGGTAATGTGGACATTTTGGTAATGAGAAATGATACCTACAGTAATTTTCCTTGCAACTTGCATCAGACCCTAATCCTTGTAGCATCTTAGGAATCATATTCCGGAGGTCCCGACTTCAAATTCCGAATCTGCTGTCATCAACGGCAAATATCTTAATTTAATTACGACTCATCGCTGCTTTTTTTCCCTAGAACTGAATATCTGTTGACCTTAACGGAGGCCATAGCACAACAGTAAAATATCGATCAACATCACTGTCATCCTCACAGAACATGACTCGTAATTTGACCTCCATGTTCAAATGACTATAAACAAAGTTGAATAAAAAAACTACAAGTTAATAATAATAATAATAATAATAATAATAATAATAATAATAATAATAACGTACAGATTAAAAGTGAAGGTCAATTGAAGGCAATATGTAACCAAACACTTAGTGGTATTCCATACGAAATAGTAGACTAATAGCGACAGAAATATATTTTTCATTGTCTCAAGGATATCTTCGGCAACTTTTACAGTCGCGAAAATAAAGATTTATTTTAGAACATGATTTCATCATTTTGTTTGTGCCTAAAAAATATAACTGTAGTCTGTATAAGAGATGTAGTTCCAGGAAGAACCAACCCTTCAGGGAATCTTGCCGTACAATACAGAGTTCCATTATAAATGATGCAGCCCGTGCTTGTGGGAAAAGGTTTTGCCTTTACCCTGAAATAATCCATTGCTCCCCGGGAAAACGTTTCCACAACTGAAATATAAATATAGAAATATGTATCGCTGACACTGAGATGCACGGTTGTAGGATGATATTCCACAAACAGGAATGGAAGGAATATAAAGATAAAACCGTATGTTTTATGTCTACAATAAATAAGTATGTGGAGAAAAATGTTGATGAACATTGATTTCACAAGCTATTTAATTAACCGACTAAGAATAAATATTTATTTCTTCTTATTTTTCGTTAGTTTAACCTCTCCCCTTGTAGAGAAGTTTATGCGGCCCGTGCCGCCCGGACTTTACTGGACCGCAACCAATCGGGAGAGGGATTTATTAATTTCGGATCACGTGTAAACTTCTTTTTAACAGACAATGACATGGAGGGTCTCCCGGATAGATGACCAGCCCAATGCCGGCGCCACCTCCGAGACAACACGAACACATAGGACGAGACACACACACTCAAGAAGCGGATGGGAAGGAGATGATAATGACGGTCAAATGAGATCTTCCTGGGGATAACAAGGGCCTGAGGTTACCAAAAATTTGTCTCATAGGTGAAGGAAAACCTCGGAAAAAATTGCCTAAGTTACTTTCCCGAACAGGAAGCGAACACATCCCCTGCGCGACAGTGGTGGACAAAAATAAATATTCACCTGTCTACCCTCTCATACTGTAATGGTACACAATTCTTATATAACTGGATAAAGATTGTTGAATGTAAAATATTATCCCTCCTAATCAGGTAATCATTTGGCTAGAAGTCAGAGAAATATTCTGAATTATCAGCACCTGAAAAAGTTCAAAATACATTTTAGGCAACATTATAGTCAGGTAATTTATTGAGTGAAAGACGAATGCGAATAAAGTTAAGATAAAAGAGTATACATCAAAATGAAATTCGGGGAAAAAAACAACAACAACAAAAACAACAAGAGAAGTCCTGACCTCGTCACATGAAAGCTGCTCGAGTCTCATTCAGAATTGAACTAATTTCCCTAGAGACTGATATCCAGGTCAGTTATATCTGAAGCGATGAGACATGAATCATGATGCTTATATTGTTACCGTGCATCTTCAATTCAAGCTTCTTGTCTCGCTGTCCCAGTTATAACATAAGTGTTACTTCGAAAATTATTGATATTAAATGATAGTTCTAAAGTGTCAATTTTATTTATTTTTATTTCTCCTTGACATTCAATTTAACATTTTAAATTTTCCAATGCAACCATTTTTAAATGCTAGGTTACTAAGCTTCTTCTAGACTTTGATATAACTTCTGGTTTTCATAGTATAACTTACTTTGGGGTCGTAAATATTAACAATCATCATAATATAAATGCAAGTTAAATGTTAATATTTAAAATTTACATTATTTTTTTGCATGAATACTGATTCGATCTCGCTGCATTTCATTGATTAATACACTGGTAAAGTGCATAGAATGTTAATGCAAATATTCCCACATTTGAAATTTGCATATGATTTACAATTCATGACGCAATGCTATTTTAAACTCATTAAGTTCATGATTTTCTGAAATGGTATATTTGAAATTAGGCGTGACGCAATTCAAATACTACGAAATGGAATCATGCGTAAACATGTGTCATTTTAAAATAGCTTTTGAACTTTTGTTTACCAGGTAGCCTGCATATGGCAACCCCACTAATAGGCCCATTTTTCAATGTTTTTCCGACCAAAAATGGATGTTAAGCGATTGTGCAAACTGGAGTCAGATAGTGCTACATCCAGCAGGGTGTACATCAATTGAGCGCTAACTGATTAAAAGTGCATCAATTGAGCGCGGTGGTTAGTTTTGGAATGCATCAATTGAGCGCGATTATAAAGTATTTCTTCTATATAGTTTTCCTCTTGTTATAGTAAGATTGGCTCTAATAGTATTCCCTAGGCGTGAGAAGTTTAATTAATTTAAATTTCAAATAATAGGGTATCTAATCCTAGTCTAAATTTAAAATTTCATAGCCTCACCACCACAACAATAAACATAAATAAAAATTAAATATTTTACCTTACCATAATTATATTATATTCATAAATCACCACTAACTATTTTAACTAATAATATTTATTCACATTCCATGTATAACTGCGGCTGCTGGCACATACTTTACTAATATTTTCAACAATTACTAAATCGAAATTCCTAAATTATTAATACTTATTGCTGCAATCAACAATCTCATAATAATCATTAAGAATATCCAATAATAATACACAACAATTTTACATACAAAACAAAATTTTAATAAAGAATTTTCAAACAAGAACAAAACTCCCCTTTATTACCCCATAATATAAATTCGGGGGTGTGCGAGCAAAGAGAGTTAAGCCCACTTTCTTGTTACTGAGAATTAGAGTGTCTTAACACACTATACCAGCCCAACATAGCTTTAGAGATGGATAAACCCTTAAGGCACACATCCATAACTACCTTACGTTTTTTAATATGAGTTACTGGACCTAACACAAATGTGGAGAACATTTTTATCTATAACTCTATGGACATATCTCAATTTTTGAGGATGGTGGACTTAACTCTCTTTGCCCGCGCACCCGCGAATTATGGTACAATGATTTCAATTATAAAGATAATAATATAGATTAATTCTCTTTTATCAATATTAAATCCTTCGCCATCTTTTAAATCACTATTCCTTTATTACCCCATAATAGTGAGCGTTGCGCCCAATTGATGCATTTCAAAATTGACCGCCGCGCTCAATTGATGCATTCAGTTCTGGTATAATTTTCTCTTGCACTTAATTGATGAACTCCGCATCCAGCAATAGCGCAAGACAAACCTGTATGTCCCCTTCCCATGGTAGATTCATACGATATTTGTATTTCTTATTTTAATACTAATATTCGTTCTTTGTCCAACCATTTTTAATTCCTTCCAAAGTTTAATGTAAAAGCATAGACTTTGAGTATTTCTAATTTGATCTCCAAGAAGTTTTGAATAAAATTATATCAATATTAATGAACTGCCCCGAGCAGGAGCTTTCCTTATTTGGAATATTGGGCATGTGTATTATATTTAGGTACGCATGAAGGTAATACATTTGAAATTTAAGTACTATGTACCTCTTAGAGGCGGCTTTGAAGCTTGCATGTGATACGCCACTGAACTTGGTGGGTGGGGCTGCTTACATTGCTAATTTATGCTGTCATCGTAGGTCTTCAATTTATAATTCTACGAGTACAAGTAGTAATACGGACATTGCGTTATGGGTAGGACGTATAGGCTACTATTATAAGAAATGTAAATGTTGACTTAAATTTAACAGTAGGAAGACGAGTAGGAAAATAGAAGAAATAAATCAGTGATTAAATCAATTAACCTAACCTTACAAAACCTAACCCAGCTTTATATTACCGAACAAATTTTAGCACATTCTAATATAGAATAAGAGGCCATATTGCAGAGTTAATATATAGTTGCGTGCGCAACGCAAGACTAAAAGCGAATTTGTGAAAAGAACTCAAAGAATGGTGTGCAAAATTTGCAAAAAATCATTAAGGAAGTTTTGGATAAAACAGAAACATTTTCTTCTTTTTTAAGTTAGGTGAAAGAGAAAGTCGTCGCCATTCTTCGTATCACGTCTTGATAAGTCATTATATAACAAAAATTAAATTTTTATACGGTTCTCATTCTCGAGTTAAGCTCTTCACACTCAGATATGCAAACATATTAAACTTTTCTGAAAATTATGTGTATGGATTGCAGGATATAACATGTTTATTAATGTTGAAAACTTAACATAGAATTTCAGGGACGAGCACAATCTTCTCTTTCCTGGTTACTCACGGTGTAAGTATACAAATTGGAAAAGGATTTCCTCACTTTAATAAATGCTACACTTTCCTTAAGCTTAAAAAAATCACTTGCCAAAGATGTCAGTAATTTAGCTGGAAGTGTGAAATAATACTCAAACAGAACGTTTCTGTGAAAATGAATTCTGAGGAGAGTAACCCAGCACATTCAGGCGAAGTAAGAATCTGAAATACATTCAACACGAAATCTCCTAGTATTCCAGTGTAGGAACTTATGGAAATCGTTTTAAAACAATTCCATGCATACGTAAACATGCAACAATGCCTAGCAAGCTCTTCGCTTCTACCATTACCTCTGTCGAAACAGCCAGAGGATTAGTAGAAAGGAAAAGACTCCTAATGCATGGGTAGTGTGCTAGCGAAAATGTGAGTTTGAATCTGCGAAACTTCGGAACTAAGAGTTCCTTACTGCAGCGAAAATTGAACTAAATTTTGTCAGCTAAAGTACCGCGCTCTTGCACAGTAATCATCGAGGGGGCTTTGTGTTATTTTCTTCATTACAAGACATTATTCTGGACGAAGACAAATGTTGCTATCTGTATGCGTGAATGAATTTTGTAATGTAATGAGAGGGAGGAGAAGATGGCTTGTTCTGGCATTCTCCTCATCAAAACCGACTGTGTATTGTGTTGCTGGGAAACAGGGAAATAGCTACTAGATGCCATTCCTTATTCATCTTTCTAGAATTAATGAATCAGTACTGTACGTGAAATTGTGAGTGTAGGTTTCCAAGTAAACTCAACTTTGAAACGAATCCTTATGGGAATGCATTCTCTTCTGTTCTCCTGTCATCACAACAGTATTATTACTAGTTAATAATCATTTTGAGGCATGTAAAATTAGAAATGTTACGTGTATTTAACTGTTCCAAAATACATAGTAAACGTATACAATTGGAATTGAGTGCACCGTGCCTTGAAATTAAGTACTATGATTTTGATATATATACTAATGGGATCCTGGTATTTTATTTTATTTTCGTTCTTCTAGTGGTATATGAACGAAGTTATTCGTTATTAGGGCACGGCATTTAATGACCATAAAATAGTTTAAAAATGCAAAATAAAAAATGCATTCATGCCCTGAAAATAGTAAAAATGACCCAACAATTAAACAACGAAAAAGAAATTATCCATTAACAATTAGTTTTGTTTAAGAAGTAACGAGTTGAGAACAAGTTAGAGAACAATTTATTGAATGACAGTGTGTTCCTTTTAAATTTACAATACAAAACACTCATTTTTTGTTACCAACGAAGTAAGTAAATTGATAAGTTACTATTGGGACATCCTTTGCGAAAAAAAATTCTTATGAATTGGCATGCCCATAAAACTGTCCCTATCAAATTCCTCGCTCAACTTGTATACTAGAATGAATGACACAGTGAAAGTACTGATGTACCAGTTATACCGAAAGTCTGCTTTGTTTCTTGTGGACGTTACTTGCTTATAAACTTATAACAAACAAGCATTAAAAACCGAAATAATCATGAAAAATTCAAAATACTATGTAATGTAACTTCTTATTGTTTAAAAATCCATGCTGAAAATGACCTAAGAATATTACAAAAATACCTATATCTTGAAAATGACGGAAAATTTAAAAAATGAACACAAATTATTTAATCAATTATTTATTATACACATTTGTATATTATATTCGAGGTTGGTATGAACACAAACACACATTTTGAAAATAAAACCAATTAAATTTTGGACTGTAAACTCCGATATATATTTTTTTATGAAATAGTGTAATTAATTAGTCGCACTGGACACAGTAGAAAAAAAATTGTCTTCTTAGTATAGTTGTCCCTTAAGTGTATTTTGTGGACACCTTCTTTATTACATTGGAGGTGCCACATATCGTATACATCTTCCCCTACAGACCTTTACTTTTATTGTTTTTGTACAAGAACAGATTCACTCTCTCAAGAAGAGGTACTTTATACGTTATTCAGCCAAGAAACCCCTCTTCAAGGGCCTCACCCGTCTAATATATTATTGGTTCAGTACTTGAAAGTCTGGATAAGGTCCAAAGAATAATTATTGCAATCTTATCCTGCAGAAAAAAAACTAGGGGAAGGGCCATGATTGCAGCGTCATCAGAAAAGCTGGGTCAAGTTGATCGTCTCGTCACTTTGCTTTTAGTCGATATGGGCTTTCCCTCTCTTTCTATTGCAATGAAAACAAAACGAACAATGTCAAATCAGCATAATTACACGCGATTTCAACAGCAACCCGCATTTTATGAATTACAGACTCCCCCTTTTATTGATTCATTTTGAAAACCAGACATTCGTTAGCCAAATGAGTTCGCTTGAATCTAGTAGCGTACATTCATTAATGTCCGCATTATTCGAATTTTCAAACGAATATTAATAGCATTATATGCAATGAAGAGAATTCTTAATTGCTCTGAAAATATATGAGAAAATCATCAAATGGATGAATTATTACTTCAGCAAACTTATGAGTGGGTGATCTGATGTTTGACTTTATATTTTATCGAGATGTTGAGGTGTTAGAAGCATGGACCATCTCGGTTTTAAAAAAAGTAGAGTCCCGCTTACCCGGACCCCGCTCGTCCGGACATCCGATTAACCTGTTTTGATTTTTTTATTTTTTTTTTACTGAACAATCAGTACAATTTGAATTTTAATCACAAAGATGTTTTGTTTTGTTAATCCTACATCAGTTTGTAGGTTATAAACTTAGGTCTACGTAATAGTATTAAAAATAAAATGAAGTTGCAAGAAAGTTATATTTGTGGAAAAAACATATATTTTTAAAGATACACCCATCTAAATCCTGTATTACAGTACAGTATGTGCATTTTAAGGCAAATCCCGTTTAATCTGCACACGGTCCGGTCTCATCTAGTACGGATTAGCGGTACTCTAGTGTAATGAAATATGATTTGAAGATTTTTTTTAAGATTCATGAGTATTTATATCGAAGTCCTATTACTCAAAACAGCAACGAAAATATAAATATAGTGCATCAACCAAAAATATAAATTTAATATCTGATAAACGATATCTAGGTGTCATCAATCATATGTAACGAGAAGATGTAGATCTACAATCAAAATCGCGGTTTCAAAGTTGTGACAACCAGGTTGAGAAACCTACTTAGACTTTAAAATCATAACTCGAATTAAAGTTAACTGAGGAATGTTACTTATGAAGAAATAATGTGGATTTTAATTACTGAATTAATAATATATTTTAATGTTATTTAGATTCAGCTTCCCTCAGTCAAGGGTTGCCCTAAGACAAAGCGTAATAGAAAAAAAGGTAATTTACACCACAAAGAATTGTTTACAAGAATGTACAATAAACATTAAGAAAAACTCACATTAACTACTTAGGCCTATATAAAAAAACTTATGAAACAACAAGAAAAAACTAGAAGACAAATATATAACAATAGTATATTACGATACAAGTGCCGTAAGGCATGATTACGGATCGAGGAAATAGTTTGAAAGCACGAGGCGCTTGCGCCGAGTGCTTTCAATTTTCCGAGATCCGTAATGCGCTTACGGCACGTGTATTGTATGCTATTTTTTGCACGATGATTATTTATATCAATTTAATTATATTAATTGTGATATTACCTGAAAATATTATGTATATACATTCTTGAAGAGAGATGTTTATTTGAGAAAGTGATTCGCATGTGTTTGTTGTTATGAGAACCGAATATTTGTGCTGAGGTCCGTGTCCATATAGACTTGTATTATGAAGTGTATCGTAATGAATTATGACGTAGCGCAGGCACCGTAAGTAATATAAAAGCATCGCAACCGGCCTTAGCAACAAAGTGTGTGGGAATGTCAACTTACGATCCATGTAAACAACGTTCGTACGTACCACTTACTAGCTAAGGAGTGCAAAAATAAATATAAAAAGCAAAATACTTTATCGGCAAAAACGGTATGAAATTTAATCTTAATTTTAAAATAAGATCTTTATAAAAAATGTAATTTATTGTGCTCTAAAGTCATGGGAACTCGAGACGGAAGTTTATAGATACCCAGACACTCACGTAATCTCACTCATCCATATATTATACATAACGTGGTGTATAGGCTATCTGTATACATAATATCATTATCGTTCATTAAATAGCCTTCAGAACCCAGTGGATGGGCTCAGAGCTGAGTTTAATGAAGGCTCAGTATTACCCAAGTTAAAAACCGGTTGATAACTCGCGAAGAAATTATCAAATTGTATTTACCGAGAAATATAGAAGCTTTTCCTGCATTTCTTTTTCTTTTTTACTATGAGTTTGAACTTCTTACAAAATGAGCAGCGTTACTTATCCGCCAAACTTTCATCACGAAGGTCTACGTCTATAATTGTAGCGTTTACTTTTATAAGGGTCTAAGTGCCAAAATCATGCCCAAAATTATATCTTGGAATTTATTGCTACTAACGTGCCTTTCCCTGGACCTTGGACCCTTCTGAAATGCATTGGTCTGGGTACATAGATCCATTTAAAATTATCAGCTGAAAATCATGGTTTTGTCATTTACACCCTTACAAAAGTAAACGCTTCAATTATTTTTCGACTTTATCAGAAACAGTCTTTTGGGCTTGTAGTTATCAATAATCTTATTTGAGCATGACGGGATTAGATAAAGAGTTCCGCTCATAACATTGAACTCTTCACACAACCAGAATCATACAATCGTTATAATAAATTAATAATATAGTTATAATTTGTTTTTTGTCACGCTGGATAAACGAGAGCAAAAACTTGGTTCATAATAAGTTAATTTATAAAACTACCAGCTGATTAATTCCCAAACGAAATGTTAAAACTCTCCACACATAAAATTACTCTACTTTTTTCTGGTTTTTTTAATTATAAAATTCTCCTTTTTTACTGCCTTCGTTTTGTAGAAAGGAGGGAAAAAAAGAGTATCAAAACGAACAACAAAGTTTCTGGACGTTGTAACTTGTCCGGCGACTTAAACAGCAGTTCTACTAGGTTAGTAAAGTGCCAAAAACGCCCATTCTCCTGCTCTATATAACAGTGAGGCAGTAGGGAGAGACTACAAAAAATAAAGGGAGAAGGCGTCTAGAAGGAAGAGGGGATGTAAAGTCAAGGGGGATTTTGTTGTTAGGGAGGAACTAAAGTGCTCAAGCAAGATCATATCGGGTTATCGAAGTTCACAGTCAAGTCTATACCGACCTGTCTTCTCTTGTTCAGCCAAACTCTCAGACTTTGGCATTCTGGCATGTACACAGAGCGTCTCAAGAAACTTCTGGATTAGGACTCTCATCTTGGGACACGTGTACCCGATCTGGCTTTTAAAAACGCTTCGATGGGAAGTATTAGCCATTGCATCCTATTTGGGTTTTTCTTACAAAATATACTATATAAAGTTTATTAAAATGTTACTATTAATGCTCTTTGTAAAATAAACAATTTACAAATTTATTTTCCTGGATTTTTCTTATAACCTATAAAATATTAATTAATTATCACTTAGCACATCTACGTAGCTAATTCAGAAGTTACGGAGAGGAATCCTTTACGGGATTCGTGACACCATTTACTCATGAATTCTTAATTTAAACGCAATTACTTTAGCATTAATTATATTTAAATTATAATGAAATAAATAAATAGAAGGCGTGGATAGCATGGAAACTTAGCAAAATTACTTTAGAGACCAGAAAGGAATGCCACTATTTTGAAGTTTCGATGACCTCCCAGCCATACTCGTTTTAATAAAGAAGCATCTAGCCTAACTGAAACAATTTTTTAAAAAAGGCAATGTTCCCCCCGAATATTTTTTACTTTCTGAAGTTTTGGTACATAACCAGTTCATAAATAACATAGTTTACCCCAGAAAAGAGTTTATTTATTTTTGGTTACATAGTGAAATTCATCAAGCAGCTAAAGCCATGCAATATGGGATTTGTTATCAGTCAATATTAAGAAATAAAAAGGAAGTATTGACTGAAATTCTAAACTTCAACCAAAAAATATTATTATATTCCACGTGTATAATAATACCAGGTCAAAAGAGTAAGGCTTTGAAACAATGATGCACCTGTTTTAAGTAATGCGGTAAGTTAGGTTACCTGCACTGAGAGTAAAAAATTCTAGGGAATTGCATTAAAAACAATATTGTAGAAAAACACTTTCATTTCATTAAATGCTACGTTTAAGTTACGATATGCAATTACGAGTATTTTCACTGTGTATTTTCGAGTTTTTTACTTGCATTTGTTATTAATTACACAAACTATTAGATATAGTATACATCTGCAACGTAATTAGGAGAAATTATAAACGATTCATAGGCTTGGCACGTGTAATTATGGTAATCATTTTATTTTGAAAGTTAAAATGCCTCTCATATGTAGAGCTGTCCCAAAAAGTTATTCCTTATTTCATTAAACACTTTTTAACGTGGTTTAAGTTTTAGAATTTTTCATGACTCTTTTCGAGAAGCAAAAATAATTTAGATATGCTATAATGTTTGTAGCATGTATCTTCCAGCGTAGATCAGCGTATTATTCAGGCCTTGAATAATTATCTATTCGAAATTTAATTAATGTGTTTTACTCCAATGTAATGTCATTTTGTTTCCTGTTTTCCAGCTGTTCAGAATGAAAATACACACTTTTAGTGCTTTAAAATTATTTAAATAGTTATTTGTAACAATGACATGCCAAAATCATCATTCCAAAGAAAACCTGAGTACATTTAAATCACCTAACATATTCCTTATTTCAAATCATATTCATTCATTGAAACTTTAAATACTTTATATATAAATATAAACTACCTATCTTAGAGCACTTTATACACAAAGAATATCTTCTTTATGAATGAGCCCTCGCTTGCTGACTTCCACTGAAGAATTTCTTTAGCTTTTAGGCTACAAAAAAGCTTTTTGTTTTAAAAACATCCTTTAATATGCCTACATGATTTTTAGAAAGTTAATTTCTTATTCTCTTACAAGTTTTTTTTTAGGGACTGGAATAGCCAGAAGAGAACAAATGGAGATGCACAGGCAAGTAATATCCTCGGAGCTCAAGAGAAGGGAGCAGCCATGTTTGTATAAGACGAAGAGGAGCCTCATATACCCGCAGGTTTGTGTACCTTTGCTTTACTAAGTGCAAGGATGAGTAAGTGAATCATCAAAACTTCCCTTACAACATCATCATCAAGATCCCGAATACGTGAGCATCAGACCTTAGCTCGACTCTAATGTCCTGATATTATAATTAGTTTGAATAATAAGATCCCGCTTTATCATTCCTAGAGCGTGTAAAACCTGATTCTAAAGCTTTGCAAGAAAAGCTAATTGTAAGACTCCAGGAAATAGAGTAGTGTCATTGCGTCGTTTAGCAAATCAGTAAGAAATTTAAAAAGAGATAACAAAGCTCAAACTTATTATTACTTACTCGGTGGCAATAGATAATTCCTAAGCAAGCTAAAGGAATATTATATAATTTATAGAACACGAAGGTTCATTGCCGCGCTTACATGAGAACGTCGTTGAACAATATTCTGTGCTAACTCCATCCAACCATCCCTCGCAAATCCTATTTCTCTTAAATTTAATATAATATTGTCCTCCCACCTACATCTACGTCTCTTGGTCTTCCAAGTAGTCATTTCCTTTTAGGTCTCCCAGCCATTATGTTTTAGATATGTCTTTCCCTCATGCGCGCGACATGTCCAGCTCATTTCATCCTCCGTGATTTATTTACCCTTATTATATTCGGTGAAGAGAACAGGTTATGAAGCTCTTAATTATGCTCTCCGGTCCCCGTTTTCATCTCTCTTAGGTCCGAGTAATTTCCTAAGCACCCTGTTGTCGAAGCCTCTCAGATTATGTTCTTCCCGAAGAGTAATGGGCCATGTTTCACAGCCATATAATACAACTGGCAGGATAACTGTCCTATAAATTTTTATTTTTAGATTTATGGACAGAAGACGAGACGATAAAAGCTTAAGAATTCCATAAACACAAACATTTCCTGATTTCAGTCGACACTTAACTTCTGCGTTAATATTATTTGTATTTGTAATTTTATTATTCCAGGAAAATTGATTTTCTCCACTTATTCGCATGCTTTATATACAATTCTAATGCACTTAAAATATTTAGTTTTAGGCACTGAGTCATTTCATCTCTTTATAGGTCCATTTAATTAGACTTATGAATGCACTTATTATACCTGAAGATACGACAAAGTTACGAACGTACAGAGTAAATGTTTTACATAATTTATTGTGTAATATGCATATACCTCTGCTAACATCTGACAGAATATATTGGCCGTCATACTTCAGCTGTGCTCGCTTCTATCCAAAAGATGGCTCCTGAGCAAGAAGCAGCCAAAATCTCGGACAGGTGGAATCGAAGAAGCCTCGACGTATGTAGGCCTATAGCCTTGTTTATAAACTTAACCAAATAATACATATACAAATGAAGCTATAATTAAAGTTAATATATATTTATTGGAAAAAATTTCCAAGTAATTGTTCGTATATAGAAGACTACTTATGTTCTTACACATATTAAACCTTCTCTAAGCTCCATGTGAAAGTTTCATAGAGAATTCCATTTTAATGTAGTTGTAATTAATTTACTTTTCTTAATTTCCCTACTAAAACGTTAATAGTTTAAAACCACACATGAAAATGCAGAATAGTATCGTGCTTAAAACTAAAAATCCACAGTAAACTTTAATAAGTATTTCTGTGCGCGGTAGGAAACATACCACATTTCATATTATATTACAGTAGTTAGTAATGATATTGAACTTCAGCATGGGAAACGTAAGACTTCTTTTTGTTTCCGAGGTGCCTTACTTCTGAAAGCTATATTTTAACACAATTTTCGCGCGTGATCCACCACAAAACCCTATGATCCAGCAGTAACCCTCTCTGTCTAGTAACTCAGGATATCAACACTTCATCTTATAAATTTGCTGATGGAAAGAACATGAGAGAATGAATGACCCCTGAAGAAAGGGAATAGAATGTTAGTTCGGGAAGTAAGCACAAAAAATTAATGGTAGGTTCGATAGAAACTCACCAAGTAGAGGAAGGTGTGATAAAATAATGGTCTAATATCCTGGAGAAAAGAAATGGGAAAGGAAAGGAAAGGAAGGTCAGAAAAAAATCAGTAATAGCGTCGTCATAGATACTATAGATAAAAGCTGTTTTTCTTCCACATATTTTGTACAATGTTATACTGGTACGCCATCAATTTTTTTTGTTTGGTTCTTATAATATCAAAAACTAGACTTCAAGTAATCGGGACATTTTTTACGAATATTATCGTTACCCTGTTCGGGTTAGTGATAATCTGCCTGGAATGTAGTCAACTTCCTGTGCTGGGACTTCTATTAGGCGGAACTATGTTTTCCTAATGAGATATCATGGGTAAATTTCTGAATATGCATTTTGCCAAGAGGTCTTTAAGTCTAAACTCTTACATATTAACATAGATTTTTGTGTCAATTGGAACCTTTCGAATACATTAGAAAATTCTACGGCAGGGGCGGGAATGGAATCCGGACGTCATGATGAGTTGCCAAAAACACGGTCCAATACATAATGAGACTGATACGAGTTGTAATAATTATATAAACATCTAATAATAATTCACTACAAGCCAGAGGGTCTCGGATTCGATTCACGATGAAGTCATTGAGATTTTTCAATTTACATAATCATCCTAGAGGCACTAAGGCCCTAGGATTGGCTCAGCCTCTTACATAATTCAGTACCAGGAGCAATCCAGGGGGAAAAGGAAGCTGATGCGTAGGGCACCGTTGCACCGTTGCAATCAGAATTCAATCTCAATCTCAGAAATACTAAATGACACACAAACATGTAAGTTTCATACTCCACAAAAATAATATTGGCATCGCTCTAAAGAAATTACATCATCTAGGCCTAGTATAAAGTTGTAAATAGGGATGAGTCCTCGATACTTTCGATACCTCGATACTCTCGATACTTGTATGGTATCGACATCGAGCGATACTTCAGAAAACTCGCTCTGTACTTTTTCGATACTTTGGTAATTCTGCAATTAACTGAGAATGCTAGTATTTTTTACCAATGCTTGTAAGTGGATTGCTTAAAAAACTAATTTTAGTTTTAATTTAGAGTTTAAAAATAATTATATGCTACTGATGATATT
Source organism: Ectobius pallidus (assembly GCA_964059195.1). Lineage (NCBI taxonomy): Eukaryota > Metazoa > Arthropoda > Insecta > Blattodea > Ectobiidae > Ectobius > Ectobius pallidus. The sequence continues at coordinate 93,115,510 of CAXKWD010000009.1, forward strand.
AAATTTTGTCTCATTAAATATGCACACTTAATTAATTTAGTTGGTATTACACAGTTCATTCAACTTTTAATTTTTAATGTACCTATTTATTGAACTGGAAATGTTGACGGTATCGAGTATCGAAGTATCGAGTATTGAGGAAAAAATCATGTATCGGTATCGAGTATCGAGAAAATCTGGTATCGACCCATCCCTAGTTGTAACAGAATTTTCCACAATTGGATTCTGTAGAAAGATGAAAGTACATGGGATAAGTGAGAATTTATAATAAAATATTTCTAAATATGAGTACAATGTTGCAAAAAAGGGAAAATATGAAGATGGCGAATCCCTCTAAAATTGTAGAAAGGGCATCGCAAGATAACAGTGCTAGCAAGTCTTAAAACTCCATCCCAAGAATGTAGCAGTATTCATGCAGCTCTCTTCCAAAAAAAGCGCATTTTTTCGTTCCTTTAATTATGATTTTATAATTACAAAGAGAAACAAGAAAAATGTAATGACTATTTCCTTTATTTTGACTCAGAAAGAACATAAACATAGCTACTGTCAAAATCTGTGGAGGTATTTAAGAACGGCTAAGATCCCCATTACTTTGCTAAGCAAGAACAAATATTACACCTGATATGTGGAGGTAAGTGATATGTAGCACTTATTACAATAAATTCTAAAGAATGTTTTCTTACAAGAAGACTATCGGATTATTCAATGTAATAAAATATTGTACAGAGAGGTTGTGTCTGAATTTAAAATTTGAGGAATGAATAATTAAAATTGCGTAATTGAATCCATTATTTACTAATAATAAAATCTCTCGTTCTGTTTCTTACTTTAACCGATTATCTGATCCACGCCACCCGGGGAATAAGGACCACGACCTCTCGGGAGACATACTTTTTTGACCAGACAAGGATATGGAGGGCCTCTCCGGAAGGGTATGCAGTTCAATGAGTCAACCACCTCCAAGACAACATAAATACATAGGACGAGATACACCACACCAGTCGCGCACACACTCATGAAGAGATGACGGCCAGGTGATATCCAGGATCAAGAAAAGCTTAAAGTTATCCAAAATTTGCCTCAGTGGTGAGGAAAATTCTCGGAACAACCCCATGTAGATAACTTAGCCCCATCAGCAATCGAACCCGGGCCCGCTCCATGAAGTGAGCTTGCAACGTATAATCCATATTCTCAGTGCTTATTAAGTGTTAAAATATTTGTTAGAATTCTGGTGTATAAGTTACAAATGCATGCGTATACCGGTACTTAATTTTATCATTTTAATATTAACCGGAAATAGTCAAACAATTTGATACATAAATTATTTATTTATCGTACTACATATACAATAAACTATATAACCACAATTAGGCCTATATGATAAGTATAAGAAAAACACATCAATAAGCAAGCATATTAATAATTATAAAAAATATAAGCTAAATATTAGTTAATAAAAAAGTAATGATATACGGGTTAGTAATAAACCGAAAGAGCAAGAGCTCTTGCTCCGGTGAATCCCAGAGTTATATTTATATTTTGTTTTAGCGCTAGGCCTATGTCAACCTAATCTTAAAGCTAAGAAGTAGACGAATTAATATTATGCAAAAGTGCCAGGGGAGAGAGGCAAAAGCTGAGATTAATGACTTGATTCAAGTGATAAAAATAATAATAATACTTATAATATTATAATATTATTATATATTTATTATAATAAAAAGCAATAATTATGATAGAAACAGCAAGGCGCAGTAGGACAAATAGCAAACAAAAAGTAATTTAAAAGGAATGAAAATTAAAAGTGTATATAATTTTTTATTTCTAGATTTAAAGACTCCATAACTACATGTGGCTAAACCTGGATGTAATTTTATTTTATAATTATACAGATGAGGACCGAAACGAGAGCTATGTGACAGACAAGCAGAACTGAAACGTCAGGGTTCTACTAAAATACTAAGTTTAGTTTTATTGCGTCTTGTAGCCTATTGTGTTCATGTGGAACGGATAGCAATTTTGTCGTATTTTTTTACAGAATTTTATTAGAGTATCTATAATTTTGGTCAATCTTAAAAACAATAAACTCCGAACAGATTAGTTGAGTTGGGTTGTCAAGTCGCAAATTGTTTGATAACATTGATAATGTTTCGATGATATATAACCACATAACAACATAATAGCTCCATCGTCTCTGACTCGATCCGGAGGTATCAAGTTCTGGGTTTAGATATGAATTATTCTGTCATTAGGTATGTGCTTGAGCTTTTCGGTGATTACGTCATTAGTACTAAACTCCGCAGATATGTACCGTATAGTGCAGTGGTGTGACATTTCACGCTACAGCCATTAGTCCACCTTCACACCCGACAATCTACAACTGTCAAGACCACAGACTGATCTCTTCTCATCTGGTGTGTATTCAGTTTGACAACCACCCCCCCCCCGAACATTCCATTGTGTGGACTATCAAGTAATTATGTTTTTTAAGACCACTCTCTTACCAGGATGCCTTCCCTCAATCGAGAAGATAATAGTAAAAGTCGGGTAGGCTATATTAGGGACCCAGCCTCAGGGTACATACAATATCTTATGCGGCCTGCCTAAATTATTTAGCACGTCTCACATGTTACGATTTCAAAATTGAAAGCTGGAATTTTAGTGACTTGAATAAATGTATATCGCTGTGGTGCAGGGTTTGCATTCGCTCCTCTCACGCAGCGGGCCCGGGTTCGATTCCTGGTCGGGACAAGTTACATGGGTGAGGTTTTTTCTCACCTGTGAGTCAAATGTCTGGTAAGTTTAGGCTCTTGTGGTCCCCGGATATCATCTGGCCGTCATTATCATCTTCATCCCATCCTCGCCTTGTTCGGAGTGAGTGTGCGTGTGTGTGTGTGCGCGAATGGTGTGTCTATGCGTTCGTGTTGTCTCGGAGGTGGCCCCGGCATTGGCTGATCACTCATCCGGGAGGCCCTCCAAGTACTTGTCTAGTCAAAAAGTATGTCTGTGTTGTGATCCATATTTCATTCCTCTCCCGACAGGTCGCGGCCCGGTAAGGCCTGGGCGGAGCGGGCCGCATAAAAGTCCATATAAGGGAGAAGTAAAACTATAAAATAGAAAAAAAAAAAAATGTATATATGAAAGATGTTTAAATTTTCCACATTATCCTTCCATTAAGACGCCACTCGAATGAGCACATGTTCCTGATCGAGGGCAGATCAGAAATGGATATAAATACTTTGAATAAAAATCTAAATAGTGGTAAATAAAATACAATCAATTACAAGGAAACTTTAAAAAGAATTATAAAAAATAAATGTTTGTAATATATTTAATCATTTTCTTAAATTTGCAATTGCCCAATTTATTTAGGAAAATTCATGGTTGTTTTTAACAATGGAATTTAATTATCTGGGACAAAAACAAGAGCTGTGTTTTAGACCTACAGATGTGAAACGTTAGGCTCAATTAAAGGTTTTGTTCGATTTCATCTTTTATCTATCTAGTCAAGGGGGATATGGATATGTTCTGTTGTTTGAATTCCTGTTAATGGAATTTAATCAAATATATTTATAAGTTTGAGACACACAATGCACGTTAAATTCCGAAAATATTAATTTAATCAGATTATCAAGAGGTTTAACAAAAATTAGCAAAATTAGTTAATCATAATTGCAATAGGTCCTATATGGCTATATGTATAATAGTTTCTCGCATGTTATAGCGTACTATTTAGTTAATATATTTAAATTAATATAACTAATTTAATATACATTGTTAAATTTTAATATCGAAAGCAAGGCATGGCATTCGATATATCAATGGCATGAGGCTTTAGTTTGAACATTCATTGTCCCAACTTCACGTATTTCCGTTAGGCCTACATGTATTTCAGTTACTTCCAGTTTCTTTTGTAAGCGACCCTCATAACACCGAACACGTCAAAATAAAAATGTTTTGTTGAATTATGTTTACAGACCTTATTATATTTGCCTTTTCAATTTACGCTTATCTGCAATTTATTGGTCCTCAACGATTTTGCATCGGCCATGGTAGTGCCGAGAGGGAATATTAGCCAAGGAAACCACAGCATAGACTTACAAATTAGTCAGACCACAAAAACCTCTTGCTCGTGAATTTATCTTAGGGATATCCGGAACTCGAAATATATTTTCTGTGACTATTTAGCTAATACTCACAGAATTAAGCATATAAGGAATAATCAAAACCACGAACGATGACATTGTAAGCGAGATAGCCTATGGCGAGACAAACGATATATTATACTTTGAGGGTTCGGATGTTTGTGATATGTCATATTTTTACCCTGACCTCTATTCTCGCCGGAAACACGAATTAAACATGAATTGTACATTTATTATCATAATCGGACCGTTTTTCTTTTGCATATAAAGTCAATTTTGGTCATTTTCATGGTCATGGTCATATTTGTAATGTAACGTCATATCTCAGTTATAAATTCGGTAAAAAAGCACAATTATGCAGTATGTGCACTAAATTGTCGACTTAAATAATTGTTCCCGAAAAAGAGTCACGAATATTTTGGTTTTACTGTAACTGAATTGTGAAGGCACAATAACAAGTAATAGTTAACAGCTTCCAATAGACATGTTTTTAAAAATATTTTCAGTTCACATTTGCAGTGGTATCTGGAAACATTAACACATTAGAAGTTCTTTACAAGTAAAACAGAAAATCACCTATAAAAATAATAAGTGATCATCTGAATGAATTAATATGATGTAATAATTTAGTGTCATTAAACGTTTTAAATTGGATCATTTATTTTTAGAAAATGGGATCCTTTATGAGGTCATATATAGGATTGTTGGGTCATATTTAGACATTTTTAAGGTCATATTTCCCACTTTTTAGGTCATTAACATCCGAACCCTAATTATAATATATCGATTGTATCGCATTAGGCGATAGTCGTACTTGTTGTGGCTTTCGCTAGCTTGTTTTAATTTCTAGATTATCCTCATTGCTTTAATGTCGTGGTATTATTAATGCATTTTTTATTATACGACAGTTAATTGTTTCACTACACGCATAATTAAATATTATATTCACATCTCCTTTTATGCTCACACGAAGCTCATATACCCAATCGATGATTATTTTTTTTTTTCCATGAAGATATATCAGTGCTCAGTCTTTTGTATCCATACTAGGAGGTGCCCGCGGCTTCGCCCACGATAATTAATTGAAAAATTAAAAATTAATAGTATAATAATTATTAAAGCATTATATTTATTAACACTTGCACGCGAATCATTCTTAAACTAAACCATTAATAATTAATGAAACAGCTAAAATTTCGGCTTTAGAGTACATTCCACGATTAGAAATAGCCACCTGGGAAAACGATCTTAAATTCGATTATGCAGTTCCAAAGATAACTGTGAACCACTGCCTTCTAAACTGTATAATTCTTGTGCGTAATTCTCGAGACGGCGGTGGATAATACGTATCGTTTCTCAACTGTTTGTTGACAGATGAATGTGATGTGAATTTTATTTGATAAATTCAGTGTAATTTTCAGAAATTATATAATTTTTCAAGAGAAGGAGCGATTGATTTGGATTTTTACTGTCCACGATACTTCGAGGATTAAACTATCAATATATTAAACCTGCTGCCCGCGGCTTCACCCGCCATTATTAATTGACTCCAAGATTTTTAAGAAATTTACACTGGCAGTGTATTAAAAAGGTTTGTGGTTCAGAGCTATGAAAATTGTAAGTAAAAATAAAATTAGAATATTTGTTCATTGTGTTCATTTCACTTAGGACTTATGTAATAAAGAAACGGTTTTATAATTCGCACACTTTATCTTGAGCTCTGCACTCCATAATGCTGAAAACCGTCCATATAAAGAAGGCCTCGCTCGAAAAAATGAAGATCGCGACCCGTCCCCAGTATTGCCATACCCAAAAACTTCCCGTCTAGGCATTCTTGAGCTACCGTCAATTTTTTTTTATTTGTTTACATCATATTATTCTGAAAATGACAGAATAAATCCAGATATATTAGAAGAACAATACTGGTGTTGTGGAAATGGTCGATTTAAGTGACAACGAAGTTAAAAATAAAGATTCTTTAAACCAAGAAGTATCGGAAATCAGCGAAATAATAAACCAAATAAATGAAATGGAAGTAAAATCAATTTAATGTGTTTTAAGCTGAATCTGTCGTTGGAGAAAAGAACAAGTCAAGTTTTATTATTTCGTTGTATTAATTGTGTTGTATTAATTACCTACAAACTTTCGCGAAAGGTATTTAGTTAAATTACATCAATTCTGTTCCGTTATGTTTTAGTTTAGTAGGTCATGCTTCTGTAATTCGTTTTTAGCAGGCCTTGCTTGCTATCTTGTTTTTTATTTATTGAACAAATGAATTTCAAATAGTTGTTATGTATGGGTATTGTAATATCAAAATTATTCTTTTTATGTCTTGCATCCAATCAGAGACTGGAGATTTTTATTATATTGTTTTGATAGCCAATAAGGTTTATCTTTAGCTTTTCTCCTTCTTCATTGATTCAAGTTAACTGTGTCTCATAAAGACATTAGTTTTCTAGGCTTTAAATGCCTATTCTTCGTTGTAATCAATTCAACTACTACTCATAAGGACATGAGTTTTCTTCTTGGCTTATCAATGCCATTCTTTACCTATCAGATAGATCTGGTGGTTTACTTTCAATAGCTGAAGCAATCAGCTCTTCGATTCACATTAAGGTTTCACATGCCTTATTGATTCTGAAGACTTCGAACGATTTAAGGACTATTATCACCCATCGTGTGATTCATCGGGTCTTCTTCATTTTGGTGTTGGCGTTGCAAGATCTCAGGCTAACATCTGTATCAACTATCAAAAGGTGGTATTAATCAATTCAAAGGTACGTCATTTACTACCTAATTTATTTGAGGAACAATTTGGACGTAATTGCATCATTGAACTAATATATTTGTGGTTTTGATCAAACTGATTAAGCCATCTCAAAGATATTTATGACCTTTAACAAAGGAATTTGTATTAAACATTGTGATATCTACAAGTTCATCAGTGTTTATGAATAATAATATTATACACATCCAAGAAATCAAGAACTTATGAACTGAGCTTGATGTATGTATTGTTGTTGTGACAATAAATTGTTACATACCAGAGAAATTTATCTAAAATGTATTGGGCAAGTTTGGCTTATCTATTTATAGTTTAAGTCTCAATTTCAAGAAGTGTTACGTCCTATGAATCTTGTCATACAGTCCGCTTGCTTTCAGCTTGCCCGTACAAATTCAAACATGTGAAAGTGCGTGTTCAAGTAGGCCTACATGTATAATGCTACGACTTTTAAACGATTTTCTATATTCTGAAGACCGGGAGAGAAATTGTCTAAATAGGCCTAGATATATTACTTTATTCATTTCTCCAGCGATATATTCTACTATAATATTTGAATCAATATAAAATCTTTAGTTTTGTAGCGAGAGTTGAAAGTGCTACAAATTACAGAGTTCCATTGTGTACCAGCATAAAACTACACACGTTATATTTTCTGGTAATTGGCAACCCTTCAGAAACAACGTCAATTTCAACTCACCGCCTTCTGAAATAGTCAATCTCTTATACTGCATGCAATATCAGCTCCCCTCACCCCGTATTTTTTGGGCTCAAGATAAAGTGTGAGCATAATACTAATTTTGTAGTCGTCATGAAAGTTTACACTGCGAGAGACGAACATCGCCGAGTATACCCGATATCTCACGAAGCGGGCGAGCGAGCAAGCACGCTATTTAGGGCCGTTGAATTGTATAAGAGTAGATATTTGCGATAAAATGAAAGTGTTAAAAATGAAAATTATAACGATAGACCCTTGGCGATTTGTTGAAATTCCTTATATTCTTATACTTGTCACTGATTCATGAGCTAAACAGTCATAGGAACTTAAGGTAAACGAAGAAAACGTTAAGTATGGTACAGAAAAAGAAATAAACCAAACATAAAACACTCAAGAAAGCAGCAAAAACAAATTCATAGCATATATAAAAAAGTAACAGGAGAAATAAATGCGAGAAGAAAGGAAGGAGACCTTTCTGCTACTGTAAGCACATTCTTCATGCACAAGCAGTAAAAAGTGGAAATCGATCAAAGGAAACTTGCCTTAGTTTTTATGTTACAAACTGACTTGTTTTCCAACTCTGAAATTTCAATCTTCTTTCAAACAATCCTTGTTCCACGGCACTCTTTAAATTATACAACCCTGTTACTCGTTTATTTAGTCCATTGGTTGACCGGTTCAAAATAAGTGTTACAAGCTATAAAACACATCGTTATAGTCCTTCAGTTCCTTTTGAAATACTCAGCTAGTCTATATAAGACTACCTTAAAGCCTTTTCCACCTACCATCAAGTAAACCAACCCTTCAACCCAACGACTTTGCGTCAGCAAATTCCATTCCAGTCACCCCCCTTGCTTTTCGTAAGAGGAAATTGTTTTCGGATATCAACTCTGCACCCCCTCCCAAGTATAGACGGTTGTGCTTAAAGTAGTGCAAGCCAAAGTGTCGCATAGGTATGTGTGTGTGTGTGTGTGTTAGAACAGGAAGAAAAAAGATGGTATATCTGACGCCAATCCGTCCTCATTTTTTGAGTCTGCGTCGTCCCTTCAAACCTTCCTCTTTTCCTTAACACATCACGAACAACGAAATGAGATAAGGAGAGTCAATACTCTTAAGTCAAGCAGTATAGACAGAAATAAACTCAGGGACGACATTTCTTGACCTTCCAATATAAGATTCTTCCCTACATAAGCTGTCATCCGGGAAATATATTGATTTACTTAATAAATCGTATAATATTTTCTCCTGAAGAAACTTACTGAGTTAGAAATATTTTACTTCCATACATACTTCTAATGTAATTTTTTAGGGTGAGTAAATGAAGAAGATCTAATAATTAAACATACACAATTATCCATTTAAAGTTTTAAAGTGATTAATTAATTATTGTTTTCTCCGGTTTAGTTAAGGTCTTAAAGCCTCTTCTTCCATGAACCAGAAATGGTTATGTACGATAGAACTTACGCAGTAATCGAATTTAACAGAGGATAAGATGGAGGTGATTCTGACATCTGGCCGAAAACCACGGCTCTCCACGAGGGTTTAAAAAAAGTGTCCCGGAGAGTCCAGAATAGAAAACATATTATACATAAAACCCGGAGATAAATGCAACACAAAAATATACGGTAAAGTAACTAACTAACTAGCTAACTAACTAATTAACTAACTCACATAAATAAATATATAAATGATTGTGTAGAATCATCAGTGAGCCTATCAAGGCCATGAGACTCATGGTATGTCCTCATTAGAGAAGTTGATCTTGAGGAGAAAAAATTTTGCCAAGTTATAGAAAGTTTCTATATAGTTAACAGTTACTTAAATAGTATACATTTTTTTTTTTAAATATTACACTGTAAGATTAAAATGGAATGTTGATAAGTAATCTTACGTTATGTAAGCCCTTGTTTAACATTTTATTAATAGGCCTATTCATAATATTTTTTTTTTATTTCTTATTTATTTCGTATTCAATTTTCCAAGGTAAGTTAATGATAATATTGCGTTGGTTCTTAGGTGGCCTTCTTCTACCTACCCTGTTAATTATATACATGGCCGGCTATTTCATGTCTTTCTGTGTACATTTCTTATGTCAGTGAAAGTCACACTAGTTTTAGCATATCAGACTTAACAATTATTAACTTATTATTATTATTATTATTATTATTATTATTATTATTATTACATTTCATGATTCATCTTAATAAAACTTTATGTCTAACTTCATTTATTTCTTATTACACTAATTAAAGTAATTAAAGTAAAGTGTACTAAAAATATTAATTAAAATCGATATTGGACATTATACAAGATCAATTTAAATTAATATTTTTTTAGTACACGCTGTCTAAAAGAGCTCTAGGCCACTAGACCTAGGCAGCTAAAATTGCATAAAACTGCATTTAAAATTCAGATAGCTTTGTCCAGTCAAACAAACCTTAACATGGGTTTAAGGATATATTTAATCATAAAACAACAAATATAAGCCAACATGATTCTTTATGATAAATAGAAACTTTACCAGGGGTTTTCGCAAAACACAGTAGCATACTTCATAATAATAATAATAATAATAATAATAATAATAAACTTTTTACATCTTCGTTTGCAAGAGAAACATTGTTTACCATGGACGCATCAGCATTTAAATGCAATAGTCTACTGCTCATAGTCTACTGCTGCCGAGTTTTTTCCTGTCAACAACTCCAATTCAATGTTTCTGGGTTGGATTGAATTTTCCTCGGAATAATTATCGCTCATATTTTCACAAGCTTTTCATAAATACTAATTAGTATGCAGTATTGTATACAAACAAGCGACTCATATATTATGCATCTATACCACATTTCGTATTGGTACTGTTCGTTGTTTTTCCGTGATTCAGGCGTCTGTGAGAATATGACGTCAACAAATGACTGACTATACCTTTCATTATACTTAATTATAAGGTAATTTTATAACATTTCATATAATTTAGAGAGCTTTCACCAAAAAATGTTGTATGCACTAAGTAGGCTACGTAAAATCTTTAGTGGACTCATTCAGTATTTCGGCCTCCGCTAAAGCGTTATTTTCCGTAATTGATACTTCATTTTTATTATTAATTAACCTCTAATTAATATTTTATTGTGAATTGTCTTTATTTATTCTTTGATTGAAGTCATTATGTAATACATTTTCGCGCTAGAGAGTTATCTACACCAATCTGAGCTTGACCCTTTAGTCGTATTGTAGACACGTTGCGTGTTCCGCGTTTCTTCACTTCTTAAGTGAACATACTACAAGGCACACGTCTTTTGGCCTAGTGGCCTTCTTTCTTAGATTTTACTTAGTGCTATTAGGAAGAAGACTTCCAAATAGTTACTTAAAGTTGACAACTGGGCATATTCTTATTTATGAGTCGTAAGTAGGCCTACTCCATAAGCTCCGCAACGTCTATCAAATACGAAAGGTATGTGAAGCTGCGCGGCATATTGGCTGTTTTCTACGCAAGATTAGCCATCTTGTTTCAAGTGGGATCTTCAAATCTACATCTTCACTTCATACAGTGTGTTTAATTCAGACATTACATTAATCAATTCATTATAATTTTGTGCTGGAGCAAGGGCGCTCAATTATTGTGAACTTAATTTCAACGTACTTAATCAGAATTCAACCTGATAGAAATTAAACTTACAAGATTTTTGACTGAATAAAAGAAGATTCGGACTCTATTAAAAAGATCTACGGAAAATACAGGCTAAAGTCGAACGAAAAAGGCACTTGTATATTAAGTTTCAGATAATTATACTGAAAAAGCTTGATGCGTTTATATTTAGGTACATCTCTGAAGATAACGTACAATTCAGATATACGTTATAGCTGTTAAGTTACAAGAAAAGTTGTTTCAACATTTTAGCAGCATCCGAACAAGCTGCGCATTATTCATTCTACAACAGTAGAACGTCTCTATTGTATGACAACTTTAGCAAATATATTTTCATTGTCAAGTTACTAAAGTATTCTGGGAAGACGCCTCCAGCGACGACTGAAGAGAAAGTTCAGTTAAAAGTTACAAAATCCACTTTCAGAAACGAATTCACTGGACCAAATGCTCTTACATAGCTACTCATACTATACATAAAAAAGGAACGGGTAAAAGATTTAACACTCTCCTAGATAGAGAAAATATAAAGCACAAAAAATATTGCTCAGTCCATGAAGAAACTCATTATCAGATATGAAATATGAACCTCTTCACCCTAAAAGAGTAAAGTCAAAACAATTTTTAAGAATCTAATTCTAGAATTAAGGACAAACGTGCCAGTTAAGAACTCAAGATATCTATGAAACTTAATATAATTAAAAAAATAGTTTTTTAGGGTGTTACACCTTCTGTTTTGTGAGTTGAAAATTGATTATAATTAAAATATTACGTTTTGAGTACACTATCTACATCTTATTACATCTTTGTCTATTATCTTCCCGTTGCTCGTGTTGTTTTAGTAGGCCCTGCATCATGCTGATCACGCCCAGAAAATATTTTCATTTCCGGTATGTCATGTATGAACGTAGTCTCTCCACTACATGTAAGAACCACGAAAGAAGAATTAATATTGAGAACGGAACAAACAAAGAAACAAAAAATTAAAAATGAAAGGGAATAAAATATGAAGAATGAAAAATCTTTCTTTGAAGAAAATATACCAAATTCCAATGTATTAGAGAATAAAAACTTGTAAAATCGGGAATTGTAATAATGCAATAACATCTTGTTGACTGAAAAATAAAGCAATACAAATTATTTTTTGTTCCATTATCGAATGAATTAATTTTTTTAACTGGATGAAATTTCTAAATCTTTAAAAAATAATAAATATAATAAAAAATAGATTAATTTTGAAATATTAACCTACCACCAAATTATAAATGTTACCTTCGAAAATAATCCCAGTTTTGGATGAAGTTGGACTATTAATCAATCAAATTAAAATTTCAATATCAGTAATTCTCCTTTCATCTCTTAAGTAATTGAACAGCTTTCAGAGACCAATAAAGTAGAACACAGAAGATCTTTATTATGTATATTACATGACGAATTTATTCAATGCCACAAGAGGAATGAATGTTTTCAAGTCAATTTTGATAACGCATTTGGAATTTTTTTTCCTACGAGTCCACAAGCAAAACAATAGAGTTAAGGAGGAAGCACACTGCCTCCGTTACGTTCCGTTCAGTTAACCTTTGAATTGAAGTTTTGAAAAGAGTTTTCATGAAAATTACACTTATTTTATTATAGAGACAAAATTCTATGTTGGGAAACAAAAATGGAACAAAATAAAAAGTAAAAAAGTTTAATTAAATCCAACATACGTTTTAATGGAAATAGCCTATAAATTCATACGGATGGCCAAGAGGACAGATAGACGGGCAAGACCAAACAGATGGTAAGGACAGACGCATGGACAGAAGAACAGATGAAAGAAGAGACGAACGTACATACAAACACGCAAGCAAATAGACAGATTTACTGTTGCTGCAATAATGAATGGTGATAGGAAATGTAATGTGAAACATCGATTGTCTACTGCGAATTCTCCTGACTGACGAACTGACTGGCAGAAGGAGAATGAATGACTGATTGACTGACACAAATAGACAGACATGCAGGAAGATAGACACAATCCCGAACACCAGATATCGGGTTATAGGCCCAATGAGCCATTTTCAAGATTTATATCGATCTCGAATTTTTCTCGAACACTATACTATTTCTACACCAAATTCACCATTCCTAAATTAATTTCGTTTAAACTTTAATACTTCTACACTTCATCCTACCAACTCGCTTGGCCTTACTGACGTTGCAGTGTGGTCTACTGTGTACCATTTTGAAATATATTCCAGGTTTTATCGATTCATTCACTATATCACTTAGGTCAGTTATAAACATAATTTACTTCATTTTAGTTCTGCACACGAATGTCACAACCTACAAGATAGAGATTAACCACCGTGTAAGTAATTGCTTACGCTGACATACGTGCAACAACCTAAATAAATTAACAAGCCATCACTGAACCGAGCGTTAAAGTCGCCATAATCGTGTCCATTAACCCAACAATTCTGACTCCCCCAACCCTGGCAAGGGACTTGCAAATCCCTAATAACAGTGTGGTTACTATCAAAACCAGCCACATCGACGTATTCAGCCCAACACGAACACGGTCCCGACAAGCTAATCAGGAAGTCACAACATGAAATTTCCAGTCATGTCACTTTCTAAATAAATCATTTTCAATTAACATTTTTAAGTAACTCTAATGGATATCCATGTACCCAATTCCATCCACTTCATAAAAAACACATCAGTTAGCTATCTTCATCTGGTACTAATACTTCTCGTAGTATCTCGATCTACCTTTTCTTCTCCCTCCTTTTTCCTTTACCACCGCCAACATCCTATCTTCTCATCATAAAAATTGCATGCATTCTGGGAAGTTAGGCCTCGCCACACTCTTTAAACTATAAAAAATGCGGGCTATCCAGGTTAGCTTAAATAAGTTTCGTCTAGATACCTAGTAAATTCTAAACGCATTGAAACTATTTACTTCAAGAATACAGTTTTCACGTTCCAAGGGCTTTAGATGAACGAGGAATGAATAGTTTGTTTAGAAAGACTCGCAAGGGAAGCAAGACTCTAATATTTTAAATGTTTTTAGATTCAACATAATACTGGATATTCCGTTGATATAGCCTACTAAGTTATATGAGTGGCATTTCGTTATGCTGAGTGTAATAAATTCTCGTTTCCTTTTACTTCTGCTAAATTCAACTCAAGGTTCATCAGATTTTTATATATGTTATATATTTTAACTTCGGAAGTAATAAAAGTGGTTAGTTCATTAGGTAACATTATCGATGTATTCAAACGAGGAAAATTTGTCGTGAGCGGGAATGGAAACCGGGTTTATCGTTACTTTTGTTATGGAAACAATAAATTTTAATACCCAGATCCAATAACTTACGCTGGACGAATGTTCGTCAATATGAACAATCGAGCAATGAATTTGCTTACATAAGCCAAATAAATTCTGAGAACTACTTTTTTCTATTTATTGGCATTTCTACTGTCGATATACGAAATTACATACGGATCCTAGCTGAGGTAATTTTACATTCTTCATTTTTCTAATTGTTCCAGAACGAAGTAGGCCTACTGAAGAGGACTCGCTGTAGAAAAGGTTTCTCTCGAATTTGTTTTTGCGTGGCTTTTCACAGAAACGGCTTGATGGATGAAGCATTTGTGAGGTCGTCATAAAATATTATGTGGGTATATCATCAACACATGACATTAATATCAAAAGAGATTGAATTAACATGAAGTTCTTGGAATTTATTTACTTTTGCTATTATATTTTTATGAATGTTGTATACACTACGAAAATAAACTGTATAATTTAACTTTAACGGGCTATTAGTATAATTACAACGCTGTGAATTATTCCTTACAATGGAAGCGTGCATTCTCTGACGTTACAGAAGAGTTATTTTCAGAAACCATGTTTTACTTTATTTCTCGTATTGAGTCTTAGTTTTTAAGCATCGCCAGCGTTATTGAACAACCTATCAAAAATTATTAATTTTTCAGAATTAAAACACAGCTGTCTCAGCCTCTGACAGTTACAAAAAAGAAGACATTTTATGCGTTAAAGGCAGCCAGTAGGTATACAAGACAAACGTTCTACCTCATGCCTCAATTGTCTAAAAATCTTGAAGCCTCAACTCCACGAACTTTATTTGCTAGATTAGTTAACTTATGAAAAACCATGCAAATCATCCAGTTCATTTAGTTTAATAGCCTATGACCCTTAACAGATGATACTGAAGTTTTCATTATTACTAAATAGCAAGATCATTCCAATGACTCCATAAATTTAATAGTAGTAGTAGTAGTAGTAGTAAGTATTCTGCCTTCCGGCAGGTTTTCAAACTTGGTACGCGAATTTTGTTTTCCAAAACTGTCTATCCTCTGCTTCCTCCTTCAGCAAATTTAATAAAGGATATTAATTATTATTATTTAAATAAATAACTAAGGGTAGCTTAAAAATGTACATAGGTATAACTATATTTAGTCATGGGAAATGTGGCCAATATTGACCCAATTTTTCACAAATGAGATCTAGGCCTAGTAGAAAGCAAGGAAAATGAACCAGAAGAATGTACATAGATGACAAATGAAAATTCATCCTTCATTTCTTTGGTGGAATGCGTAACTTGATAATTAATAAGCTCTGACTGATTTAAAAACCTTCTCAGAAATTACAAATCAGGGTTTGCCTAATTCGACTAATAAAAATGGACCAATATTATTAAACAAAGGCATTTTAAGCAGAGTTACTATTACATTATTCTGCTGTACAACTATTATTGTATCCCATTTTAATAGGTTTTCTGAAATAAAGGTAAAAAGGCAATCTTCATTATTTTCATTATTAATAATGTCTAGAAAATCACTGAATTTTGGGGTTTCTTATCCCGTTTGAAGAGAGAAGGTTTACTTGGCGAGGCATGCGAGGTATTTAAGAGTATGAGTCTTCCACGCACATATTTAGCATGTCATGCATGCTTCTCACCCCACAAACCCCCATACTAGCCTGCGGATATTGTGCCACCCAGTGGTTTACAGCCCCATCTCACTCAGCGCTGAAACTAATTGCTACTATTTCACATTCTTTACTCATTTCTCACCCCTTCTCTTACTGCCTTCATAACTACGTGCTGAAATTTAATGTGCAAAAAAATTTAAAGTAAAAATGACATGGCAAGTAATGAAATTAACATAATTATTACGGCCCGGATTCTTAGGTTTTAAAATATTTTGTTCCTTGCTAGCTAAATGTGATATTGTATCATATTTATGTGTTTCATTGTCATGACAGTGACATAGTCTATTCTTATAAAACCTAAAAATGGCTAAACAATACGTTAAAAAATTAAAATGTAATGTAATGTAAGTGTTTATTACAGTA
Source organism: Ectobius pallidus (assembly GCA_964059195.1). NCBI lineage: Eukaryota > Metazoa > Arthropoda > Insecta > Blattodea > Ectobiidae > Ectobius > Ectobius pallidus. The sequence continues at coordinate 93,132,163 of CAXKWD010000009.1, forward strand.
ATTAACTTTTTACAAATTCCAATGCAAACAATCGCATAGGTCCGCATGGACCGTACATGCTTACGCAAAAACACACACACTCACACAAAAAAAGAACAAATAATATAAATACAAAACAAACTAAATCTATTCCTAAATCTATAAAAATGACTGAAACTCCTTTTCAATTAAAATACGATAAAATAACCTTAATAATTATAATAAGCAATATAATTATTATTGTTCTAAAATTAGTTTTTTTATATCTGCCTAAATTTTACATCTTGCTCATAGTTGCCAGTATATTATTTTGTAAGATAAAATATAACATTGCATTTTGTAATTTTGTTCTCCATTGTTAAAGGAAATCGTTAAGTGAACCGAAATCCCCGGTTTCTTCAAAAGCAAATTAAAGGCATTCTTAAGAAACTTACACTTGCAGTTTGTTCAAAAATAAAATTAATAAATGAATTATATTTCTTTCAATGTGTTTTTGTAAGCCTACTTACAAAAGAGAATCTAAAAACAATCGTCTGGAAATGTAAAAATACTAGAATAAAAGTACCAATATATTTTTAAAAACCTAAAAATATGGGCCCTAATAATTATGCTCGAATGAAAGAAAGAAATCCCAAGGATATGACTCGTGAGCACGGTATGTCATTACTCAGAAGCAGGGATATTTTTTTAAAAAGCTGATAGAAAGGATTGATTTTAGGAGTTACACCTTACAAAAGTAAGCCCTAGTAGCCTACATGAATGAAAAAATTATTACTTTCGTTGAAAATATCAAAATCAAATGTACGTCTAATCATAGAGGCTTGATTAATAGTCCCTTCAGAATATGTATACTATAGGTTATGAGGGATACAATGAATTAGTCTACAAGTCATCAACGATGCAATCTTTATCGATTTCTAGCAGATATTACTTGATCGCTATGAACTATATAACTTTCGATGACGACTTGTGAGTGACTTTCGGCTATAGAGTCAGCTATCTAGTAGTTCACTTCAGCTGAAATTATAGCTATCGGACACCGTTTTACTGGTTTTACTGTCAGAGTTTAATTTTTTTTCTTTTGCCCTCCATCACCGCCGGTGCCCTCGTCCTTAGGCCATACTCCGGTCCCAACAACTTTTCAGCGAATTTGTTCTATTGCACCATTTTCCGTTCTTGTATAGGCTAGCTACTCAGTTCACTTATTCCTCTCACGCAGCGAGCCAATTCGATTCCTGGTCGGGACGAGTTACCTTGGTGAGGTTTTTCCGGGGTTTTCCCTCACCTTGAGATAAATGTCAGGTAACTTTAGGCCCTTGTGATCCCCAGATATCATCTGGCCGTCATTATCATCTTCATCCCCATCCTCGCCTTGTTCTGAGTGAGTGTGTGTGTGTGTGAATGGTGTGTATCGTCCTATGTGTTCGTGTTGTCTCGGAGGTGGCCCCGGCATTGGGCTGATCACTCATCCGGGGAGACCCTCCATGTCCTTGTCTGTTCAAAAAAGTATGTATGTGATTCAAAGATAATCCCCCTCCGACAGGTCGCGGACCTGTAAGGCCCTGGCGGCTTGGGTCACTTAAATCCTAAAAGGGAGAGGTAAAACTACGACAAAGAAAGAGAGAAAATATAGCTATTCTAAATCAACGGGAAAATGTGTGTTCAGGTAACAGAGTTTAAAATGCATTCTAATTCACTAATTTTGCCAACTGAAGAAAACAATTTAAATACTATCATAAAAACATAAGGGGAGTAAATAATAAGCTTAAATTGATATGAGAAAAGGACATACTACCTTGTTTCTCAATATTATGTAGTTCGATGAATTAAAAATTTTCTAATTTCATAAATAAGTACATTTTTATACACAAAATCTGCATATAACACACTTAATATTGATTCATACGAACACTGAAGCAAGAATGATTTACGATGACATTCGTCATGATCTCATTTCGTCATATTTCAGGCATAGTATCTTATCTCTTAGTATGAGATTTATTATTGGTAACTTATTAATATTATCCTTCTCTACAAGCATAAATATTATACGCTACATCGATTATACTTTCAGACTACCACGATGTGTTTTAAAAAAACGCGATGAGGAGTGGGAAAATTACTAGGCTCAACACACTAAATCACTGATAGGATCAAATAAACTGGACATCCACGCAACATTTTCATATTACTGACTAGGGAGCGATAAAAAAGCTCTAGCTAACACTGCATTACACAACTTTGCTTGTGTATTATGTTATCTCGAAAAATCAAATTGGCAGTAATGCTCTGACTGTAATGGAATAATTATTTTAACACTTCTTGTCAACTTTGCCATGAGATATATTTGTAGAATATTAATGATAATTCCCTACTTCCTTACTTAAGAAGTATTCATGGGTAAAGTAAAAATAGTTCATTATGAACAGCTGTAAAGGCATTTAATAAGGTACAAGTATCTTTACGAAACGAGCAAAGTGAGTTTTCATAATTTTTATTCGAGTACCTATCTTAATTACCGTTATAGGCAAGTTGCATACGACTGTTTTTGGTCTACCATAATTAGTCTAAATGATTGAGTTTTTAGAATTTAAATTCACTCAAACAAACGTTCATACTGACCTTTCCATAGGCCAGTTGCCGTAGTTCTTGTCTTCTCCGACAGATGGCAGCACATGGTGAGGGTCAAATCAAAGCTTCTTTTTGTTCGCTTTCTTGGAACCAACGGATATTGACAACACGAAATGACTTCATTTTAGTATGATATTAAAATTAAGACGAACAGAAATTATGTTTTAAATACAGGTTGATTATTACTCAATTTTCATCTGCTACTCTAGAGGGCTCAAGATCGTTCAGTGTTCTATAAATAATCCATACTACACCGATGCCATAATGAAAAGTAGTTTCGAAATTATTATCATTATGATACAGAAAATACTTTTGAAATTACCGATATATGTATAATAGAGCAAAGGAAATTAAAAAGAAGTTGCATTCAGAATATATACATAATATAATATATATATATATATATATATATATATAAAATTAAAATTTAGAAAAAAGAAACGCTATTACCGAACATATAAATCAGCGATGACGTTTGTTAAGGAAGTACACGGGAATTGACTGTGTGCGCGGTCAGGCAAGAGCGCTCCCCTGCCGTAATACTAATGTCTTTCTTTTCCCCCCTATTCAATGGTGCCTACATTTCATAGACTCCTTCCAGAAGTCTTACCGCGTGAAGGAAGTGCAGGCTGCAATGACAGCTATCTTCTGTCCTCCTCTGGTATAAACAGTTTCATTTATTTTTCCAATACATGAAAGTCACTTTCATTTTATACTGCATCGATTGAAGCAATGATCAAAATATGAAATCAAGAAATAGCTCCCATTAATCTTTTTTCATATAGACATTATTTTTATCATTATCAATTTATCCTATTATTAACCTTTTCAATGCTACTGTCGTATATACGTATGCGTCAGTTGACAGGTCTTTTTTAATTTAATTTACATGGTCTGCTGTTTGTACTCCATTATCGTTGCCTGTACTGCATCGATGTATAAAATGATAGTCTATAGTCTATGTTAAAGTTTTCTGCACCTGGCTATATTTGGTTAGGTGGTGGAAGTTCACTTATTGTTATTTTATTTGAAAAGGTAAATGGATTTCCATGAAAAAATCAAATTCTGGATTTAGCGAGGTATAGGAATCTTTATATGACTTATATTGCACTTAAATAGGTACTTGTGAATGAGCTAGTTTTAGATATTATCAGATGATAAACTCCGTTTCATACTTTTAGACGCAATTTTCTAATTTTTGATAGGAAATTTATGACAAGACTGGTAACCAGGGTATTACATCTTTCTTCAGAGGTGATAGAACCCGAAAGATTACCTTATAGGACTATTAATTAATTAAAATCAAACTTGTCATCGTTTGCATAATCTGGAATTTGATTCTTCAGGATGGATGGGGGATTCCCAAACGCAGCAATCCATTAGCTACCGTGCTCCTTGTGGGATGAGTAGTTAAGTCATACTGTACATCCTAGCCAAGTATCTAAGGTACCTCGAATTCCTCACACACCCGCAATCCATTGTGCTATGAATTTCAAATAGGGTATCTCGCTTCGTTCTGTCTCAGGCAAGATCAAAAAGCCTCGTCAGATGTTTGAGGGTTTGAGGTCTTATTAGGGTTAGAAGGCAAACTTCGCTAAAGACTCAGGATCGAAGGGTGTGGTTTCCAGTTGTGGACGTATGATTATATTAAACTACATTAATATCATATCGTAATGAGATGGAATTGGAATGGATATTCTAACCTGGTATTTGTGTTATTGGCCGAAGAAATGCCAGGAAAACTAGATTAGCCAGACGAATGCGAGTTCAATTTGTTACCGCATTGGCCACCTCCCTCGATTTGCATTAACTGTAGGAATTTTTTATTTTTTAAATATTGTTTACATATATACATTTTTTTATCGCCGAGTGAAGTGGCTGAGGCAGTAACGTAGTGCACTCTAGTGAGTTAGGGTTCGAATTCTGTGTCCGGCTAATCTGAATGTAGGCTTTCTCGAGGTTCCCTGTCTATTGTCTGTACATATGTGCTGCCTTATTAGGAGGACTCCTCCATGCCTATCCCATACTAGGGAGTACTTTTATGTCTTGTCTGAATATTTGTGTGATCGAACGATTTGTCTCATCCACGAGGACCTCTAAAATGTCTAAAAATGTTTACCGGACCCCCAATTTTACATCGCATTTTTAAAAGTATGCTATATGTAGGCCTATGTTCTTAATATTTGGGGTATTAATTATAGGTCAATATAACAAATAAATCAAAACACATAAAACCCTTGTTAAGAGAGCGCCTCTAATAACAAATTCCGACAGTCTTATTTTTCAGGGTTTTGAATGAAAGAAGGAACCATAGACGTCAGTGCATCATGGGTTAAACTGTGGTTCGTAACTGCAAAAGTAAGGAAACTTGAAATAGGACCTGTATTTTTTAAGATTTTAAAAACTTTGACATCTAGTGTCCATTTTGTGTGAAAAATTCTTACTTCTTTACTTTCCACTTCCTTTAAGTTATTTTTAAATTATGTCTGCGGACCATCTGCACCATCTTCATGGACCACCAGTGGTCCGCGGACCATAGGTTGAGAAACGCTGCCCTAGAGAATCGGAAACTGATACCCTTGAAAAGAGTAGTAAATTGATTTATAGATAATTTTATATTATTTCTAAATATCATGGTGTTACAGTATACTAGTTTCAAAAGGTATCCACAACAATTGAAGTGTAACTGCCCAATACCTGCAGGTCTTTATTTCTACCTACTTATTAACACGCGATAAAAATACTATGAATATACAAGCAATGACATTTAATATATCTACCATTTGAACTAGGTGGACGTAAAGGACCTACATGAATGCTAGCCATTTCCTGAGTCGACTGTACCAGAAGGTGCTTCCGTAGTCTCCAAGAAACCAAGCTAATTTGCACCTCTCCACTGAAGGGTAGGGAAATTTCATTATAAGTTTACAGCATTTTGTAATTGAATTAATTAAGGTGTAAAGCGGAGTAAATCGACAATTTATCTCATGTGACGTAATCAGAGGGCTGTACCACGACAAGAAGGTTGGGATAAATGAACATAGAAAATGCAACCACCACTGCTGCTACCATCACGAAACATATCCTTCCCTCTTTCTCTCTCTCCCCCCTCTATCTCTTTCACACCTTCCATCTTGCCAATGTAATGTAACAAGAACACGCAAGTTTACCTAACACTCATTTCCTTCCTAAACAACTTGTATTCTCACCTAAATGTGAAACAGTTTCACCTTCGATAAATGAAAGCCTACTTCTGCTGTTAACGATTCACAGAAAAGACTTTCAAATCTCAGAATAACAGTCTAGCTCTGCACGTACTTAATTGCATAAACAATTAGACGGAAGTGTTCTCTGTCACCTAACTAGTAGAGTGGTTTTCTGTAAATATGTATATTTGGAACGTTGTTCCATGTATCATTTTAATCAATGTAATTATATATATAGCCTATGTATTTATAGGCTATAACAAATTTTCTTTATTGATATATGCATTACATATACAAGGTGTCACTAAAAATCGCTTACAACGTTTGAGGGATGATAGAGGAGGTAAAAAGAAACTCTGTTTTCATTGGACACAATTCTGACAGATGAGCCATTTCAGCGCTACGATGCCATTTTATTGTTATTACAAGATTGTGGCTTTACAGCAGTTTACGTAAAACACACATGAATGGAAAGCGTTTAAGTTATAAACGTTGTTCAAAGTTATTCCATGTACCTGCACCCATAGGTCACATCTTCTTCCTAATGACCGACTGACGTCCGCAAAAATGTCAGGCGTGTGCTGAATGTTTTGTGCAGCTGCAGCAATACGAAAAACTAGATCATCTGCCGTTTCGACAGGTGTTTCGTTTAATAGCTATTTCATCCCACCTCCTTAAGAAGAAATCCAATGGAGTTAGATCAGGCGATCGAAGTGGCCATGGTTCAGGCCTGCCAATCTATGCATCAGGAAACCGAAGATCAAAATGTGTATTGGAACTACAGTTGGTCTTTAATTGTTAGCCTGACATTGACTCCAAACTGCTGATGATGATGACCCACAAACAGTAGACGAGGCTGTTATGGATGTTGAAAAGCCTCGTCTTGTGAAATGAGCTTAATCAGTAAACAGAGGGATGTTGACCGCCGAACCTTTCAAACATCCTTGCGGACAAATGGCGCATCTGTCATAATTGTGCCATATGAAAGTAGTGTTTCATTTTACCTCATCAGTCACCCCCCAAACTTTGTAAATGATCTTTATATATATATATATCTATATAGGCCTATAATTTTCCTTCGTGGACTGATTCATCATCGCCGAGCCAAAACCACTGAAGCTATAAATATGAAATTTGGTTGTAGTTTTATTTGATAATGTACAGACATTAAGAAGATATTTTTCAAAATTCAACCCCTGAAGGGGCCACAAGGGGTTAAAAGTTTATTTGGCGAAAAATTATAAGCTATACAGTTAAGAGCTACTATGAAATTCTCTCAGCGGTTCAGTTTCCTATTTAGTGTATTTACATTTATGTCAACAGAATAGAAAGTACAACATGACATTTGATTCAAAATTATAACAATAAATACCGGTACTATAAAAATGAAGACAATGATGATGAAATGACGAAAAATAAGTTCAGAGCATACATTTTTATCCATAACCTAAACGAATCTGCGTATATAAATATTTTATTATGCATTAAACACTTAAATTGTGGTTAAACCTAGCACGTTCATCATAATGTAAGAATGATGTGTTAGTAGAAATGCAAGCAGTAAGTTATTAGCGGCAATAAACCAGTCAGCATAGCAAGATAAGCTGCTAAGCTCTAAAATCACATGTCATATTGTTTTATTTTGTTGATGATTTTTATTACAAGATTGCAGACAGAATTGTATAATAGTTTTCAATTAATTTGGCTACACTCGCCATTTGGAGGAGAATTTAGCATTGTCAAGAGTTCTATCTCGGAATAGCTCGGAGCAATCATGCACTCTCTGTTCACGTATTTCTGGTTTTTAGTTAAAAATATCACCGAAACTAATACAATTTTTATGTGATTGTTAAGATTTGTTCTGTAAAAATATAGTCTCTTGAACTGGTTGGGCTCCAATTCATGTTAATAAGATAAGAAATCTTACTATTCTTCCAATTATATCTTGGTTGACTAGATGGAACTGTATTGCGCGAAAGTTGGATTTATAGAGGTAAAATAAATAAAATGGGAATTTTTATGACGTAGGTTAATTAAATAGTTAAAACTCTTTATTGGAAGTGTAATGTTTTAAAAACATAAAGAGTTAAAATCTCCTATTAACTGTACCCGATACAATTTACTGAATAAAATGGAAAGAAAATAAAAATAAAACACTATTACCAAAATATGGGTCTCTATTTATTAAATAGTTTTAAAAATGGGCAAAATCTCTTTATTGTAAAATATAGAAGTCAAAATTTGTATGTATCATACAGCAGCATGCCTTGATTTACGTTCCAAATGAACCGAGAAAATATCCCAAATAACAATGTAGACTATGTGTCCTTTTGGCAAAGGTTTCTCAACGATTAAAGAAAACCACATTCTGCAGCAGAACTTAAATAAACGTTACATCTTTCTATGCAGTAAAGCATATAAATACTAAACGTGAGTACATAGTGCTGAAAATGCACAGCTCTCTTTGCAGCCAAGCCTTACATGACTGCAATATTTACAGCCGGGAGATGGGTTAGGTCAGTATGACAAATTTATGACCTCTTCCATTTCTCTCTGAAATGCTTTATAACGTACTTCCAGAGTTAGATGTTGCACATTTTAAAGATATACACACACCTTGGTTCGTTCTGTATAGGACGCATATTTACTGTCTGAGGCAAGGAATATATCAGATAGTATTCCATGAAGTTTGGTTTCTCAGCAAAGTTTATTAGTGTTTCACAATGTCTGACATAGCTCAAAACTAATCAATAATTATTATGATTATTGCGATTACTTCTTCGGGGAGGTGTCTTATATACTTGGCTTTTCTACCGACAGGTCGCGGCCCTATAGGCCAGAGCGTGTTTGGCCGCATAAACGGATTCTACATCGAAAGAGGTATATTGTGAGATAGAAAGAAATTATAAAATTAGAATTTTCTCTTATTGACCCTTATATCACAGTATAAGTATTAATACAGTAAGGAAACTGTGTGTTAAAAGTCCTATGACAACTTGTTAGCTGGGCGACACTAGCGCTCCATGCGGCGGTTGAGTAAAACTGCATTCTCACCATTTAAAATAACTTGGGAAAATGCATAAACACATAACAAAATATGTTATAATAAGAGAAAAAAATCTTCTTTCAAAACTGAATTTTAAATTTAAGAAACAATGAAGCATGTATTATATTTTAGTTAAGATCAGGCACAATTTTTAAATGCCACTTACCTGTAACTTGCACTGCAGTTCCTAGGGCTATTCTTATTACAAGTTTTAATAACTTCAAGATGATTCTTGGAAAACCAATTATAACTCATTTTTATTTTTAAAAGTAGCCTAATATTACATTAGAATAGAAATGTCATCATTTTACAAAAGTAATACAATATTACATAAGATACAATACAAAATTCAAATAAAAATATAGGTTTCTATCAATATTTCTCAATTTCTAATACTCCAAAACTGCTTTTAGTATACAGTCGGTACAGCAGTTTTAATTAAAGAGTTCTTATTGGAATTCATAAACTGGCTGTTTTCGAAGTGTTCCAAACATAGGCGGCAATTTACATTTAAATATTTTACAGTTTTTGTTAGTAGGTCTTCTCGCCAACTATGGATGACCCATTTTTTACACCTGAAATCATTACAACAATTGAAGGTAGATCGAAGCCGTAAGATACAGAAACAAAATACAATCTCAACAATGAAGTTGAGGACGAGCAGTGTGACAAACCTATATTCAAAGGTCACTCTTTAATATAATTTAATATAATATATAAACGTTGATTTTAAAGGTGGGAAAAACCTTGGACTAGATACGCTTCTTAACAGTAGCCTATTTTAGGTAAGCCTATTTGCTTGCCTAGGTTTGGATAATGATGTCATGTTAGTTTACTGTCGCAAACACCTTAATGGCACGTGTATCCGAGAATTTATGATGTAAGATTATGTTTTCGTCATCTTTACGCCTACATCGTGTTCGAGAAAATAAATATCGTACCGCCTGTAAAATCGGCTATGTGCACTTTTTTTACGAAATTGAGTTATGTGCACTGATATTCCTTAGCATTGATCCTTACAACCGGGCATGTGGATCTTTGATTGTCAGGTTTGTGCAAGCAAAGAAAAAAAATCGGCTACATGCTGCAAAATGGCCATGTGCATTAGAGCTCACATAGCCATTCTTGACTGCCAACACGGCACACATGTTTGTATACATAACCGGCCCTGACATATACATTACAATGCACATAGGAAATAAGCTGCACCGCAGCAAATATTGTGTTATCTTAAGCGATCACAATACGACATCCTAAATATTGTTATCTTTAACCGTGATATAGACTGCTGACATTTTCATTTCATTAGTATCTATTGTTAGAAATTACAACATGTTTAAAGATAAAAATATTACATTAAAGTAAATGTAAACATAACCACACCAGAACATGTGTCAAGAGTAAGCCAGCAGGCATACAATAAATATTACGTATTTTTTCTTCTTACCTTTCTGGATCTTTTGGGAAAGTGAAGAAATGCAATTCAGGATTTCTTCCTTTATTGTTACTGCAATTTATAGCAGAACAATAACATCCTTTCCAAACATGCATTGCTATAAAAATTCAAGACTCCTATTTATTTCCATTCTTCCCGCAGTAGTGATTGTAGTATTACTCAATGGCCGGTAGGATCGCATGGAATCTGCGCGCGCATGTCCGTATGGCAGAAAAACGGACTGAGTTTCTTTACTGTATTAATACGTATACTCAGTGCTTTAGTTGGGCCGGTACGCACCGGTACTGCGTACCGGTATAAAATTATTTTCCTTCTACCATACCGGGAAAAATATGTGTTCCGGTACGTCGTACTGCCAGTACAGGAACGATATTGTCCTAAAATACTTATTAAATGTCCAATTCACGAGAGTGTATTTGTTAATAATGACAAACACTATTAAATTCGCAATAGATATGCGTTCTATGGAAGGTGAGTACCCCCATAAAATATTTTCCAACTAAAGCACTGCGTATACTGTGCTTATATGTTCCTTATAGCCTATAAGTACGAGGGGTATTCCGAAAGTAAGTTTCGTCAGTTTGTCACACGGACACTTTATTGACCCAAAAGCAATACAGCATGGCAGCATGACCTATACACCGTGCACTATTTTTCGACATAGTCGCCAGCGACATTGAGACATTTGTCGTAGCGTGCGATCAGTTTGAAGAACCCACTGTGGTAAAACTCGGTGCCCTGCGATGCAAGGAATTGGCGCACAGCCTGCTCCACCTCAGCTTCCTGACATTACTAAAGGTTCCATACAGACCATTTTGAGTGACAAATTGATGTTCCATAAGGTTTGTGCGAGATGGTTCGTGGAGGCCGCACTTTGCGGGGACGGAAATCGGGAGATTAATTTATACAGCTCTATCTCGGACAATAAAAGGTTCAGCGGCTGCAGCAATGGCTCGTTTGAAAGAGGGGAGATAGCGGTACATGGCAGTGGCGCCAAATCTCTCGTGTCATCGTGAGCGGTACACTAATACCCGCGGGCACGCCAGTCTGCTGAGACTCGCTCTTCTACGGCGCAGTGCGCCTGCGTCATGCCTCCTCCGCTGACGCCACTTCCGTCGTGGAACCAGCCACGGGTGGGGATTCGTCTGGCGTTTGTTTGGTTCCCCTGGTGTACACACCGCTCCTGCCATACATTGACGAAACTTACTTTCGGAATACCCCTCGTAATACAGCCAATTTAGGAGCAATTTATGATACAACAAGCTGAAAAGGTCATGGTTTTAACTTTGGTCGTATGTTTTACAATGAGATACGATACTGATGTCCTCTCATTAAAATCTAAGTAAATTAAAATATAATATAACTTCTAAGAGTATGGTTGTAACATTTTAAAGTCAAAGTGGGTAATAAGAATTTTTTTTAATAATTAGTAGAAACTTTAAAAATTTTGGATCGAAGATTTGTAATTAGGCTAAGATTCAAGTTTCTTGAAATGAAATATCTCAACGACTAATAACTAAAAAATTACCATGTTCAGTAAAATGTGTTAAACTACCGTTATCGGTACTTAAAAGTGTGTCAAATGGACAAAAATTAACTAAAGGTGCATAATAAATTATGCGTTGTTTACAGAAATAGATGTTATACCACTAATCTAGCTAAACTGCATGAAGCATTTCGCAGAAATCTTTGAAGAAATAATGATCGCAATTAAACTAGGAATTGGATTCTACATGGTGGATAGGGACACCCAAGAGATCGCTCACTTACATACTGACTCCCTTTATGGGATGAGATGAGGTTAAGTCCCAAGATGTCATATACATCCCTGAAGTGCACTTTAATTAGAGGTTCGACGTCTTGGACCAGGCAGCAAACAAAAGTAATTTACCAAAGGTTTAGGTAATGAGCAGGGCCCGGATTCTGATGACATGTCATCTTTTTATTGACGCTGCATAGTCATTGCCTAATCATGGCCTCTAGATGATAGAAATGCAGTTTTATTAGGTCATTTTTTGTCATGTTATGCAATTTTATATTTTTAGGGCATTTATTTCAATTTTACGTCACTATTTTGTCATTTTCGTGTCATTTGCTTCCTTATTTTGTCATTTTCATGCATTTATTTTAAATAAATGATTAGCTCACTATAATGCAAAATTTTTGTAGAATCTTCTTTAAAAACAATTTTCTTACTTTTTTCCTCAAATGTTCCAATCAAGAACAAAGTTTTTACAATTACGTACAAATTAGTCTATATCTTTGTGTGCGCAGTAATATTTTTTATAAATAAAATATCAGTTTTTAGGTCATTCTTTGTAATTATTAAGTCATTTTCTTTAAAATTTAGGGTCATTAATGTGTATAGGTCATTTTTCAAACAATTTTCGGTCATCAGAATCCGGGCCATGGTAATGAGAAAGGTCTAAGGTAAACATCACAAATTAGTCACAATGTGGTTTACAAATAAGGAGAGGTCGATTCAGATGCAGATGGCTGACCATAGTATTGAAGATTCCAACCCAGAATTAGTCTAATTGACCAGGAACATCCCGGGAAAACATAAGTCTGGCTGACTCGCCCCAGAATTCGACTTAGCGCCCTCGCAATGAGAGTCCTCGATGCTGCCAATGGTACTGGTACTTTACTAAATCGATAGGACGATAACCATATAACTTAATGCATATAGCTAGCTGTAAGTGAGAACATATTGCGTAGGCAGTGAAGAATTATCACTATAAATATTATATGAAAGCTGATATCATAAATACTCATGCAGGGTTGGGAATTGACGAGTAAAAAAATCCTTCTTGTGCATAAAATGCATGTAAAAAAGCGCAATTAACGTAATGAACGTAAAATAAATAAAAACTTAGGCTATTAACTTTGTTGAATTTAATACATTTTACATACAGTTCAAAAACTAGAGTTGGAACCCGCTGGTGTAGAGTTCTAAATTGGATCTTGTTTAGGCAAAAACACAATTTCTACACCGACAGTTACTGTAAAATGTGTACCCAAAACAAAGCTACTGTCGATTTCACAGTATTTCGTCTGTATAGATAATAAATTAACTTGAACCTTCTGGCCAACACCAATAAAAATTCGATTTTAGGAAACCTAATATAAAGATCGATATTTAAAATCTTACTCTAGACCTCTTACTGATCTAGTATAAATACAACCTTGCGAAACTAATGGGTTCAGTGATTTAACATATGCAAGAAGTTAATTTCTAATTATTTTTTCTCATTATGTATCAAAAGACTGTACAATTACATGTTTTATATTAATTTTATCAGAGATCAGGTTGTTAAGCTTCATCTCAATTCATGAGTTTGACAACGTGACTGAATATAACTTGCGACAGCACTGAATATTATTGAAAACACAGATAAAATTCACAATACAAATAACAAAGAAATGAGCTTTCATACTGCTAAAATCAATTAAATATTACTTACGTCACGTGTATAAAACTGATTTTGTATTACGTAGTCTATATTACATTATGTAAAATGCGTTTGGGTAAATTATTACTTGCCTAACCCTGTATCCATGATTGCATAAAACGTACAAATAACACATCAATCCGGAGGAGTGAAAATATTTTTCAAGTATTATACGATATGTGTTTTAGAAAGGATGAGGGGAAATGTACACGAGTGGAACAGATATATCACGTTTACACTCTAAACGTCAGAGCGGGTCTGAGCCCATTACTCGCCCCTGGCACAGCTCGACGTAAACCATCTTGAGGCTAAATGCTTACCCCCTTCCCACAACATACACATACACACCGGATGTTTCACAACTCTTTTTTTGCAACGGTAGGAATGAAGTTGATATACTTGAAACTGAAATTTATTTAATGAGGGGTTAACATACGTTAGATCAGTTTGTATGGGATTGTACATAAATATTAATGTCTCCGAAGATATTTGATCAATCCCAAAGAGATTTTAACTAGTAATCAACAAGAAATAGTTAACCTTATGTATGTGGTTTGGTAATCATCTTCTACAAGCACTACAACGTTTTTAAGTTAAAGTTTTGGTCTTCTCAATAAGTTTCTTTCAATGCTTCCTGTCTTGAATTACTGCTGACCAATTCATAATTTTTATCTCCTTCAGATCTTTAATTTCATCGTCGGACCATCTTTGTTTGAATTTTCCATGATCTCTTGTTGATAAAGGATTCCGGTTGTATATTTTCTTTAGTATCTGTCACTTTCCGTTCTATTGGGATCTCATGAAGTTTTTATTCTGTATTACTTTGGTAATGGAATTGATTAGATTTTTAAAATGGCAGCCATTTTGATTTTGATTAAAAATCATACATATCCATAAATAAATGTTATTTTTCTCATAACATATGGCAGTGATTTGTATGGAATTTTGACAGTTCTGAAGTCAAGGCTATAGAAAATGAACTAAACTATTTGGAACATAGCCTATTTGTAATTTTTGTCAATTTTTTCAATTTTATTGCTATAAATTACAATATAAAATATATACAAATGTGATTTCGAACGCCACCCGAAGAAACAAAGCTTGTGATCGGGGGTGGTAAAGGAAAAACTTTCTATTTTTTCAAAATTCATAACATTTTGAGTCATTTGATTTTTCCATCAAACCAAAGGCGATAGATGCATAATTTTATGTTAAGACGTTAACTATGATATTTAACAGCATTCATCCAAAAAATTCATGTACATTTATTGAATACGTTTCTAGAAAAAAATTATACATGAAAAAGTAATTTGTGAGAAAATTTACTTGCAGCATGTACGCCCTATTTTATAACCAGTTATATTAAATGTCCGTAACTCATATAATAACCGACACATTCACATGCTACAACTGTTATTGAGAAGGTTACTTATTTTCTTATTAGAAGTGGCTTAAAACAAAACAATAGATTTTTAACTCAACCTTACGGTATCCCCCTTAACATTAGAATATTAGGCTTACTGAGAAAAAATACATCATTACTATAATCTATTGCTTTAATGCTATTTTCTCAGTGATTACACAATCCGTTTATAATATTCCAAGTGGAATTCGTTCATACAGAGCCTTTACAATGTAACCATCTGTTGCAGGTGAATATTTTTTTATACCTGTACTGTACGTGTTCTTACTTGCACACGTCCTGGGATCCTGTAAATTGATGTCACAAGGAAACATGTTTTGAACAAAAATAATGGAGCCAGGACCTGGTGAGCCAATGCATTGATACAGTATGGCGTCGACACACGTGTCTTGTACGTGGAGGAGTGATATCATCACAAAGACAAGAAGTGACAGGTGTCAATTATCACAGTTTGCGGACTTGTGACATCCAATTTCTCCTCACACGCTGTGGCGCTACTGCTTTCAGCAAGGTGATCTATACCTTCGTCATGAGAAGGCTTGATTTCATTCTCGCAATCTCCAACGTACACTCACAACACAGCCTGGACCCAAGTAAAGAATTCTGATTCTTTCTTCTTTAGAGGATTATAATTTCTCAATAGTCACTAAAATCCACTTATGGTAAGTATGTGGGAAACGCAAGCTTTTATTTTTAAAAATTTCATCACAGGATTGGTATATTTCAGTGCGCCTAAAGACGAACCACGTATGACATAATTTTGATGCTAATACCGATGGCTTACTGCACATTTAAGTACATTGTTGTAGTTTTTGTTAAATCAATTTTATTACCTAACTAACACGAATGTGCACCCAGGAAAAGGACTCACCACATTTTCCTCTCTAAAAAATATATTAAACTTATGTTTTTCACTTATTGTACGCCGTAGTGTAGTGGTTGAGGCGCTGCGCTACCAACCGGAAGGTCGCGGGTTCGATCCCCGATGAGGTCATTGGAGTTTTTCAATTGGCCTAATCCTTCTGGTGGCACTATGGCCCTGGGGTCGACTCAGCCTCTAACAGAAATGAGTACCAGGAGAAATCCTGGGGGTAAAAGCGGCTGACAACCTTACCACCTTCATGTGCCGGTCTAAAAATCTGGGAGCCTCAATCTCCTGGAACCCTCTGGACCTCAATCTCCTGGAACCTTCTGGGCCTCCATGGCCTGTAATAGGGAACACTTTACATTTCACTTATCACATTTCATAGAGTGAATAAATACCTCAGGTTCTTCCAAATTTAAACTTAATATATTTGTGCACTAAGCCATCGATATAATTTTATATATTAGAGTTTTCATTACATATCCTGGCGGCTTCAAAGGAATAAACCATTAAGTGGGTGTTTCTTTAAGTTAATTGATCTGACTAAGTCGCTCTTCCATCAACAACTAAGAATACAGTTCGTATACAACATCGTGCAAAAAATTAATCAAGTATCCCGCAGAAAAGCATTTGTATTATTGCAGGGAGAATAGAGGACATAATTACTGGCGAAGTGAGCAAACCGCACGAAAGTTAACATGGAAATACTAAGCAGACATTCTCTCCAGATTTATTCCACCAGATGTCACGCTATAGTATCCCGTAACGGCTTCTAGTAGTGGTTAGTTACCTCCTATTGAGAAACCAGCCGCTAGCTCGTAATACTTGCGGGAAACCTGAATGCTGTAATCATGCAATTGTACATACCCACAAGAAATCGGAATTCCATACTGCAATTCTGCAATAAATTCACGAACACGGTCTGTCATTTAACTGTTAAGCTCCATAGCGTGGGAGTTCCGCTTTCAACTGGCTCGGTCATTATGCTTCATTTATAGGCATAAATGAAAACATCTTTCACGATGCCTCGCAACCGAAAAAAAAATTGTTTTTGAACGACTTAACTAATTAGTGGTACTTACGAATATTGTTGCCGTGGATCGTAAGTTGACATTCCCGCACGCAATCTTGTTGCTATGGAAAGAGTTTCCGTGCGGTAAGAATTTACTTACGGCACTCATCATAATACAAGCCTTTATGGACAAGGCCCCCCAGGACAAATATTCGGTTCCCATAACGACAAACACATGCGAATCACTTTCTGAAATGTAACATCCATCTTCAATAGTGTATATACATAATATTTTCAGCTAATATCTCAATTAATATAAATAAATTGATATAAATAATCATCGTGCAAAAAATAGCATGCAATACTCGTGCCGTAAGCGCATAACGGATCTCATAATTGAAAAAAAAACTCGGCGCAAGCGCCTCGTTTTTTCAAACTCTTTCCTCGATCCGTATGCACCGCTTACGGCACTTGTATCGCAATATACTATTTCGAAATATCTATATTTCTATCTGTTTGCCCATCTGTACAGGCCTATGGTGGATACACCGGTGCATTGTATATAGATATATTTCTAGATTATTAACTTTCTTGCGCACTTATTGCACCCCATAGAATAGGGATTATATTCCTAAAATATTTAAGATAGTTTTGTTGGAAACCTTTTTTAAAACATTGATTTTTTTAATGGCTGATATGATCTAACGATTCTGATAAAAATTTAAATTTCGATAATTCTAAGTTTGAATAATAAAAGAGCTATTTTAATTTTACTACAAAAATTATAACTGGAAAGGAGAGTCAAGAAGCCTGGTTTGAAGATGCGCAATAGAAATATGAGCTTGTGGAGTGGATTTGAAGCAGCATTCTTGCGCGATCATGACTCATGTATCATCTTATCGGTTATTCTTAGGGGGTAGTTTATTCGAGTTAATTTTCAATTTATCTTGGTTATCTAATTAGCCTATGGTAGAAGACACGGTACGTTTATAGTTTGAACACTAATGTAGACATAGTTAAAATGAACATTTTAAAAATAAACTCATTTATTTACAAAATACACAGTTATATCTGAAAAATAAGAAAATATCGTTATTCATTTCTTTATGAGATTGTATTAAGAAGTTACCGTAGGCATATTTCTTGTCGGTGAATCGAACTGCATGAAACCATAGTTTGCTTCGTGCATATGTTCTAGTTTTTTGCAGAGTAAAACGAAAATAAATCTGTTGCAATACTGGATAGTTGGTGTATTAATATTGTTATTATTATTGTTATTATTATTATTATTATCATTATTATTATTATTATTATTATTATTATTACTATTGTTATATTTATATTGCTTTCGTTTCACTTTTCAGAGTTTCCTTTTGTCTGTTAATTAAAAATATTTTCTGGTGCATATTAATAATTGCTTTGTATTTCAGCGCACAGTAATAGACTAATATACGAAATTTAAGAAAAAATGTTAATCATTATTAACTTTTAAACAAAGTATTACTGAATTAATTGACATTATCAGCATTTTAAAGCTTTTACAAGTTTCATTTGAGAGAAGAAGAATTAATTCAATGCCCATTTATAACATTCGTGAAAGCGTGCAACTGCTGCAAGTCGTGCGGAGAGATTAGAAAACTGTGATTTTAGGTTTTGCACTTTGAAACAAGTCACGAAACGAGAACGCCGTGGAGTCGCGGCATCTTCTCCTACATACGTGTTGTGCGGTGAAACATTCCTATGTAAACTAAAGTCAATCTTGGATTGTAAAAATGTTATTTTTGTTAATGACTGTTATGCACTGCTTTTTAGGCCTGTTACAGTCCCGTGATGCCTGTAAATGTACAGACATGAGACTATAGCATTTATGCACACATAAATGCAATGGACCTGGGCCAACTCACAAACTTTGAAACTGAAATGCATTCCCAAACAAACTGTTCCAACCAGGTCGAGAAACTAAAGCTAAGGGGATTTAACCGGGTTCATGCAGAGAACTGAGAAATAGGTCCTAATCTGATAGGCTATGAAAAATTAATCAATCTGTTACACTTAGGGTAATTATCGTTACGAAATGGCAACCACGTTTCGTGCACTGAAATGCAGTTTCCATAATAATTTCCACAAATACTAATATTTCTGAGTGGTTGTTTTTACTGAATGGGAGGGGGTAGAAAAGTACGATACACTAGTACTTGCAGAGTTGCCAACTTGATCTGTTGGTCGTTCTATTCTATACTATAGGTATTATTGCTGTTATTTTCGTAGAAATACACGCATAATAAATCAATAAATAATACAATAATGGTTTTCAGTAATATAATGTATGTTTTCTTCGTTGCTTTATAACGAAAGGATTCTCGCGAAGAAATTTTGTTGGGGAAAATGTTTTAGATAAGATAATTATGAGTAACATATTTTTTTTATCAAATTTCGCAAATTAACCTATAAATATGCGTTGAAGTCCAAAACAATTATTAATATCCACCAGAAAAACCGTAGGTGGGTGGGTAAACACTCACCCCCCCCCGCGACTTTGCATCCTGCACCAAACCACTACAAGAATTTTTCTTTGCCCAATTGAGGACCCTTTTGACAAAACTCAACATGTGCCAAAATATAAATACTGTAGTTCAAGAGAAGGTTTTTTTAGTTTTTATTAACACGTAGAAGATAGAAACCTTGCATATTGAAGCTTCAAAATGAATTGGTTATGTTGACTTTACTTGTGTTCTTTTTTCACCATTTCAAAGCACCTAAAACCATTAAAAAACGAATTTGGCAAAAAATGGAGATGTGTTTTGTCAAAACGGCCTCAATTATAAGCGAGTGTCTTTTTGATATCCCCATAAGAGGAATATGACCATAGTTTCTTTTTAATGTACTATACCTTTCTATATTTAAGCACTTAGATTGAATAGCTGAATACACAGTGTTGACATGTGATATAGGCCCAAGAACAAACAGTCACATGTTATTTAATATAGCAGGTATGGAAGCTGTTCCTTATCTAGATAGCCGTGTGACATCTTACTTTGCATTCATAGCGACACATTGTTAGTTAAAGGGGTGAGGAGAGTTTTGTGGGTAAGGTTCACACATCATGGACCTCTGGGCTGACCTCAAATGACCTAACCTGACCTAGGTTTGCATAAATCATGAGGTGTCTCTCCCCACTCCTGGTCTATTCTCTCTCATACGACCTCATTCTACTATACTAAGTTTCTCTTTCATAGAGCATATCTGTCTCTCTCTTGTAACAACTCCATGTAAGCAACAGTTACCTTTGCATAAACTATTCAATTCCTCACAGGCTCCTCAGGCATCACTTCAAATTTTATGAGGGAAATGAATAACAAATGACATATATGATTACGGTTAATCATGTAAATTAGCTCCATATGTCTAATTATGCAGTACTTCATTCTAATCTTGGCAGCCATAAAGAGTACCTAGTCAAAATAAATAAATAAAGCGGTGCACGACTTCTGATAATCTAATATTTTTAATCAAGCAACTTTAGATATTATTTAAAACTTTCCAGGTGGTATTATTAATTACAAATTTTCTGGCAATTACCCAGATGAGATGAACGAACTCCAAGCTTTTGGGCAGCGCATTTAGTCGACATCCTCAGGGACACCGAAGAAATTTTTTTCCTGGGGATAGTAGCGGAGTGTTTTATCAAAAGATTATAATGTGTTTGTCTCACCCGACTTATTGCTCAAGAATTTGTAACTAACCATTTTAGGTTTCTCTCTTTAATTGTTTATAAAATCCTAGACGAAGACTTTTCTACAATGTAATTTCCATTGTCGTTTTTACTTATTTATCCATTTATTTTTTATTTTTTACCCTGATATTGGCCCTTATTACACTTAAAGAGCCTCTACATGTAGCAAACTAATTTTATTATTGGTCTACTTTATATAAATTACGATATCAATATTGTAACTACCAAATAAAAAATAAATAAAAACTAAAAATTATGTATTGCATAATTTATATATTTAAAAACACACTGTGTATATTACAGGACATGGAGACCCGTAAAATTCATGGAGTAAAGACTCCCGAGCATTTATATTTCGGCACATGAATCTGGTATGGGTTCAGTCTTACGCACTGGCCGCCTTTACCCCCAGGATTGCTCCTGGTACCCATTTGTGTTATTGTCTGAGTCGCCCTTGAGCTATTTTGTTACCAGGAGTTATTCAGTTTTAAAAATCCCAATGATATCGTTGTAGATATTTTATTTATGTCGATTTACAGACTGTTGTGGTTTCTTTACTTAATACGGCTATGATAATTTTATAGTGAAAATCTAACCTACAAGCGTTTGATCTATAGGCTAGTTATTTTATGACCATCTACTGTACCAGTTTCTAAATTCTAAATATTATTGTTATTATTATTATTATTATTATCATCATCAACAACAAACATGTACTAAGTTTAACAAAGAGAAAAAATGATTTTTAAGATCAAAATGGCATTCCTACATTTTGTGAACTGCGGTACGTTACTATATAATGTTTATACAAAAAACAATGGTATCGAACTGAACATAAAATATGCCCATTATTGTTGATGTACCTAGCAATATTTATAAAAGAACTTCGAGGACGTTTTAAATAGTTTTTAATTTATCATTAAATGCCTATTATTATAACGACGAACTGGTACGTCGTTCTTTGACCATCCATATTACCAGTTTCCATTCCTTACATAACATCAATATTCCTATCAACCCCCAGCTGAATGCTTTCCTCCTCTATCATGCCACACCTGTGAAATAGTAAGTCTGTCTTAGGCGTTGAAATATGTTCCATATCCTTCCAACTTGCTTTCTAACAAGAAACTTAAGATAGATGGCCTAACAGCCCTTCCAGAGGCCATACCCTACCTAATCTTCTCTCACTGGGGTATAGGGAAGAACACAATTTATGAGGATAAAGTAATTTTATTACTAAATCAACAATAATTATTGTTATAACTTTATTACAGGAAATATGTTTATTCAAAAATAGTTGCAATTTACCTTATCCTAAACATTAATTGCTGTGTAGATTGGGAATCAGTTTAAAGGTACACATAGAAACTAATTTTTTTACAGGGTACATTTTAAGGGGGAACAAAGTAGTTGTGGGGTTTTAAATTCAATTAACAATTTGTGACATTTGTTCTTCTATGTAGGCTATTTATTTTACGGATAGGCTAAAATATTTTGCCCCGACAAATTAATAGTTTTAGTCTTCTTATGCTTTTAACAGTAAAAAAAATTACTCTAACTGCATATTCTTATAACATATATTTTCTTGAAATCTCGCGCATCTCATCATCATATTCAATCAATTCTGAGTTAGGATCAATTTTATGCTATTGACACCCTCCAATATTGTAACTTCATATGTTAAGTTTCCTTGACATCAAAATACTTAACAGACAATCTAGTAATAAAAATTTACAAACATACTTAGGTCAAGAATGAAGCAAGATTTTCCGTTATAGCATGTGAGTTATAAAAATTTAAGTAAATGTAGGATAAAAATTAAACATCTTTATTCATTTGAAATAATTCTTTTGGTTTATCTTATGTGTCCCCTTGTGTGTGTCCTGGGTTCTGTTTGGTAGATTTGCGTCACGGAAAGAAAGTCAAGCCTAAATTAGAGCCTCTGAACTAAATTCCTCGGGCCTTTTATGTGCAAGTAATACCTTAGTTTCCTTTAGCTCGTCCAGACGAAGGGCTTACCACCTCCCCTTCTGTCCGCTATGATAAAATAAGTGTAAATAAATTAGTATCCTGTATTGAACTCTTTCTTTGAAGGCCGTATGCTTCTGTCTGCGGGGTGAAAGGATGGCATCCATCCATATGTGTTCAATTAACGAGTTTCGAGCTTTTCTTTACACGCATAATTGCATCTTAAAGAGTTGAGGAGGTGCAAAGAGCCGTTCATTTTAGCCAGGTAATAAATACAAAATTACGATCATAGGATTATCACAGTTACTTCTCAGTTTAAGTTAAGTATTCTGGTATTTATGTAATTTCCAAACAGGAGTATGAAAATAATATGAAGAAGTTGGCATCTACCTAATATAATTCCCAAATCTTAGGTATAAGAAAATAACGATAATGAAAATACATTCTGATCCATGATCTTCAGGAATATGAAACTAATAACCAAGAAACCCAAAACAATAAATTCGTAGCATGTTAAAGAGAAATAGATGAGTACTCAAAAAAATACGATACCGTAGTCTTTTAAATTTTAAATTACGCCATATAGACCTAAAGTGTAATTCTGATGTAGGTGTACGAAAAGAATATTGTCAAGTGACTGTTCAGAGATCAATTTTCCTATTACCAGTACTTTAAGAAAACCAATACGAATCGAGTATGTGATGGAAAGAAAGCACAATAATAAATGTTTGTATGTGCGCATACATTGAAAATAGGTATTTATTTCTCTTTACGAACGGAAAAACAACTAAATGTTATAGAAGTACGAGGACTAAAGTTGCCTAATTGTCCTCCAAAAATCATGTAGGCCTATAAACTAGAATATAATAAGATTTTGAGGGATATTGTATTTTTGAGTTGCACATTTTTAGTTGAAAAGTGCAGAAATGCCTTTGGTCATGACAGAGAATTGGGCTACGGAGGTGAAATGAACCAGAAACGTATTTTTCTCCTGCAATCTCACGCGACATTTTATGTGGTCATCATTCGCGGAGACAAAGAAGAGAAGGAAATTCCCCATCACAGGGATTTTGGTAGCTGTCTCACGATAAGAATGGTCCTGAAGAATGGAGCGACCATTTTAATTCACTGTGCTGCGTCGCCATGCCGTGCCCGTGTGTGTGTGTGTGTGTCTGTGTTGTGTGCCGGAGAGGACCCACGGAAGATATATTAGTCCTTAGAGAAGGAAACTCCAGGACAAGTCAGAGATTTCTAACTCTACCACTCACACCTGTGCTACGTTAAGCGCAGTGTAAAATCTAAACCTCTGTTCCTTCTCGTTACAAATTCACAACACTCAAGGAATTAGTACAGGGCCTTCTGATAAATTATGACAAAACCACAGAACGTAACTTTAAATACCCCGTCATAAATAATATTTAAAAATTATTTACAGCAAAAATCAAATAGCCAAACGGTTTTTAAGAGGACAAAATTTCAGTCAGGCTGAAAGGTAATGTATGAATCGATTTTTAAAAGGAAAATAGACAAATAAAACCCAGAAAAGGAGAATGAAAGGTTGAAACGGTATGAAACATGTAAAAGTTGCACAAGAAAAAGGAAAGAAGATACAAATTAATAGAAAGTTGGGAAGATATTAATGGAAAGAAAGAGTAATAGTGATGAAGAAATAAACAATTGATGTAATCTCAACACAGTCACACATTAGAAACTTACAAACGAATTAAAAATTCAAGACATGGGTGGCCTATATTATAAATTCATTCAACTCATAGCAGATCTGCTAAGTACAAACCAATTCATGAGAGCAGAAAACCATTTGGTGACATCTAGTTGTTATTTTTCTCACTATTTACACATCACTGGCAATACGAGAAGAGACATTCAAACAAATTTTTAAAATCATGCATTTAAAGACAAACAGATAGACATAAAACTGAAAATCAGGTAATATAGCTAGTTTCACAAACATAGGAGAGTTACGGAGAGTAATCCAAATATAATTAGTATTTTACAAACATATTACGATATTATTGTAATTATTACTAGGCCTATAAATTTTTTATTTTGAATACTTTATTGGTATACTAGCATGTGCCCGCGGCTTCGCGAGCGATAATTATTTCAAAAATTAAAAAATAAGAGCATAATAGTTAAATCATATTTATTAACACCTAAATCACGTGAATTACATACCACGATTAGATAGCATCGCCTGGTAAAAGCGACCTCAGATTCCAGTTCCTTGGTCCAGAAAACCCCTGTATAGTGAGTTTCGTCCAAATAAAACAATGTTTGACCATATTAGGGCTTACAACATCCAAGCGATCGCGAAAGTTTTATTTCAAGGTATGACAAAAATAGACAAAGCCAACTGTAATTGTCAAACTTCCATTTAATTTAATTCCAAGCCCATCTGAAACCCTCTGGCAACAATATGTTTTAATGTCAAATGTGATTCGGATTCGATAATTCTGTATAAGAAGGGATTAAGTATTCTAAAAAACATTAGATTTTTGGCATTTAAAATCTGAATTTTTCAAAATCCTTTCTTAGTGAGCACCTACACTATGAAACGAAGGTACTGTCAAAATTCTAAGTCTCTACCTGTTATAGTTTAGGCTCTACGTTGATTCCTGTCAGTCAGGACAAAGCCTTTTATATATACAGAGATAGAGATTTATTACCTATCCGATTACAGACGATTAATGACAATGTGCAATCATTATACTGAAGTAAGTGACAAATCACAAGTACTCATTTTAATTATGTGTGTTTCGTTTATGTTTTTTGCCACAATTCTAATAAAATTATTGAATGGCATGATTTGACGTTTCTTTAACAGACTTGAACTATTCTTCTTACTTAGCTCTGTCAGATATAAACCGGCTGATTCCACGAGCTTACTGAAGGGAAGAATAAATTCGATTAGTTAATGACAATTTAGTGTAACTGCCAAACGATAATTTTTTAATTAGAATGTAGACTTCTCGGAAGAGTTAACATTAAAATACCCATCGCGTCAGGACGAAAGGAAAATTGAGAGAAACTATACAAATTATCAATAACCCATACAGTATGAACGGGGACGATGGCTGAAGTTACCCAGGTTTGGGAACGAACACCTGCTTCCAAAAGGAAACAAATTCTTTGGCACTTAAAAGGGCATACTTTCCACCAAGTTTCAAAGTGGTCATGATTTACTTAAAAGAAATTATATGATATAAAATGTGGCCTCCGATCCAAAGCCTATTTTAGGTTAAGGCCCTTTACCCTTTTGGATATTTAATGTTTCGTAGGCTATATTTATTGCCCATAAAACCATTCAATAACAGAAACAGCATTAAACGTTTGAAAACAAATTCAGTAACTTTACTAGTGCGTGGAAGTTTCATAAATGCAGACACATTATAATATATATCTAACCTATGTTTAACTTTAATGTTCTTGCAAAACTAATGGAAGGAGAACCGGTAGGCGAAAGGCGGATAAGAAGTTGTTTCCAATGTACTTATGTAATGCAAAATGTAACGGTGCTATCGCGCTTAAGTAAATAGTTGCTTTTAAAGGCTGGGGATGAGCGAGGGCCGTACCAGTTTATAATTTCTCCACCGAACTTCTATTTCAACACTACATGAACTTTTAGTTAAAGCCTTGAAGAAAAGTTCAGCAAAAAGATGGATATTTCTCGTAAGACAAGAGATAAGAAGTTTAATCTTCTTCAGAAAGTAATTAGTAAATAGCTTATTTATAATAACTCCCAGTAACATTAACAACTACTTTAATGCTTAAGAGAAATGGCAAATGTATGAAGAGTACAGAATAAATTAAATACGAATTATAACTAGAATAGTACATTCAGCCTTCCGTTGTATATTTTTCTAAAGCTCTGTTGAATCTGTCACATGCATTGAACTTCGATTTTCCAACTTATGGCTTTGATGTAATTTTTGGGTTTATAAATTCTTAGTGTATAATTTGTACATGTTTATTCTTTCTTCTTTTCCTTTTTTTACCTCTCCCATATAATTTCTAATATATATATATATATATATATATAGTGTATAAATATTGACTGATCGCTACCCAGGAGGTCCTCCACTTCTTTGTCAATCAAAAATAATAATAATAATAATAATAATAATAATAATAATAATAATAAGTGATTCAAGGTGGGTTGCATAAACGTCCCTACAAGGGCGGAAGTAAAAACTAAGAAAAAGAATAGAAAAAATACTTTCGCAATTTAATGAAATTTTGAATATGTGCAATGCATGCATCCTTTATAATCAGCTCGGTCTAAGAATCGAACTCACAGACGTAGGCCTCTTCCCTGCTCTTTTCTTAGCTTGCCCTCTATTGTTGCGACAGATGGCTCAAGTGTTCTGAGGAGTTGAAGTCGAAGTAGGAGTCGAGTTTTGATTTTGAGATATTAAAACATTGTTTTACGATTTTTTGTGATGCTGTTACTTGGAATTGAATTAAAGCTTATTACGTGCTATAAAATAATAAAAATAACCGATAACGATAATGTAAAGAACAAATTATTTGTTAAAAACTGACGCTCGAAGAATGTTCCGCGTACGGTATTAATCGCTATCGAATACACTAAGCTGAAATTCGATAGTTGGAATAACAACAATAGTACTTTAATGAATTAATGCATATTATTGTGATAAATTACGTCAATGTAATAAGCGTGTTATAATTTGGACGAACAAGAAGTTTTTTTGTTTACTTGTTCATGAATAATGGAAATACGAAAAACATTATGAAAACCTGGACACGTGAAGTCAGAATGAAAAATTCAATGCCATAGCCGGGATTTGAACCAGGATCTTCGGCTCTCCGTGCCGATGCTCTAACCAACTGAGCTACCATGGCAACGTGCCATGTGAGTCAGTTGGAGAATTTAATGTTGTACCGGCACGTTGCCATGGTAGCTCAGTTGGTTAGAGCATCGGCACGGAGAGCCGAAGATCCTGGTTCAAAT
This sequence comes from Ectobius pallidus, assembly GCA_964059195.1. Taxonomy (NCBI): domain Eukaryota; kingdom Metazoa; phylum Arthropoda; class Insecta; order Blattodea; family Ectobiidae; genus Ectobius; species Ectobius pallidus. The sequence goes on from CAXKWD010000009.1 coordinate 93,159,927, forward strand.
CCCGGCTATGGCATTGAATTTTTCATTCTGACTTCACGTGTCCATCTTAGCCTACACGCGGCCAGTGTTAAAGAATTATCATTCCATTATGAAAACCTAATATACTGCACTGAAAAATAGTTCTTATGTATAATGCATGCTTACTGGTATGATATTCGCATAACAGAATTTATTGAACCGAAGAAGTGACGAAAATATGGTTAGTCATAGATATGATATAATATAACGATAAAAAACTAAAGTTTATATAATTGAGTTCTTTATAAGCGAGAACAGAGAGTAACTATAGTCTTTCATTCACTCTCTTTAAATTCCTCAGTATCCACACGCCATCGCTAAAACAATTGCGTGTTCTCAAGATTGAAACTTTCAACGATGTAATATGCTATTAAACTTGAACTTGGTTATTGAACTTTCAGGGGGGTTACAATACAATAACCTTGGTAATATGAAACCACATAATTTTATAATAAAACCCTATAAGTTAAGCTTAGTAATATACTATATTAGCCATAGAATTATTAAGAGATGACCTCAGAGACCTGAATTAAGTATTTATGCTAAGAAATATTTTGAATAAATACTTCGAATAGAAATCTACAAAAAAGTGTTTGTCAAAAAAAAATTTACGAAGTACAGAGACAGCTTTAACTTAATTTTTTTATTTTCAGTAAAGTAAAGTGGCCCCTAAACAGGCAGAGGAGGTTTAATGGTGCCAAGAGGTTAACTCTTCCAGATCTTAGACATGTCGCACACATGATTCGAAAAAAATTGGGATTTGGCAAAATTATTATTTTAATACATGATTTTATAGAATCCTGGAAGTAAACAATATGTGAACAAAGATTTAGTTGGAAAAGTGAAGTCAGACTGAAAAATTCAATGTCATAGCCGGGATTTGAACCAGGATCTTTGGCTCTCCGTGTCGCTGCTCTAACCACCTTCGCTACCATGGGAACATGCCGGTACAACATGAGAGCCGAAGAACTTGGTTCAAATCACGGATATGGCACTGAATTTTTCAGTCTGACTTCACCTTTCCATCTTAGCCTACACACGGCCAGTGTGAAAGAATTATCATTCCAAAGATTTGATTTTTAATTATTTGTGTCCTGACAATATTACGCCACTCGGCAAGCGCGCTTAACTTGATGAGTATTGCAATTATCACTTATTTTCCATATTTAATTTCTTCTCCTTTAATTGGTTAATTAAAAATAATGCAGCTTATATCCAGATTTTTACACAAGCGTGTATACCACAAATACGATAATCGTATAAATGAATTGCAGTGCAATAATGAACAATAAAAAAAATGGTAAAGCAGATAAAGTTCACTATTTTCATAATTATTGTTCAAATGTAATGCAACAACGTATATTATTGTTAATCTGAACAATACTGCACGTATGTCAATACCGTACGTCATCAATTATTCAAATGAACAGAAGTTTGCACTCGAAGGTAATTTGAATAGGTAAATAACGAGGTTCGTTATATTAGGTTTTTAAAATTGTCATTAATATAATAAAGTTAATTTCAGTAATTATAACATATGGACAAAATCCATTAAAACCACAACCAGCACAAGAGTAAAACATTAATCCGTTATGGTCTAGATCAGGGGAAGTCAACTACGTCTTGTGATGACGATTGTGGAGCAAGAGCATGCGGATCCCTTGTGTGTGACGTCAGCAAGAGCGCACGGTAGTAGGGGTGTTTAGAATACGCTAGAGCTAGGTACTAGAGGACCTATTCACTTTAGCTCTGTGGATAGAACAACTTCTGGTTGGAAATACGGAGCATTTTTCAAAGTTATTGCAAGTACGCGATCCTGATAGTGTTCCCTCTGCAGAACATGTGTTAGTTCTGCAAAACATTCTTCTTCAGTTCGAATCGAGGTTTCAGGATGTGGAAAACCTTTCTCCAATGTTTAAACTTTTTGCTACCCCATATTCAGTTAATGTCAAGGACGTTCCTTGTCGGTATCAATTGGAACTGCTAAACTTACAATGCGACGATCTGTTAAAGGACAAATACGAACGTAAAGTGGTCTTGGGTAACTTTTACAGAAATTTCTCTGAAACCAGATTCCCGAGACTTGCCGCACGAATATTATGTAATTTTGGATCGACATATGTGGCCGAACAATTTTTTTCACTAATGAAATGTGCAAAGCTCAAATCAAGAAGTACATTGTTAAATCACAACCTAAATGTAGTCTTCGATTAAATATTGCTCAAACATTACGTCCCAACATTGATACACTTGTTAAAGAAAAAGAGACAGGAAAGTCAGAATATTGTTACTGTAATCTTGTATCATCTAAGGTGCAGACGAGCTTGTATGGTAATTAATTCAGTTCATTTTTTTTATCATTTTTACTGTAGTGAATTATGTTAATTCAAATGATAGTAGCCTATTGTCTATTTTTGTCAAAGAGCATAGATTTTGTGGAAAGGCAATTGTTCTCACAGAATATAAAAATAGAATTATTTATAATATGTTAAACTGCTGCGCTGTAATTAACCGATAAACTATCAAAAAAATCGGTTGATGTTTCATTAACTCGGAAACACGTATTACGTAAGTTCTAACCCCCTAAATTCCCGCTGCCCGCAATACTAAAGCCCCTCTCTTCCCCCTGTTCACTGATGCCTACATTTCACATGCTCCTCGCAGAGATATAACGCGAGCAGTAGAGCAGTAGGCAGTGACGTCACAGAGCAAGCTTCTGTCTTCCCCTGGTCTAGATGAAAATATTTATGGTACTTTTAGTGTAAATTTTCAAATTTATAATTTGCTCTCTAGTATACTGAATTAATAATTTTTGTTGTTTATTATTTATTGTTTTATGAGGCATGGATAGACATTTCTTGTTACAAATGTATTTTATTTTTTCAGCCATTTTCTTACTTCTTTACCACGTTTATCGTAGAGTGTAAAGTACACATTTGGAGGGAAACGACATCAAATGTCTCAAGAACTTTATATTACAAGATTAATCAAGATTAAAACTAAACATCTTAACTATTATAATGGTTTAGTTGTACTTTTTTATTAACTTACGTGGATTCACTTGTTATTTCTTTTATTTATTGTTTTGCTTGAACATATTGTGGGTATACTGTGTAGGTTTTCCATAAAAAAATGTGTGTGGAACAATAAAATCCATTATTTAAGCGATTTAAAAAATGTTGCTTCACTTCATTAATATTTCCTTTGTTTTATATTCCTCTTGGGACAAAATTCATTAACATTAAATTCAGTGCATTGGACACATAATACTTCCCACTTTACAGATAATGCTTCAAACATGTTTCAGTCTAAAGTGTTTATGTCCGTGAAGGGAGATTATAAAACTATTACAATTATTGGGATGAATTTATTTATTCAATAATTTCTTGTAACGAATTTCTTAAAGGTTAGGCTCTTATCATAAAAGTAGGTCCGAATATTTTCCTAAGCACCCTGTTCTCGAACACACTCAGATTATGTTCTTCCCGAAGAGTAAGGAACTATGCCTCACATCCATATAATATAAACGGCTTTTCTACCTGGGTAGATAAAAAGACGAGAAGATAAAACTTCCTGAACTGCATAAAACAAGCATTCATATATAATAAGTATGTAAAACATTTTTTGTAACTTTATTAGCTTTAAGTCATTTATTGTTATTATTATTTATTGTATGTATTTGTGTTTAATAATTTTTGTATCCTTTTTATAAATTTTTATTTTCTTTTTCTAGCTCTGTTTTACATTTATCACCTTTTTTATAAGTGTGTCATTCTTTCTCATTTTGTTTTTTGTTTCTCCTCTTTATCCACTCTGATGTTCTGAATCTACACCCGAGCACGAGCAGTCTGCTCATTCGGGTGTATTTCTAAATAAATATTTGGTTCTTTTCTTTCTTTTTTTTATTCTTTTCTGTACTTTAATTTTGAAATTTGTAAATGTTTTTTGTTTATTTGTGTATTTTTGTATTTTTATTACTACCTCTGCCCGTACCATAGGTACTATAGGTAGAGGAAGTATTGTTTTCGACCCTAAAATTCGAAGTTGAGTTTTTAGCATATATACACGTTTCAAGGCCCCCTGAATCCAAAAATACTATTTTTGGAAACATGTCTGTGTGTGTGTCTGTGTGTCTGTCTGTGTGGAAGTTTGTGAACAGGCTAGCTCCGAAACAGAGAATCGTATGAAAACAAAATTTCGTATTTGGGTCAGGTACCTTCTGAAGATGTGATTCGAAGATTGGCGACAAATTTCTCTTATTTTTAAGGGGACTTTACATTAAGAAATTTTCGTTTTTCGCGATTTTCTCGAAAACGGCTCTAACGATTTTCTTTAAAATTTGAACATGTGTTTCTTTTACTGAGAGCTAAACCTTTTATTTGAAACTTTTTTTCGAAAAAATTCTCTGAGGGTAGTTACAAGCCACCCACTGTTCACCCACTGTTTGTAGAAATTTTGTCTTGCGTGATGAACAACTGAATACGCGCTCTTTCACGGCCTCTTATTCTATATAAGAATGTGAAGTGAGAAAGATGTATTGTTGGCCAGGTATAGAGTAAAGAAGTATCTGAGGGAAATATTCGATAAATTTCGGAAATTATTCTTTACGGCGGAAAGTTCAATAAACGTCTGCAGTCACTTGTTCTTTTTTTTTAAGTTTGTTATATAGCCTGCGCTTTTAGTCGCATCATTGAAAGAAGAGGTATTTATAGGATAATTAGCGTAAAACTGTGTCTTGCGATTCTGTAAAAGGATATGTGAATACTGCTAACTTTTTTTTGGGCAGAGGAAGTTATGTGACTTGCACATCAGATTTTTTGTATTTGTACATAAGTTTGTAAATTTAATTTAAATAAATAAATAAAAAATATAAAAAAATATTTCAGTCGACACTTAACTTCTAAGTTAATATTATTTGTTTCGGAAACTACTGATATTTGAAACTCAACTTGTTCGAATGCTCTACCGACTATTCTGATATTTTGTGGAGCATTATTTTGGCGTTTCATGCCCATATATTTAGTATTTTCTGTAATAATTTCCAATCCAACGTTCCTGCAGGCATCGAAAAGTCTTTCTGCATTTCTCCCAATTGTGTTTATGTCATCACCCACACATAAACATCATCTCCATAAGCTAACATTGGGTGATTGCCATTTAATCTTGGGGTAACTTGTTTTAATGAACTTTCTTTATTGGCATATTCCAAAGCGAAATTGAAAAGTAAAGGCGATAGTGCTAGTCTTTGCTTCAAGCCACTTTTAATGGAAAACGTTTCTGATATAAGTTTCCCTACCCTGACTCCGCTATAGGTTTCATTCACATACATTTTGATCAGCCTAACTAACTTTTATGGTATCCCAAACTTAATAAGGATGTTGTTCAATTTGTTACGTCTAACTGAATAATAGATATATGCTTTTTTGGAATATACGTACAGCTGGTTAACAGACTTAGCTAGGCTATATTAAATTCCCAATTTTTCACCAAGATTTCGCGAATTCAGAATACTTGAGAATGGTCTATCTATTTTGCTTAAATCCACATTGTTAATCTCCAATGATTTCCCAAATGGGGTGCAAATATATGTTTTCTATATATTTTTTTTTACACAAAACCAAAAAATTATTATTATCATACTAATTAGAGTAAAATATAATTATCGAAAAACTTTGCGACACCCTAGGGAAATGTATAACTAAATTATTAAATTCAGATGTAACTAATTTTTTTGTTTCCGAAGTAAGCAAATCTTAAATATGGAAATAAATTTTGCCATAGAATAGTACATTTGAGTGGACTTCAGAATGAATCTTTATGGTAAAAAGTCGGAAAAATGCAGAACCCGAATAAACTATGCCGAATGTATGAGGAAAGAAAATTAAAATTAAAATACATTATTGTTTAATTTTCCAGTCATCGTTCTCAAGCAAACATTCGAAAACAAAAATTAATTTGGTACAGAATATTTTTATGGAGAATGGAAACAATTCTCCACAACGAAATTAATTGCAATCCTAGATTCGAGGTAATGAAGTAAAAAAAAAAGAACACCAAATCCCAGAAGAAGAGTGTATAAAATTGCCATACTGGAAGGGAAATAAATAAAGTACACTTCTGCATATGAAACATTATAGCAATATTTATGCTACATACGGAACATTATAACAATATTTATCAAGCGTAATGTGATGGGAATTTCAAACCGTACCATTTGCGCAGTTGAAATGACATCTAAAGAAAAACTCTCAATGTTGGCGCATCAGCGAGGGAAAATGCTCCAGTTGAACAAAATGACTTTGTGGTTGAGGAGTACTGTAAACGGGGAAATACATGATATATTCAACCACTGGACAGCTCTTTGACCTAAACTAACCAATCACTGAATCTGACAACAGTCAGGAGCGATGCAAATAATGCGATGCAGATAACAGAAACAGAAACTCATCTGTCTCTATCTGTGTGTCTGTATGTGGGTATACATGTAGAGATAGAAAGATTCAGAGAAAACGAGAGACATAGAGGGAATGGGACAGAGAGAAAGAGGGTGGGAAAGAGAGAGTGATAGTATCGAAGAACTTGGTGAACCGATTGTGGCTCAGTATGTGACCAAGATTTATGTGTTGACCTTAATCAAAGCGTCTGACCCCGGTACGTGCGTTTGTAACATTCCACAGACTGCCAGAGAGGGGCTGTATGTAACTGGAGGGAATTTCGCAGCTCCATGTGGCTAACAGTTTGTTAAATTGGTCGTGAGAAAACCACACACGATACGGATAAGAGCTTCCAACACTGTGTGATTGACGTGACGTGTACGGCATTCGTTATAGTCCATCAAGAACCCTCTACAAGAACGCTGATCGGTTGCCACTTGGGGAAATTACTCAAACTAAGGTTTTACTTTCGTACTTAGATTAGAAATGGGTAATCGATATTTTGTTTTCGATACTCGATAATTTGACATCAATATTTCAGTTCCAATAATATCGTGTTTTGATACTGCTTTCGATAATATCGATTTCCTCAATACAAGGACAAGAATAAAATGAAGGTTGAGAGAGGAACTTAAAAATACACTATAAGAACATATTTATTTATAAAAAATGGGCGAAATCAACGTTTTAGGCAATATAAAGTTAATAACTAATAAAAGCAAAATTTAAGTATAACTTATTGCATTGACGCTTCTCAATGTTAATTACACTTACTTTCATCATTTCTGGTCGTCAAATTTAGTTTTGCTGCCACAAGCTCATCTCAATTACGCATGCTCGTAGGAAATAACAACAAGCAGTGATGCCAATCCATTCCCTAAATCTATAAAGGGTAGAAATTTGCATTAAACGATAATGGATTTGTTCCTAGAGCGCTAAGAAATAATGAACACATAAAGGATGCATGTGCACAATATCAGTTTCGATACGACGCGCAGCGAAACTGTCAATGTTCGCACGCATGAGTTTCTGAGTGTTCTAGGAACAAACCTATTACTGAATCTTAGAAAACTTGAGATATGATCAAATATCGATATATTCTTAACGATATCATACTGTTATCGAAATTAGCCGCGTTTATTCATATCGATATTAATATAGGTATTTTTCTTCCGATAACCAATCCCTAATTGGAGGTCAACCTCTGCAGACGTCGAAAAAGTTTTGACTTTGAAAATTATTACTTTATTTATTATTTCAGTTTTCAGAACAATAAAATTTAATTGTAGGCTATATATTTTTACAAACCGGAAGTTCGCGGGTTCGATTATACCGATGAGGTCGCTGGGAGTTATCCCTTGGCTTAATTAATCCTTCTGGTGACACTATGGCCGTGGGGTCAAGTCAGTCTCCAATAGAAATGAATACCAGGTGCATTCCTGGGGGTAAAAGGCGGCCGGTGCGTAAGACTGACAATCTTACCACCTTCATGTGCCAAATGTCTAAAACATCTGGGAGCTACCACATCCCGGAACCCTAAGGGTCTCCCCTGCCTGTACAGGGATCACTTTTCCTTTTATACAATTTTCCATGCAGTCATTTGCGATATGAACAAGATTACTGAATTTTCGTATTAACTCCAAAGCGTTCGGAAACATCCGGAAGTTATTCATATAATTTCTATTTCTCATTCGACTTCCATTGGATTTCGATATTTTTTTCTCGGACCCCCAAACGAGTAAGTAGGTGGACTGGTTCCGAGCTTTTGGCAGCCTGCTCGATTGCCAAGTTCTGGGAAAAAAATTGTATTCTAACTTCTCCCAGAAGATAGCATCGGAGGAAGCTGCCGAAAGCTCGGAATCTATCCTCCTAAGACCCAGATGGAGCCCGAGAAACCATTATGTTACACTATTACACGTTGTAAATTACTAGTCAATAGATACAAAATTGTGTGCTTAAGATATAAATTAACTAACGTTCAGTTATACAGTTAAAAAACTTGAAAGTTTAATAAAAAATTATTGCAGAGGAAATGCTGATCGTTCTTCTTTGAAGGCCTATCTACTTCTGGGTTTGTAATTCGGCATAGGTTATGCCAACATCAGCCCTTTGAGACTCTTGCATAGTTGCACTTAAAACATTGAGAGTGTTCATTATTGAAGATTTTTGTGTGTGGTTCTTATTTATCACGACCGTTAAAGCTTTACCATCAATAGAAATACTTTCAAATATTTAGGTTATTTTAATGTTTTTTTGTATAAATTAGTTGCTCCTATGCAAGAAATACAAATTATAGTAGAGTCCCTCTAATCCGGATCCCGCTTGTCCGGGCAACTGGCTAATCCGGACGGGATTTTTTTTAATGAAAAAAAAAAGATTTACTAATTTTTGAAGTCAATTAACAAATTTTGAATTGTAATGAGAAATATATTTCGTTCTGTTAATCCTACATCATTTCTTAGGTTAAAAACTTAGGTCTACATACACAGTAGTATTAAAATTATTACTAAGTTGTAGGAAAGTTTATATTTATTAAGAAAAACTATTTTTATGATTCTACCCATCTAAAAACCTATATTACAGTACAGTACCTGCATCTTAAGGGAAATTCCGTTTAATCCGGACATTTGGTGATCCGGACAGGGTCCGGTCCCATCTTGTTCGAATTAGGTGGACTCTGCTGTAGTATTTAATATTTTGAACAGGAGTTAGTTCGGATGGAGTGTGTTGTTCATTTATGTGTGTATTTATGTTTATTTAATTTTGAATATTAATTTGCTGAGACAGTCTTTCGGTAAAATCCTTTCTTCTTTATTGTAATAGTATTTTGGTTTTAAAATCATGTGGCAGACTGCATTTGAGCCTTATAAACGCTGAGACAAGATAAAGAATATAACATGAATTTCACGTACACGTCTAATGGAACATAAGCACTGCTCGTACTTAAAATTAGAAATGCACATAGATATGGGACACTAAAAAATAGATAGTGGACAAGCATATGGGCAATGAAGAACACGAGTTTATCTTTTTGTATGACCATATGCACGTATGGCTGTATGACCAGTACGTGCCATCACAGGCTCTGGCTAACAGATTACCCACACCGGGATGGGAAGGGGGATGTTGTTATGGATGAGATTTTAATTGGACGTCTCCCTCTCGACACAAGACCGGGCACGTACTTTCTGCACCCCTTCTCTAACAATTTCCTTTCGTTCAGCCACCCTGCGTTACGTGCGTATGTGCATGACGGATATCCTGCGAACATGTCTCTCTTTTAACTTTACATCTTAATTACTCACGACTTTTTTTTTCAAGGTAGATTCTTTCTCTTTGAACATCACATGTTCTGGATGGAGGGACTATAATACGGTATGGTATAAATAAAATAATTCTTAAGCCACCGTATAAATGTTACGTCAATTAAAAATACTTCTAACTAGGCCTATATAAACAAAATTCCTTTAACGCTCCTTTTTCCATATTTGCAAATGTTTTCAATCCTCAAATATTACATCAGAAAGTTAAAAAAAAACTACGACTTTTTCGGAATATTTTTCTTTGTTTTATCTTTTTTTACTCTCAAAAATAGATTTGCCTCCGAGTATGAGCTCTACTATAAAACTAGTGGTGATATATTTTTAACTTATCTTACTCTGTTAGCTGTCAATACATAATTATATTTTCGTCTTGTATGATTACAGTTTATTAATTATTGTTAAAGACATGAACATTTTATTGCTATCCAATATCACATAACAGCATTAGAAACAACTGGGTCGAAGAGTAGCTTACGTTTAAAGTCAATAGAATTAAAAATGTTTCTTGTGGTTGGGTTTCTTTAACTCACATATACCCAGTTTCTTTTCTTAATACAGTATTCCGAACTGATAATTGTTTTGAATAATGAGTCGACTGAATCATAAAACATAATTAAAGTTCTCGCACGATATCTGTGCCGATGAGACAGTTACTCGCTAGAGAGAGACATGCTATTGTGCGAGAGAGGGAGGTAGCTTGGCCTTTACAAATAGAAAGGGAGGTACTGTTGTGCGAGAGAGATAGGTAGCAGGCCAATCGACGCTACAGTCCCCATGAAAACATAATGCAATGATTTAGGCAATCGGCACAGATTTCGTGCGGGATCTTTACTTCAAAGAAAATACCTTTTTAATGCAGGTATTAATTCAACTTTAAAAACAACTTTAGAAAAAATGTATACCGACATTCGTAATCATATCACTTTGTTTGGGCATATCATTAGTCAAGTAACTTTCCATTTGATGTAATTATCCACAAGACACAGGAATGAATATTGCAGATATCTCTTGAAATTATTTAATTCTAGTATACAGAGTTTGTTCGAAAGTAATGTCAGTGAGTTGACTAGAAGACATTTATTGATCCGACTGGACAATACATTAAAAGGTTTCAAAATAGGCCCCTCCTGCGGGAACTAGAAATCGGGGGGGGGCATGTCAGGACTGTAGAGTGGCTGGGGAACTGTTGGCACCTTTGAATCGGTCATGAAGCGGGTGTGGTCGTTGATGGTCTTCTAGCACGTGCTTCGTCACTGACCCCTAGTCGGCCTTCCAAAAATTCCGACTTCTTTTTGTTCCCGCGCTTGAAAACTCCAATGACAGGACGTCATTTCGGGATAATTGACAAAGTTAAAAGAGGCTTGCAGCAAGGCCCTAAAGGACATTCCAGAAAAGGCCTACCGTGACGCCTTCGATTCCTGAAAATCTTGCTGGAAGCGATATATCGATGCAGGTGGGGCCTATTTTGAAACATTTTAATGTATTGTACCAATCGGATCAATAAATGTCTTCTAATCAACTCAATGACAATACTTTTCGGACAAACCCTGTATGTATAGGTTAACTATCCGACAGCACCCTTGTGTAGTGAAAATAATGAAACCAGCTATAGTCTCCTTACTGACAAATTTCGTGTTATCTTTCAGTAGATATAAGTTTTATATCAGTTCTAAATATATCTGTTACTATCTTGAGCGAAATAGTTTTTATTCAGTGTACTTGCTTCAGTAAAGCCACATACTCGTACAAAGCAAAGCAAAATAAAGTGCGAAGACAGAAACAACTTCATAAAAACAATAACAGTCAGTCTGGTCAGTGGCAATTGTAAGGAACAGTGTTGTTACTATCCTGTCTCAATTTATTTTAAGTGCCGACTGGAAGGCGGATGTGTACATGTTGTGATAAAGACAAAGTCATCTTGAGAACAGCCAGTTTCCTGTTCCTCAATACTCCATGCTAGACAACAGAAAAATAAAGAAGGAAATAACAAAACAATCAAAGCGAGGTTCATTGCATTCCATCTGAATTCGTAACATAACATTTGGCTTTTGGAATGAATAACTATGGGAAGAAATATGTGAGATAATCTGATGAAATAACACACGTTCAAGAGTCCTAGATTTATCTTCTTATGAATAACTAAAACCGCAGAAAAAGGTGTTTTACATTGCAAAACGCTTTTTCTTGTAGCTAGAATACAGGTGCACTCTATTATTAATTCCATATAGTTTTCCTTTTTTTAAAACTCGGATGTACAAATAATTATATTTACGTACATGTGCTCAATTGCATTAAGATCTCTATGTCATGAGAATATCAATAATCGAAATTTTAAGGGATTATACGCTTTGAAGGAAATTGAAATACACTAGTTTTGAGCTTGTGGGAAAAACAGGTTATACATCTTTACAAAATAATAAAAATTCTTAATTGCATGAGATTCAGTTTCTCATACGGTATACAAATCCTTGCCGGACTGCACTATATTTTAATCTTTCTTATCAGCGAAGATTGTCTTTTAAGACAATGAATACAAGAAGAATTATTTTCCTCTACAAAAATATCATGAACTTTCAGGTAATAACGAAAGCTATAATAACAAATTTATCAAGTAAATCCTCCAATAAAGAAGTTTATTGTGGGATTATAAAAAGTTTACTCAATGATTAGGCCCGTAATTTATAAATTTATTTTGTAATTTTATATTGAATTAAAAGTTTTGTTTAAATCTATTTCCAAAATCTCATTAAAATAATTGCAATAGTAACAGTAGTTTGTCTTAAATTAATTAATCACATAGCTTATTTACGAACCAACAATAGGAATTCTTCAAAGAGAAATACCACACAAAGTCAATCGAAGTAATCGGTTTACTGGAGTACGAGGAACTATCCCTCGTTTCTTGGTTTACTTAAGTAAAAAGTTCGACCTTCCCAAAAAGGTGCTGGAGATCATTGCTCTTTCAGCATTGAAGAACTCCATAACAATATTTAGGAATCATTCTTTTCGCCATTAATCTTTGTGTCTAATCTCTGACATGTTATTGTTCGTTGTTTGTATTATTTCTATTCTCTCTCTCTCTCTCTCTCTCTCTCTCTCTCTCTCTCTCTCTCTCTCTCTCTAAAAGTCGTTATAATACGTTATGGTATTGTTTTGCTTGCTAATCTTTGTATTCTAGCAGCCTACAGGAGTTGTGGGACATAACCAATAATCCGATGGTTTCCACTTACGAATATCTGATATAAGTAATAATCTAAATACGCAGAAGCAAATACCAAAGGAACTCTGATTAAGTTATTAAGCAATGGGAATTCCTGGTAATGTAAAATCTTCCTAATAAATTATAAGTACCTGCTTAATGCTATGTAGGCAAACACTTTCTAATATGGTAGAGACAATAAGTAAAGTGAAAGTAGTCCTCACAAAATGCCTCAAAGTACTGCATATGACATACGACATGTCTGTCAGTGAGGTAGACTATTAAGGGCAATCAGTCAAAGGAGAAAGGTTCCATCTGGCGCTGTGAAGTGAACTCTGGCTTAGCTCAGTTCGTAGAGCAGTGGCAAGGATAGCCAAAGGTCCTGGGTTAAAATCCCAGTGTCAGATGAATTTTTCTCCTATAATATTCTCTTGTAACAGGGACAATAGTCTGTGGTTCATGAATGCCTACGTATCCATCTTCATCTAGCTTCTTTGACAAAAAGGTACAAAGCGATGGGTATAAGCAGGGGTTTAAAAAATGAAGATTTAAAAGTAATGTAAAATTGTAGGCCTACGTGTGGTGAAGAAGTATTGTAAATCTTCTATATTAATGTATACGATATTAATAAGACAATGTTATTAATATTACAAGGAGGTTAATGTAAAATATATAAACAGCTCTTGAAAAGTCGCACCAAGCGCGACTATCGCCATTGACGAAACAATCGTTACATTATATTGATTTCCCCACCATAGTTACCATGGAAAAACATGACTAGAGGTCCGGATTTTCTCAAGACTAATTCACGAGCAAGGAATGATACATTTATCGATAAAATAGGGACCTGTCTTTACATTAACTATGAAGAAACCATGTCAGTTTATGAAACAGATGCCCAGCTTTTGATAACCCATATCATTGTCTATACACGTGTTTCTATTTATCCTTCCTGAAATCTGGCAACCATGAGCTCAAATATAGAGATAAATATTACTGCTGACTCTGTTGTAGAGATAGTAAGCATTGAGACATTTCGGTAGGAAGCGGAGATAGATATCAGTTGATCTCATGGGCAGCAGTAGCGACAGTATCAGGGAAACACGAGCATTCATCATCCTGAATCCCCCGGCTAGCTTGCTAGTGTTAACGTAACTAAACCAGTGTATGACGTGTGGGTGTTCTATATCATAAATTACTTGCTTGGACTATCCCTAACTTTATGCAAGGTCCTGTCAGTTCAATTTGGTAACAGCTAAGCAATCTCCAGTTTAAGCCCGAGTTAACGCCTCACAAGTCAGCAAGATACACCTTCAGCTCGTCAAAATCTTGTCTTGTCCTGTCTTCTTACTTGCTCTCGCTCTAAGCTCTGATATCTTGTTTCTCTGCCCCTCTAAGGAACTTAATTTGTCACAATGAAATAGTTTTAGAAAAAGCACGATGAATTTATGGCAATTACTTCTTAACAATATACATAGACTAAAAGCGAAAAAGAATAAAGTGGTCGCATAATTCTTCTGATGAAATAAAAGGATATTTATGGATTGACCATTGTACAAAAGGATTAATTATTTATTAATTTATTTATAAGGAAAAACAGCATATTTAGGCATACACACCATGAGACTAAGAAAGACATGTAAACTTTACAACCATACCTACAATTTAAAAAGATAAATTGTTACTCATCTGAAAGTAAAAATTAGTTCACCCAAATTTATGTACAAATTCTTCGAAGTATTTAATTTATGGATAAGTTCTCAGTTCCTCAGAAGTTGGTCTACATAGCATTTTCTATTAATAATTTATTATTTTGAAATATTACACCACGAATATTCCACCGCTATAATTTTCAGATTTTGTATAAATGTAGCTGTAAACACAGTTTTTTTAAATATGTTTTATTAAATATATATATTTTCTCTCACTTCTTATATTTTTATTTATTTTTCTCTTCTATAACATTGATTCGTTTTAATACCACTTAACAAGCGAAGATTGCGTAGCAGTAATCAAATTGGTCTATAGAAAAGGTTATACAGCTAGGCTATATTGTTAAACCTTCATATATTTCAAAGATAAGGGCCAAGAAAGCAATGAAATTAATAAATAAAATAAATAGCATAAGCAACATGTAGTTTCATCAAAAAGGACCATTAAGTTTAACAGTTTATCGTCTGTTCGTGCGAATTCTATACAATAAAAAGCTAAAATTTAAAATAAAAGTAATTGTGTAATATATTAATACATCACACTAGGTTTCAAACCGATTGCCAAATTAAAACACTGATTTTAGAGGCCTCAAATCCTACAGATTTTACATCGTTTTATTTAAATTTCAGAGTCAAACACACTGTGCTTATTAATATTCTATTGTATAATCTGATAGAGAACATGTGTGTCCTCAGCATGTGAATGTCATGTGATTTTACGTCCCTGCAAAAATTTTTATCAGTACTGATGAGTTTCATTTCCTTAGTGATGCAATTGAGCAATAGAGGGTAAAATATTTTCCGCCTAATCACCACTTGGAATTTTATTGTGTTCTTAAATTTTACTTTGGAATGTATTGATTAGGCGGAAAATACTCTACCCTCTTTTATTTTTACCAGTACCGATCCTTTAGAGTTCTATACAATTTTAACGCTATACTGCTCTAAATGATTGAGTTGAAAAGTAAAAAACTGCCTTTCGTGAAAGTTAAGCCGTATGTCCGGTCTGTAATGAACGATATGATAAAAGATTTTACGAGACACTGGTCTTGTGAAAAGCCAACTTGACTTTGACAAAAATCGGTATAGTTTCCTCCACGTTGGAGAGGGGGAATCAAAGAGAAAAGACGAGTGAAAAGAGACGACTGTGAGTTGAGTTCAAAGTGTCTTGAAGTTTTGAAATGGATGGACTTGATCTTAAGGGTGGTGGTTGTAGGAATGTCACAAAAGATGCGATGGCAAGTGGAATGAGGAGAGAGAAGACTTTGAGTTGCTTTAAGTTGTCTGGCAGTGCACCCTTTTGCCGTAAGGAGGATGTCGTACCACAACAGCACCCATGAGATGGGTTGGTGTACAAGTTATGAGGCCATTTGAACACACCGCAATATGGCTGCTAACTCGGAAAACAGATCTTTCAATCGGAAGAGAAGTGTGAGATGTCGTAAAATGTAAAGCAATTGGATGTGGAAGCATGTGTGAGAATTGTACAAAACGCCACATCATCCAGAAAACAAGAGGAAAGAGAATCCATCTGTAAGCTGTAAACTTCGATGTAGAACTGTCGCGTTTCGAAGAAATTAAAAAAAAAAGTATCACGCTGAATATTTTTCATAAACATCAATCCATAATTACTACAAACTTAAATGGGAAATATTTTGCAATTTTTCATACTTTTATCTATTTGATCTGGGTTATCTGTGTTTTCTGTAGGAATTTTTTGCATTGATTTCAAGTTATTCCATATTTTTTTATCTTGGCAATTTTTATAAGCTTTTATCCATTTGCAATAGGCTGCATTTGGATATATGATTATTTAATTAAAATTTTTGTATGACATGTGTTGTATACTACGAACATTTGTGGTCACCGACTTTCAGACCAATGCTTTCGGGCGCTCATTTTAATTTACATTCTGCAAAAATTATTAGCCATTTAAAATCCATTTCATCATAACTTATTTCATAGTTATAAGTATCTTTAAACTGTATATGTAAAAAAGCAAGAATTAAATGTGCTGTTTTTAATTAATTAATTCATTAATTAATGTGCCGTCGTGTCTGGCAGTACAAGGAACAGCATTTATCTCACTTCATTTCGTTCGACGCAAAATAGAGTATGCCGGTATACCCTGAAGACGGCGAATTTACGCCGAAAGGCGACGCGAAGACTACAGCTGCAATTTTGTTTACAAGGATTTCATACCATGACACTTTTAGAATAATTTGTATGATAGTTTTAGAATAATTCGTACAATTATTGTATTATAACTAAGCATTAGTGGAATACTGACAAATTTAAACAGAGATATTGCTCAATTGGAAAATGAAAACAATTGAAATTAAATGTGTTGTGTTAAATTCTGCAGTAGCTAGAGATGTACATAACAAAATAGTTAAACAGAAACGTAAAATTATTCATTATAAATGACGGGCGAAATGAAGGGCCACAGCAAGAAGTCAACTTTTATAATATAATCCAACAGGAATTTAATTTATATAAACTATATTATTGAAGACTATGCAGAATATGGAAAGTAAAGTACTTAAAAAACTGTAACTAAACAAGGTTAAATATGCTGATTTAAATTGTAGAAACGAAACTATTTCTTTGATTTATAACCCTTAGAGATTTTTTTTATATCAAGACTTCATTTCCATAAAATTGGGTAAGTATTCAAACAGCAGTACTTACATTGAAAATGTGTTTAAATGAAGCCCGTGATAAGATGAAATTAACCTATCGTCAGTTTATTTTGAACTCGGTGTATCGAACTCAGTCGCTGTGGATGGCGTGACTCACGAACTCACCTGTAACAAAGAGAATCAAATTTCATTTTTTCACATGCCATGCTGCTCCTTAACACATCACCTCACAGAACATAAAGCAATTACTTTCTTCAGAACTTTACTGATATTACCCCTTCCTTAAAAGGATAATGATATATGCTGCTACGTATGCCTATTTCCTTTTCACTTTTCTTACAATGCACTGAGACCTAACACTAATAGCCTAATATTCAACATGCATATAATGTGAACACTGAAATGTTTATGTATGATACAGTACATGAGAATAAAGGAACTTAAGCTAATAATGTGTTTAGAACAATCAAAGTTATCTAACCTTTTAAAGAGAAAATTTTTACATTTTGGATGAATACATCTGCTAATGGCTAGTCCCTTCTTAGTCAAGAGGAAGTTAGGGTTAAATTTTATTTAAACGTTCTGTAGCTATCCAAGTGCTTTGGTTCGTTTTATGATTTTTAACGGCAGGGATGTGCTAAAACTCTGGCATGTGACCGTCGCCGGTGTGCTATGATTTTATCCCGCAGTCATATATTTTAAAAAACTAAAACTAAACTCCATGTCGCTACATCCCTTGAGGAATTAGGCCTGCCATCCGACATCGTAAAAATAACCCTAGAAGCTTTTTTGAACGTATATTTATATTTGTATTTATATTTACGAGGGCTATTTTTTTCAATCTCCGATGGAGCATAAAATGAAAACCAGAGTGAAAATCCAAACTACTTTATTTGGAACATTTAGGTACACCTCCTAGCTACTGCTCTACATAATCGCACTCTGATCGAGATATTTGTCGAAGCGTGGTGCAGCTTTCAAATACCCTCTTCATAGAAGTTTGCCGCCAGCGTATTGAGAATGGTCTTCACGATATTTTGAAGTGTTTTGAAATTCTTCGTTGGTGTGGAAGCTCTGTCCTCCCAGATCGTTCTTCAACTGCGGAAAAAGATGAAAGTCTCTCGGCACGGGAATGAGTTTTGAACTCCATCGTGACAGGGGATGAAATGTGGATTCGTTACGACAATCCAGAATCAAAAGAACAATCTAAACAATGGACGCACACAAATTTCCCGAACAAACCCAAGATCTGGCAAAATAGCCTCTATTAATGTTTCCATATCCTATAGCCTATCCTTCACACAGCATTAGAATAATTGATAACTAGAATGTCCGCTTAGGTCATGGGTGCGCATCTGTGGCACATCGTGTCACTGTGCGGTAGGGGAATTTCTCCCACTACAGTCGCCCTTGACGTCAGCACAAAGCAGTTTCGACGTGACACTGAACATGAAGAACAGGTTTCTTACGTCACGGCAAGGGATGGGGACTAAAACGTTTCCCCTCAGTTGCTCACCTATGGCTTAGGTATTGCCTGTGCATTTAGACGTGAGCACTTGCATGCGCCGCAGAGATAGGACGGGATGGAAGGGGAGTGTGTTGATAGTATGGATCACGTGAGACTGATACCACTGCGCATCGTGTTTACAGTGTTCACGTCTAAATGCGTGGGCAATAATGTTCTTTGGTCACGAGATCGATACAGAGGCAGGTGATTGGGCAAGGTGGGGGCCGCGCAATTAGTTAACAGAAAGGAAGGAAGGAAAATTGTATTAAATGGGGGATGTGTGAGGTACTGTACGTATGTGGGGAAATCGCTCTATAAATCTGGGTTTAACGGCAATGGGTGGAGTTGCATGGAGCTGTTTGAGCCATTCCTCATATTCTCGCCACAATCCTGCTCATGTCCTTCAGCAATATATCTCTAACCAGATTTTTAAATTTCATAATCCTCCATTCCGAAATCCATTTCCGTCAGGCCTTTACCTGAACCTACATGTGAGTTTAAAAGGATTAAGTCTAAACATAAATCATATTTACAAACCATTAAACTCGTTATTGATTTAAAAGATTGTCCACAAGCTGAATGAGAAAAAATAAATAAAGAGACTAAAATAGGTTCCAGTAGGCTATATTACAAACATGGTAGCCAAACCATCTAGTAGGCCCTACACTGTAAAAAGGTTAGTTGACTTTTAATAGACTTCTGTAGAATTTCACCGAAGCCGTGGAAGTTACTACCACTTTCATCTGATATTGATTGGATACCCAGCATACCTCAGGGTAAAATGGATTTTCTCTATCACCACATATGTCTCAACAAATGAAGCAGTTTCTACTTAATGGTTTAAATAAATGTTCTAGATTTTCAGATAAATTTTGGACAATCTGGATAAAAATTCTTATTTCCCAACAGAATAGTTGATGTAGGCCTACATTGGCTTTTAAGGACTCTGCAAGCAACAAATGTAGTAAATTCGAATAAAATACGTAAGTGATTGCAAACAAGTATAGCCTACAGTAAAACTGAATAGCATACTTTAACAGTATGTCCAAATACTGCATGATGAGCCTTACTTGAGAGAATATTAGTGCCGTTATACATCTCTCATATATTTAAGAGTATGTAGATTTCTTAGAAGCCTTTGCGGAAAAAAAAAATTATCCTTAATCTTTTATCAACATTTTTAAAACAAGTTCTCTCAAATATAATGCATACGCGTATTGCTCGTTACGCCAGACATAACGCTTGAGTTTTATACAACAATGGCTGTCTTACTTCAAAAAATGTATGTGGAAAAATGTTTGAAGTAGAAGTGTTAGCTCTTAGTATAAGCGCATCTAGTACAAAATTTAAATAAAACTTTTAGTCCCGTTTTGAGAAAATCCCCAAAAAATTAATATTTCTTAATATAATGAAAGTAAAAGTAAGAGAAAGTTGTCGCCAATCGTCATGCCGCATTTCTAGTAGATAGGTAACTCAAATATAACATTTCGTTTTAAAGTGAATCTTCGATTTGGAGTTATATTGTTCACAAGCACACAGATTAGACACAGAGACACACACAGATATATATGAAAACTGTGTATTTGGATCATGGAAATAAAAACATACATTTATCCTGAAAACACGACATCTAATTTCAGGGTCGAACTCAATATCGTACTTGCTCTAAGTATAGTACTTATGGTACGTGTTTCTGTTGATTTTATGTTATTTCAGATTTGATCATGATCACGAATGTTTCTAACTCTGAGAAAATCAGTATGCCTAATCATAGTCATACCATTGTAGTCATAAGACGAGTTGTATGCGGCTGCCATTAAGGAAAAATGATCCATTGAGGATATAAGGCAGAAATCAAGTATACATAGCAAAACCATAAAAAAATGAAAAAGCTTTAGTAGGCTTGAATAATACTAACACGCCGAATAAGGTATAGAAAGAGAACAAGGTGTAGAGAAAAATTGGGAAGCTGGGTGCTCGGTTAAGCCTTGTTATTAATTCCCTCTTAATCTTTGTCACAAAGAATGAGCGAAAGAAAAGCAGAAAGAAAGACAGACAGAAAGAAAGATAAATAAAAAAAAGAAAAGGAAAGATAAAGAATTAGACAAAGGAAAAGAAATAAAGAGAACGAAAGGCAGAAGGGGTGAGACAGAGGGAGGGGACGGATACGGCCATGGTAAAGGAAAGGGAAATAAGACCAAGAGCGAGAGACATACAGACAGACAGATACAAAGCCAGAGGAAATAAAAGAAGAGACACAGATACAGAAGAAAAGAAGAGACACAGAAATAGAGACTTCAGAAAAGAGACACAGAAATAGAGATATCAGAAAAGAGCTACAGTGAAATATGTTAGAAAGAGAAAGGCCCACAGTATGGGAATGACATGGAAAAATAAGAGAGTGTAATACGTTCTGTTTGGAAGATCAGTTTCACAAACGCTTCTAGAAACTCTTTGCTACAGAGCTGTAAGTGAAACGTAGCGTGCCACTCCAGGATCCTCCCTCTCCATGGATAGCTCAAAAAATAATATACTTCAAACTTTTTCTTTTATCCTCTGGTGGGTCACTCAAGCATATTAAATCCATCGATCTTAGGCCTATGGCATGAAACTTCCACAAGTAATATGTTACGTCATACTTTACGATGGTGCTAAGGAAAAATAAATCTGAGGGCCATTGCATTCTTTCATAAAAAACAAAGCGTCCATCGATAGAGCTTGTTTATAAACAATCGATTATAACATTCTATATAAGGATATTCATACGTCCTTAATTTTAGCAAATAAGGAAGGTGCCTTTTCAAACTGGGTCACTAGTGACGGTCACCGGTTTTTGCAGTGAACACACCTGGGTCATTTGTGACAGTCACAACTAGTATTGCCAATAGTAGCTACATGATAAAACAATTTGTATTAGCTTTTGGCATCCCAAATGGCAGGTCGACATTCCACTTCACTTTACAATCTTCAGTATTAATCAAATCTAAACTCATGGTTGGATAACTAGTTTCGCTGAGCTTGATTATACAACTGAATTATGTATATACAATTTGCATTGTTGGCAATCATAAAATGTGGTGACCTTCACAAGTGTGCCAGTGTGAATGCTCCCATTTAAGCCAATGCTTCTTTGCCGGTGATCGTCACAATGTACCAGCGTGAAAAGGCTCTAAGAGAAGCGCCATGTCTGGTTTATAATGAACCTCCAAACGTTCATGCATTCAAAACTGACAAGGGGAGTTACAAGTCTTCATACCCAAAGATACCTTCAAATTTGGATGGCACAACTAATAATAATAATGCTCTACAAGGCTATATGCAAAAAACAAGAATGAAGTACTGCATGCCCTGTATTATGCATAGGAAAATGAAATTGTAAAACTTGATTGGATTGATTGGAAAATCAAGACCAAGGCGTAAAGTATACACTCATCGCTGTTTTCCATAATAAAGCGGCATTGTCTAGCTGAACGCCAATACCTCGTGTCATGTAAGATTTCCACTATCGATTTCAAATGTAGAAATGAAAGGGCATGATGTAGAATGTATGCATAATGCAGATTATGGACGTTAGATGTAGGCTAGTGGAGGAAACAGAAGCCCATAAACATGCATACGCGACTGCAAGGTGCCTCTCTAAGGTATAGCGATAATTGGAAACAAGCAAGCACACATATCCACTCCATGATCCCTTATAGTTCTGCATTATTCCTCAAAGTTTCCATCAGCTCCTTGTGGTATTCTCTGGCATATCTTCCTCGAATAGTGATTATTTTGACTTAAGAATGCTGTTCAGATCTTTTCATATCCATGGCGGCTGACGGCGGCTCACAACTAAATTACAATAGCTCTATTCGTATAACCGTACATCATAATGCCACCAAATGATGTGTTCATATATACTATATGTCACTCTCCCGTGACATAAATCTAATTATACCATCGCCTTACTTTGAAAAAATGAAATAGGCTAATCGTTATAACTAATGCTCCATGGTTGTCTTATTAAGACAACTCTTTCCTGTCGCCATAACATGAAGGTATATTTTAGCAAAAGTTTTAAGTTTTTGCTTGAAATGTTTTTACACATAACTCCAATGATCATCATGCCGTATACATACATAATTTTAAATGGCTACTTTTACTTTATATCCGTATAAAATCCGAAGGAGAAAATATGTATTATTACCTAACTAACTAACTTCGTAGCGCTAACATCCCCAAAGGGACAAGGCCTACCACCCTACTGCTGCGTCATCTACCATAGGCAGATGGAAGACTGGGTGGCATGTGGTCAGCATATCGACACCCATGGCCATTAATGGTGGAGTCCATGACTGGAGCTGCTACTTCTCTATCAAGTAGCTCCTCAATTTGGATCAGAAAAACCGAGGAGGTACGGGGATCGAATCCGGGCCGACGGATCTGTAGTCAGCGACGCTAACCACAAGACCACGCCGGCGGTCAGAAATGTATTATTAGAATATTAAAATGTTATGCAGAATACAAATGCACGAAAAAGTATGCATTAATTACCATTGCCATTTAGAGGAGTGCCGATATAGTTCGTGGTTAGGATTACTAAATACTCTCAAAAGAGATTACAGGTACAGTATTAATTTTTTAAGCAGTAGTGTTAACAACTGTTCTTCACGGATTCACGCAACTTAAATCTTGTTTCATGCATGAACGTCAGTGCTGGTATTACATTTCCTAAGGGATACATGAAGAAGCCGTAGCAGTGTTCCCCAAGCTGTGGGCTTAGTACCACCTATGAGACGCAACAGGTTGTTAAGTGGTCCTAAGAGAATCATATTATAAATTGATTGATCCGTTCTGTTGTATGCCCTATGGGATCACGTTATAATCTGGTTATAGATACTTAATGGTCTACTCGATTATTTTATAGTTCAGAGCAAAACATATGCCAGTTTTAAATAAATAAATAGGTCTTTAAAGGAAAATTATAAAGCTTTCACTGGTCGGCAATTTTTTCCATAATTCGAGCACTAATGCGTTCTCAAAGTATTACTAAGCAGACCATAAATAACTATAAAAAATATCTAAATTTCGCCGAAAGGTAATATGAGAATAAGAGTTCCGTTCTTTGTCTTACAAGAGAAGAATCAAAGCCTTCGCGAAAAAATCTACTTTTAAATTTTGAGGACAGCACTTACGTACCATATCAATGTCAAAGAGAATAGCTTCTTGTTTCCACCATAAGGAATTGAAATTTAAATATAAATTCTAAATGCCACGCCAATAATGGCACGCAACTGGACAATTTAACTTCATTTTTTATTTAAGCAATGGGGATTCGTGTTAAACTACGGCACAACGTAATCCAGTCAGCAGCTATTTGTAGGCCTATTATTTCTATCACCTGAACGAGTACCGTACTTCAGAATTTTAATCCGGATGCCTTTCTTTGGAAACAAGTAACTTACTTAAATTTTACATATGGTATTCTTATAACACAACATTTCTGTAAACAAAATTTCAAGGTTGATTTTAGAAGCTCGGCAGGCTTAAGTTTCGAAGATATTATGTTAAATGTTGAATGTTAAATGTTAGATGCCTGTTAGATGCCGCTTCTAATTAATAATTTCCGATCATCGTCTTGAGCGGTTATAAAAGTATAAGTTCTCTGCTTCTATAATCGTAAACTAAGTTAACGTAAGGCTTATATTGATGCGGTTCCTTAAAACAATATTTCATACAACCCTTTGAAAATGCCAGCAGGGAAGAAACCATTAAGTGGACGCTCACCCGAGTCTTGGAAATTGAAATGTTTGCGAATTTGGCTTTGGCGATGCATGCTTTCCAAGGACACAAGTGATGCCGATTAACTGCCAAGGACAGAGAGGACAAGGAAATTGCCCTTCCGGAGTCATTTGTGTTTGCAAACACAGCCGAAGTAGGATGGCAACAGGCTACACAGGAAACAACATCAAGGAGTAGGATTACGTTATTAAAAGAAATCTACAAAAGAAAAGAACAAAGTAAGTGAAGTAGTAATAGTTATTTATTTATATTCTAGTGAAAGAGGGTTTTCTCGAATGGCTCGACTGCGCTTTTTTAACCATCAAGAAGGCCTATGCCTATTTTTGCGACCATCGTGAGAAATATAACATTTAAATAACGGTAATGAATTTAGCACCCAATTTTTATTGAAGTGAGTCTATAATAATGTAATTACATATAATTTGAACTAAAAGAGTATTTTTCATGTGATAAAAACAAAAGTTAGTGACGGATTTTCTGACACTAATGTGATAATGTGCCAATTTCAGATCGTGTGTCTTGTTTTAGAAGTTCTACTTTTAATTCAAGCTGTCTAAAAATGTTTGTAAAATGAAATGTGATATTTTCAAGTATTTTCTTTGTAAAATATAAACAAAATTTAATAAATTATTTTAAGATGTTACATTTTTACCAAAAGATCTAACGTAAGCAAAATACAAACTAGCGTTCCGCAAAAGCACATGTATTTTTTGTTGCCTTCCTAAATATGCTTAAAATTAAAATATCCTTTAATTATTGGCTTCTGTACTCACACCATAGGCCATACATGGGCATTTACTGGTTCGCGAACCACTTGTGGTTTTTGACCTTCCCGCATAACACACAAGATGGCATTGCGGACGTTCGGTGTACGTGGTGGATTATTCCCATGCATGAATCATACTGTCTTTGCAAGCAGTGACGGGTCGCGACACTGTTCCGATTGGAAAGGCGTTATGACACATTCTAAGCCTTTGTATAATGAAATAATTGCACACGTATAAGAATAATTAAAAATACAAAATTGTTTGTATTATTTGTTTCTTGTAGTGTACATTATAAAGTGAAATTAGTGTTTCCCTAAGAATGAGCAACCGCCACTGCACTTATCGTCTGCTTGTGTCTCCATCTACCCGTTCTTTTCTAACTATGCGTAAGTTGACAAAAGTTTGCGGGTTGCGTGTCAATGGATAGGGGTTTGCCATAGGCACTGTACACCATACTGTTGTGGCCAGCTACAGATTGCAAATCTGTTGAGCAACTTTGATTGCCACAACTATCAAACACAACGATTGAGTACAGCCTTC
This sequence comes from Ectobius pallidus, assembly GCA_964059195.1. Lineage (NCBI taxonomy): Eukaryota > Metazoa > Arthropoda > Insecta > Blattodea > Ectobiidae > Ectobius > Ectobius pallidus. Next base: position 93,185,853 of record CAXKWD010000009.1, read on the forward strand.
TTACACAGAGTGCAACCTAAGCATTGTCTTGGTATAAGTAGGAATCAAAATATGTACAAAGAGAGTCAGGCAGCAGCCCTGTCTGTGGCCACGCCACTCGGGCCTTTGGGCCCGAGAGAAGATTGAAGAGGTTCCGACGACGACATCACCCCGTCAACCCTTCCGGTGTGAGTGCTGTTAGCGCTGAGTGCAACGTATAAAAGGTATGAGAGTTATGTCTATATTAATTAATATGTAATCGATGCATTGCAATAATCTGTACCAATATGTAGAGAGTCATCATAAACTATGTGATTAAATATGAATACGTAAATACCAGTCTAATTATACATGTAATTGTTGTTAAATAAAGTTGATATTATACCATACTAAAAAGTATCAAGCTGTGGCGTGGCCACAGACAGGGCTGCTCCCTGAGTCTCTTTGTACATATTTTGATTCCTACTTATATCAACACAATGCTTAGGTTGCACTCTGTGTAAGAAGGCTTTCACCATACCAAATGGTGGAGGCATTCACCATAACAATACACTCTTACTATGTTAGAGTCAAACCCCGAAATTCGAAGTCGAGATTTAGTATTAATGTACATTTTAGGTTTCCAAATCCAAAAATAATATTGTTAGAATAGTACCAGTGTCTGTGTTTAAGTGTGTGATTGTCTGCTTGCGTGCCTAAGAGCAGCATAGCTCGAGAACGAAAAATAGTATAATACAATATTTTGTATCTGGGTTAGATATTTTGTGGGGATATGAAACGAAGATAGATACAGTTGTTATCTTCCTGCTTTTACTACCACTTGAAATGAATATAATTTCTTTTATCGCAATTTTTTGGGTGAAAGAATCTCACGAATTTGGTTACATTTCGTAAGTTATAAGTGCAGTATGCTTATACTATGAACAAATGCTTTTAATTGCAGATTAAGAAATATATATCTTAAGGGTAGTTATAAACAAACTACCGTTTGCGCCTACTCAGGATTATTGTACTTGGCATAGAATGTATGTTCGCGTAAGACTGAAACAACTGAATACACACTCCCTACAATAGGTCCTCTTATTCTATATCAGAGTTTGAAAGTTGTAGTGCCCATTTTTATGCAGAGAAAGTTATGTGAATGCAACACATCAGCTTTTATAAACCATAACTTAAAAATCATGATCTCCGTGAATATAAAAAAATTCTCATTTGCAGCTCTCGTTCACCAAATTGTTAACTCTATACCATTTAGAACACCATTTTAGTATTACATTTGTTAATCTGTTTCGTGAATTCCATTTCCTTTCAAGAGTATAATCTCGCGTATTTAGAGCAGCAAAGTCTCGTATACGGAGGATTCTAATGAATGCAAGCACAAGATGTCGCAGTCAAAAAATGCTGACGCAATTATTATAATAGCAGGTAGAGCAGGAAATCCTGCAGTAATAAAACATCTTAAGAAGTATATTATCCACTCTCAAGTAGCCTAATAAAGACACCCCATCTCGTCCATTTGTAAGTCCAACGTCCCTAGCAAACGAGGGGAATATAATATTCATATGAAAATACTATGCAGCAAAAATTTAGAAAATTACTATTTTCAAGAAGAAACAAAAATGTCTAAAAAAAAAATCTAATGTGAAACACTTACAACACTTCCTCTACCATTCATATTCCAATATAGAGTAAACGGCTGTACTGAAGTAGCACATGAGGGGTTAGAGTCAGACAACGTTAACTCCAAAAACGCAACTTTCCAGGAGGACGAAAAGAAGGTTGTTATCATTGTTTATTTATCGATAACTTACTCATTTATGAAGATAACACTTTAAAACATTTACCACACATGGAATAATTCTGCCGGAAGATAATGACGTATGATTAATTGTAATCCCACTGTTTGCTGTAATGAAAATAAATAATTTTCGGAGATAACGTTTTCTGACTCTAAACTGTAACATCAGGTGACAGGAGTTAACGTTGCACGAAACAGTAACACTATACTGATATTGTAATTTTATTAATAAGAAAAAATCTTATAATCCTGATAGTAGTGCCCATTAAAATTTATTAGGGAAAAATAAATTATGCTTATTGACTGGACACTGCAATGAAAGTTGCGATTGTATATAACTAATACCAGATAGGCTACTACACAAGCAGTCTTGGTATTCCTTCGTTGTGCCTTTGATTCTTCACCTGTACCACTTCCTCGCCTTCAAATAAACTTTTTTTTAGAAAATATGGTATGTTCACGGGATTATACTTTTGCCACGTAGGTCTTTCGGGTCTTTCCATTTTCTGCTTGCAATTTTATCAAACCATGATATTTTCTCTTCAGTTGCATGTGTTCAATTGAGAAATTCCAAGATAGCCTTCTTTGTATTGCAAACTTGTGGAACTCTTCTTAAATGGAGTCATATTTGTAGTATATGTTCTCTTCTTTCTTTCTATACTAAAAGCATACAATATTTAGCCGTCTAACGGTATTTCCATTGGTATCATTTTTTTTTAATCACAGATTTATGGAAGCCATTGAAGTCATAAATGCCTTCCTGCTCCACTTCTGTAACATGGCATTTGCTTTGCTTTGTCGCCATTCTGACCACAGCATACCAACCCGAAGGATCGAATATATCTATCACTTTGCTAGCATTTTCTGTGTGGGCGGGAACAGTGTCACACTCCATTTGGGAATATCCTGTTTCAAAAAATATTTTATCTAAATTGACAGCATATAACAAACATTTGAATCGATAGCATTCTTATTTTATTCGTGACAACTGTGAGACATGAAGCAAATATTCTTCCCGTCTTGGATTATTTTCAAACGATTCAACAAACATGATGCCACCTCTGATGCTCCACGGCCAGCTATCCCCTCATGCCACATCAAGTTCTCAGCTGTCTGATCCTTACTTACAAAATTTTAATCATCGCTCTCTTTTAAAACATTGTCTACCATTGTTTGAAATATTAAAAGTAGCTAAAAAGAACCCTTGACGTATCTGCCTTCTCTCATTACCTTTTACCAAGTAGTAAAACCTAGAATATTTTCTTTTGGATTTATTTTTTGTTTTGATACATGCTTTTTCTTGTACATCTATTCGTATTAGTCCTCGGATATACTGTCTTTTATTGTCAGTACTTTCAATATTCTAATAATTCATATGAATTTCAAGTCTGACTTCTTCAGAATAAATTACATGTTCTAGGACATTTTGAACAGTCGTTTTTAATAAAACCCTTAACTCTTGTTTCCCTGTCACTAGTAGTTGATCCATGAGGCATGCCTGCAGCTGTATTTTTCTTGCGTTTATTATTTTTCCTAGTTGCCGGGATTAGCATTTTTCTCTCTCGTTCCTTGATTTTCATTAGGATGATCAATATTTACTTCTCCATCGACTGCTGATCTATTTAAACTAGTTACCACAACAGATTCTAAGTCATGCTGAACAGGGACTGTTGTAGAAGGACCAGACTGGCTTACTGGAGTCAATGTTGTGTAGGATTTGAGGGATTACGTTTTCTTTTTTTCTTTCTTTCTTCTTTCTTTTTTTCTGTGTCTGTCCATTACTTTCTCTGATAGATGCAGAAATATCTTTATCTGTTACCGGCACATATGTTGGATTTTCTTCTGACTCAGACGGTAAGTGAGCAGTGATAGGAACAGCAATAGGCCCCTGGAAATAAGACATCATTATCTCGATTGAACAATAAGAGTGTAATTTTAATAATAAATTAATACAATAATAATTTATAACATTGTACGCCAATTATATAGGCTATATATAATAATGTGTAATTTAGTACATAGGTAATATTAATGTGTAGTAGTAATAATGATATAATAATAATAATGATAATAATAGTAGTAGTAACAACTACAGCTTACCAGTGGGCTTGAAGCATCGTGTAATGCATCTTGGCATGTCCAGTCTTCCAAGATGCTAGAAAGGCCTGTATTTAGTGATGGGCAAGGACTGCTGTTGTAGAATATTTTGTTCTGCATATGATCTTCCAGATGATTCTCGTAGGGCTAAGTAAACTAACAATTTTCCCCTGCTGTACATATTATTTTCATTAAAATACACTATCTTACTGCAATAATTTATTACGCTTAGAAACCTCGCAAAACCTGAACTGCAGCCAAATCAATCCTAAGTGAATATGATACAATTAATTTTTATACACGGCCTTACAACTACTGCAGCTGTTGTTAAGAAGTAAGCTGTCAACAATTAACTATGGCAGAAAATCAAAGCATGCGTGGAAAAAAGAAGAAAAAAAAACTTCAATCGCTTCCGTCATCCCGGACATAAACGTAAATAAATAAACTGAGAGCAGTTGGTAAGGTGAATCATTAAATTGAATATGTAATAGTATGTACATCCAGCGTTAACTCCGCATTTTAAAATAAAATGTTAGAGTCAGAGAACGCTATCTCGTGTTGAAGCCTTTGAAACGAGCGAAAAGTTAGGGACAGAGAACGTTAAGTCTAGTTGAAGTTCTCTGACTCCAAACTGTTACTAAAAACCAAAACGTTATCTCCCGAAAACTTTTAAACTATTGGAAATATCAAAATAAGAATCTGGTGATAGAAAGTAATGGTACTTGTGATAATAAAAATGCCTTTAACTGAAAAAGTCATTTTTGGAGTTAACGTTGTCTGACTCTAAGCCCTCGAATATACACTTGTGTAAGCCTAATTTAAAGCCTCATTATTCGCTGGGCAGAATTCCAACCGGAGTATGTAGATAGGATAAGTGGCTTATAACTACCGTTCAGAGTATTTATTGGTTAAACGTTTCGAACAATAGTTTTTGCTCTAAATAATAGTTTTAGCTCATGTAAAAAATTAAGAAAAATCGTCGGGATCGTATTCGAGAAAGTGACAAAAATGAATTCTCTTTGTGTAAAATGGTAGTCAAATGATACACAATCTAAATGAAATCTTATGTATTACGATCACATAACTTTCTCAATTCCAGGCATAGACAATACAACCTTTCCTCGTCAGATTATATCATAGTGGGGAATACTGTGATATATTTTTCGTTACGCAAGCGTGAGTTAATGCAAACAATGGCTAGCTTATAACGACCCTTCACAGAGCTTTTTGCGAAAAAATGTTTCAAATAAAAGTTTTAGCTATTAGTGTAAGCCTCTCGTGTACAAAATGTTAATAATTACAATTACACGCAACATTCGTTAAGCTCAAATAAATTACCAATTAAACTACAAATGCTTTCATGGTATTATTGTTGATAGCATTGTTAAGACATAAAATGTTTACTGTAAGGTATCATTCGATTCCGGGAACAGCAAGAAATTTAAAGAAAGCTTGTGTTGACTTTCAGTTCACACATTTCCAAGGCAGTTCAGTATATTCTTTCGCAATCGACTGATGGATTGCTTGTGCTTTCACAGAGTATAAAGCAGGGGAAGAGGGAGTGAGAGATTGGTAGAGTGACAGAAACTTCGCACAATGAGTTAGAGTACAGGCTTTGCACTCTCCACTCCTATAGACTGCCAGGACGCCATTAAGAGGTTTTGGTGTCAAACAGTATGAGTGTGAATGGAAGGTTCGTTACATGGCCCAAAAACCTGGACCAGTCAGCCAAGGCTGTCAGAGTCTGAAAGAAAAAAGGTATATATCTAACATAGAAAACACAGGACCAACAGTATCTGTAGAACGAGTGAAGACAGAATAAAAGCAAAGTGAAGGAGTTGAAAAGAAGGAAAAATAAACCCTTCAAATTTCTTCAATCTTTTCTCTCATGTCTTTCATTTTTCCACAGTTGATGGACAGTAAATTAAGGATTGCATGCGCCTTCGCTTTAAAGCATTTGAAGACTTAATCCCCTGAAAACAAAGCACCTTTACTGTATAGCCTCCGTAATATATTTTTAAAAATAGAAGTTGTACTATTATGACTTGTTATTATATAAGTCTGCTATACAAGAATTCTAGATAGATATTACTACTACCCGTAAATCAAATCAAAGCTAAAACAGTCTTGAAACATTTTAGGATTTAATATATTTGAATGGCTCAGTGCTATGGATGCCTAACCCTAACTTCCAGAGGGATCTTTTTTCAATATAAGACCTAACTTTTTAAAGTGAAATAAATATGCAATAAATAATAAATTTTAAAGTGAAATAAATACACACCGAGGTGTAATCTTTCAGATGTAGAAGTTATTTTTCTCTTTTCAACTTTGAAGGACAAATATATAAGTTTAAATCTAAAAAGTGTGAGTTAGGCACCTATGGAAATAAGCCACAAATTTTTAGGTTAATTTTGTTTCTTGCTTATCCTTATAATTTTTTTTCCCAAAATTGATCTAATTGAGACACCTTTATTGATTTTAGTTTACCATGTTATTCTATTTCGTTAAACGTAATTATTATTATATGAAATGTACAGTGTTTTCATAAATCATAATTTAATGATACTGTTTATAATCAGATGTGTGAATGTTATTTCATGTTTAATTAGGTTTTATAAGAATTTGGTACATTTTGCTTATAAATGTGAAGATCTTTAAGTATATCTGCACTTACTGAATACCAATAAGACGAGATCAATTTACGGCTACTACAGTACATTACAGTGATGATTGAATGGTAAAGAAGCATTCGGATTGGAACTCACATGAAAGGAGTTATATTGGTTTATTTACTAAAAGATGAGTAAGCCCAACAGTCCTTGTTCTTTGTCAATATGAATATATAACTTTTATTCAGAGAAAGGTGAAGATTTATTATTATTAAGGCCATTCTATGTCTGAGAAACGAATGAATTTTATCTATACACCAAGATAAACTTTATAGTGACAGCTTCATTTAGCTAACAGTTATAACCTTATTTATTCCTCCGTTCACCATAAATTCTTACTAGGTACCTCTATTATTATAGTTTTCAAGTGACCACACAGTATATCTATGCTTTTAATTATTTCATAATAGGAAACATAGAACGAAAATTCTACATATAGAATTCATTTCTACAAATATTCATTTTTTAAAAGTAAAAATGACAAGTTTGGAATCCAATTTAGGCCACATACATTGATCAACAGAGAGCGATCATAAACGAACAAGGAAACAACACTGTTACACCAAGAGAATAGTAGTATTGATTAATATTATGGTGTTCAAGCAAAGATTAAAGAGTCGTTGCAAGATAGGAGCGACGAAAATGAAGTACGGCACTATATCGATTAATGATTGATCGCATGGTCTCCATAGTGATACACGAAACCATAAACTATTCAACAATATTACTCCGCAATAAACTACAGGGTCATCTATGAGCTGTTTAATTCTGAATACATATGCGGGATTACTCATTGCTAAAAAAAATAAGAATATATTCCTTGAGGTAAGTTCCTAATTGAGGTGTTGGATGGATATATACATTGTACTGTTTATAATCGGTTTCATTATTCACTTCCATATGCCACATTCAATACAAAAATTAGTTTGTCGTGCCATATATATATATATATATATATATATATATATATCATTTAGGTTAACTCAGATAAACAAAATGTAAACTATCTTGTTAATTTGAACAATATAATCTCAATGCTAGGGCTGTTTTCTCGTTGCTCCAATAAGTAGCCTATGAACACTAGATTCTTACATGCACTTTATGCTTTGCTAGTATCGTTCTATTATCATTTTTCGTTACTCCAATATGTGTGCAGCCTTAGAAGAACGAACATTTTCTAGAGTAATTTTAAAGAAATTGTGACTGAATTGTTTGTATTATGAATGCTCCTATGTGTCTACGTTAAATATGAATACAAACCAGATAAATTTAAGACAAAGACATAACTTTTTTTGTAATAAAAAATTTTATATTTGATAAACTTCCTGGAAGACAAAATAAAGTTAACTAAGTTATAATGATTTTAAACATGGAATTTGGTAATAGCCTTACAGAGTGGAACCTAAATTTTTATGATGATTATAAATGCAATTATGACAACCAAAACAACTTTCTGTATAGTCGACCCTCACAAGTACCTTAGTGTGAATAACTAATTTATAATTTCTAACGAATAATTTGCAATCCTATATACATATGAAGACCATTCAATGAAAGCAAAGATAATGCACAACTGGTGTGGTTTGGACAAAGTGAAACTGAAAGCAAGGGGGAGGGGGGAGAGAGAGAGAGAGAGAGAGAGAGAGAGAGAGAGAGAGAGAGCGTGAGAGTAAAGATGAGAGAGGGAGAGAGAGCGTAAGAATGAGAGTGGAAGAGATGGGGAGAGTGGGTGAGAGTGAGGAGAGATTAGAAAACCTATGTTTCCCCTTTCAGCAATTACCTCGCAAATGATATCATTAGAGATGTTCCTTCAAACTACTAGGAGGCAGACAGGCTATGTCCAACAGTCAGGCACTCTCTGCTTTTCTCTCTCACTCTCTTGCGGTGAGAACGAGAGAGTAAAGTGTTATTACGTAGAGGCTCCTAGAGAGGGGGAGGTTGCCCTCGGTCTGTAATTACACTAGGTACAGTTGCTTTCTACAACGTTCAAACTCCATCATTACAGTCCAAATCGCAGAACCAAATCTCACAAATGCTAAGCAACCTTACGCTTAGAAGTGTTTTACACAGAGGTGAAGAAGAAACTTTCAGTAGTCGCCTCAGATTACCTACGAGATGTTAAGCAAAACAAAATGGCTCTAGCCAGATGTGTAAAAATAAATTACATACATTAGTTTATTATTGCTCATTTATTTGCAGAAGCTTCCTATATCAGCATTAATGAATCTGGGGGGCCAACCCTGGGAGAGATCCTGGTGTCACATGAAGTGTTACACTATTCATTGGATTACCAACCGATGCAAATCCATTTTTAGGTAGATTCCAAAGAAAAATCTACCTATTGCAATGGATACCATGTCATGATTTTCGAAAAATTCTTTCATATCTTTACGTTTCATGCTCCCCTAAGTACGAAACCACCGCCCGTTCAAAAAAAAATTTTTGTGATATTTATATATATATAGGCTATATTTATATATATATTTACACGCTAGCGGCCGTAATTTTGAAGATATTCGAACCAAATTTTAATATGTTATTTCTAGGCCCAATAGTTCAGACAAGTTCGTTAATGAGCAAAATTGGCCCAAGGGGGTGGGAGGGGGAGGGGGTTGAAATTTTAAAACATTTTTATCTCGGCCCCTATGAAGTATAGAGGGAAACTTTGTTTCAATAAATTAGAGTACTCCCTATGGAGTTCACAGTGACACCAACGATTCGGGGGTTTTGGGGGTATGAGTGGGGGTGGGGGATGGAAATTCGAAATTATTGAAACCACGTCTTGTGGGGTATCATTGAAAAGCTCTTGATGAGTACTCTACAAATCAATAACTAGTTTCTCGATAGCTCTCATTTAAGGGGAGATTTGAATGTTTGAAAAAGTGCTCTTTCCTCTTTTTTGCAATTATTATTGCGGGTTTGTCATGCCAAGGCTAAAGAAGAAGAGTGCTACGCAGCAACAGTAAATTAAACCAAAAGCACTTTGAAATCTACCTCAGCCTGTAGGCTTGCCTAAAGGGATTTTTTAATCTGACGCGTCAAACTCACATAAATTTCAAATAAAACTTTTAGATCTTAAAATTAAACTAAGCACCTCTTGTACAAAATTTAAGCAAAATCGTTAAAACAGTTTTTTATAAAACACGAAAAAATTCTTAATGCCAAGTCGTAGTAAAAATAAAAATATTTTCCAATTTCTGTTAACTTATACATCCCTAGATGAAATCAAATATAAATTTTATTCGATTTTCCTTTCACCAGCTATACAGTTTACAGACAAATAGATACATACACATAATCATGTTTCTGAAAATTGTTTTTTTTTAAATTTAGGGGTCCATAAGGCGGAGTTTGTAAGATGCTGCACGGTAATCCTATGATCAGGCTGGATGCGAAATTTCTACACTGACCGGGATGCCCTAAAATGGTGGTATGTAGTTTCCTCCACGACAAGACTCCCTTTATGAAAACTTGGGACTGCAAAGAAAAATAATTTGTTAGGCATGGTTAAAAACTTGTGTCATCAGCACACATTTTGTCCATTTATGTCCATTTACAGAGAAATTTTGTTTTAAAATTAAACTGCTTTAACGTATTGAAACCTAGACGTTCGGCCCTGGGAATAGTCTTCAAACACTTTTTGGATGTATAGCACTTTATTGTAAAGTGTTTGTCTCTTCTGGGCTGAATTTTAACTAGGCACTATGGATTTTTATACGTGTCTTCCTGAATTAACTAGAGAACTTTCAGGAAGCGAAAAATGTGTGGATGATGCTGGTAGAAATATGGGTTGAGCGAGGAATGAAAAGATTGACAAGTAGAGTAGGATTACCTCCACATACATTACGTATATACCTTAGGAGCGAGTCTCACCGTTCATAGAGTTCCTGCGTAGGGGAGGTAGCTGCACCCTGATTGGCTATCCCACTCCACGTGTTGTCTGTCTCTGTGTCTGCGGCATTATCCCTCCACTCAACTATTACAGTCTTTTCTACCACTGCCAACATGAAGCATGATCTTTACTCTCTGCCCAGTGGTAGCTTACTGATCTTACGCGCAGCGAATTCGCGCATCTTGGTAACGAGACGTAACGAGAAGCTCGCTGGCTGGGTTAGTCTTCAAGGCTAGATACTTTGTGGGAGTAATCCAACTCTATTAGTGGTATTTAACATTGTGTGTGTTGAAGAGGACCATATATATGGCGGGAACGGACTTTCTGCACGAATGGTTTTGCAAATAATAACTGTGTGCGTCGTGTAAATTTGACTTGTCGTGGAGGAGTGTACATGTCAACTTTTAAGGCAATTCTGATCTGTATAGCAATTTATTCATACAAGTGGATAGTACCCTGGCAGTGTAGAACTTACATAAGGCCCCTCAAGGAATGCTTCCTTTAAGTCTCTCCACTCAGACCAGGTTGCCAATATTATAATGTTCCAGATCCTAGCAGTGACGTTCATGTAGTACCTTAACTTTCGGTAGAATATTTCCCTCATGATTGGTTGTTATTATTATTACTATTATTATTATTATTATTATTATTATTATTGTTATTGTTGTTATTATTATTATTATTGAGGAAAATTTTCCAAAGGGTCGCATAGTATTATTTTTATGGTTTTTGGGATAAAAAATTAAGATACACTGACTTATACCATAACAGGCTACTAGGCAATTATATATATATATATATATATATATATATATATATATTTAAGATTTCAGTGTAGGTCTAAGCTCCTTGTAACAAACGAAATATGGTAATAATAAAAATCAACATTACATTTAGGCTTCGAATGTTCATACAAGGAGAATTTAGGTTCACTAAGTTTGTCCTGTAGGAAGAGGTGGGGGAGTGTATCACGCGATGACAAGAAGAGTGCGTTCAGATATAATCAGGTAGATATAAAAGTGAACAAGTTCCATATTTCTTTTAAAACGAAATGAATTTTCTCCTATTTATATTCTACACATAAATGATGCCCAGTGATGTTTATGAATGTACATAATTATATTGTCCTTTTATCATCTACTTCGAAACTGCAGTATAGTTGGCGAATGTTTAGACAGTGGGACGGTTAGGTGTTGTCCGGTCTACAGCCGGCTCTAAGAAAACAAGCATGTCTCTCTCATTCTGAAATAGATACGAGTAATATGCTTGGGTGAGACAGACATACTTGGTTACTACCGGACCGGTTCTATAGCACCAATCTACCCATCACACTGTCTAAAACATTTGTGCGTCGACTATAAGATGCTCTCGAGGCGCGCACTGATTATGCTGTAAAGTGACTGTCCCTACACAGTGACGTTATGCTGGGTAATGTCGCACTAAACTTTAATCTTCAGTCCCAGTACGAAAATCCTGAGCCTATACGTTAGACTACTAATTGCAAAGTTTTAAATATAAAGGTTGACTAAAAAGGAATAGTACCTTATTGTGGAAGTGCCTGATTATTCATAGCCTTTCAGTATATCATGTGAATGAGATTGATGACGCTGTGACACACTGCAGGCTACAAAAACTGGAGACAGGCTCTTGGGGACTTGAGCCGTCTGTCACAACTCACGTGGTCTGTCTGGCAGCTTGTTAACACATAACTCAACTCTGCATCAAGATTACTCCAGAGAAAACTCACATCAAGTACGACAAAACCTGTAAGATATTCTCTTAACAGTTTTCGCATTTTTTGCTCGAGATTCTTGGTTGTTAATAGATGACCCATTCTTACTGGTTAAAATAATTTGTGCTATGGGAATGAATGTATGGGGAATTGACATATACACTTTATTTTTCAAGTTTCCCTATAAATAATAGTCACATACTGGTAGAAGAACTTAAAGACAATATCACACCGGTCGCGGCTTTATTTGCGTAGATATTTCACCCGTTCGCTAGGGAAATGGAGCTGTGCCCGCCGCGACGCAGAAACCCCCGTCATTGGCCAACTCTTGCGTGGGACTCACTGTACCCTAACATTTACCAACTTTCAGCCAAGCACTTAATAAGCTTCAACATATTTCGTATTTTTTTGTAAAAGAAATTGTCCGCCGGCGTGGTCTTGTGGTTAGCGTCGCTGACTACAGATCCGTCGGCCCGGGTTCGATTCCCGGTACCTCCTCGGATTTTTCTGAGGTAGGGAGGTCTGGTAGGGGTGCACTCAGCCTCGTGATTCAAAATTGAGGAGCTACTTGATAGAGAAGTAGCGGCTCCGGTCAAGAAAACCACCATTAACGGCCGTGGGTGTCGGCATGCTGACCACATGCCCCCCAATCCAGCCATCTGCCTAAGGGAGATGACGCAGCGGTCGGGTGGTAGGCCAAGTCCCTCCAGGGATGTAGCGCCACGGAGTTTAGTTTTTTTTAGTAAAAGAAATTATGTAATTCTACTGCATTTACACATACTCAATTTTGTAATCATATGTACATACATATCCACACAAATAAATAATCGATTGTTTTTATGTACTTTGTTCTAGAATTTCAACCAGTCCTTTTAATAGATGATTGAATACATATTACTTGTTATCTTATGGTCTATGTGTACTCGCTGTATGACTATTTTATTGTATTTTTGCTGATGATTTTTTATGTATTTGGAATTTAACCTGATTGAGTGGAAAAAAAGGCCCTATACCCACGCAAAATAGAACATTATTAATTTATATAATTGTTGTTATTTATTTTTACTGTTATTTATTTCTGTTCATAATATAATTATTATTATTATCATAATCATCGCTTCCGATTGTAATAATCGCAGCATAAAACATCAAAGTACGAAAGAACTTAGTCTAAAATAGACTAAATATATTGTATTTTAATAATACCTAATCACTGAAGACGTTAGGTGGGATATGATTTTAGAAAACAATGTGTTCTAGAATATACATATGAAGTGAATTGTGGTTTTGCGATATTTGGATGTAGCTATATCAAATCGTATAACTCTGTGCGAATTGAAGATATGTCGATTAAGTATTAGCTAATAACAACTTCATAGAAAAAGGCAGACGCTTTCGGCTGACTCAATGCTACAGTACATTTAATGCAAGTCACTATTAACAGATTGTTCTACAGAGTATCTTATAGGTTATATGCAACATTTTACTTCCCTAGTAAATTTATCTCTCGCAATTTTATTAGTTTCTATGGAAAGTTCCTACAGTTCTGCTCATACAAACTAACACAGCTTTAGTAGTACAGCCAGTGAATTTTGCACAGCATAGGGGATCAGCGAAATACATGTTAAATACGCAAGTATGAAAAATAACAGCACACATGCTGTGAAAACAAATTACAATAAATTACCCTCTGCCCTGACATACTCGTATTTATTTCCCAAAGAGAGAAAACTACCACCTATATCTAACCCCTAGCATGGCTGTCGTAATAAAATACTTCTCAACTGGCTCAATTCTAATGCTATGCATAAAAACTTTTATTTCACAAACACGCGTTGTTAAAAAATATAGCGCCTAGCTTGGAAACCAATTCCGTATCTTTTCTGTTGTATTTTTCATGGGAAAACAGGTATAAAGGGAGTTTAATGTTCAATAAAAAAAAAAGCAAACCTTGTAGCGTGTTTTATATTAATAAAATTCAATAGAACGTCTAATTATTTAGAACGATATTCAGGTACGATATTTTTCCATCTACAAACATGCAAAATTTATTCAGGCTTCATTCGATGACCGAAACTAGAGTAGTAGTCTATCATATTCTTTCTATCCCACTGTCCCTTAACGGTGATTCCATCTAAATCAGTTTATCATATTCACTATTCCTATTTGTATGCATGAGATTTATTGTTAATTCATTTAACGAAGTCGTATCATGAATATAGAAAAGATGCTAGAGGCTATTAAAAATACAGATGTAGTTTATAAAATAAATATAACCAAAAAAATACTATGCAAATACAAGCATGGATTAAAAGAGCAAATGACGAACGCAAAACAAAACAAAAAATCAAAGTAAAGGAGGCAAATACAAATGAACAAAATCTTATGTGAAACTCACGTACTGTCTGACTGTGAGCTGAAGGCCGAGCTGGTGGCATAGTGGGGGAAAGACATAGACAGTAAATGCATGCGCATGGTAAGGTAGTGGGGGAACGCTAGCTCGGCCTTCAGCTCGCAGCCAGACAGTACCTTCCTCTGCCCAAATCAAAGTTGCCTCTTAGTATAATATAATTGCAATGTCTTCATGTAAACTGGTTGTAAAAATGAACAATGTTTTATCACATCATATCGCATCCCCGCATCCTAAATCTGCTTAATGCACTTACGTAACTAACTTTACTCTAAGCATGGCCAATACAACTTGATCACTTCACACTCTGATACAGAATAAGAGGCCATATTGCAAACAGGCCGAATTCAGTTCTTTGAACCTGATGCAAAGCTTCATCGTTCACCAGGAAAGGCTGAGTTTCTACAAACAGTGGATTGCTTATAACTACCCTTCAGAAATTTTTTTATACAAAAAATTATAAAACACAAGTTTTAGCTCTTAAGTGTAAGCACTCCTTAAACAAAACCATTGGAGCTGTTTTCGAGAAAATCTTAAAAAAAAAATTATTCCTTTAAATTGACATTAAAAGAAATAAAATATCGTCGCCAATCTTCGTGTAACATCCTCAGAAGGTATCTAACCCAATTCAAAATTTTGTGTTCATACGATTTTCCATTCTGGAGCTCGGCTGTTCACAGACACACAGAGGGGCATGTTTCCGAAAATAGTATTTTTGGATTCAGGGAACCTCAAAACGTGAATTTATATTGAAAACTTAACTTCAAATTTGGGGGTCGAAAGCAATACTTACTCTACTTATATTACTTATGGTATTAGAGGAAGTAGCCTAAAAAAATCCATATGGACTCGGTCTACAAGCGTTGGTAGAATTTGAAGTTGTGATTTCTATAAGATTTTGGTAGTATTTGGGAGATTATTACAATATTGAAGACGTATAAATGCGTCACTTCGAATAATTATTTAAAGCAGAGAAATAAGGCTAATAGAGTGATGCATCGTGTAAAGTGGAGGATTTTTTTCGACATACAACGTTAATTAATTAATTATGGAAAGCTAGCTTTCCACTGATTTTTTTAATATTGATTTAATACTTACAGCCCACTGATGATTTCACTAGATAATTGCTTACATACCCATACAAACCCTGCCCTGGAAAGCGCTGGAAATGCTCCTCTTGTTGCTCAGGCTCCCCTGATGTAAGGGTGGTCGAATAAAATACATTTTCAGACAAGCGTTATTAATTACATTTAGGAAGCTTGAAATTACTTTCGGTATTTACGTTACTTCAGACCTAATTTGCATAAAAAAAAGTACAAATAATGTCTGCGAATAACCAAGTCTATTTACACTTGGTAAATTTTAATCACTATTTACTTAAATTTATTAATTGTAAATATTACTGAGGAATTTTTCGAACCATGAATATTAAAATGGAAGAAAGAAGAATTGTTTCGCTGTTGCCTTTCTGTACAATCTACATTAACATTCATACTGCCGCAGTCTGTGCTGCTCCCCTTCTTCAATTAGAAGAGATACACATTTTTCAGTGATAAAGCTCGTATATTTACATGTACCATGATGTTTCCTGCCCATTTAAAAATCCTCTTGTGAATAAGTAAAGAACGATTTCGGAGGGAGTAAAGTGTGATGTGGAAAGATAGCCACCCCTTCATTCTACGCTGATGTGTCACAAAATACTTTTACGCATATGACCGACGCAAAGGGTTAGTGGATGGCCCATTTTTTTGGGATTACGAACATTAAAAATAAATGGACATCATTTCAAAAATGTATTCTGACTTACAAATAGAGAAAGAGATAGGATGGGTGAGAGTAGGCCTACTAGGGGAAAAGAGGGCAAAGGGTTTCGCTTCTGGGTGTATGCGTGTGTGTACATGTGTGTCTGTATGTGTATGTGTGCAGGGTGTGAGTGGATATATAGCACTCGCAGTAAATCGACCGCTTTCCGACGTCTTTATACCCGGGCCAGTACAACTGCTGCAGGCTCTATGCCAAATTGCAACGTTGTATTTTCACATGCTTTAAATCACTTTAGTTTCTACCGATTCGCAATTCTTTTTATTTGCGGAAAAAATATTAGAACATACAGAATACTATATTTAAAAACTTTTCATATCACAGATATCTATTAGAATGTTACAAGTATCCTCCCATAACCTCACTCTTTTTTCATATTGGCTGCAATTTCCGGTTTATATGTCTTCGTGTTACATTTTTATTACGGCGGTTCGTGTAAAACAATATAAAATACTTAGGGTATAGTTAAACATATTTATGTCCAAGCTTATATTTTACAAAAATTATTTTCACATTGTAGTATTTCCTCTTTTTTAAGTATACAATCTAACATTACCCAAAAAATATAAACGGTAATAAACATTCATCATCAGGTGATTTTGGGTCATTTACCATTGAATGATTTACCAGCAAACGTACTAGCCTAGAGGCTTTCCCAAAAAAGCGGAAAAGCGTTTAAAAGTAGACTGAAAACACTCCATAATAGTATTTAAATCACAGGTAATAGACGCAGAGATACGGAAGTGACGTATAGTGACAGTGAAATAGACGGTTAGGCTGTAAGCAAGTCATATAACTTAAGTATTATGTAAATATTTAGATTTAAATAGTATTAACGTAGCTTAATATTAGATTTAAGTAAGCTTATATTACTAATAATTAGGTAACCTTGCGTCTATCTGAACCTCATTTTACATGGTCTCTTTCTCTGATTAGAAAGACGATTTGGTTTCTTAAACAACACATCTGGGACCCTCCTCTTTAAAAAAATATTCAGATTCTTTCATATTCCGTTTCTTCTAACATCCTTACTGTTTCCTCTTCACTTATATATTTTCTGTACTTAAGTGAAATCCTGACCGTCTCACTTCCCTGTTATAACTGGATATTGAAACTATTGTACTCAAACTATTTGATTTACAAAATTCAATAATGAATATAGTTTTTTAATTATGCTGTATTTACTCCTTTACGCTTCGAGACCATTTCAGGAGTTCAAGATCTGTGTCTATACTGTAGCCCATGAAATTATTGATTAGAAATTATTATTAGTTGGTGTATTTTATGGAATAAAGTTCAACTAGCATTAATTTAAGCGGAAACGATATAGGATGAAATTGCGAGGATGATTCATGGTATGTAAATAAGCAATCCGATATTTGCCTTTACGACTGGAGAAACCATAAAAAAAACCATATCAAAATAGCCGGCCACGGGATTTGAACCAGGGGACCTCCAGAATGGCAGTCCTAGACGTTACCATCTCGGCCACCTCGCTCGGTTGGACAATTTTATTGATTTCAGTTTTCAGACAAATCTACAACGATGAAACGCATAAAAGTGTTGTACATTCTAAAAATAAAATAATATATCAGGGGCCCAATCGGACCTCAGGTTCCTAATGAAGTATATATGTGTACAATGTCTTTTTCTAAATAAATGACAGTTATATGCACGTTTAAGCACTTAAATTTTATTGTATTATGTAGGCTATTTGTATGATGTTAAAAAGGGTAAATTTAAAAAATCTACTTTAATGATAGAGATGTTATAGACCCCGTTTGAAATATTAGGGTTAGTCTACGACACTGAAACCATTCTACATAGTCCCTCTTTTGGAAGACTTCATCCCCAGAAATGTTAAGCCCAGTACCAAAGCGTGCAACTTCAAGAATCAAACTGCAAAGCGACTTCTCTTCCTAAAAGAAGCGTATGGCAATATAAGCTACACATAACGTGAAGGAAAGTCACTTTTATTATCTTGCCTATAAAAATCTCAAATATGTCACGTAAATTGAAGGCAAGCATTGCATGAATTCCATTAATCTATCCGAGAGATTAGTTCGCGGTTGTAAACAAACAACAAATCTGCAATACTACTCTGCAATATCAAGCCGCGTGACGCGAATGTCGCATCATTGTGAATGCCGCATAAGATGGCAGTGTTCCGCGTGGCACAGGTTGCCAAACATTAGCATCGCTCGTAACCACCTCTATTGTTAAGAGTTGTTTCATATGCTAATCTCGCTTCTACCACCATTCTGCTGCCTGTTTTTGCACAGACTGAGATGTTCACTAGTCTGCACTATGGTCCTGAATATGCTGCAAGTCCTGCAGAACGTATAAACTTTAAAACTTACTACCTCCACCCATCCCTTCCAGGGGAATCGGGGAAATGTTTTTGGCCTCTGCCCCTTCACACATACGCAACCCGGTGGTTATGGTAGAGCACAAACCTAACCTAACCTTAACATATCTCTTCTGGGCCATCTGCCAACACTATGCCTGCTTATAACGAATATTCGCTTCGACCTATCTTCACTTCAACATGGATGTAAGTGAAGGTGTGTTGCACATTGTATTTCTCTTGTTTTCTAGTTTCCCATTACATCTGACCCACAGGCTGTTTGCAACATGAAACACTCTGAAAGCACAACATAGTCATGGATTCATTTACACTGTCCTCACGCCATATACAATTCTCACATAGCACATACCATTAGATCATCTGTCTTTCCGTTCATCAATAGCTCTTCCAATAGACTTCATTTAAACATGTGATAATATAAACCGATAAAGCCTTGTCATTTTAAAAATACAGAATAATAGTGAACACAAAAATGAATTTTTATTTTTATTTTTATGGAGTTTCTCAGTTCCAATTATCTCCCAGGAACCTGAAACCAGATTCGTACTGTTGGGAACGAATAATGCTTTTATTTATTTATTTATTTATTGCCTTTCACCACCTCAATAAGCCTTCGATCATAGGCCATACTCCGGTCCCAACAACTGTTCGGCGCATTGCTAAGGCTATTCAACCGATCAAGTGTACTAGTGATTCATTATCCTTTCGACAACACTGAAAGACATTAACGCAATATTGCGAGATGCACGAATTTAGTGATTTTTTTACAGAGTCTCCACTGATATCGTACCCTAGCATTTAAGATGTAGAGATGCAATCATGAAACCATAGAATATTGCTTCTGTGAAATATTACATGCAAATATTAATCATGGGAGAGATAATTTCACCTGGTGCTGTGAATCAAACTCCTGTTAGCTTAGTTGGTAGAGCATTGCCATCAAATCCCATTGTCACAGTAATAATTAGTCTCATATAATATTTGCATTGTAACTTGGGTTATTCCCATTATGGGGGACTTTCGAGCCATCCTGTACTTTTAAACATTCACTTACCGTAGGTTTATATGTTTACTTACTATAAATTCAGAGCTATCATAGAAGAAACAGCGCTCTCTTGTATTCAAGAAGTTCGGCTTCGTCTCGCTTCTTAACTCCACATTCATTCCACAAAATTACATTTTAAGAACTTGTATCATAAACATCTAGGCCTACAGTATTTTTTACTCACTGCATGCAATTTCTTGTAACTGAACTCTCATCAGGTGCATATGAAATAATACTATACACCGCACTTCTACTTATAGTTGACGCAGAATTCATAATTTTTCCCTTCGGCTGAAGTTTAAAATTCGAAGGTTAATTTCCTCAGTAATGAAGAAGTATTTTCCTATCGATTTCTCTATGCGTAAGAAGTGAGTGCTTCTATGATTGTTTACTTCATAAAATGCATTTAGCAAAGTGTGCTTAGTTAACATCTCCCTCCTGTCCTAGTATACAGAGTGTAGAGTTACATGATAAGACTAGGAGCATATTGATCTGAGGTTAAACAACGATTTCCTTCCCTACCAAAGCGATTCTGTATCGGTGTAGTAAGGTTTCCGAGTTTCCTGAATCTGGCCAACGCAGGCAGATTATTGACGCCGTGCCTAGCAGTTCTTGTTAGAGCAAGACAACAAGCAAGGTGTCAGCTTTGGGATTGTGCCATACGCCTTGATGCATTGTGTGCCAAATATACTTTATACCAGGCAGAATTACTAATTCTAACAAAAAAATTATAATCTGCTTTTCTTTTACCTTTAAATTCACTCCTTTGCTTCTCATTATGTGGACTTTAAAGCCAATTTAATATATATAATTTATACTTGGCAGAATTACTAATTCTAACAAAAAATTATAATCTGCTTTTCTTCCATTTGTCTTTATTTTATTTCTAAATTCACTCCTTTGCTTCTCATTTTGTGGACTTTAAAGCCAATGCTATTAACATGAATTAGCTATGAAAAAATGAATGAAGCTTATTTCTCTGTAATCCATTAAGTTCTATATTTGTATTTTTTTCTTAATATCTTGTATTCTATATTTGTTTGCATGCACAGATTAATTTTCTGTGATCTGCTACTATACATGTTCATACCTGTTTTTTTCTCTATTCTGTATTCATAAGCTTAACCTGCCGTATTCTTTCAGGGGCAGTTGAAGTTAATGATCAGATTTAGGTCTGAAAGTTTTACTATATATAGGCATATGGTCGATATAAACTAATGTTATCATGAGGGATCTGTAATAGTTCAAATCAACGATTGTTATGCGTCCGTAAAACGACCAATTTACGGACTGAGTACCAAAATAATTCAATTAAAGGTAGAAATAATTTTTTTTCAAACATCCATTAAATATTCAAAGTACGAACACCTAAAACATTTTCTAACGTTAAAAACAATAACGATAAAAAGAGAAGTTATTGGAAAGGGTGAGTGAGACTGAAAAATGCAATGACATAGCCGGGATTTGAACCAAGATCTTTGGCCGTGCCGCTGCTCCACCATTGAGCTACCATGGCAATGTGCCGGTACAACATTAAATTCTCCCACTGACACACATATACCGGTGTACCACCAGGCGTTCTCAATATGAGATACGAACCCAGTGGCGACTTACAGTAAGTGCTTAAAGGCCCAGGCTTCATAGCAAACCACTAGTAGGTCACAGTGGAATAATAATTCCAGAGAAGTTGTTCATTATTCCACCGGTATGTCCGATTATTTATACACCTCAAACATGATTACAGATAAACTTCATAAACTTACAAATTAAATGAGGTATTCAGGGGCACCGGTAGCGTGGTTCATATTTATTCGTCAAACCCGTAGTTCACTGAAATTATGTTTGAATGAGACAAGAGAGGGAGCTGAGAGTATAATTAAAGCATCTATCGGATTTGCAATAGACCGTCAAACAAGTTCCACGGTGTCCAATAGTAATCATCCAACACTCTACACAAGTTTAAATGGGGCCCAGAGTACAATATCGAGGAGTTTACAACTACTTCAATGGGTAATTCTCAGAACTAAGTTTCGGTTCAATTGCAGCTTGACATCCAACGCTCTGTGAAACAAAACTGACAGATTCAGGAAGGGGATAGTCGCTAACAGGATAAAATGAACTGTTTCAAGGCGGATACCGTAACAATTATACGCACAAATACATACAATACACATCCAAAAACGAAAGCTTGTTGGAAGTTTGTACAGTAATTAATTATTAAAGTTAGACACAGTAGTAGCTTGAAATATCATACAAGTTACTTCTGTATAAAATACAGAGTAATTAGCTTTGGAAGACATAAAATTAAAATGCGATAAATTGAGAACTGTCGCTATATATTAATAAATAATTTACGCATGCAAACTAGAAGAACGAACGTCCAAATTAGTCCTCAACATGCACATAATTGCTAACTCGACTCAGTTCATACCTTGAGTGTAATTCCTCCCGCGTGTGGTATAACTTCTCAGGGGTAACTTTCAGAAGATCTGAGATAATCTTTGCTTTGAGAACATGAAGAGAAAGAAATCAGGCTGTGTTAGGTCGCTCGTTATATTAAACGGATCTGTGTGAAGAATGCGCAGCATACTTGGTTTTTGCTGCTTATACGAGACTTTTTTTAGCGAGTATTCAAAGTTTGTTATTGAACGCTACTTCAATGCCATCGAAACAAAAAATTCGAAAAATTATCACTCTCGTTCTACATCAAGTTAGAGGCCTATAAAGGCGCGGCCCAGACGGACACAGTATTTTGATTCAGCAGAAAACGCCCGGGCTTGAAGGTAGACTTAAACTACAATCGTAAGAAGAAGTCTAGTTATATTGTGTGCATTCAGGTTTCAAACCGCAATTTCAAACCAATATAGCATAGACTAATAACTTATATCACTTTATTCTCTCTTTAGGTTTCCATGTGTTGCTGCCAGAACGAATGTGTTATTATTGTTATTGATGATTTTTCGCCAACTAAGATATAATAAAACCAGGAGGTAAAAATATAAATATAAATACATTTAGTTGCTCGATAAATTAAAGTGCAAGTCAGTAATTATAATTTTCTACATTTTTATCTCCTTGTAGTTCGAAATTCCATTCTTGAGATACAAACAAACATTTTTAGTGCGTAAGAGTCTTAAACGTAAGACTTCTATGTTGATTATGTTATAAAAATATAAAATATTAATCCTCTTGGAATACGCGCAGATAGGCTATGTATTTTATTACGTAAGCATTATATGATACTTTTAACATAATAAGTAATTGATTGATTTTTCTCACTAGGCCTATATTTTAATTATACTGATTTAATATATTATGGACATATTCTAATATACTGAAAACATGAAGAATTATGAAATAAAAAGGAGAAATATTAAGATACTTTACAAAAATTTAAAGAAAGCGGAATGGAAGCTGCGAACATAAAATCGAAATCGGTGGAAAAAAAGACTTCTCAGGACACTGTGTTAACCTATGTTTGCGAAACAACTCAACATTGACTTCTATCTATATTGAGAAAAGCCCTTAATACTTTCAGAGCTAAATTTACCTTCCTGTAAGCGTTCATCAAGTGACATCAGCGGGTTTACTAGCTTGAATCAATGTAGAACATTTTTATGGAATAGCTGATTTTTATGAGTGGCAACCCTGACGCCTGGATAAAATTCCACATACTGGAACATAAAGTATTTCTTTATTAATGTTATGTCCCTGCTTTTATACAATTTATTCGGTGGCGCATATATATGTTAGTAGGCCTAGCAGTGAAAAGGTTGAAATCGTTTTAAATCACGTTTTAGACACTTTTAACGGCTGTTAAATTTTAACATTATTGTTCGATATGCTCTTATGTTGAACACCATTTAATTTTCACGTTATTCATGTTATATAAATCTGTAAACATGCAATTCTGAGTACTTTTAGCTTTAAAATTAAATATTAACAGTCATGAATACTAAACGCATACAAAAATCATAATGCTGTAAGCTTCTATATACTATTTAAAGCTATCAAAGCGGACAATAGAAATATATACATAATTTAGAACGTTAATTTTGCTTTACTCTTCTCCCCTTGTACAATTACCATACAACTCATACATTTACGGTGGGATGAGAGGATATCCAACAACTGGAAAATGTGTTAAAAACATATAAAGATAGCCTTGAGGGGTAGCAGAGGAAAACCTTGTATTTCAGAGAGAGATAGCAAACACTAAGAGGAATTCAGAATGTTTTTCCTTAATTAACACAATGGACCCTTAAGTACACGGGACACATACACATAATACTGTAGGCATGTTGCTAACACAGTTCACAGATTCATTAGATAAATGGACAAACCTCTAGCCAGGATCGAGTCTCTCTCCTACTCATTTTCACTTCTCTCTACCCTTCCAGTCGGTAGAGCGGTCTGTTCATTACCTATAGAGTTACAGTCCTCTTTGTCAAAGGGATAGTGAAGAGAAGAAAAAACGAGCGGCCAGAGGTTAGGAGCCTATCACACGATGTTTTTTCACCTTTGTTTACTCAATTAACTCATTTTTCTCATCTTCTTCTAACAATGACTAACTCAATTGTTCCTCTCAGAATTCATCCCTTTATCTTTCTCGTAATACGGTTCAGGTAATGTTACCTCATTAACTTATGAAATAGAGCGTAAACGGTTGACAGAAAAAGTAAATTATGAATTCGAGTTGCAACTTCTATGCTGGTTTACAATATGTCAATATACTTAAGAACTTATCAATTGCTAATATACTAATAGTGCATCACTGCTGTCTTTAACAGACTATAAAAAAGGAGATTCCCAAATCAGTGGATATAATTTGTAGGTTTTTAGTTTACTTCAGAATGGAAGGACGGATTTCAATGATTTTTCGTAACAGCATTCAGAATTATACATTAGTGATCCTGTATGGTTTTTCCTAAATCATTTCAGTAGTGTGTTTGTGTATATGTTGATATAACCCGCGTATATTTGTTTAACATATTAGTATCCAAGGCTACTGAATCAGGAGGCTGTAGATTTCTTAAATAATAATAAATTCTCTTGAATAAATGTTACACATGAAGTATTTGTTTAGATCTTTTCATTAAGACGCCGCCCGAATGAGCACAAGTTCGTGTAGGAGACAGTTCAGAGATGGATATAAATGCATTAAATAAGAATACAATCAACTGCAATCATTTACAGATGAAAGAAACGTGAACACATGAATGTTATATTACTTAATAAACTTAATAATTTCGTTTAATTTGTAATTGTTCAGATTAATTAACTTCGAGTTAGTTTTAACGATGGAATTGATTAATCTGGGACCAAAACTAGAGCTGTGTCTTAGACCTACTAATCTTACTAAAAGATCAAATTAAAATTAAAGAATATATTTGGATTTGTCTTGGATTGTGTATATAGGGATGTGAATGTAACTTAATAAAATATAGTAATAGATTTTATAGGCACTATTCAACATTGTCGAGCTGAAACGGATCGACAAGTGAAATAATATCTGAAAAAACCTGAAGATGGCGAAATAAAAGCCGAAACATACCGTCCGTCCCAAAATTATATTAATGTTTTATAATATTGACGACTATAGATTTTAGAGAATGACAAGGTTGTTAAGCTAATAATATTACAAGCATATTTTATAAAACCAAAATTTGAGGAAATAGGTGGACTGTTTTATACGTTATACAACACAGTCTAAATGTAACCTATAGCAGAGTCAGGGTAGGGAAATTTATATCAGAATTGCCATTAAGTACGGCATGAAGCAAGCGGAAGCTCTATCGCCTTTACTGTTTAATTTCGCTTTGTAATATGACATTACGAAAGTGCAAGAAAACAAGAAAGACCCAAAATTAAATGGCAAACACCTGAGTTTAGCTCATGCAGATTATGTTTTTCATTTGGGCATTGATATAAACACAATCGAAAAAAATGCAGAAAGTCTTTTCGATGCCTGCAGGAATGTCGGATTGGAAATTAATACAGAAAAAAACTAAGTATATGATCAAGAAACGTCAAAATAATGCGTTACAAAATATTAGAATAGCTGGTAAATCGTCGAACAAGTGGAGAAATTAAAATATATGAAAGCAATAATTAACAGATATAAATAATATTAAAGTCGACTGAAATCAGAAATGCTTATTTTTATGCAGTTCAGAAATCTTTATCCTCTCGTCTTCTGCCCTAAAATCCAGAAATAAAAATATATAAGACAGTTATCCTGCCGGTTGTATTATATGGATGTGAGAAATAGTACCTTACTCTCCGGAGCAACATAATCTGAGAGTGTTCGAAAACAGGGTGCTTAGGAAAATACTTGGGCCTAAGAGAGATGAAAGTGGGGCCCGGAAAAAAACTGCATAACGAAGAGCTTCATAACCTGTACTCTTTACCGAATAGGCCTATAGTAAAGACATGTCTAAAAAATACTGACTGAGAGACCCGAAGGGAAGAGACGACTTGGAAGACCTAGACGTAGGTCGGAGGACGATATTAGGATAGAATTAAGGGAAGAAAGATTCTCGAGGGATGGTTTGATGGAGTTAGCAGAGAATGGGGTTGAATGGCGGGCTCAGGTAAGCGCGGCAATGAACCTCTGGGTTCCATAAAACAGATAATATTCCTCTAGCTTGCTTAGGAATAATTGTCTATTGTCATTGAGCAAGTAAGAGCATAAATTTCAATTCGGCATTCTGTTTAGCGAGCATGGAAAGCCTGAACAATTCTATTCAGATTGTCGAGGTGCGGAATTTTAGCTTGCGACTACCAAATTCGAGAACAAAATAACACGTAAGTTTAAATTAATAACCATATCCTTATGATAACAGTTCAGATGAAATATTTAATTAAATTTGGTAGAATCATATTTTGGACTTCCTATTAAGGACGTCATTAATGTAATGTAAGTCAGTATACTTTTCAACATATCTCAAGTATTTAAAAATACGAAGACTTTAACTAACTTGTCTCTTTGTCTCCCAAACAGCAATGAAGATAACTTTCCATCCTTGCAGTGTATTTTTTTTTCTTTTTTTACCTCTGAAACTTCTTGGTTCTTATTTCATTGTGGAGTGTGCCCTTCAGCTATGAAAAAATGTTCCTTAGAATCCGATTATTCTGAGTCGCTGAGAAGAAGAGGTAAATAAGGACAAGAATGTTTTCTCACTACAGGTATGCTGTCAAAATGTAATAAGACTCTAAAGCATTAATACCTTTATCAACAAGTCATCTAAAGTCTCGCCGTTCTAAGAAGGAAACCTGAAGTAAACAAAAACCAGTACATCTGTCTCACTCTAGCACACTAACCGTATGACTTAAGAGTGAGACAGACATACTGGTTTTTGTTTACTTCAGGTTTCTTTCTTAGCTCGTCTCGGGTATAGTCTCAAAACTGTTGGAGATATGAGTCTAGTTAACTTTCCATGTGAAAATGGGCACTATTATTATTATACCTGAGTCGTCATTATTAAAATTCTTGTGCGCATTAAGTTCATCAGAGATAATATGTCATCACAGTTACGCTGTCAAAAAGAGGTTACTGAATTTCATGGAAAATCCAAATGTATTTATTTATTTTGTTTTTTTTAAAGAGTTCACAAAACCGTACCATAAAGGGCAGACTCTGGAAGACAAATGAAGGCCTACATTATAATCTGGGTCTGTAATGAAACATCTTCTGAGAATGAGCGTGTAGAAGAAATAGGGCGATAATTTAGGCCTATATGTAAAAAAGTTATAAATTTTGTGTAATGTTTACAATAAATAAAATTGCAAAATATATCTGAAGACTTGTATATATTTCTATATTTTAATTATTCTATTATAAAATTCCCCGATATTCTGGATTTGTAAAGCCTTATTTACCAATTACATGAGCAAAATTTGCCTTGTTTAAACGTCTAGAAATTGTGATTGTCAATATAATAAAATGCAATGGAAAAGTATTATAAAATTTAAAAGTTGTAAAATATTCTTGACATCTATAAATGGGCTGGATAATGCATATCGGTTACTCAGCTATCTTCAGTTCCTGTAATAATAAAAATGAATTATACTGGTTACCTACATCTGTATCATGATTAATATAATGATGTGTACATATTTGTCATATCTTGACACCCTCCTCGTGAAATTATTCATATTATTATAAAATCTGCAGATGGCTGAACAGGCAATATGCATTGTGCAGTACATCTGTAGGCCTACATGTCAGGAATATTTTTTAATTTTTAACTTGTACTATTTTACCATATTTCAGTGAATTTTCTTACATTGCCAATTTTAATATCTAGATGGTTAAAGAAGCAAATTAAGTTGGTGTAATTAGTAAATAAGTTTTATAAATTCAAAATACCGGTTGGTGGATATTGGAGATTTGGTGAGTTTTAGGCCTATAATGCACAAATATACAATATATTTTCCTCGTAAGTTTAAAATTAAATTAATGAACACAAGCCGAAGGCCTTGCAGAATCTGCTACTTTCTTTTTGTATTTTATGAACAGTTATCGCTTGTCGGGTTCCCTGTATCCACATAGACAACTCTATGTCCGTTCGAGATTGAGCTCACAGCTCTATTGTTACACAAACTAGCTGTAAAGTTGAAGGAAAATGGGGAAATAAAATTCGTATGTGTGGGTGTGTTTTTTTTTATAAAAGGCAGAGTTTGTATTTTAATTTGCGGAAGCCTAATTATAAACTCATAAATTATCCCCTCACCCATTATTTCCATACCTTCACACATAAAAATTAGTACGGTATTTCAGATATGCTTACAGAAGTACACTTCAAAGGCATACAAAATTCAGCCACAGGCTAAATATAGTCCTCCATATTACTTTCTAGGCTCTGAGAATACAAGTAGACTAAATGAACTAGCAACTCACACAATAAAATATTACAATCTATCTTCCGGAAGATGTGACCAAAATATTTATTCTATTCATGGTAGGCAGGCTTTCACATGTTCTTAAAGTATTTATTTATATTAAAATTGTCAGTATTGTAAGTTTCAAGCTCTTATTTGAAGGAATCCAAATACTGGAAACTTTTAATGGAAGTGATAGAATCAATAAAAGGGTAGGCCTGTAAACGACAAGCTGGCTTTTGTAGAATCTTCATCCTTTAACCTTCGCTAGTGATATGGGCAGCTTTTGAAGAATTACTTTCATTTCGGAACATATCGCCCTAACTCTTCAAGAATATTTCAACCACTCCCTGCAAACGAACCTGCTTTCTAATATTGAGGCCATGGGGCGGATATTTTTCAGAAATGGAATATTTCTCTCCTGGATTCAGGATTGAATGGGGTGTCCTTTTTTTCTTCCCCGTCCTGTAAAATGTAATGGCAATTAACCTCGGTATCATCCTAGTCGAGCAGGCCTACACTTTGTTAGGGTCAAGACTTCGTCAGCCTTTTGAATGTTCATCTCCTCATTATCATCTTCCAATGCAACAAACAGTTTTCTGTGTGAAAATTATTTCGTTCAAATGTTTTTATCAATAAGGTTACTGTCATTTTTTGGGAGTTTAGGTGCGATTTGTCTTGTGGAATTACACGACAAATATATTTCTTCCCTCGGGACAAAAAACCAAAACACAACACGCATACACTCCCAAAAATGTATTTGCAACGTTGACTGTATCGTAAGTCTAATATTTGACAGCAATTTCAGCTGGAATTAGCGTTCAATGCTTGTCTCTGAGTATCTATGCAACTCTACACTCGTTCATTCTGAATTATAAAAATATAACTCCATCTTTAAAAACCTAAGTGCATTATTTCACTACGTTCTGACTATGAAGGGTCACTGGTTAAAATACTAGGAAAGAAAAGAGATTTTCGGGTAGATAAAATATTTTATGCATGGATTTTTGAGGTGTAATTTTAACCCTTGAATACCAAGGGACATTAAAATCATTGAAACCTTAAATACAGCTTTAAGCAAGATTTTATGTTTTTCTCCTATATTTTGCCTGATTGCATCACTAAGGAATCCATTTAATGACAGGTATATAACACACATCAACATTCTTAATGGTTCCAAGTATGTGAGGAAAAATTACATATCGTAATGGCAATGAACCCGGCAATACAAATCTTTAGCTAGGTAGTGATATTCCATACTGGTACATACATAAAAAGGTTCAAATGTAAGTAAATGCATACCGTAATAAATGTAGAAGGAATACTGTAAGAATAACCAAGAGGGAAAAGCTAAAAATAGCTAAATTACTAGCAGAAAATGTATGGGAATAATTAAAGTGAAAGACGTGAAGTAGATGTAGTAATTTGTTTGTGTGGTACATACTATTTGCAGCTATTACAAAGCACAGCTAATAGCTTAGATACTCTAAGATCCTATAATTAAGTAATTAGTACTTCAAAGGAATATGAGAAGTGACGTTAAAGGGTCGAGCCCTTTGTAATTCAGTCTACAGCGCACATGCTACATATCCATGTCAAACTAAGATAACACTCACATACCAAAACAAACATCGCGACAATTTACAAGTCAATAAATGGTGCTAAATATGTTGCACAAACTTTCTCACTGATACTTTAGATACTTCATTATTAAAAATGTTAGCTAGGCTTTATTGGATTTAGAGACTTGTCAGATTTTCCAGAACCCGGTTTGCTACTGCGTGCGAGTTAAAATAACTGTAGTAACAGTGGATGGATTTCATGAAAGAGGAATGGGATCATAGGTGAAACCTGCATAGAACCAGTTTGATGAGCTGTAGTTAGGACAACAATGACATATGGCAATTCTCAAAACCCATCCCTAGGACGTGTGCATTACACCAGGGCACATTACATTTCACAATATTTAATAGTAGTTTTCTTGTTACTACAAACTCATCAACAAACGAAAAGCGTTATTTTTATAACACATCTTCTTACGGTGTACATTGAAGTCATAATATTACTTCATTATCTTGTTAGTTGTTAATTTTGCAAAAATAAATGCTTTTGATAATAAAATGTTCATTTTAAAGGTATTTTCAACTTTACCAACTTTTCATGTATTCTCTATAGTTGAGATAGTCAAGAAAATCGAAATTGAACATTAGTAACTTCCCACTTAAGTAATTTTTATAGAAAAAGAATATAATTGTTTTATTACGTCAAGTTAAAAGTTTCTGACTTAAATCTTTATCATACCGGTACTCGTTTGTCATTTTTGGGTGTAAATCTCTCTATTCACCTACAATAAAATATCGATGTTCTGGGGTTATATTATGCATCATGCTGGCATGTATACTCTGGTTATTCATTGCATGGCCAGGCGGCTTCCTTTCGTTAGGAGGAAAAGTTTGCCGACAGCTCAACCCATGTTCTTTAATTTTACCGCACCAATCAGCTAGCTACCCCAGCCAATCAAAATCTAAGAATGTACTGCGACAGATATGACAGCTACTCGTCAACTCCACGTGGAGTGAAACGCGAGGTTGCAAGATCTAGTTACAGTAAACGATAACACGTGTGAATTTATTAAAGTGAGGGAAGAACTGAGGTCAGTGATAATAATGAGAGAATATTGCAACGTTGCTTTTGTTTTGGAAAGCGGAAACCAAGCCCGATATAGTCAGATCAATTAACAGAAAGAAACACAGTCTTAATGGTTTATCTCTTTGAAGCCGCCTGGCCATCCAATGAATAACTGGACTATAGCAACATATACTATGTCAATGTAACAATAAATGGTGCACTCAACTCGTTTTATGGCAATTTTATTATCACATCTCATCCTTAAGTGTAGTAGTACTGAATCATTTGAAAATACTGAAAATACACGATATTACCACATTTCATTATTATTTATACACAGTGCTATCCTATTACCTACGTCCAAATCTATTCAATATCTCATAATCTAACTTGCAGGAGCATCTATTTGCATTGTTTCATATTGTTTTTATTATTATTTTTAATTGGAAAGTTTAGGTCTTTAAGAAGCTTTGTTATCTTTTTTTCCCATACTTATGTAAAAACGCCATAACAAATGTTGTGTTTATGAGCTTTATGTAGTTTGCCCTTCATTTGTCTATTTTCTTCATATCATTCAATAGACTCAACTTTCTATAGGTCTAGACATTTTGGAAAAAAATTAAGAAGAAAATAACTGAACTATTTTAAGTAATTTCTAAGGGTATATGTACGTGAACTACCACAAAAATATAAAAAAAATGCAGGTTCTAAAATATTAAAATTTTACAAGAAAATGAACTCAAAAGTGGACTAAAATTACAGGATCCTATAAGAAGGCTTACTAGAACATAACTAGCTGATAAAACTATAAAAAGTTGACCAAGTTATTTTTAAATTACATGTTTTATAGGAGCATGAAAAAAATTAATTCAGATGCACTTATCACTTCCTGTAGAGATAGCATTTTTCTGGTTTCTCTGACACCTTTGATTTTTTTAATGCATATAATGAACATATTTTTCTACAAAGTAGACTACTTTTATACAGCTAAAGTTAGTATTTTTAATGCAATTAATTTTTATGTATCGCATATAAAATATATTGAAATTTGATCAATATTTCATGACACAATTTCTTTAATTTTATAGCTATGGGCATCATTGTAGTCTACTTTATGCATATATGCATGTAAAATTAGTGTAAAAAATTTCAGCCTTCTATCTCTAATGGTTGTGGAGCTATCTAACAATATGTGTGAAAAATAAGAGTTACCGGGAAATTCAATTTTAAGTTCATAGTGAATAGTAGCTCAGAGCACGTAAACATATTTAAATGTCAATTTAAATGGCACCAATAATTTCTAAACCTATATAAACTATATACCAATGGATGCAGAAAATTCAGCACAATTTTTTAGTGCTATAAACAAAAAAACATAAATTTCAAAATAATTCACGTACATATACCCTTTGATGCACGGGTTAAAAGATGGCCAAATGATGGTTGAATGTAACCTAAATGCCTAAGCAAATAAAATAAGTTGAGACTAAAGGTTTTATAAAATTATTTTATTGATCGACCTAAACGGTGTAACACAACATGAATTTAAACACTGTTCACACGATAAAAGGCTTCAGGGTCTAACTTGGGAAGTACAAATTATTTTTATTATTACATTTCTTTAGAGTAAAACTTAACCTGTGTTCGGACTTGAACCAGGTCCACTGTGTAGTACATCTTTCATGAGCTAAATCCTAAAACTAACTACGCCCAACCTAAGACTTCGCCATGTATTTTAAATTAACTAACAAGAAAAAAGGAATAAACAAATTCAGTTTTTAAATTAACCAACAAGAAAGAGGAATCATCATGTCAAACTTTAATTTTTTAATCAGCAATTTAAGGTAACTATTATTTTACTCATGCCTAGAACATTAGGCCTATTCAAGTTTATGACATTTATGTTTGATTTATGTTATTAACTTATCTCTAGAAAAACCCCATGTAATGCAGAAGGAGATTGGTTCGATTCTCGACACAGGAGGGATTTTCGCCCCAGACTTATAACAAGTATAAATCAGCTCGGTGAGATAACACCGAAAAATGTTTCATCGATTATTTTTTTCTTTTTATTGCATTCTTAAAAAAACAATATTTCAGTTATTTAAATTCATGGAATTTTTTCTCCTCATTTATTTTATCGAGTTCAGTGATTTGTCACAGTTCATAGCATCCCCGGTATTTGTATTTATATTCAACTACATTTAAGTCAGAACGGTCTTTCCATTAGTGACGGCCTCGATCTTATATCGATGTGCAATAAATAACTTCCTTGTATTCGTTCTGGAGCTGACAACGTCTTTAATACAATGAGATGATATATTTGCAAGAAAATAAAACCAGAAAGAAAATGAAAACAAAAATGGAAGTAAAAGATAATTGAGGAAGCACGTTGATGGGACAGTTGGTATGGAGAATAAGAGAAAAAAAAAGTTTTCCTTAAGTTTTCCTACCGTCGTTCCTTTTTCTACAGTCTTTCTCGTCACTTTTCTTTTCTTTATTTTTTAAAACTCTTTTGCCTCCTTTGTGCTCGGTATGAAGTAGTGGTTCCGTTCTGGAACACTGACGTCGACACAGTGGAGAGGGAGTTTGGAAGGAAGTAAAAAAACTGGAAGTCGCGAAAGAATTTTCAATGACATTTTAAAATGATCTTATACAGTGTCATTCACAGCTGAGCTGTTATAGCTACGGCCTCTTCTCCCACTGCAACCCCTTTAGCATCCCAGGCTCTAGTTTTCAGGCTCTGTATGAGATGGCTGCGTGAGACTGGGTGCTACACTTATTTTTTATTACATATGCTCACCATTAAACTCCTTAACTCATAGGCTTTATTTAACTCTCCTCAAAAATGTTCATGTACTGAGAACATTTAAAAACGTATGATGCTGTTTACTTTTCCGCCTGTGTCATAGGGAGAGGAAGTATTTTGTTCCACCCTGTAATTCGGTGCCAAGTTTTTAGTATCGTTAATTTTTTTAGGTGTCGTGAGTCCAAAAAATAGAGTTTTTTTATTAACATATTTGTCTGTCTGTGTCTCTATAAACAGCGGAGCTCAAAAACGAGCAAAAAAGCATCAAAACAAAGTTTTGCATTTGGATTTAAGTAGAGAGACATTTTTATGATGTTCCAATTCAGCGCCTTTATAAATATTTGTTTTTATGATCTATAATGTTTTTAAATGTTGAAAGTTTACCTATATATGAAGTCCTTTAGGCTTCATAAATCTACATTTTCTTCAATTGGTAGTCCCTATATTATAATCAGGGCTAGGATTTATATTATGTAAAAAATGGCTAAATTCGTAGGCTACATACATATGGACTAAATATTCTCAAAATATGGGGTAAAATATGAACTAATGTTTTATTTTAAATGGTGTAAAGTAATATAAAGAACACCGTATATTATCAACTTAGTTATGAAATGAGTACAATTAAATATTTATTGATTAAAAAGAAAATCACAGAAAAGAATATAATACATGCCACACAAAAATCTAAATAATAATAAATGAGAGTCACTAAACAGAAGTTTAAAATCCTTACATTTATAATTTGGACTTTTTTTTAGCTGTTGCTAAAATCTGGGGGCACATCTTAATATTTTAATAAAAACTGTCTATTTTGAAGTAGGGAGTTAAACCGGAACTACGTCTATTGTCTCTGAAAATTGCTTTGTATGATACAAACTAAAAACAATTTTCGGCAATGTTCTGAAGTTGGTCTTTGTGGAATAGTTAGAAAATTGCCCAGGGAGATGGCATCTATGTGTGCATAAAAGCGATAGTTCCATTATGTAGATCTACAGGCGTGGGACAAAGTTCTTGCACACGTGCGATGTTATACAGGCCTAATTTTCAGTATGCAACCACCATTCAATTACCATAATACACAAAATAACATAACAATACAAACAGAAGCTAAAAAACTGGAAATGAGATGTGACCGTAATGGCTACCATAGTCTGATTAAATCGATAACAATCAAACCTAATCTAGACGTCTGAGATGGATAATTATGTAATGTATAATGAAGGGAATTTATTGCATTGTCATTGGTTGTCAGGGGCGTTTTTGTTGTTACCAATGAACTGGTTATGAAATGTGTATATCATGAGTTAAAGGGAGAAGAATTATTGTGGATGAAAGTGGTGAAAGAAAACATAACATTAGGAACATTGCGATTTAGAGTTTCTGCCCCAGAATAAAATAAATAAACTTGGATTCATCACATTAATAAGTTAAGGAAAAGAATTTTCTATGAGAATTCATATGAGAAATAACATTTATGTTGTAATAAGCCTATCTATGTAAATGCATGATTGATATATTTATGTAAATGCATGATTCTATAAGAGGGGAACTGTTGTAATGTAAATCAATGCATGTAATGGATTGTTGTCGTGTGTGCACGGGTGATTTTATCATAGGTAATCCCACAAGAGTTTACGAGTTTATCGACTGCGCAGCAGGAGCGAATTTATCTGATGAAACTCGTCAAATCCAGTTGGATTTGTTAACACTATTCCATGAGTAAAAAGTAACGGATTATACAAATAATAATTACTTTCGTGCTTTGTTGTATAAAAACAAAACTAACAGCTGCGAGATCACAGCATACTATGAATCAACCATCCATTCCGGGGTGCGCGGACAAAGAGAGTTAAGTCCACCATCCTAAAAAATTGAGATATGTCCATAGAGTTATAGATAAAAATGTTCTCTATATTTGTGTTAAGTCCAGTAAGTCATATTCAAAATTGTACGGTAGTTATGTATATGTGCCTCATGGGTTTATCCATCTCTAAAGCTACGTTGGGCTGGTATAGTGTGTTAAGTCACTCTAATTCTCAGTAACAAGAAAGTGGACTTAACTCTCTTTGCCCGCGCACCCCGGCATTTATCGATTCGAGTTACCATGTTGTGACCAGTGCTACCAATGGTTTCACATAAGACATAGTTAACTTCATTCAGGTAAGTTAACAGCAGAACAGAATAAAAGCACACCAACTGGCTTGCACCGAATCGAAATTGTGTTTTTAATTAATTTACATTTATAATAATTCAATTTCCAAACAAGTCATGTTATATAAAATCATCTGTTTTCGTGATGTTTAATGGCAGCATGTAACGTATTAAACACTGCACATTGATGCTTATGTGTCCAGTAACGAGCTGAGCATTTTAATCAGATAAAATCCCTTCCTCATATTAATAGCAAGCATTTTATAAGATAAACGATCGTGTTTGGTCTATATCGGAGGAAGTGCTAAACGTTATTGGTCAATATCAAACACGTGGCTTATGAGTAGAATAGTCGTTGTCAATAAACTGGTTCTGAAATGTGTAATTCATAAGTTAAAGACATTACATTCTGATACAGGTAAGTGAAATATTTTCTGAGGTTTAGGCTTAATCCCTATTAATATAATGTCAGAATGCAATGAAAGATATTATATTATAAAATATATTTATTGAATAAAATAGAGTCAGTTAAAATTGCCCATATTTAACAAAAAGAATGTTTACAATAAGGGAGGAAATATTTTAGTCAGAGAGAGAGAGAGATGCATTATTACAGTAGTCATCTGGTAACCCGAAACGAATAAAATCTAATCGATAGAAGTTGGTTACGATAAATTTGAAATGGCATTTGCAATTTTTTGCACACATCATAACCACAGATATAACATCGAAACCAAGATATCCTGTTTTATACATTGAGGCCAGGTGAAATACTGCCAACGAATAGAATGTTAGCAGACTTACAATGAAGATCGTTTGCACGAGCGCAAGAACTGGAATAACGTAGATCCATATATCTCCTTTTCATGTGAAGTTGAGCTCTGAAAATATAGGACGAGAAGTAGGAGTGTGAGGGTGAGAAGGGGTGGCGGGTGTCGTATTGTTGTAACGTGCCTGTATATCGCATGACGTGTCAGATAGTGAGAGGGAGAAGACCAAGGGGTTGTTATCTTTATACACTGTCCGAGCACCAAACAACACCCCTAGAGACAAAACCTCGGAACCATACGCCTGTAAACAAAAGGTCCGGCAAGGGAATTTGAACAGCATTATGACCCAAGCCTCACATAAGTGGTTTGAGGATCCTGTGAATTGTGACATTAAAACATTCAACCCCCGATATAATATTAGTACACTCTTGCCAGCTTTTGTTACCATTTTGTTTTAACGAACAAAACAGCAATTACAGCATTTTCATTGTTACAGGTTATAAAAGAAGCGTTTAGGCCTAAACACGCCAAAAAGAGTAGCTAATGTTTAACAATTAATTAATGCAAATATCTGCAGTTTTTGTTTTATAATCCCTTGTTAAGATTCCCCATTTCCGTTACAGTTTTGTATAGGTAGGGAAAAAAAGCGGACCAACTAAAATATCTAAGTTGCCGACATGAGCCAATGCGCATGCCTAGCGGCATTCACAGGATAGCAGGGAATGTATTGAAATTTGTTGTACAGCTGATAAATTGCTTGAATTGAGAAATAATTTCACGTAATTTGCATTGCTTGTGAAAATAGACGTTTCCGTTACATCTCTTACATTTATTTACGTATCACAAGGCTCTGATTTCAGCTACAACAGTCGGTCCGCTTTTTCCCCCTTATCTGTACAATATGAAATTACTTATAGGTACTCGCGGCTTCGCCAGCAATTATTACTTATATCAATAATTGTTATTGTTTCAATAATTTATTTAAGCGCACGATAATTAAAACATTATATTTATTAACATTTACACGCGTATCTTTCATAAACTAAAGCTAAACTATTAATAATTATAATTAAACAGCTAAAAACCATGATTTGGAGTGCACTCCACGATTAGATTTTAAAATCAATAATATATTATTATTAATTAATAGCTCCATTACCCTTGCATAGGAATTGTTATTCAAAATACAGACGAAAATGATCTCGCAAAATAAATCCCTCTTGTGGCATGTTATTTACATAGCCACAAATAATAGCACAAAATAAAGAAACAAGATTTTTATTTGAGGGGAAGATTGGGCTCTTTGCCTGGCGTACAACGTCCATTTATTCCTAGAATGGTTTCCGGAGAGAAAATCCAATCTCTAAGCATAGCTTGTTGGGCATGGGTCACTAAGGGTCTTTGCTTCCTGCAAAGAGATATGAACCAAGCTGGACTGTTTGCCATAGAATTTTATATTATGTAGGCTCAAATAAATAACATGGGGAGAGAAAGTTATATAGGGAGCGGTAGAGTATAAAAATTCCTTCCTTTCTTTTTTAGGAATAAGAGTCCGATGTTCTATAACCACTGGAGAGAAAAGCAGAGGTTATAAGGGCAATTACAAAACTTTTTCTGCAAGAATGGCTAGATCCTCAGAAACCATTAAGTTTAAATCTGAACTTATACAGCAATTCAATAATTTATAAGGGATATGCATAATCGAAACACAGCTTCTTCAGAAATAAACAAAACTGATTTCACAGACATTTCGCAAACACTTAAATATTTACAATGCACAATTAAAGTACGCACAAACTTCTTTCAAACCTAGATACAAAATAAACTGGAATACCATTCTCATATTTACATGTAAGGTATAACATTTACTTTATATGAATGTGCAGACGCATTGATAATGTTTAACCAATGAGATGGATAAACCTGATTGATGAATGCTCGGAATAGAAGCGAATCAAATACGATAACTTTAAACAAAATACCGATTATAAAACATTTTCCGTCAGATTATTATAAGATGCTTTATCAGTGTTTCCATTGCGAAACCTAAAATGTGAAATGAAAATTTCCGTAAGTTGTCTTCTATTCCAAATAAGTATCTTATGGAAGATTCGGCTTGATTACACAGCCCCCCCAAAAAACTTTTTGTTTGGTGTCTCAGATGTTTTACCGGATTTTGGCTATACTTCCTGTGCTTATACCAAATATGTAAACAGTTTTTCTCTACCAGCTCTACTTTTATATAGATTTTATTCGTGAACTCTTAGTCTAGCGAAACAAAATCTTGCTTGATAATATAGCTAGTGAAGGTTCTTGACCATACTTTAGACATGTAGGACGAAAACTAAAAGCTGGATTATTTTTTGGCCCTCAAATTGACAGCTCATAAGTCATAAATGACCGAACAGCATGTGATATAAATTTTTTTGTAGACACCATGTTATATTGTTATTGTAATGTTAATGTAATGTTAGGGTGTTGCTTTTGTCTTCACATGATTTAAATGCTACAAATAGGCACAGTTTTTTATTTATATCAAACGTAAAATGGGATAATATGCATAACGGTAATACCATATCTCATAAACTAAAGCTAATAAGGCAAAACTAATGGCACATTTGGCATCAGCGATCTAAATATATCCACGAATAGTATAAATTCTAAGACACCTAAATGGCTGTTGGTCTGTGTTATCAATTACCAACATATCGTGTTTAAGAATTTATTCCACCGTTTGAATTCAAACAATGCTGAAGTTGAAATCATTTTACGAATTTCATGGAGTAGGCCTACCACCTATCAGCTTGCCACGTATCATCGGTGTTATGTGTACCACAGTTTGAAAACCTCTACTCTAAAGATTATTATTAAATAGACCCAGCGGACGTTCTTCTTTAGTGTCTGAACACTTTAATGAAGATGAGTCAATAACCAGAGTTCTTCCTTGGTTTCCACACACCGTGATGGAACCAATAGCCACATCCAAGTCTAGGCTGTCCGAGCATCGGCAGAGCATGTGCGGGAAGAGTGAAAAGAGGGATCGATTCAAAACAATAGAGCAAAAACCTGGAAGAGGGTGGAAAAAAAGGTATAGGATGCTGCTGGAAGAATGAAGAGCACAGCAATGTCGGTCGTGAACAGCCTTTACTGCCTAATCCAGAGAATATGGTGAGTGAGGACCCTATATTCTCTGGAATACACAGTTCTTATCGACATTTACTTTATATCACTATATAGGAGTTTACTGACTTTTGTTTTAAGAAATCTTACCGGTATTTACTATTCAACAGCTCGTTTATAGGCCTATTCGGAATTGGAAACTTTAATGTTCAACTGGTTTACTACAATGTTTCATTTAAATGTATTCACAAATTTCGTGTGAAATTCGAACTGTCAGAACATAAGCTAATAAAAAAAATCTGATGTATACTTGAGCCTAAATTTTTACAACTCCAGGTCTTAATCATAGGCCCTAGGCTAACTCTTTAGCTAAACAACAAAATTCTACTTAAAAATCCTGGTTTCAAAATGTCAAATATAGGCTAATGTATTCAAAAATAAAATAAAATAAAACGTAGCCTACTATCTATAAAGACTATGCATTATTTAATAATTTTAGTGAAAATTTAGTATAAATTCTTCATTGCCTTTAAAAATAAAATAAAATAAATTATAGATTACATTTTGCATTCCTTATGTTACAATTATTATATAATTATTAAATTTTACTTTTATAAATAATTAGCAGGTACTCGCATTTCTTCTGCGTTTTTAATTCAACCGTCATAAGCCTCTTAAATAATTTACGTAACAGCAAAATAATTAAAACACATTTATTAATAGTTCATAGCTGGTATTTGTTATATGTCAATAAATATAAAATGAACTTAATAATTTTAATAGTGATATGTATTATAATTGTTTTAAATGATTATGCATTTTTTGTAACATAAATACCATGAACGTCGCGGCTCTGTAAAGCCCGGGAGGCTTGGGTTGCATAAATGTCCATAAAAGGGAGAGGTGAAACTCAGGTAAAGAAAGAAAGGTATACCATGAAAAAAATCATGTGATAGTTGGTAATACCATTGATGATGAAACAATACTTCAAATGTTTCACAAAAGTAAAAAATCAAATTTAAAATACACTTTTTAATATAAATAAAGAGGGAAATTGTTCATTTCCTCTCATGTCCACGATAAAATGTCATTTATTGCTGCTTTATTTATGTTAAGACTGTCTCCCTATTTCGTAAATAACATGTCTTATTCGACAAAAATAATTCTTTCAATCTAACCTTTCCAAGTATTCTTATAAACAAATAAAAACTAAAAGTATAGGGCCTTTGAGTCCCCCTTGGTATTTTTAGGGTTAAAATGACCATAAACATAAACTTGATTTCATATATCCTCAGTTTATGTACTGTTAAGTCGATGGTTTAGATGCACGTTGTTAAGTAAAATTTTATAGTTTTTAGTAAATCCATTTTAATACCTATTTCTCAGGAATGTGTACTTATCATATTTTTCACCTGCAAAAAGTATATTAAGCTTCTATTTTTAACTTGTCACATTTGTTTAGAGTGACGATG
Source organism: Ectobius pallidus (assembly GCA_964059195.1). Classification (NCBI taxonomy): domain Eukaryota; kingdom Metazoa; phylum Arthropoda; class Insecta; order Blattodea; family Ectobiidae; genus Ectobius; species Ectobius pallidus. Next base: position 93,227,503 of record CAXKWD010000009.1, read on the forward strand.
TGCCTCACAGGAGCTTCTAAATTTGCACTTAATAGCTTATGTGAAATTCGAAAATTGTACTTAACACATGTTTGTCCCAAGCTATCCATAAGGATTTATGTAAAACATTGACAGGAGCAGTTAATCGATGACAGGACCTCAAGCTCCAACGAGATATTGTAATTTTTTTAACGTAAATTTAAATAGTGAATTGGTAGGAATTATCTTGCAGATAACATCCAACATCCAGGAAATAATTCAGTATTTTTTCAAATACAAGACCTTAATTACACGTGATTTGATCACAGTCGTATTGGAATAATTCCAGTATCTGTCCGCAATGGGAAATATAATAAATTAGTTCATACACAAACATGCATGCATACAGCAGCTATATTTATTTTAGAAACCCATGGCATTTTTAATTTAAATTACGAGCTCTAAAATTCTCACCACGAATCCTGTGCATTTATTACGTTCCCAATGCTGTATTTTTTTGTGGCTTTTATTTTGTTTGTTCTTTTTCAGACTCGACGGGTATTCTGGATACAGACTATAACTAAATAATTTTCAGGGTGTTCATTAATCAAAATATAGACACAAAGTAACATGTGACTATAGATAATGGGAATGTATATTAAATTGGAGTTTCAAATCGTATATAATCATATCATAGAGTTATATAAAAATGTACTAGTTCCTTTCAGTTCCGATTTGTCGCAGCTTCTGAACTTTTTCATAGACATATTTTTATACCTGAAAAGGTTTTTTTTTTCTCCACCACCCCCGGAGCCCTCGACTTTAGGCCATACTCCGGTTCCAACAACATTTCGGCGCTTGTATTCTATTGCTTTATTTTTTGCTCTTCTGTGCTCCCTGGAAAGGCTATAGGATCATAGTGTTAACACATCTTCGATATTTCACCTAATATTGCAATCATTAAAATTCAGTATCGGTTAAAATTAATACAAGCCACGAAACAATCAAAACAAATGCACATCAGTATTTCATGGCCTACTGGTAAAGCCAAATAACTTAAAAATGTAACGTATTTCATTCTGGACCATGCAGTAGAAATAGATAGGTAGGCCTATACCTGGTTTATAGCTACGCACCAAATCAAATTAGTTGTGAATATTATTTTACCATGCCCCCCCCCCCATGGCTGAGTGGTTAAACCGCTCGCCTTCCACCCCTGGGACCCGGGATCTAATCTCGGTGGATCCATGTGGATTTTGTGGTGGACAAGATGGGGTCCGGGCAGGTTTTCTCGGGATGCACCTGTTTCCCCTGCCATATATCATTCCACCAGAGCTCCATTCATCACACTATGACCATTGGTTGCAATAAAGGAATTATTATTATTTTCCCATTCGTGTAATCTTGGAAGTAGGCTAACCTTAAGCGGTAGTTTGATATTGCAGAAGTGTAGAGCGCATAATTTTACATGCTTTGAACAGAAAAATGTATTGTAGTGCGCAGCACCCATTAGATATCTTCGTTGAATTGTTGAGCCCCGGAGATCCATGTAGTCGGCGCCTAATGTGTGTGAACACGCGGTTGACTTATTTATATTAAAATACGAAGCCTATTTACCTAAAAATCCACAAAATCGCACATGTCCTGGTTTCAACTAACTTTACGGTAGATACTGCAAGCTCTAAAAAGATAACCTAAGCACGGTCTATTCTCTGACTTCTTTGCGACCTACCTTCTATTTTCTACTTCGAAGCAAGCTATAGAAATATAGGCCTATATATTTTCGTATTCCTGTAGATCCTTAACGCAAGAAACCATTGCGTTCATGACGGATTTCATTTTGGCTAATATTGGTTTTGCTAATAATAATAATAGAGTAAACATTTTATAAAACAGAACCCAGGGGACGTAGTCCACTCCCTTCCAGACATAGGCTACCAACCTAAGAAAAAAGCAAGACAGAAATAAGTTATCTGAACACATATTATAAATCTCCCAGACACTAGAAACTGGCAAAAATATATTAATTCAGCCATTCCACAGAAAGTGAGCCAGAAGTGTCCAGACCGTAACAACTTTTAATATTAATTTAAAATATACTTCATCACTGAAAAATTATGAAATTAATTTTGAGAACTAGTTCTTCAGTAGACAAGTACTAAAAATTAATTTCATAATTTTTCAATGATAACATATATTTTAAATTAATATTAAAAGGTTGTTACGGTCTGAACACTTCAGGCTCACTTTCCATGGAATGGCTGGATTCTGAAATTCCGGACGGATGTGTAGTACTAGTAATATAGGCCTAACAACATTACTAATAAAATAAAGTTACATTAATAGATTATGAATTACTTACAAACGGTGTAATTAAAAAGGTGTTTTGATTAATGTAGGCCTATATCCTATTAAGTCTAAGCAAACTCAAAATAATTATAACAATCTTCCGAAAAGTTACATCTTTTAAGCATTACATCTGCATTATCTATTTCGTTCTACATTATCTCCTATAATCCGAGCCGTAGAAATTATATCCCGAAGCACTCACACAAAACGTAGTCATTTTTCCCCATGTAAGATAATGATTTTACCTAACATCTATTTGTCCAAACCCATATATCAAGCCTTTGATCCTTCCTCGTATCGTGGGTAAAATAGCTTCCACTGTAACAATGTGATTAGCATGTGCATATTCCATTCGAAGTAATTAATTTACAAAAAAAGGAAACTCAAATCAACAAATATGCTAGTTGCAATTCAATCTAATTTTGCTGTGATAATCTAATATTATTTCATCTTTATTCAGCTTATTAAATTTCCGAGGATACCTTTGAAATCTGATTTCATTGAATCTCCGCCCTGATTCACTTCTGGTTTTGTATAACTGCAATTAAATTGAATCGTATCCGATGCTTTATAATTTCGTACAACATGGATACCACTCTATGCATGGAAGGATATGTTTTTGTAACGATAATAATAGCAACTGAAGCATATTTCAATTTATTTGATCGCGAGGCAGAGGATTTGATCTGTGTTTACTCTGGAAAACTTAACAAAACATTGTACTTCGATTAGCTAGAATATGTTTATTTTCAATCACAAATTATTATCATGTCTGAGGGCTTTAGAAGTTAAAACTGATTAAGCTATTAAGTGCCAGATTGGTACTTTATAAGATTGTGTGGGGGACGGGAAAATGTCTGTCCGTCTGTCCGGGTGTCTGTACGCGGGATAACTCAAGTACGCTTTATCAGATTTTTATGCAACTTGGTATACGCATTTATAACGTCCATGGGAAGTAGACTATTTATATCGAACTAAATCGATTGACCGGTACCGGAGTAAAGCCCAATTTAGTGCCTATTTTATGGTAATATTTTAGAGAGAATTTATCAAATGCAAATCAGTTCTCATGACAACATATTGGAAAATGCAATAAGCTAGGCCTACATTTAGCTTTGACAAATAACACTATTACTTCACATATGCTTATCAAAGTAGACCGTTAAACTGAGCGAGGTGGCCGAGATGGTAACATTTTGGACTCGCATTCTGGAGGTCCCTGGTTAAAATCCCGTAGACGGCCAATTTGACTTTTTTTTTGTATTTTTATGTGAGTGTACGATTGTCAAGAGATGACAAATCTGTATAGTTCTGCTGATGCTGGACGATGTTAATCTGATTTTTAAAAAAACTAGACCTCTGTACTTCCGTAAGTCTTGTTAAATGTATTAATCTGGAGCTTGACTCGGAAATCGATTTTTTTTAAACTTGTTTTCTATATATAATTTCAATTATAACTTATTAAACAAAAGCATTCTGGCAGTTCGTTATACCAGTTTACCTGATTTTGTTATATCTAAAGGCTATAGAAGTTAAAACTAGATCGAATTCACATTACTTTTTGTAAATAATTTCTTTCACTTTTTTTGTTAACAAGCCTCTCTGTAACAAGTTTTAAATTTCTTATTAAGTGTTAGGAAAATACACGCTGTACATTATTCAGCCATGGACGAGTAATGCTCAATTTTTCGGATGGTTATTTCTCAGAACAGGGATGTTATAATAAACACACCACCCGTATGCTGAGAAATTTGATTCACTATAGTATGTATAACTTTTCATTTTTATTTGGAACTTAGTTTGTTCGGCCACTAAGCTTAGGCTATACTACAACCCGGAAGGTCAGTGCTTTGATCTCTAGTGAGAGATCATTGGGATTTTCACTTAGCCAAATCCTCATAGTGAAATTCAGCCCTGGAAACGGGTTTCTATTTACAGACCGCTTCACCGCTTGTATTGCTGTTTGTGTATTTCTAGGCACCGGTACAGGTGAATATCCCCCCCCAAAAAAGAACAGTATGTTTAATAATTGCTTTGACTTCTTCTAGATTATATTTTTTGAAAGACCTCTCATGCCGTACTGAAATATTCCCGTTTGTATTCACAAGCAAATTAAACCACCTTTCTCGTGTCTGTTTAACGAGATGACAATGGCTGACATCATTTCTTGTCCATAGAGTACTTGTAGAACAGGCCTGTGGTACAGTACTCCCAAGGTGTGAAGTCATTCCACTACTTCCCCTCCCTTCGTGACCTCCTAAGCATAGCGATTGGTTCAGTTGCGTGACCTCCAAAGAGTAGTGAATCAAGCGTAGTGAATCAAGCGTAGTGCGCAACTGAACCAATCGCTACGCTTTGGAGGTCACGAAGGAAGGACAAGTAGGAGAGTGACATCACACCTTGGGAGTACTGTTCCTCAGGTCTTTTGTAGAAGCATGGAAAGGCACCCCTCTATATACTCCTATTTCGAGTAACTGTTTTTCAAACCACTGGCAATGATGTGACAAGAATATTCAAAGTTCATTTATAATGTATGGCCGCTAAAAATGGCCATGTCATAAAATAACAACTTGCAGCCCTTGCTCCTGTAAGTTATCGAATAACGATTTCAGGTTATATGTGGTAGTAACGAGAGCAGATTAGGCAGGAGTGAAAGCGCTGGAGTCTGGAAGAACGGAAGGAAGGAGTTGAATGGTAGTGAAGGTGGAACGTTCAGAAACTGAGAATAGATAGCTCAGCTTAGGAGACAATTTGTGTGCCAGCATGTAGTGAGGAATGCAAAGAACTAACTCCAGTCACTGACTGATACTTCTCGATACAGCTACAGAACCTATTTTTGAAGTCAGCAGGAATATTTAAGTATAATAAATCTGATACAACCTAAGAAGTAAGAAAATATTTATACAAAAAATATATTTTTATTCCATTTATTTATTTATTTATTTTACATTTAAATTTGCAATTGAAGAGTTTATTGCAAAAACCGGACAAGTCCAAAAATGAACTTTTCCAGTTTATATGGTATTTGCATATTTTATTAGCTTAGCTACCCAGTGTTAAAACTTGTTTCTTCAAAATCAAGACAGGTCCAAAGAAGAAGTAGTTGGAAATAAAGTGTTTCTACAAAAGCTGGATAAGTCCATCTCCATTCGACAAAACACGAACAAGTCCAGAATCTAGTTTCAATGTTCAAATTATTTTTGTTTTGTTGGTTTCTACCGAAGGAAGAATCTGTTAAAATATTTTGCAATAAATTATAATAATGCGTAGGCCTAATAATTATATTTATTATTTATTGTAATCTTATTTTGCAATAACAATAAATATTATTTACTGCAAAATTGGATATTTCACTTTTACAAAAGCAAGACGAGACTAACAGATGAAATTCTCTCTTAGTTTCTGAAAAATTAAGGTTTTGGACTTGTCCGGTTTTGTAATCAACCCCTTCAATTTTACATGAGACACTCACGGGTAAGCTACTGCTTTTAGCCGAGACTGTTGTTAAAAAAATCATATTTAAAAATTTGTTGTATTCGAATTTTTAAATTACATACAATATTCTATTTTTAACATTTTGTTTGACAAGGTATTGGGGTATATTATGAATTTGTTATAATTTTATATGATTTTATTTTAAATTATTTATTACTTAATGATGATAATGCCATTAACCAATCTCGGGCCAGAAGTAGAGCTATGCATTAGATCTGTTCTGTATTATTCTATTTAGGATAAAATAAAGTGGGTAAGAAATTATGCACCTGCATGTAGCAAAACCATGATCCATGGTCCATGATTCATTCGGTGCCGCGAATATAAATAAGGATTTTCATAGGATAAATGTTCATCTAACGAACTCAAGCTTGCTGTATTTGGTGGATCATCAGAACGGAAAGCCGGGAGGTCACGGGTTCGAAACCCGGTGTCGATAAAAATTTTCTCCTAAAATATTCTCAAGTTATAATGTTCACAGAAATAATATTTAGTGGGTTCAGGAATGCCTATCTACATAAGCTGGAACTATTTCTGGCAAATACATACGTCAGAAGATTAATAGCTGCATGGGCATAGGAAGAGATGGTAGGTAAAGACGAGTGAGCTATGGAGTTAAGAAGTAGAAGTAGGGGCACTTGTCATTGTATTGTAATTGGTTCTTAATAAGATTCAAGTCTTTGCAAATGTGTATTTATGTATTTCTCCTTTCTTTTTATGTTATAGGCATATTAAGCAAGTAAGTATGTAGAAAGCAAGAGTGAAGGAAAGAGGATGAAGATCTAGTTGAAAGAAAACTGTAATTCATCAAGACAAACCACAAGTAGAGCAGAAAATAAAACTTATTGAAGTAGACGGAAATTATCATAGACACAATTTGGCAGTATAGACGTGTTAAAATATATATTTTAGTGGGGTCTGCTTTATTAATTAGACTAAAATAGCTAGTGAGGGGATTGCCTCGAATTTGATTCACGGCCAGTGGTCTGCCATGTCAAAGTGCATGATTGCTCTATCATTTGTCATCAACATTAGTCTCGACGTGACGGTGAATAACAGGAGTCGAACCGAAATATACAGGTGATGGAGGGTTATGATTAATGACATCCCAACCTCTGTCTATCTATCATGCATATATACGGAATCCTTGTGTGAATCTGATTATTCCACTTCCCAACATATGCGTGTTCATTAAACTCAAAAACTTTCATCGACGTTCATAATTTTACGTTAAACGAAGGGGGAAAATAAGTAAGCAATGCCTAAGAGGAAAAACTAGGCTTAATGCTTTTTTTAAACGCAAAGCGTTTACAGCCAGGAATTTCTTCATGGGTCCAAACAAATGAAAGCGTAACGCGATAGGTGATCCAAGCTTGTCATCATTCGCTGGCCCCTGAGGTCGTCTGTCAGGTTCTTAGGCAATCAGCGAGCACTAACTTTACGTAACTTCTATGTGTCATGCACAATGTCGTACACCGCACCATATGAAAAGTTGAACTGCTGAGATAAGGTTCGTCAGATCCAGAATTGAAAACAGCAGTCCACAGATGGCTATGCTCCAACCGAAGGGACTTCTATGAACAGGGTATTTTGAAACTGGTATCACGATGGGAGAAAGGTGTTGAGAAACTTGGCGACTATATAGAAAAATAGACAAAAGATGTCCCTCAATGTGTGCATTGGTTTGAAATTGTAATTGTAATATTGTGCGTTACTTTTCGATCCAAATGCGCAAATACAAATAAATAAATAATTAAATGATTAAAGAAATAAAATATAAAAGCTTAATGCATGTTTATTGGTATGTCAAAAAATAAGTAGAAGCTCGTTAAAAGATACGAGTGAAGATATGAGAGAGTGGCTCTCCATGGTTACAGCAGACAAGTGTCACTTTATATCACAGATAATGTAACTTAAAATCCACGAGTGTCACTTTGTGTTTTAGATAATGCAACTTCATTTTATCAGGTGAGATTTAATTAGCACTTTGAGGGTGAAGTTCGAACACTAAGGATATCGTGTTAGAAACCAATTCTTCTGAAGGACATCATCGACCCAGTGCATACGTGACTAGATGGCATGGTCCGATAGTTTGCAGAGCTTCAATAGCCTACCTGCATCGCTTTACTTCGTCAATTTAGGGGTTTAATAAGCATATTTTTTACAATCAAACTATCCACAACTGGATGAGAGTTGAAGATACAATTAAACTATTTAATACAAGAATATTTTTGCATTCCGACAACTGTCAGAATTTAAATGAATATGCGTATTGGTATTTTCATAAACTTGAGAATCCAGCACCATAAGAACCCATTAACATAAAAATATATCCACAAAAAGAAAGGAATTTGTACAAAGACTAAGAGCAGAATACTTAGATGGAGTTAAGTTGTTTACATTAAATTAGTCCTATATTTCAATAGGGCACAACGGATGTTTCTTTATGAAAATAGCCAATAGTTTATAGTACTTTCTTTTTTAATGAAGCTTTATTCGGAAACATTCTGTATAAGTGACATGCCAGAAAAACATGACCGTAAGACGGAAAAATAAATTTTCTGATTTGAATGGATTCAATTTCAGGCAAAATTTCTGCGCATTCTAAAAGAAATCATAACTTAAGTTACATTTAGCTCAAAAATTTATATTTTTTTGACATTTGAAACTTTATTGTTCAGAAGTTACCATATGGCTACTGATGTCAAAAAATATGGCACTTTTCCGTTTTAAACATCAGTCTCACAATGCTGTTATAGCATGCTCAAAGTCTCTCAGGCACTAACATAAAGTCCAACTACATTACTACGTCATAGCAAGTGTTTCTGTTGCCCGTATTTAATGTTTTCTTCCACGAAAAGTAACAAAGAAGTTTCTAAAATGCAGACCTCTTTTCAAACAGAAAATACTGTGGTTGGCAATGCCGTCTTTACGTTTTTAGTGATCAGAATATATAGTACAAGAATGAATTCAATAGATGGCGTCAAAATCTAAAAATCGGCATTTTACACCATGACAGCTGTTTTATACTGTTACACGGAAACGTGTTTACTGAATTATGGTCGGGTTTCCCATGCGGTGACCCACCCAAACACAAGTGACGCTGCAGTGTCTACCCCGAACACATGTGTCGGTCACTTGTCACCGGCGAAGAAGCATTGGTTCAAATGGGAGCATTCACACTGGGTCACTTGTGACGGTCACCGCTCGGTCACTTTTATTGTGAATGCCAACAATACAAGTTTTATATACATAATTCAGTTGTATAATCGAGCTCAGCGAAACTAGTTATCCAGCCGTGAGTTTAGTTTTGATGAACACTGAAGATTTTATAAGTGAAGTGGAATGTCGACCTGCCATTTGGGATGTCAAAAGCGATTGCAAATTGTTTTATCATGTGGCTACTATTGGCAATACTATCGGTGACCTTCACAAGTGACCCAGGTGTGTTCACTGCAAAAACCGGTGACCGTCACAAGTGACCCAGTGTGAATAGGCCCTTACTCTATGTTGTAATGAGAAACAAGAAAACAGCAAGTTCGGGCATTTATGTTCAACATACTTTTTCGTTGTTTTATCCCAGTCTTCCAACGCTCTGCGTTAGTACTGGGTATGGACTGCACAAAATGCGAGGTATTTTATTAAAAAAATATTGAGAGTTGGACAGACAGGCAGCCGAATCAGCAGCATGTATCTAATCGGGTGGATGGAGATATGAATACTCAACAGATTGCATATTAAAATCACTGGAAACCACCAACGAAAAGATCGGTTGGAAATAGATCAGAATAACATATTAAGCACCTAATTGACTTGGACCGGGCTTCATCTCTCACGATTCCATTTCCGAGAGAATTTATCATTTCCAATTTTTAAAATAAATTGAACGCAAATAAAAAATCAATATGGAATCATGTTCCAGTTATCGCTGCTATCTCCCTACTCAACCTACCCATGAAAAAATTCACAAATTGGAAAGGAATGACACATGCTGCAGTGACGTGATGTATTTCTTCCTCATATACCGTTGAAAAATATACTTCCATGAAGAGTTAGTCTGTACCTTCACATGATCGAACTCAAATATCAAAGCTAATATAGTAGAATTTGGATAATGCTAAGCTGAAGGAACCAGCAAAACAATCGAATTAATTACAAATTTGAATCAGAAAGTTTTAATTAACGTTTTTAAAGTCAAGGGACTATGCTAAAAGCTCGAATTATTTGCTATATCGAATTTTAAAAGTTATAAATAATCAAGTCCGACTGCATAAGTATTCTCCAAAAGTAGATATACATATGTATATGTGTATCAGTGGCGTAGGGAAGGGGGTTCCAGACCTCCCCCGAAATCAAAACCTAAAATTGTTTTTAAGTTATTTCAGCTCTATTTTTTAAAATATTTAATTACTTTATTTAATAATAAAATATTGAACTTGTAAATGTAGGCCTATTATTACCATTGTTCCATGTGTTACTTAACTTTTCTTATAAATAGTAACATGTGTTAAAACTTAGGTAATGATTTCTTGTTTAAGTTGGCATGTCTTAGAGTATAGTAAATAAAACTAGTTTTTCAGTGCTAAAATAGCGTAATATGTTATTTTCATTAGTTAAATATTTAAATATTTTCCGGAGGTGAGTTCCCGAACTTTCGACCATCCCCGAAGTTATTTTCTGGCTACGCCACTAATGTGTATATTACCAGAGATCTCCAACAATACATGAGAATAATTACCACAAAAAATCCTCTGACCCCTGGACTCGAAGCCGGGACTTTCAGCTGCCCGTGCTGACGCTCTACCAACTGATCTAGTCAAGAGTTCAGAAGACGGAGTCAATTGCAATCTTTTCCCTATGATTATTCTTAACGAACACAAAACCCCTATAAGTCATAATACAATAAGCCTATGACGTAAAAATTCATTCAGCTTATGTTTATCATTAAGGGTAACCATAGAGGGGAGATTCCACCGGCCAGTGTCTCCAACGCTAGCTAGCTCAGTCGGCAGAGCATCGGCCCGAACAGCTGATGGTCCTGGCTTCATGTTTCGGGTACAAGAAGAAAATTTACTCTAATTAAACTCTCTAAATATATTAATGTAGTTGGGTTTGTTGTTTGCATACATCAATTATACTATACATTTATTAAAATTCGCGAGATTATGGAAGGAAATAATCTTTATAACAAGAACATAATAATAATGGTATTAGCAGAATTCACCCAGACAGAGATACTTATTTCCCTCACAAATTAGGTCGAGCTGAGTGGAACAAATGGTTCGGAATGTGATTTCTGTCTCCATGTTTGCAAATTCGACCTTTGTCTGGTGAATTGTTTCTTCCTTCAGCGATTTTCTACGCTACCTAGGAATGTTTCGATTCACTTGGATACTAATTAGATGTTTATAGGAGAAAACCTCCTCCGGCACAGGTATTTGAACCCAGGACCTTCGACTATCCGTGCCGCTTCTCTATCAACTGAGCTAGCTAAATTTCTCTTCACAGTGCCGGATGGAACCTCTATCATATGACTGATTATTCTTAATGATCTACCTCACTGTAAGACAAGTTATGTCAAATGCAGTACCGTGAGGCACACTAAGTAGTGATTTTTGTGACCGGGCTTCCACTGTTATTGTACAGCAACATTGATTAAACTGAATAACAGAAAAGAAGACATCACTCAACAATAGAAACAGATGCACACAATTAATGCTTACAAGAGATTACTGGTACACAAAAATATTGTAAACACGTGATGTGACCTATATGCAGTTAAATCATGCAAAATAAGTAGTAGTAATAATAATAATAATAATAATAATAACCAAAATTATTGTAATGAAAATATTAATAAATAAGATAGGCTTAAATGTACATTACTATATTTTCTTGAACAAGCCTAAATTTAAAAAAAAATCAGATATTGTACTACATACATTCATAAAAATATATTTATGTAAAATAGCAATAATTAAAGTGGACTTAAGTCATATATTACATTGATTTTTTAATTTGAATTCTCTATTATGATTTACTGTAAGTAATTATTTAGTAAGTATTTACTTGACCTAGGAAATCTAAATCTATTGAACAAGCGCAGCAATTGTTTATTCAGTAAACATGTGTGATGCTACAAGGGAAATATTAGTCTACAGTAAATGAAACATCCAGTAAGATCTTTTTAACCTGGAGGTTACACATTATTTTTTTTATTGGTACATACTGGTATTCGTCAACCTTGGAACCAACCTCAATAATACAATTCTTAACGAACGTTTGTGCAACATATTTTGCATCGTTCATTTAACTTTTGACGGTATGTAAAAAAGAAAGACCCTTAAATACTGTAAAGATAAACTTTAGCTCCGGTCAAACTCCTTACAGTATACGATGGAGATAATAAGATTGCTATTACATATTAATAATAGGCTATGTTACGTTAGTTCGCTTTTTAAAAAGAGAAGATGAATTAAACTTATCGAACCTTTGATTGTAGAGATATATAGCCCTATCTTAGAGACCTGAACTGCTGTGATATATTACGGAGTTTAATCAATAAAGGCACTTCCTTTCCTGAATGCACATATGCATGAACACGCAAGGAGACTATCACTTCATGCGAGGCTTGATATATGTTCACGCATACTTCCTGTAGCTAACTCAAGATGAATAACACAGACACTGCAATTGTAAAGCACAATATCTCACAGCAGGCTATCACTTATACATGATGCAAATAGAAAGTTAGTTTCTGAAGAGATTGCTCCTAACCTCAAAACCATGGCCAAGCAGTTCTGTTCTCTAACTTTGATCTGCAGAGAGGACCATAATATTTCTGAGTGTACCTGAGCTATCTCCAATTACAAGAGTATGAACTATAAAGAGAAAGAGGACAGTTGGCCTAGAAAGTTTTTTTTCGGAGACATTTCACGGTGGTATTAATTAGTCATACAATGATAAAATTAGCAACAGAGACAGGTCCTCCTTTTTTACCTGAATTCTGTCTCTGAAGAAACGGTGAACCGAAGAAACATCCATACAGAAGATAATTTTTAATCATAAAATTAACGGTTTATAGTCTGTGCAGACAAATTTGTCCTAGGCGGGAATCGAATCCAGGTTTTCAACTTTATATGCTGTCTTTGAGACCTCCTAACGACATCGCACATTTTTAGAATAGCGAGGATACATCTAACTCTGATGTTTATTTTAATAAATATTTGATAAGTTAACCAGAACTTTCACTGATATTAGTTAATAGGAGGTTTTCAATCTTATTTTACTTCTATATAATTCTGTACAAGAAAATTCGTCCAATTCGATAACGGAACCCAGGTTGCGTTAGACATGAAATGTTAATTTCTTTCAATATGTATTCAATGTTCAATACTTATTGGAGTATACTTTAATAAAACACCAGAAAAGCACGAAGGAAAGTCAGTAAGAGAGAGATCCAGAGCTTCTAGATGAAAATCTCTTAGGACTACCGCTGTTGGCACTTGAACGGGAAATCTGCAATGGTGTTCGGACATGTATCCATGCATGCGTTGCTAATGCATCCAGAATAGATCTTAGAATCGATTTTGACTTTCGTACAACCTATAGGATATAAAAGTTAAGATGGAAAACATTTTAGAACTATAGTACATTAAAATTGATGTTTTACTGAAAATGTCTTGCTCATTGTTAGCTAAAACTGCAAATGTTGCATTCATTACTCCTGCATTTCCTGCAATGCATTTCGCAGTCTATTTTCCTTGTACGAGAATATCGTAGATTTTTTTTAAGCTCATCGCAAACTCCCAGTTGCCCTTAATAACCCTGCTAGTATTCACTGTAATTCTGACAAAACCGATGCAGCAGGGCCAGGGGAAGGATAAAAGATAGGTATTGGATGATGCAGGTAATGCAATATTATAAAGACGTATTGAATTTCGACATAATGCGGAGGTATGAATATCGCGGATACTGTTGCAATACAATATGTTGGAACGTGCGATGTATCTTCCCTCTCCTATATGTTGCAACAAAGCGAACAAAGATACCAGGTAAATATGGATATTACTACTTTATCATATGCAATTATATGTTTCTCTTTAAATATCATTCAATCACTCTACAACATGCATTAAAACTCCTACGCAATAAAATAATAACCAACAAATGTTAAAAAAACCAAGAGGTAAATATAGTTCAAGTTATATTTCCTTATTTTTAATACCCATGCTGGCAAATTAATTTCATACACATAGGTTTAGATAGATCTCTTATCCTAAGCATTTATTTCCCTCAATTTCAGTTTCTTCAGTTGAATAGCTTTTCATTCTTCAATTTCTTTTAATTTCCCCCTTTTAAAAATCCCAATTTTCCTCTAAGTAGGATCTAATCCAATCCAGAGTTGAGAAATATATAGACCTTACAGTGAAATGAAATGTCACTTGAATACTTATTATGTAATCAATTCCGAAAACATTAGGCTACATATTGTCAATTATTGTAAGGGCAGTTAATATTCACTTAGCCAAACATATTGTAAATGTTTGGATTAACAGAGATATTCACAATATTTAAAATACGTCAGAAATATGATGTTAAAAGGTAATAAAATATGAACAAATATTTTAATATCAAAACAAATATGATGCATTATCGCAATACTAACAAAATATGAAACAATAAGAAAAATGAAACCACACATTTTCAGTTATTTCTATAATGAATTATAGCCTACACATTTTAACACCAACATATAATGTAATGCATATTATTTTGCTTAAACCTCTTGGCCCTAATAATAATCAATAGGGCAAGGCATTTAATGACCATAAAATAGTGAAAAAAATGCAAAATAAAAAATGCATTTATGACCTAAAAATAGTGAAAAAATGACCCGAAATCTTAAAATAATGACCAATAAATTTATCATTATTACTTATAATTAGTTTTTTCTTAAGTAATGAATTGCTAAATACAGTTTATGATGATGCTTTACATATGAATGTACAATATAAAACACACTTATTTTGTTACTAAAGAAATCAGTAAATTTATACTACAGTACTTGGACACCCTTAGCGAAAAATAAATTCTTTCTGAACTGGCATGCCCATCAAATTGCCCCTAGCAAATATGTGCCATTTAAAAAGAAAGAAAAAATATTTATTGCTAAAATGCCGAAAATTACCTAAAATGCCAAAAATGACATAAAATGCTGAAAATGACCTAAAATGCCGAAAATGACCTAAAAATTGTCAAAAAATGACCTATCTCTTGAAAAATGACGAAATATGCAAAATAAAGCAAAATAATGCAAAAACAAATTGCCCTTATTTAATTAATTATTTAATGATATACATTTATATACATTGGAGCTATCTTTTAACCTTCATATAAAAAAGATGCAAAATCATCAAATGCCTTGCCCTAATAATCAATATGCAATTCTGACATATCATCCGTATGAGTTGACGGTTTAAAACATACATTCTACTGAGCGTAGCGCGGACTGACAGTGAGCACCAAGACCACAGAAAACCTTCCATTTACGGACTTGTGGTATTTAGGCTAATCTTACTCGGAAAAGATAGATACCATTAACTCAGAGTAA
This sequence comes from Ectobius pallidus, assembly GCA_964059195.1. NCBI lineage: Eukaryota > Metazoa > Arthropoda > Insecta > Blattodea > Ectobiidae > Ectobius > Ectobius pallidus. The sequence continues at coordinate 93,242,918 of CAXKWD010000009.1, forward strand.
GATTAGATTGTTATATCTATAAAACATGTAGAGATAATAAAGGTTCACAAATTTAGATAAGTAAAAGCAAGGCCACCTATATTATTTTTAAGGATGTTTATGCGACAAAATTTATTGAATTGTTCCGCAAGATGTAAAATACTAGGAGGTGCCCGTGGCTTCGCCCACGATAATTAATTAAAAAATTAAAAATTGAGAGTATAATAATTATTAAAGCATTATATTTATTAACACTTGCACGCGAATCATTCATGTACTAAGCCATTAATAATATTAATTTAACAGCTAAAATTCCGGCTTTAGAGTACATTCTACGATTAGAAAGCGCCCCCTGGGAAAACTATATCAGAATCGATTATGCATATCCAAAGGAACCTGTGAACACATAATACGTATTGTTTCTCAACTGTTTGTTGACATGAATATGATGTGAATTTTATTTGATCAATTCAGTGTAATTTTCAGAAATTATATAGTGTTTCAAGGGAAGGAATGGTTTGTTTGGATTTTTATTATCAGCGATATTTCAAGAGTTAAACCATAATATTTTACAGCTGGTGACCCCGGCTTCGCCCGCCATTATTAATTGGCTCCAGGATTTTTAAGAAATTTACACTGGTAGATTATTAAAAATGTTTGTGGTTCAGAGCTATGAAAATTGTAAGTAAAAATAAAATTAGAATATTTGTTCATTGTGTTCATTTCATTTAGGCTTTCTATAATAAAGAAACGGTTTTCCTAATTTTGTAGTCTTCGTGAAAATTTAGACTGCGAGAGACGAATATCGCCGAGTATACCCGATGTCTCACGAAGCGGGCGAGCGAGCAAGCACGCTATTTAGGGCCGTTGAATTGTATAAGAGTAGATGTGGCGACGTTCAAGGTTTATCTATATAGATAAGAGCAGGCAATAAAACTTTCGAACTTTCGGTGGGTAAGTTAATTTAAGGGTGTGTCTGAAAGTGAAGATGATTGTTTATGCATACTGATAAATAAAGAGATAGGATTTAATATTAACACGACATTCAGTATCAATTTTGCCCTGAGCGATAGAGTGCGAAAATTGATAATCCAGAATTTTATTATGATGATGAAATGTCTTAAATGCCTGAAAACTGTGATGTGTAATAAAGAAAGTAAAGTTATTTAAACAAAAGTACCTAATAGTAACAAATAAATAATAAAAGGCTAATATTAAAATAATAATTGTAAATAATAAGGAATTCGCAGTAATTCATTACTTCTCCCGTTACTAGTTGTGTCAATGCTACAAAGTTCAATCTGTTACATTCCTGACGAAGGCCACGGGTTAGGATGACCGAAAGCTTGAACTTATAACATTGAGACGGCTGGTAACCCGAAAAGCCATTATAAATAATAACGCTGTGAAAGCTTCAAGTCTGAAATCAATAATAATAATAATAATAATAATAATTATAATTATAATATCAACAACGGTCATCATTTCAGATGGTAACAAAATACGTCATTAATATTTTATTATGTTTTAATTTACATTTTTTAATTACGTGTTTAATTTACAGTAGTTCAATGACGGAGAAACTAAGAAAAATTCTGGCGGATAGAAAATTAATATTAGAGGAAAAGATTGTAAATAGGAAAATATTTCTTTTAAATGAAAAGTAAAAATAGATATTGATGAAGATTAATGAATGAAAATGAAAAATAGCCTAAACTAACTACAAAAAATCGTACATGCGTAATCAATGTAACATCAGGAATAATCTGTTTAAACTTTTGAATTTTTAAACAGATCTGCTGTAAAATACAATAATTATAAATTATAATAAATAATTATTATATGAATTCAAACTTATTTTTTTCCATAACAATCAATCTTAAATATCGAAAATAACTTTTTATTATTGAAATAAATATATAAGAAGTCAAGAATAAGTAGCATTACACCAATAGAGATATTCTCTTACAGGATACATGGAGTATTTTAAACCTTTTAAGGTAAAACAAATTTTACCCGAGGAGACACCTAAATGTTCGAAATTATAGCGGCTCCATCTCAGTAAATGTAACCATTTTTTCAATCGTACGGTTCAAAAACTTATGGAAACGAAAAACTTGGTTGATAATTAAAGAATAATAAACTTACTCTTTCCGATGGTAGCCTACTGGCTGGCTTCTGCAACTATTGACATCTCACTCACCTGAAAAAAATAACACATATTAGACATATGCTAATCATTTTCAGGAGTAAAATACACTAGTTCATCGTTCAATAAAACAATAACATAATCGTTCATCGTTCAATAAAACAATAGCATAATGTCTGTCTTCCCAACTTCCTTTTTGTTTTCTTTCTAGGCATCTCGGTTACATCCAACCATCTTCAGGGAATCTGCAGTTTATAAATATTTGTTTCTATTATCTCCTTACCATTTAACCTATATTAGATCGTCTATAAAAATATATTCTTTATTATGGGTGACTTATAACTACCTTTCAGATAATTTTTTTTTCCGAGAAAAATGTTCCAAATAAAAGTTGTTGTTCTTAAAAATAAGAGAAAGTTGTCCCCACTCTTCCTGTCACATTCTCAGAAGGTACATAACCCAAAAGTACATCATTTTGTTTTCATACGATTTTCCTTTCGGGACATAGGCTGTTCACAGACACACACAGACACATACACACAGACTTGTTTCCCAAAATAGTATTTTTGGATTCAGACACCTCAAAAAAGGCGTTTTAAAAACTCAACTTGGATTTTGGGGATCAAAAACAATACTTTCTCTACCTAAAGTATAATACCTATGGTACGGGCATAGGAAGTAAGAATAGCCTATAAGAAGTTGATAAGAAAGGTATTACGCTATTATTTTATTGATCAAGTCCAACAGTATTACCCATCATGATTTTAAACGCTTTATCATTAAGCATTCAGTAATTGAAATATTGATTATCTTGACTGATTTGATACGATAACAGAATTAATCAATTAATGTTCAAAAGAAACGAAATGTGTTCTAATTTACTCCTGTCAACAACATACGTCAAAAAAGTGGTTTTAAAATTAATTACAATATTTTTAAACGACTTTTAATTCAGCAGTTTGTTCACAGAAGATATTACAAACGTTCTTTCGTGTACCGCTAAAGCCATCCAACTCTCTCCTACTGTTTAAGTCTCAACTCCGTTAATTTTCCCCAGAGCATTGAAAATTGTCCTAGCTAAACTTTGATCAAAGACTGTAGAAATAGCTTCTCTACCAGCATCATCAGGAGAGAGGAAAAGGGGTGGAGGAGTGGAAAGAAATGTCGTGCCGGAGCGGTTTGTTGGGAGTCGGTATAGAAGAGAACTTGCATAACTTTCCATCTAAATAGGAAGCAAACCAAGCCAAGCAGCAATATGTAGGAGATGAAGACACCAACAGACATTACCACTAAGTTAGATTGCGGTCATTCAAAGAGATAATCATTCTCCTCGAATGTATTTCAGAAAGACACCCAGGAAATGGAAAACGTAGTGAGATAATGTAAACACAAAGAAGTAAAAATAACATGTCAGTAATAATAATAGTAATAATAATAATATTAATAATAATAGTAGTAGTAGTAGTAATAAAAATGATAAACAAGAACTTCAAAAACAATAGTAATAGTTTCCCTACCAAGACGATACCATAACAGTGGAATACTGGAAATGATGGATATTTGTAAAAAACTACGAAATATATCTCGGGATATTCGGTTGATAGTAGAAACATGTTTCTTTTACATGTGGTTTTCATGACCGGAGCCGCTACTTCTTTATCAAGTAGCTCCACAATTGGAATCACGAGGCTGTGTGCAGACCTCCCTACCTCAGAAAAATCCGAGGAGGTACCGGGGATCGAACCCGGGCCGACGGATCTGTAGTCAGCGACGCTAACCATAAGACCACGCCGGCAGTCAGTGTACAGCATTTGCAAACCTATATTCAAGAAATTTGAAACCTCTTCCATAATTCGATATATTTTATCTCTAATTACCTTCTATGTGAATAAGCTAAGTAAATTTACCAAGAATAACGCAATTCATAGTATCAATACTAGACAGAGACTTAATCTTCATTTAGCTTCAGCGTCTTTAACCTGTTTAATTGTTTCTGATAAAAGCATTATCAGAATGTAAATTATCATAGGTAATCCCACGAGAGTTTACGAGTTTATCGATAGATTCGCGACTGCGCTCCAGTCTGATGAAACTCGTAAACTCAAGTAGGATTTATTAAGACTATTCCATGAATAAAAATGTAGTGGATTATACAAATAATAATTACTTTCGTATTCTTTTGTTATAAAAACCAAACTAACATCTGCGAGATCACGGCATGAATCGATTCGAGTAGCCAACCTGTGACCAATGCTACCAATGGTGCATATAAGAGATACTTAAATATCATGAAAAGTCCCCTTAAGTTTCAGTTATAAAAGCCAAATTTTCGGCGGTTGGTAAAATTCCGAAAAACACCTTGATTCAAAAAAGAAGTAAATACATTGAACCGTTCATCCGCTAATGCTTGTCCACAGACAGACGTCATTCCAAAAACACTTCTTTCGGTATCTGCGCATCGTAAAACGTGCGTTTTACTGGTGCTATCTCTATTTCGATTTTTTGTCATGATCACAATACTTTCTCTGTACTAGTAGTAGTGTGTATTTATTTTCACAAAAAAATTCTCACATATAAATCACATTATTTACATTAACCGGCGCACGGGTCGGTGTCGACCATACGTGCTCACTGCATACACTTAAATTATTACCCCATAAAAAACCCAATTGAAAAAAAAACTATATTCTATTATTTACATAACCCCAGACGTAACCCCCCACCCCCAAACAAGTACGTGACTAATATTGATTAAACGTAATAAAAAAGTTATGCTATGATTACATGAAGACAAGTTTATAGAAAAGGAGATTAAAGCGAAGTTAAGTATAACCTCATAAAATGTAATTGACTATTTGGAAGGTAATTGCAAATGAAAGTTAAGTTTAAATTCAAAATCAATATACAATTACGCCGGTAGTTATGGAAACAATTAAATTTCCCTGTGATTAGGGTCAATTGGGCAATGAGGCCTTCCCGATATTGGATTGTGGAGCTTGCCAAGGCCATTGGTAGGATTTGCTATTTTGCAGACTAGAGTAAAATTTGTATCCCTCGCACATCTGATTTCTCCTTCGTGTTTATTTCTTGAAAAAAGATACTTTGATAAAAAAAGACATTTTTATTTCCTCTGCCACATAGGCACATAGGCACTAAATATATTGTGTTCGTTATCGAAATTCAAAGTTGAGTTTTAAGAAGTAAATACACGTTTTGAGGTTCCCTGAATTCAAAAATGTTTAAAAGAGGAATCATTTCTTATTCTATTTTCTTATTAAATACATCAAGCTCTTACAGGAAAACACAAACGTCGTTGCTCTATGCTTATTTTGTAAAAAAAGCGATTTACACCGAATGCATTTTGATGGAAGGTAAAAAAAGTCAAACATAGGCCTACAGCAGACTAGAAGGTTACATTGTATTTCTAAAGGAGATATTATGGATCTCTTTTCATGAATAACAGCTGATACCACTTCTGTACGTGAAACTCTAAAAATGTTAATGCCCGGATAATTTCTACCAGCTGGTGTTAGTAGTTGCATAAATTATTAGTCAACATGACTTTTTAATGTTATTCCATTTTTTTATCATGCAAGAATACCCCTTGTCATGATGAACATTCCAAATGTGACGAGTAGTATTTTTAATGTATGCATATTAATATGCGGAGGGCTGCATAAAAATATGAAAATGTGCTGCCACGGTTAGTAAAAAACAAAAAAAGGAAAATGTGAAGGTATGAAAAAGTTGTGTAAATAATTGAGGGGCATAATGACGAACCCTGGTGCTAATTTGTGTTCCGTATGTACATCCCGCTGCACTAAAATCTTTAATGTTTACATTATGGCTGTTTAACGTCTGACATGTCAATAATTGCTTTTCAGTTTGATATTCAGCTGACTGGTTTCGGGATTTTGGCCATGTCATATGTCAGAGAAGGCTACTTCCGTTTCGCCGGTGAAACAGTTTGCAGCAATCGCATCATTCCAAACAACCCATATCCAAATAAAATGCAATTGAAACCATTAGTGATGTATTTTAGTTAGTTCTAAAGTAAATATCCTATGTTTGGAATCATTTCCGTTGGGCCATGTTAACAGACTATTTATTTAGGTTTTAGTACACATAATGTATTCACAAGGATTCTGTATTTTGCGCAAAAACTAAGAGAATCAAACTGACAGAGTTTATGAATTCATGACCCAATGATAAAAGTAATGTTCAAACTATTTTGGAAGCTCTTTTGTATATAAAAAGTAATGTGTTCCTTTTACAGGTCGTGGAGGGCCTGAGGGTCATAGAAATATGAGGTTCACAGATTTTTAGACTTCGGCACTTGAAAGTGGTAATGGTGTCAGCCTTACACATCGGCCGTCTTTACCCCTAGGATTGCTCCTGGTACTCATTTCTGTTAGAGGCTGAGTTGAGCCCAAGGCCATAGTGCCACCAGAAGGATGAGGACAATTGAAAATTCTTAACGTCCTCAACCGGGAATAGAACTCGCGACCTTTCGGTTTGAGACAATGCCTCAACCACTACGCCACGGCATACCCTTTTTTTATGGGTTTGTATATCGTCGTCGTTACTGCAGAAGTCACTAAGTCCAAAACCTTAGTTTTGAGATACAGAATATACCATTGTAATGGACCTGGTGCAGGTAGAAGTATTAGTTACTTGGAAATAGATCTGTGAGTTCTACGTGCCCTTAAAGCATCCTTTCATCAACATACTGTATATATATAAAATGACCATTTTTTGAGTTAGTGGCTTCTACTGTAACGACGATTTTATGTTTTGAGTATTAAAATATATAAGCTTTCTGTTTTTAAAATCTTCATGCTGAAATAGTTTATTTGATGTTAAAATAGGGGTTTGAAGTTTCCGTTCTGGTTTCCAGTTTAATATTTTCATAAATGCACAATTCTATAATCTGTTTCAATTGATGTGAATCCAACTATATATCAAAATGATGGGTTTTTTACCTAACTTATATTACGGGACAATGCCCGGGGTATCGAAACAAAACAACATGTTTGACTGTTATGGAAAATAGTTTAATTAAATTCATTACCCAGAATGTTTATTAATGAATAGCTACATGTTCTAGTAAATCAATTTATTAAAACATTTATTTTATTCTTTCTTCATTTTCTTTTAGTTTTCTTCTTTTTTAAATCTTTCTTTTATCAGTTTATAGTACTTCCTCTTTTCTCTTTTTCTGACTGTTCGACACATGATCTAGTAAACATTTTTTTAAATATATTTCCTTTCATTCTTCATTTTCTTTTTGCTTACTTTCTTTCATCCCTCTTTGTACTTCCTCTTTTCCCTTCTTTCATTTTTTCTTCCACATTTTCCACATTTCGTTATTTATTTTTTGGAAGGCCCCTATGTTACGTGATCGATTTCGTGCCTTCCTTCGCCTAAGACTACGTATTTTGAGTCTTGCAGTTGTAAAACCTATTACAGTATCTTAAGCTAACCGCAACAAATTATCGAAAACATTTTACGGCCAAGTCCCACAATACACATCAATTATCCTCGTATTCAAAATAGAAGGCGCTATAAGTTCCTCTTTGAACTCTTAAAATTTGTATATACCATCCTTAAATAGTATTGTTTAAATTTTAGTTTGCACTTAACAGGTGCATTGCAAATTAGGCAGGTTTTGTTAGTTGACGTTCGGCCATCTTGCGAATGAAACCATTTGCAAAACCTGTTAAATGCATCCTACACTTTCGAAACCTGTCAAATTAATACGTTCGCAATAATTACAACCTACAGCTTGTAGCTTCTGACAGGAGAATTTTAGTGAAGTTTAATATTTATTCAAAAAAGGCAATTAATCTCTTTTCGTACAATTGTATGTATTAAACCTAGAAAATGTGCTTAGAACAAAACACTTAAAACATAATATAATGTGAGTTATTACTGATAGGGAGGACATTGTGATATTAGTGGATTAATTATTAGATTCCACATTAACAGGGTGTGATAAGAGGCGGGAAGGTATCAATACACTGAAAAGTACATACAAAATTTACTATAATTATTAAGGCCATTTCATGTATCCTTTACAGAAGTTTGCGTGCTGCAGCTACAGTAAGTTCAAAGTAAGCTTTTAAATCTTCCGCTTCTGTAGGAGAAAAAAACAATAGTAATTTACTTATTATTTATGACTCAGTTCCATAATTTGAAAAAACAAATCTTCAACGAACATTTGAAGTACAGTCCAGTAAAGAAAAACAGTTTGGTTAGTTTACGAAGAAACAATTAATTATTGTCGTTAATATGGCGTAAGTTTATTGACGTGTGTCACTTGAAATTGGACAATGTCACGAAATCAACGAATATTTGTTTTTTTATGTAATTAATTGAGTCATAAATAATTTAATTACTGTCGCTTTATCCCCGGAGGGAGCGGGAGTTTAAAACGCTTACTTTGAATTTGTTGTACCTGCAGGACGCAAACGGTACATTTCCAGACATGGGTGCCTATTCAAAGGACCTACGAGCCGTAAATGTTTGTAATTGGAATTTCCGAACATTCTGTACTTCTCAATATACACACTGACTAGACGTGAGAATGTGAAGGGAGAAAATCCCATTGTCTCTCGTTAGGATGAAAAGTAATGAGAATGCATGACAACAGATTTTTATTATAGCGTATCTCATCACAAATCTTTCACAGAATAATTTCTATAAGGTTTTATAAAGTGAGTTCATTTTCTTCTGTTAGCTATAATGTTGTGTCACCTGCATAAAGGATTGTATTTCATTTAATGGAATTTAAAAGATCATTAGTATGTATTATGAATAACAGCGGGCCCAGGACAGATCCTTGTGGGATGCCTGTTTTCATTTATTTCCATTGAGCGTAGGATGACATTGTACCAGAAAACAAAATTACATTTATATTTTGTTCTCTATTTTTTAAGAAAGATTCATTCAAGTCTAAACTATGATACTTGTAATAAAATACAAGTTAAATCAAGCAAGTATAATATAATTGAACACGCAGATTCTCTTAACGAGTTTTTGATTCGAAAGTAGTGAACATTGGTTTCAGATTTGACATACCAAATAATTATATCTTCAAATTTACTAAGTTAAAGCTAAGCAATGTAAAATGATTTATAAATATCCTCTTCAATTCCTATAACCAGCACTAAAAATAGTAAATTGGGAAGTTTATAAAAGGTACTGAAAAAATGTAAACATTTGACATAATTATGATAGCAAGAACTGCTACAATACAGTAATTGTAAAAATACATCAAATTCTTATATTATATTTCCTGTAAATTCTTGCGTTGCGAAATTCCAATAAACTGAACACATTTTATGCTGTCAATTAAGGATATGGTTTTATTTTAGCGTGTTTTGTAACAATTATTTATCAATTTTCAAGAGAATTTTAATATGTTTTTTTTTATTATTCCGTAGGTCTATAAGATATTTTTAGTGTAGCACAAGTACGCACCTGAAAAATGCACAGGCCTAACAGTTATTTAATATAAAATCTGAATAGATACAAATTAGTTAGGGAAACATTCTATCATTCCTTTCTCGACCAGTACAACATCATAATGCAGAAGATGCGAAAAAGAGTTTATTTTGTTTTGTCATAAAGCACGGTAGTTTTTGTAGTTTCTTATTAATGAGCAGTTTATAATTTTTAGGTACCCAAAGTGTACTTTTAAGAGAGCATATAAATGATACAGTTTGGATGTTATGACCGCAAGGGTACAAGTAATCAAACTGGATTTGACATTTAGACAACCAACAGGCCCTACAAAATGAAATAGTCAACTCAATCGAATGTTATTTATTCATTTACTCCCGCACCACCCAACAAGTCTTTATTAAATAACCGACTCAACCAGTAAACCGGATTACTTATTAACTCAATACTCTCCCGTTCACTCATATACTATTCTATCGACCACTGTAACTGTACTGAATAATAACACGATCATATAGCCCAATGTTTCATTAGTTCATAGAGTATTGTTAATAACAGTTCGTCGTTAAAATGGGAGATAATTAAATTTCACTATACGAAACAAATTACTCTGCAAAGGAAAAGAAATTCGATCGCTCAAACAAATTATACTTCTTAGAAATCTACGAAGGAAAAAAGGATTTAAATTAATTATGACCGAGTGGTATAAATAGCTATCAAAACAGTAAATAGTATTACACGTAATAGTATATTGCGATACAAGTGCCGTAAGCGGTGCATACGGATCGAGGAAGGAGTTTGAAAAAACGAGGCGCTTGCGCCGAGCTTTTTAAATTTCCGAGATCCGTTATGCGCTTACGGCACGAGTATTGCATGTTATTTTTTGCACGATGATTATTTATATTAAATGAGATATTAAGTGAAAATATTATGTTTATACACTATTGAAGATGGATGTTATATTTCAGAAAGTGATTCGCATATGTTGGTTGTTATGGGGACCGAATACTTGTCCTGTTAAAGTCGGCACAAACTGGGGGGCCTTGGTTCCGGTCTTCCATGAAAGCTTGTATTATGATGGTTTTACTTACGGTGCTTGTGCTTTTTGTAATTTTTACCGCACGGAGATTTCTTTTGTTTTCATAGCAACCAGATTGCGTGCGGGAATGTCAAGTTACGATCCACGGCAACAATATTCGTAAGTACCACTAATTAGTTACGTCGTGCAAAAACAATGTTCAAGAAGACTTGTTTAAAATAATTATTTTTTGTTTTGGTACGAGTAGTTAACATACAAATTTTAAACTTAATTTTTAAAAACATTTCGAAAAAAAAAAAACCAAAAAATTAATTTGCGTAAATGATAGTAAAGAGTAAATAAAGTCGTTGACAAGTCTCTTGTCACATCCCCGAAGATTATTAATCTATATGTAAAATTCAGTTATTATATGATTTTTTTGTTTTGCAGCTAGAGAGACGTACAGACGAACACATTAACGCAAATATTTATTTCTTAATTGATTTTTAAGCATGGCGTCTCTAAACATTATTAATGCTGACAATTCGACGAATTCCAGAATCGAACAAAATACTTCCTCTACCTAGAGAATTCATGGTGCGGGTAGAGAAAATAAAAACAAATATGAATGCATAAGTCAATAATTTTCTACGATATCTGTCCAATCATTTTAAGTACTTAGTCTTGTAACCAGTAACAGGTAAAAAGGTATCAAAATACATGTTTAGTTATGTATTCAATATCAAATAAATGCTACTATTTTATTTTTCAAGTGATGGTCAAGTACTTCTATTCACTTTGGTGCGACAGACAGATCTTGGTAGTGATGGGAAAAATCGAATGATTTTAACAATCGAATGATCATTCGAATGCAGAACTAAACATTTCGAATGAATATTTCGAATGAAATCATTCGAAGTGTTTTATTCATAGAGGGATAGTTACATGCAACCTACGAGATGTTCATTCGCTAGCTTCAATATTTTTCGAATGAAATCTTCCGTTCTCACTTCACTTCATTGGCATTCGAAAGCGGGTAGATTTAAATTTAGTGCGCACATTTCCGGCAGAGAACAATGCGGCCAGCTTACAACAAACACGGCCTCCAGAGATGTTTATTATTTTAGTCATGTAGTCTCGAACAAGTGCTGTAGTAAATACAGTAAATTAGGCCTAACATGAAATTTCTTGAAGTCCTACAAATATAAATTGCTTAATGCAGCAATAACCAGGCAACTTCGTAGTTATTATTTGAATTTGCATATCTGTGGTGTTTAATAATAACAAGCATAATACAATCAAGTACAAAATAATATAACTTTTCAATTTACGAAAAAGTAAAAATTATGTAATTTCAAGACACGTTCTTAAAGCTTTAAATCAATCATAAATAACATAAAATCTGTTCATATTAGTTTTCTCTTTGGACTTACAATTTTAAATAAAATACCAGTCAATCCTTTTGTCTTGCAATAAAAGCTCATATGACTTTCCTAATAACAAAAATAAGTTTGCATCATTATCTTTGACTATAAAAAAATCATTTGCCGTAGGTTAATTTTAATATCCCATGCACAAAGGATTGAATATTTACTTATCACGACTTATCGTTACTATTCACCTAACTGTATAGGCCTATCAATCCCAATGAATAGAGAACATAACGACAACAGAAACAGATTATTATTATTATTATATTATTATTATTATTATTATTATTACACGGCTTATTGGTATACCCTAAGCTCCTAATTAAGCGATGTAATATGTAATATGAAGTTAAAGCATGGAAGGATAAATATAATACACAAAAAGACAATAGTAGGCCTAAAATAGATAAATATATTTTCACGACCAAATTTGAATACAACGAAATGAAATGTATATAATCTTAGTATTAGGTCCATTCAAATTTTCAAGTTTAATAAATAGTAATTAAGGTAAATAAGTTATTAAATTGATTATGTACAGTGTATTCTTCAGTTTATTTTATTACGTTCGGAAATCCGAATAACTGTATTGTCAGTTATATGCGATGCTGTAAAGTAATTATATCTATAATTCGATAAGATCTCCAAATCTATTTAAATCTGAAGATTACAAATTATTATTTAATAGGGTAGACATCGTTCGTTTAACTAAGAAATTCAATAACACGTATGTGAGAGCATATGTGAAACAAATTTAGTACTATTTATTTTATTACTGTGTTATAATAGCATACTGAAGGTAGTGTTACGTCATATTGCAGTATTTTTGCATAAATGCAGGCATAACTGTTCAAGACAACGAATCAAAACAAGACAAGAAATAACACGAACATTTCAGTTAATAAACAGTAGAATAAAGTTTAGTACAATGCTATTTTCATGCACTATAGAAGTATGTTTGTTGTTTTATATATAATTTTCTTGTATAATTAGGAACCGACAAAAGCAATTCAAGGTATCTGCAAAGCCTGGCCGAAGAGTATTTCCGCCTGAGTAAACTGAGCCGTGATTGAGCACATGTAGGTTGGCGATGGGGTCTGGTTTTTTTCCTTCCTTTCTTCCTAATTTTTCCCCTTTATTAGGATGTGGAAATTGAAAAGACTACAAGTCCATTCACCTTCTGAACACAACCCTTTAGGGGTGGATGATTTTTTTTTAAGATTTTAAAAGGGAAAAATGCAAGTATTCCCACTTTGGTGGCAATACCATTAAAATAAATTAGATGTTGCCAGTTCTCTGACATGTTGGAACACTGCAGATCTTTAGACAAAAACAGTAGAAAAAACAGAAGTGAAAAGGTTAAATTAGTATACCCATAGGCCTATTATAGTTTGTCGCGGAAAATATGCTCTTACTTAGATAATTTATAAAATATGAAGGTAATTGGAACATGTCTCAGTTAACTAATTCAACAGTTCAATGTGGTATAGAATTATTAATTATGATTGATATCTAAATGGACTCTAAACAACATGTTGTAATGTTGCCTCCTGATTAAGTAATCTGATCTCGAGTCAATAATTAAAGTATATTAGAATATTACTTTTGACTGGTATAATTAACTTTGTAAGATTGTAAATACTCATAGCTTAGGTTGTTGAAGATATGTATTTATGTAAATAGCTAATGTTGGTACTGCTTAAAAATCTTATAAATGTATCAAATATAAAAATTTGAATGGCTGTATTTAATATCATAATTCATAACATACGGTAATTAATCAAATAAATAATCCATTTGAAAATGCATATGTTTCATGTAGAAGCTAATGATGGATGTAAAATAGGAACAATCTGTGAAATATTGAACTTTTTAATATTCGAGAGAACGGCTATTTTATTGTCAAAATATATTTTGTAGCCTGGGATTGAAACTACCTCTGCGTCATGCCATCCCCGCTTGGAATGGAAGTTACCGAACGCTTTGTTAACTGGGTCACGATGGAACACGAAAACAATCGAATGAACGAGAGAACGAGCCGAGAAGCCAGATTCCGAGAGGTTGAAGAAGCATTCGAATGAATTCATTCGCTTTCACACTTCAGTTCAGTAAGCGAAGCGCTCTAACCCTAGTCTGGAGCAGAGCAAAATCATTCGAATGATTTTTTTAACATCTCGAACATTTCGAATGATTTTAACAATCGAATATTTCGAATGAATTCATTCGAATGGTTCCCATCACTAGATCTTGGTAGGCTGTATCTTCTGGTAACCTCGGACAGGGCAGCTATAATAATAATAATAATTATTATTATTATTATTATTTTCTCTCTCTTTCTCGCTCTCGCTCTCTCTTTCTCTTTCTCTCTCTTTTTCTTTATCTCTCTCTTTCTCTTTCTCTATGGAAGCAATATTAAACAAATAAGTAAAATTTTCTTCACAACTGCTAGCATCTTATTTCATATTCTCATATTTTGGTATATCTAAAAGCTTGAAATAGTTATTATTATAGCAAACTTCCTCTACATCAGGCTCTGTGACGTCATTGCACTCTACTCTGGTTTCGAGTGGTAAACTTCTAAGCGATCCGCTATGCAATGCAACTAACTTCGCCACGTACGCCTTAAATCTATGGCAACAGCGAAGGCAAGGCAACTTTCGTGACAAGAACAGAGATCATGACCCTAACAATTGTTCTTTATAAAAAAAAAAGTATTTACTAAAGTATTAAAGTAGGTACTTTTTCCTCCCTGCGTTTATGCCGGAGTGACGAGGAGTAGATTTTTACTTTGCCGGAGCGCTGTTCCTGCCCATTCTGGCCCAACTTCAACACTGAACTTTGCCTATCACAGGCAGTCGAATAATTTAATGAATTTTATAGTAACTTTTTTTCTGAAAAATGTTTATCTTTAAGGACGATATTCACACTACTAATGTATTTATCTTATATTTCCTCCTCCAAAAAACCTTTGATAGTTGTTCAGGGGTACCGTTAATGGAGGATGAGGGGGGATGTGACCCCAATATCTGTTCCTTTTTAAAGTTATTAATCCGCTAATAAATAATAATATTAATAATAATAAAAAATATAAGAAAAGTTATCATGAAGCAATTGTGCTGAGGTTATACAGTGCGCCAGGGAACTTTC
Source organism: Ectobius pallidus (assembly GCA_964059195.1). Classification (NCBI taxonomy): domain Eukaryota; kingdom Metazoa; phylum Arthropoda; class Insecta; order Blattodea; family Ectobiidae; genus Ectobius; species Ectobius pallidus. The sequence goes on from CAXKWD010000009.1 coordinate 93,258,105, forward strand.
TTCACAGCGGCTACATGCTGGAGAGGTTGCTAGCAACAGCAGTTATGTTGGCAGCAGGATACAGGCAGGTTGCAGGCAGAGATCATTGGCACTTTTATCAATGGGTGCTTTGTCTTGAACCCATCAATGCATACTACTAATCTGTGCATATTGCAGTGTGCAAGCATTTAGGCCAAATATTGTGACAGTGCAACAGTATGCTGGTGATATTGTTCAGTACTGGAGAGAGAGCTTTTTTGATGTAACACGTTTTTCGCGAAGACGATCGATCTACGGAAAATGTAAAAATATGTCAGGAGCGGTTTCCAATATGTGTAAACGAGTTGAAGTATGCCTACAACCTCATTTCCAGCATTTCCTTTGATTGGCTGTGGTGAATATACAATTAACGGTTTGTTTTCATAAAAACTCATGCTGCCAACATAATCGCTGTTGATAGCACCCTGTCCAGCATGTAGCCGCTGCGGAGAAAGTTCCCTGGCGCACTGCATTTTGTTGCATCACGAAAAGTTTGAGGTGAATGTTGCTGTGGATGGGATTAATAGTAGATTGATCCATGTATTAAAACAAATGCTGCTTTGTGTTGAGTTTTGAGTAGCTTTAAAGTTTTTGGAACTTTTTCTGGTCCCCTCTAAATAAATGATTTTTTTTAAATTAAAAACCTTAGCAAACGGCGTTCGTGTGCTACTTTTAAAACCAAAGTGTTTAATAGATTATATCCCTCTTGTACTATTGATCAACATTTTATATGCTTAGAGAAAACAAGAGAAACTGCAATGTTTTCGTATCGCGTAGTTTCTTTTGTAGTCGCGGTTTCATTACTCTGACGATGACCACTATACTATTCCTTCTGATGCGACCATAGGGGACAAATACAAAACGACTAAGAAATAAAGTGGTGAATTTTGTATATAGAATGCTTAGGGAAGAAGCAAAAGGCAGCATAAGGTCTGGAGAAGTCCCAAGTGAGGCGTAGGCACCAAGCAACAAGAGAATTTAATGCACAAGGAATAAATTATTCAACACAACACATTAACCAGAGCCCAAAGTTCGCAACCTGAATACGAAAAGGAGTTTTCATGTTCTCACGCCTTCCAGACTCCTTCGTGTTGCTTCTACTGTGACACAGTCGATTCTCAGAGTCCTATACATATCCTGCATAACGTCGATGTCTGTTTGCTAGTCCGAAGAAATTTTTTCCCTAAGTTTGAAAATGTTGACTTATTTATGAACTTAGAAACTGAAAAATACTCTACTCCACCCACTCATATTCGTAATCTGTCAATTTGAAGCGTTCAAACGTCAGTGGCGTATCCTGATCTCTCTGATAAAGGGCGTGCTATGCTGTCGTCATACACAGAAAATGTACTTGATTCATAAGTTAATTGAGAATGTAGATTAACTTTAACTGAACAGTTAAAAATAGCTTGCTTTATTAAAGTAGACTTATTATTTCTTTTAAAATACAGCTACAACACAGCTGAGTGCGGAACTTCAGTCGCACGCAAGGCACTCAAGATACTGCCAAATCTCCACCGTGCGTAACCAGTTCTCTTCTTCACCCCGCGGTCAGGATATCGCCCTTCTTCAAAACTCACAGCACACAAGTTCTAGCTTCGAGGGAAGGCCACGCCTAGCGTTCACCCTCCGCCCGTTCAGAAACTCATTCTGATTGCGGAATCGTAGCACACGGCTGACAGCCTCGCAGTAAGGCCCTTGTTTTCTCATTTCAACAATGAAAATTACACTGATTTTTGTACAATTTATTGAAAAAATCAAACATAATTAATGTACATATTCCATCCAGAATTAGGGCGTGCGGCGCACGCATAGCACCAATGGAATATACGCCCCTGTCAAACGTGTTTTCCAGACCACGCAAAATAAATACATACATATTAATATTAACAATTATCGATTCCAAACCCTTCTCTCATCTTTACTTTCAAAACATATCACAGTTGTAAATAACGTTTCCAATTATTTATAAGTTATTAATATTGTTTTTCACATGTTTTCATTTATCTTCTTATATAATTATTTTCTTAGTGACAGTGTGTAAATCTTAGATAGTAAGCAGGACTCAAGTAGTTTTTTTATGAGCCCCATCTCTATAATTCACCTTCGGCAGCTTAAAAAACACAGTAATAAAATTACTTCCTACATTTACCCTTTATGACTCTGCTTAGAATGCATTAGATAATTAGAGTTGGAAATGTCATTTTTATTATTGTTATGAAGTCAAATTATGTTATGAGAAGCTTTATACACAAATGAAGGGTAGACTGGAAAAAAGGGTACATAATATTTCTGCATTATGCAAATGGGATTTTTAAAGAGGTACTCTGGGACAACAGGTGTGGCCTACAACATTAATTTATTCACAACGGTAGTCGCATTAATTCTTTTACTGATTAGTGCGATGGAAGCACTAAATTTTCCCCTGTAAATACGTAAAATTTGTATTCATGTACATATTTCTAGATTATGTGTTTGATGCGTGGTGCTAAACGGTATGTAATTATTTGGTATCTAAATATTTTCACGTATTTTTACTATCGTAGAAAAAATAGTATTCCACACTCATGTGTTAAGTGGATTGGAGAACCTTGGAAATTTAAAACTTTTCCTCTAATCTCCAATGATTCAAACCATAACCGAATAACAAAAAATGCTCACGGTTTCCGGCAATGAATGACTTGCGGTTTGCAGCAATCAATTTGGATTAAAGCAATATTTTTCACATCTCTGTAATGGATTAATAAATAATTGTTCTGTGACATTGGAAATCATACAAATGGCTAGGACAATTATTAATTTCAGTAGTTTCTTATATTTTATTACTGTCTTTTTTCTTTTCAAATTAAGAGTAACTATTTCCTATCGAAGTTACTGTTTGGTTTTCTCAAGATGGCCGGTATTGACAAAATATACAGTCGTCTAGGATGGGTCCATGTAACACAAACATGGAAATGAAGGGATGTACGCAACTTTCTCCGTCATAATGTTATTACAATTCTTATGCATACAACAACTAGTATTTCTTATTTAAGTGGGAATTTGTTCTAAGGTAGGTTGCCTAGTCTGAAAATACTCCTACCGATCTACGACTATGCATCTCTCTTTACTGACTGCAGGATTGGTTTGATCTTATTTTACCAATCTCACAGATTTTACACCCGAAAAAATGAAGTAAATTATAATTAGGTTTTTAGTAGGGATGGGTCGATACCAGATTTCCTTGATACTCGATACCGATACATGATTTTTTACTCGATACTCGGTACTTCAGTACTAGATACCTTCAACGTTTCCAGTTTCAATAAATAGGTACATTAAAAATTAAAATTTGAGAGAACTGTGTAATACCAACTAAATTATTTAAGTCTGCATATTTAATGAGACAACATTTAATATAATCAGTAGCCTGTAATTATTTTTAAACTCTACATTAAAACTAAAATTAGTTTTTTAAACAGTTCACTTACAAGTTTTTGTTAAAAAATACTAGCATTCTCACTTAATTGCAGAATTACAAAAGTATCGAAAAAGTATCGAGCGAGTTTTCTGAAGTATCGTTCGATGCCGATACCATGCAAGTATTGAGAGTATCAAGGTATCGAAAGTATCGAGGACCCATCCCTAGTTTTTAGACTTATTTATATCTAGTAATATTCTCATTAACTGACGTGGGATGCAGTTGTACAATTCTCTAATTTTTTTTCGGCTTGGGTTATTTAGTTTATGAAGTAAACAAAAATCTGTCTAGGTTTTAAATAAACGATTTCATATATGAACTCAAGAAAATTTGCAAGTTTTTGTAAACTAATGACTAAGTAGAGTAAAATGTTAGGATATATCGAAGGACAATAAAAATAATCTGGATATTATTATATTTTGAAGTATTGAAGTTAACTTCAGGTGAAATCCTACTATATAATAATTACTACAGAAAGGAGGTAGTGTTTACTTTGTACTCTAAGTAAAAAAGCAGAATTTAAATTAGTGCATTATTTATTTCGTAACAACAGACCTGGGAACAAAAAAAGAATCAAGACTGTGCTTCAATCATTAATAACTATGTTTGTATGCAGCACAGTGGAAGTTTAAAGCTGTTGAACATCCAAAAATTAAGTCGCTTTAAATTGCTCCCACGAGATGTTAGCTTAAATGACAATTTCCACTCTGTTCTAAGCGCGCTCTTCCTCTTTTTCCGTCGTGAACAAGAAGAGAAGTAAAACGTTAGGTTTTAAATCCCCAGTGGAACAATTTGCTTTGTGGAATATTCTGTACCCACTCTAAGACCCTACGACTGTTTGACCATTTACCTCAAAGTGTGGTTGAGAAGAAGAGGGCATGAAAATACATTTTTGAATTTGTGACAGTAACAGGTTGGAAAGGAAAGGACATGGAAATATGAGGGAGGATAGGAGGGCGAAGAACACAGTGAAAATCCACATAATGCCTGATAGTAATGTCCTATCTACTGACATTTTCCCCGCCGCGACAATTTTATTTCATGACATTTTAATCCGATTATGGTTTCGCCTTATTACAGTGACTAAAAATTCAGAGAAATTTCGTTAATTTAATTCCAAATTAATTTCATATGAAATTCTAAGTTAGGTCTTTAACAGAATATTAGTACCCAATGACTAGAGCACTCTAATCTCTTTGCCAGAACTATATTCATGGCAGTAGATTTATGCCATTTATTTCATGTTGGTGATTTCAACTTTAGCTGCGATTATATCCCTTATTTTCGCCTTTAATACTTGGCATCCCAGCTGTCCCCATTTATACTTGTCGAATTTTCCTCGGATGCGAAAGTAGTTTAACCGATGAAAAATAAATTTCCTTTTCAAACTGATGAAAACAGCCAGTTTATTTGTATTCTAATCGAAATGAAAAATATATTTGAATTCTTGTTCTGAATACTTATTGGGGAAGTGTTCCCTGTACATTATAGTGTAATCGTCAACTTGTTTCATAAATCTGTTTCTTACATGTATAAAGTGACTTCGAACACCATGTAGGCTGACAATGTAAATAGGAATGAATTCCGCATGTTTAGTCTCCCCTAATTGCAGCACAGGCTAGGAAATTGGCAATAGTGGGTACAACAGACATGTAAAATGGAACATTGCTTATTTGCTGAATGTGAACAACATGCAGTTCAATTAGCACTGGTGAGACTGTGATTGGAATGGAATATTGTTTCATAATTAAGTAGGTCATACAACACAGAGAGTCTGCTTGCAATATGGTTAAGCTGGAAGGTCATAGGTTCAAACCACAGTAGTCTCACAGAATGGCACCAACTCAATCCATTTATTTTATTATCTCAAGCGAAATGAATTTAGCATTAAATTATTTAATAATATTCTCATACATACGGTTGTAGTAATATCCTGGGGTCAGTGAAGAACAGAGAAATAGTTTTAGGAATTTTTCCGAGAATCTCCGAGGCACTTAACGGATGTGTGTTGTACACTATTTTTCCTGTGATAGCGATTTAGCGAATAATGAAAGTGGAAATAATTTATGAATAACTAAAACCAGTTCTTCTGAAGCTCAAGGGATTCCAATATTAAAAACGAGTACTATTTTAACCCTAAATTGCTCACCCTTTTCTGAATAACATTACTGCTCATCTGGGGTACGTTGTCGCCCCATTACATTTTTAATATTGCCTCTTCTCCTATCAGGGTAATTTAATGTACTACGTTTTTGGACAGCCCCATGTGTTTAGATAAATAAGCGGTTATAATATTTTTTTAAGTGTAAACGTATTTTTAAATTTTACTTTGCTTTCGATTAATATTTTAACAGTTCCGGTATCATATTTATACGCACAAAACATAACAAACTTTGAAATATTTTATTCCTGCCTTCAGTATGGAGAAGTCCTTTAACATGTTCTCTATTGTCACTGTCATATAAATTAGGTATATATTTGTCTAAAACATAAAGAATGGAAGCTTCAAGGCGTTCATGATTCACAGAAGCACAGATAACTCCAATGATGTCATAGAAGGAAACACACTAAATGAAATCCGCACCGATAATTGTTGGAAATATTAGAAGGAAAGACTGTGCCAACTGTGCAAAAGAAAACGGAGTCTAGTGGGAGGACTAGGGTTAATCTCAGACTATGGTTAATCTCGGTGGCGATCGATACGCATCATAACTTATCTGCTGGGAAACTTAATCGTTAAGTCAATATTAAGAAATAAAATGGAAGTAAAGACACAGGTTAAGATTGAAATTGTAAAATTAAATTAGAATAATAATTATATCATTATAATTATAATGTTTGCAATAATAAATATGTAAGACGTAAAAGGCTTCGACATAAATGATGCACATGTGTTATGTAGGTAATCTAAAGACGCAAGGAGGTTATGTTAAGGGTAATGAGTGCAGGAAGTTTGATTCTCCACCATGAACGGGAAATTGATGAAAAACACCATCGTATAAAAAGTAACTTAAACTTTATAATGACATTTAACCAGGTGGCTATAGGCCTATAAGGAAAATAAACATCTAGAGATTTGCTATATTTTAAACAGATTATGCAAATAGGCATACTAAAGTGTTTTTAAGGCATCTTTGTTTCTGATCTAATGAAGAATGCGGCTATGAATAAGAAATGGCATTTTCATGAGCACAATAAAATTAATGCTATTTTGTATTATTAGATTTCTATTGTAGTATGTAGCATACTCCACACTAGCTGAGGTTATTGAGATTGTATTGCATTTTAATATTATTTGTTACTATTAATATTCACAATAATGATATTATCCCTTCACCACTGCCGTTATCAAAATCACTATTATTTGTAGGCTATATTACTATCAGTATGTTACTATGTTACTATCAGTAACCTACTCTAATTATTATGCTATAAATACTATACTGTGCTTTTCTACATCGCCATTATCAACGTATCTTCTATAACTTAATCGTCACTTAACAAAGTTTACACAGGGTAAGTTAATAGAAATTCTCTGTTTATCGGAGGTATAATCGATATACCTTGTCTGCTGTAGAATATCGATATTCTTTTATTTTTAACCTTTTCACTGCTACTGACCTATATATGCGTCACTGAAAAAATGGTACAAAAGCAAAGACATTGTAAGCTGCTTCACATAAGCTGTTATGATGTAAGTTATTAAAAAATCTAATAACTCACAATAGGCTCTGTGAACGAATTCCGTTTATAATAAAACCTACTCGCGTGCAAGCAGCAATATCATACGATCTAGATGAGGAATACTGAAACTCATTTTCAGATGTTTTTCCTCGTGGAAATTTAAAAAAATATATATTTGAACGAGTACTTGACATCACAATTTTCCGTTCAAGAGAGATGCAAGCAGCACTATCATACGATCTAGATGAGGAATACTGAAACTCATTTTCAGATGTTTTTCCTCGTGGAAATTTAAAAAAATACATATTTGAACGAGTACTTGACATCACAATTTTCCGTTCAAGAGAGATGCAAGCAGCAATATCATACGATCTAGATGAGGAATACTGAAACTCATTTTCAGATGTTTTTCCTCGTGGAAATTAAAAAAAATATATATTTGAACGAGTACTTGACATCACAATTTTCCGTTTAAGAGAGATGGAAGCAGCAATATCATACGATCTAGATGAGGAATACTGAAACTCATTTTCAGATGTTTTTCCTCGTGGAAATTAAAAAAAATTTATATTTGAACGAGTACTTGACATCACAATTTTCTGTTCAAGAGAGATGCAAGCAGCAATATCATACGATCTAGATGAGGAATACTGAAACTCATTTTCAGATGTTTTTCCTCGTGGAAATTAAAAAAAAATATATATTTGAACGAGTACTTGACATCACAATTTTCCGTTCAAGAGAGATGGAAGCAGCAATATCATACGATCTAGATGAGGAATACTGAAACTCATTTTCAGATGTTTTTCCTCGTGGAAATTAAAAAAAATATATATTTGAACGAGTACTTGACATCACAATTTTCTGTTCAAGAGAGATGCAAGCAGCAATATCATACGATCTAGATGAGTTTTACTGAAACTCATTTTCAGATGTTTTTCCTCGTGGAAATTTAAAAAAAATATACATTTGAACGAGTACTTGACATCACAATTTTCCGTTCAAGAGAGATGCAAGCAGCAATATCATACGATCTAGATGAGGAATACTGAAACTCATTTTCAGATGTTTTTCCTCGTGGAAATTTTAAAAAAATATATATTTGAACGAGTACTTGACATCACAATTTTCCGTTCAAGAGAGATGCATCAATGAAAATTAGTGAATGGGAAATGTGAGTCAGGTAGGTATAAAGATAGAATTCATTGTGAATTACTGAAACATGCTCCAATAGCCATCGGAATATTCCCCTTCCGCTTCTCTCATATGGTACTATATTTAGCAGATACCGCTCACATACTGAAAAATGTCATTTGCAGTATTACCAACATAAAACATTTCCCTCCCGCATTTCCCATAGGTCTGGCCCCCTTCTTTTATACATGCATTAACCCGCCGTTGAAACTTCACAGGCAAATGCACGCTATAATTGGACATGGTAGCATTTTTTTCTGTATATTTTTTCTTCACTACCAGACGTTGAATAACTGAATAACCGTACACATCTATTATTCGGATTCTTTTATGATTAATTTTGTCATAATACATTCATCCATAATTATGATAAATGCGTTTACTTGACGAAAGTAACTTTCATATAAACAGGTAGGCCTAAGTGTACTTCTTCAGACCTTTAGTTCACTACGCCATGAATGGTAGAATGCTTTGAAGACTTTATTACTAGAAAGTTGAAACAAACAATAACCTTCAAGTTTGGACAATTCAACAGTCTTCCAAAAATCTCTCGTTCCAGTGGGTAGGCTACCACTGATCAATTATTATAAATAAATATTCATAAATTAAAACGTAATGAAGATGAATTCAGGGGGGGAAATTGATCTATGATGATACCAAATATTTTTTTAAGAAAAATAACCAATCCTTGTACAAAGAATCTGATTAGAAATTTTGTTGCACATTGTGTGAAATGCATAGCGAAAAAGTTTCAAAGTAGTAGGCCTGTCAATATTTTTGTGGGTGAGTTTTTGAGTTTGACTAACATGAAAATTGAAACTGAGAAAACGAGCGATTAAAGCTTGCTTGCAACGGTAGTTTAAAGCGAACTTGAACAATTTATTATACTCCTACACTTTATCAAATTATTTCCATAAATAAACATCATGAAAAATTCATAACACTGTTATGTTATTGTAATTTATTTTTTCGTATCTTTATTCATGTATTTATTTCATATAAGCAATCTTATTTATTTTTATTCTTATTTTTTGCCTAAAACTAAAATGTGTATGTTTTTATATAATGTTCAAATATAATTTTAGTATAACTGAACTGACCCCGAACACGAGCTATGCTCATGCGGGGCAAATAATATTCTCTTGTAACTGTACTAATTGTGTTTATATTATTTATATTTGTATTTGTAATGATTTTGTAATAATTTGTATTTTTTAATTTGTAATAATAATTAATAATAATAATAAAAATGTATGGCGTCAGCAGCACCTTTCCATGCGCCCAAACGGCATAAAATTTTACAGAGTTTCATTTGAGGATATGCTTACTTTAAAAAATACCATTTAGCACCAAAATGTGCTAAATTAATATTTTCGTCATTCCTTAGGTTATCAGAAGCGATAGATATGTGCACAACATAAGTCAGGAATTGTCCACCATACCCTCGATTAGAACATATCTAGGTCGTGACCAATGTGAGTACGAACGTGCTACGACCATTCGTCCTTTTTTGCAACCCCCTGGAAGTCTGAACTGAATGAGCAATACACGAGTTGGGTGCGACGGGGTTGTTGCAAATGAATCAGACATGCAGGAGTCACCTGCCATGAATGATATTGTACAGTTCCCACTGACATAACAGAACAATGCCTACCATGATATAGAACACAGTACTACCACCACTTCCCGTCTCTGTTCACCAAACATACACTTCCCCTTGAAACAACACCACGGTTTACACTATTAAATAAACGTGAAGTACATTCACAAAACCTACATACGAATATTTTTTTAACAGAACAATTCCTACTATCATCGTAAATATCCATAAGAGTTCGCATGTGTGTGAGTGTGTAGTGGTGGAGTTTTTATCGTTCATATAAAATTTAAGGGTTTAGTAGTAGTGATGGTGGTTGGTACGCCGCTAGAAATTGCAACGGGTACAAACCCAAACTTTTTCAAATGCACCCCAGAGCGATTTTAAATTCTATCGAAGCCTTTCATTCCACATGAGGTCTGTGTCTGGGAGGTCCCAAAAGTGTCGAAAGATCAATTGACGAACAAGTTTCTGACTGGCATAGTAAATATATTGAAGCTACATTCAGCGAATTCAAAAGGTCACCTTCGTAGCGAAGTATTTATAAGCTACAGTGCGATTTGTAACCTAGTTCACGACCGAATTTAAAAGAATGTGCAATATTGATTCAAGGGTGTCCAATATTTAAATTCCTAGGTTATAATTTGTTTAAATACTATTTAAATCCATTTATTGTAACCTTAATGTGATCTTAAGGGGGCTAATAGGCTACACTGGAAAAAATAAAAAATATAATATTCTTTTATCGTTTCAAATGATCCCCAGAAGGTACCTAATTCAAATATAATTATTTTTCGTACGATGTTTTGTTCTGGAGCAAGGCTGTTCACAGACACAACACACACCAACATGTTTCTGAAAACATAATTCAGGGGACACTGAACTTTGACATTATTTCCTCTACCTATAGCACCTATGGTATGGGCAGATAAAGTAAAAATTGTTGTTCAGATTCATTAATTATACCGAAATGAGGGTATGGCAACACCGCGCCTGTTGGGGTAGTGCAGAACCTGCAAAGTTAGGGGCTGTAAACAAATACAAGCTTAGGAATTTGCATCTCCCACAAGAAAGAATGTTTTCACAACTAAGTAGCTTGCCACGATTCCAAAATGTAAGCAAAAGTAAGAGAATAAAATCGAAATGCATTTATGTTCCATTAAAATGGAATAAAATTCACGTTAATAGCACTCGAACCCTGATTTCCTGTATATTTTATTGTCTGTCAAGTATGTACGGTTAGATTTATGGTAACCACCTGTAAGACTACAAGATTGATTGGTGTACCGAAATAACCGTGTGGTCAGGGTGTGATTGATCCAATCCTGGACAACCACGAGGTCGATACCAAGGTGTCTGTCAGTATACGTACACAACAGCTGCACCTGATCGCGTAATTGGATTAAACTTCATGAATTCTGAAAGAAATCATAGTAATTTATTGGTGGTGTAGTTTACTATACGGCTCTACAGATTATAAAACTCCGTCCTCGCCTGATTCCATCAGCACGGAAAAGTAATATATAGGCCTATGTATATATAATATATAGTATTTTTGTTCGACCATTCTATAATAAGTTTATTACATGCGACGTAACAGTATATTTCCACACTATCCCAATTATCAATTAATACCGCGAACGCAACAATTTTCAAGCCTTAGAAGCATCAATTTAAGCTGCACAATACATAATCTGTACTTTTAAAAAATCAATAAACTCTTTTCGTGTTAATTTTAATAATATGTTAAACTGAGTTCATTTCATGTTTTGTAATGTGCGTTGCTTAGAGGTTTAAATGCCAAGTAGCACAGCCCTGCTTTCTGCACGCCTTTTTCATCTGTCATCCATCGCAAAGGACGGAAACATATTAACAGTCGATCTCTGAGATAGAGACGTGTGTTTAGTATAAGGTATTCTAGAACGTAAAAACTTAGACATTCAATATTATAGTAGAACAAAAACAGTCATATGCAACTTTCCCATCGTTCATTCAAAAATAGTGAAACTCTCTTTCTATCCTTGTGTTAAACATACGTCTTAATGAACGCCATTATAGGCTCCTGGATAATATACTAATATATACATATACACACATATTTGCAAATTAACTATTTTTTCGTTGCTCTAGATGAAAGCTTTTTTAACTGGCATTTTTATTTTTTTATTTTTGGATCCGTTGCCATGTAGTATTTGAATATATTATTAGCTCGAGAAAGAGATTAGAAAATAAAAATTACAATGGAATAAAGGGTTCTTTGCATATTATCCTACTGTAACTATCCAGTACATTTCAGGTTTTTTTTTTAAATTTATTTTCTGCTTCTTGTATTCAAGACGTATGGTATAGCCTAACATAGTAACTGAACCCGGCAATTTTTCCCTCAAAAGCGACTATTTTAGCATTTCATTATTTTTCAGCAATGGTAAAATGTAGCAGTAAATCATGAATTTTCTGAAATTTGGAAACTAATTAGTTTTCTATCCAATTACATATCTCAATATCGTGATTCTTTCTGCACTGCGAAAAAAGGAATATTAGTAGCCTACTACATGAAGCGTTATATTGATTTATGTATTGATAATATTTTAAAAGTTCAATTTACGCGTTATTAATTAATCCTTTCCACTTTGTCGACGGAGTAAGGTCAGTATAGTTATCCTATTTATAAAGAATATTTCTCTCACCATAACGTTAATAGATGCAGTACAGGAATTCCACAGGCGTTAAGAATATATCGATGAATTAACTCCACAACACTAACACGTACACAACCCGATACAACACAAAACTGAACACTGACCTGATTAAAGCAGGGTAAGATACTTAGGGGAGACCAGTGTACCCCCACTCCAGTTACTCAACACGTGTTCCCGGTAACATATGGGGGAGTTAAAAAAATATGGGCGTCGCGTCCACCTAAATAGCATCTGTCTTTCCGCGTACTATACTGTACATACTTTAGATCTTTCTGCTTCAATGATAAAGGGGTCAGGGTAAGGTTGAATAATAAGGGGAAGCTATCTCATGCAAGACCTAAGTTAAAAGGAACTTGTAAAAGAAAATATAAACAAAACATAGTTTTAAAAAAAATGTTTTTAATATTTGACTCATTTTAATTTTAAAATATAGTTTGTCTCTCTCGTCGTTCGCATTGTCACAATATTATGCTTCATTCATTTTTTACCGCTGGGACTCGGGATCGAGTGCCGATGGGTCTTTGTGAAATCTGTGGTGGACAGCACCAACAGCAAAATATTTATTGAAATTTCAATAAATGATCATTGTTTATTGATAATGTTCGATGGTAAAATTACTAACGGTAGAGATAATGACAACACCCTCAGAAAATACCCTGATCTCTTTTTGTTTCCCAAAAAATCAAGGATCCAAGAGGATTTGATCTGGACGGAAAGGTAGGGGTCAAACTACTTCGGAAATATGGACAGAATACAATTACTAAGTAATCGAACTACAATTTTTTTATTACAATACAAAAGGTTCGAGTCAGAAAATGTACTTAATTTATTATTTACGAGTAACGATTTAAAATACGTTGTGTCGGTTTTTGAAACATATTTAGGAACCCCTTATTATTTAATTTATTGGATTTTTTTTTTACTTTATCCAGAGTAATTTTATACAATACTGAATAAATTATCAATTATTCAAGACAATCTACCTGTACTTGAATCTGTTTCTCATAAGTTTGGAACTAATAAATTATACTATTACGACTACACACAACAAAAATGTCACTCTTACCTTCTCGTATTATGATTAAAGACAAAATGTAGGCCTACAATTTGCCTTTTCTACGTGCTAACATCAACGCCTCTCTTGGGTTCGGGTTCTCCGAATTAAACTTCTTTTCGAGTTATCGATTACCTGCATAGCGTGCGGAAGTACTCATGACGACCAGGAAATCCCTAGCTTTGACAAAATAAGACTTCACCGTTACAATGCATATTATCCTTACATCCTACTAGAGTCTACTGCTTTTATTTTAGCAGAAGGACCAATAGTCTTAATACCAAAATCACATTGCCTTGTTTGCCTTTGTTCCCTTCATACCGTCTCCTCCAGCTCATCTCCATTGTATTTCCAAAGAAGGCAGAAGTAAAGAAAATTGTTCTTGTTCCTCACGAGCTACACTTCTGCTTGAAGAACTCGTTTTATCAACATTCTTACTGGTTGCAGATATTCCTGAATCTACTTATATCTAAGCGATAAGGAGACAAAATGAAAGAATGTGGAAGCCTTTCTTTTAAAATGCTAAATCGATATGAAATAAAATGTATATACGCATTTCATCATATTATTATCCAATCGAATTTAAGTTGTATAAAGTACATTCCCCTTTTAAATATCCTATTATTTAAAAATAAAAGTTTCTGAAGTATTTTTGACCTCTGGTAGTCATCCTTCGGCTCCTCAAGTTAATATAATGACTACGTTCAATATAATGGTGCATTTTGACCAGCAGGGTGATACAATTTAGAAAACAAATTTTTAGTCCTTTAGTCATTCTTAGTTATAACTAGGGGGCGGATTTCTATGACCTAAAAAATAGGATATATGCATGCATTTATGACCTAAAAAACATTAAAATCAATAAAATTTAAAATATGATTTTACCACTTACACAATGTGTATATATTTTTAAGTTTCATTATAATTCATTTTATTGAAATATAATATCAATTATTTAAAATATATGTAAATTCTCAAAAAGTATTATTATAATGCAAAATTTACAAAATATGATATGAAACTTCAAAATTTCTTTAATATGCATACAAATATGCCAAAAAATATTAACTAAATATGCATATCCATACGGAATATGCTACAATAGTTGAAAATTTCCTAAATATGCAGTTATATGCACAATAAAAGCCGTTCCATTCTCACCAGGATGCTTGGAATCGGGTTTAAATTAGTCGGAAACCTGAAATAATGCAAAGGGGAGAAATATGACATGTCATAGAAATACGCCCCCTAGTTATAACCAATTTACATAAAGATACTATCATGCATAATATATTATGCTAAGAAACAAAATTTCTATTTGGGCTCAGGAAGTTGTGTGTTTAACCTCATATTTTTTAAAAGCTGTCAATTGCTTTGTCGCACTACAATGTGCAGAATGATCTCCCACCCCTTACATGAAGTAGCTAAGGTGGAGTGTTAAACTGACCTCATAAGCAAGAATCTGGTAACTGGCAGGTGTCACTGGAAATCGGAAAAACTAACGAAATTGCGCGGAAGTTTAATTTAATAAGTTAATAAATCTTCGTAAGTAGACAGTAAAAAATAGCAATCTATGCTAATGTTAAGACATACATAGGCTTGTGGAGGGTCCAGTTTCAAGCATGGTCTCACACTTCCTTTGTGTACAGGAACTATACAGTCTCACATGCCATACAACATTATCCTGGCACAGCTGTGTAAGGTGTTTTATTACAACCTGATAACTTTCAAGTACTCTCACGGTGTCTGAGTTGAATCTATTGTAGTGAATTACTATAGCACTTCATTTGTATTTTTATTGTTCCTGCACCTAAGTAAGAGGTGTATTTGACACTGAAATTCGATAATGAGTTTTCATGAAAAATGTATGCTTTGAGGTGTCATGCTGATTTCTGAAAAGCATGATTTGAAAAGAAAAATCATAAAATTACATATTTAAATCAAATGTTTCATGAATTTATATCGATTTTGGATTTGGCTTACTGCCAATCATTTCTGAAAATCGAGTTAATAAATTGTCGAAAATGGCACATAGCAGCAAAGGAGAGACAGAAATATTTCCACAGCAGCCTTATTTTTTAATAGTGATTTGAATAACGTGTTTGTAAATTCGCAAATTCTATTTGTACTTGTGATTTTATTCTACGGATGTCCACAGTGAAAGAATTTGCGATAAGTTTAAATAATGTTTCATTCCTTTGAAGCTATAAAACCTTCTGTCTTCGAACTACTCCTTTTACTTTCCTATCATACTCACATATCTATATTATATTTTCCGATGTTCGGTGCCCCGAAGCACTTTGATTGGCTCTCAAGGGGCATAGGTGAACATCAGTACTACAGAAGGCTATGGTTACTGTTATGATTCGAAATGGTCTCCATTTGTCAGTATTATACATCTTTGTAATGTATAGTAATGTCCGAGTAAAGTTTATACAAATTAAGATACAAGCTTATGAAAATGTATGAACATTAGTGATATTAAAGTATTCTGTTATTGAAGAAGTAGTAAAGAAGGTTTTAATATCAATGGTAAGCTCACTGTCCTTTTAAAACATGCAGATACTGAAACGTTTTTAATTCTTGAGGAAGACTATTGTACAATTCAATGTTATCGTTACAAAACTATTTTTGTGTTGTATTACGTACTGCCAAGCTGACACAAAACCCGAGACTCCATGTAAATAGGCAGGGGAAGATTTTCCTCCATTCTGACAACGTTTATGTTTACAGAAGTGTTTGAGAAATTCTATACATATTTAAATAATTTTTCTAATGATGTTTGATTCAACTATAAGTGTAGGATTTCGATATATCAAAGCCCCATGGTGTTATTTTTTAATATAGGCCAGGTTCATATCAACTGAAGCAATAAAATTGTGCATTCTGTCGGAACGTACGGCTACCTATTACCTTATCTACATAATCTATACTTTTAATATAAGCATTTTTCACTTTACATACCCCTTACTCATGTGCACGTAATAGGCCTAATGTAATTCCTACGGATTGTTTTCAGATTTAATGTAATCCATTCCTAACCTAAATGGCTGCTCTGAAGCTACAAGCTATGCACTTATATAATTAATATTACTGCCAGTGAATATGTGATTTTTCTTTACCGAAGTCTATTCAACTAGAAATCTATTATTTATGTAATGCATAAAAGTGTGTAAATAAGCCTATGTGATGTAACTAAAATATTCTACGTCAACAAAATGCAGAATAATTCGTGTCATAGTTTATCTAAATTAGCCTCCACTCTTCATTGAGAGACAGTGAAAAGCAAAATGGTAGAACTGTTTTTCAAAAAGATTTATTTCATGTCGGGTCGATGCCTTTTACACTCTACACACACTGTGCTCATTAAAGGAGGGAGAGTGGGCCCTGACGGTAGTAGTAGGTCACATCATCCCATCTCTGCTATGGTTGTTTATGTTTATCTTATTTATGCAGGAATCTGCATGGACAGAACTTCTTGAAAAACTGGTAACGTGTGTTACTTCCCACTCACGTTATGTGATACTAATAAAATGGTAACCTGTGACATCGAAGCACGTCCACCACTGCACTAGCAAGCAGGCAGATAGGCAGCTTGCTTCATGCCGGGCGGTGGAGTGAGTGAGGTTCACAACAAATACTTGCCCTTATATTCCTGAGTTCCCCGTCCATGTATTAGCTTCACAATGAAAAGTTCAATGCAAAAGAAAGAAATGTCATTAGAGCCTACATGCATTTGCTATCATATCGTTATACAATACGTCTTTGTGCTGTATCAGACACTGCACTCAGTATTTGCTTACCTCAGTTGTCTGAAGTGGAATCTGTCCCAGGCAAGTAGTCCGTCCACTGAACCATTAATCCACACAAACTTCAACACACAATAACTAGAAGCACTACACTAAAAGAATACGTAACACGGAGGCACTTTCTGTATTCCTAATAAGTTAAAAACCTTTCCAACTTTTCACTGACACACCCCCGATGTAATCAACTGCCCGCCAATAAACGTAACAGTCGAAAAGGTGCTCTAATCGATCTGCAGAAGCATATCGATTGGAACGATCATACGCATGGACATTGATCAGTGGCGCCAAATTACAATAGATATTTATGATGGATTTTTTATATGAACATCACAACCAAGTAAATTAATTCCCAGCCGTCTTGTCAGATAATAAAAATATAACTGCGGGACATTAATGCTGTTAATGAAAACATAAATAGAAACGCGTAATATGTGTCCATTCGTCACATGCAGTTCTGAATTCTGAATATTCTCCGATCTATTTCTTGAACCACGTTTACTTTTATATCTTTGTGAAAAATGGTACAAGTGAACTTGACGAATAAAATCAATATAACTTTATTATTTATTCACTTATTTATTACATTACATATTGTTATTTATTATATACTGAAAACCTTTCAGATCTTAAATATAAGCGTTAATATATACGTATAGGGTATAATAAAAATGTTTATACATTAAATATTTTTATTAAATATTACAACTATTTTTATTTTGATAACTATTATTACTGTTATTATTATTATTATTATTATTATTATTATTATTATTATTATTATTATTATTAATTCAAGGCCCCAGATGAACAAAGCACGTGTGCATGACCTGCAATAACATATAGGCCTACAAATCTGTTAATAAAATAGAAAAGAGAAAATGTTAAATACATCCGTAATAAACATAACCCTGCATTAACTGTTTTTAAGAATTACAATTTAAGAAAATTGAGTTTATTATAATATAAAATGGCCTATTTATTTTTCACGTTACTTTCTTTTTAAAAAAAATCCTTTCTATAGGTTTATTCCCAAAGTCAATTCTTGTACTGGAAATGTTGAACCAGACTGAAAAATTCAATGTCATAGCGGGATTTGAACCAGGATCTTCGGCTCTCCATGCCGCTGCTCTACAATTGCGCTACCATGGCAACTTGTCGGTACAACATTAAATTTTTCAATTGACTCACATTTCCCCGGATTCCGTCAGGCGATCTCAATATGAGATACCAATCCAGTGGCGACTTATAACCCTTTAAGTGCTTAAAGGTCCAGGCTTCACATAAGTAAACCATTAGTAGGCCACAGTGGAATGATGCGTATGCGCACAAAGTCAGCGTACTTACAGTGGGCGCAGGTACAATGGTACATGACAGTTCATGACTGGCATATGAATGTATTTAATTGTACTTTTATTTTAAATAATTTGAATTTTTATTTAATGTATTCAATTATATCCATTCCTGAACTGTCGCCGACCACGGGCATGTGCTCAATCGCAAGGCGTAGCTCGTAATAAATAAATAAATGTGAAAAATTGTAAACAACCATTTCATATGCAACTGTTAAGACACTAGAAGTAAACACAACTCCAAAATAAAATAAAAAATTGAATTAAAAAACAAATATTTTAGACGTTTATTGTTAACTACACTTCCGGCCCAGAGCAGTAGCATACTCGGGAGTGTCTCATGTGAAACTGTAAAATGTAAATGTACCGAATTTAGAGTTCCTGAACAAAATTCCACGACCTTTTCAATCCAAATAATACCATAGTTTCCTCTCGAAGGTTGTTGAGGAAATGGGCTTACCATCTGTCCCTCTGTCCTCTATCTGAAAATAACCTTAACTAAACTAGTCCTAAGTACTGAAACCTCCACGAGAGGTTTTATATTCTGGTTAAGAACTGAAAGGAATAAATCACCAATCACTAATATGGCCTTTTAAGTAAGGTTGTGACGGAGCCCTATCTTTTTTTCGAGCCCAGCCTAAATAGTTCTGTTCTATGGGAGGGGTCCAGTGTGGAGTTTCCCTGGTAAAAAACAAGCCTACTTTTTACGTACTGAAGTTTAGCTGTATTGTGACTAAAAAATTACTATGAAAACAGAAAAAAGGGTGAGAAGGACTTTACCAGTAGGATACTGGAACAGAGAGCACAGAGCATTAATGATTTCATCTCGTTGTGTTTGCGTTCATAGCTGACATCTATGTGCAACAAGTTGA
Source organism: Ectobius pallidus (assembly GCA_964059195.1). Lineage (NCBI taxonomy): Eukaryota > Metazoa > Arthropoda > Insecta > Blattodea > Ectobiidae > Ectobius > Ectobius pallidus. The sequence continues at coordinate 93,277,841 of CAXKWD010000009.1, forward strand.
ACTTCGGATGCTGCAAAACGTACTTCTCGTTTTAATAATCGTTATCCTGCATGGCCCCCAAAGAATGTAACACCACCCTAAATAACTTCATTTCGTACAGTCATCGAAGAATTACAGACAACCGATTTCTTAATGTTTAAAATTTAATTTCTAGAAAGCCAACTTTATAATACGTTAATTAAGGGTGCCCAACTATCCATTACCTGTTTGTTCTTGTACTATTTTTTAAATATATGTACAACACTCGCATGAGTGTACCCTTTATCTTTCATATTCCAACACAGGTAAACGTCTGTACAGAGGGAGTGAACAGACAGTTGTCTAAGCTTCGTTGCTTCAGTGCCGTATATTCCGCCAGAGAATCAAACATTTTCAACAAATAAAAAGTTGTCTCAAGTTCTTGACATTAATATTAAATAATCTACTGAAGAAGTATTGTAACTTATTTTGTCCTCACTTTTAAGTTAAAGGATATCGCGCATATTTTAAGCATATTATTGTTATTATTATTATTATTATTATTATTATTATTATGTTTTATGATAACTAATCTGTCTTTACAACATAACTGAAGTACAAACAATAGACAGGTATAAAGGCCAAGTGTCTGGAAATTTTATTGAATGTTGAGTGATTTTTCTGACCGTATAGCAATTACTGTGCATAGTCATGGAGATGTTAGGAATTCAGTTGTAGTTACCTCAGAGCTTGTGACAGATTTTAGGAATCACTCCATTAGTGCTCGTAGTATTACTGGGAAAATGTCCAAGTTGATTCCTCTGGCCTACAATTTCGTGTGCTAGACATGTATATACATATTCTTTAAACATATTTTTATCGTTGGAGAATTGCGGATCTATCAGGAAGGTTTATTTCAGACGTCGATTAACATAGGCTAATGTTATGTTATTCCTTACTTATTTGTTAATAATGACAATGCGGTCCCAGTAGAAGATATAATCAAGAACCTTAATTTAATCCATTCAGAGTTGAATTTGTATAATGATATACATATAACCAATCAAACGAAATCGGCAGTGGGTAGTGAATCGACGAGGACAATTATTATAGAATATAATACAGTGTGTCCCACGCAAGAGTTGGCCAATCATGCGGGTTTCTGCGTCGCGCCGACTACAGCTCTAACTCCCGAGCGAGCGGGTGAAATATCTACGCTAATAAAGCCGCTAATGGCGTTATGATTCAGGTTCTCACATTTACAGTTGGAATTACAGTGAAAATAACCACGTACCTAATCATAAGAGATATTGGAAATGTCCCCCTCTTGCATCCACACAACACTGGAACCTTTTTAAGAAATTTTCTTTCACGCGCATAAATTCAGCTTCCGAGATAACACGAATTGTATCAAAATAAAATGAGGTAACTGATATAAGAACATGCCAGAATGCTTTTTTTAATCAGTAGGCCTATTGCCAGATAAATCACATGTGTTTTTCTTTGTGAGAACCTGAACCATTACACCATCAGCGGGCTTTATTAGTGTAGATATTTCACCCGTTTCCTTTGTAATGTACGGGAAGTTGACCTATACACTTTATTTTTCAAGTTTCTCCATAAATAATATTCACATACTGTTAGAAGAACGTAAAGACATAGGCCTATCACAAGAGAAATTAACTCTGTCTCGGAAGCTGAACTTATGCGCGTGAAAGAAAATTTCCTAAAATGGTGTCAGTGTTGTGTGGATGCAAGAGGAGAACATTTCCAACATCTCTTGTGATGAAGTACGTGTTTGTTTTCATTGTAATTTTAACTGTAAATGTGAGAACCTAAATCGTAACACCGATCGCGGCTTCGTTAGCGTAGATATTTCACCCGATCGCTCGGGAGTTGGAGCTGTGCCCGCCGCGCCGCAGGAACCCGCGTCATTGGCCAACTCTTGCGTGGGACACACTGTAGCTTGTATTCATAAATGATAGCACGAAGTAACAAGATAATAAAAATACTTACATTGCTAAAAAGTTACTAATCTCATATTTCTGCTTATATTTCTGCTATATTTCTTGAGCTGATGAATTTAGTATAACTTATACGTCAGTACCAATGAAATGGTTAAAATTGTATTCATAGCACCATAACACAATCAATTTTGGTAGTGCAGAGGTAGCGTAGCCTACCTGACTCTGGAACCAAAATTCGCAGATGGCAAACTCGAACGAACTCGAGAAATTTATCAGGACAAAAAAGTCCCGTTACGAATTCTCCCTGAAGGGACTGTAAACAGTGGGTCACGCGTCGTACTGTAGATTACAGCAAATTAAAGTATTCCAAGCCTAATTAGACCCCCCCGGACAAGTTTTCCGGCACATGAGTCCACCTTAGCTTTCTCCTAGATAGAGGTTGAGTCATTGGCCTACACCCGCGATTCCCCTTTCTACAGTGAAATAAGCGTAACTAATGAAACTTCCCCCGGAAGGCCTCCATGCTCTAAACATGGAGTAGAAGTTCACGTATTGATTGATTTATGATGCAGAGTATAAGATAGAAGAAGCCTCGCTTTATTACTAAAGCACATGCAAAATTTCAGGAATACTGGTAACAGCCAATCAGAGGAGCAAGCAGTTTGAGATAGTATTTGGCAGTTTGAGATAGTAAAATCTGTGTCATTCTGATGTTTTCTATAACTCCATCCATCATTATGCGTCTAGTCTAGTACATGGTGATCATATTTGTCTACATCGTCATGTCTCTTCTTTTCTTTTACCATTACTAATTTATTATTATTATTATTATTATTATTATTATTATTATTATTATTATTACAGTTATAAGAGAAAAAATAATAAGTTATCAAGAATTCCATTGTGGACTTTTAAAGATATAATCAATTACATTGATATGGACATGTAAGAAGAACCAGAGGCAGGCCTCGAATCTCAAAAATACACGAGATCAGGAATTAAAGAAAGAGATCTACACGATATGGATTAGCAGAGAGGACTGGAGGAAAAATTAATACTCATGGCACCAAAGGATCTTGTTAACATTTTACTCTTTATATAAATTATTATTATTTATCATTATCATTATCATTATTATTTTTATTATTATCGTTGTTATTATATTATTATTATTATTATTATTATTATTATTATTATTATTATTATTATTATTATTATTAAAAGTAACCTACATATTCAAAAGCACTTGAGTTTGCAAATTATATTCATTATCTTTTCAAATGTAGGCTAGTCCACCCAAGCTTGAAACACAGTTCTCCTTCTGTGAAGTGTATTAGTGTAGGTTGTTATTTCCTTGTTCATGAATACATTGAAAACAAAAAGGGCATGAAATATTCCTTTTTAAATATGCAAAATTATGCAACATTAAGTCTCCATGATAATCCCGGAGACAATAAAACTCCATTTAATTATTCCTTCCCATAAAAACTTGTCTAGAAAGAGAAAAGGCTTTTGATTGTAACAGTGGAACTAAATGAGGATGAATTTCCGGCACGCTCTGCAGTGATTCAATTTGTCAAGTTGCATCAAATTTGTCGGACACGATGTCAGCATCATTAATTCGTCAAGTCGCTCAGCTCTAAATCGAATCGCGTTGGATGATGAAAAGTTATGTTATTAACATCAGAGCAGACCATGAGTTCATATCTCCTGTACGTTGTCAAGGACCCTGTAGCGTGTTCATTATTGTCTACCCGTTTCAAGATCACAAAAATTAATAATAGCTTACGTGATCAACCGCCGCAATAAAAATCAGTATTTTATACTCGGCTTAAGAGGAGAAAAGCATACGAAAATCCTATTTTAGTAATTGTTGGCTTAGGTCATTTTATAATATATGATCATGTTAAAATACCATATAAATCAGGATTACTAGAATGATTTCAGTTTCAGATTATAAGTTCGCTATCTACATTAAACAATAGAAAATGGGCGGGGAAGCAGAGTGAAAGCTCAATAATCTTTCAAACAGATATTTCCGAAAGCTTCTAAACTTCCAAACAAATATAGTAAAGTAAAGTGTTCCCTATAAGGGCCATGGAGGCTCAGAGGGTCCGAGGAGGTTGAGGCTTCCAGATTTTAGACATTCTGCACGTGGAGGTAGTAAGATTGTCAGCCTTACGCACCGGCTGCCTTTACCCCCAGGATTGTTCCTGGTACTCATTTCTGTTGGGGTTGAGTCGACCCCAGGCCATAGTGCCTCCAGAAGGATTAGGCCAATTGAAAAACACTTCGACCTCATCGGGAATCGAACCCGCAACCCTCGGTTTGTAGCTCAGTGCCTCAACCCCTACCTCTCCAAACAAATATCCCAAAGAAAATTTATATGTTACTACATAATATCATATTGAAGTAATTTTTTAACCCTTAACAAAATCTACATGTCTAAGAAACTTATATCTTATAAAGTCGTGTATATTAAAAACATAAGCATACACTGGTAGAAACTCTTTTCCATATCACCTCAAAGATGCTATGCAATAGCACATAGGCAACAAGCCTACAATGGCATTTACTAAGATACGGGTATGTTTATGTTCATACGAGTATTTTATTTACCATTATAGGAAAGTGATATACGACAGTTTTTGTTCGACCATAATCGGTCAGAATGCTTAAATTTTGAAGTTTTAGATTCACTCAAACAAATGGCTGCGAGCTAGCGATACTCTCGCATCCGCTGGTTTTCGTAATTATTGTCATCTACGACAGCTGGCACACCATGGCGTTGGTCAAATCGAAGCTTCATTTTGGTCGTTTTGTTAAAACCAACGGATTTTGATAAGACGAAATGAATTCATTCTAGTAAGTTATGTTATTAAAATTAACACGAACAGAATTTATTTTATTTTAAATACAGGCTATTTATTACACAGTTTTCAGCTGCTACTCTCATTGTCTCAAGATCGTTCCGTGTTCGATAATAATCGATACCACACAGATGTCATAATGGAAATCAGTTTCGAAATGAGTATCATTATGATACCGTTACGTCGCATGTAATGAACGTATTATAATATGGTCGAACGAAAATTTCAAAACGACACTACTTCTCAGCTGTGGAATCGTGGTCGATTACCGGCAATGGTCGCATTTTAAATGTTCACAGGTATGTTACAAATGTAGTGTACGTGGGTGTGTTTGTATCAGCGTGTGCTGAATAATAGCTAATCAATAAAGAAGTAGTTACGAGTTTGTAAATCGCCATTGGGTTCTTTTCTCAGTATTGAAAACGCTTGGTGGTATACCGATATATGTGAGTCAGTTGGAGAAACTAATGTTGTACCAGCAGGTTTCCGTGGTAGCACAACTGGCAAAGCAGAGACACGGAGAGTCAAAGATCTGTGGTACAAATCCCGGCTATGGCATTGCATTTTCAATCTGACTCTAACTTTTAAGAGTAATTCATAGTTTATGAAAGTCGATTACTGCAGAAAAAGTGTTATTTTTATAGTCAAGCTCATGTTATTACGTCATATGAATAAATTGGTTATTGTAGCCTAATAAATAGTTGTTAAAGACCTCGAGTAATCTAATTTCTACATTAGCGGTGCAAGATATTGATTTCATATTATCCTAGAAATCGTGTTCGTATTCTGACAGTGTGCTGTATTTTGTTCTCGCTAAGATTGCATTGGAAACTGTGCAAACAATGGGAATGTTCATTAACGAAGAACATGCAAGAAATCCAATACATTTCATGCATGTTCTCATACAAGGTGGGAACTTTTTTTGTTTTTGTTTTGGACTTCAAGAAGCAGTATGTGGTGTTTTATACGGGTGGACGGATGAAAGTGGAGATGTGGAGACTCAGCCAAATTAATGGTGGAACACGCAATGCAGTGTTAACGTTCAAGACCTACAGTGTTGGTAGCCAGCTCCCCACAATCATTTTGAGTGAATCGCTCTACGCTGTTTTAGGAAATTGCACTGTCAAAGTTTCAGCTTTGTTAGAATATACCAGAACAAGTAACGTACGTAACATTTTCTCATCTTAAGAGTAGGAGGAGAAAGTTGTTGCTTAGCTTGCTTGTTCAGGTAATACACGGTAGCCCATATTTTGGACTTTATTATAATACAGGGGTGGCCACAACGAGGCTCGTGAGCCGCATGCGGCTCTTCAAGCCAAGTTAAGAATAAATATGATACAGATTTAAATAAAATATATAGTTAATATAATTTAATGAAAACATATTACAAGGAAGTGAAAAACTTATTTCTGATTTAGCGCAGAGTGTATTTAGTTTTCAGAGCAAATTAAGACCCTTTCGAAAGGACCTTGATACTAAAACATTTGCTCATTTTAAATGTTTGAAGAAAATTACTGATAGCCTTCCTGAATTCAGGTGGAAACAGAAAATTATTTGTGTAAAGTTTCTGGTCTTGCTTAAGAAATGAATGGCATATTTAATGATTTAAGAACACTTAAACCCTCATTTCCGTTCCAGGAAAATCCTTTTGCTGTTGATGTTGTGGGCGATGGTTGTCCTGTTTCATCACCAATTACAAAGGATCCAGTTGGAGTAGAGTTGGAGTTACTAGAACTGCAAGAGGACGAAGGACGAGAAGGACTTAAAAGAAATGGTATTTCAGACATAGAATTTTGGAAGAAAGTTCCAGAAGAAAAATACCTACTAACAAAATAGTGTGCTAAGAGACTTATCTCGATATTTGGGACTACTTATGTGTGTGAATCTCTGTACTGAATGCTTAAGTTCATTAAATCTAAATATTGATCTGAACTAACCGATGAATATTTAAGTGAACTCGTGCGAATTGCGCTTACCAATTATCAGCCAGATTTCAAAAAACTAACAGCAAAAATGAACACTCGAAAAAAATTTTCAAAAGTAAAATCTTATTTCTTGTTGTGTAGCTGAACAATAATGTTATTTAAATAGTAAAAACAATGTGGTTCGCTTCGACCAGCTTCATAAATTTGCGGCTGCCGAAGTTAAGGTTAATGGCCACCCCTGTTATAATATATTATACTCAGAAATAAATATTTTATTTGAAACATTCTCCACATTAAATTATCTGAAGGGTAGTTCGTTATATGCTACACATTTTATTCATAAACTTAGGTTTTTATATTTTGCCTCACGAATAATGCTACTTTGAATGAGGCTGAGACAGCTGAATACTCAGTATTTGGTTTTACCTAGGGATGGGTCCTTGATACTTTCGATACCTCGATACTCTCGATACTTGCATGGTATCGGCATCAAACGATACTTCAGAAAACTCGCTCGATACTTTTTCGATACTTTTGTAATTCTGCAATTCTGCAATTAAGTGAGAATGTTAGTATTTTTTAACAAAAACTTGTAAGTGGACTGTTTAAAAAACTAATTTTAGTTTTAATGTAAAGATTAAAGATATTAAATATTAAATTTTGTCTCATTAAATATGCAGACTTAATTAATTTAGTTGGTATTACACAGTTCCCTCAAATTTTAATTTTTAATGTACCTATTTATTGAAACTGGAAATGTTGAAGGTATCGAGTATCGAAGTATCGAGTATCGAGGAAAAAATCAAGTATCGGTATCGAGTATCGAGAAAATCTGGTATCGACCCATCCCTAGTTTTACCTTCATTGAAAATACGATAGAAACTAAGTTTATGATTTTAATAGAATTTACAAGATGTATACCTCAAATTACATTAAATTATTCCTGAACCAAGTATAATATAAATGAAGGAATATTGTCTAGTGAATATAAATTAAATTATGATATTCCGAGTTGAGGGGAATTGAGAGTAATCATTTTGATGGAGGCTTCGTGTGAGGGGGGGGGGGAAGGAAAGATGTTAGTGAATTCCATGAGAGGCGATGTTACATATAGCACATACGTCACAGAAAATTTCTAGTTCAATGATTGTTGGCCAATGGTGTCCACTCAGTCGATAGCCACTGAATTTAACGAGAGTGAGCACATTATAACAACATTTGTCCCCTCAGCCCGCCATCTCGTCTCCAATAGGCCTCACTGCTGTTGAGAATGCAAGGGCACGTGAGCCATTCGGGTTGCTGTAAATTGCCTCCCAGAGGGTTTGTCGTCACTTTACTAAGTCGCCTTCTGCGTCCTTAAAGCACAGTAAGTATATGGTCTCCCGTCTGTTTAAGAAAATAATCGTTTTAATACGATATTGCATCATTTTAATTCAGATAGTATATTAAAACGTCAATGATGATATTCATCGATAAAATTCGGTAAAAATGAAATGGGCATAGCTTTCATCGCCTGTCAATAACATCACAAGTAACTTTAAGCCTTCCCAAAGATAACTAATAAGCGTGTTTGATGTCAGGCGTCCAAATAGTAAATATTTACAATTTAATTAAAGTTCTAAAATAATTACAATAATAAAATTCCTTCAATGCAAACAAATGATCACGTTGTGATGAATGGAGCAACGGTGGAATGATATATGGCAGGGGAAGCCGGAGCACCCCGAGAAAACTTGCCCCGACTCCATTTTTTCACCAAGAATTCCATGTGGATCCACCGAGATTCGATCACGGGTACCAGCGGTGGAAGCCGAGCCAGTCAGCCAGTATAATATTATTACACCATTCTTTTCTCAGTTTAGAGTCTGTATTTGTGTCTAGGCTTTCGGTGTGAAAACCCATCTTCAGAGCATCTTGTTTTATTGAGTCATTATTTTAAATTACTGACATAGTATATTACGATACTAGTTCGGATAGTGGCGAGGAAAATTTTAAAAAACGAGGGGCTTGTTAAGAGTTTCTCCCGAGACACTTTTAATGCACTAGGCGCCTTGAATTGAGAACTACATTTTCGACTATAGTAAGTTATAAAAACATTATTTAGCGGTATGTAATATAGGTAATTCATCGCTAGCAGCTTTCAAGATGGTCGTCAAGTATAGCCTAAGTGTAGGGATAGTTATTTCGTACAAATATTACATTTTAACACAGGCGCAACACTTTGCTCCTGGATGAATTAAAACATAAGTTAAAACTAAAAATAGAAAAGAAGTAAAGACACAGGTAAGACTTAAATGGTAAAATTCAACTAGCAGTACGACTATATTCCATAACTGAAATATTGTTATAAATAAATAGTTAAAGGGTTTGACATAATGAGCCTCGTGGGATTCAAAAATGGGAAAGAGACGCAGCAAGGCTAAGTTACCGAGAGTAGGTGCAGGAAATTCAGGTTTCCACCATGATACTATAAACTTAAAATATGTGTACTTTTAAACCACAGTACAATTTAATGTTTCATTCCTATTGTGTTGAATAGTATTTTTCTTCAATGTTTAGTACATAGCCTAGATCATACCTGAGCAACTGAGGGGAAACGTTTTAGTCCCCCATCCACTCTGTGACGTATGAAACCTGCTCTTCATGTTCAGTGTCACGTCGAAACTGCTTTATGCTGACGTTAAGGGCGACTGTAGTGGGAGACATTACCCCACCGCACAGTGGCACAATGTGCCACAGCTGCGCACCCGTGGCCTAGATTATGTTTTCAAGCCATCTTGATATTGTTACTATTGCTACATTGAAATAGGTATTAACTTATAAAATATAATAACCGATGTCTACATGAAGGAGATACAGGCACGCGTGAGACAGCACAGCATATTCTCTCTGAACGTGAAGCCACGGAAATGCTAGGGCAACGATATCTGCCGGATTTCTTTAATGTTCCTAGGAAAGGTCATCTGGCATCACTCGAACTGTTGAATAACGCAAAAATAATTGAGGGGAGGAGTTACTTATGTAATATCCCAAGAGCTAAGGGTAGGAAATGGGGCAGAGGGAGTAATCTTTGTATATTATTATAATGTATTGCATTATATTGAATTATACTATTTTTCTCTTTTTCTCTTCGTCTCTGTACACCATTTGCCTATTATATCGTATTATATTGTATTGTACTATATTATTATTCATATTCATCTTGTGCATAGCTAAAGCATGAACGGCCACACAGGCACGTGCGTTGGAAATATTGTAGAGGAAATGTATTTTAAATGTGTTTAATAAAGATGGAGCGGAATCTCCGGAAAAGGAAATCGAGGTAATGATTCACTGTCTCAATAGGAGCAAAATATATCATCAGGAGAAATTATCTTTCACGTTGTTTCATAGCATAGAACAAAAATATCATCCACACTATGCTTTTATAGGCTACAGAGGAAAACAAGCAAGAGGTTCGATTTTGTACTAGGAACACCCCAGCTCCGTCACATACGAGGGAGGCTAGTTCTAATAATATTCTTGCTAAAGACAGGCCGACGATTCTTTCGGTAGCGTCGTTCTGACGGCTAGGTCGTCGTGTGTCAGCTGTCGGAAACAACCTCTCTCTATCTCTATCTCTCTGCCATTCTCTTCCTATCTTCGTTTCTCTTTGTGCCAATCTTCCATCTAGCCTCGACCATAAATATACGCGTCGCTGACTTACAATAAAGTGTATATCTATAGAGGTGCTTCATATTACAGCAGTGACGGCGTAAATTGAGTACAGGACAATGAACATGACTCCCAAAACACACACACACATACTCACAGACAGGCGACGTTATTAAGTCGTTACCCTGGAATCAAGGTTCAACCGTGACTTTGTTGTTACCATGGCGACTAAATTCTGTACATTTCCTTTGCCGAGATACAAAATAGGAACTGCTTTGTGTATTGGATTCGCAAACTACATACCGTATAAACATTAATTAGAATTTCCGCGTTTTGTCGTTTTCACTGTATGAGCAATCAGGATTACGGGTGATTGCCGCTAACTGAAATGACAATACTGTGCAATGACGCTAGAAAGTTGACGCAAAAATGCTCCAGTCCCGTAACGCGACGTCTAAGGAATAACGATTCAACTGTAAAAATTAACGAGGAAGAAAACAAAACATTATCATCCCTTATAGACTTTAGTAATGGAACTAAATCAAACCGTTATGAATACTATAAGTTATGTTTTTAATTACCTAAAAATAGTACATTATGCAACGAGCCTATAAAGACATTTATTAAGACATATATTTTCACGAAACGAGCAAAGCGATTTTCACAATTTTCGGACGAGTATCCCAATTACCACTATAGGCAAGTTGCAAGCGATGTTTTTGTTCGACCATAATTAAATCTTTATGTTTCGAGATTGACGATTCACAAAAAAGAAAGTATTTGGCTGATCGCGGCAATCAGCTGTTAGCAAGCTCTCATATGCCTTGCCTTACGCGACAGACGGCAGCTGATGGCGTACGGTCAAGTCGAAGCTTGTTGTTGGTCGTTTTCTTGAAACGAACGGATTTTTACATAGCGAAATGAGCTCAATTTAGTATAATATCAAAATTAACACTAAGGGAATTGAATTTATTTTAAATGGAGGTTGTTTATTGCGCAGATTTATTTGCTGCTCTCAAGGTTTCAAGATCGTTACGTTTTCCATAGTAATCAACACCACACCTGTGCTATAATGAAAATCTGTATCGTAATGAATATCATTATGTTACTGATACGTCACATGCAATAAGCTAATTATGGTATGGCCAAACAAAATGTATTTCTGCTTTAGTATGCCTTTTCTGTAACCGTCTATATTTGTACAAAATCATCGAAGAAAACTATATAACCTTTGTATAGTAATATAGGACAAATTGTTATTTACTTAGGACCAGTTGTATAAAACTCACTAACTGATGGTTATTTTAAACTGAAAGTTAGAAAATAACTAGCTACTTATATTGTTTAAAATAAGTGTAGATTGTGTAACTCACAGCTATAAATATTGGAAGAAATAATAAAACGTCTGACAACAGTACAAAAGTTGAGGAAAATTTGCAGCGAATATTATGTTTATATCTTTTGGTATTAGATTTTCAATTGTTTAATCAAAGACAAAGTACCGTATTACAGATATGTCTTTGGTATTTATTTTCAACTGTTTAATAAAGATGAGTTTGTTAAAAAACATTTCATTGAGGTATGTATATTTTTTCTCTTATAATGAATATTACATCTCACAGAATTTGTCATCTTTCTCATTTTTACTACTCAATTGTGCGTTTCTCTTTAGATTTTCAGTTAGCGATCGAGAAAGTGTTAATGTGACATGACGAAATGCCAGGCATAATAAACAAGGTATGTTGCCTTGTATAAGTAAATTAAGTGACTATAGGAATTTTAGATTGCATGGAGATATTACTCACAAGAGAGCAAACACTCGGTACTTCCTACTGGCTGGCGGCTCAACATGCACACAGTTACTTGTCACGCAAACTGCCCCTCAGAGCTCCAATTCATAACGGTATAATGCAATGAAGACAACCGCATAGGAATCAATTAATTGTAAAACCACATGAGTCAGTTACATAATGAAAATATGAGAAAAAATATCAATGAAAAATTCTACTATTTTTATTCTATTTTATATTCTATTACAAAGGATTTTTTCCTGGTTGGGAATCGAATCCATGTATTCAGTTTGGTACACCGACACCGAATCTTTGAGGTTCCCCAAGAAAGTTTCAGTTCCATTGAACACCCATTCTTTGTGCATGTCATGAGACGTTGAAATCTAGTAAAAAAGTTAGTCATTATATAATGTCAGTATTAAAAGTTTTATGATTTAACAGTAATTGAACTAATCTTTCTTTTTTCAAGTCTTTGTTCGATTTTTCGCCAATTTATATTTCGTTTCTTTCATTGTTTGTATATTCTTACTATCTTTCTTTATTTCTTCCTTTCTCTCTCTCTCTCTCTCTCTCTCTCTCTCTCTCTCTCTCTATCATTCTATTTTTCTTTATTTCTGCGATACCTTCTTTCTTTCCTTTTGGCTTTATTTTATTTCATTTCTTCTTTCCTCTCTGTTTCTTCAAGTTTATTTAATTAATGAATTGTTCTGTGATGTCAGTATTAAAGGATTTATGATTCAGTAATAAATAAACTAATCTTTCTTTCTTTGTTCGATTCTTCGCCCCCTTTATATATTTATATATTATATATTGTTTCATTGTTTCTTTCTCTCTCTGTCTATCCAACTATTTTTTCTTTGCTTATTTACTTTTATGTCTATTTTTCTTTGCTTGTTCTATTAGGCTACCTTGTTTCATTCCTTTGACCTTATTTTTTTCTTCCTTCTTTCTTCATTGTTCTTTCAAGATTATTTCTTTAATTCTTTATGTTCTTAACGAAATGTGAAATATGTTTAATGAGCCTACACAGACCTAATATAGATGAGTATATGAACGGATTTCCTGGTGTATGTGATCAGAACAATGCAGATACCTTTCTTAAAAATATCGAACATTCAAGAATACGTGCAAGGAAACTTTCGAGGTAAGTGGTAAGAGAACTTCGGTCGGAAATCCTGCATTACATCATCTGAGTATTAAAATAAACTAACATTACTTTTTTAGGAAAAAAATGAGATAACGTACATTTGGAACTCAGTTTAGGTAAGCATTTTATGCATTTACTGCGAAACCTATTTTCCACCTCTAAATATCAAAATAATAGAGACTATTGTTTTATGCAACGTTAAATAATATGTCTCCTCAGTACTGTAGCTTCTTTCTTTGTTCTTTCAAACCATACCCTTATGGATAATGTATACTTCATACTGAGGTGAATGTCTTTCGCATTAAAATCCCTGCAAGCCCCATACTCGTATAAATCGATTATGGAACCTGAACCTGCGACATGTCAAATTTGAAGCTTTGACATCATAACAATAACTTCAGTAAGGTGACCGAGACGAAAATTATAAATCCACTTTGATTTCTGTAACATAAAATTCGAACCACCTCTAACAAAAGTGTTCAAAAAACAGTGTTGCTTCACACAGTTCCAGAAATAGGCCTATATCAGTGACATTTTCAAGGCCTTGTAGAAATAAGTGACACAGATCCGCGGCTAAAAATTTCTCATAATCTTTGTGCTGATTTGTAATAATAGATTAGTATGGGTCTTACCCTTTTGCGTCCCAAAGCGAGTGGTCACTTCATCAAAACAACCCTCGTGCGTCCGGTGCAATTCGACGTAAACAACCCTCGTGCGTCCCGTCTTGAACAAGATCGATACATCTATCTGACGATTGTGGAAAATATTACTACTGCTTGATGGTAATACTGCATGTGGTGACGTTAACAAGATCAATACCTCTCTCACTGAATATTATAAATAAATATATTCACACACGCGCAACAACCGTTGTCAATGCCACTAAAAATTAAAAAGAGGCCTTCTTGGTAGAAAAAATGGTTGAATATAGAACTGAAACACTCAGCAGACTGGAATATGTGCGAAAAGTATCATTTAAGTTCCTACCAACCACAAGAAAGTGAACTGGTAGCCATAAGACAAACAGTAACTTCATTCTCCGCTTCAATTTTATTTAATATTGACAGTAATGCAAGGATTAAAATGTTTGGGGTGTGTATCAGTTCGCTTCCTCGCGGTGCACCCTGGGTAATGTTAAACGAACTGCATGGTAAAATTATTAATTGTACCTGTATTCCATGGGGCGCATTTTGGTCATTGCTCTAGAGAGACCCGGGACGCAAATGGGTCATTGGATCTGAGGATCTATGGACGCAAAAGTCCTAGTTTAGTGGTTTTGGGACGCAAAAGTCGAGACCCCATCAGTATGTATCTTGTTAAACTATAGCCATAGCATACATTGTTTGAGTTTATTGTTACATACATCATTACATTTCATTATTTACATTATTTCACCATTAGTACAGGTAAAAACCAACAGAAAATACGATTGCTAATTTAACATAAAAAATGTAAGGTATGCTCCGGTACTAAGCTCTTGTTTAGGGGTAAAATAGATTAATATAAATCTAATTATATATCAATCAATGCACAGTATACTACAGACGAAAATTATAAATGTATGAGTACAATGTATATAAAATAATTTTGCATCATTAACCAATGGTTTATATAGAAATTACAACAACAAAAAACAGAGAAAACAGAAAACAATTATAGAAATAAAATGGGTTTAAACATTGGAAAACAAAACAAAATTAAAGTGGTGCTATTAATATTATATAATAATTTTTTTTTCCTCTTAAAATGTTTGAGACTGTAATTTATATATTCTGGGTGCTCAGCAATAAACGTGTTATACAATTTCAAACCATAGTTTTGATCAGTAGGGCTCTTTCTCGTTGGAGATACAATAATAGTAGTTACATCCTTCTCTTTCGCACACCTCATTTTACGTCTCCCTATTTCAGTATCTATGTCCAGTAACATAATCAGGAATCAGCATGCCGATGTGGGTAGACAGGCAGGAGAGAACAAGGTGAAATTCCGTTTTCGATTAGTTTCACGCTTCACTTAGAATACTTTTATGTTCCCGTTCACATAATTAGCACGTCACCCCTCCATCTCCTTTCTAAGCCCTGCCGAAATCTTTCATCTTGCAGAGCCTTTGTCAGATATAAATTAAGTTTTGGAAAGAAGACCTATCTCGGAGAGGAAGACCCACTCTATAAAGTTTTACACGGAGTTTAATGTTACAAGGAGGATTACGATTTTCCAGGCAGAGGTTGCAAAATATTTCAAAGGGGTTTGCCTGAAATTTAAAAAAAGGTGCGTAGTGTGGTCTATAAGGGTTTCAAAGTTATCTTCCAGGGAATTCCTATTTCAAAAGGAAGAAGCGCAACCATCGAACTGTGACATTATGGCAGGATTTATGGGCATTCGCTTTGCATAATGTAAAACTACGGAAACTATGGTTCTGTGTTACTCCAACGCCTGGCCCAGATATTCCAGGTTTATAGGTCAAATGCCGTTTCTTCTTGTAACATATTATGTTAAGATTTTAGTAATAGAAAGAAAATAGTAGTATTTTTTTAATCTGATATGAAACAAGTAACTTACTCTTCCTAGATAAATGTTTGCCTTTTGGTACAATATAGGCCTAATACTGTGTTTAATATTCTTTCCATGTAAATTGGTTGTCAAAATGAACAGAGTGTCATTACCACATCGCATCGCATCCCCGAAGTAAACATAATCCAAATAATATCTTATTCATGCTCGCGTAACTTTTTTATTCTAAGCATGGCCAATACATCGTTCTCACTCACATTCTGATATAGAGTAAGAGGCCGTATTTTCAACTTGTTGAAAAGCTTTATTGTTCGCCAGGTAAGACTGAGTTTCTACAAAATGTGGATGGCTTATAACTACCCTCCAGATAACTTTTTGGGAATATTTTTCAAATGTCTTAGCTCTTAGAATAAATAGCCTACCTCATGTATAAAATTTAAACAAAATTGTTAGAGCCATTTTCGAGAAAATTGCGAAAAACCAAATTTTCTTAATATAAAGTGCCATTAAGAGTATTGGCTCTATCACAACACACATTACGAGCAAAGTTCGTGTCGATGTTTATTTCAACAGTTCTTACCAAGTTGCATCCATAGCTAGTGGCCTACGTGCTAAAAAATAAGTGAAACTAATTTCATACAACCAAAGATCGTAACCATAAATGGCATAATGGTACTCTATTTTGAGTACTGTTATTCTCAATGGAACACTGAAAGAAATTGAACACAAATGTAAAAATTTGTCTCGAGCAATAAAATCTTAAATCAATAGTTGGTCCCTATTTCATCAAAATTTCCCCTGTTAATGGCTACAAACAAAAGAGCTGTAGTAAAGTTGAAATAGTGAAAGGTAGCAACTTCTGAGTCAAGTGTTGGCTATACCAGTACATGACTGTTATATACAAAGAAAACATTTCCTTTGGTGAAACTTAAGTGCAGTATACGAGAACAAAGCTTCTATTCAGCTTTATTCTTTAGATGGACTTGACTGCACAAACAAAAGTTTTACTTCACCATTTCCAGGAAAGCTCAAATGCAGTGCAACAGGCATTATTTCAACCATGGAACTTTAATGAAATGATATGCGCTGTCATCTGCAGTTGCTTTCTAAAGAGGTCACCACTCACTACGGAATAAATCATTTAACTATAGATTATTATATGGTTTTCAACCCATACCCGCCCTACATGTCCGTATGAATCACACGGTGGGGAATTCAATCCTCAAATAGTGGAATATTTTAGAGCATCGGCACTTTTTTATACATCCAGTACAGAGAATGGTTTTCACCATGCCTTGAAGAGAAATCCTCATATTATCGAACATGGCCTTCCTCTGTCAAAATACCAGAAGCAAAACATGGGTCAAAATGTTTCCCCCCTCCACGAATTATTCAAACAATATGGGCTTAGTCAAAACAACATCATAAGGAGACACCGAACAGCTGATCGGCGGCAATTTCTTAAAAATGAAAGCGTCTGAAATAGTATCTCATAGCTGATCTTCAATTAACAATTCCCAAAAAGGAAAATCTTTACATTTTTTAATCTTCAAGTAACTCCGTTACTAATGAATATAATTGAGTAACATTTGCAGTGATTTTTTTAGCCCTTAAATGCAGGAGAGTCAATTTCTCAAGCCTTAGCGGACTGCAAAGAAAAGTCGATGCAATTGTTAGGCTCATGGCATATAGGTTATTTCTTGCAACCTATTGTGTAAATTTTACATGAATTAAAAATGTACTTTCGAATGATTTTCTGATATTTTAGGCAATTATTGCATCCTACGCATCCCATGCATTTAAGGGTTAAGATCTTCTACTGTGCAATTATACCAAAGAATTTTCTTATATTTACATTATTTAACAAAACATGAATTTATTTAAATTTGAAATTTTTATAAAATGTTTTCTCAATTTTAAAGACTAAAGAAATCAAGGGTAATATCAAATTTCCTCCGGTAAATTTGTCAGGGAGTTTATAAGATTTTATTGAAGTCTAAATAAGAGTCCATGTGATCAGATATTTGAAAAATTTTAATTATCATCAATTATTATCAATTTAATTATCATCAATTTGTTTTCTTATTTCGAATAATGAACGGGTAGTCCTTAAACTAAAATTAGTATAAAATTTCTTATCTGCAGGCTAACTGAATAAAATCATACATTAAAATAATATCTCCCTAAAAATGTGAAGATACTAACATTTCCACAATTGCTCCCTTTACAGTGAAAATTTCGTCGCTTTGCTTCCATAAGGTCGTATGTGCATTTATACCAGAAGGTTATGTACCATACGACCTTTTGGTTCTGGAATTACTGAAAAAAATTACATACAACCATATGAAATACACATCTGCATTAAGTGAGAGAGGTTTTCAACATATAACCTTTTTGCAGAAGATAGTTCGCATATGTTTGAAGTGAATTAGCACAAAACTTATTTCATCGAAAACTTGACACACGACCTTCTGGCAGTAAAGCGACGACGATCTAATCTACTAAGCAGCAGGTAACTAAATGTTCTTCTTGTTCACTATATATATACATATATATAATTATATATGTGCGTGTATATATATGCATAGTTTTGAATATGGCGATAAAAACTACATTAATAAATGCAGGGCTGGCTAACAAGCTTTCGATTAATAGTTATAGTTATAGTTGTTACTGTGTCTACAGAACACACTTCAGTCAAGAATTTCTCTGTAAGATTTTGAAGTGCAGTGTCTCCAAGTAATGCACTTCTGTAAAATAAGAAATGCTGTAAGAAATTCTAACTAAGTGCCATTTAAAAATGGTCATTGACTAAAACTTAAAGGAATAAATCAAAGTGTGAACATATTTAATCTTTTTGAACGGTGGATTTAGGGAATTTCAAAATCTTTAATATGTAGAACTATGGGGATAATTTTTAGTTTTTCTATCTTTAATTTTTTGTTAGTATATATTAATCTTAAAACGAAATTTGTGATTTTTAACAAACTGTCATACTTTGAAGCTTAATACAGATAAAATAAGGATATAATATTATTTAATAACTTTTTAAAAGTAAGCCATCATTATGAAGGTAATGAAAGCTGAAGTTGACAATCAGTTAATAATTGAACACGCTGACAAGTCTAAAAGTACATGAACATGATTGATTTTCAGATGTTTAACTTATCTGAACCGTATTTATATAGCGCTTGAAAAAAAGTACAAACATTATTGATTTACTTACAAAGTATAGGACTTACATTTAAGAATCCCAGTACCCTGGATGAATCACAGCTTACCTGGAATAAAGAAAACAATATGTCCATAAAATTCAAAGGATACAACCCATTGTACACTTGTATACTCCTGGCTTTAGCTGCTGTTCTTTGAAGAGAAAAATCCATAAATAGTATGAAATATTTCTTAGTAATATTTTTTTAAAACTTAATAGCCTTATTTCTGTAATCTCACGTTTACTTTTTTTCAATAGCATACAATGAATAAAGTACCAAAAGTTCAAAATATCACCTATCAAAGAAACAGGGTAACCGTCTGGGGTGAAAAAGGTATTAACTTATTACTCGTTTCAGTTTTGTGAGAAACGTTGCTGAATGCCATTAGTTAAGTTACAGACTATTATGCAATTAGAACTAAATTCATTTCATAGCAACATACAATGCATAGTGTCTGAAATTCTGCCAGACTGCATATTGTAAAGTTGGTCTCTTAAAGACGAAGTTAGAATGATTTATGCTGATGTAGAATAAAAAATTACGGAAAGAATAAATGTAGGAAAATCTGATCATGGTAGCAACTTAGGGATTCTGTTGAGATTTAATTTAATTTATACTATCTAACCGACGTGAAACTGTCCATACTTTGGTTTTAATTCTAAGGTTGCAAGAATCAGGAAGCAGAAATAGAACACCTATATGGAGAATACGTGAAGCTGATACGAAAGCATTAGTTAAAAAGCTGTCGTGGGTATTAAGTTAGATTTATCATTAGTAACTTGACAAATGGCTTATTCAGGTACGTAATTTAAACATTTTTAAAGTAAAATAAAAATAAAAATGTAGGAACTTTTCAAAAAAACATGTTTAAAATTGTTAACGGTATGTTCGGATATTTTATTTTAAAAATGTTAAGAAACAAAGTATTCTGAGAGTGAAAAATCAATTTTTGTTTTGTTTATAGCGGGAAAAATTGTTTGAATCTTTCTGAACAAATACTTATATACTTTTATAGCGTTACGCAATATTTTCCTACTTAAAATATATTTAAATGGAGCAGCTTTGGTTGAAAACAGATTATGATGATTATTATTATAGTACTTGTGAAATTGTTGGTGCTGTTATTCGTAATCGTAAAATTTGAAAACCTTAATATTTAATTCCTAAGGCCAAGAGAAATTCACTTACATTTCTCTCAGAATTATTTTTAATGTTTATTGAAAGGTTTCGTATCCTTTTTTTACTTTACTTTAAGAGATCAAGGTTCTTAGCAATTCCGTTTCTGGACAGTACTTACTTTAAGTGGCCATTAGTACAAATACTAAAGAGAGTATTGATTTAAAATTTTTACATGTTAGTATGGATACTTTCAGAATTTTGTTGTTCATTCATTTTTAATAGTGGCATCATTAGCTAAGATAATAATTGAGCAAAGAAAGGATGTAAAACATGTTAAAAATGAGCAAGTTTATGTACTCTGATCTCCGAAACTACTTTAAACAGAGTTTAAACTTTCCGTGTATATATTCTATACATTTAATTAACTCGTGTAGAAGAATTTTGTATCTATCCATAATACAACAGTTTAAATAGACTATATAATATAACAAGTGGGTAAAAACTGTTACACAAAGTAGTGAAATTTACGTTGTAAATATGTCCCTGAATCTTATAATAAATATGGTGTTCTGAGATGAAAGTACAAAATATGTATGAAAATTTAGATTTGAGATTTTTTTAAAATTAAAAATTTTAAACTTATATCGATACATTTCTGAATCATAAACATTATCGTGTGGGTGTGTTCATTTTATTTCACCTATGCCCGGTTTCTATAAACTCGTGAAATACCTATGGGTAAATTATCCATGGGCAAATTAGTTCGTAATCACCCACAATTATATAATGAGGAAGGCCTTGGAATTGTTCAGTTAATTTAATTTAGAAGGCTTTGATTCCCATCGTTTAAATTATTATTGATCCTATGAGAGGTTAAATTTTATCCAGCCATCCATGAAAGGATAAATTAACCCGGCGATTTACCCTTGGAAAGATCTAGCCCGAGTTTGTAGGAACATTTTTTCTGTCGTTTTCGTATTTACCCAGAGGTACACAGAGGACATTTATCTAGAAACTCGCCACAAGTGTATGTGATTGTTACCTTTAAATTATTTGAGTCTGTGAAAGTTATTCTTGTGTAAATTCTGTCCATTGGATAATTTATCCATAGGTATTTCATGAGTTTATAGAAACCGGGCACTAATGAGACTCTTTAGACGTTGATTAAAATTGGAGCCACCTGGAAAATGGCGCTTGATAAACCCAGTGAGCCTGGAAAGAGTCTGTACATAAAGCTGTGTACTGAAGTCGTTTCATTATCATGGTTTACAGACCACCATTTTGTTTTGTTAAAATGTATCACCTCATTCATTATACAATGGATTTATACACATGCAGACATTTACATTGAGAGGTTGGCGACGTGAATCCCATTCTGAACAGTTTGACGGATCTTGTCAGTCCATTGTTGTAGCTCAAATACTACGAAAAACATAGAATATTGCAATTCACTGTATTTGAAATAGAGGAAGGATTCTTATGTTCTTGTACATATCGTTAACTTATAGCCTATATATTATTTCTGTTGTGAAGTCAACATATGCATGAGCTAAGCCAATCAATGGAAATATTTTTTACAGTTGAGTAAGTTATAAAATATGTCAAGCAGTTAAGTGATTAGTTTATTAAGTTAATTAATTTAGGAAATAGGTTATGTTAAATGCTAATGTACGAGATTATGTAGTATATTTTGCGTGTCATCTTATAGTCTATTAAGCTAATTCATTTATTACGTTAAAAGTTAATGTAATTGTGTAGTATACTTTACTTGCCATCTTAGCATTTTGTAATCCACATCTACAGTTCCAAATGTTAGTACAAAACATATTATTTATTACGTATATAACTATAACCCTAATATACCAAGGTAAAATAGGGTTACACTATTTGGAAAATAAATAAATAAAATATGTCAATGTTCTCCATTGTAAGGGCTAGGTTTAGTTTTTTTTTTCAGATCACTTCCGATTATCCAAGGATTTACGTGGCAGGGCAACCGCGGATAATCCTTGAAATGACCGAATTGGGCATAAATCAACAAGAAAATTATTTTGAACATAAAATTAATGTAGAAGTCTGTAGTAATAAAATTATGACTTAATGAACTAAAGTGTTCTTTAGTACAGGTTTATTGGTTTACTTTTTCACCCCAAAAAAGGGTCAACTACTTTTGATTTATTATGTTAAAACAACTCTTATTTACTTCTCTTCCTGCCAAACGTGCAGATAAAATGAAACCTCGGTTCGTATCTTATCAGAATGTGGAGTTACAGAGGGCTGGAGAGTCAAGATGCTTCCGGACAAAATTTCTGACTCGCGAAGAAATAGAGAGGTATGTCGAACCTTGGTGGACGAAAAAATGGCATGGGCTCTGTAAATTACTCCAAAAGGTTATATAAATGTTAGATACCGGTAACGCTTCGCTTAGATAATTAGGGAAGCCTAAGTGTATTTTTCTCGTTAGGTCTATGTTTCTATGACTATTTAGCTCATGAATCAGCGACCAATCTAGTATAAGAATGTGTGGAAATTTAACCAATCATAAATGTCTATCGTTATAATTTTATTGTTTTATGTTTATCACTCTCATTTAAACTCACGTACCTTCCCATGTTTTGATGTAAATCCACAAAAACACTTCATACCTGTAGCTCCTTTGATTAAAAAAAAATTAAACATTGAACACAACAATTGGGTATAGTCTATATCCTATTAGATGCTAATGAGCAAAAAATTAATGAATAATATTATTTATATGAGTGGTGAAGCATATAAATCTCGAATAATAATAAATACAATATTAATTACACGAAATTAGTGTAGCAATGAGGTTAATCTAAAAGACAAAATCAACTTTTTAGGTAACTTTCATTTTACTTTTACTAAGGTTCATTTTCATTTCATTCGCTCATTTTTAGGGAACTTGTCCAAGCTATTAATTTTTTCATAACCTGTTTCAATTCTTCCATTATGATCATTGTACTGTAACTATTAAACTGATGTAAATTAATGTTCTATTGTACCAACGGTTATGAGAAGTACCTGATTGGCTCCTAACTACCAATTTCCTGCTGTCAACTGCAAAAATCTCTGCACCTTCTAATCTGATATGCTTTTCAGATTGGTCTATTTTATTCTGTTTTCGTAGTGGTTTTTTAAGGGATGAATTGATTTTTCATACTGTACTTTTGTTTATAATGTTTGTAGAACATTTCACGAACAAAAAGCTTCTTCAACTTTTACTGTGGAGCCATTTTAGTAGAATGCCAGCTGTTTTAGCAAAACACAGGTTTTCACAATTCAGCGATTTTCTCAAAAGATACAAATATTTTTGGATACACTTTTTACCACAGGTAGTATTACAGATAACTTAAATTTCAGCCCAAACACACCTTCCTACGATGCATACAAGCTGAGTAATAAAAATGTTCGTTTTCGAATTTTCTTGCAAAAGTTAAGAACCGATCTTTATCGCTTGGGACAAATTTTCTTCGTCTTTTCCATTTTATATCTCGTGCTATCTTTGTTTTTCCCATATTTCTCTATTTGATACATTGAAATTAAAAAAAAAATACTTTTTCACTCCTTTTGCATTTTTTCACCAGGATGCTACAAACAGATTTATTCAAAACATATGCAACGAATCCTCCTAATTACCGCATAGGGAAAGTGGCCACTTTTGAATTGTTTAAATAATGATCATCGTAACCATGCTTCCTCAATAGTGGAGAAATTATTTTACCTCTTATTGTTTCCCATTACTTACCATAGAAACAGAAAAATGGATTAATAAATTTTAATTTTATGATAATAATACCTAAAATAATTTGACTTTAAATGAAAAATATCACAAAAAAATACCTATAGGACGTTCTGGAAGTATGTGGGATGACCTGCCGACCTCATGAAGATTAGAATAATGGAACAAGCAGCTTGGACAGAAGATAAAAAGGTATGGAAAAGTTTGATAACATTTGCTGGTGCTGTGTTGAACTCTCAAGTTCCTGTATGTCATCAAAAATTAACTCTATTATAAATTATTCGTGTTTTAGTATAAATACTAAGTATAGAAGCAAATGATTTCAAAACCACAGATATGATTACTCTGATCAAACATTAATTTTTACTGCATAAATATTTTGTACTTTTTCATCATGAATGAGGTTACTGTGTCCATGCAAAATGTAATACTACCATTAGTTTGAGATAATAAGGTTGTTTTGATCCATCTATATAGTAGCAGTTACGATTTATCTCTTTAATAGCAGGTGAGGTACGCCTTAGCGTAGTGGTTCAATCCACGATGAGGTCGTTGGAGTTTTTCAATTGGCCTAATCCTTCTGGTGGCACCATGGCCCTGGGGTCGACTCAGCCTCTAACAGAAATGAGTACCAGGAACAATCCTGGGGGTAAGGCTGCGTAAGGCTGACAACCTTACCACCTCAGCGTGTCGATTGTCTAAAAATCTGGGAGCCTCAAACTCCTGGAACCCTCTGGGCCTCCCTGGCCTGTAATAGGGAACACTTTACTTTACTTTTAGTAGCAGGCACACCTCAACTGAAAAGTTCACCTCACTCGCCTTGTGCTTTCTGTGACTACAAATTAAATATTGCTTGATTTACGCAATTATTTCTAAAATGGCAATAATAATTTAGTTCTTACTGGTTGTTTTCTTTTGCTGATTAACTCGGAACGGACTGTAACAATATAGATTACGAATATTTCTAGTACGCGTTTAATAAACTCATAGCCTAGAAATATTCTTTTTCGCTCGATAATTTACCGGTGATTTCAAAACACCTGATGCTATGCTACGTAATTAAATTTCACACAACTTACTATTCCTTTGCCCTTAATTTTTAGCACTGCAGCCTACTAACAAGATCATATATTATTTCTGTTTGCGAATGGCCCACAGGTGTGTTAGACCAGTTCGGCTGAATCCACTGATGAGGTAGCACAATATACATATGCAAACTATAGCATCCTATATGCAAACAAACCTACATGTAAACAATGCAGTCGTCCATATGTAAACCGTACCGTAATTATGTAAACGGAGACATTTTGCATATTAAGTGTGTCTATCTTACTATAAAATATTTTAATTTCAGATTATTAATATATAGCCTACATTGTTTAGCTCAAATATATAAATCATTACTGGCATTCTTTTAATATTAAATTAGTCACAAACTTACACAAATTTTAAACATTGCTGTTTCATAGTTCATAGCTTGATTAATAATCTGGCTCAGGGCCATGTAAAATATAATTACGTGCCGGACTGCAATTTATTTATTTATTTACTTATTTGTACAGGGCGCGCCAATAAAATGTACCTGTTTTTAAATGCACATAACTTCGAGAATAAATGACATAAATCAATTGTAAAAATACAGACATGGAGAACAAAGATGGGAGAATCGTCTGTTAAGAACAACATGTTCAATATGTCCACCTGCAAGGCCCATACACGATTCAAAAGAAACCCAAAATTGCTTATCACTCTAGCACACATTTCCACCAGAATTGCATGAATAAATTCTTCGATTCTTCTCTTGAACTGGCAGATTCTGTTCGGGTGTCGTGTAAGCCCCACAAGAGGAAATCTGCGAATTTTCTTTGGTGTTGGAGCTTCTCGAATATGGAAGTGATTGCGGAATCTCCTCTGTGTCTCTACTATACATTTTGTTTCCAAATAAAATTTGACTATTATAATTCTGTCTGCGTAGTGAAAACCATTGTGGAATTTTCTTACAGGCTTGCACAACAATGTGTAGAAAAGAATAGAAAGATATATTACCAACTCCACGAAATATTAAACGAGAAAAACAGGTACATTTTATTGGCGCGCGCTGTACTTGCTTCCTCCTTTCAGAATTACCAGAGATAAAGATAAAAAGTCAGAAATCATACATATAAAGAAAGATAAGAAATTAAATAAATATGAATGTTTCATTACAGTCAAAAGTGGAGTTTCAAACAGTTAACAAAACGATTAGGCTCATAGTTTATTTCTTGTACCTTATTCTGTAAATGTTACATAAATGTTAACTTTTCTTTTCAGTTGTTTTCTGTTAAGGAAAACTATTGCATTCTACAGTATAAGTTATGCATATAAAAATTAAATTATAATTCTATGAGGACCCCTTTGGACAATAGGTTGAGAACTTTTGCTTTTACGAATAGCGAGACTAATGTTAGAATGGACAGAGCTCCATGTGAACGTTGCAGGTAGTATTTGCTTTACGTATTTGAAGAAAACAAAAATTACTTATTTTTCTACCTCTCTCTTTTAAATAGCATGTTGCCTCTGAATATAAACAGGAGCGTCTACTTATTTATTAGTGTCAAAATGAGTACGTTAACTTTAGTACCCGCCAAATGTGATTAATACAGACGATGGATGTGTTTTCCAAGAATATCTTATTACAGTAGAAGAACCAAATGTAATTATGTAGGTGCGTGTTAGAATTCCTTTGCATCAACATTTGGTGCACGGTGACAGCATTAATAATAATAATACTAGTGGTGCTAATAATAGAAACAAAACTAAGGTGACGGAGCTGGAAATTAAACGGTGCACGGGAACATCAACTTGTTCATTACAAGTCAGTAATTAGTCTTTATTCCTACCCAACCCTTCTGTTTTCCTCACCTACTCGTTTAATTAATAGAGGCAAAATGAGTCTAAAACCATGTACCAAGATAAACACATAAATGGATAGTATTAAAGGGATTGCTTGCTCTACACCTCGTATCCTATGGGAGCAGAATGTTAGCGCATGTGTCTAACTCGTAATCTTGTTATAAAGACAATGCCCTTAGCCCAGAGTTTTGAAACCTGAGTAGCTACCTCTGAAAATGTGTTGCTACATCATCAACCATAATCGATTTCAGTAAGACGATATCGGAATCCAGGGCCCTCTTTCATAGAACTCGCTAATGATATTAGTTAATAATATTATAAATAATATTATTTATGTTACTTAATAAAATCTCGTTTCATAGATATATGTCCACTATTCATAAAATATGCTCATTAATATTATTAGTTCATTAGTCAGCTGATTGATTTGGAGGTTAAGTCTGGATCGTTGTTTGTGTTTCGTTCCATCTTATTCTTCTTTTCTGTATTACTTCAATGAATAACGGCCTACTTACACCTTTATAAATAGTATATTGCGATACAAGTGCCGTAAGCGATGCATACGGATCGAGGTAAGAGTTTGAAAAAACGATGCGCTCGGGCCGAGTTTTTTCAATTTTCCGAGATCCGTTATAGGCTTACGGCACGAGTATTGCATGCTATTTTTTGCACGATGATTATTTATATCAATTTAATTACATTAATTGAGATAATACCTGCAAATATTATGTATATACATTATTGAAGATAGATGTTTATTTCAGAAAGTGATTCGCATGTGTTTGTTGTCATGGGAACAATATTTGTCCTGGGGGGGCCTTGTCCATAAAGGCTTGTATTGTGATGAGTGCCTAAGTAAATTCTTACCGCACGGAAATTTGTTTTGTTTTCATAGCAACAAGATTGCGCGCGGGAATGTCAACTTACGATCCATGGCAACAATATTCTTAAGTACCACTAAGTAGTTAAGTCGTGCAAAACATAATTATTCACATATTTCACGGCATCTATTTTCATCTATTGTCTTCATATCGTATGTTTCCTTTCTATTTGCTTTTTTAATTAATTACTTTCTTGTGGATTTTAACATAATAACTAGCTCTGAGAAATCTATAAGCCTATTAAGATAGTAGTAGGTTTATGTACTAAAATCTAACCTCAAATTCTAAAATCTTGTTGTGACTATAATTTCTTTGATGACAAAATATAGACACTTTCTTAATCGATATTGAATCAGAGGGAATCATTTTTCAGAATTTTAAAATCATGAAATCTGTATCACATGGATTTGAAAATAAAAATACACTCGTAGAAAAACACCTAATATTATGAGTCAATTTTATTACCTTTGCAGTCTATTAAAAAGTTTACTAATAAAATTAGCAGCCTTTACTAATAAATTAGGGCCATAACTAATAATATTATCTAACATTCTTATGAAACAAGAAACTAATAATATTAACTAATATTATGTATTTCGCTAAAAATGTGAACGCCGAAGAATTCATAAATATGTCACATAAATGAAACATTTTCAAATGCAAAATATTATAAGAAGTTATTCCATCTTTTCTATATTTAAAATATAGCTAAAGATCGAAAATTATACCAAATTTCAACACACGTCATGCAATTCTGTACAAAGTAAACATGTGAAAAAGAATCCTCCAAGGAAAATAATAATTAAATTGACAGTTTTGAATTTGTTATTTCAACGGTTTAATGTTTAATTTCTAACTGCATAAACTTTTTTATTTATAAATAGATTATGTAGGAAGTAGGGAATATTGTGGCCTATCTATTTTGAGCGAGTACCGAAAGTGTGAGGTTTTTTCACTTTTGCGATATGTTTTGCCTTAGGATGTTTCACCCTGTATTCTTCACCCTGGACATTTCACTTTTAGACTCATTTCTCTCAGTTTTTTGCATCCTTTTGTTAAATAAATACTTGGTCAATATCTTCATCATTATACATTAGTTTCGTGATATTCTTGTTAGTTTCATGGCATTGTTGTTGGTTTCTACAGTTTCGTGGTCAGATAAGATTGCCCAAATTATGCAATACGTTAGCTCGGTATATAAAAATAAAAAAATGGGCGCAAGTATTTTGGTCTACTAAAGTCACACACACCACTAGCAATCGGAAACGATCGACACATTGAATATGCATGAAACACCGGGTGTAATAAGTGGCCAACCAAAAAAATGGGAACTATTGAATTTCTTAAAGCTGACGAGCATGATCAAGAGGAAAGTATTATTACTGAAATAAATCAATTTGAAGATCTCACCCGAGATAGGATCTGGACATACAGTGAGTAAAGAATTAGCATTATTAATCAAGATTCTGTACCTATTCGTAATATAATCTTGGTGGGAAACTGAGCATGGAAAATTTATTTATTTATTTATTTATTTAACCTGGCGGAGTTAAGGCATAAGGCCTTCTCTACCACTCAGCCAGGGCAAAAACATTAAATACATAATGATAATAATAATAATAATGATTAATAATAAATAAAAAAAGAACTGATATACATGAATACAAGAAACGAACATTAAATACAAAGAAAAAATTAGAACATAAGTACTTGAATAATATGAATATGTAATACATATGACTAAAAATAAAGAAATAAAAAAATGATGAAAGTCTAAACAAATACATTCTTAATTATTACAAAATATAATGAAAACTTAAAATATATTACTAATTAGCATCAATTCCTAAATGTTATTGTATACTAAATTTATTAAATGGCGCTTGAACTGTGAAGTCGTTTGGCAGCTCCTGAGATGGCTAGGCAATGAATTCCAGTGACGAATAGCTGTTGTTGTAAACGAATTCGAATAATGTGTAGTTCTGTAAAGAGGCGTGGTTGAAAAAAGATTGGGTGAAACGTCAAGGAATCGTTTTCCTATAATGTAAAATGTACCCGAGAGACGTTCATTCGTATAGTTATAATGATCAAAGTTTTCTTCGCAACGCTTAACAATGAAAATGACATTTCCTAGAATGCATTTAAGTGAGGGTTAATCCAAGGAGGGAGCCCAAACAACATTGATTTGAGTTATCATACATACTTGACTACATTTCTGAAAATAATAACTATTGTCAATAGCACCTTCTTCTTATGAAATATAGGACTGCAACTGCTTTAGCATATTTCAAATGAAATAATAAAAAATTACAATTTTATATTAGGAATTTAAGAACTGAACATCTTTGATTTAAACTTACAAGTCGACTTTAGAATGTTGCAACAAATTTAAAACATTTGTTACGCACAATGGTTACCAGCTATCAAGTGACATTTTTATGGCATTTGTGACTAGACGAAATATGTCATTTCAAAAACTTCATAATTATTTTGAACAAATATTATATTATATTATTATATACGATTTCTTTGCAATATTTATGTGCTTGTAATAAAAAATAAGTAAAATAAATGTATAATAGAAATATACAAGAAAAAAGATTTGGTAAATTATGGTCCATTAAAAAATAAGTCAAACCAAATCCATGCCACCAAACGTAAAGCAAATACGAGTTTAATTCATATTAATGCTTTTGCATCCTACCCCTCTCTTCAGGCCATAGGTGTCTATGTGGAGCCTAATTATATTACAATTAAGGCTATGTGTCTCACAATCGATTTATTTTAACATAGGCCTACTACGTCTCAAACTCCATTTTTTGCATCTCCTTGACCTACACAATAATCGACCAGCTTTGTTGGTATATTAATGACGAGACCAACATTAAATCATATTACAAACATGACACTCATATAAAAGCAAAATAACTTCGTTGAAAATAAATTCTGATCGCTCAATATTACAAAGGTTTTCTTTACATGTACCGATTGTGCACATGAAAGATTAACTTAATTTAGTCTTATTTAAATTAATTGCTTGTAATGTAAAACAAATACAGTTATTTTACATTAATGTGCTACCCGAATAAATGCACATGTGGTTTGGAACATGTATTCCCAAGCGATCCGAATCGTTTAGTGAAAAAAAAAATACATTCAATTCAAACAAAATGTAACATCATTTAATATTAATGTAGGTAAATTTCAAAATTTATATTCAGAAACAATCATTCACATATTTATAGTATAAAATATTTTACTATATCTAGGTCGTCTGGTTGGACATTTTGCAGCGTTTCAATATGTTATTCAAATGAGATTTTAAAACAATTCTCTTTTTCAGAAACAGTTGAAACAAGGCTAAAAAGGGCATGAATAATATGATTTCATCTCTTTTCCTTGTAACATCTCTCTCTCTCTTTCACAACTAACCTTCCTTTTTTTGTGCCTAGGAGAGAGAAATTGTGTGCATGTCCGCGCATGCGATAAAAGAGTGAAAGAGTGAACAAGAATGGTAAGAAAGAGAGGGAAAGGACGATAGGAAAATAGAGACAGTGAGGGAAACAGATCAGAAAATGAGAGAACTAAGTAAGTAAATAAACCTAAATGATTCTTCGATCAAATACATCAATGGGCATAGTAATGGAAGCACATCTTTAAAAAAAAAGAAAACATTATATTTCAATAAAATAAATATTACGCCTCCAGCTTTATTGGTTATACATTTTTGTAAGCAAATGTAAATCTATTTGTTTATTTAGAAAGAACATCTCAACTTCCTCCATTAAGAAGTGCAAACTGACAAAGCATACCCGACAATACAAGTTGACAAACATTAGGAAATAAAATACATAGGCCTATACCTACCTGTCTTAGGAATGTAGCCTATACGTAACAAGAAAAGCTGACTGTTGCTACTACCATCACCACCACCACCACCACCACCACCAATGAATTCATTATCCTAGTAGGTCCACTTGTTCATGGGAAATTTGGGGAAGCCGAAATTTGTATTTGTATTATTCTTACAATTAGTGTTGGCATATAAAGGACACTTTCCTTACTTCTCTACATAAAATTCTTACTAGGTCAGTAGTGAATTCAGTGCCCCAGTGTTTGTTCGTCATATGTACGTAATGTATTTGTTAGGTAAATATGTCTTTATAGTAATTAACTCTATTCACTTATTGTGGGCTCCGCCCCCAAACCCCCACTGAGGTTCTCGGGAAAGGTTTTTGAATTTCCCTGTGGTTTACAGGCTAAAAGTTATATGTGTACCAAATTTCAAGTTTCTAGCTCCTCTGGAAGTGGGCAAACAATGTCTGTGAGTGAGCCCTTTTTCGGGGGTTTTTAGGGCTAAAAATTTAAAAAATTCATTTTTAGATTTTCCTGTGGTGTACAGCCTAAAAGCTATATGTGTACCGAATTTCAAGTTTCTAGCTCAACTGGAAGTGGGCAAACATTAATGTCAGTGAGTGAGTGAGTGAGTGAGTGTGTCAGTCAGTCAGCCGTGTGGCTTTATATTATAGGGATTTTCTTTATATATTTTATTTGGATTATTCTTAGTAATGACATATTTAGAACTCATGCCTTCTTTCCTGAAATAATTATCGTGCATTAGCCTATTCTTTACAATACGCACATATATTGACATATTTTTTCTTCGAAGAATATTTTATCATGTTTTGCAGAACGAGTATGGAGATTGTGAAATGATCTAACTTTATAAGTATGGATTTATGATTCTACTCTTTCAGTCATGTTCGGGGAACCAAGATGATCGCAGGCGAGTGCGACATTAGCATGCATTTCTCACGAACTTCAGGTGCAGTAAATCATCGTGTTAGAGTGCATGGCTATATGTCGCGGAATAGCGTTGATTTACGACCACAAATCCAAGCAATGAAACTCAAGGAAAATATACGACGTTTCCAATAAAGATTTTTGATCTATTAGGTGTGAAGTACAAAGAATTCATGTGTTCTAGTCCCCGCATATGAAATAAATTGTATTGAACACCGCACTAACACAAGTCAGTTAACTTTAAATTTTCCCATTAGGCAGAACTACAATCCCTTAATTGAAACTTAGATTAAATCATTCAATCCGCCGCTTGGGTGTATCGGTAGCGCGCCTGCCCGGGTTTGATTCCCGGAGTTCCGATTCTATTTTCATTAGTGAAAAATTCCTTTCCCGGGTTCAGGACTGGGTGTGAGTGTGTCCTTAGGTTTAAGTAGATAGGGTACGGGCACACCCCGGTAACAAATCCGCTGAGAATTTCCCCTTTTGGAATCACCGGGGGTCGCTCGCGAACCTGAGGAATACCTTTTTCAATATGTATGAACAGCAATGGTGCAATTATAAAGTATAATTTTTTTTATTTATTCTGATTTACAATCTGTTCAAATAAGAACATTCCGTAAATGGTATAAATGACACGGTAATTATATGAGAGCTGTAGAAAAAACTCTTTAAGGTAAGTCACTAGGTATAATTACAAAAATAAAATATGAAATAATATTTGACGTAGTAGGAAAAAAAACAATAACAACATAAAACTAGACAGTAAGTTTCGTATTTCATAAGATGTTTTCGCATAAAAAACAAAAATCATATACTGGTATAACAAACCTTGCCGAAAGATGTCTTAAGCCTGCACTTACTTTGAAGATTAGATTAATTCCTTGTCAGAACACATACTAAATGAATGTTTACTACTAAGCCAACATTACTTATAAGACAGTAACTATAATATAATGCAAATATATTGTTCGTAATACTTACTTACTTTCTTTCTTACTCAATGGCAATACACAATTCCTAAGCAAGCTAAAGGAATATTATCTATTTCATGGAACCCGAAGGTTCATTGCCGCGCTTACCTGAGCCCGCCATTCAACCCTATTCTGTGAAGTAAGAAGTACCTGAAGAAGATAAACTTCATTGAAGGTAGTCGTATTAAACAATTACATAGGGCAAACGAACGTGAATTAGCAGATGCCTCTGTTTTTTTTCTTCATAAATTGACATTTAACCTAAAAGCCCGGAATTCCGTGACGGGCCCACAAAGCTAGTATTATATATTACAGTTGCTTTTAAAGAAGTCTAAAAATATTTAGAAGCAGATCGAGAGTAAAAGAAGTTGGTTAATAGGGAGTTCCCTCAATCAAGGAGCAAATAATTAAGTTGCGGTTGAATGCATAAACGATCTATTCTAGCATTTAAACATCTATTGAAACTATTATAAGTAAAAGCTTCAATGGTAATATTCCCATCTAGGCTTTATTATGAGAGGCATCAGGATCCAAAAAACTTCTTATCCATTTTGTATGATTTTACACAAACCACGAAAAACGTTTATATAAGGTTTTCTTAAATATTCTGCTTAAACCTAAAGTTCAAACAATAGCTAACAACACAAAGAATCAGACTGCAAAGTTTAATCCTTCAAACTTTAAGGGTTATGTCAAAATAAGGAATAATATTTTGGATAAGAAGTTATTTGGAACTGTACACTGAACAAGGCGGGTTCTGGAACTGCAACGCAGGGATTAGATGGTATTTGGCACGAAAACCTACCTTCTATCTTCAAGAAAACCTATTTAATTTTCATAAAAAATGTCATGGTATGGTTATCATTTATTTTATTAAAATATTCAAACGTTCTTAACTGCTGACATAAAAAGCCAGAATGAAAAAATAACTCCAAGAAACAAACATTTCAATTGAATATAATGTCCAGTATGTAACAAAGGAACGGATGGTTTTGTTCTAATATTCATCGTCTATATAGCAAGGCCATAAGTGCACTTTAGCTAAGTTTACGATTCATAATGAGGGAGATACGACGTAGTTTGGAACATTATGTTTTAACAGGATGATGGACAAAATGGAGTAGATTCAGAAACCACTCCTAACTCAATTTCGATCAAAAGTGGATAAGACGGTTTTTGGAACCTGGTGCCTCAGAGGTGTTTTACTGTTAAAGGAACCTAAATTTCAATCTTCTAACAAGCTACTGCTTTCGTTAACACCTAATATTTTCAAAATGAGTTATATACCAAAATTCCTTACCCTCTATAGGATGCCGAGAGCTTTGATCTCTACACGGCAACTAACATTTGAAAATAGGCTGTCATCGTAACTTCGTATACCTTTCATATGATCGAAAGCTCTAACTAGGCCAATTACAAACACTCGCAAAACATAGAAATCTTGTTAGATTTTCTAAGAAAGGTGGAACGTCTTAATTGTAAGCTTCCTGAAACAGCGCTAATGGAGCCTAGACACATGTAAGGCAGCTTAACTTACAAGTTTCTTCAACGTCAAATTAGTAAATGTTCCTAGGAGAAGGAAACCTATTCACGTACAAACGAGAAGTCGAGTTCAGGGGTAACACTAGTGATATTATAAAATTCACAAGACATAATTAGTAAGAACTCCATAAAGTGCACTTCCTGAGACCTCTTTGTGTTCATGTGAATAGATATATCTTCTTTATATTTTGCTTTATACAGCATAATTATAAAACTTGGTTATTATAAAACGTAATAGACTTCCTGAACTAAACGGATATACTAGCTTTTAAGCTGACTGATAGCGAGAAGTTTAATTTCGATTTATATTAAAATACGTGTCAAATACTGTTGACCTCGATCAATTAAATAAAATAGATGTGGTATCAGCTGCTCGATGAAAATTTTGTTTTACAATTCGCCGCCATCTTCAGGGCATCTTTTTTGCTGGTTTGGAGTTCCAACAATAAAAATCAAAACTGCATCTTGTCAAATTTATAAAAAATAAGATAACATTTTTTTAAAAAATCACAGAAGAAAATTCTGTTACAGTGTTTTTGTAAGCTTTTGTGAATTTTACCTTATTTTTTATAAATGTGACAAAATTGTATCTTATGTTTTATAAATGTGACAAAATTAAGTTTTGATTTTAATTGTTGGAACTCCAAAGCAGAAAAAAGTTGCCCTGAAGATGGTGCATTAACACCGAAAACTTTAGGCGGCGAATTATAAAATAAAATTTTCCTTGAGCAGTTGATATTACATATATTTTATTTCGATTTATATGTTTTCTTCTGTGTATACTCTGCATACTCTTACCACATTTTCCCTAGTACCCTCAAGCTCAAAAACGATAGGGAAATGTAAACAGGCATTTGCACAGTCTACAAGATGTGAGACAGAAGATGCGGTCAAGATCTGTTGATAAAGAAACACATCAGATAAGGTGGCAGACCGCAGGAAAATAACCCTTCTGCCAATTCTACTGAAGCCTACAAAAATGTATTAGTGAAATGTAAGTTCACATAAATTTATAGATATAATGAGATTCTGCAGAAATATCATAAGTATATAGCCTATATATACACACACACACATATACATACACACATGTAGATACATGCATACATACATACATTGGAACATGTAGTAAATAAAGTGAATAAAAAAATACATACATACATACATACATAGGCCTACATACATATACATACATGCATACGTACATACAAACATACATTCATATACACCATAAATGGCATAAACTCGTTCGTTAAAAGGTATTAGGCCCATGTTAAGCAAATAAATAATTTTTGCAAATTCGTATTTGAAGTCACAAATCAAAAATAAATTAACACGATACAGAAATTTTAGTCATAATACATTAAATCTAAAATTGATAAAGTACCATATAGGATACCTCAAATGAGGTACATAGTTCAGTCGTCCTACAAAAATCGTCGTCCGTGCATGCACATTTAAAATTTCAACATGAACTTTTCGATTTGATTTTAGAATGGGGTAGTAGTAGTAGTAGTAGTAGTAGTAAATGATTTATTTTGCCTGGCAGAGTTAAGGCCATAAGGCCTTCTCTTCCACTCAACCAGGTTTCAGAAAATATATACAATGTAGGTTTACATAAATAGCAAATTAGTGAATAAGAGACTTATGACTAATACTAAGACTAAGGTTAAGGCTAATCATAATAATAAATTAAATAAGTAAAAAGCATAGGTTTCATAAAAAGCACAGGCTTCATAGAGAGCGTAAGTGTCATAAAAGAAAATAGTAATAATGTTACAAGTAAAACAAGGAATATGTAAAATTATGTTATAATGGAAATTTAAGTCTAGCTGTAGATACGTTATAAGGAGACTAAGTAATGTTATATACAGTGAAAGATGGAGTGACTACAAAGAGCTAGTTCTGTTCAGTGGGCAATAATTGTTTAATAAGCGCAGATTTGAAAGAGTGTACACTCCGACTACCCCTAATATCTTGTGACAAGGTATTCCAAGAACGGGCTGTGGCTATGGTGAATGAATGAGAGTATGAGGTTGTATGATGACTAGGAATTGATAACAGAGAGTTGTGCTGCGAGCGTGTACCATGATTATGGTAGGAGGATAGAAATGTAAATCGGGGAGCCAAGTAAAGAGGTATGGAAAACTTAATAATTTGGTATAATAAGCACAGAGAGAGGACCAAACGTCTATTATGCAAACGAAGCCAAGACAGTTGCTTGAAATATTTTGAGACATGATCGTGGAAACGAATGTTAAAGATAAAACGAACACAAGTATTATGAACACGCTGAAGTTTCTGTGACAATTCAACACTCAGATCTCCATACAAGATGTCGCAGTAGTCGAAATAAGGCATCACTAGGGTCTGTATGAGGGTTTGCTTTATTCTAGTAGGAAGGAAGTTTTAATGGCGGATCCAAGGGCCCGTGGGAGTCGCGGCCCCCCATGGTTTTAGTTTTTTACATAACATTCAAATTTAAGTACAAAACAAAAATAAAAGCATTTAGGTACTAACCCTATTTCAAGCTGTAGATTGTAAAATGCAAGTTGAAAGTACATTCAATATTCTAGACTACTTCAGTCAACCCAAAAAATAACAGTTGTTCGAATTCCTTATTTTTAATTATTATTACAAATTATTAATTGATTTATTCGAAACCAGCACTTACTTAAATGAAATAAGTTTGATATAATTTCATTAAAGATTTTAATTTTATGTGAAATGTAAAACCAACAAATTTCTCAACAGAACTAAATCTCTGGGCAAGAAGAGTTTTAGCCTGCTGAGAAATTTTGAGGACCAGAGGACCTAAAGCTCATTTATGCACTTTATTTCTTTTTCGGGGGAGAACCCTTGGACCACCCTATTTCTTGGGGATATTCCGTACCCTTACACCCCCAGTAATTGCCAACTTTCCTTTATGTCGGCCCCCCTTCATTAAGTTCTGAATCCGCCCTTGTTATGGAGAAGCTTATTAGTTTTTGAAAATTTAATTTAGCATTAGTGGTCAAGTCATTTGAATCAAGTGAAAACACTTTAAAAAGGTAATATATAAAAAGGATATAAGAAGTACTACTTTGGATTTTTCCCATATTGCTTCAGCACAGTATTGCTGGAACTAGCATGTAGGCTATACAAGATAATTCTGGAATAAACCACCACTTAAAAATATAACTTACCGTATATTTTTAAACTACAGTAGAGCCGCGATAATTCGAGGTTCCGTGCAATCCGAGATGCAAAAAATAGGAAATTAAAAAAATCCATATATAAAGGCTTAAGGAGAATTTTTAAAAATAAAGTACCTTTATCGTTGACAACATACATAGGAGACTTGTGCAGTGAGTCCCACGCAAGAGTTGGCCAATGACGCGGGTTTCTGCGTCGCGGCTGGCACAGCTCCAACTCCCGGGCGATCGGGTGAAATATCTACGCAAATAATGCCGCGGTCGGTGTAATGATTCAGGTTCTCACATTTACTGTTAAAATTACAATGAAAATAACCACGTACCTCATCACAAGAGATGTTGTTAATGTTCTCCTCTTGCATCCACACAATACTGGCACCTTTTTAGGAAATTTTCTTTCACACGCTTCCGAGATAGAGTTAATTTATTTTGTGATATTGTCTTTAAGTTCTTCTTATGTATGGGAAATTGACCTATACTCTTTATTTTTCAAGTTTCCCCATAAATAATATTTACATACTGTTAGGAAAACTTAAAGAATATATCACATAGGCCTATCACAAGAGAAAGTAACTCTGTCTCGGAAGCTGAACTTATGCGCGTGAAAGAAAATTTCCTAAAAAGGTGCCAGTGTTGGCTGGCTGCAAGAGGAGAACATTTCCAACACCTCCTGTGATGAGGTACGTGTTTATTTTCATTGTAATTTTAACTATAAACGTGAGAACCTGAATCATTACACCGACCGCGGCATTATTTGCGTAGATATTTTACCCGATCGCTCGGGAGTTGGAGCTGAGCCAACCGCGACGCAAAAACCCGCGTCATTGGCCAACTCTTGCGTGGGACTCACTGTATCTGTAACTTTAATATCTACACATTAAATTTGACTTCGTTTTATGTACATAGCCTATGAGTGTAGTTGAAAATTCTGTTATTTTCCTTTTTTCCGTGTAATCCTAGGTACCATCAGCCCCAATTAAGTCGGATTATCGCGACTCTACTGTAAAATAAATTACTATGTAAGTAAATTAACGAATATCTAGTATTTTTATATCAGCAATCAAGTAAGAGGGAAGTATTGTTCCAATTGTTTTGGACGAATTTGATATTTCTAATGATTTCTTAAAGGTTTACATTGTAAACGAAAGCATAAATCGACTGATGTTGAAAACATTCCATGCTTCGCTATATTAAGATAGGTATACTTAGAAGATATCAGTGATTCAAGTACCCACCAGCCTAATCGATACGGGAACACTACATTGTGTCACATTTTCACTTCTATTTTAATGCACATATTTTCCCCTTGCTTGCCTGCCGTAGTCATGGAAACACAAGGATGTGGAGTGAATCAAATTAAGCCAGACTTTTAGTGTGCAAATTTCAAACAAATGTGATTTTATATGAAATAAAAGCTTCCGTCTAGGCAAGGTAGTATATTTTCTGAAACCAATTTCTTTTTATAGCAAACTTTGAAGATGATACAGTCATTCCTTCGACATTACATGAGTCATTACTTAACCTACTGTAGTTATATTAGACCTTTTCGAGTTGAATTTCTTTATTATCATAAGTAATCGTAAAGTAAAATCATCAGTGGGCTCAAAGTTTGAAATAAATGAGAGAAATTTCAGTAGAATAGCTGGTTTCCGTAAATGACAATTCTATCTTGTAGATGTACTACGTTATATTATGATTTTTACATTTTATCTAAATAAATACTCCATCATCTTATATCTCTGCTTTTATACAATTTTAAGGTGATAAATTTATTCGTCAGTAGCAGATGAAAAAGTTAATAATTGCTTGATTGTTACAAACCGGTACATGAAGGATGGTCCGGAAATTGGTTTCGCTAGTCTACCAAGTGCAAGAACCTTAATTAAGACAGATAAAATTATATGAACCGAGTCAATAATTAGTATTTTATTACTTCGTTTGCCCTTACTATAGATACTTTAGTTCCCACCGACTTTATCGCATTCTTCTACTTCATCGCAAACCTGAGGAATTCTTGCTAAAGAAGTTTGTGTCCAGTGAACGACTATTTTAATTCCTTTTGTGGCGAAATAGTGCCAATGTAGTGACTTATTAAAAGTAGGGAAGATGTGAAGTTGCTGAGCGCAATCGACACTAAGCGTTTTCCAGGAATTTCCAACGGAATCTGACATTATAGTTGACCACTAAGGTTTGGTTGGTCTTACGGTGGTTTAAAGATGGGGATGTACTTCAACTGAAATCCGCAGGAGTTCTTTTACATGCCTGTACATCTACAGACATGGGCATGACACATTTATGCACAAATAAATGCAATCGACCTGAGCCGGGATGGAACCAGCTATATTGGGTATAGAGAGTCAGCCCCACGGTTGATTAGGGATGACTACTGCTGACAAAAGATTATGTCTTTTTCTCCTAATGGGACTATTCAGTCATGTCAGGATTTTGCAGTAGTGTTCGACATTAACGATAAGGATACTTATTTTTCGGCTTTAACCACGTAGCATGTCCTTATTAAACCGTAAGCTTCATTTCGGAACTCAGTGAAGTTATAAGTGAAATAGTGGTAAAAATGTCCGAAAATCTATTTTATGCAAAAATCACTAACCGATCGAAGTGGCCGAGATGGTAGCGCCTTGGACTAGCAATCGGAAGGTTCTGGGTCAAATCCTGTACACTGTGGTCGGCCAATTTCACCTGAGTTGTTCAAGGTTTCTCCAGTTATGATGGCAAATGCCGAAATGGATATTCACTTTATCATAACTCATCGCCGCTATTTTATCCTGTTACTTAATCATCAAAATTGTATATCAGTTGGAATTAACAGAAGCCATAACACATCTACAATAGAAAATAGATGCACATTAATAGTTGGATGGCCTAATGGTATACACACAGAACCTGACTCGTGATATAGGCCTAAACTCGATGTTCAAAGTAGTATAAATAAAGCTGAATTAGAAAAAGAAAACTCATTGTTTTTTTTTTATTCCAAAAAATCTGATTAATTCACTCACATCCTATATAATATATCTTAAGTAACACACACTGATGAAAATTTACGGAACAACAGGCCTATAAAAAAGCAGTCGCAGTAAGAGAAATAAAGAATTTTCTAATATTGATCATTCCAGTCTATAAAGTATCTGGTTTATTTCCTCCAGAATGGAACGTAAAATTAACATCAAGCTGCGTTGGGCCTGCCATAAAACCTGACCTTATAATTTCTTTAGGCTATGAACTTTCCAGATGAACAGATTCAATGGAGAATATTATCTTAATTACCATTTTAAGGGGAGTTACCATCACGTCTATGAAATAATTTTCTTTAGAGAAATATATTTAGAAATAAATTTAACAAATTTGTAGCCTAATATTTGCTTATAATTTAATATAATAATAATGGCAGTGCTAATAAAATTGATTAAAAATAATAACAGTAGTCATATTACTTACAGTCCATCAAACTTTCTTTACAAAATGAGCGAATAAAATATATTCGTAAATACAGTTTTTTTACGAATTTCTGACCTTCCTCCTCTTATT
Source organism: Ectobius pallidus (assembly GCA_964059195.1). Lineage (NCBI taxonomy): Eukaryota > Metazoa > Arthropoda > Insecta > Blattodea > Ectobiidae > Ectobius > Ectobius pallidus. The sequence continues at coordinate 93,319,586 of CAXKWD010000009.1, forward strand.
AATCTTCATAGAACAATTCTATTTTCTTATTAAGTGGCATACTTGGACCATCATTCTTAATTATATTATTAATTTAAATGTTCGTACTATATGCCTTTAGAACTTCCATTCCATCCATTACCTTAAGATTATATCCCAGCGGTAGCTAAGCAACGTTCCAACAAATTAATATTTATTGCGTCAAGCTAGGGCTTTAGTCATTTCATTGTACTTACTGATTATTATTATAAGGAAAACAAGTAGTAAAACACGTGCAATTTAAGCCACTTTAAATGTTAATAACTTTTAAGATTTGTAACAGCTCATAGGCCTATAGGGTACAGCAAACTTTTAACAACATATTACCAGAAACATAATGAACTTCGTACAAAGCCTGTGAGCTTTCCAATCCAGATCATTTCTTAATTTCTTTAACTCATATCATTTTAATACATTTCGATAGAATTAATCTTTGATCCCCATCCAATCATATTACGGAAAACCGCGAGAGAATATAAAACGGACTGATGTATTCTTAAATGCAATCTTCATCTAATAGGCCTAAAATTATAGGCCTTTAATAATTCTTTCTTTCTTTACCTTAGTTTTACATCTCCCTTTTAGAGACATTAAAACGACCCACGCCAACCGGACCCTAAAGGGCCGCAACCTATCTGGAGAGTGATTATCTATGGGTCACATACATACTTTCTAGACCAGACAAGGACATAGAGGGCTTCGTGGGATGAATGATCAGCACAACGCCGGGGCCACCTCCGAGGCAACACGAACACAGAGGACGAGACACACCATTCGCACGCACATTCACTCTGAACAAGGCGAGGATGGGATGAAGATTATAATGATGGTCAGATGATATCCGGGGACCAAAAGAGCCTAAAGTTACCCGACATTTGACACACAGGTGAGAAAAACCCCCACCTAGGTAACTTGTCCTGACCGGGATTCAAACCCGGGCTGGCTAGCGGTACTTTAATAATACTTGTCTATTAAAATATCGAGTTCGGAATGTGAATAACTATCAAAGATTCAAATAAAATGATTAAAATAGCTTCAGAGCATCTTCTTACGTGAGAGTTATTAACTTTTCTCTGTTACTGACGTATAATTGCAACACATTAAAAAAAAGTATAAAATCGGAGATAAAATACTAGTACATAAATGTTTTATGTAAAATATGAGAATTTTCATACACGTGGCACGTGTATTGAATTCAAAGAGACTACCTACTCTATTGACTTTTTCTCACTGTTTTGAAACTTAGAGCCTGAAACTAATGCTTTCAATTGACGATTGCTTACATAAACAAATAAATTCACCTCTGCATTGATTAATGAGAGCAATTCAAATCTTCTAAACAGAGGCTGTGCAGATTCGGGTGCAGTAGACAACATTACAATAAATAAAAAACCTGTCTGCCAGATAGCGTCTTCCGGATGGCGATGGCCTCTGTCAGGTGTGTAACAAGAAATACTAGGAAGAGCTTTAGCACCGGTGACGAGGAGAGTGAGTGGAAGGGAAGTCTATCATTGCATTGCATTGCACGGTACCAAGAGCGCATGCGCGCTTAAACGTCTTCATAGCTGGTCAGCTCTCTACCGAGACATTCTCCCTTTGATATTGCACTATCACGGAATATGTGGAACACATAAATCTTTGTAGTTATTTTGTATCGAAACTGCCAACTTATTGAAAACCCGTAAAGGAAAAAGTTATTCCTTCTTGTTTCCTCTGCTGAAGTGAAAAAAAAAAAATAGTACGAATAATGCATATCGACTGAAGCTCGGTTGAAGTTTAGAAAAGTTTTCGCTTGGGACAGTTACTGTATTGGGAATTTTTTGTTATTTTCTACCTAAGGAGTAAACTTGTAAAATCTTCACAGTCTTTCCCTTCCACTCTTTGTTAAATTTTTAAAAATACTTCACCGTCACTCTTCTTTTTTTCTAATAAAGCTCTATTAATAGATCATCTCTTCTTGTCGTTTATGTTCCGAGCTGGCATTATACACCCGTGCTCGAATTTGTCATTTAAAACTTTGGATTCCAATCCACAGTCTGCTAAATGAAAATATCAAAATAGCTGCATTAATAATATCTAGATTTCTCGTCAGTTTTATTTTAAAGGATGAGAAAGACTGAACGATCCAAAAAGGAATACGTTTCATTTTATAGACATTTTATGAATGTCTGATGTACGATAATGAAATCCATGTCTGACAACGTTACAACTACCACTCAAAGCATAGAGTTTATATGAGTTTATATGACAGATAAACTGAAAGTCGTTCCAGTCACTTCATAACGTAGCAAGTGAGCTCAATTAAAAGATCCCTCAATAGTACTATCTTTTGAGAAAACTGTGTTGGCTATAGCACTCTACAAAAAAGTTAACACGATGCCAATTAAATATCGACTTCTCTTAGTCATAGTGAAGTCAGAACTATTAGCATTAGGAGACATTATACTGAATCCATGGCTTTCAGGTTAAAATGAACAAATTCTGAAAACTGCTATGCAGTATCTCATTAATAGCAACACTTACAAAATGCCAACTATATATTAATTGCTTTTAATTTCATATTTAAATTAAATAACCTATTGTTTTATTTAAACTTAATTTCGTTCGCAACTTTCATTAATTTAACTGATGTAAAACTGAACTGCTTCCTGGGCCCTGTTTCATAGAACTTGCTAATAATATTAGTTAATAACATTAGAACTCATAATATTATTCATTAGTTATCAAAATGGACACACAAAAACACCTTCTCAGCTTTAAAAACTTTTGTAAAAGCTACATTACTCGAAAAAGAAAACATAGAATAACACATTCATGGTGGATGGCCAATTGGCCACTATCCAGTCCAAGCGAGGTTTTTGAGGGGTTTCCCTCGTTCTTAGGCGAATTCCGGACTGGATAACAATCCCCTCACACAGAAATACTGCAACATACACTAGAAAACATCTCCATACAAAACAATCAACACACAAAGAAAGCTAAAACTGACATTACTGCGAGAAAATTACGCTTGCACCACTAACTCTGAAACGCCCTAACATGTCACAATCGCCACATAGCCCATAAGGATGAAAAATGGGCAACCCTAGGTACACACGTCAAACAAATGATTACCAAAATTTGGTTTGACCGAAGGTAATGAACTTCATTGTTGAAGACTCGGAGGGCAAGGGTGGGCATAAAAAAGTATCTTCAGTGAAAATGACACGCACTTTTTAAACGAATCGTTAAATATTTTAAGTGATACTTCAATCGCCACTACCGCGGGAAATTTTTATTTCTTTTGGCTCAATAGTTTATTGGCAAACCAGGAAATGAAGCAGATTGGTAGCATTTCTATATGAGACGTGAAGGCCCTTAGAGTTCCAGGAGCCTGAGGTTTCCAGATTTTGAGACATTCGGCATGCGAAATACGTAAGGTTGTCAGCCTTAGGCAACTTTACTTCCAAAATTGCTTCTGGTAAAGTACTCATTTATGAAGAGGTTGTGTTTAACCCCAGGGACGTAGTGCCAACAGAAGGATTAGTCCAATTAAAAATCCAAAAGACCTCATCGGGGATCAAACTCGTCATCTTCCGGTTTGTAGCGCAGTGCTTCAAGCAACTACCTTACGGAGTAATTATCCCTGTCCCTAATGGTACAGTACTTTAATTACAGAATGAAGACAATGTGTAGACGACAGAGCATAAAATCAATAATGTCATAGTTCACTCCATTAGCTATTTCCAGTGCTATCCTGTTTCATTTAGGAAAGTATAACTACATTTATCCTCCTAGTATTATTCTCCATCCGATGAGATGGTGGTAACCACATCAAAGCAAACCACTAGATGATATTCCGTTGCCCTTCATTCTTGCGATAACCACAAAGCTTATGCCTAAACCCTCGTGTTCTGGAACACGATTCTTGTGGTTAAGGTAATGTCGAAAGTGTTCAGTTAAACTTGCAGGAGTGGAATAACATAAAGGAGAGCTCATAATTATATTAATCATGATTAAAACTAACTGAAACTAATACTAGGTTGTTCTAGTTTTTAGGAGCAATAAACTTATGAGAAGTTGACTGCATCCTCCAAATCGGGATCAAAGGCTAAGAAGTTACGAATAGGTTCGGGAAGCTGACTTATGGAAGAGATTATGACTGTGTTTCAGTAAATACCTCAAGAATGGTAGCCTATAGACATATCAATATGTCATGGCCGAAAACAAACTAGTAGGATGACCAAGAAGAGAATGATGAAGAACTTCATTAGTAAGAAAATAAACAAAGTCAGAATAATCATACTTTTTCCTATACCAAGACAAAAGTGTGAAAGAGTACCAACATGAATGAATATACAGTAGATAGGAAGAAAAGTAGACGAAGAAAAGTAAGATGAAGATGAGGATGGATAAGGGGATGTAAATCCAAGAAGTTGCATTGCTACTTGGGCCTATGACCATTGCCGGTCTGCCAGGATTTCCCCCCTTAGGGGTCCTATTACTTGCTTATTATGTATAGAGATGGTCTTGTCACATATTTTATGCTGACATAAATAACAGTGACCTAGGCCAAGGCCTCGTGCACAGAGCAACTCTAAAAAGAAGAGAAGAGGAGGAAATAAATAAATAAAAAGAAGAAAAATAGCTGTTTAAAAAAGTAGGAGGAGGAGGTTGAGAACAGTAAGGATGTACAGAAGCAATAAAATGTTTAAGAAACCAGAAATGTTATACCGTAGTAGCTTCACGATACGGATGTTAACGGTGAACATATTGTAAACGATCGCAAAGATAATTTGCTATTATCCTGCCAGAACTTGAATGCGTTTGAGAAGAGCCAGAACTATGTCGTAATGGAATTCTCAATACGCAAGGCACTGTCATAACAGGCTTTAAGACTGCGTGAAACGAGTCTCAAATATACTGTAATAGCCTGTTGTTTTATTTAGCCATGCCTTATATTTATATTGATAAATCCTTGAGATAGTTTAATTATAAAAGTAGAATAATAGGAAGTGAAATATTTATTGGTTATGCTGTAGATTGTACCTTTTGCATTCCACTATTGTCCGCAATACGTAACACTACTTCTGCTGAATGTATCAAATAAATTCACACGTGTGTTTAAAGCCGGCATTCAAGTTTGATAGGATAATAAGATCTCATGTTTTAACTTAGGTTTGAAAGAATGCGCCATATGATCATTTTAAATCGGCCATTTGTTTTTTAATTTTAATAAAAAAATATATATTTTCGGTGGGTTGTAGGAAAAAGGGCATAAACATGAATTAGTCTCAAAGATTCGACTGAGACGATAGCGGAGATTAGGATAAAGGTAATGAAATCATGTTTCTAGTTGCGTTGAGGATGGCAAGTTGTATCAGTTTTTTATTTCAATTATTTAATTCTCAAATATTTAAATACATTACTAATTAGTAAATATCAACTAATACACTCTTGTAGTGAGTTTTGGAAGAGAAATAGACCATTCTGATAGTAGTTCGGAGTTATTCCTGTTGAGTTGTGCATGTCTGCCTGTTAAGATTCTGGAGTGCAGTGGCCCCATGTCACAGTGTGTTCGGGGAATCTAGTAATCTCTAATTAATTATTTAATTAATTAATTATGTCGGTTTTGCTGCCATGGGATTTGTAGCACAGGTCTGACGCCAAAGGCAACAGATCCGGGGAATAGGCTTAGCAGGAGGCTGTGCTGAGTCATAAGTGAATTTACTCCTAAGGCTATACCAGAAATCCGATTCTCTAGCTTATCTACTGGTAACTAGTTAAAGGCGCAAGGTCTAACAGGAATGAATTTGAAAACGGATCATATAGCACACTAGCACTTATTTCTTTCTCACTTTGGAATTAGTCTAGGAGTTATAATAGTGGTAATGTTATAGTAGTACTAATGATAATATAATTATAAAAGTAATAGTTGAAGTAGTAATGATTACAGCAGTACTACTGGTAACAGTTATAGTGCAGCAATATTACTTGAAATAGTTGTAACAATATCGTTAGAAATAGTTATATGAGTAACACTAGTAGGCCTATATTAAAAGTTATGGGAGCATCACCAGTATCAGTAATGACAATTTCACTAGTAATAATTATAACCATAGACTAGTAATAATTATTACAATATTGCTTGCAGTAGTTAGGCCTACAGCAATATTAATACTAAAAATTATAGCAATATTACTAGTAAAAGTTTAACCAATATTAGTAAGTAGGCCTAACAGTTAAAACAATAGGGCTTATTGGTAGTGATAGTTGTACCTACCAATATTACTAGTAATGGAAATAGCACTAATAGTAATTATAAAAGTAGTAGCTATAGTAATGACTGCCTGCGTGGCCTAATGGTTAGGTTTGCAGAGTAGCTACGGATCGGTAGGTCTGGGTTCGATCTCTGGTCCCTCCTCGGAATCTTCTAAAGCAGGGAAGTCTGGAGAAGGGGGCACCTAGCCTCTTGATACAAAGGAAGAACTACTTAATAAATAAGTAGCGGCTCCGGTCAATAAAGTCATCAATAACGGCTACGGGAGATCTGGAAAGGAATGCATTCAGTCTCGTAACAACTGAGGAGCTACTTAACAAAAGAAGTAGCGGCTCCGGTCAAGAAAGCCATCAATAACGGCTGTGGGCTTCGGCTTACTCACCATATGCCACCAATTCTGCCATCTGCCTAAGGAAGATGATGCAGCGGTCGGATGGTAGGCCTAGTCCCACAAGGGATGTAGGGTCACGGAGTTTAGTTTAGTTAGTGATAGCATTGGTAGTCATTGGAACAGTTGCTGAAACAGGGTGCACTCGGTCTCTTGAGGAAAATTGAGGCTGGGTCAAGAAACCTGTCATTAAAATCAGTGGGAATCATATTGCTCACATGTCCAAATCCTGCCATCTACTAAAGAAGTCGTTAGACTGAGTAGAAGTCACAGCAGCAAGACAATATTCCTTGTGTCTTCAAGAGATTTACCGCTAAAAAATTTAGACATTGGTATTATCATTTAAATCTGTCAAATATATTATTGCTATTAAAACTTGGCAAATAGGGCTGAGGTCTTGCCCGAACCAAAATAAATTCAAAATCAGCCAAGGAACATACGGATTTTGTTTTGAACCATTTCATTCCAATTTATCGCATATTTGTATTATCATTTACCTCTTCATGCAGTAATCTGAATTTGTGGGTTAATCTCATGACATAGTCACTAACCAGTTTACCAGATCAGTTTTTTTTCTTGCCACGGACACGCTTTGCAATTTGCATCGCCCAGAACCTCGTTGCCTAGATGTTCGCGTAATAGACTAGGAGTACATTAACATTAAGAATTAAGTAGGTTGGAATCTTAGTACAAGTTAAGCATTATCTCAATTTCCGCCTCAGACTAGGAGTTAGCTGGATGCGAAGGAAAGCAAAGTTAAAGGCCGCAAGCTTACTCCGATTAATATTACATCATAAACTGAGTGCTGCACTCCTATTTAATTTTCATCACGTAATAATTATATTAGAAACTTAACAGTAACATGCTCATTTTTTCTGCTTCTATAGGGCGACCAATATTAATCAGAATTAGAACAAAACACTGGTATAATCTGAAAACTGTTTTCAATACAGAACATGTCTAGTAGAGTTTTTCATTACGTACCCAACCGGCTTCAAAGGAATAAACCATTAAGACGGCGTTTCTTTATGTTAATTGATCTGCACCAATTCGGTCTTGGTTTCCGCTTTCCAAAACACAAGCAACATTGCAATATTCTCTCATTGTTATCGCTAATCTCAGTTCTTCCCTCGCTTTAAACAATTTACACGTGTTATTGTTTACTGAAGCTAGATTTTGCAACCCCGCGTTTCTCTCTACGCGGAGTAGACAATACAGGACGTTACAGGATATTCTTAGATTTTGATTGGCTTAGGTAACTAGCTGATTGGTGCGGTAAAAATAAAGAGCAAATAAAGAGCAAAAATAACTGGACTGCACATATACATGTTAGGAAGACTACTTCACGAAATTTAATCATTTTCTAGAGTCTAGCTTCATACCTAGGAGAATTGGTACAAAATAAGTAAACATGTTACAAGCTATTAATTATTATCAGTTAAGAGGAGAAACTACAAATTAGTACATAATGCAACTAGCCTATAATGACAATTGTTAAGATACGAGTATGTTTATGAAATGAGGAGTTTCATAATTTTCATACGAGTATCTTAATTACCATTATAGGAAAGTTGCATACGACTATTTTTGTTCGACCATAATTAGTCTAAATGTTTAAATTTTGAGATTTTAGATTCACGGAAACGAGCCATCTAAGCTTCAGCACGCTGACTTTCGCACCAGCTGGTTGACGTAATTTATGTCTTCTACAAGAGATGGCAGCTTACGTCGTCAGTCAAATCGATGCTATCATTTGCTGTTTTTTTCAAACCAACGGAATTTTAAAGTACGAAAAGAATAATTTCATTTTAGAATGATATTAAAATTAACGTGAACAGGATTGATTTTATTTTAAATACAGGCTATTTATTCCGTAATTTTCAGTTCCTACTCTCAAGGTCTCAAGATCGTTCCGTATTCGGTAATAATCGATACCCTACCGATGTCGAAATGAAAAAAAGTATCGAAATGAGTATTATTATGACACCGTTACGTCACAAGTAATAAACGCATTATAGTATGATCGAACGAAAATCCTACTGTCTTACTTTTTATTCCCAGGGGATTAATAAATGCACGGTCATGTTTAAATAACATACAACTTATGATTAATTCATTGATTTCAACATTATAATTATCCCATATAGAAAAATTAGTAAACTAGGTACGGATGCAAAATAAAAAAATAAATGTAGGCTTAATATATTTTGTAGAGACATCTGTATTAGGTCTTCAATAAACGCTTATACCTCTCTCAAAGTCTGCCAGATGAAAATTTGTTATTGTTAGGATATTCTGTTCTTATTTTATTAGGACATCTTAAATATCCCCTGTAAATTGCATGCAATTGTATTTCATAGTGTCTCTGAGTTATTTCACTTTCTAGACTGAAAAATGTAAATATTTTCCACTAACAGGTGTCCAGGGCCTCGCCCGCGTTTATTAATTCAACCGCTAACTGTTTTATTTTAGTCATATATTTAACAGAAAACTAATTAGAACAATACCATTGCTTTACATAAATTGCATGAATTACATCATTTAATTAATTATATTGTTATACGCAGCAAATAAATAATTACAAACGAATCTTGTGCTGCCATATAGGCATACAGAATCGTAATGAAACAATAAAACGAACCATAGAATCATGAACCTTACCCTTACACCCAAATCATGCCCCACTATTAATTATTAAAAAGCTAAAAATCCAGCTTCGAGGTGTTTTTTACGTTTAAAGTGCGCCGCCCGGGAAAAAAACAATCTCAGTTTCGACTCCCTCTCAAAAAAAAAAGAAAGAAAGAAAGAAAGAAAGAAAGAATCCCGTATATGAGTTTTGCCTAAATCGATTAATTTTTTGTCATTTCGACCAACATGCATGATCCCCCTCCGCCTACCTATGTCAAAATTTTCCGATCTCTGCGTGCTGTAACGTTATGAACAAAAGAATCAAGCAGAACGGACTAACAAAATCGATGGGTTTTGTTTAAATAAATCCAGTTCCGCGAATTTCCTCTTTTTCTCTTTATATGGCAAGAGAGTAAGGAAAGATACCTATTAATAATTTCACGATTGCAATTGCAATTGATTAAAATAGTAATTTCGATTCGGTGCAAGCCAGTTCGTGTGCTTTTATTTCTGTTTTGATGTTTGCTTATCTGAATTAGGTTAACTATTTTTCATACGCACTATTGGTAGCATCGCTTAGAATCTGGTAACTCATGGAATCATCAATCATTCATTATGTCGTGTACAAGTAAAAAAGTAATGATTATTGCTATAATATCGTGGATTAAGACTATTCCATGTATAAAATGTAACATTTTAAACATGGAATAGTCTTAATCTACGATATTACAATCAAAAATATCTTTATTGTTTGTAGTTTACAGACTGTTTTATGTCCTACAGCCAGGTGATATTTAATAATTTTCTATAATTCTATTTTCCATATAGGCCTATTATTATTATTGTTATTATTATTGCATTATTATATTATTGTATATCATCACAATCATCACCATCCCTATAACATTATTATTATTATTATTATTATTATTATTATTATTATTATTATTATTATTATTATTAAATTATCCTATCAAGATACCTGTTTAAAATTTGTAAAAATTGCCTGTAGCATCTTTAAATTAATAAATGAAATGAAATGAAATTATGGTACTTGTATTAGAGAAAAACAATTATCAAGAGAACAGTTTTATGGCAAGAGAGCATTTCTGTCATCGGTATAATTATATAACTTACAATCCACTACGGTCAGAAGCCATTCCCGCTCGGCAGGGAGGCGTTAAATTCTGAGCACGGGAGGAAATTATCTAGTAAAATGTAATTCATTAGAAGAGTAAAACCCAGCCACTCATAAGTGGTAGGGATAGTAAATTGTATTACCTGCTGTTTACCAGGCAGGATCCGCTCACCAACTACTGTCTTAGAATATTAATTAGTCTGTGTCAGGTGTCACATGCTGCATCATATCAGCTCAGACATTATAGCGTGTTCATCAGCCCAGTAAACATATCTATCTCCGACAATAATTTCATGCATCGGTACCTCACATATTATTACACAAAATGAAGAAAGCATTCATAAACTGGCTAAGGGCAACTGTAAAATATATTCAGTCAAGATCCCGAATACGCGATTAAAGAACCTAAATTAGTGCATTTGAGTAAAATATTTCAACTGTCACCTTAGATAATTACTAAAAACCCTAAAAAGTCTTAAATGAACTCAAGGAATAGCAATATAAAAAGTTAGTAATAAAATTACAATCCTTACCGACAAACAAGGTTCTTCATCCAAAAGAAAAACAACACAAAAACATAAAGACAAAAGATGAAAATATCCTGTAAATTTTATCTCATAATAAATTCAGTTTGATTAAACATTTTTAATAAACCGTTTCACAGAATAACGAAAAATTAAATGTTATGTTAAATGTTAGTAAAAGTAACCGTAGGGTAAGCATTTAATAGCCCTGTCCGAAGTATTCGTGGAGATTGATCTCGACCGTCTACATCCCTCTTATCGAATCCCAGTGGCTGCTTTAGGGTGGTACGGAGTGAAACATTCACCATTTTTAGTCAAAATTAGCATTTTTTATTAAAAATACTAGGCCTCTGTACCTTAATGTATATTTATTTATTTATTCTGCCAACTACTGGAATAAATCCCAATTACAGTTGGCGTAGTTTCGCCAATAAATGTTGTACAATATAAAAATACAATACAATAAATGAATATGTGAGGATAAAGAAGAGGATACATGAATGATTTGTAATAAATACAAATAGTTTAACAAGACAAACTAAAAACTAAATCAAATCGTATGGGATATATAACATTTCATGACGAAATCGTATATACTGATTTAATGAAAAGTCAAAATCCAGAAGAATATTTTGAAGTGATAGAGAATTATATTGTTTACACATCTGAAATAAAGAAGAACATTCTAACATTTCTGACTTAATGACAGGAATCTATAACAATTCCCTATTTCTTAAAATTAATTGTACTACATTAAATTTAATACGTTTTAAAAGTCCAATGCTATCAATTATGCCATTGATAATTATTAATTATAGTGGATAAGTTTCAGTGCTCTCGAGCACTTTTAAGTGTTCCTCATTACGCGATATTAAAACGATTACATTCATTAAATGTTTATATTAAGTTATGAAAATAAATGTTTCTTTTTAAATTACACTGCCTACAGAAGATTATCCCTAAGAAAAAGAGAAGTAATATTAAAGATAATTAATTTTTACAACAGCATCAATTGTACGAAGCTGGTTACTTCTGACGAGGCTGTATGTACATATTTTTCATTTGAGTGTTATGCAAACTTTCCCCTATTCTATTCTCCATTTCGATATAATCAGAAATGAATGGTTCTACAAATTTAAAGCAAGGAGTCTGAAATGTTCACTGTAAGTTCTATAGGGCATTACTAATAAAATAGCATATAAACTTTTTTATTAAGTTGATAGATTTTAAAATATAAAATAAAATAGTTATGGCGTCCATTAATTGTTTCTTAAATTTGAGACATGCATTGGATTAATTTTCTCCTTTTATAGCAGAGATGTAAGAATACTAATGCGTAATATTTTTCTGAATAGTCATTGGTTCTATTAAAAGAAGGTCAGCTATTTTGCTGCAAAGTTGTGAATCAAGTTTAATTTTAATATATGCAAATTTTTTAATAACTGAACATTAATAAACTGACCCAAATGAAACTTCTTCAGAAGTGCATGACACTTCATCTTCATCCTTCAGACCACGAGCCAGTGCACAAAGGGCAAGTATAGATATTTCAAACACTACCGCCCTTAAGTTCAATCTAATGGGAATAATCCGCATAACATTCTTTTAAATCTAATAAAATAAAACATCCTCAAAATAGGCCACTTAAACCACAGGCGATCCATGCAGCCTATGTTAAAGTCGCAAACTTCACTGCAAGTAATTTATGAGAATTAACAAAAAACTGCAGACGGCAATGCATTCTGATAAAACCGTCAAGGGGAAACGAAGGAGAGAAACAGTTAGAGACAAGTTAAGTGTGGACATGGTTAAATCCCCTAGCAACCTCTGGATATGTATACAGATACAAGTCAAACAAAGCCATGACATTTGCCGTAGACTCGTATATCAATATGTACTTTGGGATTAATTATTACACAGAACAATTATAATCCTCTGCTGAAGACCGCATAGTATAAATCAGTCGTCTTCAACCTTTTTTAGCTAAAGGGCAATTTTCTTTGTCGTAAAAGACCATTGATTTGTTGATAATTAATTACATGATACTTACATAACACAAATATATCAATTTTATTACAATTGCTGTAAAGATCACTTAACGTTATACATGTGTGTGTGTTTTTTTAAAATATATTTCATTTTCCACTTTGCAATGTTAAAGAATAACACAAAGCGGTAACATTCTTGACTTCAATGCGAGACCTGACACTGTTTCCTTGTCACTAAATTGTCAATATGGACATTTTAGTTCAAGTTAGAATTTGTTTGCGGGCCGCCAAAAATTAAGTCACTGGCCGCGGGTTGAAGACCACTGCACTGGTGTAGATTATAACTGCTAAAGAATAGCTGACCGAATGAGTTGATCGAGGCGATAACTTCGGACACCTACAACCGGTAAGTCGCCAAATCTAATCCCATAGTTCGACCGTGGGTTTTTCCCGAGTGTGGGTTTTCTTAGTTTTCCCCAAACACAAAGGTTAACGCCAGAGTTTACGTTCCATCTACCCCGAATGATCCTGTCCGTTGCTCTATATGTAGAATATGAAATTCTTTACCACATCCCACCAGGGACTGAAGGTCAGTAACAAACTTCAAATGGTAGTTAACAGCACATAAACGCGGTACTAAGTAATTTTTAATATTATTCGTTTTGTTAATCAAGTTAAAATAATATATTATTGTAATAGATTTGCAGTAATACAGTATACTATGCAAGAGTATGTAATAGGTGGTTATGTAGTATTACTCTCCAGTTTCTTTAGTATTTTTAATTTATTAAAACTAGACTCCGTGGCGTTGCATCCCTTGTGGAACCAGGCCTATTATCCGACGTCATCTACCAAATGCAGATAGAAGAATTATGGGACATGTGGTGAGAATGTCGACTCTCACAGCCGTTATTGATGGTTTTCTAGACCGAAGAAACTACTTCTTCATCAAGCAGCCCCTCAGTTGGTGTCACGAAGCTGAGTGCGTCTCGATACCTCATAAATATCCGAGGAGGTACAGGTTTTCGAACCCAGACCTGCGGAGTAGTCAGTAAACTAACCACTAAACCACGCAGGCGGTCTTTAGACTTATTAGTAATTTCTTTTTTTTATCATTCGACTTGAGCCTCTATGGACTGCGTGTTGACAACCAATCTCATTATCAGTGTCTGCGCCTTGTTCGTTTGCCGGCTTTGACATCCTGCCAGTATCTCTTGAGCCCATCGATCAGCGCTTTCTTCCGCTCTTCTGGTAAAGGGCCTCTCTGTCTTCTGGGTTGTGCCTCCACCATAAAGCCCTGATAGCTTTTCACCATCTTTCTGAAGCTTTCCCTGTCATTGATTTCATCCATCGTAATGCCCATCTCTCTCATATCTTTCTCACACTCTTGGAACCATCTCAACTTAGATGTCTTCGGTTTAAGAAAATTCCAGATTTTCTTTGTGAGTCGGTCACTGTTCATACGGAAGATGTGATCATAAAACAGCAATTTTCTCTTTCTAATTGTCGTTGTTATTGATTCCATCTTGCTGTATACTTCTGTATTGGATTTTAATCGAACCTGCCCGTCAACCAATCTATTGCCCAAGATCTTCCGTAGTAGCCTGCGTTCTCTTTTAAGTAGTTGATTAACTTGTCCTTTTCGGTTCATACACAGGGTCTCCGAAGCATATAAGCTTCTGGTCTGACAACAATGGGCCTAATTATTATTCGTATTAATAAGAAGAATTTCTTGTCATTTATTTTATTTTGTATTATAGTCCCTGATTGAAGAGGAAGAAATAACATTACAGTGTTAACTTTCACCTGGTTATATAAAACTTGTAGAAATGATTATTTTTACGATATGATAATTTTTAGAGTAATCTATTACTAGTTTAAATGAATAACAAATGTGTGTAAATTCAGGATTTCAATTCTCTGGGAAGATTGCATTTGTTTACTAGCTTACGGATTATGCTGTTAATATAACAGATTTCACGTTGGAAAATTATAGCCTATTTCTGCCTGTGTAGGGCGCGAACCACAATTTGAGAAATATGGAATATGGTGATAATTTTATAGGAGAAAAATTCCTCCGACACTGGGACTTGAACCCAGGACCTTTGGCTATTCGCGCCAATGCTCTACCAACTGAGCTAAGCCGGAGTCCAATTCACATCGCCGGATGGAATCTCTCTCCTATGACTGATTGCCCTAATGGTCTACCTCACAGACAGACAAGTTATGTCATATGCAGTACTGTGAGGCACACTAATTAGTGATTTTTGTGACCGGGCTCCCACTGTTATTGTACAGTTGACATTCAAGATAGATATGTAAGCTTTCATGAACCACAGATTATTGTCTCTGGGTTCAAGTCCCAGTGTCGGAGGAATTTTTCTCCTATAATATTATCATGTAATGTCCAACAGAGACAATAATCTGTGGTTCATGAAAGCTTACATATCTATATGGAATATGGTGTTTAGGCCTACTGATTAACCCTACTTTTTTTTTTAGATCTGATCTCTAGATAAATTAAGTAATGATAAGATGATGAAATCCTATAGAAATCTTTACATCAACTGTTTCAATCAGTAATTTATTTTAAAACAAAATGAATCTGACTTCCGCTACAAACGATATTACCAAAGCTTTTTTTTTAACTACGTACGCACAAGCGAACTAAATTATTTTCCATAATTTACTATTCAAAAGAGTATAAAAGTCATACGATTTGAGCGTTATAAGGACTTAAAAGGCTCATACGACTAACAAAGCTCGGTAGCGTTTGTTGTTTAACATCGTGCTTGCATGTTAATTACTGCATGACGGTCTTACATCATAAATAACGATTTCACGGTATAGCTTACCATGTGCAACATCTTTAATTTGCTAGAGTTAAAGCCAATGACAAGTCATTTACAGCTAGTAAGCCTACACCTACTTGCTCATTCCTAACGCTGTTATATGACTGTCATTTATTTTTTAACCCTTTCGAGCTAAATCTTTACATTTATATAAGCAATAATCAACTGAAGTTTAGAAGCGATGAGGAGAATTTAAGTTGAAAAGCTGGTATCCGTGAACGACAGTCTTAACAAGAGGGGAAAATATTCACATTTTACATAAAATAATAGTCTACTAATATAATATTTATGTTTTTATACAATATTTACCTCATGGAATATTACCTCATGCTATAAAATTGTATAACATGTTACCTGAAAGTGTGTCCAGTTCCATTATAAATTTTAAACCATAAGCATTATCATATTTTTTAGATGTGTACTTCAGTCAGTAGGATAGTTATAATATATTTCTGTGAAGTCGTACAAAAAATGCATATTTCAAAATTGCTTAGTTTATTTCAAGTTTTTTGTGGTTTGTAGTATGTT
The DNA here is from genome assembly GCA_964059195.1 of Ectobius pallidus. Lineage (NCBI taxonomy): Eukaryota > Metazoa > Arthropoda > Insecta > Blattodea > Ectobiidae > Ectobius > Ectobius pallidus. Next base: position 93,335,909 of record CAXKWD010000009.1, read on the forward strand.
TGTCACTAGTGAATTTGTTGTAGCCTTAAGATAATTGTAGTATGTGTTATAATTTTTTTCATTTGAACCAATGTTTTTATGTTACCCCTCGCATGAGCTTTGCTCTTTGAGGTTGTATTATATTATATATTAAATAAATAAATAAATTTTTAAATGACGAATTTATATAGCAGTATCAGTGAATTGGTTAAATTGTTAACAACAAGTACTTCGTTATAAAGGCCTACCAAGTAAATCTCTAGTCAAATACCACTCCATCAAAATTTGAATAGGCCTACACACGTTTTATCAAGTTTTTCCGGAGTCCAAATCTTTTATACGTTCCAGAATAACTTAAAAACATAGCTCCACGAATTGTTCATTTGAGGGTTAACGGTTTGCTGGAGATCAAGGCAGGTTCGTACACTTCAAAATCGGATTTGTTCACAACAGCATAAATACTGGAGATTTAGATTTCAGTTTTCATTCTTGCTTTCTGAAGTCGGAGGGCTGAAATAACGAACAGAGTTGGCTGTGGGGAAGGGAAAAGAGAATAATACGGCATATAATTCGGATGGGTTTAGCAACCTACATTCCATACTACGTCAGTTTACACTTGTACCATTCAATACAAAGAAATTTCATGGTCTGAAACACACAAACATGTATGTGGCTAAACGGAGTCCCTGGCGCGTACGTAACGTGTTGAGCGAAATTGCTGCAATGGCGTCGAGGCACACAATTTCGCGCATAACAAATAAAATAAAAACACATCCAAAAGCAATCTCTATAGCTTGTTAATCCGTAATGGGGGTATACAGCGCGTTAAACTGGAAGCGAAGCTGCGAATTCCTCTCATTCTTGTCCCGGTTGCAATAGTGGTACGTTCATGTGAGGTGGCAAAATTCTTGGAACCATGCAGAAACACGATACTAATATTCTTAAATAGATCTTGGAGTAATGTTCATTGTAGTATTATATATCTATAAAACTGCAAAGGTAACATTAAAATTTTGTTAAATCTTCAAAAATTATTGATTTAGGAGGGAATGATCACCATTTCAGAGAATTTTATCTTCTGATTTTTCTACCATGGACTAAACCATGCCCAAAAATGGGTGCACATATTATGAAATTGATCTTGGAGTAATGTTCATTGTAGTATTATATATCTATAAAACTGCAAAGGTAACATTAATTTTTTTTTTAATCTTAAAAAATTATTGATTTAGGAGGGAATGATCACCATTTCAGATAATTTTATCTTCTAGTTTTTCTACCATGGACTAAACCATGCCCAAAAATGGGTGCACATATTCTGAAATTGATCTTGGAGTAATGCCCAAAAATGGGTGCACTAAAATAAAGTTCATATTTTGAATTTGTATACTTTCTAACTTGATGGAAAGGATTTAGGCTATAAATTAATATGTGAGGCAGTCAATTATAAGTGGTGCTGAAAACAAAAAGTATACAGGTTGGGGAAAAAATGCGGACCGACTACAATATCTAAGTTGCCGATATGAGCCACTGCGCTTGCCTAGCGGCATTCACAGGGTAGCAGGGAATGTATTTAATTTTGTTCTACAGCCGATAAATTGCTTGAATTGAGAAATAATTTCCCGTAATTTGCATTGCTTGTGAAAACAAACGTTTCCGTTACATCTTTCACATTTATTCACGTATCACAAGGCTCTGAAATCAGCTACAAGAGTCGGCCCGCTTTTTTTCCCTACCTGTACATTACATTACTGTAGGATAGATCAACCAAGAGAAGTCGCAGTCATAATTTTAAGGCAATCTAATTAATTTGTTTCTTTCCTTTGTTAACTTTCTTTCTTTTTTAAATTATTGTAATAAGTTGTGGTGATAATTGATTTGTTCTTAGTGTTCTTTTATTATTGTTGTTTCTTAATGTTGTTCTCTATTTATCTTAAGAGTCTACTATGTAATTTTTTTTTAAATCTAAATACAAATTTGGTACAGACAAGCTACAGGATATTCTTTCGGATGCTTAATACTGAATTTATACTGTCATTTTCGATCGTATAAATAGTTGTGTAGACTCAGTAATGAGTCCTTCAACGCCGATATGGCTACTTCTCTTTGAATTCGGAATTTAAATTAAGTTTTCGACCTTGTGCTTTTGATGCTTACCCGCTATAAGAACTACAGGATTTCGTATCCAGTGTTGTTATACTCACGAGAAGATTAGGCCTACTTTATTTTGACATCTCTCTGAACTCTTGTTTGAGAAGTCTCCTTACCTAGAAATAAAAAAGATCACAGTTTAATACTACTGACTAAAACTCTGAAAGTATTACATTTTTTCCTTTCATATGACATAAGATGCGGAGATGGAATAGTAGAAAAATCTGTTAAGTGAGTTTCATACATGGAAGGGACAATTTAAAATGTGAGGGTATATAGGTCTAATAGACCTAAAAATCATTTGAACTCTGTGCTGGGGAGTTTCAAATTTGATTACTACAATTCAGCTTGCACTCCATGTCCTGGGAATTAGTGCAGGATAAGGTATATGACAGTAGTTAGCGCCATCACTCTATTGATATATTAGTTAGATTTGTGGGTAGCTGTGACATCATCAAAGTCCCAAGCCTCATTAACAACACTAATGACCTGTCGGCAATTATCACACTTATGTTTACTTTGCGATAAACAGTTGCATATCAACGTTATGAAGTAAATAAATAAGCCTATCAACTGGACGTATTTTGATGGAAAATTAAACACTAACTGTGTATTGATAATACGTTGCACAACAGAATAAACCATTATCTCTATTCATCGTCTATCTCATGAGGATTGATCAATATTATCCATAAACCATATTTTTGTTTCTACTTCTTCTACCCATGCCATATAACCAGAGTAATTCAGTTCCAAAATCCGATGTCAAGTTTTATTTATTTTATTATGTTGAGAATATAACAGGATCATGCCCAATTACAATATTTTCTTATACTAATACACGAGTTTTACAATACCAACATCAAATATTTAATTATAAATATTCAATTTGGATGCATTTTTTTCGGCTCCTAAGTTTAAAAATTGGAATTTTCAGAAAAAATGGTAACGTAAAAAATGGTAAACGACGTATTATAATGAATATTTTCTTTTTTTCCAAAAAAAGGATATTGTATGCATTACCTAAGCAATGCTTTCAATACCTGAATTTCCAACATTGCCAGTAATGCTCACTACTCGATATGTACAAAAAAACCGTCTATAAAATGTAGGCTTGTAAACACACGAAAATAAATACACTTGTCATTTAATTCTACAATGAAAAATAGCTTATTTAGAATATCACACAGCAAAGAGTACTTTTATTATCAGAATAACAGAATAACAAAATGTAGTTAAGTTCATGAATATGCTGACCCTATATCCCGGATTTTCAAGTCCGGAGAATATATAACAAACAATAGAAAAAGTCTGTATTATGTCTCTTGACAAATCTCGCTCCATTAAATATTAAATGTCGGGTTTCAGATTTAAGCATCAGGATATCACACGACTGTGCATATGAATAACCAATTTGCACTGTGAAACTTTTCTGTTTATTTAAAACTGGTCTCCATGGGATTGCAACAAAAACCGGCCACCGGGCCGCCATGGTTCAGAGATTCAGCCTCAACACACATGCAAACACGGATGAGATGATTATGATATGTTACATGAAAACAACAACAGGAAAAACATCAATAATGCCTAATCCAGGATTCAAACCTAGAAACACGAATATTAAAAGCCGGAGTCATGCACCAATGGCTCCATACAAAATAATACGTGATAATTTTGTAATTTTAACAAACACGCAAACGAGGGGTGAATACACACAAACGAGGGGTAATGTTGACATCACTCTAGCCACATATACAAATTGATATGACACGACCTGTCGATACAGCACTCTAAATAGTGTTGTAACAATTTTCATAACACATACCTGAATAAAGTTGTGGACATAATGAGATTTAACACGTGAAGGTAATCTCAGCAATTCGTAACGTAAAGCCTCAAAAGTTTAATAAGATTTGTTATTTTTTTACTTAAATCAATTATAATAAACTCCTATACTAAAAAAATGTAATTTTTATAAAGCATTTTTATATATGTGCCTATCCCACCATCAGTGGCGTCGGTAGAGGGTGAAAAAGGGTGCAAAAGCACTCCTAATTTAGGCTATTGCACCCTTACCGCACCCTCAAAGTCATAACTACAGTCATGAAGTTCAGACATTTATTTTTGTTAAAATAGGCAGGCAAAAAGGTGCTTAAAATACCGAAAATAGCAGTAATATAATTAAAATAGGCACTTATTAAAAGTCAAAACAGAAAGTAATCCCACTCTTTATTAATAAAAATACCTATCTAAGGTACTTAAATATCTATTTATCACATAGAGTCCTTACTCTTACTTTCTTGATTACGAGCAACAAGATCCTATATTCTTTGCACAGGTTCTGCCAATTAAAGAGCTTAACTGAATCGTTTGAGAAGGTAAGTTTTCGACTTGAACACAAATAAAAGCATATTTTATAGGGAAAAAGATCCCCAATCAATTTGTGACTTGAACATTTCATTTTTTGTGTAATGTTTTCCCCTTTTATACATTACAGTTTCTATATGCTTTTTAAAATGTATACGGAGTCACAAATATTTTAGTTTTACTGCAACTGAAATGTGAAGGGACAATATCAAGTAGGCCTAATAACACAATTACCTCTTCCTTCTTGTTGTTAACAACTTCCAATAGACATTATTTAAAAATATTTGCAGTGGTATCTGGAAACATTAATAAATTTGAAGTTCTTTACAAGTAAAACTGTAAATCACCTGTAAAATTGTGGCATCCAGTGAGAGAGGGGGCTAAGCCAAAAATTTTCAAATTTGAGTTATTGTCATCTCTGTGTAGTACATATAGTCGTGCAACTGTAAACCTAATATTAAGGGTTTGTGTGGGTTTCTTCCTTATCTATTCTTGAAAGACAATTTTCATAAATTAAGGGAATGACGTTTCTCCAGTGAGAGAGTGGGCTAAGCCAGATCGGAAGCATTAGTAACGTGATATGCAGGGCGCGGTAAAAGTCCAATCAATCACCAGGTACTTTTACCTGGAAAAAGGTCCGAAGTTAATAATTTTTAATATGTTTTATGTGGGTATTCTGTGGTGTAAAATCCAAGTTTTTCAATTCGAGAACCCTGTGCGAACGTCAGTTCAGCCGAAAACCTCGAAATGTTTGGGTTTTGTAGTTTTCTCCTTATAACTCCTAAACAACGTGTTATAGCCTAGCCTAAAACATTTCTTTACAAAAGTTAAAGAGCATTAAATTTCCGACCATTTGGATTGTTTAACAGTTTACTAAAACCAAATACGTACCGAGATATGGCGCTTCAATGCTTTGAAAAATTTTAAAAACATCGAAAACTGCGGGAAAAAAACCTTAAGAAGGTGATAAAGGTTAGGCACTGTGGTCTGAAGTTTATTTTTGTAAATACTTTGAAATGTGTAAATTCTGATCAAAATAAATAAATGAAGTGTTAAGATGAAATTTTGTCTCATTCGAAAGCCAAACACAAATCTCAAAATATCTCGATCCCGTTATTTCTGGCTTAGCCCACCCACTCTCTCACTGGATGCCCCAATTGTTTAAAAGTGATTATCTGATTGAATTAATGTGATGTAATAATACAGTGTCATTAAACGTTTTAAATTGGAACATTTATTTTCAGAAAATACGTTCTTTTATGAGGTCATATTTAGGATTTTTCGGTCATATTCAGTCAATTTTAGGGTCATATTTGCAGTCATATCTTCCACTTTTTAGGTCATAAACATCCGAACCCTAATTATAACCATACACTAGCGCTAAATTACGTTTCTTAGCGGATTCTCGCCAGTTCATTTGCTGCTGAGCAACTTCTTTATGGCACTGTGTTTGAAAGGTGTAGAATTTTGTGAATTACATGAAACTGTTTAAATCTGTATCAACATAAAGCAAAACCACATGAGTTGCGAGAGTTGCAAATACTATACGACGCACGTCACTCATATGTATCGGGAAACATGTCAAAAATATGACACGATGATGTGATTTAGTCTTCAGAAATGGTTCTGTAGACACAGATTCGTATGGCGTTATGCATTACCATTCTCGAGCTCTGAATCGCATCATCATGTCGTTACATAACTTACTGTTTATCTCACATTTCTCCATGCGCATGATCGGTTACAGTCATATAACTGTATTGGTGTATAGAACTTCAGGAATGACTTGTGATTTCATCGATATGGAGACGTGGTTTAAAAACGAATAGGCATCCTGATAGAGCTCTTATAAGCCTATATCCAAAGGATATAGATATCATGAAGTTCCAACGACTATATTGATTTTTTAGGAGAAGGTCTCACACGAAAGCTCACAAGCCGGCACCTACCCTACCGTAGGTTTTTCACCTCTATCACTTTTCACTCGGAAGTGTGTGCGCTTTCATTTGTCTCTACGTCAAGCAAAATTGTGATATTTGCGACTCATACATTTTTTCTGAAAGAATTGACATCTTATGACTATATTTGGCAAATTTTACGAAAAATTTTAACATCAAAGTTGTAGGAGTCATTAAAAGCAGTTGGAATACGCGATTTTTAAAGATTAACTTTATTCAATTAAAATAGTAGAAATATGCATCTAAATTCTTCTTATCTCATTAATCTATGATGCCTAACACAGAAATAATATTTCTTTTTTTCCCCTAAGTCGATATGATTTATAATTTTACTGCTTTGCTGTCCACTGGCAGAAAGTTTCAGAATTTAATATTTTTGGTTTTCGAGAACCTCAAAACGTGTATGAATGCCGAAGTCTCGAAATCGAATTTCAAGTTCAAATGCACACTTCTGCCATAGAACTTATGATATGGGCAAATAGGTAAAAAGCAGATAGGGAGGTACACATTTATGAATGAAGTTTGTTCTAGATTTCGTTCTCTGATAAAAGGCACCTTCCAGAATTTTAAAGATATTAATAACAATTATTTTTATTGATGTTATTATTTTAATATCTACAAGAGAATAGGTACTCTATAACACAAACTACAATAAAATCAGAGCAAACTGTAAAGAAAACCTATATAACAGCCTAAATAGAAAATCTCAAGAAGATTTGAGAAAAATTAAATCGCAAGAGTTATTTCATTCAGACAAAAAAATGTGATTCCGAGAAAACTTACGAAAGAGTGCGAAGACATTGTAAGATAGTCAATAAATGTGTCATCTACGGAAAAGACGTTATGGGAGCAGCTCAAGTTCGTCCACAATAATAGTAATAATAATATATTGAAGATCAAATATCACATGAATAACTATTCATACTGCACTGCACGATACGGTATGAAGTTATGAAGTTCAAATTAAATGAGTTTCTAGGAATGAAGTCTGTAACAAAATGCACTGTAAGACGAGCAAGAATACTTTCTACATATGAGTTGTGACAGAATGCAATTTCTCATCCAGACATGTGACTGAAGTAAGAGCAAGAGTTCATAGGATTCTAAGATTGTGAGAGATATTCTAAGAGATATCATGTGGCTAGAACATGCATACTACCACAACCCGTCCAAGAAGTATTTTCAAAGTAAAATGCAAGGGAAAAGTGCTGTTACCCCAAAGTTAAGGGGGGAAATACATATGATATTTACAAATAGATAGAAAAAAGAATCACTCAGAAATATTGGTATTTATGAAAGTTATCAGGGAAACGGCACTTCAGTGCACAAAATTTGACTGTCATTTTGTAATGATAACTACCCCTTAACTGTAACAGTTAAATTAATTCTGAAAATAGTATGCACTAGTAGATCTAATCAACAAAGAGCATGCCAGATTACAAGGCTACAGAACAATTCATTGCTGAGAAAAAAAATGAAACTTCACCTATTTTTCAGCATCGAAAGCTCTATGTCCCCCCTTAAACGCTCATTTGGAAAGCAGCCTACATAAACTTCCTGTAAAAACCTTGTAACTTACAATAAATGAAAAAATTAAAACCATGGTACCGACGGACAATTTTAGAAAATGGCTGAATGATAATTTTATTATCTACATCAGCAGTGTTGCAACCTTTGGATTTTTAGTATGAAACTAGGCTTGAAAATGCACTAAGGACAAAAATTCAATTGATCATTGTAGAATGATCAGTCTTCCTCTATAAGTTCGGAGTGTAAATTTAGCCCGTTTTCAAGATAAGATAAGATAAGATAAGATAATTATTTATTTTCCCAACGTGAGGATACATGTAGGCCTATGACATTGTCAATATCAACAAACACACAGCTGTTGCATAAAAAAAGGTTACAAATGGTAAACAAAGTTGGAATACTCATCTAGGTCATAAAAACAGTTCAGGGTTAAAAGATTCTTAACATACTATTTAAACGATACAAAATGTAGATTTCTTGTTGGCCTGGGTAGTGCGTTATACAATTTGACAGACATAGGCTATACCTAAAACTCATTTCAGAGATGTAATAATTACTCATCTTAGTTCTAATCAAATAGCAGTGCCGGTGTTAGTTTTTTATTATTATATTAGTTTTTATATTATTAGTATTATTATTATTATTATTATTATTAGGACTGTACCGATAAATCGATAAATCGATTAATCGATTAAACATTTAATCGTCGATCAATTACATTTTCCGATTAATCGGTTTAGTCGAATACTGAAAAAACGTTTTTTCGAGAAATGGGTCAAATGACCAAACTCCTTTCTCTCGCTTCTCCGGCCTTGGCAGATCATGTGTTATTCAGCCCAGTGTGTCCAAACAATTCCCCTGATTCAGAAACCTGAAGGGTAGTTTAGTCAACAAACCAGTGTGTCTCAAGTCTTGGCTGAAGAAGTAACCGGAAATGTATGTTTTGTATATATTTTTACACTAGTTAGCTTATAATGGTATTCATTAATTCGGGATTTCTTCTGATTATCTGTAGTGTAGTAGTTATTAAACGTGTAAAACAATATTAAATGTACACTTTGGTTTCGTTTAAAATACCGACGTGTTTGTCGATTAATCAGTCGATTAATCGGTCCATTAATCGATTCAAGTCAAGCGTTAACTCGATTAGAAATTTTAATCGATTTTCAGCCCTGATTATTATTATTTGAAACCTTTATGCTCTCCTTAACTCGTAAGTAAGAGAGCAAGCCTCCTTATTCTCCCCATAAAGAAAATGTTTGGAGGTTCTGAAAGTGAGAAGAAGTAGTGGTGATATTAAAGATGCAGCTAATGTAGTGACTAATCTCCACTTGACATGGTGAATTTATTTGCCAGGCACGTAGAGGAGGCCAGTAGTGTGCTCCTCGAACGAACCGACAGAGTGACGGCGTTGACACGACGAGCAGCAGCCTAGACGTCACATCCATCACTTTACAACCCCCAACCCCTTCTTGTAATAGTGGAAACCATGGCTTCCCTTAACTACACGTCTTTTTTTTGTACTTAATGATACGTATTAAATTTTGATTGACGTCTCGGATGCTAATATTGTTTAATGTAGAACTGTTCTGAATAAAACCTAATGGCGTTGTTTGTTAAATTAAGTATGAATAGGACGGTGATTACCCGCTCTAGGAGACTGTCTGCCTTCCTGCAGTAAGCCGTAAACTCAGTCCACTGTAAATGAAATTCTCTTTGTCTCTTAGAAAATGAGCTATCCGTTTCCCTAGTTTACATAAATGATTTTATTATTACAATTATTATTACCGTTATATTATTATTACTGAGCGTTTTTTTGCAGAAAATTTACATATTACTGGACCATAACTACATTTCAGTAATAAAGTAATAAAGAACAATAAAGTAATTTCAGTAATAATAAAGTATACCCTTCAGTAATAAAGTATACCTTTGCCACTAAAATCATAATCTATCCTATGGGGTACAGTAGTTTGTCATAATTTTGTAATAAAATTATGAAAAAACCGGAAGAAAATCAAAATCTCATGGGTGTATATATATAATTGTTTCATTTTATTAACAATTCAAAAAATTGCCCCACTACCCCCATTTATAATGTCCATGGGAAGAAGCCTATTGATATTGGACCAAACAGGTTGACCGGTTTCGAAGTAATGCCCAGTTTAGTGCCTATTTTATGGTAATATATTATAAAGAATTTAACAAATGCAAATCGGTTATCCTGACAACATAGGTTTTACACTGTTCATATACGGCTTTGGGATTTGCAGTACAGTTAGCCATGGCATATTCCTTCGCATTTGATTATCAAACTAGTCAGATGTTTATTTCGTTGATCAAGTTGAATACTGTGAAATAATTAGGCGTACGTACATTAAGTGGAGTTCTTCGCCTGTGTATTTTGTGAAATGCTGACATTTTTTAAGAATGTCTTATAACAGTGTATACTAGTTTGAATTAAGGTTAAGTATCTAACTTTACACCTTTGTTCTTCCTTAATGAATCGATCTGCAGCTTAATTCGGAGATAGATAATAAAAATAACTTATGTTTTGCATATCATAATTGCAATTAATTTATCACTGACTAAACAATAGAATTCTGGCACTTTGCTATATAAGTTTACCTGATTTTATTTGTATTTTCAATTGACTTTCTTCAATCCTTTACTTGAATGGTCAAGTTTAGCAAAAATACACCAGTTCTTTAAAATCTGGTTTTCCCGGTGATAATTTCAAGGTCATTGCGTTTGGCCAAATTATAGTTGGATTAGCTGCAATATGGTTCTTCCTTCAGAACAAATATATCAGAAACAGTTTCTGGTATGATTATGTCCTCATTTTTCTCTCGTACTTCGTATAAAATATCGATATATCTATTTCATTGTCATAATACGTTATATTTGTCGGCATATAATGTTTTGTTTTGACAACCTTCTCTTTATCTCGTTCACCTATGTCTACCAGATGTTCACTTGCGCCACTTTTTCACGAGACCAGTTTGAAATCCCAATAGAATCTCTTCCTACCCAACGAAGCAGCTATATCGATTTCGACAAACCATCTTTTTCCCATAATAACATCCACTGTCTCATTTCCCACCCTCCCCCATCATATTGGGTTGCTTGCCATCAACCCCCAAATGGGCATGATACGTTAGGAGTAGGGAGAGAGGAAAAAACTTCGTGTACAATTCAAAGCTATCGGATTGAACTTTCCAAGAAATTCTATACACCCACACGTATCCTTTCACTGACCAAAACTTTTTGCACTACATGTAGAAAAATTAGATATAATCAGATTTTAAATCAAATTTCTTGTGCTGTACCTAAACAATACAAATAATTTAAAATTTTGGCGAGAAAATTATGATGTGTTATAATCGAATTCAAGAACTTTGGTTTATGTGCTATGCTCTATTATTGAGCTACACTGTAAGAATTCTACAAAAATTCCTTTCGAGTCATGTTTCGAACCATGTTTTATTGAATATATAGTTTTGTTCTAAATGCCTATTCCTTAAAAGTAGCAGAAGCAGGTATTGCTTAAACCTTATTTGCTTGGAAATAGGCCTACAGTAGAGTTCAAAACGCAAATTCCTTCCAGTTATGCTGCAAGTCTGCTTTGTTTCCTGAAGACGCTATTCGCTTATAAAGTTATAATAGACAAGCGTTAAAAAAGAAATGACAATGAAAAATTCAAAATATAACATTTTTCAAAAATTCAACACTTTATTTTTTAAAACCATAAAAGAATGGCGAACATAACCTAATATGCCCAAAAAAGACATACCTCTTGGAAATTACGAAAAAATCGAAGAATAAGTTTCCCTTAGTCTATTTAATCAATTAATATTCACTTATAATTATATGATACACACTTATAATTATATATTCCAGCTATCTTTCAATCTTCATGTAAAAAAATTAAAACTCATAAAATGTCTTGCCCTAATCATAATGGTTCATCATGAATATTGGCTTATAATGATTTTTAAAATTCTAATTGGTTATAATTCTAATGGTCTTCTTTGTAAAATAATTACCGTACTTTATCTACATGTGTACAGTTACCCCTTAACAGAAATCCATATCTCAATCTGTTTTCAAAGTGGGGAAAATAAGCAGCTTCAGTCACATGAAATTTCAAATTTCTCAGTAAATATAATAGTCTACTCTTGATTATTTAGTACCGGTACCTACTTCCCTTTAACTAAGATATGCGAAATGACATTTATGAATGCAAACGTCCAATGACATTATTAAGTGCCAGAATGCTATTTTCCGAGATTATGTATTGGACGGGAAAATATGTCCGTTTGTCTGCCCGTGTCTGTACGCGTGATAACTCATATACGCTTCATCGGATTTTCATGAAACTTAGTACATGCACTTTTATCGTCCATGGGACGAAGCCTATTTACTTTGGACAAAATCGGTTGTACAGTACAGAAGTAAAGCCCAATTTGGTGCCTATTTTGAGGTAATATAGCCTATTAGAAACAGTTTATCAAATGCAAATCAGTTCTCATGACAACATATTGTTTTACAGTGTTCAGAAACTTTGGAAGTTTCAATATAGTTAGCTTTGACAAATAATACTACCCACATATTTCTTCACACATGCTTTTCAAATTTTAGATCTTTGTTTTTCCGCAAGCCCTGCTTTAATGAATCGATCTGGAGCTTAACTCGGAAATCGATTACAAAAATAACTTATTTTCTGCATATCATAATTGCAATTATCACTGATTAAACAAAAGCATTCTGGAACATATGTTATATCAGTTTACCTGATTTCATTTACACATAATATCGTGCAGTCAGTTTGGAAATCTTCTACTTGTGGTACAGAAACGTAAATGCAGATATTCGAGGGTGGAGCAGCAATCAGTGACATACACCTTCAATAACAGTTTGCATGTGCCAAGTAACAAGCTCGTGATTACTGGTAGGCCTAACCACAGATCCGGGCTGTGCTGTTGCTGCTGGGATGCTTGACACTAATTGAACAAGAAGTAGCTGCTATGGCGTTAAATTCCGTCCTGCTAGCTCGCTCTGTATAATTGGAAAGAGATGGGTTTTGACGCAGGGGGCAGATATTCATCCCTAGTGCTCAAGCATGAAGGTTAAAAATATTTTCCCCTAATGGTTACAGTCAGCTTCAGACTGAAGTGGATTAAATATGATACAACTTCTATCATTTCTAACTTGAAAATTAAATGAAAGGAGTTGTCAAAAGAATGAGAATATGGGTGAATCTTCTCATCCTAGGCAAACCTACATTTTACACCCGATGCGAAATTCAGATGCTCACATCTCATTCTCCAGCCTATCCAATAGAGGCTATGATGTTGTTCTCTGCTACTTTGTTTAAATGTAGATAGGCCTAATCGTTCAGAACGTAGGCCCTATAAGTCTATTGATCGTTAGAGTTTATCCCATGAATGCCTTTTACGATACCCGAAGATTCTCAAGCTGGATGTCCTGCCCAGCGGATTATTTAATATCTAGTAGTCCTATTATTTGTATACTATTGTTATATTGTGATGTATCATATTGTTTTTTACTAAATTACCATACACAATCTCACGAATGACTTGGAAATCGCCGATAAGTTCCCGAGCGACGAAAAGATTTGAACCCCGGACCTTCAGTGTGATCCGGTTTCGAGAATCCAATGAACTTCAAATTGAAGACTTACATCTTATTGGTATGAAATATTTTTATTGTATTATATCTTTGCTTTGAAAGAACATTTCAAAATGGGGTTTTTTTTTAACGTAGAATTATCCAGCCCAATACTTACACAATGGATTATACTTTCGTAATTTATTGAGCTTAAGGAATGTTTCTTGTCGTTATGAAAATTTCGATACCTTGAAATATGTTGCGTTAGTCTGTAGACCAAAGATGATATAATCCAATGAACTTTACACTGGCATACTGGCATGTAGGCATACATATCTTTTTTGTATTTTATTCTTGTCTGAAAGGATATCTCAACATGGAATTACCCTGTCGAATACCACTTTACATGGGCAATTTAAATTCAGTTTTTGATCTCATATTTCTTGTCTAGAAATAATTATCACGCCAAGAAATATTCGGTAACATCAATTTATTTATTTAATTTAGGATATTTAAAATTACAAATGTAGGCTACCTTATTTGAAAGCCCCCATATGAATAAATCTCATGTTAAGGGCTGCAATTACAGTATCACATCTATTAGTAAGAAGGGACTGAGAAATTTACAAATACATGCCAAAAAACTAATATATAACGTAAAACAGATTAAAAATGTTTACAAAAGAAATTTTAAATAGGAAATTCAAAATTACAAGAGAAAACACAGGACTCCATTACATGAACATGTTTATACTTCGTAATTTAAAATGAAACAAAAAAGGCAAGACGAGATAGATTCAGAACTCACGTAGACAGGAAATGTGGAGAGACGATCTACCATAAACATTGTATTAATTTATTACTTAGTTTTACATAATAGCAGGCCTAACATTGTATAATGTTACAAAGGGCTCTTAAAACTTTAAAAGAGTTTGCTTCTCAGTAGGTGAAATGTCTTTAGTAGAGACGCAGTAGAAGAGTAAAATTAGATATCAGAGGAAATATGGTATAATTAAACTTTTAAATAATTGAAATGTGTTGTGGACTTTGTCTCTTTCTTCAGCGTTTAATTTTCCTCCCATTTCAAATCTTTGTGTAGCATACAGACTGTGTAAAAACGAAAAGAGGTGAACCAGTGGTAGCTTTTTACACAAAGAAAAAAGAAAACCAAAACAACCCTTCCCCGCCTTTTTTTTTTTTTTTCAACTTTCCCTCCCACTGCCATCTGAAAAGCGACAAGTATTTTCTCTTTGCCGGACACACTGTGCATGTATTTTTTTTCCACTAAAACGCCTACCCTGCATTTGTAAAGTGTTGGCTTGTCATCGTTATACATTCTGCAACAAAATTGTTTCCTTTTCTCATTTATATTACGCGTTTACTTTCGAAAGAATTAATTTAACTTCAGAATAAGTCCTGCATTAACTCCCTGTTGGAGAACTTCTTATAATGAGTTGTTTATTTAAATATTTTCACAATTTATACACGTTAGCGTGCTCATAATTTGTTTTTCATAAAGGCAGTTTCAATTATTAAATTACAAACCTCGACACAAAGTATTAGGTAACGCCCTGCCAAGCTAGGTATGACACACATAAAAATAATAGTCATATAAAAAAGATGAAAAATCAACTGCCTTGCCCTACTAATTATAAAACAAATTAACAAATATTATTTTTTAGATATTGAAGAAATATATCCAGAGGGTGCCAGTTTGGTGTTCTGCACGGGTTTGAAGTACCTTCCTATCCGAAGAGTTACATTTTGGCATCAACTATGACCACAGAATGTGGCTTGTTCCAATAAAAAACAAAGCTTTTTTTGGTGTATCCAACGTACTGCGTGACCACCATGAGCTACAGAAAAATCACATGAGCACACACTGCAGAACACGTGGTTTTCACTAACACGTGAAATAACTAAACATGGCCACTCCTTCGAGTAACATTCTCGATATTTTTATAACACTGCTGTGTTTTTGCTAATGGTTGCAATTTGAGAATTATCACGCTTCATTAAAAAAAAAGCCAAACCAATCAACTAAAATTACAATAAACGAAATCACAGTCACTGTGAAGTCGGAACACCAAAAACGAAATGATACTTAATAGAAACGGAAATTCCATACTGAACATAAAGAAAGCAAAGGCCATATATATAAAGGAGAGAGCCATAAAGATGGATGAAGGATACCAACGATAACCCAAAAAATACCGGTTGACTAAAAGTTGTACGTTTTGCTCCAGTCTCTGCTGTTATTGTAATTCCACTCTCGAAAAACATGATGGAGTTTGTTCGTTTAGATCAGCGGTTCCCAAACGTTTTTGTCCTGGGACCCACCTTCATCTAGAATTTTTTTTCGTGACCCACTACTACATAACGATAACTAATATAGGCTACATAAAATAAAGCACATGTTTTCCATATGCCTTTCAATAGTTTTATTGTGTTCAAATGCCCTGCTGAGAAAACACAGTTGAAATAAAAATGGTAAAGGTTATTTCAATGAAGAACATTGTCCAACTAGTAGCATACATTTTATTATATTTTTAAATTAATGAGATTTGTGAAACTATTTTTTATTTACAAATTAAATTAAATTAAACACTCTTTCCTTATATTGAAAACACGTTTAATTTTTCTCGCCCTTTTCGCGACCCACCAAAATTGCTCCCGCGACCCATAGTTTGGGAACCACTGGTTTAGATGATAAATATAGAAAAACGCTGACATTTAGTTTTCACGATTTCCTTTTATCGCAATAATTTTAGTTTTAAGTAGTAATTTTCTCTTTAACTGTAATTTCGTATTAATGTCCACGGAAAACCGTAATAATTACGGACAATCCATAATAATTGGCACATATGCATACCGTTGGGGAGGCATTCACCACTATATTTAAAAGAGTGAAGTTATATGAAGCCGGTTAAAGTTAGCACCAGATAAACTGTCAAAGCAGTAGCTGCTGGCTTTGTTTCAAAAATCGCTTAAAGCCGCAATGTTGCATTAAGCTATTAAATTTAGTGCGTGCCTTATTGATTTTATCTTAGCTCGAATGTGAGCTGTCCGAGTGAGTTGGTCTGTAAAGGATAAGCGGCGTGACACATCGAGTCAACGGCTGAGGTCATTACGGGGGTGAGATTTGAATATCGGACACGGCCCCTCACCTCCTTCAAGTCAGTATTCATGAACCGATGTCCGCTCTTAAGTCTTGTATCCTCGCTTGCATCACTTGACAAACACAACCCGCGTCGTAAAGCTGTGAAACAGTACCACTCTCCCACCTTATTGATCTGATTTATCATAGACTACTCCACTCATACGCCGTATGTTTGATATTGACCAATAACGTTTAGCAATTCCTCGGATATAGGCTAGACCAATCACGTTCGTTTATCTTATAAAACGCTTGCTACTAATATGATGATGCGATTTATCTGATAAAGCGTTTTATTCATTAAAACAAGTTATCCTTAGATCAGGGCAATAAATTTCCAGTGTGAAGACAGTAGCAAATTTTAATCCTCATTATTGTTAATACATAGGCCTATGGTATAACATTACAGCCTATTAGAGATTATAACGAACTATCTCCTCTCCTATTTGTTTACAATTAGCATGCATACAGGATACTACAGTTTATAATCCAGCAAAATTAATTAAATAAATAAATACGCTAATAAATAAAAATACACTAACTCTACTCTCCCTGTTTAAAAAAATGTTTGCCTCTTTGTATGGCACCAACTAACAAAAAATGTTGTAACAAACGTATTGGAAATTCAAATTATATCGATAATCCGGATATTTCGGAACGCTTCCGAGTAAATACGAATATTCAATCAACTTGTTCATTTGAAAAGTGACTGCCTGTGGCAACATATAGCCTACTATTAAATCTGATATTTTGTTTCGGAAATTAAAAGAATCAAACTAAATAAAATAGCAGTTTATTTAGTGCCAGAATGCAACTTTCTGAGATTGTATGGTAGACGGGAAAATATCTGTCCGTGTGTCTGTACGCGCGAATACTCAAATAGTCTACGCTTTATCGGATTTTCATGAAACTTTGTATACACATTTATAACGTCAATGGGAAGAAGCCAAACCAAATCGGTTGACTGGTACCGGAGTAATGCCCAATGTAGTGCCTATTTGATGGTGATATATTAGAAAGAATTTATCAAATGCAAATCAGTTCTCATGACAATATTGTTTTACAGTGTTCATATACGGCTTTGGAAGTTGCAATGCAGTTAGCTTTTACCGATAAAACTACCCACATATTCGTTCACATATGCTTATCAAACTTTAGACCTTTGTTCTTCCGTAAGCTCTGCTTTAATGAATCTATCTGGAGCTTAACTCGGAAATCGATTACGAAAATAACTTTTTGCACTCCTTAGCTAGTAAGTGTTACTTACGAAAGTTGTTTACATGGATCGTAAGTTGACATTCCCACACAGTATTGTTGCTATGGCCGTTGCGATGAGGTTAAATTACTTACGGTCCTTGCGCTACGTCATAATTCATTACGATACACTTCATAATACAAGCCTTTATGAACAAAGCCCCCAGGACAAATATTCGGTTCCCACAACAACAAACACATGCGAATCACTTTCTGAAATATAACATCCATCTTCAATAGTGTATATACATAATATTTTCAGCTAATATCTCAATTAATATAAATAATCATCATGCAAAAAATAGCATGCAATACTCGTGCCGTAAGCGCATAACGGATCTCGGAAATTGAAAAAACGAGGTGCTCTCGCCGAGTTTTTTCAAACTCTTTCCTCGGTCTGTATGCACCGCTTACGGCTTACGCAATATACTATATTTTCTGCATATCATAATTGCAATTATCAGAGATTAAACAAAAGCACTTTGTTATATTGTTATATCAGTTTACCTGTTTTTATTATTAATTAAATCTTTTTCGCTCGCCTCAGAATTCTCATCTCCAATGGCGATCTGGCTACCATATATTTCGCGCCTTCATTTAGAATATACCTTAAATAAATTTTATTTTGCATAAAATTAAAATAGGTTTTCGGTGCACTTGTGAATACGGTAAGAGAGTGAAGAAGTGGAACATAGTGATCATGAAGGAAGGGTTTGAGAGATTCGATCGAAGAGGAAATTTGAATTGCGGATGGGGATGGGAGTCCTGAAGCAGCACAACACAGCGGGGTTGCAAGAATCTGCACTTGACAACCTCTTACAGTTCCTGGATAGATTAGATAGGAAGGAAATTTATGTACACGGGGCGGGGGCGACGTTAATATATGAAATGTTTGTTTCAAATAAAACCCCCAGCAACATGTCAGCTGGTTTTCATGCAATGTCTACCTGAACGGATATGCCTCTGACGTAATTCCAACAAGGCTTCTTCTATACAAATCATGCCTTTCCATTACAAACTTGTTCTAAAATAAGATTCCAAGATGTGTCGCATTTATAGAAGAAAGCTAAATCCTTCATTACATAAAATTACTTTTCCTGACTGACTGATTCATCATCGATTAACTGAAACCGCTGAAGTTATGAATATGAAATTTGGTCAGTAGTTTTATTTCATAATGTAGAATCTGACTGATTCATCACCGATGAACTGAAACCGCTGAAGTTATGAATATGAAATTTGGTCAGTAGTTTTATTTCATAATGTAGAATCTGACTGATTCATCACCGATGAACTGAAACCGCTGAAGTTATGAATATGAAATTTGGTCAGTAGTTTTATTTCATAATGTAGAATCTGACTGATTCATCACCGATGAACTGAAACCGCTGAAGTTATGAATATAAAATTTGGTCAGTAGTTTTATTTCATAATGTAGAATCTGACTGATTCATCACCGATGAACTGAAACCGCTGAAGTTATGAATATGAAATTTGGTCAGTTTTTTATTTCATAATGTAGAATCTGACTGATTCATCACCGATGAACTGAAACCGCTGAAGTTAAGAATATTAAATTTGGTCAGTAGTTTTATTTCATAATGTACAATCTCATTAAGAATTAATTTTTCAAATTCAATCCCTAAGGCGTAATATGGGTATTAAAAGTTCATGTAGCAAAAATGATTTAAGGGTTCTATTGACTTAAAAATATGGCAAATATTCTGCAAAACATAAATAAACATATTTTATTTTTATTCATAAAAGGGGGAAAGATTATATGTGTGAAACTTTCGGTCTGATTTTCTTAAACTTAGCATAAATACTCTACAACACAAATAATGAAATACGAATTTAAGCATTTCACAAAATTCAGTGTTAATACGGCGGTTAAATGTTCATATGGCAAGACATAAAAAAATGATTCTATTGACTTAAAAGTTGGTAAGAGTACTCCAAAACATAAAAAATTTAACATGTATTTTTTAATATGAACCCCTAAAAATGTGAAAAGGGGTATAAACGTATTTGAAACATACTATTTTCTCTGGCTTTCTTGAAACTTGGCACAAACATATTCTGCAATATAAATATTGAAACACGTTTTAAGAATTTCTCAAAATTCAACCCCAAGCGTTTTATAAACGAAAAGCGGAATATTAATAATAATAATAATAATAATTATAATAATAAAGAGTTCAAATAATACATGGAGAAATATACTTAATCAATTCTACTGACTAAAAAATTGGTAAAAGTAACCCAAAACATAAATAATTAAACACATTTTCCTTATTTCTCTGGAAATCAACCGCTAAAAGGGTGAAGGGGTGAAAAGGGTAGAATAAATGACAATGGAAGAAAAGTTTCAAATTTTGGACCACAAAGTCATACGTTCTTACAGACTTGAGTTATTTAAATCTCACATAGAAAATGTTATGTTATTTATTCAGATATGAAAATTCAATTAAACGAGGACTCGAGTTCGTTCGAAATACGTATTTCATGTATAAAAAAAAAGTTTGGAATTAGCTTCATAATTCCCCAACTAGTTTAAGTCGCTAACTGAAATAACCTATTGTTAACATTATATCAGTTTCTGGAAGACAGAGTTTTAAGAAATTTCTTCGTGTTCACGATGAGAACTAGACATTTATTCATGAAAAGCATAACGAGGTTCATCGTGCTTTATATATGTTAACAAACCTGAGTGAAAAAATTTACTATTCAAATTTCATTTTAGAGTTAAGTCAGATAAGGTGTTCTGGAACTGCTTTCTCGGTTGTATGAATAATATAATATGCCAACAAGAAAAACAGCCTAAAAAAGAGACTAAGGAATAATATGTATTTAAGATGCAGACATCGAGTATTACAGCTAGACGGAAAAGTCTTCTCTACAAGAGAGAAAAGAAAAATTGAAAAAGTAACGAATTCCGTGAGGGGATGGTAGGCCTTAAGGATTCTGTTAACAGTCACAAATATTATTTTAACATCTCTTTAAGACACAACTGTTTTCAAGGCAGCTTTATCTTCACTAAGATGGCAGTACAACTTAAAAGAAGGCCTACCACTCTTAATCATTTCGTAATTTTTCATTATGTAATTTTCCTTGAGCATAACTATTCCCATGTATAGGTAGGGGGGAAAAAAGCGGACCGACTCTTGTAGCTGATTTCAGAGCCTTGTGAAACGTAAATAAATATAAGAGATGAAACGGAAACGTTTGTTTTCACAAGCAATGCAAATTACGTTAAATTATTTCTCAATCCAAGCAATTTATCGGGTGTAGAACAAATTTCAATACATTCCCTGCTATCCTGTGAATGCCGCTAGGCATGTGCAGTGGCTCATATCGGCAACTTAGATATTTTAGTACAATACAACAATAATTGAATTCGTTTACAAGGAAAGAGTTTTAGTTCATTTGAACTAAATTTGGGGAAAGAAAAAAAATTATCTGCAGTTCTTACTAGAATTAAAATATGAAGATAGTTTACATCAAGTATAGGATGCGTATTAGGATTACTCTGAACGTTTTTACACATTTAATATTGTTGTTGAATATATAAGCATTCATGAACCACAGAATTATTGTCTCTGTTGGACATTACATGAGAATACTATAGGAGAAAAATTCCTCCGGCACTGGGACTTGAACCCAGGACCTTTGGCTATTCGCGCCAATGTCCAACAGAGACAATAATTCTGTGGTTCATGAATGCTTATATATCTATGTTAACTGTATAATAACAGTGGGAGCCCGGTCACAAGAATCACTAATTAGTGTGCCTCACAGTACTGCATATGACATAGCTTGTCTATCTGTGAGGTAGACCATTAGGGCAATCAGTCATAGGAGAGAGGTTCCGTCTGGCGCTGAGAATTGAGCTCCGGCTTAGCTCAGTTGGTAGAGCATTGGCGCGAATAGCCAAAGGTCCTGGGTTCAAGTCCCAGTGCCGGAGGAATTTTTCTCCTATAGTATTCTCATTGTTGTTGAAATTGATTGATATTTTTTCAACCTCTTTGATGGCCCTTCTTTATAAAAAACATTTATATGTCAAGCCGGCATCTTCTTTCTGTCAACTGAACCCAACAAACTGACATCAAAAGTTAGGCTTTAATGTACTTTTTATTATCATATTAAAAATCCCAGGTAGTGTTTCTTCGTTTTCCATAACTTTGCTAAAATGTACAAAAGCTTTTTATATATATAATTGGGTTTATAGTTGCTACAGAATGAAACTTAATGCAATACCGTTGTGTAAAATATTGATGAAAAGCCCAAGCTAAAACACCTAAAAAAAAAGTACGCCTATACAAGAAAAAAATGGAAGAGCAGGGCACTGATCGACGAACACATATGGGAATTTCATAGAAGTGGAGCTTCAGCCCAACCGATGCCCTTCCTTTACAAAAACGCGCACATTACGATCACAATACCACAGTAAAGGAAACGTTGGTCTGATTTCCTATCTTTATAGAACGATGTATTGACTAATAACTCAATATCGTAAAAATATTTGATTTATGCCCTTTCTTTATGAACTAATTTAATTATACCATGGACTTGTCTGCATGCAACATTAACGCTATCATAACAGTAGTTTATCAGTTTCAATCACTGAGATTTTTCCGATATTTTAAATTAATTTACTGAAGTGATAGATTGTTCAATTAGATCATGATTATTTTAAGGATAACTGTCGGAAAATTATGCTCTAACGCCGAAAAATTAGTATGTGGTTATGACTCTGATTACGATTATAAAGGAGGCTAATAGGCCGAAGAATGGGATGATGAAAATGGTGATAACGGTGAGGGTGGTGATGTTTGTTTACTAACATGATATGATATATAACCAGAGAAGTAATTGAGGTAAAGTATCTTCTACTATAGTAGTATGATCTATCACCAGTAGTATAAATTGGTCTGTAAGCTGTTCAAAGATAAGTTTTAAGACTAGAAAAGCAGTTTTTAATAATACTGTATTTTGATGGAACTGACTGAAATG
Organism: Ectobius pallidus; assembly: GCA_964059195.1. Classification (NCBI taxonomy): domain Eukaryota; kingdom Metazoa; phylum Arthropoda; class Insecta; order Blattodea; family Ectobiidae; genus Ectobius; species Ectobius pallidus. The sequence goes on from CAXKWD010000009.1 coordinate 93,358,949, forward strand.
TATTCACAGGGAAGATAGTATTATATAGTGTAGCTTTTATATTGGCTGTGTGGTGCCAGGACCTAATATAAACAATATTACTACCTATTAATAGAAATACACAATTTATTTTAACTCGTAACCGTATGTACAATATAAACGTAGAAGCAAAAAAAACATTAAAATACCATTTTTGTCCCAAGACAGAACGTTCTCAGAAAAAATCCAGTACCTAAACATTAACCGAGCTTTATTTGATAAGATAGGTATTATCCGTACTATTCTATTTTTCCCCACCTCATCAAAGGAAAGAACGAGGCACAAGTACTCCCTTTTCATTTTTTTTCAGTAGTGGTCAGTTATCGTGCAAATTAAATACAAAGATTAATGCATGGACGACATACTCCACGAAACTTGGCAACGTCAAGCATGGTGCATTCTCACGCAATGGGTTTGTGTTGGTCCTATTCTGCGGATACAATTAACCCAATTATCTCATAACCCTTGGGAAAAACCACAAAATACAGAAAATATATTTTTATTTATTTAATATTATTTCTACTTCCTCCTCGAATCTGTACAGTAATACAACTTCAACCCTGTAAAGTTTCCCATTTTAGTGTTTTACTCAGTCACTTCCATTTTTAGCTTTTATGTAGATATGAAATTATATTTAAGTATCTATAAACAAGCAAATAAATATAACCTTTTCAAAGTTCTAAAGAACATTCTTTATGGCGAATGATCCCATATGCACAAGCATATGGTGACTTTCTAAGCCTCTTGTAAAGTTTGAAAATGGGAAGTAGACTGCGAAATGAACCACTCGAGATTAAAGCTGAGTGCCATATTAATTATTCTTTCACAAACTCTCTTCTACTGGTTCACTGGAAACACTTAACTCAAACTGAGAAGCGACATCTTAATTTTAGGTTATATCAAACATATAAACCTACGTACTATGTACTTTATGTCTGTATCATACAATATATTATATCCAGTAATCATGAAGAATTAACACTTCATGTTTACTTTCATGTTAATATTAGAGATGTCTTCGTAAATGCATAATTAAGTGAAGTAAAATTTAAAAAGTTTCTGAAAAATCGTGATAGGCCTAATATTATGATTTATAGCAAAGTTATGTTATGTGAAAAAGCAAAACCCGAACCGGGCGTCGGTGGCATAATTTCTCCTTTTAATTAATATAATCTACCGTTAAAAGGGCGTCTTTTACTTTGGACTGCCTAAAAAGTATTTCTTACAATATATATTTTATGCTTTTCTATGCAACTAATATAGTCAGATGAAGTTACCCGATTGTAATTGTGTAAATCAATTTTGAGTAATACAACTTCAACTTACATATGAAAAAACAATACTTTCTACAGAAGGCTATCGTCATCCCGACGACAATGGAAGTTCAAAATGAAATTCGCTATGGTATTAACGATGACGGACTAACGTGTTTTATAAGCTTTCAGAATATCATGCAATATAAATTGCTTATGACCACACACATTTTGTAAAACATGCCACTACTCCAAATGAGAACTTCCAATGCAAAGTTCTTAGTTCGATTATTATTACATGCCACGGCATACTTGTTGCTGCAGCATCAATTTATCATACACAAGTGCTTTCTGTGCTTCTTTTTATTTGTGGCCTGTCGTTTGTGATCACGAAAGATAGCGGTTATAATATATCGAGCTGCTGCAGGATTTCATGATAAATATTGCAAAGCATTCGGTAGGAGACCCCCACACAAAGGCGCGGCATGTCACGCAGTATTCATTAAGCTTGTACTTTGATGCATTTCCTATTCCTCGGTGCTATACATCGGATCCCATTATACATTCACTCTGCGGCTTTAACCATACATACACCACTTCCATCACATGCTTCTCTTTTCTCTTATCTATTCACTCGAATCTTGAATTCTTTTTTATGCTTCGCTTTCAAATCATGTTATATTTTAGTATTGAAAACATATTTAATCCAGTTTTCAAACCTGTGGAGGTTAGATTTTCTTGGAAATCAATTTTGATATTGAAATGTATGTGTTTTAAAATGCTCTACTACAGTAGATAGGCCATTGGTTGTTTGAAGTTGTAATTCCTACTCCATTCCTACATTAATACCTTCAGTGAAGTGCTTTACGCCTATGGTACAGAATAGGGAGGGCCCACGTAAAATAAACAGTGTTTAAGTGTGGATGTTAGGGTGTATTAGCACAGCACTGACTTCAAACTATTTTTACTTTTTAATGTATTGATGAAACAAATTTAATTTAATTTAAGTTTTAAATCTCTAATCTAACTAATTGACCTTCCCCATGTCACCGTAGACATACCAACACTTGTAGCAGAAAAAGACCGCCCACGATATTCCCATTATAAAACCCTGATAAGATAAATAATAAGGTAAGGGTAATTCTACGTAGGCCTAAGGGTAATACAACTTTTCACTTTAAATTTTAAGCAGAATAAGAATTTGTGCGAGAAATCTTTCAAATAAAAATATTTAATTCGTAGTACAAAGTACCTCGTCGTTATAATCGTTTTCGAAAAACGATATTTTCTACATGTAAAGTGGTAGCAAAAGTAATCGAACATCGTCTGCGATCATCGTGTCAAATTCCCAGAAGGTGTCTAACCTAATTATAAACAATTTTATTCGATTTTAGTTCTCGAACTATGCTTTCCGAAGACACACTCAGACATGTTCCTGAAATTATTGAGGAACCTGAACACATATAGTAATGCTGAAAATTCGACATCGAATTGCAGGATCGAACATAATAAATTTACTAGAAAATAAAATAAAGTCGGTATATGTTACCCTACTGATTAATTAAAAGTACTCATTACTGTCTGTTTCTCAAATATCCATGCGTTTTAGTTGGTACGAGAAGACAAAATTATTAGTCTGAAATTTAAAGAAAAATGCTTCGCTAAATAGACAACGGAATTTATTCTTATCTAACGTAGAAAAATTTTAATGTGTACATGCTTAAGTTCCTCGCTTGCTGACAGAGTACTATGTGAGGATATAACATGAGCACCTTAGATTACTTTACATTGGAAATCCCTAGACTAGATAATAATTTATACGGTAATAATATAGGCCTATGTATATGAAGATTTTCAATTGGCGAAATTCAGTTTGTCTCTTTTTTCTACAGTTCTCAGCATACGTTTCATTTTCCCAACATATATCGCCTGAAAGCGCATGCCAGTTAGGAATTATTGTTTTAATTAATCTAAATGGATGTGCCTAGTTCCTGTCCAAAGCTCGCTATACTCTCCCAGCCGGTCATCACCCACACATAAAACGTAACCAACACTCTAATTCGAGACATGCGCACAACACAACAGTCAACAACCCAACTCTAATAAGCTAAGTTACAATCGTTGTTTGAATTCTGAAATTTTAAAGTTCGTTAGTTCAATTAATTAAACCAATTCAGTCAGACCTATGGGATAAACAAACACCGAGCATATCTCATGAATATACTGTTTCAAGCATTGCACCGTAAAATGTATGTTTACTTCCAGATAACAAAGGTCAAAGGTTTGTTTTGATGAATTGCAGTTAGAAATGATTGGATCCTTTTTTGTTTGTGAATGAAAGGATTCAGTCTAAGCATAACCTTCAAATTCAAATTACAGTTTTTAATTACCACATAGTCTATATTTTGTATGCCCTCTATGCCAGTACTCGACCATACTCGTAATTGCTGACAGTGTACCTGGAATCAGCAAATTATTATTCTGAATTGATTACTGAGATTAATAATTTTTTTTCAAGTAAAAATTCTGACTTTCATACTTTATTGACCTGAATTTCTAAAACTAGGCAATAAAAATTTAAATACAAATTAAAATTAGACAATTAGAATGTAGAAGGTTTGAACTATACACTTTTTTTTTCAAGTTCCCCCCATAAACAATAGTCACATACTGTTAGAAGAACTTAAAGACAATATCAAAATATCACAAGAGAAATTAACTCTATCTTGGAAATTGAACTTATGTGCGCGAAAGAAAATTTCCTTAAAAGGTGCCACTGTTGGGTGGATGCTAGAGGAAGACATTTCCAACATCTCTTGTCATGAGGTACGAGGTTATTTTAATTGTAATTTTAGTAATTGTGAGAACCTGACTCATTACACTGTTAGCGGCTTTATTTCCGTATATATATTTCAACCGCTCGCTCGAGAGTTAGCGCTGTGGCCGCCGCGACGCAGAAATCCGCATGATTGGCCAACTCGTACGTGAAACGCACTGTAGATTCTTCCACCATAAAGCTCTCCGTTCCTTCAGAAACAATATAATATAGTTTAATAGAAGGTATGTTAAATACATATATTTTTCGAACTGACTTCGCTGGCCTCAATAAAACTCCTAAACTAAAGTTCGAAATGCACATTATCTCATTTTTCGCAAAAGGTGGCGTTAGTATACGCCAATAAGTAGCTGAAGATATGAATGCTTCATGGATAAAATCGGCCCTCGCAGAGGGTTTCCCAATGCTCGCGGCTGTAAAAGACACTTAATTCATTACTCATAATTCAATATGTATTATATAATATATATTATATTGTAATTTTTTACGTGTTATATATTATATTATATATAGACACAGTACATTAGAAACAAAAAGAAAGTAATCTTAAAACAACATAAACGGAATAGGCCAACCTATGTATTATACGCTGTACGCACATAATGTAAAAACTGTAATAGAGAAATCGAGAGAAAAAGAGGAAAAAAGAGAAAAAATAGGCTGCATATCTTTCATTCTGTACGCAATACATTCACTCTTGACATTTCAAATAAGTACGTTCGAAAGGTTCTGAATTTTACGTTGACTGAACTGTCAATTGTCCAGCGTTTGGGGTGAAAAGTGAGGGTTGCAGAAAGGCAGTTTTGGTTCATTTGTACAGCAATAGAGAATAACACAGAGAAGGAGAGAGAGGGCGACAGAAAGAGAGAAGAGTAAAATCATTGCGAAGAGCTAGGGATTTTGAAACTACCATGACCTGGTTGCGTCAAAGTAATTGTAGCGACACTGAAACTGCATCCAGCTGGCTCTAAATCTCCCAATACACGATTTTTTTATTTTAAAACTAACAGCCAGCACTACCACGTACATTTGTTAATGCTGCTAACAAAACATTTTTACTAATAAATGTTTTTCTTCAAATTAATTTGCATACCACGAGTAAAAACTTCTGTTCGTGCAACTATATCCCTCTTTTAATTCAAAACGATGATACAGAAAACAAAGTACTTTCTCGTATACATGTGTTACCATATGCAGCACGTTTAATTGTAAGTACGCGCATCGCTGAAAGAAAGCATGAGCTGCATGAAATAATTAGGTATAAGAATTGCTAATAAATGTGTATGTACAGGTAGGGGAAAAAAAAGCGGACCGACTAAAATATCTAAGATGCCGATATGAGCCATTGCGCATCCCTAGCGGCATCAGGATAGCAGGGAATGTTTTGAAATTTGTCTTAGACAATATAGACAATCAATTGAGAAATAATTTCACGTAATTTGCATTGCTTGTGAAAGCAAACGTTTCCATTATATCTCTTTCATCTATTTACGTATCACAAGGCTCTGAAATCAGCTACAAGAGTCGGTCCGCTTTCCCTCCTACCTGTACACATCAATATACCGTACTCAAATCTGTAATTCTGTTTTCAATTAATATAAAATATGAACAAATGAAAGCTTCGATTAGAATTGCCTTAAGCCAAATTTCATGGCCTCACAATCAACAGGTCACTCTAAACAAAATTAAGGCACGAAAGGATTCTTATTACCGGTAGTTATTAATACTTCTTATTATTGTAGATTGCCTTTTAAAAAGTATAATTTATATTCCCTTATCTTTAAATAAGTTATTACATTCTTTTAATCCTAGAACATGAGTTGGGACAAAATGCAGTGCTTTAAAATTCACTGAAATACATAAACAAGCTATTCAAGTTCTTTAAATATGACGTCAGGAAGACCTTTCCATGCGCCGAAACGGCTCACAATTTTCATAATTACACTGTAGGGTGTGCTGGATTTTGCCACTTTAAACACTAAAATTAGAATTTTTAAAACCAAGAAAATGGCTAAATCATTAGTAAAAATACTAAATAATACTAAATACTATGTTCTTAGAAAGATGATTTGTCGAGAGAAAGATTTCAATTTTTATTAAAACATCAATTACAACTTAAGTTACCTATAGGCCTATCTCACAAACTAATTGTTGTATTGAAATATTTGTCTGCAATTTCTGTTTATATTTTAGTTAAGTGTGTCCAATTTCAAGTTAAAGCACATATACTTCAGATAATCTCTCTCAACACTTCGCTCATCTCTTAATATTTCCTGTTATATTGTCATGTAACTCCATGGAAACAAACTTTATGTATTGCGTTTAGTGTAAGATAAATTTACAAGTGAGATTAAAGCAAAGATGTAAGGTAAGAACCGTTTATATCAGCTAAAATGTGACAAAAATCCGCCTTAAACCCCCGTTACTACAATAAAATTTGAGTTCAACCTAAGAAGTTTAGGCCTAGGAAAGAATAAAGTAGTCAGATATTAAAATTATTTTTTGGCAATTGACATTATAGCTCGTATGGTCTGGAACAATAGCGTGTACATAATCTTGTATTTGGTTCATATACATAAAAATACCCCTTAAAATTTTGAAATAAAGTACAGTGAACGCCGTTTAATGTAATCTCGGATAATGTTATCAATCGGGTAATGTCACTTTTATGAAGTCCCGTACGGATTAATACTGATACATTAAAAAGTGTTGTTTATTGTGATCAATGATTCGGTTTATGTTATCACATTTTCCGTTTTGCTGCTTTATTTCCAAGTACTGTACGTCATTCAAAATTTTGTTTTTAAGGATTTTGTTTCTAACTCAACTGTATTGTGTTATATTAGAAGTACGAATTCACAGGATTACCAGTTCGAGGTGGTGGCATTACCTTACTTTCTCTTTTAAGCAGTAAAACATGTTTCACCCCACAGTTAAGTGCAAATTTTGATTTATAAAGATAACAGTGTTGACATGTAGTGATGGCTAGTGTAAAATGTAAAGACTTGAACAGACAGGCGTTAGATGTTTTGCTACACGGTGTTCAGCACAGATCAGTACAAACTTCCAAAAACACTCGTAACTCGTAACTGAGTATGGATTATTGGTTAATGGACTCCTAAAAGAAAGTAAAAATAATTTAAAACTTTGTAACTGTTTAAAAAATAGTTGCTTGAGGTCTATTACTGTATTATGAGTAGTTCAATGATTCACAGTTACACATTATCTTGTGGGTAAATATTCTTAATTCTATTTTGTAGTGTATTATCTTATGAATAAATAAATTACCTTCATTTAATTCTTTCGGTTACTGTTATCAATCGGTTAATATTATCAGATTAGGTGCGTCCCGAAATGATCACAATAAGCGACGTGCACTGTACAAGAAAATCACTGTGTATATGCATTCATGAACCGCAGATTATTGCCTCTGCCCATTAAGGGCAATCAATAATAGGAGAGAGGTTCCATCTGGCTCTGTGAAGTGAACTCTGGTTTAGCTCAGTTGGTAGAGCAGTGATACGGATAGCCAAAGATCGTGGGTTCAATTCCTAGTGTCAGAGGAATTTTTCTCCTATAATCTCATGTGAAACATTATTATATGTATATATTATTATTATTATTATTATTATTATTATTATTATTATTATTATGTTCTTTCTTATTACGTTTTCTTTTAACTACTCGTATAAATGTACTGCAGTTATTATTACATTAGCTTCAACATTCTAAAGCTCTTTAAGCTGTTTGACGAAAGTAGCGCTACGCAATATGACTAAAGAGTTAAAGAATGATGCTCTTGAAATCATTTCAACATTAAGCTGTTGGATATTAAGTGCCAGTATGGTACTTTATGAGATTGTGTGTGGGGACGAAAAAATATCTGTCCGTCCGTCCGTGCGTCTGTAGGCGCCATAACTCAAATACGCTTTTTCGGATTTTCATCAAACTTGGAAAACACATTTATAATGTCCATGGGAAAACCCCTTTTGATTTTGAACCAATTCGATTCACCGGTACAGGAGAAATGCCCAATTTAGTGCCTATTTCAATAGATTATATTAGAAAGGCGCCATAACTCAAATACGCTGTATCGGATTTCCATGAAACTTGGTATACCCATTTATGACGTCCATGAAAAGTGCCCTATTGAATTTGAACCGAATCTGTTAACCGGTACCGGAGTAAACCCCAATTTAGTGTATATTTTAAAGGCGCAATAACTCAAATACGCTTTATCGGATTTTTATGAAACTTCGTATAAGCCTTCTTGGAATCAAATTCTGGTGTTCCATGGTTAAAATCCCGAAACCGGCCAATTTGACTTTTTTCAGTATTCTGCGTATCATAATTGCAATCATAACTGATTAAACAAAAACATACTGGCACTTTGTTACATCAATTTACCTGATTTTATTTATCAGAGGGGAACGCAGTTTGAGTGTACTTCAAACCACATTATGCTAAAAATAAATTTGATTAATAATCCGTACTTGGTACTTTCTTGAGATCACTGTTTAAAATTCAACTCTGGGTCCGGATTCTCTCAAGATTGATTCCAGATCTCTGGTTATATTACCTTAAACAAGTTATCTTCTTTTTGCAGGATGTAAAAATTCCGAAATGCCGACAGTGATTTGGCCTTAGAACCTCATATTTAATCCTCGGCCCAAAACGAATTGGTAAAATGTCTGCTTAATCCTATCCACAACGATGCTTCCCTTAAATAATAATATTTTGACAACTTATGAACATCCGTTATGACACAAAATGCAGGAATCCGCGAACAAAATACAGAAGACTGTGAATTTTGAGACTGTCCCTGCGGAAACTTCCACCGCAACTCTTCAGAGTGTCTCGATATCAGATCCCCCAGAGAAGATGCTTCTTCAGACATTCTCCCATCTGGACTTGAAACATTTATCCGATTCAGTATCAATGGTATGCCGACAGTGGAATCGTTTGGCTCAAGACCATCTTAGGCCACGGAATGCGAAAATCCAGGAACAAAACACTGAAGACTTTGAATTTTGAGACCATCCCTGCGGCATCTGTCACCACGGAATACCCTCTTGGCCACAAACTGCGGAAATCCCATAACAAAACACTGAAGATTGTGAATTTTGAGACAAACTCTGCGGCATCTGTCACCACGGAACCTTTAGGCCACGAAATGCGAAAATCTAGGAATAAAACACTGAAGACTGTGAATTTTCAGACAAACTCTGCGGCACCTTTCACCACGGACGACCCTTTAGACCACGAAATGCGAAAATACAGGAACAAAACACAGAAGATTGAATTTTCAGACTAACTTTGCAACATCTGTCACCACGGAATACCCTTTAGGCCACAAACTGCGGAAATCCCATAACAAAACACTGAAGACTGTGAAATTTGAGACCATCTCTGCGACATCTGTCACCACGGAATACCCTCTTGGCCACAACATGCAGAAATCCCATAACAAAACACTGAAGATTGTGAATTTTCAGACAAACTCTGCGGCATCTACCACCACGGAATACCCTTTATTCCACGAAATGCGAAAATCCACGAACAAAACACTGAAGACTGTGAATTTTCAGACAAACTCTACGGAATCGGTCACCACGGAATATCCTTTAAGCCACGAAATGCGACAATCCACTAACAAAACACTGAAGACTGTGAATTTTCAGACAAACTCTGCGGAATAGGTCACCACGGAATATCCTTTAAGCCACGAAATGCGAAACACTGAAGACTGTGAATTTTCAGACAAACTCTGAGGCATCTGCCACCATGGAACACCCTTTATGCCACAAACTGCGGAAATCCCATAACAAAACACTGAAGACTGTGAATTTTGCGACAGCCCCTGCGGAATCTGTCATCATGGAGCACCCTTTATGCCACGAAATGCGAAAATCCCATAACAAAACACTGAAGACTGTGAATTTTGAGACAGCCCCTGCGGAATCTGTCATCATGGAGCACCCTTTATGCCAGGAAATGCGAAAATCCACGAAGAAAACACTGAAGACTGTGAATTTTCAGACAAACTCTGCGGAATAGGTCACCACGGAAATCCTTTAAGCCACGAAATGCGACAATCCACTAACCAAACACTGAAGACTGTGAATTTTCAGACAAACTCTTAGGCATCTGCCACCATGGAACACCCTTTATGCCACAAACTGCGGAAATCCCATAACAAAACACTGAAGACTGTGAATTTTGAGACAGCCCCTGCGGAATCTGTCATCATGGAGCACCCTTTATGCCACGAAATGCGAAAATCCCATAACAAAACACTGAAGACTGTGAATTTTGAGACAGCCCCTGCGGAATCTGTCATCATGGAGCACCCTTTATGCCACGAAATGCGAAAATCCACGAAGAAAACACTGAAGGCTGTGAATTTTCAGACAAAATCTGCGGAATAGGTCACCACGGAATATCCTTTAAGCCACGAAATGCGACAATCCACTAACCAAACACTGAAGACTGTGAATTTTCAGACAAACTCTGAGGCATCTGCCACCATGGAACACCCTTTATGCCACAAACTGCGGAAATCCCATAACAAAACACTGAAGACTGTGAATTTTGAGACAGCCCCTGCGGAATCTGTCATCATGGAGCACCCTTTATGCCACGAAATGCGAAAATCCCATAACAAAACACTGAAGACTGTGAATTTTGAGACAGCCCATGCGGAATCTGTCATCATGGAGCACCCTTTATGCCACGAAATGCGAAAGTCCACTAACAAAACACTGAAGACTGTGAATTTTCAGACAAACTCTGCGGAATAGGTCACCACGGAATATCCTTTAAGCCACGAAATGCGACAATCCACTAACAAAACACTGAAGACTGTGAATCTTCAGACAAACTCTGAGGCATCTGCCACCATGGCACACCCTTTATGCCACAAACTGCGGAAATCCCATAACAAAACACTGAAGACTGTGAATTTTGAGACAGCCCCTGCGGAATCTGTCGTCATGGAGCACCCTTTATGCCACGAAATGCGAAAATCCCATAACAAAACACTGAAGACTGTGAATTTTGAGACAGCCCCTGCGGAATCTGTCATCATGGAGCACCCTTTATGCCACGAAATGCGAAAATCCACGAAGAAAACACTGAAGACTGTGAATTTTCAGACAAACTCTGCGGAATAGGTCACCACGGAATATCCTTTAAGCCACGAAATGCGACAATCCACTAACCAAACACTGAAGACTGTGAATTTTCAGACAAACTCTGTGGCATCTGCCACCATGGAACACCCTTTATGCCACAAATTGCGGAAATCCCATAACAAAACACTGAAGACTGTGAATTTTGAGACAGCCCCTGCGGAATCTGTCATCATGGAGCACCCTTTATGCCACGAAATGCGAAAATCCCATAACAAAACACTGAAGACTGTGAATTTTGAGACAGCCCCTGCGGAATCTGTCATCATGGAGCACCCTTTATGCCACGAAATGCGAAAGTCCACTAACAAAACACTGAAGACTGTGAATTTTCAGACAAACTCTGCGGAATAGGTCACCACGGAATATCCTTTAAGCCACGAAATGCGACAATCCACTAACAAAACACTGAAGACTGTGAATCTTCAGACAAACTCTGAGGCATCTGCCACCATGGAACACCCTTTATGCCACAAACTGCGGAAATCCCATAACAAAACACTGAAGACTGTGAATTTTGAGACAGCCCCTGCGGAATCTGTCATCATGGAGCACCCTTTATGCCACGAAATGCGAAAATCCCATAACAAAACACTGAAGACTGTGAATTTTGAGACAGCCCCTGCGGAATCTGTCATCATGGAGCACCCTTTATGCCACGAAATGCGAAAATCCACGAAGAAAACACTGAAGACTGTGAATTTTCAGACAAACTCTGCGGAATAGGTCACCACGGAATATCCTTTAAGCCACGAAATGCGACAATCCACTAACCAAACACTGAAGACTGTGAATTTTCAGACAAACTCTGAGGCATCTGCCACCATGGAACACTCTTTATGCCACAAACTGCGGAAATCCCATAACAAAACACTGAAGACTGTGAATTTTGAGACAGCCCCTGCGGAATCTGTCATCATGGAGCACCCTTTATGCCACGAAATGCGAAAATCCCATAACAAAACACTGAAGACTGTGAATTTTGAGACAGCCCCTGCGGAATCTGTCATCATGGAGCACCCTTTATGCCACGAAATGCGAAAAGCCCATAACAATCTATAAATCAATAAATCTAACATTTTGGGCATCTAAATAAATTGTGAAGAATGTGATTTAGTACATATCTTATTTCTAGGTTTACTGGCACCTTCTTGTTAACAGAAGAAATTGCGTTTTAAGTGAGGAAAATGGACACTTTATAATTCTAAATTGTTAAGGCAAAAGCGTATAAGCAAAAAATTGTGAAAATGATATAAGTAAATTACACTGTGTAAAAAAAAAGTCTCATTTGAAAAAATATTTTGGACTTATACTCTTTTGTCTTAACAGTTAAGAAGAAGACTGTCAAGGCAAAAGAGTATAAGTCAAAAATTAAGAGATATGTAAATGAGATAAGTAAATTGCACTTTGTAAAAAAGTATCTTTTGGAAAAAAATATTTTTTGACTTGTACTCTTTCGTTTAACAGTCCAGAAGAAGACCGTCAAGGCAAAAGGGTTTAAGTCAATTTTTTAAAAATGGTGTAATGTGTAAATAAAAGTCTCTCCCGAAAAATAATAATTCTTTTGCCTTAACAGTCTAGAATTTTTCTATTAATTGTAAACTGTATTTGTAATCTATTGGAATGTATTGTTAACATAAATGGTTTAACCCACATGTTAACATAACAAGAAAAGGTCAACGATTTTACACTTCAATTTTAAAAAATCATTTTGATTTATTGAGCATTATAGTATATAATGCTTAATAAATAGGGCCCGGATTTGAAGGCTTTATCTTATTTTCCCCAGCTTCCTAATTAGGAGATTTTAACCTATTTTTCCGTTCCATGCCCCTTGTTTCCGAATATATGATCTTATAGAACCTAAAAAGGGCTAAATCGGACTAAAAGGGGCTAAAGAGGACATACACGATTTTTAAATATATTTTCCAATTAATACAAAGGAAAACGAATTAATGTGAATTAGTGCATTCTAGAGTTAAGCTTAAGTAAATATGAATCGCTCGCATACGAAGTATGATTAAGACCGTGACCATGACAGGCAGAGCATCAGGCAGATAAACAGACACGGAATAATGGCGGGAATTTGATCCATACTATTGATATTAAGGCTTAGAAAAACTCACAGATCAAAATTGTGATATCTTATAATTTATTTATGTAGGCATATATTAAAAGATGTAGACGAGATAGAGCACAGGATAGGGTTGAATGGCGGGCTCAGGTTAGCAAAGCAATGAACTTCCGGGTTCCATCAAACAATAATATTCCTTTAGCTTGTTTAAGAATTTCTATTGTCATTGAGTAAGTGAGTATGTAGAGGAGATAGGAAAGATATCTGGTCTATCGTTGTAGAGTTCGGTTTGTTGGATTTTTGTTTTATATTTATTTAACGACGGGGATATACTGCAACATAGACCTATGATCGTCGCCATTGTGCCGAAATTTTGTCCCGCAGATATGGGCCTGTCACATTGTGCACATACAGCATAAATTCCATCGACCTTGGTCAGAACAGAAACATACTGAAAGCTAGCGCCATATTATCTCTTAAGAATGGAACTGTGGGGAAGATTATGAAATGAGATAAAAAAAAATCTGATGTGAAAGTCACATAACTTCCTCTGCCCAAATAAAAGTTAGGAGTATTCACATATCCTTGTACAGAAACGCAAGACACAATTTAACGCTAATTATACGATAAATACCTGATAACCTCTTCTTTGAAAATGATGCGACTAATAAAAGTGCAGACTATATAGCAAACAAAAACAAGTGACTGCAGACATTTATTGAAACTTCCGTCGTTAAGAATAATTTCCGAACTTTATCGAATATTTCCCTCCAATATGTCTTTCTCACTTCATTCTTTATAGAATAAGAGGCCGTGAAAGAGTGTGTACTCAATTGTTAACCACACAACAAAAACTTTTTACAAACAGTGGGTGAACAGCAGGTGGCTTGTAACTGCCTTCAGAGAATTTTTTAGAAAAAAAGTTTCAAATAAAAGTTTTATCTCTCACTATAAGCTACACTTGTGCAAAATTTAAAGAAAATCGTTAGAGTCGTTTTCGAGAAAATCGCGAAAAACGAAAATTTCTTCATGTAAAGTCCCCTTAAAAATAAGATAAAATAGTCGCCAATCTTATCCTCACATCTTCAGAAGGTACCTGACCCAAATACGAAATTTTGTTTTCATACGATTTTCCGTTTTGGAGCTAGAGTGTTCACAGACAGACAGACAGACACACAGACATGTTTCCAAAAATGATGAATGTAAAATGCTTGGAAGGCGTGAGAAACCCCCCAGTTGAAGAACAATGTCCAAGCGGAATTTATTCTAGCCAACACCAATGCGTCGGATTCCGAGCCGCTGCCACTGTGATCATTCATTTCGATTATCTTGGGCCAGTTGATATTTATGATTTATTCACGTTATACTGATACTAAAAACAATAAATTATAATAAATCAAGTGTCGGTAAAGGCTACTCATAATAGCCTACTGTTATCTATATTACTTATTGGAAATTGCAACATTTTATCAGCTACGCCGATCCGTATAGAAAACACAATAGGATAGGATTTCCCGGTCGTAATATTCACGTCAATATTTAGTATGATGTTAATGCACACACATACGCATATAATAGAAGCTGTTACGATTTCCCACAGCAGTTTAAATGCTTACTAAACCTGACTTTTATGTACACTACTTTCTCGCATATGATACAGTACGATCCTCTTATTCTGTCATTCCTTTTTTAGCTATAGTTCAGTAAACCATTAAATATCAATGACGAGTAAAATACGGCCCGTGGGCTAGATGAGCCTTCGGATATGTTCAAAACAGCCCATACAGGACCACATAGCCGAGAGTTTTAAAGAGAGGAAATAAGGTGGAAATACGGTAGTAAACTGTATAAATTGTTGATCCTATGCAAACGATATGCCTACATGAATTTGAAATTATCCTTTTTAAATTCATCAGGTATCGACAATGTAACGGAAACAGTAATTTCTTGACGTCTAAAATTTTATTTCAAGTATTTATCCAAATAAAAATTTCCAAACATTTCAAGTATTTATCTAAATAACATTTTCCAAATATCTTAGCCCAGTGCTTCCTACCTGGCAGCCAGGAGGCCAATGCGGCCCCCGATTTGTTTTCTTTGGCTCTCGACTGCTGGTAGAAGGTAATAATTTGTTACATTGCTAAAAACATTAAAACACTATTAACAAAAATCTAAACGAATTATTTTGAATAAAACGTACGCTATGCTATACTAGAAATTATTGATAAATCATAATAGAAGTTATTTATCATATTGTATGACTAAGTAGATAAAGCATATTAATTACACAGACCAACAGCCATTTTGGTGCCTTAGAATTATACCTATTCTTGGGTACATTTAGATCGCTGATGACAAATGTGCATTAGTTTTGCCCTATCAGCTTTAGTTTGTGAGATATGGTATTACCATAATGCATGTTATCCCATTTTACGTTTGATATAAATAAAAAACAGTGCCTATTTTTAGCTTCTAAATCACGTGAAGAAAAAATCAATGCACTAACATTACATTAACATTACAATAACAATATAACATGGGGTCCGTCAAAAAATTGATATCACATAATGTACGGTCGTTTATTACTTATGAACTGTCAATTTGAGGGCCAAAAAATAATCCAGCTTTTAGTTTTTCTGTACTTCGTTCAGTTTTCGTCCTACGGGTCCAAAGTATGGTCAAGAACCTTTAATAGCTATTTTATCAAGCAAGATTTTGTTTCGTGAAAGAGGTTATAAGTTAATGGCACTCTAGCCTACATAAAAGTAGAGCTGGTAGAGAAAAACTGTTTACGTGCTTGGAATAAGCACACTAAGTATAGCCAAAATCCGGTAAAACATCTGAGACACCAAACAAAAAGTTATTTTTCGTTGGGCTGTGTTATCTCTATGTTAAGCTAATCTTCATAATTCAGAGAGGCTGAAAAATATGAAAATTAGTGCATACCAATTCATCCACAACATAACTAAATGTAATGTTTACTTCAATCACGCTAATACATGCAATACTATTTAGCTTATTTACGATAAATGTTATTTTTATTACAAATGTCATCTTATTCAGATAACATATCATGAATAATTTTTAAATCAGTGTCCCTTATTTCCATGCCTATATAACTGTTTATTGCAAAAATTATATAAAGAATGTCAGCTTGCACTAAGACCTGAAGTTTTCATTTCAAACATTTTATCACAACAAATCTCTGGAAGTTAATTAGGCCTGTTATAAGTTATCCATCTCTTCCAACAAACTCATGTTTTAAATCTTGACTCGCAAACGATGTCGCTTTGTTTAGCTGAGAAACTGAATGCGCACTCTCGCAATGCAGCCACTGGGTAAAATAGAATTGACTATGCTAAGATGAAGAATTTCATGTAAGTGTTTGACAACATACTTTTTTATTGTTTTAAAATCCAATAAAATGATCTGGCTTTCTAGTGTGATACGCCCATCTTATCACAAAATAACAAACCAATCTTGTAAATCGAGTATTAAAAAGCCCCTCAAGAGCACCATAAATTTTCTGATACCAACCTGGAAGTATCAGTATAATCGGTGTAATAAACGAGCTATAAAAGTGGCCTAGAATGGAAATTTTACGGCATCATACGATCCCATATAGCCTATGGTATCTTAGAACACTGCGTGGAGGTACAAGAGGTGCCTCTCTAACTTCAGTATATATAATAGAATGATTCCTTTGAATTACCATCATGAAGAAACTTAAAAATCAATAAGTAAGAGTTATTATTTTAATTTAATTTTATTCAATGCACTAAAAAGAGCTATGTTAGATCAGAATGACAACTGAAGAATTTTTTATTCACTACGATACATCAAGCCCTGAAAGTTTACAGGCAGTTAATTAATCTATTAATAAGGCTGAAAATAAGTGTTGAAGCAATATTATTGCAACAAAAGGTTTGCATGTGTGTGTGTATCTGTGTAAAATGTCAATCCAGTTCTTGCCCTGATGCGTTTCGGGTTCTGCACTAAGACGGGTTGATGGCAGATTTTCGAGTTACGCAACTCATGGGCGGCCACCTTAATGGTGATGGGTTCCTTCACCGCCAATCACGTGTACGAGCTAAAGTAGTACCGCTATCAGGAAGGGTCTTCCTTCCGTCTCGACGTCTCTGATTGGACCGCGTATCTAAGCAAGGAGAAGAGCAAAACGCTTCCCATTTGAAAATTACTGGAGGACCGCCAGGTATAACACTATTAACAATAAGTTTTGAACACAAAATGTCGTGTGAATAAGTCGTGGTAATTGATAGTACATTACTTGGATTCGGTAACAGACCTTATAAAATTATGCCTCCAAGTCATAACTTATGCACTGAGAAGAGATTTGGGAACGAATCTGGAATCTAGACATACTTGGTACATAGATCAGTGGCCACCAACATCTCTTTTAAATCCTGTCCTCGGGGTCAGATTAAAATCCTCCTCTACCGGGAATCGAAGCGAGACGTCGGGTTGGGAGTCAGAGTGCTGCTAACAGTGTCTAAACAAATATCAGAATTATCATTCATTCATTCATTCATTGAGTTCAATAAGGATTAATTTTGGAAATTCTTTGATCTTGTCAGCCACCCAATTTGCATACCACGCTATGGTTCTAGATCGTGAAGACAATTGAGTTGAATTTCATGTTACGAATGGTTCTTCAAAAATGAAACTTTTTGGGAAATTTAATCTCTATTGATAAGCACCCAGAAGTAGTGACAATCATTATACAATGCAAACTTAGGCATATTTCAACAATAAGTTAATAAATTAATCACACGAGAGTTTACTCTTGTATTATTGAAAAAGAAAAATATTTTAATTTTGAAAGTATGGTTACCCCAGACCAGACAATCGCCTGAAAAATGGAAAATTCATAATTATACATCGAAGGGATGACCTATGGCTGGGGTACTCTTGGGGTGACGGTTCAAAAAAATAATAAAAATAAAAAGAACCTGCAATAGACCACTAGGACCATCTCTAGCTTTTCGTTATTACAATATCTTGAACCAACAAGAGAGATATCTATTCGTGCTTTTCATATAGTTGTAGTTCTGATGATGACGTTGAAGATGAATAAGAGGTGAAGGGAGAAGAGGAAGAGACGGCAAATCCAATTTGATTTCGTCTCCGGAGCGAGAAAACGAACGTAGACTCTCCAAAGCTTAAATTGAAAATTAAAACAAGGTGTAATTAAACACGAAGAGACCGGGAAAGAATTAACAGGGTACAAAAGCGGATATAGCGTCATCCATCCCTCCCTCTCGGTAAGTAGCATAGGCCTACTACATCGTGTTGCTCTCTCAAGACACACTCAAAAGTAATTATTTCTTTTGTGTTGGATGGCGGTGGGGTGATAAGTTATCAGAATTATATCTCTAGTGTGTTCAGAGAAGTTATCTAGTATCTAAAGATATGGATGAAAATATAGAATATTTTATCTCTTCGGGCTTAAGACCCCATCAATACATCCAATAATAATCATGGATTAAGCTAATTACATTTAAATTACTCTTTATACAAGCCTGAGTGATTTTATTAGTTATCTATGATACAAGTTGTAAAAGACATATTTTATTTTGCGTGTAGGTATGTTTGCGAAACGAGGCCGTAAGGGCAAAATAAATTAATTTTACTTTGTGTATCATACACTATTTTATAGACATTCGTTAATATTTGTAAAATAACAGTTATATTCCTACCATGCAGTCATTTTGTCCAGCTGTCCCGCCATTTAGTATGCACTCGAGCAGAGGTTACTGATACATGGCTGCCAGCAGAAGGAAAGGAGTAGACAACGCTTTTCAGCCACCAAGTATGACTATTTTTGCGACCACCGTGAGAAATATTACATTTAAAAAGGCGTAATAAATTTTATTATTTTCTATTTTTATTGAACTGGGTCTATTTAACAATCATATGCAATTGCTCTTCATTAAAAGAGTATTTTCATGTGACTATAATAATAGTTGGTACTTGGTCTGGACAGCCATATTAAATTCATAGTACTAGTTAACTAGTGTGCAAATTTGACTTCAAGTGTCTTGTGTTAGAAGTTATAATTTTAATTCAAGTTGTCTAAGAAATAATTTTAACATATGTAGAATACACTATTTTAGGCTATCGTTAATATTTTTCAAATAATAAATATTAGATACATTCTAAATAATTATGTAATGCTGGGTGACCATATTGAAGCGCTGAACTGCCTTGCCATTTATCGCCGCATGTACAGATGCACAAGCGCTGACATAGTCCTTTATTTTCTGGTACACGACTGCTAACATAAGGAATGGAGTCGACAATGTTTTCAACTCCCAAATGTTTTTCAACCACCAAGTATGACGATTTTTGTGACCACCGTGGTGAATTCAACATGTAAAAAGGCGTAATGAATTTTAACAATTCCAAAAGTTGCACGCTTGATACAATGATGAATATGTACGGTAAGAGAGCAAAAAGACGCAGGTAGGTTAGGCTACCAGCACTGGGTGCAGGAAGTTAGAATTTCCACCATAATAGAATGAAGGGGAAATGGATGGAAAAAAACTCTCGTTAGAAAAATTATACATACTTATTTGTTTTATTTTAATTGTGTTATTTTCATTTCCTTCATCTTCATTAGCTACATACTATATTGTTCCACCTCTTCTTTTTCTTCTTCTTTCTCTGGCATTATAAGCCAGGAAGAGTTTTGGCCATCTCAACAATTTTCATATCTTGTTGAGACAGTCGCAACGCTTAAGTTTTACACTGTAGGTTAAGTATAGTGATCCCTATACATCTCTGAAGGTACTTAAGATTCCAGAAGTCTGGGGCTCCCAGGTTGTTTAGACATTGGGATATGAAGGTGGTAAAAGTAAAACATAATTTACCTATAAATTTTGCTTATACCAATACGTTATTCAGAATTTTATTATTGTTATTTTTATTTATTCCTATATATTCATATCAACAAAATAAGAAAGCATAAATAGGCTATCTTATTTTCATAGAAGGCGGCTGTACGTGGGTTTTAATTATTTTTGTATGGTACAGAAGAGAGGTTGCCAAGAACTACAAGAGCGCTCTCGAGCATGAAACTCGTCAGATTTCGCAGCAGGAGAGGAAATACACAACTTTGAAGTATTTATATGAAATCTACAAAATTTTAAAAGGCCAAAGGTTTCTCTTTCTACGAACTTCTAAGAGGGGATTTATATATTCCTTCATATTTGAAGAAGGAAGGAGTTTATAGAACTTGATAAGTTGAAATTAGCAGAAAACTACATTTACAAAGATACGTTCTATGTGTCAAACACACGAAGCAGTGGCAGCTACAGAGACTTGTCACTGAATGCAAATATCAACAGCATGAATAGAAAGACCTCTCTTTTGAATTTCGCCACACATTTCTCTACAAATCACCAGTCTCAAGAGAGCGAGGCGGAGAGCAAATTAACGTTAAATTCTACAACGTCGAACGTCGTCATAACATAGATCTAATAATAATAATAATAATAATAATAATAATAATAATAATAATAATAATAATACCGGTGTACGAAGCTTTCCATTTCACTACTCGAATATGATTTCTTCCTCTTGTGTAGTAGGCCTAAAGACCCTCGAGACTAGTAGAGAAAAACCAATGATACACTAACATCACGTTCATTACCCTAACCATCGACAAAACTTTCACATACGCTTAGCATAAGAAATCGCATTACAGCAAGTTCGTATTCAGTAGTGTCAATATCATGAAAGGGTGTATTGTTTGCCAAGTCTAGATTTTTAAATAAGGGCTCGCTTATATTTACCCTTCAGAGAATTTTTTAGAAAAAGTTATAAATAAAGTTTGAGTTATTATATAGACACCACGTGTATAAAACTCAAATAAAATAATCAGGCCTAGAGTTGTTTTCGATAAAGAAGAGAAAAATGAAATTGTCTTCATGCAAGTTGTTCGCAGACTCTCACACAAATGTGTTTCTGAAAATTGTAAACAGTGTGTCAAAGCTTGTGTTAAAGCAGAAAACTCGATATGGAATTTCATGGCCGGACACAATAGGCTTATTTTCTCTACATGTTAGTATCTGTGGTAAGGGTAGAAAAAGGTTATCTGGTAGGGTTCGTTCTGGTAACAATATATAAATTAAATAGGCCTACGAGTCATCAAGGTAGCTCGTACATTATGAAAAACTACATTAGTAATAATAAAAGCTGTAGTAAAATAATATTAGTCTAGTATTAATAATAATTATAACAATAATATGTAGTACATTAGTACATTAGTACATGAAAGAAATATAACTTTCTGAAATAATAAAAATTGATATGTACGTATCTGTAGTAGGCTACAAATTATTAGTAAATGGTTCTGCTAATCTGATCTTGAATGTTCAGAATTTCCGGCGGGTTAGAAATTTTTCCGTGCATATCAAGAACAAATTTAATGTGAATATTATAGGGGAAAAATTCCTCCGGCACTGGGACTTGAACCCAGGACCTTTGGCTATTCGCGCCAATGCTCTACCAACTGAGCTAAGCCGGAGCTCAATTCACAGCGCCAGATGGAACTTCTCTCCTATGACTGATTGCCCTAATGGTCTACCTCACAGACAGACAAGTTATGTCATATGCAGTACTGTGAGGCACACTAAGTAGTGATTTTTGTGACCGGGCTCCCACTGTTATTGTACAGTTAACATTCAAGATATATATATATATAAGCATTCATGAGCCACAGATTATTGTCTCTGTTGGACACTACATGAGAATATTATAGGGGAAAAATTCCTCCGGCACTGGGACTTGAACCCAGGACCTTTGGCTATTCGCGCCAATGCTCTACCAACTGAGCTAAGCCGGAGCTCAATTCACAGCGCCAGATGGAACTTCTCTCCTATGACTGATTGCCCTAATGGTCTACCTCACAGACAGACAAGTTATGTCATATGCAGTACTGTGAGGCACACTAAGTAGTGATTTTTGTGACCGGGCTCCCACTGTTATTGTACAGTTAACATTCAAGATAGATATATAAGCATTCATGAGCCACAGATTATTGTCTCTGTTGGACACTACATGAGAATATTATAGGGGAAAAATTCCTCCGGCACTGGGACTTGAACCCAGGACCTTTGGCTATTCGCGCCAATGCTCTACCAACTGAGCTAAGCCGGAGCTCAATTCACAGCGTCAGATGGGAGCCCGGTCACAAAAATCACTACTTAGTGTGCCTCACAGTACTGCATATGACATAACTTGTCTGTCTGTGAGGTAGACCATTAGGGCAATCAGTCATAGGAGAGAAGTTCCATCTGGCGCTGTGAATTGAGCTCCGGCTTAGCTCAGTTGGTAGAGCATTGGCGCGAATAGCCAAAGGTCCTGTGTTCAAGTCCCAGTGCCGGAGGAATTTTTCCCCTATAATATTCTCATGTAGTGTCAGAGACAATAATCTGTGGCTCATGAATGCTTATATATCTAAATTTAATGTGTTGTGAGAAAGAATAGATAGTATAGAATCTTTATAGAATAGGAAGGCTAATATTAATAGCATTAACTCATACCTTTCTACGTTCTGTAAATCAATTTTTTGAACTACTGTAAATCATTTTTGTCTAAGTTACTTTGCTGTGTTGAACTGAACCGCCCCCGAGCACAATCTTTGCTTCTTCGTGCGGTGTTCGAAATCGCATTTGTAAATTATATTTTATACTGTAATTTGAAATTGAAAATTGAAATTCCTGTCCGAGGTTCTTTGTAGAGAAACGAAATACAGTGTTAATTTTCTATTTCTATGCTCTCGAAGAGGAAGACCTGATAAGGGTTGAAAAGAAGGAGATATGAGATCATATTAACGGATTCTGGAAATCAAATTAGCAATACGTTGCATTAGTCATTAAAGGTATGTTATTATAGATATATAAGCTTTCATGAACCACAGATTATTGTCTCTGTTGGACATTACATGATAATATTATGTAATGTATGTTATAATGAATAACAGTACTTCAAACAATGGATACAAATTGTGGATTTGCTACAAAAATTACGTTAGTTTCTGAGGTAATTTTACTTTTAATTTTTCCCTAAAGGTTATTGGCAGTACTTAAACAGAAAATTAAAAAATAGGTTAAAAAGCACACCTTGAGGTTGAGCTACTTTTATTCTCAGCATAGCACATAGGACGCGGAACGAGGATAGCATAAACAAAGCTCCATGTACGCAGGAAAGATAAACTTTCTCTTAGGAAGAAACTTCTACCAAAGAACTTCCTTAAGTGAGGAGTAATATAATAATATAAAAATGTGCAACTCTTGGAGTTTTTATTCTCCTTTTTTCAACACGGCGAAGTTTTTTTATGCACGTAGGCAGGACTTAAGATTTTATGTAGCCTTAGTTCCTTCAGTTTTCCAAGTGGTTTCAAATTTACAGCAAAATGTTTATTTTTCCACTTAATGTTACTATAATTTACACTCCTAGAAAAAGTCTTCTGTCCAGAAATCTAAAAATGAACATTTGTGAGACAATTATCCTGCCGATTGTATAATATCGATGTGAGAGGATTGGTTCCATACTCTTTAGGAAGAACATAATCTGAGGATGTTCAACAACAGAGTGCTTAGGAAAATATTTGGGCCTAAGAGAGATGAAAAATGGGGTCTGGAGAAGACTGCATAATGCCGAGCTTCATAACCTGTACTCTTCACCGGATATAGAAAGGGTAATTAAATCACGGAGGATGAAATGGGCTGGGCGTGTTGCGAGCATGGGGAAAGAAAGATATATCTCAAAAATATTGGCTGGGAGACCCTAAGGGAAAAGACCACTTGGAAGGATAACAATTTTTTAGGATAGATTTAAGGGAAGTAGGATTTGCGAGGGATGATTGGATGGAGTTAGCACAGAATAGAGCTGAATGGCGGGCACAAGTAACCGCGGCAATGAACCTCAATAAGGAAAAGAAAATAGCACTAACACTAAAGAGAAGATATGAAAATCACAATGATATTAATAATAAGAAAATTTCAATAACAATTATAAATACAATAAAAACTCTACTCAGTAAAAAATAAAATACAGTACTTATGAATTCTTCTGTACATTAATTACATCTTTAACTAGTTAGAGATAATTCTTTTTTTATGTACAAAATAATAAGCCTGAGTGAGTTAGCTATTCAAACAGTATTTACTTGATTGTCTGAAATGTTGACAACTGGTATTAGCATTCAAGAGTATATATACGAGGGTTGATCTGTATGCTCCACCCCTGACCCACTTCCTGTTGAGATAAAATTATCAAAATATTCAAGCAAGCAGCTTCATATCTCAAGGTAAACACTGCACTGTTTCAAGCTCTTATCTTTCTCCCTTGGGTCAGGGGATATTTTTCTTGTAAAGGATGCATGTGTCAGTCGTAAAATGGAGCCTGTAGATCAAAGAGCTGTTATTAAATACTTGCAGAAAAAGGGAATGAGTCCAACAAAAATCCATCGGGATTTATGTGCGACTTTAGGTGAAAGAGCAGTATCATATGACATAGTCAAAAGATGGTGTCGTGAATTTAGATGTGGTAGGGGATTATGTGAAGATCAACATCCAGGAGGACCACCAGTGAGCGTTACAACTGTAGACAATGTCAGAAAAGTCCATGATCTCGTGATGCAAGACCGCAGACTGACTATTAGGCAAATAATGGAGCTAACAGGCTTCTCCTATTACACAGTTAGAAATATTTTAGTTATGGAACTGGACATGAAAGAATTGACAGCAAGATGGGTTCCTCGAATGTTGACAGCAACACAGAAGAGACAGCGTGTGTTGATTTGTGAACGACTGTTACAAATGTACAGAGCAGATTCAAAAGTATTTATTGACAGATTTATGACTATGGATGAAACCTGGGTCCACCGTTATGACCCAGAAACGAAGCTCTAAAATAAAGAGTGGAAACATAAGGGATCTCCCCCTACCTGCAAGTTCAAGACTCAACCATCTGCAGGGAAAGTAATGGCCATAGTATTTTGGGATGCCAGGGGAGTAATTCTGGTTGATAACTTACCAAAGGGTTCTACAATCACAGGAGCATATTATGCTAATTTAATTCCAAAATGAAGAGATTCTATAAAGAGTAAGAGCGTGGGAAGTTACGTGGAGGAATCCTCTTTCACCAGGACAATGCCCCGAGTCACACCTCTTGTGTGGCCATGGCTGCTATAGCCAAAGCAAGCTTTGAATTAGTGGAACACCCACCATACTTACCAGATCTGGCCCCTAGTGACTTCAGATTGTTCCCAAAACTCAAAGAAGATATTCGTGGAAGACGATTTTCAACTCAAGATTCTGCAGGCTTCATTTTATGACTGACACACACATCCTTCACAAGAAAAATATCCCCTGACCCAAGGGAGAAAGATAAAAGCTTGAAACAGTGCAGTGTTTACCTTGAGATATAAAGCTGCTTGCATGAATATTTTGATAATTTTATCTCAACAGGAAATGGGTCAGGGGTGGAACATACAGATCAACCCTCGTATATAGCCTATGCAAGATAAAGAACATAGTTGAACAGATAAAGATCTCAAGTTATCTGCTGTCATTTTATCGGGAAAAGGTAATCTGCGCCACTTCTACCTTTTCCCCAACCTACACGATGTAAACTGCGCCACCGACATATGTAAACTGCGCCACCTGCTCAGTTATGTTGAATCTTTTCCTTGATGTATCCTTTATACAATTATCTTCTTCTACGTTTTCTAGCTGGCCATGATTTCTATTTTCCATTCCTAGTTGGCTTTGCTTTAGCTTTATTGTCTCCTTCTGCATTCTTTTGTTTCTCATCAAATGTTTTCAGTGTGTTCTAATCACCGCCGTCTCGAGAATTACACTGCCTGTCCTATGCTTTATTTTAACATGGAGTTCAGAGTATTGTTAAATTGCCTAATTTATCCAGTAGAGGCGACACAGTTCACACCCAGATTGCAGCAATCACTAATCAAAATAAGCATTAAACAGACACAGATACTTGTGTTATTTGTTTAGAACGCAATATTATTCCAGTATATGACACTTACCTTGAAATGGAATTTTTGAGCAATAATTAAAATAAATATAAATTAATTAGACGCATTGATAGACTATATTATGAGCCCCGCCGTCTCGAGGAGTAATACAGTTTAGAAGGCAGTGATTATGAGACGGCGGTGACAGCACTACATAATCAACAATGTCGTAGCTAAAAACAAGAAGCAGTCTGGGTGTGAAAGGTACTGCCATCTGTAATGTCGCCGAGTACGCAAAATTAGCCGTATAGGACAGGCAGTGTATACACGATTAATACAGTTTAGAAGGCAGTGGTTCTAATTTAAATTATGATCTTATACTGGACTCATTTATGTACTTTATTATTTTTTCGTTATAATGATTAGCTAATAACTGAATATTAAATTTATATTTAATTTCTTATTTCTTATTCTCAAGAAGGTATTTTCTTTTATGTACATTTTTTATATTAAATTTCTATTATGATTAATTATTTTGTTCTCGGCCAATAGAAATTCTTCTTGCCTCATTGTTAATTTCCATTCCTTCTTCTACGTCGCCATTACATAATCCTCTTAAAGGATTATAGTCTATTTTGAATTTAACCAACAGTGGTGTTTATCTTCATGCATCCTTATAGTTCGTTCCTGCGATTTAAGGATTATTTGATCATTGTTTTAACTGCGAGGAAGCAGTTATCTACGTTTTCATTTGGCTCAGAATAGCTGAATTATAATGTTTCTACCACGAATTTCTACAAGGCATGAATATTGCCTAAATTAGACATCAGGACTGATTTGATGTGAGATTTAACAACTTAAGGAATCATCATCTTCAGAGTGAGTGCTTAAAGCCTAATATTTGATTTTACAGCTTGTAACATTAATTTAAACTTTGTTGCATCATAGCTGTACTTATCGTACTACGCAATTTAAATCAGTGATACTAATTGCGTTATATTTTGTGCATGAAATTCACAGAGATTTTATTGTGAACACTATGAATGCAACATAGACTTGCTTCATGCATATCTTATCATCATGCTTATTCTTGGCATTCATTGCCAAGTGGTCTTCCAGAAATATCATTTATCAATATATTTTTTAACCTGAAATCTACGTTCTTTGGGCGGAATAAGTTCAAGACATCATCCAGCGAGTGGCTGATATTCAAGAAGTTTTCAGTTCGGCTGTGATTGTACGCAACATCTATCACTTCAAGATTTCACAGGAAACCACCTAATGTGTTAATCGCATCAAATATCATGTAAATTATTTTTAATTCTTAGATAAGAATAATTCTATTATTGCTATAATTAATAAATTCACTCAATCGAAATGTATAGCGTGTATTCAATCTTGTCAAACTCAATTAATTATTATACAGTCCACTGCCACTGCCTTCTAAATCTTACAAGCCATGCTGCTTGAAATCTGGCAACACAGGAGGTAGTCCTATCTGTGGTGGTCTGTGGTGGTCTGTGGGAAGCATTTGAATACGTTTATATTGCAGATAATTTTCTTCATCACAAGTACTGACTTTATTTAGGCCAAATCAATAGGCCTATATTACATAGCCTATACTTGTGATGTGCATAATAACGTAACGTGCGGTGACTCCACATATCTGAAGGAATTCGTAGTTTTCAGTGTCTCCTCATTATACGTTATGATGTCGCGTTTTTTCTTATTTTATTGGTAATAACCTCACTTATCCTGTTAGGCCTACGAGCTCTGTTATTTGACCCACAACAGAGTCATATTTTATTAAGCTACTACACTTCTCTGGGTCATTTTGTACCACCACTGAACTAGTTTTCTCAGGTAGGCTATAATATAACCTAGAACACTGATATCTATCTTCTTGTCACATGCACTTTGTGGAAGACTGTGCCCATGACTGTCACTGAAAAAAAATACCTTTGCCTGATTCCTTGGAAGCACTCGGCTTTCCGTTATTTGCTGTCTAAAAATCATCCATTCGTTATCCTTGGCTCCAGTGGTGAACTGTGTTGATTCGCCAGGTTAAGGTTTGAATCCCGTTCATTGGCTTCACCAAACTGTAGGAAAACGCTGAATCGATTTTCTAGTAGTAATATTGGGAGAATAGGAGATTGCATATACTACGATTTGGCGTCTACCAGATTGAGATGAATTAGGCCTACTGTGAGCAGCTTGATATTTTGATAAAAGTTCATACCAGTAAAAATGACTATATTTCTCTTCAATTCTTCTTTAATACCAGCCAATTCTTCCTGAAGGACACTAATATCATACCGTACCTCTTTCTTGTATTCGTTTGAAGATGGTAATAGCTGATGAACATGAAAATATTCTATGAAAAACTATTCTCTGGTGTACTCCATTAGAGGTGACGGTGTATATAAATATCTCATTTTGTACAGTCGGTCAAATAAAAAACGTCGGGCGGTATTTGATTAAGTATCACGAACGAGCATATGCGCATGTACAGGAAGACTTAAGGTTAGGTTCACACACGCCTCTTGTCTATCCATGTATTTTCTTGATTATTTAGTCAGTTTTGTTCCAAAACAAACATGTATAGAAGGCTGTGGCTATATGCCTCAAATCCGCCATATTCTTGGTTGCAAATTGTTATAATATTAATAATTAATAGATTCGCGAGGAATATGTTTATTCAAGGAGCATTTTTTAAAGATTTTATTTTATAATACCGGTACTTGTAGTGCAAAATCAATAACTTACGCTCAGCATCTGCAACCAATCTTAGCATCGAAATACGCCCCCGGCCAGATCAACGTTTGCTATGAAAACTTCCGGTCGCATTATAGTAACGTTCCCACCTCTGAGCTTCTTTTCATAAATATGGAACCTTCTCGCTGCTTCAGAGACCGAAAAATGCAGGTCAATTACAGCCCTAACCACACTTTCTCTCACGTTAGCATTTGTATGTGGCGATGACACAAAGCAAAATGAATTATGACAATGCATTAAGTTGAATATCGTGTGTTGTGATTTCCGCGATGTTCATTTTTTCCCTCCTTGTTCATATTTTCCCTCCTGCCGCATGGCCTCATATGTTCCGAAAATGACCTGTATTTTGTGTTTTTTATAGGAAACTTGTGAACTAATGCGTCAAAACTTTAATTTTAACAGCATACGAGTCCCGACGTTTTTTATTTGACCGACTGTACACGGTTTTTACCTTCTCTATGCTCTCCAGTTGCTCTTCAGGTTCTCTAAACCATAGGCGATGATGACTGGGATTACTTTAAGCTGAAATATGCTTAATTTGCGATGATTCTGATGGAGTTCGTTGCTTTATTTACGGCATGTTGATAGCCGATAGGACTACCGATGCGATGTTTCCAGATTTAACAACATGGCTTGTAAGAAATAAAGAAGGCAGTGCCACTGCTAATGCACGCTATACACCACCGACATTTAAATGGCGTCACCGTCATACTAACGCACTAACATTTTCCTTTCAACTTCTCCAGACTTAGGACTGGCTATGAAATTGCATAGATGTGGTTAAAAATGTTAGGCTTAGTAGCTTTGTCATTTTTAAAAATGTTAAAAAGAATACCCTAATTTCTTTTGCATGAACGCTTCGCACTTATAAAATTGTTAAAAACACTAACCTAATTTTTTTACATGAGCACTTTGTTCTCATATGACGCCTTCTTAATAAAATAAAAACGGGATATTTCGTTGTTTATATATTGTTCTCTCCAGTTGAGTAGACGAGAATACTTGTCATTTATTTTAGCTGTTTTTCTTACAGGTATCCCTTATTCAATATCTCTCAGTTTTATGTAGGCACTTGTTTGGAACTGGAGAAGTGCATCTAACACAAGGAAGATGTTGGGAGAAGCGTGGTAGAACATCGAATTATATTTTGCGTGAAATGACCTACATACTTCCGTGGCGCAGTTTACATATCTGTGTGCCGCAGTTTACATATCTTATTTTTATTCTATTTCAAATTAGGTGTCAACCGTGGCGCAGAATATATACACCCATTTTATCATGACTGGCACGACTTGCACAACGACTGATTAAATCTCACAGCCATGAACTATTTAATGTGATTCAAGGTAGATTTGCAATGTTCAATAGGCCTATGTGAAATTATTTACGCTATAGATAGACCATCTCACATGTGTGCAAATACAGTACTAATTAAACATTCAATCGATCGAAAGCATGTGTCATCCATCAGGAAGAAACTCCCTATGCGTCATCCCCAACTACTCAGTTCACCCTAGGATAAAGAAGCACTCAACAGGCATACAGAATCAATATCTCCCTTCCATTTTACCAACTGATATAATTAAGAAGTGGATCGTATCCCCAATGCTCTTAGGGCTGTGGCTATAAAAGTCTGGTAGCATGAAAGATTAAAGCTTAGAATAAAAAATGAGTTTCTTTCTAAATATCGAGAAGATAGAAGGAAAAAATGGCATTTAAGTACTTTGGAAAGGATATATTTTTATGTGGTAGTATAATAGTACGTAAAGGATGTGGATTTATTCAAAAGCTTGCCGTTTTAGTACGTTCTGTCAGCGGGAGTGCAGACCAATAAAAAAGTGAAAAAGCTGCGTCAAAATGCTGGTTTATTAATATCATAAAATTCCAGTAAAATAACTTCATTCTTATGCAAAGAATATATCCCCACAGCAGAGAATATACGTATTAGAAGACTAACCAGGTGCAAAGAGAGAAAAAAAAGGAAAGGGAATTTTGGCCAAACATAAATACTCTGCTTCAGAACAAATTTAAACGGGTTATAGTACACTCTGAAGTTTCTATTTAAATTTATATCACGGCCAGAGATACGCTATGATTTTTGGGGTTCCATAGACACCCTACTACGGAATTATTTTGTTCTCGTTTATTACTTCTAATGACTCTAGCGCTTAAACCATACATCTTAAGTGATTCGTTTTTGACATTAAAACAAGTGATGGCACATAATCGTTGTATCACACTAGAAAACAAAAACACACGCAAATCTACGGTGTTGCGGTGCGCATTTCCAAACTAAATGCAAGAAAGCTGGAAAACCTTATACCAATAAAATTCCCTAAGCTTAGTAACAACAAATAGCTCTTATTTTAGTAATATATTCTTTTATAGTGTATTTTGGGACTCAGTTCTTTCTTGGGGGGGGGGGAAGCCCTCTTCCATCCGACTTGATAGGTGAAATTTCGCACATCAACCTCTTCTTGCCCTCAAATATACGGCATGCTCTTCGAGTTGCAAACCGTAGTTGTCTATGGCAGTCACTTGTTTCAATCTTTCTCCTCTCCTACATCATATTTCATCAAAACATTTTCAAATCTATATAATTTATAGAAATAATCCTCTGATTTGTTGTCAGTCTTTTTGGAGCGAGGTAATTCTGAATTTCCTAATTTAGAATTGTTCTAAAAATTGTTTAACTGGTTTTTAGTTTAGGTACTTATTTTGTGTGTATATTTTGTAAATTTCTCATGTAGGCCTATGATAAACACAAGCTCTGCACGAGGAAATTATATACGTATGGTATTGTAATGTATGAAATTTTTTTGTACGTTTGAAAATTTTATTTCAATAAAAAAACCATAGTGACATCTAAACAACAGTGATGTCTCTTAAACATTTCTTCAGGAGTCATTTTCCTCGGCACGATTTTAGATATTAAGCACGCCTGACAGCAGAAAAGAAAGAAAGAAGAAAACATCATAGAATTTTCTTTCAACTTCAATTCTAAACAAGATACCTTATTCATTGCTGTAGGCTTTGTATTAGTTGAGAAAAGAAGGATGTCGAAAACATAAATATTATGTGATTTTAAATATTTCGTTGTAAAAACTTTTTAATTATAGTTTTATTAATATTCTTTAGAAATGAGGTAGCCTATTGGGTGCTTCATTAGTTTCAAAACTACCTAGGTAAATTGCGCAGAATATCAATTTTCTTCTATGAATGAATAAGATAAGGAGATTGTTATAATGGATGTCCGTGTATATTTTTACTTAAAGAA
Source organism: Ectobius pallidus (assembly GCA_964059195.1). Taxonomy (NCBI): domain Eukaryota; kingdom Metazoa; phylum Arthropoda; class Insecta; order Blattodea; family Ectobiidae; genus Ectobius; species Ectobius pallidus. Next base: position 93,391,375 of record CAXKWD010000009.1, read on the forward strand.
CGTATTTTTCTGTTAATATGTGTGTACTTAAATGAACAGTTAATATTTTCCTTCACTTATCAACACAATGTTAAATTGTTTCTTTTATAAATAATTTGGTGTTATAAAATCCTAGGCGAAAGTCTACTAAAAAATATCAAGTATTATCACATATATCTAAACAAAAAGTATAATTTTATTCACTTATGTGCTATGAAAATCAAAATGTAAATATTCGGGCTCGACGTTATTTAATATCACTTGCCTGCTTAAATCAATAAGTGCGGAATATGAAACAAATATATGATAAATAAGATAATTAATGAATGTTATATTTAATCAAGTATCTTTTTAAAGGTACTAACAGAACACTGAGAAAGGAAATGAAGCATCAAAGCAAATTGTACGAATGAATATAATTTAACACACCGTTGTTCTGAATTACATTTATGCCCATGATATGTTCATGCACTGGAGTTTGGAAATAAAAAAAAATAAAAAACAGACTGCTCTGAAGATGGTAGATGTCTATCAAAAGCCTAAAATTGAATAACAAATTCCATGGAGATGTATTTCTTTAAGAAACAGCGTTTACCGTCTAACTTCTAGGCCATCTACCTCCTACTTTCGAAGTCGAAGCCGGAAGTAGACCATCGATTAGACGATAGAGAATATTTCTTCAAGAGATGTAGCTCCAAGGAATTTAATTTTTATTCAACTATAGGGCTTGTTCACGTTTTAAAATTCCAGTCCATGTGACTGCTTGAGCAACATGTGATCTACATTCCGACTCCAATGGTAGTTGTTATTTGACATTTTTTAAATCCGAATGTAGTTCATTCAGAATAATTATATTCTCTACATACTATCATAACAGTTTAATTTTATATCGGTATGATATAGTAATGTCGGCTGCGGTGGTCTAGAGGTAGCGTCCTTTCAGTTTCCGGAGGGGGGCGATGGGCTTTCCACCTGTCCCTCTGCCCTCTAAAATAAGCGTAACAAAAATCGCACATCGGTAAATAGAAACCTCCACTTGGAGGCGAAGGGCCAACATGGGGGCATAGGATGAGAGTGAGAGAGAGTGAGAGAGAGTGAGAGAGAGAGTGAGAGAGAGAGAGAGAGAGAAAGAGAATGAGAGATAAATTATATAGCAATAAAATCAATCACTTAAAAGTGGAGTATTTGGCGATGGGCTTACCACCTGTCCCTCTGCCCTCTCTAGGAAAATAAGCGTAACAAAATTCACACCGGTACTGTCCGTGCATTTAGACGAGAGCACTGTAAACACAATGCGCAGTGGAATCAGTCATCGCGTGATTCATACTAGCAACACACTCCATTTCCGCCCCACCCTATCTCTGCGGCGCATGCCAGTGCCCAGGTCTAAATGCACAGGCTGTAAACAGAAACTTCCACCTGGAGGCGAAGGGCCAACATGGGGGCATAGGATTTGAGAGAAAGATGATATATCAATAAAATCAATCACTTAAAAGTGGAGTACTTGGCGAACGATACTCAAATGTTTATAGAAGCCACTATTTAAACAAGGGGGTACGCCGTAGCGTAGTGGTTGAGGTGCTGCGCTACAAACCGGAAGGTCGCGGGTTCGATTCCCGATGAGGTCGTTGAGATTTTTCAATTGGCCTAATCCTTCTGGTGGCACTATATGGCCCTGGGGTCGACTCAGCCTCTAACAGAAATGAGTACCAGGAGCAATCCTGGGGGTGAAGGCGGCCGGTGCGTAAGGCTGACAACCTTACCACCTTCATGTGCCGAATGTCCAAAATCTGGGAGCCTCAACCTCCTGGAACCCTCTGGGCCTCCATGGCCTGTATAGGGATGACTTTACTTTACTTTACTATTTAAACAAAATTTCATCAAAATCAGTTCATTGGGCTGGAAACTGATATGGCATTGGCATACGCATGTGCGCTGACACCAAAGACAGGGGAACGCATTTTCATATAACTTAAATTAACAACTTAAAATAATTCTACCACTAAGCAGGTTTTTGTTTCCTTTACATGCCCATAAAAGTTCCCCAAGGGTAAAAAGATATTAGTACATTTTTTATCACAGTTTGTAGAAAAAGCTATTGTTCTTCTACATTAAAACATGCCTGCTCGCATCTGTTTGGAATTTTAAATAATATGCATATGAATAAAATACGCCCATGTCTTCTCACAAAGTTGGAGTAAGGAAGGAACGTGGGATCCATATCAAACATCGTCTTCTATTTCTCTCTGCATCTCACGTTCATTAACTCCACACTCCCTGCCACGATACGGGTCTATCTTCGTAGTTCAATGAACGTAACCTATTTCGATTTCATTTCAGTTTTGAAGAAGCAGAGTTACTGTTAAACATATCAGAAGAAGTTAACTAGATTAGATCAAGAAATTATGAACATATATTTTTTAACGCAATTAATACTTTCAAATTTATTTTCCTTGAAATCGTAATTCTTCTACTTCTCTAATTGAAGTATAGTATAGCCACTTCAGAATTCTTAAATCCTACTCAGCCATGTGAATTTAGTTACACTTGTTTCGTTGTCCTAAGGCAGGGGCAAGTTGTTCACACAAGGGGCACTGGGTAACCTTCTAAGGAAATTCTAACAAATTTCACTAAACTTATTTAATTTAATTTTTGTCCATGCCAGGCATAGGCCTACTATAGAACAATCTTAAAGCCATTTGATCTCTTTTAAAAACTTTTAAAAAATGTAAATCCATTAAAATCTAAAATAAATAATTTGAAAAGTATCGGCATTGTTAAATAATTAAAACCTTTTCACTGTCGTACTCTATTCGTTTTGCTTTTCATGTGGAATTTTTTAGAAGCTTTTAATGGACTTTAATATTAAAGCGTCAACAAAAACAACAAAAACACTGAATTGAAATAACTAATAAAAATGAAATGTAGTTGAGCAAAATATATTTAAATTTATTGATAGAGTTCAACAGTATGTAACTCCATGTCATTTAGGAATTGTCATTTATACTTGAGATTCTTTAGTGAGCCTGCCTGCACTTTAAGACTAAAGGACTTGGAGGACATAGATCAAAGATTTTCGCTTTGAAAATCTGTTTCCTTTGACCAGTTTGAACCTCCAGTACAGTAAGCATTGTGGTATACTTTGTAACAATTCTCTCAAACCCCAAATAATTTCCTTGTCGAATGCATACCTGTAATAGTGCATAGAAAGGGCTCTTTTTTTCTATTGTTACAAATCATTTTAGGCTAACACTCGAAGAAAGGAGGAGATATTGCTCAAATTCTTCTGTTATACAAGTCTGAATAACCATCTACAGACTGTTTCATTTATGACGCGTATTTGACTCTCACCAAAAACGTTCAGCAATGCCTCCAATATCGACTAATCACAGTAGTTAGTCTTATAATATTTACTACAAACACAAGGATGCGATGTTATCTGATAAAACATCAGCTCGTTACTGTAAATGTAAGGTATCAACATGCAGTGAAGAATACGTCAAATTCTGCCAGTGAACAGAATAAAAACAAGTTATTTTATACATGGGAAATTTTAAAAATATATAAATCTGCATTGATTAGGAACACAATTTCAATTCGGTGCAACCCAGTTTGTGTGTTTTTATTCTGTGTTGATGTTAGCTTATTAGGTTAAATGTTTCTCACGAACGCTACTGGTAGCATTGGTTATAATCTGGTAACTGGAATACATTCATCGATTGTTCATTCATTTAGTATGCCGTGATCTCACAGCTGATCCAACATTGACAGAATATTTTTAACAATAATTTATGAGAATAATTATTATTTACATAATCCGTTATGTTTTATTCATGGAATAGTCTTAATAACTCCCACCGCGCTTACGAGTTTCATCAGGTAAATTTGCTCGAACTTCGTTCTCGAATCTATCGATAAATTCGTAAATTCTCGTGGGACGATAAAAGTATGTCTCCTATTGCGAGTTCTTTTTATGTAAAAAAGTCACTTCCAAAAACCCATATCAACACGGTGTAATTACAGTATATAGGATCAACATCGTTCGTAACAGAAATGCACTCCAATGTGACAGCAAGGGAGATGTTTCATGCAATGTATACCCACATAAACATAGATTCAAACTTGTCTGCTCGGCACTCAGGACAACAGTTGTTGTTGCTGGTTTATTTTTAAAACGGACAAAAATAATATTATTCTAGGGGTTGTATACTGAGGGGGGGGGGGGTGTTAATATTTTCGTCGGAATGTCTCTCTCACTCCCTCAGGGAGAAGCGGTAAAATTACTTTTCTCTACGCAATCGCAGAGATGATGCAGCTTTAATTAACCAAAGCAGTCTGAACATGTTGTAAAATTAAAAGTTAATTATTTCATATTGAACTAGGCTGCTTGGTTGCCAAGTGGTCAAATTGTCAAATTGAGTTACTAGTGGCATTTCATTCTTAAAGCTGCAATGCGTTAATTTGACAAGTGAATTGAGTCTGTAGTGCATACATCTGCCAACAGAATAGTATAACTTTTTAACATGAGATTATTTTTCCTCCGCGCGTGCTATGCTTAGTGAAACAAGCCATCAGTTCAGTATTGCTATTTTGTAGACATGCTACGTGTGTAGTAATCAATTTATGAGTATCTGGGACCAAAGGCCAGAGTATAATAAAAAGGTGACTATAAAATAAGACCTTGAGGAAACTGGACCTCTAATATACGCTTAGAACTTCGTAATTTTTGCGACTAAGCGTACGTGCTTAATTTATTTCAAATAATAAAACTTTTTTCGACTAAGCGTACGTGCTTAATTTATTTCAAATAATAAAACTAAGCATTGCTAATAGAATATTTAATAAGCAGACACAGAAGAGACTAAATAAGAAAGGGAAGAATACATATTTTATATTTTCTCCGCATTTGTTGCATCTTAAATTCCAAGAATAAAACTGGGAATAAACCTATAATGAAAATGAAACTCTATTTTTCCCTCAAAATAATATTTTTCCTTTGCCGTTCAGGAAACTGGGCCTCTAATAGACAAGGCTTAGAACTTCGTACCTTTTTTGATTAGGCCTACGTGCTTCATTCACTTCAAATAACAAAACTAAACATTGCTAATAGAATATGTATTACGCAAACAAAGAAGATACTAAATCAGTAAGGAAAGAATAAATATTTGTATTATATTTTCACTGTAGGTTATTTGTTGTATCTTAAATTCCAGGACTAAAACTGAATATAAAACTATTTTCCCCTCAAAATAATAATTATATTTTCTCTGGCACCACGTTGCATTGTATATGGTAAATCAGCATTTTAAGAATATTTTCTATAAGAAAATACACATCAAGTAGAGGGTATATGTATCAATTGTAAAATATAGTATTAATTTCCTTATGGATTATTCCAAAATTACAGAAAAAGTTACATGTTATTATTAGGGTCCGGATTTTTAGATTTTTATAAACCCGTTACTAGTTTTTAAACATATTAAACTAGTTTTATTTTAGTTTTTTGCCATTTTCAACAAGTTTCACTTTAATACATGCAATAAACACATTCAAACAAATATTTTGTGTTATTGTATTTTCCATATCTCTGAACACAAAACTAAAGGAAAAGTTCTTGATTAATTTTCAACAGTTTATAGAACTCAAATAATTTTAGAATTACCTCTCTCATTTCTAACGCATTCTCATAAACTCAACAAGAATGTTCTTCAATCAACTAACTTTCTTTTTAATATTTCACTTTTTTCAAACGCTGTGAATAAAATGCATGCGTAAGTTTCTTAGAATGTATTTAATTTATTTCTAAAGAAACCGGTTAATTATTTCACTTTCGGAAAACGCTGTCAATAAAATGCATGCGTAAAGTTTCTTAGAATGCGTTTAATTTATTTCTAAAGAAACCGGGGATTTCTGTTCTCTAATTATTTCCTTTACCAGGGAAATAGGGTACAAGATTATGTTAATGCAATGCTATATTTATTTTACCCTACAATCAAAGTACTGGCAACAATGGGCAAGATGCAAAATGTATTTTAGTTGATCGATTTTCTGCAGAACAAAAATAATTATGTTGATAACATGTTACAAGTTTTTTAAGTCTTTTGATGCATTATAATTAAAGAACAATTTGTGCCATTTTTAGTTTTTAACGTCTTATTTAGAAATTTTTAGGTTTTATAAGATTGGCCTAACATGACAATAAAACGGATAATTATGTTAAAATATCACAGATAGCTAACAAGGAACAAAAATAGTTTAAAACCTAAGAATCCGGGCCCTAGTTACTGTATAATCTTGACCATTGTTATCAGGCTCCTTTCCCAAATCTAATTATATTTGCGATTTTCTTTAGGTCTACATGATGACGATGCATTATTATGTTGTTTATTTTTTTTTTTTTCGTACCGTACTGTTTTCTTCTTATACTGCAGTTCATGTGCATCACACTGCACTCAATATCTCTCCTTTTGTATGTTCCCATTCAAAAGATAGAATTCATCAATATCGTGGCAGTCAACTTCGATATTTTCTTGCTATACATAGAGTGACAGGAATAGAGAGCGCTGCTCGTAAAAAGAACACTTCCTAATGTACAGAAGTCTTTGAAAAGACGTAACTCTCAAGGAAAACACGTTGCTAAAAGAAATGGCAATTCTCCTTCCCTTTTCACTTTAGGCACGCTGCAGAGGAAAAATGTCCTTCACAATATATCATTCAAAAATCATTATGGTCCATTACTTCCATCTTGACGATAGGTAATGTCAAACGTGAATGATCTGGTTCCATGCTACTTGCCGATGTTTCATACCCTATCACCATAATGTATTTTTCGTTCTTTGTCTTCCTCTCTGTCATTCTTCCTCCCTCTCTCTATGTTTTTCTATGTCTCTATCTCTCTTCCGCCCGTTCTCTTTTCTACAACTTCTCTGCCCTTCCTCCTCATTTTGACATTTTAGCTCTCACTACAAAGAAATTCAATCAATATATGTTCCAATGTGTCAGAATATGACATTACATCAATTTTATCAATTTCTCATATTCCAAACCCATTACTCACACAATGCTTTCAAAGCTATCGCCATCATCATCATTACCGTTTGTAAGGTGAATACAAGAAGAATACGGAACTGCTTTTTACTTTAACTTTCCATGTAATACACGTAAGGAAAATGTAATTGAACCCAAAACTTTATTGCTTATCGTGTTCTCAATTAATTGTCCGTTTATATGTCCATTGGTTGGCAGTTTTTTCTTTCAAAAGAGACTTCCGTCTGTATCTATTTACTGCATATGAATGGGTCATAAAATCGACATAATGAATACATTTGAAAAAAATCTTTTGAGAAAAATTTGTCCTAAGCTGAAATCCGTTTAAACAAAATGGTAATTTGGAAGAGGACTGGATAATTTCCTTAAAATCGAGTTAATATCCATCAGCAGAGTGAGCAGAGTATATTCAACTAAAGAGGTCTTGCTTTTGAAACTAGTTTATGCTCGTCTAAAATGTGAGCATAAACTCGAAGGTATTCTTAGCTAACAAGAAATCAAGGCAGGCTTTAATTAATGTAATCCCAAAACCGCTTATTTAAACTTTGTAGAGTCTAGCAGGTATTCAACATTAGAGTTCATATTTGTTAGAATTCTTAGAATATCTTTCATTTAGATCCAAGATATTTCACAAACTTTAGCCCCAAAGTTAATTCTAGTAGAGCCTAATCACACAGTTGAATAATACACCCAGTGATAAACACAACCTCATAAACATTTATTACAAGCCACGAACTTGTGCAATTAAAGCTTTACAGAGGGAATAAAAGATCAAGGTACGTATTAGCGAAGGAAGCTGGAAGATTTAGGAAGTAACCGTGCAACCAACTTAAGATAGTCAAGATAGCTTCAAAGAGAGAAGTTGAAAATCTGAAATTTACTCGTAGATATCCCTGTTTAGAGTTCTTGCAATTTATAAGTAAAGGTAATAAACATCATTACTGCACTCGTGTCACGTAAGGTGGCTACTGGAATATAGCTGATATAAAGCTCTTGTGTTATGTAACAATCAATAAAGCAATGTGCCCGCTAGTCTTTCACCTATCAGAAAATAGTCCGTTAGCTAAAAAGGATTTGTTTTTTTGGGTTTAGTTTCCCACTCAATCTAAGGTATAACCAACGGAGATACGGCAAAAAGCCATAGGGCCCAACTTGTAGATCTCTCAAAATCCGTCACTGCTGCTGCAATGGGTTTTTTTATACTACTTACCGTTTAGTTACTAGAAGCCTCCAAGAAGATCTACACCAGTGGTATTCAATCCAGTGTTTATATTATTTTTATTTGTAATAATTTTGTATTAATTTGTATTTTCTAATTTGTAATTTGTAATAAATTTGTAATAAAAAATAAAAAATAAAAAAAAAAATAATAAAAAAAAAAAATAATAAAAAAAAAACGGGGTTAGTTTCCCATTCTACTGGATTCGTTAACTTTTGTTTTTTACTCACGTAAAACGGCAAAATTTCATGTAATATTATTCTCCAGAAGTTTTAGAATCCATATAAGGGCACATTTTGTTTCTAAGAATATTTTAAATATGGGTAAAATCGGTAAGAAGTTCACAAAAAACTAACCTAAAATGGCGCTCAGATTGGAATCACAATAATACAGAATCAGCTGCTAGAAACAGCGCAGGTGCATGCTGGGAAGAAGCCGATGGGTCACGTGGTGCTGGAATCAGCTGCAAACGTGATAATGGTCAGACAACCCTCCGGAAGATATAATATGCCACAATTTCGAAACCGACAAACAGTGTATCGTACATTATTCTAAAATGCAAGGGCGGTTCGCTTCGGCTGCCGCCTCCGCTCGCGCACTTAACTAATGTGGTTAGTGTTTTGCATTATTTAGCTTTATGTAGAGGTTGCAGGACCGTATGGAACAGACCAATGACATGCAAGGTCGTTGGGAGCCAATGGGAGTGTTGGTCTGCAAGCCAGAGACCGCATACCAACGCCGAACATCGCGTGCCGAAATCCAGTAGAGTGGGAAACTAAACCCGTACGTTTTGTATATTTTCCTCACATTATATAATTTTTGACACACTTATCGAACAGATAGAATAGTAAAATTTGGCAGGAATATTGGCACATACAACAGCCATAAGCGTGCAATCTTTTTGTTTATAGCTACCCCATAAGTATGGGAAAACTGGCTGAATAACCGTGACGTCATTCACATCTATGCCAGTACATTTATTAACATTAATGTTTAATGACTTGTAGATGAGCTAGGAACTTGAAATTTGGTAACTTAAAGCTTTTAGTCTATAAAGTAAAGTATTTCCCTATACAGGCCATGGAGGCCCAGAGGGTTCCAGTAAGTTGAGGCTCCCATATTTTAGACATTCAGCACGTGAAGGTGATAAGGTTGTCAGCCTTACGCACCGGCCGCCTTTATCCCCGCCGATACTTTGTAACTCAGTTCTTCTCGAGCACTACAAAAGGGCTTACAAAAGTGTTGATTTAGCCATTTTGTTAAAAATGAAAATTTTTGAATTTAGTGTAAAAATCAAGCATGCTCTAAAGTTAAATTTTATGCCGTTTGAATCACGGAACAAGTGCTGTAGACACCATTTTTAGATCTCATTGCGCTTCCAACTCTCAGTACACGCAAACCTCAATCGCCGTTTTCTCATTTTTAATTGGCATGTTATTTTGCTACATTCAAAATCCATCTTCTTCCAAAAGATAGAGATACAACTGTGAAATTTTTTTACAATGTACTTTACAATGTGTGAAATAAACTATTCAATCAGTTTATTTGGGCTTTATTTTTTAATATTTAGCATAACCATAGTTATTTTTTTTCATTTTCATTTTCCTGGGAAAAAATATTTTTTTAAAGGGAAAGTATAGACAATATCAAAAATCCATCAGTAAATTTTTAAATCAAGCATCAAGGGATCTCACATAAAAAATTCAGGTTCATATTTAATTTATCGGTGAATAGTAAATGGAAGCAACCTTGTCCATATGTTTTTGTATTAGAAAGCCACATAAAATATTATAATTAATTTGTAAGACTTTTGTAACAGACTATTTATTCTTGACTAGTACCACTATAATAAAAAAAAAACACTATGTTCTTGAATAAACAGGAACACATTTCATGTCTTCTAATGTCTATTGCCACAGGTACAATTTCTCCTTACGTCCATGAAAAATACACAATACTGTATCTGAAAAAAAGGCAGCTAAGTTACCTATCTAAGACACATGCATCTATCATAGACGATAAAACTAAAGTGTGAAATAAAAGTGATTGCCCATATAAAAATACCTCGTGGAAGTACAGAACAATAATTCTTCTCATAGTTAAATAAAAAAGCGAGTCCCTTCATAACTGAATATATTCAGACTAGTAATACCGCTTTCCAAGAAGTTTAATACATTTTCAAATCCTAATCTTGCTCCACTATTGGAAATATTTCTTGTACAGATGGATTCGATGTATATCTCATCGTATAAAGAAGACAGTGGAATAATCTGTACATAAAAAAAAAATGTTGGTATACACAAGCATTCATGCCAGTTTACGTCCGATAGTAATTTAAATGAAAATATAATAAAGGCTCTAAAGGATTTTTCATCCCTGTTATTATTCTTTTCATTGGAATCGCAGATCCTCAAATTGCAGACGGATCAAGAAAGTAGGTCGGAAATAGTCCACTGCATTCAAGAAATAAAGAATGCTGATCTTGTTCTCTATTCATCTTATATACGAAACAGGATTTGACGTTCAAGCATGACAGCTTTATAGCATGAATGCTTGATTCACCATATTCGCATTCATCTATTTTTATCTGCATTATACTGCATATTTTTGTCCTACAAGACAGACCAAGTGGCGTTGTACGTGAACACCAGACGGAATGAAATGCGTAATGACAACAGATGCTAGTCTAACCCAATACATTCATTTAATAGTAATTTTCGGAACCATTATCGAAAATCATATTTTATACCCTTAGCAAATAGTGTTTGGCGCGTGGGGCCAGGTAGGTTCCTTCACCAGCAAGCACCCTCACAGTTACAAGCGCAGGGGATTAGTACCGACCGTAATTTCCGCCCCATGAGTCAACAGTCAATCAATCTTAGATTTTTAATATGTCATTTTATCTTAAAGTGTTTGTTATATATCAATTCCACACATAATTACAAGAAAAATGACACCAAACAATGTACAATTTACTTTAATAGGAACATTTCTAACAAATACATAAATAAAAGTTACGAGAAAACTGCTTTGAAGTCCTATGTTCCTATTAAAGTAAATTACACATTGTTTGGTGTCATTTTTCTTGTAATTATGTGTAGAATTGATATATAACAAAAATTTTAAGATAAAATGACATATTAAAAAAATATAAGATTGATTGATTGATTGATTGACTGAAGTAGACTAGGTGACTCATGGGGAGGAAATTACGGTTGGTCCTAATCTCCTGGCTTGTAAGTAAATGTGAGGGTGCTTGCGGGTGAAAGAATCTACCTGGCCTCAACCACCATCCCTGTTTGCTAAGGGTATAATTCAAGAATATTCATATCGATTATACAATAGACCATAATTATGCCGTCTCCATTCAACAAATTATATTTGACATTCCAATTCGACAAGTGAAAGAAAGATTTCCATCAGAAAAAATTGTGTTTAGTATCCCAAAAATATGTACAGTAAGTCTATGTTGTTTGAGCCGTAAGCTACATTACTATAAAGCTAAAAACTACATTTGCCTAATTAGCTGCAGTGTCAAAATGGCGGCCTATTTATCAAAACAAGGAAGTACGTTAACGTCCCAGCGGGCTGGAGGCACACTAAATAAACTCCACACTTAACTATTATTTAAGAGGCAACGGCATGACCTTTCACAATTAGTATCAAATACAACATGAAAAGGCTTAACGCCAACATGGGGTAATGTGCAAGAGTATTAATCATTTAAGAGATTCAGAAAACGCACACAAAATGTTGTATACAACAGTACTACAGTAGTTCATTATTTATGTACGAGAGCGCACACATTTTCGGTAACAAAAGTGTAATAAAAAGAGCACCACTCGCGTACAGCAAGAACGGATGATAGAAATGTGGTGTTGTCAACTTAATCAAGGTTCTAAAATTCAGCAGTTGGTGTCACTGGTAGTGCTCACTTTCTCTCCTAACGCTTTCTCTCAAAGGATGAGAAATGCGACAGTCCTTTTAGGAAAAGTGGCGGAACTTATGAGTTCCTTAGCAACTCTATAAATTTACTGTTCAGGATACCCGATAGCAGATTCTTTTATGTTTTTTAAGAAGTAAGTTCTGTTTCGGTTCCAACGTTTCTTCCAAATTTACATTACAAACTTGTTCTGAATATGGTACAAAAATATCAAAATATGATAGAAAAAAGTGAAAATGTGTGCATGTCCCGTACGGATTAACTATTAGGCACCGCTGACCGAAATTTATGAACGCCAAGCTTTTTAAAGACCCGCGGAAACAAATAAAGTGAACAATTTTGAATAGTTGTACAAAATACATATACCGTATATATATAAAGGCCTATACACACACACAAACATATACACACATAAATATATAGCCTATGTAGGCCTACCATAGGTTTACCATAGGTACACCTACTACAGATAGAGGAGGTTTAGTGTTCCATCCCGAAATTCGAAGTTGAGTTTATAACATAAATACACGTCTTGAGATTCCCTGAATACAAAAATGCTTTTTTCATAAACATTTCTGTAAATGGGTGTGTGTGTGTGTGTGTGTGTGTGTGTGTGTCTGTGTGTGTCAGCGAACAGCATAGCAACATAAATATCCTATTTGGTTAGGTAAAGTATATGACTTTGCGAAATGTATTTCGCACTTTTATGAGCCAGGTGTTTTAGACTGCCTAGTAGCCTAAAGCGAGTTTGCATTCTACAACCGTACATCAGTTGAATCGGTGATTTAAAAAGGGAAACAATTCTAACTTCCATAGTTTTTGGAAAACCAAGAAAAATGGTAATATGAAGGCCTTCTTCAGGTCACAAGAAAACTGACGACTACTTTCTCTTGCTTTCAATGCCACTTTACCTGAAGAAAATTTCGTTTTCGCGATTTTCTAGAAAACGACTCAAACGATTTTCTTTCAATTTTGTAGGATATATCTACGTTGCCTTTTCAAGAGTCATTAAATGTAACAATATTTACTCTCGATTATCGATAATGTGAAACAAAATATTCAAGATAATTCGATTTTGACCACAAAGAGGTAGGCCTATTGTAAATTGTAGTAAGTTTTAATGTGCGAATTTTTCTAAAGGGTTTAATGGTATATAATTATTTTTAATAAGAGGAGAGGCCTAAATTAACGTGTAAGAAAACTCCAAACATTAAAATAAAAATGTATAATGCTATGAAAGTTAAGTTTAGTTATTAAAATATTGCAATACAACAATTCTACTGGCAATTTATGAAAATAACTTTGACTGGCCTCAGGTTTAGTGTATAGATTTCCTGACTACTAATCATGCAATTCTGGGTTCGATTCCGTCCGGCTGGGGGGGGGGGGATTTTATCATTATTGGACAGGTTCCCCTGGTCGACATGGTCTGCTTAGTTAATAAGGATTTAGGTTTAAAGACCTCTCCTCCATGGCTTTCATATAATCGCCCTCTCATGTCACCAGTTCTAAAGGAGATTTTTTTTAAATCTCCTTTAGAACTGGTTAGGTAAAAATGTTATTTACCAAGTTCAGATTAACGTTTAAGTAGGTAGTTCAATAGGCAAGATAATATATCTGCAGGTATTTTTATTTATGAGCCAGGCATTTTTACTGCCAAAGAGTTTAATCCGGCACTGTACACTTAGCTTCGTACGTAAGTCACTTTTCCTCTAGAGGGTTTCATATGACATAGCTAGAGATGGAAACAGAAAGGAACTGGTGGCAACGGCAAAACCAGCACCCAGCAAAGTAGAAGAAGACATTTTGCATTTGTCAGCAAAGTCAGTCCTTAGTAATAAAGGCAAAGTTGGGTGTTTGTAAGGGTGGGAGGGGAAGGGAGTGAAAAGGGGGTAGAGAATTGTGGTGCTAGGAATAAAGGATGCAGTACATAGCAACCACCCTCTCCTTTCTCATACACACTAGAACTTCCAGACTGCTGCTGGAAAGATTATAATATATTGTGGTTTGGAAAACACAAGCATAGCCCCCCCCCCACTCCATCTCTAGGCTTTATTACAAAAAATAAACAACAGCTCGAAACCACCTTCGTATGCAAAACTTTAATAACGAATTTTGGCCAGGTTCTTTTTTTTCCTAAACAGACACTACTTCTGAAAATTTATCATGTTCATCTTGAAGCAGATGTCTTGAGCACATTTAGGCCCTAGTTGCAAGTTTCAAGTAAAGTAGCAAATAAAGTATAAAATACAAGTTGAATACAAAATAATTTAGGCTTCATTTCATCTGCTTATTATTAGGTTTATAATTATTTTTATCATTCTTATTGTTACCAACTGCAGCTACTCCGTCGTATAGCTTATTTTCATAATTCAAACGAAGTCTAACTCAATAATCCCCCTCCGTTACATCTCTGTCTTTTCCGAGGGATATTTGCAAACATATTTTAGAATTAAATACAATATGAATTGTATACATCAGCATATCTAACGTTCGTTTCTTTTTTATTTATTTTTGTTTATTACTGCGGGCATTAAGCAACCGGTTTTTGCAGTGCGAATAGAGACTGGAGAACTTGCAACCATAGGCCCGTAATAAATCTCTGTGAACCAACCAAAACCTGTTTTATGACTTTTAGTATCGGTACTCTATTTGGAGACGAGATACCCGAAAAAATCTTTGATAATCGTTATAAATGAAATTAAATTTTCAAGTTTTTCTTCTTTGGAGGAATAAATTCTATGCGACACACTTATGAAGTGCATAACAGAATCTCAGTATTTCAGGCAGACAGATTACAAAGAGTCGGCCTAGTTTGTTTTTTGTAGGCCTCCCTTAGTTTATAAATTCACATAAAAATGTTAATATTTTTTCAATTTATTTTCCGTTATTTTATTACAAATTTAAAACGAATGCTGAAAAATATATGAACAACCTTCCTCAGATATAGGCCTACGAGTTAAGAACTGTATTTTTGAGGATTTGAGGTTGGCAAAAGAAATTGGTATGTACCATTCAAAAATTAATAGGCCTATACCGCTACCGGTAAGTTACAGCCTCCAGGTTTAAATACGAGGGTTGGAAGTTTAATAGTGGCAACATATCTATAAAATCAAGTTTAATTACAGGAAATTCAAAACGCTTGTGTTACATGTTGGTTGGATATCTAGCATACTGCAGAGCAAATAGGAGCCTTCTATCACTTCGAATGCCTTCACAGTAACCAGAAGAAAATGAGCTGGCTCAATAAAGCGGTCTAAAATTAATTTTGGATCTGACAGAAAGCCAGAAGAAGAGAAGAAGAAAATAATTTATTATCAACATAAATTATTCTTGATTCACAATAATATGCAATAACTGTTTCAAGAATGGTTAAACAATTACTCATTATGATGAATAATTGAGTATAACACATGATTGAACCTCCGCCGGAAGGAAGTGAAGACCAAGTGGCTTTTACCCATCTTGCTCCTTTTCGATATTTTGCATGTTATTGAGAATCAAGAATAATTTTAAGTTATTGAATTATTTTTAATCATTGGCTTTCTGTCAGATCCAAAATTCATTATAGACCGGTCAAGTCTAAAATTTGTCAAATTTGGGTTTGGGATTTAAACCAGGAACTTCTAACCACTATCACCTCGCACGGATGGATTTAAATGTGTGATTTATTTATGTCATCGATATATTATATTTCATATAATAAATCATTAACCACAGCATTTTTATATAAAAGACTAGCATTAGCCTTTCATATATTCAAGAGTGTTCTGCTATAAATAATTGCATTCATGCTTATTTCTTTTTCATCTCTGTACCTGTTAATTTTATAAAGAAATGCGTCTAATGAAAACGTTAATTTTAATTTTCTCTCCAGCTTTCATTGTAGTTGAGATAGACAGACCTGGGAATCTGAAAATGACGCGAGAAAACTATCCCCTAAGTAATTTTTGCAGAAAAACGAATATAGCTATTTTATAAGTCCTGAATATATGAATGGAAATTTACGTTTTTTATTAAAATCGTTAGGGCCATTTTTATAAGAATCAACATTTTTAAAAAATCACATAACTACCTTTAATATTTTAGTTACAGAAACCTATAGTTCTAGGGGTGGCAATAAGAGTCCAACCAAGTCCATAATCTAAAAACATAAGTAAATGCAATGCTCCGTTTACCCACAATGGGAATATACGGACAGACAGAGATCCTGGTTCAAATCCTGGGTATGGCATTGAGTTTTTTCAGTTTGACTTCACCTTTCCACCACAGACAGATCATTCCGAGAACATCTTTTTCGGCTTATAGGCATCGTGAAACATTTTCCGGATGTTATCTTGATTTAGAGTTTCTCACAATTACAATACTTTCTCTAACTTATACTAAAATATGCGAAGAAGTAACTTACAACAACGGTACTGTATCCTATGGGATATAATATCATCAATTTGAGTTCTTCTAATTTTGAGGTAAATTAGCTTAAACTTTAACTAATTCAAGAAGTTTAATAGTGCAGTCACCACAGAATACTAAGTTTTTATTATCTAGAATATAAAAAGTTAATTAACGTTTCTTGTACTTATTAAGAAAACCTGTAGACAATAATCTAAAAACAGGAAATTTAAAAAATCTACCGATGTGTTTTTTTGTCTCTTCTGCAAAATGAGGCCTTGGAAGTTCTTGCACTTAACAGTACCCCTACGATTTGAGGTAGGGGAATTATTTCCTTCCCAAAAGCGGTGCAGCACTTTTACGCAAAAGTACGTTGCATTTACGCAAATGGGCATGGTTAAAGTACCGCAAAAGTTAGCATATCATTAGCGCAAATGAGCATTAAGGATTTCCTTACACTAGAAGTGTGGCGTCCACTGCATTCTCCAAAGGATTCGTCATAACACTCATTTTCTTCAGAGCTGTTGTGGCTGGTAACGACGTCCCAAAGTTTTGGTGTACTGTAGTAACGATATTGTACCAGCTGAATAACTTTTCCAGAGATCCTTGTTGTATGCGTGTTTCTGTATGATATGTTTCCTAACTTTTCTCTTCTGCAAAGAAGTGATAGAGATGTATATTTCGCTCTGGAATTCCTTAAGCATTGCAGTCAGCATACGAACAGATGGATGTGATTAAATTGTTTTTTAAAATATCTATGAAAAGACTCAGTCCCATTTGTCGTTCAGGGATCACTTGATGGGCAACTAGCCCATATCACCGATGGAAATTTAGCATCTTCAGTGATGTAGATTGCCTAAATTTATGTAGTCGCTGTGTGATTACTTTGTCACAATCATTTGCGGTACTGTAACCTAAATTGTTGCGGTAATGTAACAGTATCCCACGGGCAGTTTTGCGCAAATGACATGCACCCCCAAAAGATGCCTGTAAAGGTTTTTTAGTCTGAAAAAAAACATGGTCTAAGGCAGGTTTGAACCCGTAAACCAAGAATGCTGTAGCAAGCATGCTAACTGCTCACAAGTGCACCCCTCAAGTAGATAGGAAGGTCTACAGATATGTGTCCTAGGACCATGAGGGTACGCTCAACGTCATATAAAATGCAAGGTGTAGGTTCATAACAAATCCATAGAGGATGTAGAAAACTAATTGTGACTCAGCAACAAATCCAACACCTCGTTATTGACTGTGGAAATGATTTTCAGTTGTTAACGAAATTGAAATCCGGTACATGAGTAAAGAAAATGTCATGTTATTTTTAATTTAAACCTCTGAACTATGATCAAATACAAGCCTTGGGACTGGCAGAGCATTCAATTATATCCGAATAATAAATTTGTACAACGCTGCGCCTCACATCATACGCATACAAATCAGGCGTGTTTATATTATTCAAGCTCTGTGCTAATTTACAAAAAAACGACGGGTCCCCTGCATTTGTCAATTAATGAAATTGTACATTTGCAATCAATAATATGCGTGTTCCATAATTTTCACTGTCCTGGAAACAAGATATCACGGCGAGTTGCAAATACAGTCCGTTACGAAAAAAGGGACTTCCATAATAACATTCAAAATCTCACGTGAAACATAAGTTACATGGTTCATGTCATATTAATTGTCTCGCTTCAAATTCCCACGGAGTATGTAGTCACGTTCCGATAATGCGCATTCAGATGTTTCAGTCTCAAGCAAAGCAATAGCCTATGGATCGTTGGGCATTTTCGCTGCTACTAATGTATAAATTCGTCACCTTTGTATAAAAGCAGAGATACAAGATCAATGGGTTACTTCTTTATATAAAATGTAAGGATCGTTTATCCGTAGCGTAAGAATTGTCTTTTATGGAAGCCAACTATTTCATTGAAATTTTCCTAATTGATTTCAAACTTAGAGCCCACTGATGTTTTCACTCCACTATTACTTTAAAATAATACAGAAATTAAACTCTATAACAGGTTACAAAATAATTCAATGAAAATATATGGAACATAAAGAAATAAAATATAAAGGTCAGTATTGCCATACGTACGACTATAGTACACATACGACCATTTCATAGATTTGTACGACGTGCGACGCAATCATGAGTCGTACGCCTATTTGTACGACTATTTTTAACATAGTGTTTTATATTTTTTTAATCAATCTACTGACGAAATTTAAATTTTGATATACATCCAGCTTTTTGTTTTCTGATGGTTTTTGTTATAAGCATGCTGCTAAAATCAATATGATTGGAAAGCAGTCCTGTTCATTTTTGTATTCATAGGACCTCAAGACGTGTATTTATCTTATAAGTTACTTCGAATTTCGGGATCGAATACTGTACTTCCTCTACCTCTGGTAAACCTGTGGTACATATATATGCCTATTTATGTGTGTATATGTTTGTGTGTATATATATATATATATAGTGTTTTATATTTATAGTGTTTTATATATATATATATATATATACCGTATATACACGGTAGGCTATATGTATTTTGAACAACTATTCAAAATTAATTTTATGATTTATTAACAATTACGTGACATATTATGTAAGGTGCATAGGCCTAATACCGATTATTAATTTTTATTATTATTATTATTATTATTATTAACGAAATGCGTTCATTACACTGAAAAATCAAAAGTATACGACAGTTTTAACTAGCATACGACTATTTTTAGATATTATTATTATTTATTATCCAAGTTTTAACCTTATTTTACCCGAAGGTATATTAAGGTTATGTCCGCCGCCGTGGGAGAGTCGGTAGCGCTCCTGCCTTCCACTCCGGTTCGATTCCCGGCCGGGTTGGGGATTTTTCAGTAGTGAAAAATTTCTTTCCCGGGTTCAGGACTGGGTGTGTGTATGTGTCCTTAGGTTTAAGTAGGTAGGGGACTGGCGCACCCCGGTAACAAATCCGCTGTGAATATCCCCTTACGGGATCACCAGGGGTCGCTCGCGACCCAGAGGAATAACTTCCTTTTATATTAAGGTTATAGTTATTAACAATCACTTAACATATCTAAATATTACAATAATATATGTACAAAAGTATTGAGTAACAATTTAACATGACATGACTAACACTATTTGATTAAAGTCTAGTTTTAACAAATATATAAATTTAGAAATAGTTAGAAATGGTTAACAACATACGCTAATAGTTAACTTAGTTGCTGATACAGTACGTATCTGATATACATTTCTAACTATAGAACTTAACTACTGGTACAATTTTATCTTTGGAAATATTGTATTTAAAAATGATATAAAGTATTTATATGATTTACGGTTTACTAAAACATCTGTGAGTGGCTTAGAAAGTGTGCAGTCCACAGATTCCAACAACAATCTAAGTTCGTATCTCTCACTATGAAATAGTGGACAGTCGAATAGTATATGTGTGACATTTTGGGTATCTTCTCCACAGATGCATTCCGGGCTAGGTTTAAGATGGAATCTATGTAGATATTCTGTAAAACCACCATGTCCAGTCAAAACAAAATTGGGTGTTAGATATTAGTACGACTGTTCTACATTTTTGATCTGGCAACCCTGATAAAAGTCTTAGAGGAAGACTGAAATATAAAATTATAATATTCAAACAAAATTTCATCCTTTTATATTAATTGGTTTTAATCTCATGAGTATTTTAGTTAATTAACGTATCGGTTTAAGTAAAAATTCCCTTAGTGCACAATTTTCATTATTATTAACTGATGTTCGATAATATGTTTCCTTATTTATGTCTGTCTGGAATTCAACAGCCCCTATGTTGGAGCAAAGGGCCTCCAAATGGAGGTTTCCGTTACATAAATGAATTTTGTTACGCTTATTTTCCGAGAGAGGGCAAAAGGGACAGGTAGTAAGCCCATCGCCTCTCAACCCCCTCAGGAAATTACGTGGAAGTGAAAGGGCCGAGAAATGTTGTCCAGAGGCTCTAATTAGGCTTGGAGTTCTTTTACGTGCCGTAATCTACGACATGGCCCTCCCAGCTTAAAGTCCCTCCCGGAGGATTCCGTGCCCAGGATTTTTAGGTCCTGAAAACCCCATCGACCGCGGCCTGGTTTGATCCCGATCCCTAGAGGCGGGCACGCTACCTCTAGACCACCGCAGGCGACTCCTTATTTATGAAGGAACAAAAATTAGTTTACGTTTGCTTGAAAAATAAATGGGTAATCTCAGAAATTTTCTGATGCTGTTTTCGCTTTTTTTTAAATAATAAGTTACATATGTTTTTATTTTGCAAGGCTCTCACAAAAATAGACATATTGCGTTCAAGAAACCTAGACAAAATTTTAATTAATATCAATTGTAGAGCTTCTGTGCAGGTTTCTTTTTAGTAGCCTATTTAGGCATAGAAATGCATTCATTTACTCTAAAATCCTCTAATTATTTAAAAAGTAATGTGTTGTAATATTTTATTACTTTTCTTTGTTTATAAATAATATTTACTGCCAATATAATTTATTTAGTGTATTGTAGGTACTTTCACCTATAAACAACAGGTACATTTGAATTTTTTACAATTCTTACTGTGCGCTTTACCCCATCAGTTTGGGTAAAACAAGAATTATAAACAAAATTTCCTTCACTTCGGGTTTTATCCGGGTAATTCGCGACCTACCCTCATGCCTCTGGGTAAAACTGGCTTCTTATTTTGTAAGGTGTCTGGACATAAACAATATTACAATAATTCCATACCGAAAAGGAGCAAAATGGGTCAAAGCCTATCATTTGTTCTTCACTTCCTTCCGTCGGAGGTTCAATCATGCATTACACTCTGATCATTCATCAGAATGAGTAATTTTTTTTTTAAACAATCTTGAAATAGTTTAGGGTTAGGTGGTACATTTTCGAACACTTAACAAATATTCTTATTTTATGAACACAATAAACATAAGACAAGTTCAACTGTATTGTATTCACAAAGTTGGCAATGTAGTTGACCCTTCACAAAAATATCAAAGTCATACAGCTGCAATATTGGTCATGGCAATCGATCTTTCATTTCCAGAATATCGTTCGAAAATGTACCGCAGTAGGTACAATTCTAAACACCAGTGGGTACTATTTCGAACAGTGGCATTTTCAACGAACAAAGTGCTTTCTTCCAAATATTATTTTCTGTTATTATTATTTATCAGTAATATGAGCGTAATAATGATGTGTCACGTTTAAAATAGGCAGATGGCCGGATTGGGGCATGTGGTCAGCATGCCGACTCCTACGACAGTTATTGATGGCTTACTGAACCGGAGCCGCTACTTCTTTATGAATTAGCTCTTTTGTTGGTGTCAAGAGGCTGAATCCACCCCGTTCCAGATCACCCTACCTCAGAAAAATCCGAGGAGGTACCGGTGATCGAACCCAGACTTGAGGGTCCGTAGTCAGGAACCACTAGACCATTAAGACGGTCTGTTATAACATCAAGAGCAATAATAAAAATACTTAACAGCTGCATGCTATTGTGTATTGCATAAATGCTGAGATGAAATAACATTACAGAGGAAGTCTTAGTTTATAACTCTTCGTTGAAATAATACCACTGTTGAGAGATAAATGAATACCACCCATTTATATTTGACTTGCACAGTTAATAATAATAAACATGCAGAATGCTGTGACAGCAAAATAGCTTTTCCATGCAAGTCTTAAGCTAGCAATCGCGGGTTAAAGTACTGTTCGAAATTGTACCTAAAATTTGTTCGAATTTGTACCTCGAGCTAGTTTTTGTAAATTACTACATTGTTGAAATTCCGCTCACGAAAGCCCATTGTTGTGCCAATGACTTACGTATTAAAGACTACGCTATTTGTTGGTATGAGTTAAAAATTGGTCCTCAAAAATATATTCCAGTAACACAACGTGGAATTATAAGCAATTTTATAACGTGCCATTTTTCAAGCATGGCGTTCTTACCTTCAGTTGGAAAATAATTTTTTATGGCCGAATGAGACAACTCGGAACATCATTCTCGCGGATACAGATCAACAAAACAATCAGTATGGACGCTATATTTTTAAAAAGAGGTTGGCTAACATTTGAAACCCCAAAATGGATAAAAATCTTAGTCCGTTCAGAATTGTACCATGTTCGAAAATGTACCACCTTACCCTATATGTTATTGCATATTATTGTCTATCAAGAATAAATTTAAGGTATTGAATTACTTTTAAACATTGACTCTCTGTCAGATCCAAAATTCATTTTAGACCGGTTGATAGACCCAGCTCAATTTCTTCTGGTTACTGTGAAGGCATTCGTAGTAACAGAAGACTCCTATTTGCTCTGAAGAATGCTGGATATCCAACCAACACCCAACAAAAGCGATTTGAACTTCCCATAATTCACCTTGATTTTACAGATGTGTTGCCACTATATAACTTTCAACCCCCGCAATTTACACTATCATACCTAAATGATGTTTTACTGTATATCTTCAAGTTGCAACTACTCTTTACACTTTACATGGATGGAAGCACTGTTGTAGAATTTCCGACGAACACAGCTGACCGAGGTACAATTCAAGCTTTCCAATTTGAAATGTTTTGTAAAGAATAACAAAAATGCATTAGACCTACACAATGATGAAACAAGGACGACGATGCTTGGCTTGCTGGCGTGCGCATAAACAGTAATTTAATTTGCGAGGTCCTCTGTAAACCACTTGTGCGCGCCGGTTCTTCATATTCCACAGAGAAATTAATATTACAGCCAGGAAAATTAATGTACGCACGACTCTTCTTTACTGACTTTGAACATCATAACTTCCCTTTTTAAAAATCTAGGGAATTACTTTTTAGGTTCAAAGCATTTTGTCCGCACTTCTTTTGAAACCCCTTCTTCTTGTATAAATAATTAGGCCTATATTATCTCGGGAATTATAACAAACAGGAATAAAGGAGCATGCCTTCTTGTAAAAGTGTAATGCTGTTGCTATACGAATACATATCCTTATTTCTACGAGAGTGTTTTTTTCATCCATTTCCCATTTACGCCACTATGGTGGAAAGTCGAATTTCCAGTACCCCATACTGCACTCCTTGGTCACGTAAAAATGCGTCATTATGTCAAATCCATGGTCAGTGTCCAGGAACTAAGTAAGTGACTAAGTAGGAACTAAGTCGCTAGTTGTGACTGCTAACTTTTATTAAAGTATTTAAATAAGAACACCCACAATGTTTTGTGAGAACTTCCAGGCGAAATTAATCGAAACCACCAAACTGCATTCATGTTATCATGAATGAGATCAAGGAAGCAGTGCACCAAGATAAAATGTCAATGTTTTAAAGTTGGTAAACTTCAGCCTAGCTTCTCGAACAGATATTTGTATTTAATTATTAGTTTTCAGGGGTTTTCTAATCGTAGAAAATATTGTGTGAACAGAATCTCGTAAATAGAAAAACCTCGACTTCGTCTTTTTTTTTTTTTGTAACTTTTCCTCAAATCTGTTAAAACACACTTCCCGCATGAGTATAGCAAAATACTTTTGTCTGAATGAATTATTCGTCCATGCAAAAGTTAAATTATTTTATTAAAAGTATAAATTTGGTTTATTCAATAGCATTATAAGAACAGGAATTCCGCATGACACTAATATATATATATATATATATATATATATATATATATAACAAATCGTCCTTATTTAAAAAAAGGCCAAGTGATATTTTGCACTAAAATGTGTTTTCTGTATCAAAACTTTCATATTCCTAGGTAAAGTACTTCTTCATGATCTGTAAAATAGATGCAGCATATCTTTACAAAGAATGAAGCTACATTTTTATTGCATTCGTATTTATAATTTTAAATTAAATAATTTAATTATGAAAAGAAGTTTTCCTCCCATTTGTAATATGTAACAAAAAAAAAAGATGAGGGGATAACAAATAGGTAAAAACCCTATTCAGAAGGAAGTCATCTAACATTTGCAGTATGAATGCATAAATTATATTCTTCCGTTTTTACATATTATTTCCATTCATTTATTTTTTCTTGTGTTTTGAAGGAAATCTTTTTACAAAAGAGGGCCGAAATATATAGTTCACCAGCCCTTCAAAACATATAATTTTGTCCCTTCCAAACAACCCCTTATAATATAAATATTGGTTTATGTAATCTAATGTAAGCAATATTTTTTACTGCTTCGTATTATTATAAATTGCAGTGAATTGTGATAAAATGGATCGTGAAGAAGTTCACTGATAATTTTTGTATTAAGTCTATATATGGCCTCTCGATATCAATCAACTAAATACTAGATCATGGTGAACATCTCTACTAGTGCTGTAACAGAGGGGGGAAAGAGAGGGAGGGGGAGAGAGAGGGTGGGGGAGAGGGGGAGAGAGAGGGTGGGGGAGAGAGAGAGAGAGAGAGAGAGAGATAGAGATAGAGAGAGAGAGCGAGAGACAGAAAGTCCTTTGACATGCTGTAACTTCTCAGCCATCTTAGTTATGCAGGTACTTGACTTGAACCTTGCAGGCGAAACTTCTACATGGCAGAAAATACTCTTATTTTTAAGAGTGTTTTCGTCCATATCAGATGAAATGAATATATTGAAACCGAACTTTAAGTTCAGTTTTGGGGGATACTTAACAGATTATTAAATTAATTTATCCTCAAAGTTAGTGAATCAATTCCATAAGCAGGTGTTATAAAAAAAGTTGTTCTTCGAAATACCCAATTACAACCAAAAACCATCGAGATTTAATTATTACTGTGATTCAGTACCGGTACTACTTAATATTTTATTATATTTTAAAAATGTATTACTGTTACCATTAATACTGGGTGGTAGGGGTATAACTGCGCTGATTCCGATACAGAATTAAGATAAATATAAAATCTATTTTGCATTTTATGGCTTACGAGGTTTCACAGAATTGCAATAGCGCACTACCCTACAGCTTGTTTCGGGTGCCAATGACCCATATACGCGTATAGAAACAAATGTAAGACATTCACTTTGCCTTTGCCTTATTGCAGATTTATGTGGTCCACGTAATAATCTTTGTATTTAATTTGCACAAAAACTGAACATTTTACCAAAGACAGAAAATGTGTTCCTTATTCATTCCTCTGCTGTTGTGAAAAAAAATTACAATAGTGACAATACCTATCGACTAAAGCAAAGTTAAAGTATAGTGATCCTCGAAATTAGTATTAATGCTGATAATTCGACATCGACTTTCAGAGTCGGTCGAACAATATTTTCTCTATCTATCGTACGCATGTTGCGGTTGAGAAAACAATGTATGGGAAATATTTCTCCTTTCATAAATATGATGTAAGTCACGGCATCTATTTTTCTTTTGAAAATGTGGGAAGATTTTAAAATTTTGAAATATACAAATGAAAGAGCAGGATATGAAATGTAGGCCTATGTATAATTCAGAATAGATGTAGGGTAGTGAATGAAACCGACACCCAGAACCATCGATACGCGACTGCATCGTGCCACTCTCAATGAGTTCATGGAAATTGGAAGCAAGAAAGCATAGGCTTATATACCCGCTCCATGATCCCTCAAAGTTCAGTACGGACGGGCATTATTCCCCAAAGCTTTCACCAATTCGTTGTGATATTCTCTAGTATTTCTCCCTCGAATAGTAACTATTTTGAAGTAAGAACGAAGTTCACATCTTGTCATATCTGTCTGCACGGCGGCTGACTCACAACTAAATTACCATCACCTCTATTCGTATAATCGTGCATCACAATGCTACCAAATGACGTGTCCATATACTGGAGATGCCACACTCTCCCGTCGCATACAACATCTCATGGTAGCATCGTCTTACTTTGAGAAAAAATAGTTACTACGACTTATGCTCCTTCCCTCGTATAATTTCTCGAGATGTCCATTTCTGTTTCAATTTATTCTAATGTTAACTTTCAATTTAAAATTATTTTGAAATTTTCTTGGTTTACTCTGATTGGCTGTGTCTCAATTAGAGTAAAAATGTACTTGAGTCAACGCTCTATCAGAATCGAAATATTCTAACCTTAATAAACTATGATGATGAATATTTATTGTAGTAGAATTTGCTTATTATACATTACACACTGTTAAAATATATTCTAATGGGAGATCAGGTGGCTTATATTTAACAAGGTTGTTTAATAACGACGGCACTAATGGGCTTCCAAGAATATTTTCATAATTATGTTACCTCATTGCATAACACCTGTTGTTATGAAACATAATTACAATGAGTGATTAATTACTACTCACATTAACCCCTAAACAGGCAGTACCTGCATTATGACCTAGTATTAATGGGCAGTAATATGCCGAAGTCAATAACTCGAATATTTAGATTACCGTATCTGCATTCACAAGCTCATGAACTGCAATAGTCATTATTTTAAGTTTAAATGTAAATTAAAATACCCAATTATGATTTGCTAAATTATACTGGCAGCGATATGGCCATGAGACCAGTGTAACAATATTAATAATCATTTTTGGATAACAAACCACATATGATGTCTCATTACAGGAAAATATTGCTAAAACCCTAGAAATTTCAATGTGAAATAAAAGTGTTTTACAAATATAATTATCTTTGACCATCAATGATGGAAAAAAAGATAAGAACTAAGGTTGGCAGAAGGGTGGCAATCTTATTGTTATACTATTTTTTCCAAGCAAAAAGTGTGTAAATTCGTATGATTGAGGTATCAATTCAATTTTTTCTTTCACTCACATTGGGATTACATACATACTGTTGTGTTTTGATTAAATATTTTGACTAAAATGTATAAGTAAAATTTGTCAATTTTCTGTTCTGATATACCAATTTGGATAAACGAATTTGTTTTGAAACAGATGAAAGTCATTATTGTAATTATAACAATAGTTACAAAGTAAGGAAAATAAGTAAATCAATAGTAATAATTTATATTATATCTTACAGTATATACACAAACAATGTTACATTGTTCATGGCTCAAGTACACAATTAAATCCTAAACGGCTCATTTAGCGTACGGTAAGATGGCAAGTGCACTAAAAATTTCCACAAATTTATTTCATATGCAAAAGACATTAATGAACACCGGAATTACAGGAGTAATGAGGGTAACGTTATTTAATATCTATATTAGTTCACTACAATTAGACAATACAGTATTTAGATTGTTTGTATTAAATGGATGTGAGACATGGTCACTTTTTCTTAGGAAAGAACATAATCTGTGTTCGAAAACAGGGTGCTTAGGAAAATATTTGGGCCTAAGAGAGATGAAAATGGTGACTGGAGAAAACTGCATAACGAGACGAGCTTCATAACTTGAACTCTTCACTGGATATAGTAAGGGTAATTAAATCACGGAGGATGAAATGGGCTGAACATGTTGCACGCATGGGGGAGGAAAGACATAACTCAAAAGTATTTGTCATGATTTAGACTTCATTAATACGAATGTACATAGAGGCATCAGATTTTTAAGTACCGGATGAGTAACGATTGAATCCTGCATTTTGTGTCTAAAATCCTGGTCACTTTATGGCCATTTTTCCATGGCATTTATCAAAAGATAAATTGGAGTTTAAAGAAGATGAAGAAGAAGTCTTTAACAGCAGTATAATGCATTTACTGATATCTTAATTTAATACTAGTCCCATAGGAGTAGCGAATATTGGAGAACACAGAGAAACAACGGCTAATGAATTCCAGCTAGATGTCATTTTCAGTAAAGACATCTTGGCTACAATATAATGCAGCCATATCGCGAACAATTATCTCTGTTCCCGTAGACAATAAAAACATCAATGCCAACCTATGTCATATCTTTAATTACTGCACAAAGAACATCGTGCAGTCCATTCTGAAGTTAATGTACAGACATTCCTACGTGCTGATAAACATTACAAATTACTACATCCGACAGAATAAGGCATTCATTTCCATTTAATTGTTCCGAAATGTATTCCATACCGTATGTTTATGCCCTTATTTATGACGGCAGTAAAATCTAACTGCCAATCATGTAAACATTTTGCGATACAGTTTCTCTTGAATGTGATCAGTGCACTTAATCTAATGTCAGTATGAGACTTCAATATCATTATAAGGTGGTATACAATAGGCTAAATGTGTTGTGCCATATTTTTTCAAACCTATGGCGTAATTGAAGGCCCCGCAGACCCCGCGATGCGAAAGGGCCCGAGGTCCTATGAGGTCCAAAATGAAAACCAGCAAAACTGAAATGTAAGTAGATTATGGTAGATTATGGTAAGTAATGCAAAGAAAGAAAAGAAAAAGAGTTCGCAGCTTTCAGTGAACACGCCATGATTCTGTCGTAACATTCATTTGCATATTGCTTTATTCTTCTGTTGTTTTCGTTAATTAATTGTTATTGATAAAGATGCAGTGTCATAAGGCGCGATTAACCGGACTCAGTATTTTAAGTATCAAGAGAGAACACGAAGAATTGATGTGAGTGTAAATATTACTAGATATTTTCTTCGCCGATGCCATTAATCCTTAAGCATTCTGCAGATTAGACTAGAGCGTGCCTGGCTAGGTTTTGGTGCCATGCTAGCGGTGTTTCTAACATCTAAGAAATAATACTACATTTCATAATTTCCTAAACTACTACTACTACTACAACTAGTAAAGGGTCCTTACCACTACGGCTATTACTATTACTATTACCACGAACCCAATAATAATATATTGCGAATTTGATGCATTCGAGGTCGCCACTGAATCAACATGCTTGAGCATGAATCTGTTTAGGGTGCTCAAATTAAACTTTGTAGGGGGGCCTGAGCTTTCTCCGTTATGCCACTGTTTCAAAGAGGGAGAAAGTACAAAGCTCATCTACAAGCTATGTTAGAATACTTACTTGCTTACTCAGTGGCAATAAACAATTCCTAAGCAAGCTAATGGAATATTATCTATTTTATGGAACCCGGAGATTCGTTGCCGCGCTTACTTGAGCCCGCCGTTCAACCCTATTCTGTACCAACTCCATCCACCCATCCTTTGAAAATCCTACTTCTCTTAAATCTATCCTAATGTTGTCCTCCCACCTATGTCTAGGTCTTTCATGTAGTCTCTTCTCTTAGGGTCTCCCAGTCAATATTTTTTAGATATGTCTTTCCTCCCCCATGCATGCAACAACATGCCCACCCCATTTTATCATCCGTACACATACTATATCCGGTGGTAAAGAGTACAGGTTTTGAAGCTCGTTATTACGAAATTTTGTCCAGTCCCCATTTAGCTACGTTAAAATACACTGTAGAAAGAAAAGTGATCCATACAAAAGCCCTTGGAACTCCTTGAGGTGATAGCTTCCAGATTTTTAAACAATCCATACATAAAGGTAAAACCCTAGGCACCAGCCATCTATACCACCAAGCATGGTCCTGGTATTCTTATAATAATGCATACTCTTGCCTTTCCAATCACGGAATTAATAATTTTATCATTCCAAACACTGGCCCTTAGCATTCATGCAAGTATTACGTTTTATGCAGTTCTCATCAGCAAAGCTTATTAAATAATGTTCTTATTTCCTATTCTATACTTACAGCAACAGCATATTAATTTAACATATCAATCCATATAAAAAACACCTATTTTTGTTTGTTTCCTACCATGATCTATCTAGATGACTGCGATATAGGCAATTTCAATGTAGTACATGAATTACGCCATGTAATTATTAGGCCTATACCAATATAATCACCAGCAATAATTAGACGTTTTGCTTTTAATAACCAATTGAAAGCCAAGCAAACAAAGTATATTTAGTGCTTTGACGAAAATTATAGTGCCCTCAGGAACGGCATGTTTATTTGCTTCATGTCCATTTGATTTATGAACTTATTTAAGATACTGTTCATATTAATAGAACTATCAGCATGTCAGTAAAATACAGTTTCTAATGAAGGATCAAATTAAATAGCGTTCAATGATTATTATTAGGCCTACTGAGTCACTGATAGAATGATTGAAGTACGAAAAAAATTATTTGTATTTAAATTCAAACAGAATATATTTCCGATTGTTTACGAAAGCAAGCATTAATATATGAAGCACATTATCAAAAATTTAGTAATCAAGCAAATAAAACGTTGACAATATTGAGAAGATAAGACAAAATAAGATAATATTAATTATGTTCCACACATTCAAAATATAACTGAGAATTTTAATATGGAAGAAATCAGAACTACAAATAAGTATTGTATAGTAAAGTGGTTACTATCCAAACTGCGAAAGCCCTTATGATTCCAGGAGTTGAGGCCCTCAGATTTTTAGATATTTGGCACATGGAGTAAGATTTTCGGCCTTTATCTCCCGGATTGCTCCTGGTACTCATTTCTGTTAGAGACTAAGCCGACTCCAGGACCGTAGTGCCACCAGAAGGATTTGGTCAAATGAAAAATAACAATGATCTCAACGGGGATCGAATCTGCGACCTTCCGGTTTTTAGCGCAATTAATTTTAAAAAGTAAATGGTTAATATTCAGAATGAATTCACCCATTTATTGGAGAAAAGTATTTAGCCTATTCATAGATATTTCTTAAGCATACATATTTAATGACTATATTATACCCCTATCTTAAGTTTATTAATATTTCCTTCATTCTTGGACAAATGCTCAAAAAGGACTCAGTTAGTGAAGTAGACGAATCTAATACTAGTTCTTAGGTAACTATTATAACAACATACTGCACTTCCTTTTGTACGAAACTAATAAATTGCGGAGCTACTGAAGTCTATTTACTTTTCAGTTTTAAATCAAGGAATTTTAAGTTGCTCGTTTTAATTTAAGTAGGCCATAGAAATGTAATTTTTGGCATAATACCTCTTTTAGGCATTGAAAATTAAGAGATGCAAGTAAAAAATGTCAGAAAAATGGGATTAGTAAAACATGGATCGGATGAATAGGATTTAAGTCATTTTGCTATTGAACAATCTATCGTATACATTTTCACATGTAATCAGCGAACAATTTAATACGTAATGTGGGTGCAGCCGATGGAAATCCTGTCATATATAACCTTATATACTTTACTTTCATAAAGAGTTAAGAATTCAATGTTTATTTTAATATTGGTATAGATTGTGAGCATCCTGCCCTGTTATAACCGTAATATATCTTACTTCCATAAAAATGTGAAGAATTCATTATTTAACATTGGTTTAGATTATAAACATCCTGCCATATTGTAACTGTACGAGCATCTTGCCCTACCATAAACTTATGGTCTTTTATTTACATAAAAAATATATTGGGTTCATGTAATACATTAATTTAACACAGAGAAAGGTGTATTAATTTTTTTTTTCTATCAAAATTACTTACATCCTAGTCTTTAAAACTTGGAGATGTAAAATAAATCTGTGTACAAGTAAGATCATTTTAAAATAAGAGGGATGAGGCATAAGTCTTGGCATTGTTTCTTTTGAAAATGTGAGTCCATTTAAATATTTCGAAATTTACAAATGAAAGTACTGGGTATGGAATGTAGGCCTATGTATAATGAAGATTATGGGTACTAAATGTAGAATAGTGAAGGAATCAGACAACCATAAACATTTGCATCGTTCCAATCTAATGTATTGCAATAGTTGGAAGCATAAAAACACACATACCCACTCCATATAGTTCGGTACGGATGGGCATTATTCCCCATAGCTTGTGGTATTCCCTGGCATTTCTCCCTCGGATGGTGACTATTTTGACATAAGAATGATGTTCACATCTTGTCATATCTATTCTCCATGTCGGAAGACTTACAACTGAATTACCATCGCCTCTATTCGTATAACCGTACATCAATGCTACCAAAAGATGTGTCCAATATACTAGAAATGCCACACTTTCCTGTGACATACATGTCATGGTACCATTGCCTTACTGTGAATTACAGTATGCTCCATCCCTCATATTAAAGGTCGAATCCTACATAGACATATCATAGTCCTGGCCAATTTTTACGGTCTCCTGCCAGATAATAAGCATTCATCGACGATAAATGTTCTGACATAATTCCGAGTTCATATCATCAGTAATACATAAATAACAAAAATTATTTTTTGAATGAATAAAATCGCGTTAAAAATGAGGTAATTAAACACATAAACGAACCACTCGTTTGGTTTTATTTACACATCTATACGTACTTGCAGTAGGTAAACAATGAAGTGCCTGGGAGCTACATTTCATTATGCCAGTAATTTTACGGGGACTGATTTTTCTATACGATCAGTAATAACAATTGAGCTGAATAAACACAGTTTCAATGTAAACGCAATAGGATGGAATTAATATTATAACGCCCATTGCGTTCTTCTATTTTTGTCTGGAAGTCCACAGAGTAATGTGTAATGTTGGATGTTTCTGGTATTCCAGAAAATACGGAATCAGAGCAATTAGTTTTTTGTTCATGGCTATTTAACGATCTTTAAGTGGTGCAACTTAGGCATGTACTGTCGTAAGGTGGGTCTGCAGAACAGCTGATTGATATATATATATTTTTTTTTTCGAACATGGAATAGGTATATAGGCCTATAATATTTGAGAATATTATAGGAGAAAAATTCCTCCGGCACTGGGACTTGAACCCCGGACCTTTGGCTATTCGCGCCAATGCTCTACCAACTGAGCTAAGCCGGAGCTCAATTCACAGCGCCACATGGAACTTCTCTCCTATGACTGATTGCCCTAATTGGCGCGAAAAGCCAAAGGTCCTGGGTTCAAGTCCCAGTGCCGGAGGAATTTTTCTCCTATAATATTCTCATGTAGTGTCCAACAGAGACAATAATCTGTGGCTCATGAATGCTTATATATCTGTCTATAATATTTGCTAGCTGAATTTTGCTACTTTATTCTTACCTGCGTCCTTACTTCTTATTTCTTAATATTGACTTACGAATTAATTCGAAATAATGCGACTAGTTACGGCTGCGCAAAATAATTTTTGTAGTAATCGCCAGAAAACTTAAAATAATCACTATTTTAAAAAAATCACTACTTTCTACGCCACGAAGATCAAAGAAATTACTATTTTTTACGCCATCAAATTAAAATCCTCACTACTTTGTAATGTTAGTATCCTTGCAACTTAAAGACCATGTTGAACAACCTGTCAGCAATTATCGTAACTATTTTCACGTAAATAATATTTTCATTAGACCTATTCGCTATCGTACAAAAATACTGTGTAATACACATGCGTTCTGTGCACTGGAGAAAATCGGAAATTTAAAAGACTTATCTTCTGCTCGTCTTTAGACTCTTCTGCAATTCTCCAATGATGCACTTTATCGCAATATTTACCAGTACCATTAACGATAGCATCAACATATAATCTAGAATTTTCAACTGTTAAGACAAAAAGTATGGCCTTTAATGGAAAGCATAAAATAAGAACAAAAATAATTATAAATGACAATATTATCGAAAAGGCCTCAAATTTTAATGATCTAGGCTGTAATATAACCCTTTCGAATAATCAAGATGATCTGAACAATAAGTTACAATATTTCAATACACGTGTGGAACTATTAAAGAAACACTAGGCCGTAAAAGTAGAAAGGATAAGTTACACAAAGTTTTACAAAACTATGGGCGTTCCCTGTTCAATGTACGGTAGCGAAACATGGCCCATGAGAAGAAGAGATGAAAGACGAATAGAGGCGGCCGAAATGAAATTTTTACGATATGTAGCAGGCTATATAATACTGGTAAGAAAAAGTACAGACATACGGCGAAGAACTGAGGGTGAAGAAGCTTAAAAAAGAAATAAAGAAAAAAATAGACTGGTATTATCATGTACAGAGAATGCCATCGGAAAGGATTCCTTATAAAATACTAATGCAACAGCCACAAGGAAGACGTTATCCTGGAAGACCCAGGACAAGATGGAGAGACTTTTGAGGACGGAACGGGCTAATAAGCTCAATCCTTGCAGTTGATAATGATGATGATGGCCATTAACGAACCGGTAACCTTATATTTTACCATCGAAGATAAAGTAACTTGAATGGAGAAGACGTGCGAAAAAACAAAATTGTGAAATTTTTAAAAGCTGTTTACTTTTTAGCGATGACATAACAGTACCGTGAACGTCATATTAACTAAGAACATATCATGAATGCTCTGTTGTCAAAGCATAGAATTTTCTGTAATTTAACAGAATATGATTTTCTCCTTCTTAAAGAAAAGAAAGAAGACTCTTCATTTAGTTAGAAAATTGTCCTGACACCTCCTTAATACTGCAAACAATAGCTTTCTTGTCGCAGGCTCCCCCCACATCATCGGATGGTACTACTGCTGTTTTCCAATAAGTATATAAATCCCAACTCCAATGTAAGACTTACCAACTTAGCAGAACAAACTAAGCCAATCACGAACGTCAAGCCTGTCATTTGTCTTCATTTACACAAAGAAAAGAAGGAATCTCCTATTTGTGAACTATTCGCCAAATTGAAAAAGAACCTTTCCAATTAAAACAGGCACAAAACACATTCCCAGCCCATCTGTGAGACAGGTTCTCCTTCATTAACATTCTATCATCTTTCCAAAGAAGTTTTATTTCCAATATAATGATGTCGTTTCGACTAATGATACATCTCAGAAGTATATCTGACATTGTAGAAGATAGCATGAATAGAAAGGAAATCGGTTAGAGCATAAATGGCACAAATAGGTCTCAAGATAATCTTATATCACATGAAGACTCAAACTCAACTTTTCATTTTCTTTAACTTATTTCTAGGACCAGGAATTACTTATTTATTCCGTATACTTGGCTGGCTATGAGCCATTTTGCGTATGGTCGTTGTGGCTATACACCCCTAGATGACGGAGAAGATCTCACCATTGTGGGTTGAAGACTACTGAAGCTGTGTTTACATATCAGGGGGAAACTTTGAGGGCCTTCCGAACGCTTCACTTAGAATGTATTATCCATCCAAGTGCTCTCAGAACTGCTTAACGCTTTGATCAGCTTGGCATTAATATGACCAGTAGTCCACAGGAAACCTTGATCGGATTCTGTGGATTATTACTTATTAGAATTTTACTAGCAGGTCCTCTTTAGATGTGCTACAGAGAACATTACCTCTCTCAACTCTCTGGCTGATACCATCTTCTTCATTAGAAAAACGGACAAATAATACTATGAGAAAATACTTCCGTTGCGATTTAGCATGAGCTCATAGGGCAACATAGATATCTTCAGAAAAAGTTATCTTATTTCGCTCAGTCGTATTAGAGAGCATTCACACCGAACTAGTATGTCAAGTTCGACGTGCTACCAGGATGAACGCTGCATGCTACTCATTTAAAATACCAAATAAAAAGTAGAAGTCGTCACACCGAAATAGCGTGGCAATAGTGCAGGTCGCAGAGTGTGACAATTTCTTCAAATAGATCTGCACTTATTTTATGCTACGATACTCGGTATGACGAATACGTACAGATGCCTTTTCAGGTATTTTCTAATCGTTAAGAAAATTCTGCCCGTGTTCTATTATGGGCACAGATGGCAAGAAAACTGCGGAAAAGTGAGCAACTTAGGCCTAACACATAATTTGTACAAACTGAGGAAAAGTTTTCATGTGTATAATATATGGCATAGGAAGAGTATATCAATCAAAACGAACAGGAAAAATTAGTTAATTGGTCATGTGAAAACATTATACTTTAAACTGCTAGTCGCTTACTATGCTACTTCGGTATGAATACACAACTGTGAGCAACGCTACTCAATGTGCATCCTGCATCCAGATAGGGAGACTCGCATGCTATAATACTTCGGTGTTTATGCTCACATTAACATTCGACATAAAGTGGACAAGTCAAGTAGCTAACACTGCATAAAATAAACTACAGTTGAGGTCTTTAATGGGTAATCCTTTAGGAGCAAGGGAGCGGTAAAGCACGGTTATAAATATAAGAAAAAGCCTTTAAATAATGATCACGTAAATATTGGGATGTATCTGTTTAGTTCAGTGAGCAGAAGATGAGAAAAAGGTTATGAATATTTTGTTGCTGCCGTGCCTCTTGAGTCATTTTACACTACGTACATTATGGAGACTAAAAAGCCGGACGAGTTCCAGCAACATAAGTTGTTTCTCAAGTATGCTTGAAATT
This sequence comes from Ectobius pallidus, assembly GCA_964059195.1. NCBI lineage: Eukaryota > Metazoa > Arthropoda > Insecta > Blattodea > Ectobiidae > Ectobius > Ectobius pallidus. Next base: position 93,428,144 of record CAXKWD010000009.1, read on the forward strand.
CAGAACATTATTAACTCTTAAAAGTAACAGCACGTTGTCTTAAACAACTAATTAAAATAATGGACAGTAAGTCGAAATAAAATTTAACATGAACGCATGGATTGTATGAAAGAAATAAACCATGAGACTAATCGTTGTGTTAGCTGTTTTCTTTGTAGATCGGCGTGGATTTATTATTTGCGTGGAAAATTTTGTGGTATTCGAGTCAAAAATTTTGTACATTCTCGATTGAGAGTCGCGGGTTAAAACTCGTTACTTGCAAGTCTGAGTGGAGTTTTCCCCACTAGCAGAAATCGATTTAGGATTTTAATTTACATTTCCTAGACGTTGCAAGAAATATAACGAATGCGAGGAAATAAGGGCGAATGACCTATCAAAGTCGAGAGTTAACAAATATCCACAAATATTAGAAAATTAAAGAAATATTAAATTCATAACTTGGGAAAGCAATATAAACTATATATACAGTACTGAAACCATATCATTTGTATAAAGAAAATCATTGTGGTATTATAACTACAATAAAATAAATTAAAAATATAGCGTGATAAATTAGACAGTTTTACCTAATTTTTATATTATACAGTCGTGGGCCTATATTTATCTTAGACCTCATAACACATATCCCGAAGAAAACTCAAAATCAAGTTTAAAGACCAAATGTCATTTTCACTGAAGTTCAATTAGTGACAAGAATACAAGATGGTATAAAATATTCACAAACAATTTTTGAAATGTTGATCGGATTAATAATTGGTTTAGGACGTTTAGTTCTACACATTACTGCAGTAATAACAACCAATGTTAAATTTCCGGTATTCCATCTTCAATCAGATTCGTCCTACAAGTATAATAATAAATTGTGTATTTCAAAAGGCGAATGAAATGCTTTGTATTGTGGTGTGTTGAAAATGAAATATCAAACTTTTTATAAAATTATGAGATGGAAAATTGTTGATGATAATAACAATAACAATAATAGGCATAATAATATTATAATTGTAATAGGTCTAATAATGTTAATGATGTTTGGATTACGAAAATAACTTTATTGAATAAGCTGAAGCTGCAAAGAAAACTGAAGAATTAATTGCCCCCAGCTTATAATAAATAGGCATAATTTTAAATGATTTTTATAATTATAATTATATAAATTTTAGCAAACTTCGATTATAATCCTTGCTGCGCCATTGCTATAAACGGTGCTTGTCGTATATGGTATATAAGATCGTCATGATCATAATAATAAATGAAATAATAGTAATTATAATAATGAAAATAAAAAATAATACTTATGGTCCACAAGCGTTTTATGGAATGAAACACATCAGTTAAGGTGAGAATAAGCGTTTAACACAGCTGTTAACCAAACTATTTTATTTGCACAGTGCTCGTAACAAGATAAAAGAGCTAAATTGAACAGCTTTCTAACCCTATTTGAAACGAATTGTTGGAATTGTTCTCCATTAATGGAACACCACTACGATTTGCAGGTGTAAGAATTTGATGCTGTGCATTTTAAACAGCACAGAAATTCAAACAGTTCCAATTGAAGCTCTCTAATAAGGTAAAATGCTTTACTAGTTTTATCGGTTTAGATTATAAAGCAAAAAATCCCTTTAGGCAGGCCTACAGGCGGAGGTAGATTTCGAAGTGCTTTTGGTTTAATTTAAATATTGCATAAAAGCATATATATATATATATATATATATATATATATATAAGATTAATTGACTATTGTTTGGTGTTAAAACGAGAGGATTTTTTCTCCTTCTTATGAATGCCATTCATGGAAATCAGCTTTTTTACTAAAAATGTCTCAAATGATTCCAAGCTTAAAGCCCACTGATGATTCCACTTGTTGACTGCTTATGTAAGTATACAAATTCAGCTCTGAAATATTAAATACTCTATATGATGCAAGCTCGGGGTCTCATAGACTTTTTTGAATCACAAAAGTATATTAATATTAACTTTTTTGAATCACAAAAGTATATTAATATTCTTTTTTTTTTATTGTTAGGCCATTCTTTATGTTATAATTAGGTTATAGTTATTTTGTAATTATGTGAAAAAATAAATGTAAAACAAAGTCATCTTCGTTTTCCTTTTATAGACAAAGACAACCTGTTTACTTTGTCACCTTTATTTGACGGATATGAATTTTTCACGGATGACCATGTGGTGATAACCCCTAGAGCAGGGAAGAAAATTCAAGTAGAAGAACTAAACATTAAGTCGCCAATATATTTACGTAGTTAAGGTACTCGGAATTATGAAGAACAAACTCTTCGCCCACTTATTTAAAGATTAAAATCCAATAACATGTAGCCTATCTTTTTTTAAATATTCTTCAAAATACGAGGGCCGTCCACAAAGCAAGTTTTCCTGAGGCCGTTTACGGAAACGATACACAGTTTCAAGGAAATATTTATTGCAACAGACACAGCCTGTGTTCAGCTATTTTTCAACATATTCGCTACCGGAATTGAAACATTCGTCTTACCATGGCACCAACTTTTGAACACCTGTGTCGTAGAAGTCTGCCGCCAGGTACTTGAACCACTGTGTGACAAACATCTTTGCCTCTCTGCCATTATTTGTCATTTCTTTAGGTGTAGGAAAAGATGGAAATCGCTGGGAGCGAAGTCCGGGCTGTAGGGTGGATGTTTAAACATCTCCTAGCAAGCCTCCTGCGGAAGTTCGGCTGGGAGGTGTTTAAACATTCACCCTAAAGCCCGGACCTAGCTCCTAGTGATTTCCACCTTTCTCTACACCTCTCGAAATGACAAAAAAAAATGACAGAGAGGCGAAGGTGGTTGTCACACGGTGGTTGAAATCCCAGGCGGCACACTTCTACAACACAGGTTTCAAAAGTTGGTGCCATGGTAAGAAAAATGTTTCAATTCCTGTGGCAATATGTTGAAAAATAGCTGAATTCTGGCTGAGTCTGTTGCAATAAATATTTCCTTGAAATTGTGTTTTTTTTTCTGTAAACGGCTCAAGGGAAACTTACTTTGGGAACGGCCCTCGTAGAATAGAGTATCCTTGTGATCTAGTGTGTCTAGTGATCAGAATCGGTCAGTTCTTTTAATTTATCGAATCCAACCATCACTTTAATCATAGAATGACTAAACCCTGCCGTATTTCAGATTACGCCATAAACTGAAGGTCTCGAATTTATTGTTATTGTTAACTCATTCTTCTGTATCCTCTTCATGAACCAGTTAGCCATGTCTGCTCCATCACCCCACCCCCACCCAGAGGAATCATAAAAGACCGTGGTTCATCACGAAACCACCGGTGATGTGAATAGGCCCTATGCCTAGAAAAAAGGGACATTCCCTTGTAAGCACTGTTAACATTTCTCATGATCTTGTGTGCAAAGTGTGCACTATGCAACACAATGAAGATATGTCGTAAATTTCAAACGGTTTGGGAACAGAAGTGCTTTGTTTTTAAGAGTTTAAATAGCTAATTTACTTATTTGATATCTAGACATAAGGCAAGGTAAAGAGTAGTTTATAAGTAGGAAGATATGATAGTTTCAAAATAGTAGCACACCATATTAATCTTTTTCGTCTCTAATCAATAGGACGAAAGTTCAAAACATCATTGATCGATATAAAGAGAGACAGTTCTTTCCGAAATATCTGAGGAGAAATTACCTCAACCATTTATATTTCTGTTAGCATTTCCCATAGTCACTCTAGAGTAGACATATCTTTAGAGTAGTAGAGTAGAAGATTTGTTTAGAACTGGCATTTCTCTTAACTGTAATACTCCATCCGAGATAAAGGAAAGCATTGAAATAGATTTTAGTTAGGCCTATATGTTGAAGGTGAATTCATAGTAATTGTGTCATACACCTTGCTTCCCACGCATCATGTCATAATCACGTGATCACGGCCATATAAATGCTGTTATTGATTATTATCATTTTTCCCTCTCGGTCACGGAATTAATGTCACTGGGCCTGTTTTCTGGAAAAGCAGCAATGCTATCAAGGGAACGCAATACTAAAAGTAAATAATCGTTAATGAAGGGACTGTAGAATATTTTTTCTTACAGTAAAACTGTCTTATTTTCTTTCATATAGCTTATAGCCTTATAATATTAAATAAAAATTTGGTGTTCAGTATGTTTGGAATGGAGTTAGAAAGGCAGCATATTTTATTATAATAAATTATAATCGCAAAAAAGGTGGATGAATGTGCAATTTAAGTTAAGGTGCACATTATGGTCATAATCCAATATCTGAATTTCAGATAAATGACGGGCGTTCTTTTTAAAATATTGTGTACTACAATGAACTATAATATTATTAACTACTATTGTATGTTTTTAGAAAATGACAATTAAATGAATATTTAACTACAAATTACTTGAAATTAAATACCGGTAGAACTGTTGCTTGTGTACGCAGTGATAGTCCATACAGCTATGTTTTCCAAATGGTGTAGGATACCTGGATACAAACAACATTCTTTGATATCATGCCGCCGAATACATGGGAAATGTTGCTGGAGTGCCCCAACATTTGAAAAGTCGTCGGCAAACATAGTTTAAACATGTCTTAACAGGAACGACTTCAGGAACAATTCAGGGGTGTAAAAGTGAGTGATAGGTTATGAACTCCACCATCATTATACCGATTACCTAAAGAATTATAAAATTTCTACCTTACAAGGCCTGTATATGTAGGAATAATTTCACTTACATTGTATAGTGTCATCTAAGTATTTTGTTTTTCCGAGCGTTTGTTTAAAGAAAAGTAAAATATGGCACCGTGGAAAGAATCCAAAATCTACAGTTTTAGCTGAAATGAAATAGATAATTGACTAAACAACCTGAAGTGACGTCTAAATATACATAGTTCACAGTAATCAAGCCCTTATCAGCTAGCTTCAAGAATACTTGCTTCATTTAAGACTTTTAGACTAAACCATAGCATCCCTGAAATCTATACCCTAGAGCTTAGACAATGAAGATGTGACTGAATCAGAGGTCCACATGTCGAAGATCGTAGTGCATAGTTACTCTAGCACAGACTTAACGTCTCCAGGTTTCTATCCATAATGTCCACAGATTTTTCCCTCAAAAGCCTATGTATATATAATATTGTCTAGCTGAAAAATGTTTACTTAAAATATTTATCTTCGCCTACATTGATGGACAATAAAATACAATTTACTTTTTACTTTTACGTATACATTCGAATTGAAATAAAATATTCAATTTCCATCCAATGATAAATTTATAATAACATAGCATTAGGTAAATGATAAATTAATAATGTATGCTATAGGATAGTCTTGGCTTAAATTTGTAATAAATTGATGTAAAACAAATTAGAAATTAGAAGTCTCATAACGCATTTAAGGGTTAAGTCAATAGCTTTGAAAGGGCGGTTAAATACGGTATAGGCTATAAAGAAATCGAGGTATTCTTACTAACGGTGTAAAGCAAGTAATTATTCAGAAAAATTAAAAAGACGCAATTTTATAGTTCTGAAGGAGAGCCAGTATAAGCCCTTAGTCACCAACACCTTATATTTTCCGTCATTACATATTATGCATAAAATTTCAGTTCGATCGTTTACCTCTAGAGCACAGCACATATTGCTTTGTTCAGCTGTATGCTGATGATGTTACAATTAAAAATTTAGTAGCAACGAGCCTATAATAGCGTTTATTAAGACACGAGTATGTTTATAATTTTCATACGAATCTCTTAATTATTATTATAGGCATGCTACATACGACTATTTTTGTTTAACCATAATTAAATGTTTAAGTTTTGAGTTTTTAAGTTCAACGAGACGCCGACCTCAGCGATCAGCTGTTAGTAAGCTATCGTAGTTCTAATCCGTTGCGATAGATGGCAGCTGATGGCGTGTGGGGAAATTGGAGCTTCTCTAGTCGATTTAACCTAAAAAAGGGACTTTAAAACACGAAATGAACTCAATTTAGTATAATATCAAAATTAACACGAACAGAATTTATTTTATTTTAAACACAGGTGGTTTATTATGAAGTTTCCCTTGCTGCTCTCAATATTTGAAGATCGTTACGTATTCGATATTAATCGATACCTTACTAGAGTTATAGTGAATATATGTAGTCCACTTAAATGGATGTTATTTTACTAAGGTACTGATGCTTCACATATAATAATCGTATTATAGTAGTTTATGGTCGAACAAAAATACTTTAGGATATTATTTCTGTCGGAAATCTCACTACATGATTCAGATAATAAAGAACTATTACAATTTACAGTTTTGTCACTCGCTTCAAGTAAACACACATATGGAACAACTATTTATTGGATATTCTAAACTCAACCATAAGCCTTTCTTCCCGACAACACCGCAGTCCTTTACAGACCTATTTGCAAACTATTTCTTCAAACAAATTGAATGGATAAGAGGCAAAACAATGAATGGGAACGCTCTTCATTAATACAGAGAACTCAATTGCCAACGATGGATCGATACATGATGCAGCTCCCAATATGGAACAATATTCTCCCAGTAACTCACTTTTCCCAGTAAAATGGATTATGCAGTGTTGCTATGGGAGAGCCCTTCAACTACCAGTAGGGTCACGGATCAATCGTACCCTCTTGTAGTAATTCATCGTTTTGAGTTCTGGGTCAGACAACTTTACCCTTATAATCCGTAACAGGGAAACAAGTTGTTTGAATAAAATGTAATGCTATTATTTACCAGTTAGTAAATGAGCACATTTTTTCATAATGGAGTAGCGAAGTCTTATTTTAAGTAAGCCCACGAAAGATTACGAGTTTATCGATATATTTATGAAATTAGTTTATTAAATTTATCTGATGAAACTCGTAATGTTATTTATAACAAACTCGACAATGAAGTGCTGTCGTCTCGCCCGGGCCTCAACAAATGAGACCAAGTGTGTAATGTCGCCAATATCACAAACATGACTGCGATCCGACGGAACTCAGCAGATAGTCAAATAGTCTATGGATTATAAGCAGGGCCGTAGCTAGGCGGTGGCGAGGTGGGCCCCCGCCAAGGGCGCAGGTACAAAGAGGGCGCAAAATTAACCATGAAAGATCCCGCTCTTTTTTAGTCTGATGCAATTTATCAAGCAATAAAAATTCCACGTTAATGGAAGAAATCTTTCAGGTTATTAAAAATTACTGCATGTGAACTGTCTGTAGTATTATGCCGATTGTCTACAAACAAAAAGCAGTCATGCAACGTTCTTTAATTAACACGTTTCTTATTGACAGAGTATGATAACATAAATCATGAACAGTATGGAAAGACATAACGAAAATAAAAAAAAACGAGGAGGTACCGGGGATCGAACCCGGGCCTACAGATCGATTTAACTGTTAATGCATTTTTTCATTTTCTCATTGCATGTTGCAGAAGCTGTTTTAAAAAGTCTCTATTCGAAAAAAATACTTTTACCTATATTAATGTGTTAAAAATTTTAGTAGGCCTCAGGCCTATTATGTACTTTACTTTATAAACTGATACTAGACTTTATGATTTAATTATTTTTAAGTAGTTCAATCGTCTGAAAATAAGGTTTTAGTACCTTGAAAGTCCAACACTTAGTTCATTTTCAAATTGAGGTTTAGGTTTTCTTTGATATTAACAGTATTTTTATATTAAAATAATAAACAGTTTTACAGAAATTTAAAAAAAAAAATTGTTCAACCCCCCCCCCCCCCGTATTGGAGGGCGCAGATCTGTCAAGCTCGCCAAGGGCGCAGAAGGACCTTGCTACGGCCCTGATTATAAACGACACTCGATGTGTTATTTCTTATGGGATAATATATGGTAAATATAGGATGATGATTAAAAATCAGTGTTAGTAGGAGTTAGGCTTACTTTAATAAAGTAGTATTAGAAACAAATACATCATACTTCTTAGTATTACAAAGCTCTATGAAAGCTTCTGCAGTTAGGTAGCCTTGAGTAATGATAGCTAAATTCTAGGCCAGTTACAGGTAGTGCCAGTGATGGGCAGTGTTAGGTTAGAACAGTTCCATAAATAGATCCTCCTTAAAGCACTAGTATCAACATGGCATCCACTATCCGATAAGTTGGTGAAGACGAAGTAAAAGTCATGAACATTGTGTATAATAAGTACATTGCAAATATCTTTGTGTACAATAATGCATGTGTTTGCACTATAAAAGTATAAAAACTAAACTCCGTGGCGCTACCTCCATGAAGGGACTAGGCCTACCACCCGACCGCTGCTTCATTTACCAAAAGCAGATGGCAGGATTGAGGGGAGCATGTGGTCAGCATGCCGACACCCACGGCCGTTAATGGTGGCTATAGAAGTATACACAATGAAATATTTACAATTATTTACAATTTAAGGTCAGAATACCTTCAATGCATGTGCATCAAAATGCCCTGTAATTAAATCGTTTGAATTGCATAAAATTGTGGACAGGTATGTTGGGTGATACAATTTAGCTTGGCACAAAGTATCCCTCTTATAATGACAAGCACTATCTTAATTTAAAAATATATAATGTACAGTCGGGCAAATAAAAAACGTCGGGACTCGTATGCTGTTAAAATTAAAGTTTTGACGCATTAGTTCACAAGTTTCCTATAAAAAACACAAAATACAGGTCTTTTCGGAACATATGAGGCCATGCGGCAGGAGGGAAAATTTTGAACAAGGAGGGAAAAAATGAACAACGCGGAAAGCGCAACACACGTAATTCAACTTAATGCATTGTCATAATTCATTTTGCTTTGTGTCATCGCCACATACAAATGCTAACGTGAGAGAAAGTGTAGTTAGGGCTGTAATTGACCTGCATTTTTCGGTCTCTGAAGCAGCGAGAAGGTTCCATATTTATGAAAGAGCAGCTAAGAGGTGGGAACTTTACTATAATGCGACCGGAAGTTTTCATAGCAAACGTTGATCTGGCCGGACGCATAGTTCGATGCTAAGATTGGTTGCAGAAGTTGAGCGTAAGTTATTGATTTTGCACTAGAAGTACCAGTATTATAAAATAAAATCTTAAAAAATGCTCCTTGAATAAACATATTCCTCGCGAATCTATTAATTATTAATATTATAAAAATTTGCAACCAAGAATATGGCGGATTTGAGGCACATAGCCACAGCCTTCTATACATGTTTGTTTTGGAACAAAACTGACTAAATAATCAAGAAAATACATGGATAGACAAGAGGCGTGTGTGAACCTAACCTTAAGTCTTCCTGTACATGCGCATATGCTCGTTCGTGATACTTAATCAAATACCGCCCGACGTTTTTTATTTGACCGACTGTACTTTGCATCTGCAATTAGTATTGTCATAATTAAATTCTTTACAGTATCAAGGTAACATATGTAATCTGGTAATTAAAAAATATGTACAATGTTTAAATTAGCATTCAGTTGATAAAAATCTACAGTAATTTGAACATTTTATATGACCACAGTCTTAAAAAATGTTGGAGTTTTAAACCTCCTAAAAGTCCAGTTTATTTTATTGTATATAATTTTAGCAATCAAATGGACATATTATGATGAATGAAGAAACGGTGGAATGATGTGTGGCAGGGGAAACAGGAGCACACCGGGAAAACCTGCCCGAATTCGTTTTGTCCAACAAAAATTACACATGATGGATCCACCGAGATTCGATCCCGGGTCGCAACGGTGGAAGGCAGGTGGTCTACCCACTCAGTCATGGGGCCGGCAACAGAATTAAAAATGGCATAATTTTGTTGTGAAACATTTGTTCTTTTTAACTAACGCCTTTTTAACGCTTAGTAATTCGATTACGACACGAAGATTCATTTTCAACAACACGATTTTTTTTTATAAATACAATGTTGAAATACAAAGACTAGCTAGTGACTAGGTCAGACTGTATCAAAGAGTGTCTATTTGATACAATTATTTATTAAAACGCAACTCTTCAACACTGTATAAAAGTAGCGTGACTACTGCGATATGAGAACTGTGCAGTCCGCATACCATGAACTCGCGTGATGTGCAGCCCTTTTAATTTTCATACAAACGGAAACAAAGCTCACTACTAATACAACCATATCTGCATTCCATCGGCTACGAGATAATTTATTCCCATCAAATGGCAACAAAAATGAATGGGGCTTTTAAAAATTGTGTTCCTGGATCCTCCCAGAAAAGTAGCTATCGTGGTGTCATTTCAATTTCACCTGGTAGGCCTATACCAACTGGATCACATTTCGTTCGTTTGTTTTTTTTTTTTTTTTTCTAATCGTCAGTTCCTTCAAATACGCTACGTTATTAAAATCCATAGCCCATAATATTCCGAATACATGCAATAATCCCATACAGAGTATCATTATACCAACTAATTTAACAATAATCCAAAAGGTTATCATTTACTGCTACTGGAGTATAAATGCCTCACCTCAAAATTTATAAAAGCAGATATTAAGATTACTACCATAATGCTTCACGTAAAACGTGAGGATTTTTATCCATGAGTTGGAAAATATAATACTCAATTTTACAAAGACTTCTTAATTTTAGCTTTTTAAAAATAGGAGGTATTTTTAATTAAAGATATGTTGTTCATATTTTATCGATAACACAGGCTACTATAAATTTAAGTCTACCTAAAAATATTACGAAACTTAACTTCAATATATCTTTAATATTATGTACAGTCAAAGTTTTAAAGTTATTCTCAATGGAGCCAGTTTAACAAGGTACAACGATGTTAGCTAATGGTCGAGATTCAGGATACGTCAAGTATAGAGTTCTGTTCCAATGCAAATATATCCCCCTCTCTCCAGAAGAGAAAAGTTGCCGTGTATCGTGTCCAAAGTTTGTGATTGAACAGTGGTGCTTTCACAAAACTTTATGCCTACCAAACTACAAAACTGATACTTCAATACAAAGTAATGTTTCAGAAGATGGAATATTTCTTAACGTTGTGATGGCGATATTGCTTTGAAAATAAGAGCAAAAAGTAATATACTAACAACAAAAGGATATCGTAAAAGAAATAGCGAAAATATGGAAGTTCAGGTAGCCTACATATTACATTTTTATAACATTTTGAGTCTGTCCGTTATTATTTGATCTATCAATTCTTTTAAATATTGTAGCGGTGAACTTTCCTTCTTATGATTAATATTAACAGAAACTTCGACATTCCAGTGAAAAAATACTATATTTTACTAAATGACAAAACTGTCACACCTATGAAATGAATGGTACCTTAACTTATTTCCACAAACAAATCCATTGATTGAAACACATTTTTGTTTGGATGACAGCACTGAAAACATAGTTGAATAAAGTAAAGTAAAGTGATCCCTATACAGGCCATCGAGGCCCAGAGAGTTCCAGAAAGTTGAGGCTCCCAGATTTTGGACATTCGGCACGTGAAGGTGGTAAGGTTGTCAGCCTTACGCACTGGCCGCCTTTACCCCCAGAATTGCTCATGGTACTCATTTCTGTTAGAGGCTGAGTCGACCCCAGGGCCATAGTGTCACCAGAAGGATTAGGCCATTTAAAAAAACTCCAACGACCTCATCGGGAAACGAACCCGCGTCCTTCCGGTTTGTAGCGCAGTGCCTCAACCACCTTCTTCTTTCAACCCCTATTAAAAGTTATCTGTACGTAACTACAAATTGGCCGAATCCTACAGACAGACCCTCCGCAAGCAGGATGCTCGTGATGGAGTCTGTTGACAGGGATACCTTAGGGCTTAGTGCATGCACATCATTCCGTCTCCTAGGGGGTGCACAATGGGTCCACCTATGCTGCCTACGTGCGCTAGTCCGTAAGGACTCAGCCCCTGAGCCGATAAAATAAGATAAGATTATAATCCATAAATTTAGCTCTGCAAGGGTTAACGATATCATTGATTAGGTTCACCGTTTTCTAAATTTAAAATCCACAACTCACATCACATAGGAATTCCATCAAGTTAAGCATTAACCCTACCTTTAGAAAATATAAGAAAGACAGAAAAAATATAACGATAACAATTAAATCATCTTTAATTCAATGAATGATAAATTATTACGTTGATACTAGTACTCACATTAAGGATTTTAAATTTTGTCAACAGTTGGAACTTTTACACGAAAGATAAGCTCTACTATAGGCTAATACTTTCTTCCGTGAAAAAGCTCTTATACTGTAGTCATGTTAGTTGCCGGAGTAAATTAGCAATAAACCCAGGTGAATGTTCAATGCAGTCTTCACTTCAAGATTAAGTTCCTTTGCAGCCGATATTTCACTGGGGGAATGGAGTTGTCACTCTTAATTGCAGCAATTTTTATCCACGAATCCCACCTCATTATACTAGGCATGCATGACAAATTGATGCAACGAATCTGTGAGATACGCTGTGGTTATTAAGCCGTGTGTCAAAAAGACCATCCACTCCCGCTTCCCGCATACTTTTCTTTTGAACTCCTCTGAACAATTTTATTATTTGTGTGATTATCTATACAGTTAATATAATTTTTTAATGTAACTATAAGAAATTATTGCTTATAAACGTTATGAAAGACCAAATATCACTGAAAATATCTCACATTAAACTTTCAAGGATGGCTATCTAATTAGAGGTATAACAATGTCATGTATATAGGTTTCTTTATTTTTTAGTATGCTAATACAAGAGCTAGTATAGGTAGAGGAGGTACTGTGTTCGACCCCGAAATTGGAAGCTGAGTTTTTAACATAAATACATGTTTTGAAGTCACCTAAATGTATATAAATGCTATTTCTGAATGTACAGCCTATCTGTCTATGTGTGTGAACAGCCTAATTCGAAAAAGAAAATATGTATAAAAATAAAATTCATATTTGGGTTAGTTACCTTCTGGGAAAGTAACAGGCGACGATTTTCTCCTACTTTCATTGCCACTTTACATTAAGATTTTTTTTTTTTTTTTCGAATTTCTCGAAAACGGATGCATAGATTTTGGTTAAATTTTGTACATGAGGTGCTTATGCTAAGAGCTAAACTATTATTTCAAACATTTTTTCGTAAAAGTTCTCTGAAGGGTAGTTATAAGCTACCCACTGATCTTAGAATTTCATTCTTGCCCCGTGAGCAATAAAGCTTTGCATCACTTTGTAACAACTGAAAAAGCACTTTTGTTTAAATTTCCTATGTGAATCTATAATGTGCATAGTACATTATATTATACGGTACATTATGTATTATAATATGTTATACTAAGACCTAGAGGATAGAGGAAGTTGTGTGTTTCACATAAGATATTTTTTATAAATATTGTATTGAACCCTTTTTATAGCACCTTCCGATCGTTTATTCGCTGACACTGAAAAATGATTTTAAGCAATATAGAAACTGAGTTAATCTTTTGAATTGTGTAACGATTGCCGTTCTAGGAAATTATAATCCAATAATCACTTCAATTAGTTTGACTTTTATATGCTTTTTACATATTTCAGTCAATAGGCTACACCAAATTTTTAAAGCAAGTCACCATTTTTTAAAACTTCTGCAAATATACTCCTTTAGCTAAATGAGAACTTAACACACGAACGTTTCGTAACTTTATACAATACTGTCAACTATTTTCTAAAATATTGCACTCGCAGTATGCACTTTCCTGGGAAAAGTAAGAATATTATATTTTAACTTCATGAGAAGCAAAGCCCCTGCCGGAAAATAAGGGTCACGTGTAGATGTAAATTCACAAATGATATCAACGATCACTGATTAAATAAATTCCTCCACGGTTGTAATATTTTAAAATCAAGAAATTCACTACGAATTAGACTGCAAGGAAGGTTTTGTTTTCAATTATCACTTTATCAAGATTCACTCACATTCACATTCGTATTTTAACATTTATTTTCATCACATAAATGACTTGATATCTAAAAGTTTTTTACCACCACATACTCAAAAAATAATCCTATATCTTATAGTAAAAATACCCTTCAAAAATGTCTTAAAATTTGGGGTTGCTTTGAAAGTCTCATGGACGTTATAAATGCGTATACCAAGTATCATGAAGATGCGATAAAGCGTATTTGAGTTATCGCGCGTCAAGACAGACGGACAGATGTTTCCCGTCTCCCACACAATCTCATAAAATACCTTACTGGCACTTAATAAAGCTGTATATTCACTAAGTCCGCCGCTGTGGGTGAGTTGGTAGCATGCCTGCCTTCCACCCCGGCGGCCCGGGTTCAGGACTGAGTGTTTGTGTCTTAGGTTTAAGTGTTAGGTAGGGGACTGGTGCACCCCAGTAACAAATCCACGAAGAACCCTTAAGGGATCACCAAGGGTTGCAGGCGACCCGATGGACTAATAATAATATTTACTATGCATTACAGGAAAATGTATTTTATCTAAAGAAAATTTCGCATAGAAATATTTATTGTTTTCCAAAACATTGCGAACATGGAATTCACTTAATTGAAATTTACCTTTCGACTACAAAATTGAGAACCTTATTTCTCCTTGATGATGTAGGCTACGTAAAAATCAATTTGAAATTCATGATAATGAAGCAAACTGCAACAATTTATGTCTACAAAGAAACGCTTTATTTTTCGTCAGCAATTTCAGCCAATCACTTTGCTCAGCTGTTTTTGACGGATTTTTCCGATCACTGCAGTTAAGAGTAAAATAAATAATGGCAGGTTTTCCGTTTCATCTCACTGAAGAGATATTCTGTATTCCTATATTTGTAGAAGACAATTTGTCCTGGACGGCAATCGAAGCCGAGTAGGACAGATTTTTCTCTACAGTATAAAGTAAAAAAAAAAAAAACCTAGATAATTTCATTTATTTAAGGGAGGAATATATTTCGACAATCTACAAACAGCCTGTTTAAGTAATGCTCTCATGGTATAGCCTACATTTACCTACAAAAATGAAAAAATTTGTTCCACATTGCATATTTTAAACAAATGATAATAAAGAAGCATCTAAATTAAAATATTTCCGCACTTCTTCATATAAAACTAATATGCGTATTAGCTTATATAGCCTAAAATTAGTGGTATTAAAACACGCTATTGGTTTATGACGCGTACCGTTGAACTACGAATAAATCAGACTGCAACAGTATGATAAAAAAATGCATTCAATTTTAAAGGTTCGAGCGCTTCATTCAGCCTAATTCCCATATTTTGTAATGTATTGCAATCACTGCAGTCCTATTTAAAACACTTTGCTCAGTTAAAGATATATTTCATTACATATTATAAAAAAATTATATCACAAGAAAATTGGGCAAATATATATTTATCCTTTTCCAAAATATTGCGCATGAGGAATACACTTCACCAATAAAGGTCAAAATTTATTTTTCGACAGAGCGAGAAAACGGAGGCGTTGGGAACATTATTTTCGATCCTGTTTTATGTTGAAAAATAATAAAAGATCAGTTATTGGCAACGAATCATACTAAAATATTTGGGTTCTGCTGAACACTTCATTTAGCTTGTTTTAATAGATATTTTGCACTTAAGAGTAAAAAAATATTTCACACACTTTTATTCAGTTAAATGAGAAGTTTAATTATATAATCTAAAAACAACCTTTTCAAATCATTTATCTGAAGAAGAGGAAATTATTTTCCGGATAACAATTTGCTACATCATATTAAATAGTAGACCTATTAATAAAGAAAGAATGTAAAATAAGTTTCCGCACTTCGTCACTTAAACCAAAATGGGTGCCGGTACATGTAATTTGGTGCCGGTACATGTAATTTGGTGCCGGTACATGTAATTTGGTAACACTATCAGTTTAGGACGCAGCAGTCTAATAGGAAATGAATTTGTATTTACGATTTGGCAATCACTAGACTCAGCCTGATTTCCATAGATTTTTCAGCATATTATTACAATAACTGCACACTTATTTAAACACATTGCGAACTAGCTTCGGTTAATTATCATTAAAGTAAAAAAATTGAATAAATTCCTTATGATTAAAAAGTACTGAAACTTTTAATCAGTTAAAGGAGAACCGTGATTATAATATAGTTCCTTGGTATTACGTTCACTCGTATATAAAACATCTTGGAAACCTAGCTTTAGGATGTCTTACAATAAAATTATATAATAAAATTAAAATAAAATGAATACAATATTACAACATAAATGAGCAACAATGTGTTTATTAGGCCATTTCCCAAAATATTGCACACACGGACTAGTCTAAACTTTGCATATTTTTTATAGACGAATTACGGAAGAAGATATTAAAAAACTTCCTACAGATTTATGTTGAAAATTTGTTTAAAAAATACCAGTTCATTAAAAACAAATCAGACTTCAACGGTTTACAAAAAAAGGTTTAATTTCTCACTCAGGAGTTCCGCCGATCTCTTCAGTTTTTTTTTAAGATTTTTTACAGTAAAAAAATGTCTCACGCATTTTTATTCAGGTAAAGAAGAAATTTAATTCAGCAATCTCTAAATAGCCTATTCAAATAACGATTTCGCGGTACACATTTACCTCGGGGAAAAAGAGAATTACCTTTAGAATGAAAAAATTGAAAGTACACATTGACTATTATTTTTTTAAATGATACGATTGAAGCTAACTAATATAGCCTAATATTTTCCGTATTTCATCATGTAAAACTAATATCTGTATTAGACCTATCAGTCCATCGCTAGAAATGCTACTACTTTTAGAAGTTTTTTTACTATCTTATTACTTATTAATACCCTGAAAGACAAACAGTTTAATTTTGTTCTGTATTGTGCATTCAACGCGTTATATTTTGCGCTAACTGTATCACTCGATCAGTCATTTAATGCCACTGTTGAATACTGCCAGTAATCTATGTAGTTTTTACGAAAGATTCAACGCTAGGAATTTAGAATATCTGAAAAGTTTCATTTCCCGATTGCAGTGGTATGAGACATAAAATTCCACCCCATCCATAATACGATGCTGCATCGGCAGCAGTGGAAACACTAATGTACTCAATTTGAAACATTTCACATCGCTGCCGAAGCCAGGGGGATTGTTTCGTCCCACCTATACCATTCATAACACCAAAATTTGTAATTCGTTGAGAAATTTTTACAATGACGTATCATCTCTAATTGTAAAAATAAATAAATATATATATATATATTACGTTATCACCTCAATTGTATAAATATAGGCATTGTTATTATTATTATTATTATTATTATTATTATTATTATTATTATTATTATTATTATTATTATTATAGAGCGAATATCATGATTCTTGACAGGCAGAATAATGACTTTTAGATAAACATATCTGTATCTGTTTCTGGTACCCTATGATCCCCAGGTGGGGCAAAGGGGCCTCCAAGCGGAGGTTTCATTACCTATACTAATTTTGATATGCTTATTTTCCGAGAGAGGGTAGAGGGACAGGTGGTAAGCCCATCGCCTCGCAACCCCCCTCTGGAAACTAAGTAGTCTATTTCTTGGACGTGAAAGGGCCGAGAAATTTTGTCCAGAGGCTCTAATTTAGGCTTGGAGTTCTTTTACGTGCCGTAAATCTACGACACGGGACCCCCAGCTTAAAGTCCCTCCCGGAGGACTCCGTGCCCAGGATTTTTACGTCCTGAAAAATCCATCGACCGCGGCCGGGTTTGATCCCGCG
Source organism: Ectobius pallidus (assembly GCA_964059195.1). NCBI lineage: Eukaryota > Metazoa > Arthropoda > Insecta > Blattodea > Ectobiidae > Ectobius > Ectobius pallidus. Next base: position 93,445,778 of record CAXKWD010000009.1, read on the forward strand.
CCCTGCGGATCTAGAGGCGGGCAAGCTACCTCTAGACCACCGCGGCCGACAGATAAACATAAGTTGGAATGTTTTTGAGAAAATTTAATGATGGGAGGAAGAGACTTATCCAAAAATTAACGGATTATTTTTAAAGCAGTTTGAAATTCAAGATATAACCCCTATATTGGTTGCCTCAACCATACATTATCTATTGCGTTCTTGTAAAATTGTTTATATAAAAACATATTGTCGATTTAGTTGCTAAAGTTAATTATACTCCTAAGTTATGTACCTTCATATTGATATAAACGTCTATACCGGTATCGTTTTTCTACTATAAATAATTACAGTTATTTTGAGGTTATTAACAAACCAAAAAGCATGACTGACGTATTTGAATAAGTTATATTATTTACAATACTGTTTTAATATTATTTATTTTGAAACTACATTTTGTTTATTTCCTTCTACTGCTACAGCCCAGAATAGCACAATTTATCATATTCATAAGCCATAACTATCTTTCAGTGATCTACATACCAACACTGCAATTCATGTTTCATATACTTCAAAAGAAAGTAGGCGATGCAGTCGCCATAATACGAACTTATATGAATAGACGTATCATAATATTATATACTAATGTACACAACAGTTGATCAATTATCTTTCTAGCCAGGGTATTACAAATATACGAAATATTCAAAGTTTAATTTTTATTAGAGCTTCAATGCGGTATCTTGTGAACAAGCTCCAGGAGTCTGTGTACCTTATTCATTTCCGTAAATTTATATAAAATCGCATCTGTAAAAAGAGTAATTAGTGTATTTGTTGGAAATAAAATACTCAATTAATAATAATAACAACTACAACGATAAAATATGCTGGATCGTTAGTTTACAAACATTAGTGTTGTGTTATTATCATTATTATTATTACCATCGCATCGTCATTATTTACGATCCTTGTCACTTAATAAAATATTACTGTTTTCATCATCGTCGTCGTTAACGGAAGGAAAACTATTCAGATATCCCTAGGAATTCATCGTGTTTTCTAACCATCGAGAGCATAACTACAGTTAAAAGCCCTAATGTAAGCTCACTGTAAGCTTCAGTAGAAATATTATTGCTGTCATTGTTAATATGATTGCAGAGTATAATATTCAACTAGCTTCTTCACGTATAATATATTTTTCACAAAAATGCCTTCATTTATACAGTATAATGTATTATTCTCTCGCTGGTAAAAAATTTGAATATAAAAAAACATCCCGGAAAGGGAGCTGACGAATTATTTACTAGCTCAGACATCGATTCTCTGCTCTTATAGCGTTCAATTCAAGCAAGTTGATCACAACCAGGTCCGAAAAAAATATATTTTAGGAGGCACACACAACGTAACATTATTTTAATAATGAATGTAGTTCACTTGATATTGATTAATAAATTATGTTTATATCCAATTCACTAACACAATATTTTCCACATTTTTAATATTATTTGGTAATCTTATTTTTACATAATGAAATCTTATTGTTAATAATTTTACTTCCGCCGCTGTGGGTGAGTCGGCAGTGTGCCTGCCTTCCACCCCGGCGGCCCGGATTCAGGACTGGGTGTTTGTGTCTTACGTTTACGTATTCTATGGTAGGGGACTGGCGCACCCTGGAAACAAATCCGCTATGACAGTCCCCTTATTGGAACGCCAAGGGTCAAGAGCGACCCGATGGACTAATAATAAATTAATAATTTTACAATATTCGGTCACTGGATTGCTACCGCCCACTAGCTCTGCTCATTCGAGTATGTGCTGCCATTATATTTGTATGTCATTATTTTAAATTTTGAGTATACTCTTCTTTTATGTATATATTTACGCATCATGTACTTGTTACTAGCATATAAGTTTCTAGTTCTGAAAACATATATCTGAGGTTCTATTGACATTTCGGTCTTCACTATCTACGAATTTCTAGGATTCCTTATGTCGTTCCTTTCAAAATGCTCTGTCCTTGGAGAACCTCATATTAGGAGTCGAGAACCAACATCCTTATCGGTAAACACAGAGTTGTAATATAATAGCAAGCACAGCAAGATGTTAAACAAGATTGCCGTCAGCGTTCCAATTCTACCCATTCCGTGCTTTGTCAAGCAATACGTATTCCGGGTTTGTGGTTACGAGGGTTGACCGCAAATGCAAACAGAACTGACCCCAAAGTTCAATGGGGCATTTCTAAAAATAAAGGTGCCTTACAATGCATTACTATATATTATAAGGACTGCATACTGGCGGTGTTACCGCAAATGGAATTACAGTGTGTAGTGAGCATTACAAAGCAGACAAAATAATTAGTCCGTATAAAACAGGCTACCGTTGTAAGATGGAAATCAATATTCTCAATAGGCCGTATATTAGGATGGTGGCAATCGGAGAACTATAGTAGTAGAGTATTAGAGAATTATAGGTCCTTTGTAACTATGGCTATATTTAAGTTAATAGATTTGTAGACTCAACAATTGTAGACACGTCACTTCTAAATATTTTTCAATTACACAGTTATCTTAATTTTATTTTAGCCTATGACAATACGTTTTTAGTATATAAGTTAAATGACGTGTCCAATAGCAATCCTGTATTGATCTTACGGACGAAATAAAATATTTATTCTATTCTATTCAGACCCAAAGGTCGCGGACGGCTGAGAGAATAGGTCTTTTTCAGGAAAAATCGTAAACCTACTTGTATAGTAGATTTACAGTACATTAAAACATCCCAAATCTAAAGCATGCAACTCAAAACTCACTTGGCAAAATTAATTGTCGTTCTCTTCCCGCCTAATCTGTTCCTTTCTGGCGATGAAAACAACTCACCACTACGACACTTACAAAGGAGTGAAGAGACTGAAGAATCTCAACAAATACGTATATTAGAAAACAAGGTAAATAGAAAGCCACCAGTGAAATGTAACATAAACCAAATTCAACCCTAATGTTGGTGACCGAAGAATGGTACAAAGACGAAGTAGGAGAGTGGACTTATTTTATACATTGCGTTTATTTTATTAACTCCGAATTTGACGTGTTAGGTTCGAATACAACACAACAGGGAGTCCAAAATGTTGCTTTTCCTCTTATTATTCCAAATTTTCTGTAAAAATATTTCGAACTAACTAGCAGCCTACTGACTACTATCGCTACTAACACAGTAAAACATTAATTATGGCTTGATGGGATTCGCGAGTTAGAAAGAAAATTTCAAACTCCTTAAAACTGTTATTGTATCCGCCAAGTCTGTAATCTTAACAGGAAAAGAGCATACCGTGTGATGTTTGCGAAGACTACGCAATGACTCGTTTTTTCCCCAGTATAAATAGTAAAATTAATTTCATTCCACCTACACAATGAGAGCACCGAGGTTTTTGTGTGATTTATTATTAAAAGTAATATTTTTCTCCCCACGTCAATCCTGCTGGGTATTCTAAAATAATCAGAATTCCGATTTCTACGTGAAGATTCATGATAAAAGGGGCGATGAATACAGTAATTTGTTAATAAATAATAAACTTAAACTATTAATTATGGCATGCAAAACTTTCATAATAGCATCCAGTGGGTAATTTTACGTTTACTGACATGGTTGTAATAATTAATAGCGCATATTAGTCAATACAAGAAAAAACTACTATTATTGCATAAAAGAATTTTCTGGATAATCTCATTTTTCTAGAATTCCGTTTCTATGTAAACGCACTTTATAAATTCATCATTACTACGTTATATCTGAATACCCTCGAGATCATTTTTTCCACACTGAACACCAATCTCTAAAGAATATTGAGCTTTAAAGTGTTGAAAACTTTATACTTTACATGCTTTCAATGCATTAAGTTATATCGTCAGAATAATAAAAAAACCTGTGAAGAGTTGAATGTTAATATTTTATCTCTTTGTACAGTCGCACGGTAATATAAACAGCGAATAAAAGACCGTGAAAATCGATTACATGAGAATCGGCAGATACTGAAGGCGAATCTAAAATAAAAAGAATTACTAACACTACGTAACTACTCATGAAGCACTATTTCGCTTTTATTATCGAACATTTGGTGAAATCAATAGATGTTTCTAAAATATTTGTTCTAACTTAACGCACAGAATGCATTTTCTTACGATGTTTGACATGTTTGGTACAACGGCTTACTTCGCAAAAGAGACGAGCAAAGCTATGCCGCAGTTCCTTAGGATTCTTTTCTTTTAATAGAATTAGCCTTTACAAGTGACTTAAATATCATACAAACTATTTATATTGTAGCAACTGAAGGAAAAAATTCATACCATCCGATAAGATGTTGATCTAAGTTTGACAAGATCCTTTTATTTTACGAAGGTGCAACTGTCCTAAAATATAAATGAGCTACTCTTTTATTCCTCGGAATATAGCTGCAGCTTATTTTTATTGTCGTTAACAATAATTTATTTAGTTCTGCCAATCATTTGCTTACATTATTTCTGAGAAAAATACATTTAAAATCTCGCTGCATATGAATGAGATACTATTAATTTTATGGACGTTCAAAATAGTAGTCATCTTTTCTTCTTACTTGAAACTTAAAAACAAAGCGACGAAGGTAGCATTAAGAAAACTGTACGTATTACATTCAATAGGTCTACTTGTTTGCGATACTTTTCTCCGTAGTTCATTATGATGCATATCTACTAAAATCATAATAGGTATACATATATAAAGGAATCGTGATTGTGCAAGAAATTATAACAAAACTACTTTTACCAACCTCAGTGGTAACTAAAACCCAGAAAGCAATGAATAAGTAGGCATAGATTAATAATTTTAAGCTATATGCAATTAGTGTTCTTCGGTACAGAATAAGTATTTATTTTAAAGCACTCTCCTACTGATGAGGTTGTTAGATTTGGTCTGCTCGCTACTGCATTCCTTAACTTCTATCCCAACTCTGCATAGCCATTGCTTTTACCAGACTGCAACATTCTCGTTGCGGTATTCTAATAAAGTATACTATTGCATATTAGTTGAAGTAATTTACAACTAATACAATGGCGTGTGCGGATTCCGAAACTATAGGCTATTATCAATTTAGAATTCCAAGTACCGAAAGTTGCAAACGTTTTTGAACGGGGCGTGTCTTGCTGTTATAATAAAAATCGTATAATCCTAGTAATAAATATGACAGATTAAGACGCACATTACTCATGCTGATCGTAGTGACATGACAGATCATATATTTTCCTACAGCAGAACATGGTAGTAATGTAATTTAAGTCCTACACCCCATAGGCTACCAGAACCTCCGCTAGTAAAGAAACTAGTGGTCACAAGTAACCGAAACCTCCGGCAGCTCAGAAAACGGTGATGTGATGTGATGCTCATCTAGTATCTTCAAATAGTTTGGATATGGAGAAAACCTAAATATAACTGAATGCTGGACTTTTAAGGCGTTACCCAAATTCATATCGTATCCCCATCAATCCGATGATGAACGACATGAACTCTCCCAACGATCTGTTGCTAGGTTACTAAAAGGTACCGCAGTAGAAGGAAAAACCTGGCGGAAATGAACCAACTTACTAGAAATTTAAATAATTCTAGATATATTACATATTATTTTGATAAAGTAGCCTACTCAACGTTACAAGTGTAGGCCTACTAACATCATCCATAGCAATATAGCATACAAGAAAAACGGATGCATAAATAATAATGCAATATGTTTTTTGCCTTATGTATTTTTAAGCCTTACTATTTTATATACATATTATTATTATTATTATTATTATTATTATTATTATTATTATTATTAATTATTTTCATCGTGTTGAATAATTTTCATTAATAGCATAAATGGACACACAACTCTTACTTATTAAGAAAATGGTGCAGACCCACCCACCCGAGTTACGTGGGCGAAAAAGTGGTTATAATTCTTTCTTGCAGCAAAATCGCCTAAAATCTTTGCTCACATTTACATAAAAATGCTATTCAAATTCCCTAAATTTTGCGCCATAAAAAGCCAGAGTGGTCTGCTAATATTTTCTCATATATGCTAGCTTCATGGCGATATTAGAAATGTAAATTCAAGAGTTCTTCAAACTGTTCGGTTCGAATGCTAGGATGACCAAGTCACGCAGCGCTTTTCAACGTACTACTAGAAACAGGTTCAGAGTACACGTTTGGACACAAGTATACCTACCGTATTATTAAACTTGTCCGTAAACAAATCAGGAAGCTATCGCTGAAAGTAGCCTAATGTACTAAATGCCTGACATTTCCAACACAGGCCATACATTGAGTTCGGAATATCAAACAAAAATAGTGTTCTTTAGAGAATCAGCATTCTGGACTACTACGTCATGCCTACACTTCCCCGTCTAGCATACATCACAAACGTTAAGGGGAGGGGGCAGTATGCTGTTCCCAGCCCTGTCCTATTGAAATGTGATTCAGCAACATTGGAAACATTATTAACTGTACAATATATCGCAACTTTGATTGCTAATTCTGTATATGTTTTAAAAGACTTGTGACTGATGTTTAAGGAACATAAATCCGAATTAGCTTATTAGGTTATATAAAATCCAGCTAGATCCCGGCTTGCATAAAGAGATTGGTCTTTGATCTGGTGGAGATATAATGATATTATTAATAACTAACATTACGTTAGTAATAGTAATAGTGATATTATGCACCACCATTGAAATAAGCTAAGTAGAAAAGAGAGAAACGAAGATAAGGGTTTATGAGTTTGGGGGAGGGGATGTAGAAAATTTGCATGTAGTTACCACAGAAACAAGAAACAGTTGCCGAGAGAGTGGTGGGATTAATTTCCACACTAACATTACCCCAATTATATTTCCTACTAGCGTTTTACTCAAGAGTCAATGAGAAGGAAATTACAGGAACCTTTGAAGCATCATCATGGGAAACATAATATTGCACTTTACCTCTCTCGGCAAATTCTGCATTAATACAAATTCCCAATTCTAAAGTACGTACTTTGCTAATCTATTAAGAGAACATTATTACGATCCTCTATAAAGTAGCCCCCATAGCACAGTAAAAGTGATATTTAATTTGATTATAGTAATAAATCTGACAGAGAGGATAGTTCCTCCATCACAACTATAACAGGACTGTTTCATGACCAAATGAAATATTTATCACCCCTATAGACAGCTGAAAGCACGGTCTGACACATTCATGGAACTCAACCACCAGCTGATCAATGCTACATGGGCTATTTTTAGAGATATTGCTCTATAAAATCCATCACGATTCGAGATCTGAACAACGGGAATAAAAAAAAAAAATGGTCGTGACAGAATCATCATGCCCTTACACTGGCGAACATTTTAACGAACTTTAAAATACTCCATTTACGAGCGTGTGATAACAACATTCATCTCACAGCAGCGCCTGCTACTTAGTTATGTCACCAATGCATGACTTCCGAAACGTCAAATGGACCCGATGGCGGTAATTACAGAAGATGCCGGCACTTGTGATGATAATGATTACAGTGTAGAAATGGAAACAGAGACACAATTTGTAGCTTCTTTGCATCTTTCACTTCACATTTTTCATCACAACACGCACTTTTAACCTTTTTTAAGGGTTAATATTTAAAATCAGAGGAGCGCTTACCTCGTTTTGACAGGGGAACGGTGTAAGCCGGCCCGGGCGCTCCAACGAGAGACAGGAACAGTCCACAGTATATCCACAACATTTTTTACGTTTTAACTGCATTTTCCACGGCCATAATGCAATATCAGGATTCCAGTTTTCAATCAAATCACACCGATTTTCCCCACCAAACGCCTAGCCCCGACACTATCGACCACAGCTGCCGACGCTTTGCAAAGCTCTGACTCCAAGTTCAATAAAATTTGACACATGCTGCCATCTGGTAGAACTCTGCATCAAGTTCTGAATCAGTATGAAAATATTCTCCGCCAAAACCATCGCCCACTGGATCTCCCTTGTACATGCTCAGTAGAGACAACCCAATTTTATAATCTAGGAAACTGGAGCCGCCATTTTGTAGGGAATTTGGCATGCGCCGATTAGGTTTGGAGAATAACATGGCGCCTCTGTATTTACGAACGAATTGTCCTTAAATTCGAAAATGAATATTGTTCCTATGTTCCATATAACTTGTAGGTCTACCTATATTTCTTCATTGTATCCTAAATCCATAATAATAAAATACTTATGTAGGCCTAAATACTTCTATTGTCCCCTTAAGCATAAGTGACCAAACCAAAGATGCAATTAATGAAGTAAAATTTTTAGGTTTTACTGTTCATAAGAAGTTAACTTGGAATAGTCATACCACTACTGATAAAATAAAAAAATATTAGTACAGAGCTTTTTGTACTAAGAAATAATAATAAAATATGTCTCAATCAATACTGGCAAATTAGTTTATTTTTCATTAATTTATTCACACTTTGTATAATATGGAATCAAAACTGAGGGGAGATTCATCTAAATCAAATATGAATAAAATCTTTAGGCTGACCGTCCATTGGAACCGAAAGGATGTCCGTCCGTGTAGGCAGAAGGCAGCCAACTAATCCAAAACTAAAGAAAGCAATGAAACATGTCCATTACACATGCCCAATTGGCCATTTACTCTCGATTGACAGTTTGGTCCCATAGAGATGGGATTTTCGTTCTAATTTGACCATACTATCCTAGTGAAGTTCATTGTGCAGATCAATGGTCTTCAACCATTTTTAGTTAAAGAGCAATTTTCTTTTAGGTGCTGCTGATTTTTAAGTTCTGTGCTTGCACTATGTCCCATATCACTGATTGTTTTCCTTCATATGTAATTACTAATTAGCATTTCAGAGCAAAATAAATAAAAAATGTTTGATCAATTTATCTACAATTATTTCTGATGTAAGTAAGTTAATAGTCATGTAAACTGCCCCAGAACAATTATGTATATCTGTTCTATCTAGTAGGCTACTACCGGTACATCTACATGGTTTTCATCAAACAAATGGATGGCACAGAGATCCTTCTTCTAGGGCCTGTTTCATGGAACTTTTAAACTTTGTATGATTAGCAAATACATAATAATATTATTATTATTTTATGATTCATAAGAACATTAGCAAATATTACTAGTTATGAGTTCATGACCATTATTATTAATGAATATTACTAATATTATTGGTAACCTTTCCACAGACTGCAAAGATTACCAAATTTACTCATTATATTAGGTGTTTTTCCATAAGTGTAGGCCTACCTGGACCAATAAGTTATTCAAAATTCCATGTGATCAGATTTCGTGATCTCAAAATTGTGAAAAACAAATCACTCTGCTTCCATTATCAATTAAGAAAATGCCAACATTTGCTATCAAAGGAATTTTAGTCATAACAAGATTTTGGAATTTAAGGTTAGATTTTAGTAGCCTACATAATGCTTCATAGGTTAATTGATTTCTTACAGTAAGTTACTATGTTTACCATGTTTTAATCCACAAAACAAGGAGTTCGTCAAAAAGCAAATGAATTTTTAAAAATATATGATAGCCTATGAAGGCAACAGATGAAAATAGATGCCAACATAAATACATAAATGAACGAGGTTTATTACCGGTACATTTATGAAGGTATAAGTAGGCCATAGCAATACAGACAAGAAGAATAAGAAGGAACAGACTTAACCTCCAAATCAATCGACTGACTACACTAATAAATAAAATTATGAGTTCTAATATCATTAGAAAATTCTATGATACAGGGCCCAAGGATGCCTTCAATTATCAAGATATGATGATGCACATTCCAGCTTGTAATGCATCTCGTAGAAGGGCAACATTTTCTCCCAGTGTGACAGCAAGCACAGTTACTTCAGCGTTTTTCATTAATGATGTTTTGTATACATTTGCAATCTGTATCTGCTCACCACAACAAGCTTTTCCTCGCATAAGTTTCTTTATTGGTGACTAAAGTTCTGAAGCCCCTGGCTTGCAATTTTCTTCCATAATGCAGAATTATTAGAGGATATGCTTATCACTTTTACTTACAACATGTGGTGTACATCAACTCACACGTAAATAAAAAATACAATTAATTAATTAATTAATTAATTATGTTATAAAATACGTAATGTATTCAGTAACTCATGTCACTTGCTTTCTGCAGAATAACAAACTTGCCAAGGCAACAATAACAACAAATCAAATCTTGTTTGCTAGAGATATATTAGGTTTGTTCGCAAAGCAAATCCGTGACTGCTTGAGAATTGGTTGTACTGCGCATGTCCAGTCTGTAACTTACCCGTGATTTGCACTTTGCGAACGGTTAGAAGAATTTGGAATCGATAGTTTCTGCGTTTAATCGATATGATATGCAAATAAAATATATATTTCCCTTTAACATGTTATACATGCAATATACATCGGCAATATAAACTATATTTTGGGAAACTTTTAATTATCTTCCATTATTAATACATATAAGTAGCCTATGCTTATAAATCTGGAGCAAGGATTTGGAGGGAGGAGTCAGGCGCGTGAAAATAGGTTACTGCGCATGTCTCTGATAACAATTCATGGTAGAGCCTGCAAATTTTTCTTATAGTACAGAAACAGTCCGTGAGAGCTTTGCGAACAGAAGATTGAAATCAGAATCACGGATTCTTGCTTTGCGAACGCGTGTGGAGAAAGAGCGCATGCGCAAACGATTTGTTCCTGGTTTCTGACTGCTTTGCGAACAAACCTACTGTAAAAACATGTAGGCTAAGTCTATGATACAACTATGAAAGCAAGCAACTCACTTAACAACAATTGCATAAGCTGTAAATAATTTCACAATGAGTACGGAATGGAAGTCAACATCTGACTGAGCATGTTGCACTATAGTGAAGTGTACATTGGTGTGATTAAACAGTGAAACAACAGGACACAGTTAGTCAAGGTAAGTCTGTTTAATTCCGTTCCGTACACATTGTGGAATTACAACAAACAATTTTTTAATAGCTGGCTGAAGCCATAGAGCAGGATCTAGGAATATGATAGATATTAATTTCTTCTAATGATAATAAAACATAAAACCTATGAGAACTTTATAGTACAACAATATTTGTAAGAACACTTTTTATACAATGTATATATAAAACCGACTTAATTAGAAAATTAAACTACACCCTGTGTCATTACATCCCATGGGGCTTCTCCATTCAACCACATCATCACACACTTCTTTCATCTTCATTAGCAGATGGCAAGATAGGAGGAATGTGATCACTTCTTTATCAAGGAGCTCCAAATCTATTCAAATGAGGCAGAATCATTGAAATGAAGGACTAACTGGAAAACTGCTGTTATTGTAAGTCTCTCCAAAATGTGTGGCTTGACTGTGCAACTAGTTGCATCTGGCTCTGCAAGCATTGATCTTCGTAATGTTTGCATGATGTTGAATTAGAAAATATCGCTAAACTTGAGAATAAGGTGACCGCCGTCATAACCAGGCCGTACCAAGTGGGACCAAGTCTACAATGTCGCCAATATTACAAACATATTACGTGCCGATTGAATTCGGCAGATAAACGACTGTTGTAGCAATGTTTTATGAAATATGTGGAAGGGTAAAAGAGCTTCTGCATTAAGAATTCTAGGTCCGTGACAGGTTATGTTAGGTTAGGAACAGTCATGCTAGTTTAGCAGCAGTATTCTGCATAGCACGGGGTTCGTGCCATGTAACGATGTTTTACAAAAGGTGTGGAAGGGTAATAAGGCTTCTAGAAGTAGTGACAGCCAAATTCTAGGTCAGTGACAGGTTATGTTAGGTTAGGAACATTTGTATTAGTTTAGGAGCAATATACTGAATAGCGCAGGATTTATTATGTCTCGCATTGAATCTTTTCTATGATGGGAAATTTTACCCTTGCACCGATCGTTTCTCTTTTGTTCCCCACGCCTCGGAGTGGCATGGTCGCTAATGGCAGAGTATGGCTGGCTACGCTATTCTGAAGTAGTTCTGAAAACATTATTTAATTTCTCAAAATAATGATATAATATGCTTAATTTTACCTCCTGGTGCAAGTCTAGCCTAGTGCAAGAAGATGACTATTTCATTTAGCGCATATGGCTGCCCAAACAAAATGCAGAACAAATCTGAACAAAGCACTGATTGTAAAATTCACTTCCACGGGTTAGTAAGTCTATACTGCCATTGCTAAGGAAGAAGGAAGTAAATGCAGACATTAAAAATATGGAGCTTTTGGTATTATTAGAACTGTCTCGATGTTCTGCATCGTAATACAACCTTATAAAGCAGTAACATGATTTCTTGTTTAAAATATAAGGAAAAATCAGTTACTGCCTTTGCAATTTTTTGACATCCACAATGACAGAAAGCTGTAAGTAGAGACTGCACTGTAAGAAAGCCATAACTGCAAAAGTACTGCTTTTATGGTTGGACTTTCATCACACGCTATAACAACTCAACAATGACACAAGCAGTAAATACTGGCAACAATGTAAGAAAAGATAGTAACTTCCACTTACTGCATTAGCAATCAAAGCCAAAATCCACAAACACTTTGTAAAAAAAAAGGCAGTATCTGGCATAATTCAATAATGTAAGAAAAAATAATTTCTGATGCCAGATATAAATTTTCCTGTGGTTTTATACGAGGAGGAGTGCAAAAATAAGTTTCCCTTGGCCATGTACAGAGGTGTGGATAAAAGACAAAAAATGAGACATTAAAGATAAAGACACGTACCGTTATTTTTCCATATAATCACCACGTACATTCAGAAATATGTCATACTGCTTTAGAAGCTTCAAAAAGCCCTCTAGGAAAAAATCAGAGGTCTGCATACGGAAGAAGCGTTGAAATTGAAGGAGGCAATTTGGAATAAGCGGCCTGGCTTTCTCCAATCTGATGTTCTGTTGTTGGATGACGATGCGAGACCACACTTGGCGACGTCAACGCAAAACCATATTGTAACTCTTGGTTGGGAGCACCTAGCCCATCCGCCATACAGTCCTGATCTCGCACCCAGTGACTTTCATCTGTTTCCAGCTTTGAAGAAGACTCTCGGCGGAAAGTGCTTTGGGAGCACTGCTGACATCACACAAGGCGTTTAACGCTTCTTCCATTTGCAGAGCCCTAATTTTTTCCTGGAGGGCTTTTTGAAGCTTCTAAAGCAATATGACAAATGTCTCAATGTACGTGGTAATTATGTGGAAAAATAAAGGTACGTCTTATGTATAATGTCTGATTATATTTTTTGTCTTTCATCCATACCTCTGAACACAGTCGCCAGGGGAAACTTATTTTCGGATCCCCCTCATAGTTAATGTCCATCCATAAAATAGAAAGTAATGAGATTTTTATTAAATTTTGATCTCAGTTTTCTCAGTTATCAAATTCATGCCATTTCCCTTAGCAAGGGCCAAGGGCGCCCATATGATATTTTCTAGAAAGGGGCCAATTTTTTAAAGTAATTAATATTGTGTCGCTTTAACTTCTTGGGCAACTTTGTAATATTTATATTAATAATATAATAAGTGCAACAATGACATAGCCAGAAAATAATTTCGGGAGAGTCGAAAGTTCCGTGGGGTTTGGGGTATGGAATGCCCTCCAAAAAAGGGGGTCGGGAGTCCGCCCCCGAAAATTTTTTAAATATTGAACTAACGAAAATCACATTTTATGCTATTTTAACACTGAAAAATTAGTTAGCAAATCTGTTTACCATATTCTAAGACATGCCAATGTAAACAAGAAATCGTTACCTGAGTTATAATACTTAATACTATTTATAAGAAAAGTTAAATTACACATGGATCAGTAGAAATAATAGCCTACTCATTATGATATGAAAACCAAAACAAGATAATTGCTATATCATATTTGACACGCCAACAAAATTTAATTATTTAATAATTTTTTAAATACAAAAAAAGAATTTCAGGTTTTCAGTTTTACGGGCCCGGACCCCCTTTCTTAATTCACTGTGGATTCTGCTTTCATGTTGTCGATTTGGTAAAACTTCTGCAAATTGTTTATGCCTCTACTGACTTATATATAATTGTCCTAACTATAGAAAGAAAGGGGGAAAAAAAAAACACCTGACTATAATTATTAATATACATTTTTTCCTTTCCCTGAGAGCTAGCCCCCATACCTTGCCCCCGGGTATGGGCGCCCACGGCAAGGGCAGTATAGCAATTTAATTTTGTGTTTTTCATTCCAAGTACAGTATTGAGTAAATGCTTGAAGTTTAAAAATGTCCACCTAAGTACAATTTTGTGAAACTTGCTATAATTTAGTCTTCAACTTGCATGTAAGCCAAAAAGCTCCATGCCTAGTATAGGTTAGGTTTGTGTACTGCTGTTTCATAAATTACAAAAATGGAAACTTTATTTTTTGGATTTGTGCTATGTTAAAGACTTCCTCTTAATCATAGTGAGGTTTTAAAAAAGTGGGAAGTGGTTTTAAAAAGACTGAATTGGAAACTAACACATTTTAACTAAGTGGAGGGAAAAGAAATAGACATTAAATCCATGTCTGGGATATTAATACAAGTAAGAATCAGCTTGAAAAATTTTATGTCATAACCGGGATTTGAACACTCATTTATGAAGTGACCACTTTCCAGAGGAATGTTACATGTTAGGAAAAAAACAGAAAAATCACTGCTAAAAATGGTGTTCCACATATTTTCAATTTTCATGAATATTTAGTCTATTACGTGCATGCAGGCATTTTGTACCCTGCAAGATGGGGCATGACTACTCGCACAAAAAGCCTCAAATTTTTCCCATTCAGAAGTTGTTCCAATTAATCCTATTACATTTCAATAGGTGGAACATACCCTGTTCCATACCTTCTTACCTCAGATAAATCCAGATCCTTAGAAAGCAATGCCAACCTCTGGATTAAATCAATGAACAGATTAAATTATAATAATTAAAACGAAGTAATATACACAGTGGAGCACATGAATAACTAAACTAATTAAATATTATATTAACACTTAATGCTTCACTTACGTCGCTGTTTATGAGCAGGACATGTTTCGGGATTCTTATCCCATCTTCGGCTGCTGGCCAACTGGCAATTGGCGATCATGGTTAGTGGTCTTTATGGTTTGTCCAGTGCTGCCCTCTCTTCTCTTGGCTGTAAGCTTGATGACATCATCCACCGGCGGTATTTCAAAATTCATAACATTGCTGCTGTTCTTAGTGATGAAAATCTTCTTCCAGGTGTTCAGTTCTGCCCGTGTCTTGACGTGTTTTAATAGTTTAACATCCTTTTTGATGTGGTGGTTTTGTGTCCAGGAGTGATGTGCTACAGCTGATTTGTCCGTTTGCATGAATTTCACATTCCTAAGGTGTTCTTTCATTCTAGTTGTTATATTTCTTTTGGTTTGTCCAATGTAGGTCAGCTGGCAGTTTTCGCATTCCATCTGATAGATTCCTGATAGTTCTGTTTTGGGTGTGATGTCTTTTAGTGGGTGATTGAGCAGATTTCTAATGGTATATTTGTTCTGGGGTACAAAAAATTCACCTACCATCCAAAAACATTCTACAAATTCGAGAAGGTATTCAAAAACTACAATATCAAGCTAGCACCCCAGAACAAATATACCATTAGAAATCTGCTCAATCACCCACTAAAAGACATCACACCCAAAACAGAACTATCAGGAATCTATCAGATGGAATGCGAAAACTGCCAGCTGACCTACATTGGACAAACCAAAAGAAATATAACAACTAGAATGAAAGAACACCTTAGGAATGTGAAATTCATGCAAACGGACAAATCAGCTGTAGCACATCACTCCTGGACACAAAACCACCACATCAAAAAGGATGTTAAACTATTAAAACACGTCAAGACACGGGCAGAACTGAACACCTGGGAGAAGATTTTTATCACTAAGAACAGCAGCAATGTTATGAATTTTGAAATACCGCCGGTGGATGATGTCATCAAGCTTACAGCCAAGAGAAGAGAGGGCAGCACTGGACAAACCATAAAGACCACTAACCATGATCGCCAATTGCCAGTTGACCAGCAGCCGAAGATGGGATAAGAATCCCGAAACATGTCCTGCTCATAAACAGCGACGTAAGTGAAGCTTTAAGTGTTAATATAATATTTAACTAGTTCAGATTAAATTATGTTTGTAAATTTCACTTAATTTTCAACTAACATCTTAAACCTTTGCAAGCTAAATATAGATATATTTACAGGTAACAAGCTTTAATTTCATATTTAGCACAATTATTTTTTTATGCAGTTCACCAAGCAGCCTCTAGATGCTCTGAACAAGTCTGTTTGTTTTAGTTCACTTTAATTATGATGGATGGCTCTATATTAGAATGAACATAATACTGTGCACAGCTTTCCAAATACTACCAGTATATATTTTAAGTCCGGTTGGTATTGACATTAGCAAAATTATCACCGCTGTGCCCTTTTATAGCACTTGTCCTTGTCCCTTTAGCAGATGACAAGGGTGATAGTTCATTCTGTACGAAGATTTGCCAATTTGATAAATTGGCAAATTAATCCAGGGAGAAAAAACTGACCCACCTTGCAGTAACTAGCATTTGGAAAATTAAAAGATTCTGAGTGCCATGACTCAAATTAAGTGAAAGAAAGAAAGATCACTGCTTCTGAGTTCTTCACTTTCCATCTTCAAGAAGCTCTACTCTTCTATTTATTTTTGTGCTTTCTTTTCTTTTTTCTTTTCCTTGCAGAAGTTTTACTTCTGCCATAGTTTATCTTACCTTCATACTGCTATAACTTTTTCAGATGTAATCTGTATATTTTAACTGCATGGTCACTTCCACAACTAGCTAAGTCGAACACATCTAACTTACTGTCACAATCCTCTGCAGTTTGATCAGTAACTGGACGGAATGCCAGTCTCTTTACCGCCAGGTGATGAGCAGATCTGAAGAAATCAGTTAAGGGCAAATGATTAATCAAATATTTGTTGTAAACAACATTTTACTGTACTTAGAAGTACAAACTTTGTTGTCTCATTTATGGACCTGAAAGAGCATGGAATTATAGAATTCGATAACAATAACAATAACACTAAGACATAAAGAATAATTAATTAAACCAAATTTAGACTCTCCTCAGCTCTATCCAAAAATATCTATAATGTAATACAATACAGAATAATTAAAGATTTATTGTTATTTCTTTAGAGATATAATCCAAGTTTTGGATAGCTGTCCTATTTAAGGATTGTCATACAGACGGAGCCTGCTAATAAATCAAAAGAAGACTGTCATAATAATTAAATATTATGATTAAATATTATAATTAATATTTATAATACTAAAATTATTAATTGATAGAGTTATAAACATTAATTGAGAAAATGCAATAAATTTATTGTAACTAATAAAAGTTAGTAATGTATTAAATATTGCACATAATATTTTAGCAACTGTGGAAATGAATATTCTTAAGGGAGAGTAATGGTACAGGAAAAGTGACAGGAACCCGTATTTAGCACACAAGAATGTGAGGCAGGTATGCAAGGTACAAGCTGTCTCAGATTGTATTGTGATAAGCTCATTCACTAAAAAAAAGTACCGTTATACATTGTGTTGAAAGTCTCGCGAGATTCAAGCTCGGATTTCTCATCTAGGACACGAAGAATTACAAAGCCGAAACTAACAGCCATTTTGATTTATTAGCCAATAAAAATAAAGCTAAGTTCATCCTTAGGCTCTTCAAGGTAATCATTTTACTTTAATGGCATAATCACTCGACATCAAGAACTTCAAGGCAACGGTCGCGTTTTCATCAACACTCCCGACATGGCTATCACGGGTACTGGTTAGTCCAGTCTTAGGCTTCACAATTCTACGTTTTATGAAGTTCCATATATTAATCTTGTATTGTTGTGGTGAGCAAGGACACTTAAGTAATTTGTAATAAATAGCCTTCTAACTGTAATTGTCTGGTGTACCCCTGAATGGAGTATCAGCTCAGAAGTGTGAGAACCTGATTTCCCGCATATTCCACCACCGACCAGTATAGCCTGGGAGAGACTGTTCATAATTATCAGTGAATTTTATTTAATGATTGGTGCCCATATCATCACGAGTAACAGTCTCTACTCCATCTGAGGTAGGAACAACAGCTCTGCCTCCTGGTTGATTAGATCTCTTGATTAGTTAGCCATCAGCAGGTATATCAAAATTAATCAGCTGGTCCCTGTTTTTGTGGATACAAATTTTCTCCCAAACTGTGAGCCGCTTATGTCCCTGGGCATACTTCTTCAATTCAGGTAATTTATATCCACAAAAACAGGGACCAGCTGATGAATTTTGATACACAGCTGAGCACAGCTGTTGCTCCTACCTCAGAGAATGAGTCACGAAGTTGGCTTGAAACGTGTTCAGATTAGTTTGAATTAAGTGAAGTTATGTATATTATAAATATTATAAATGGTTGACATGTAGTTGATAATACAGGCGAATGGTCTGTGAAACGTTTCCTACCAAGCGAATGGTCTGTGAAACGTGCCCTACCAAATGAATGGTAAGTGAAGTCTAAGTGTGTTAATCAACTCATATTAATAAAATAAAATAGAAGTTATGTATGTTAAATCTCCATCTCAAGTAATAATATATAATTGTTAACTGCACTATATAAACTTCCTATAAATTTTATGAGTTTAAATTTTTTGTAGTTCATCTACAAAGTGGGTAAACTGCCCACAAATAATGAAGATTCCACTCTACAAGAAATTCACATCTATGAATAATTGCAAGAAAAGGATACGACTTATCAAACTCCAAACACTTCTCCCAAGTAGACATTTCATTGATATCTGATGTCCATTTGTACAAGAGTATGCTTCCACTTTCCAATCCTACAGCTATAAGGTATGTCTCTGGTCCAACTCTTACTGGAGCCACTGCTAATGCCGTCACAGACTGATTGGCCAGCTCAAGTGGTTGTGAAGTAACAGAACATGGGCCAAGAGGAGAATTTGTTTCAGGTGTCCCATCATGTCTCCACACTACTACCTTTCCATCACGAGATCCAGTCACAAAATATTTTGAATCTGGAGTCCAACAACAGCACCAAATAATACGAGTATGTACACCTGTCTTCTTGTCTGTTGTTCCAATCATCCTGTACTTCTTGTTCCCTGAAATGGGGAAAAATTAGGATTACATCCTTGCAAAACAACTGAGTTACATAAATGAGTGTGCAAACTCTCATTTGTCCTGTTGCATTCTCCCATACCCATTCTCACAGGATTCATATATTTTTCAAAAAGATAAAGGACATTACCTAAGTACAGGCCATATCTAGGGAACTAAAGATCAAAGTATAATAATAAACTCCTTCAAAAGGGGGGGGGGGGGCAGATTACAAGTATCATGATAAAAATTTCTCTAAACAAGAAACCTGGAATAATTTCCTGAAAAAACAAATAACAATTGACCCTAAAAGAATTTTAAAAAGGACAAAACAAATTGCTTGTCATTGTAATGTCAAGATTATAGCAGAAACTAAATTGATCAAAACATGAGACATTAAGATCTTTAAATCATTTCATTTGCAATTATTATTACTCTTACCTATTTCCATATTTTCAGAGGAATGTACATTGTTTAAAAGAATCGGATTCTGCTGAACAATTTATAAAAATCTATGCAGTCTTTTTGTAAAAACATCTTCACAATTATTACTGATTTTGTTTATGGAAAGCTTCTTCTTTTCATCAGTCCCTAAACAGTTTACTTGAGAGAAAATGCTTTAATTTCATTGAATGAGCACTTGCTTTTGAATATATTATTAAACACTTTTCTTATAAGCGTAATTTACATCCGCATATTGCTATGACTACAGTTATCAGTTGAGCACTCTACATTAAATACTATTCTTGATATTGTGAAATGTCCCCTATTGGTCCACAAAACATCTAGTCAGCCTATTCTAAATAAAAAGTAGAAAATTATTTTAAAAACATGTATCTTAATATTGCTACACACTTCATTTTAATACATTCTCAGCATGAAAAAGAATTATTAAATCATACTGCAAAGATTTAAATATTGTAAAAGAAGAACCAAAAAGCCATAGCCCTTCACCCACCTTGCTCATCTTCATCCAGTTCAAACAGACTCCATCTTCGATCACGAGATACAGACAACAAGAAACGATCATCTGGTGAAAATGTCATCTGTGTCACTGTCAACTGATGTGACAAGAGAGTCTGAATCTGTTTCCATGTGGACGTATTCCTGAAATTATAATAAGACCAATAAATTAAACTGCTTTCTGGTACTTTAAAGGGAAGGTTACAATTCAGTATGGATATTTTATGAATTCATGAACCACATATTATT
The DNA here is from genome assembly GCA_964059195.1 of Ectobius pallidus. Lineage (NCBI taxonomy): Eukaryota > Metazoa > Arthropoda > Insecta > Blattodea > Ectobiidae > Ectobius > Ectobius pallidus. The sequence continues at coordinate 93,466,171 of CAXKWD010000009.1, forward strand.
GACTCTGTCGGACATTACATGATAATATTATAGGAGAAAAATTCCTCTTACACTGGGATTTGAACCCAGGACCTTTGGCTATCCGTGCCAATGCTCTACCAACTGAGCCAAGCCAGAGTTCACTTCACAGCGCCAGATGGAACCTCTCTCCTATGACATTGCCCTTAATGGTCTACCTCATTGACAGTCAAGTTATGTCATATGCAGTACTGTGAGGCAAACTAATTACTGTAGTGATTTTTGTGACTGGGCTTCCACTGTTATTGTACAGTTAACATTCAAGACGGATATATATGAATTCATGAACCACAGATTATTGTCTCTGTTTTTTTCCTATAATATTCTCATGTAATTCCAACAGAGAAAATAATCTGTGGTTCATGAATTCATTTATATATCGATCTTGAATGTTAGCTGTACAATAACAGTGAATGCCCGATCACAAAAATCACTAATGTGCCTCACGGTATTGCATATGACACAACTTGTCTGTCAGTGAGGTAGACAATTAAGGGCAATCAGTCAAAGGAGAGAGGTTCCATCTGGTGCTGTGAAGTGAACCCAGGCTTAGCTCAGTTGGTAGAGCATTGGCACGGATAGCCAAAGGTCCTGGGTTCAAATCCCAGTGTCAGAGGAAATTTTCTCCTATAATATTCTCATACAATTCAGTACAGCTGTCGTTTTATATCTGTGCCTCTCGCCGACCGTTGGAATTTTGTTAGAAGGAGCAGGTAGCCCGTGTATTCCAACACAAAAGACATCCAGTTCCCTTTCTAGTCAATGCTTGTCAGAGCTCAAATCTGTTCTCATCTGCTGCCTGTTGTAAATTTAAGAAACGTTTTTGTGCACGCTAGTAGAATCTCTTCTCCTACCAGGAAATAGTCACGGGACAGACCGGCAGAGATATAACACGATGTCTGTACCTAGGTGCAACACAAGAGTTAGTGGTATAATGCACTGTTGAGAAAAATGCACAAGTTTTGAAAGTGTAGAAATCTTACAAGTACAAACTAAAACACCTAATAAAAATGTATTTATTAACTAGAAAGTACATATTTTATTGCTGCAAACCAACATCACGTAAAAATTAATGATTGAAGACCAAATACGGGCAGTTAAAGCCCAGCCTTTATTGTACAATTTTAAATTATTAGGACTCAGATTCTGAGTGATCGTCTGAAATTTTATTTATAACACTACTGTTCACACATTCGACATATTTTGGTTTTAGAAATTTACACAATGATAATACATCTGCTCTTTTAGTAGGATTTCCTCCTGGTGCTGATACATAATCACAACATTTCTTTCTCATAAATCAGGATTTTTTATTTTTTTTGCATCCTTTAAATTTCTTTTAGCTATCAGCAATGTCTTCTTCCAAACAAGTAATATACCCATCACAGTCTGCTATTTCACTCAAACAATGTGGCATTTAGATTTCTAATGGCACGTGGCCACATACTATTTCTATTCTCAGAGCGCTAGTCTTGCACCCAGGTACTAAATTATCATTAATTTTTTACACATCATGTTACAAATTATTTTTGGTAGCCTGCTGTGTCACTGTTTTGACTTAATTAAGTTATACATAATGATGTTAACCCCTTAAGCCCATCTATGTATTCATACACTGAGAGCAAAGTCAGTTTGAAAAGATATTAATTTAATATCCTTTATATTAAAACATATGCTATTACCGGTGTATGAACAATGACTATTCAGTTTTAGCAAAATATTTTTAAGTAACAAAGCTGTAATTACATTGGTTTTATTGCCTAATTTTAGAAATTCAGGTCGTTAAAATATACAACAAGATCTGAGCAAAACAGGATTACGTCAAGACTTATTTAAAAAGATATTATAGGAAGCAAAGTTATATAGTCTGTAAATTGTATCTTATTTTCAGTTCAGTATTTACAGTTTATATAATTTCATCCCTGAAAAATTGTGCAGCCCCCATTTAATTCCTGGACATAATAATGGCCCTCAGACCCTTGAAGTTGGAAACCCTGGATTAAACGCTTTCTCCACAGTCATAAAAACTGGAAACATATGTCCTTGAAACCTCTGGCCCATGTGTAGAAATAACAGATTAAATAAATTCTCTGAGTATTACTAATATCCCCAACATCATCAACATCCCTGTAATCCTGATCCTAAGAAAATTCAACTGGAACTTTGGGATATGTAATTTGCTGCTTTGTGCTCTCTGCATCAAAAAGGCATTGGTCTAGATGGTAATAAGTAGGGGGCGGATTTCTATGCATGCATTTATGACCTAAAAAACATTAAAATATGACCAATAAAATTTAAAATATGACTTTCCCACTTATAGAATATGTATAATCTTTTTAAGTTTCATTACAATTCATTTTATTAAAATATAATGTTAATTATTTAAAAAATCTGTAAATCCTCAAAAAGTATCATTATATTGCAAAATTTACAAAATATGACATGAAACTTCAAAATCTCTTCAATATGCACACAAATATGCAAAAATATGACCTAAATATGCATATTCATACTAAATATGCTACAATAGTTGAAAATGTCCTAAATATGCAGTTATATGCACAATAAAAGCCGTTCCATTTTCACCAGGAAGCTCGGAATCAGGTTTAAATTAGTCGGTTTACCTAGAAGGACGAAAGTGCCATACGTATCATGTGCTCATTTTTTGGATGTTATTACAGCTTTTAAGAGAGAGATTGAAGTGGTTAACATAATTCATGCTTAATTTACAAAACATGGCTAGCATCTAAAGATATGTATTGTCTTTCACAAACTATTTCTTAACATAGCATTTTTATAGTTCTGTTGTGTTCAAAAAGTCAATATAACAACGCATTTTTTCTACAAGTCTTCCTTTCTGTATATTAAATTTGTTATACATTCTTCATTTTTTTACACTAATAATTTATTTCCTTTTCAAACTAATTCATAATTTATACATATTTTAACAGGTTTAACACTTATTCCCCATAATGTTTCTACACCAATGCAAGTGTTTAGTGCAGGAATTTGCGACATGATTCCATTTCACTTCGCTTACTGTGTATAACTTTATGACCCTATTCAATGTGAAAATTCTAAAAATCAACCCGGATGACAGAAGTAAAATTCCTATCTATAATAAAATCAGGTAATCTGATATAACGAAGTGCCAGTATGTTTTTTTGTAATCAGTTATAATTGCAGTTATGATATACAGAAAATAAGGTTGTTTTTTTTAAAATATATCTCAGAGTTAAACTCCAGATCGATTCATTAAGCAGGGCTTACGGAAGAACAAAGGTCTAAAGTTTAATTCTTAATCTTAATTCATATTGGTATAGGCCTACATTGATATAATAAATTCTCAAAATATGTAAAAATTTTACAAAATGCATTGACAATGAAATAGTAGGCCTACAGTATCCTAATAAGAAGAGGATAGTTCCACCTAGCGGTATGCAGTTTTGTTCTGACTTCTGAGTATAGGCTTATGCAATTTTTAACGCGACGCAATATCTTTAAAGCTAGTTTCTGTTCGTGGAATAACATTTATAGCCTTATGTTATCATTCTTTAGGACTGATGTTGTAGGTCAATAATATAATACGATAAAATCCCGTTTTTTTTTTTTAAAGAAAAATATAATACATATTTAAGCACATTGATAAAATAGATCAGAAGAATGGAATTAGCACAATTTCACATAAATAAAAAATAAAAAAAGTGGATTTGGGCTGGATTTGAACGCGAAACCTTTGAGGTATGAGTCAGGCACGTTACCGCGAGACCACACTGCAACACGTATTTGAAGTGTCCATACCAGACACTAAATGCTATTGCATTAGTAGCTCATAGACTAGCAAAATCATTTATCTTATTTCGGACCCCTGCTAGTTGTTTTATGTTACATTATTGTATTATTTCATTCATTGGTACCATAAATATGCTCGATATTTGGGCGATAAGTGTGGATGTGTGTCTCAAGACGATAGTTACTACCAACATATGCACATTCTCAGAGCTTCATGTTTTTATTTATTAAGAGGTGGAGAATTATTAATCTGACATAGACTGAAGTAAAATTCAATACTTTAATTTAATTGAAATCAATTTTAACAAAATAAATAGTCATAAAACAACAGCATTTCATCTATAATCGAACATATGGGAACATTTGTTTTTCATGTAGATGTCAACTGTCTATGGCAACTGAAGGAGGCTTTATACGAGCCCGCTGATTGGTTGGCCGCGAGCCAATCAAAATGCTTCGAATTGAACAAAATATTATATTAAATGTGATTGTTAATTGCTCTTTATTTCGGTACTGGTCAACCGATTAGGTCCAAATTCAATAGGCTTATTGCCATGGTCATTATAAATGAGTTTACGAAGTTTCATGAAAATTCGATAAAGCGTATTTGAGTTACTGCGCCTTTTGTTATATGATACCATAAAAAGGCACTAAATTGGGTATTATTCCGGTACCAGCCAACCGATTTGGTCCAATATCAACAGACGTCTACCCATGGACATTAAAAATAGGTATTCCAAGTTTCATGAAAATCCGATAAAGCGTATGTGAGTTATGGCGCTTTTAAAATAAACACTAAATTGGGTTTTACTCCGGTACCGGTCAACCGATTTGGTCCAATATCAATAGGGTTCTTCCCATGGACATTATAAACGCGAATACCAAGTTTCATTAAAATTTGATAAAGCGTATTTGAGTTACAGTGCGTACAGACACACGGACGGACGGACGGACGGACAGACATTTTTCGTCCCCCACACAATCTCATAAAGTACCATACTGGCACTTAATAATTAGAAAATGTTATATATTTTGTAATGAATAATGTTTGATTCAATTAATACTTACTTTCAGCAATAATGTAAATCAAAACAAAAAAGGCCATATGCTGTTACCTAGCAATAAGACAGTACAGTAAACGAGGCAGTTTCATATGGTCGAAGGGGCTTAATAAGTCAAGCCTCCAATCTACAATATTTCAAAATTGTTTAATTTAACATTAGATAATCTTAAATACTGAATATCTTTCCAATATAGTTCATTCCCCTCAAATCCCAAGTTAAATCAATCTTTAAAGACCATAAATTTTCGGACTGTAATGTTAATAATTCAAAGTAACAATGTACAGTTTAATTGAATACTTAGAAACATTCCATATCTTTGCTGTGGAATCCCTATTTTCATATTCATTTCCTCTTATTGTACTCTAGGTTAGCATGCTTCGCAAAAGAAAACATATAGGTATAGGAGTTTTATACATAATAATAGTATTTATAACGATTGTAACCTTGTTATAAACTGATTTCTGTGGAGTGTTTAACTTTTTACAGGGTCTTCCAAAGAAAACTTTATTCCATGACAGAATCTATTGGTGAAATGAAAAACTGAAACATTAACAGTATAAAATAAATGCAAGAAAGAATTTACAGCTCTTAGCTGAGGAATGGACTTCATGACGCCTAAGTTGAGTATACAATTCCATTTCATTGGATGTAACTGTTTCAGAACTAAGAATACAGGCAAGTATACTCTGTTATATCAATAAAAATTTTGGTGAAAACTAAAAAAGTTGGTAATAACAGGGATACGTGAGAAATGCTCTCCCAACCTGACAAATCCTTCTTCGGAAACTTGTCTACACGTAAAGTTTAAAGCAGGACTACGTTATCGTCGGTGGGTGATGCTTGCTTAAGGAAGGCATCTTAGTTCTCAAGAGTTATCTGATCACTCAACAATAATAAATTTTAATATCTTTTCACAGGGTGTTCCCACGAAGACTGCTGGAATCTAGTAATATTCTGGACGGAAAGAGTTGATGAATTGAAGAATTATTGCTGTCGATGGATGGCTTCGACACATTATAGGAATCCTAGTGTATGTTGTAAATGTAATTAATAGTTCCACTAGATATTTATGGTATTGGCTAAAATATTAATTATTTCTATTCTTTTTATGTCCATTTGTTATGTAGGAGACATACTAAATAATTCTTCTTACAGATACTTGTCATTTTAAAGTGTGTGACCAAATCAAAGACTTAGCTACACCTTATGTTTTCTTAATATTCATTGAAAATTGGCTAGTAGGATTTACCTAGACGGACGAATCTGCCATATTTATCCCGTGCTAATTTTTTGGATGTCATTACAGCTTTTAAGGGAGAGATTGAAGTGGTTAACATAATTCATTATTAATTTACAAAACATTTCCAGCATCTAAAGATATGTATTGTCTTTCACAAACTATTTCTTAACATAGCACTTTTATAGTTCTGTTGTGTTCAAAAAGTCAATATAACAATGCATTTTTTGTACAAGTCTTACTTCCTCTATATTAAATGTTATACATTCTTTATTTTGTATGCTATGATTTGTTTCCTTTTTAAACTACTTCATAATTTATACATATTTTAACCATTATTCCCCATAATGTTTCTACACCAATGCAAGTTTTAGTGCAGGATTTCACGACACAATTTCATTTCACTTTGCTTAATATGTGTAACTTTACGAGCCTATTCAATGTGTAAATTCTAAAAATCAACCCGGATGACAGAAGTAAATTCCCCTGTATCACAATTTGAAAATTTTAAACATATCATTGCATTAATATTTTCAGCAATAATGTAAATCAAAACAAAAATCCGAAGATATTGTGAATTTCTGAACGAGGTAGTTTCATATGGTCGAAGGAGCTTTATAAGGCAGCCCTGCAATATAAACTTTCAAAAATTGGTTAATTTGACATAGGTAATTCTAAATTATGAATATCATTCCAATATAGTTCATTTCGCTAGAAATTACAATTTAAACAAATCATTAAAAATCCCAAATATAAATTTTCAAACTAATTTTAATAATTTGAAGTCACAATGTAAACAATAATTGGATACTTAGAACAATTCCATATCTTTCCTGTGGCCTCCCTATTTTCATATTCATTTTCACTTATTGTACTCTAGGTTAGTATGCTTTGGAAAAGGAAACATAGGTGTACATAATAATAGTATTTATACTGGTTTTAACCTTCTTATAAACTGATTTCATGCAGAGTTTAATTTTTCATAGGGGGCAACAAAAGAAAAGTGGCTTAAACCCAGGACAGAATCCAGTGGTAGAAAGCAAAATTACAGCAATAGAAAGAGCGTCAAAGCTCTGAGAAGAAGATTGGACCTCAGCAACTCCTCAACAAAATTATAAGCTGAGTAAAGAAATTTCTTTTTACCTGATACTCAAAAGTTATCACCAAGAAAGTAGGCAGACAAGTTGGTGAATTCTTAACGCATATTTTAGTGAAAACTAAAAAAGTTGGAAATCATCCAGCAGATATAAATCTTCCCAAGTCATAAAGCTATCTTACAAACATGTTTAGCCCAAAGGGTTTATGTAAACACGACCATTTGCTAAGTTTACCTAAACACTTTAAACATGGAAGCATGTAACTTACACTAAAGTTTCAATGGATGACTATGTGTTCACGGATAAAAATTCACATCGTCTGGTAGACGTGAGCTAAATGGGAAAAGGTCTGCATTATGAACGAAGGATGTCTAGGTAGAGTGGAATGCCGCGATGTAGAAAATATAGGCAGAGAGCTCTCAATAATAAAAATGCTTCATGGGTACCGCCCTAATTAAAATGCCTGTCTGTCCTGGCTAAGTTGTACACTGGAACTTCGGTTTGAATCTGAATTTCAAAGCCTCTGCTACAGTACGGTCCAAGTAACATAATTATGTGCTTCTCCGGATTTGGAATTTGTGGCCTATTTACCCAATGTAAGAAATCTATGTATTCACAGGGGATTTGGTAGACACCTGGTGTGTGTATGCCCAATAAATCCTTCAAATGGGCATACAATTTGCTGTATGGGGATAAGTTACAATTTTTCTGTTTTTCTTTCTCTAATTTAGCATAATTTATATTGCATTATTTATACTTCCATGCTTCGTATATAGTAAACTTATGTGTATATGTATACACATATACCGTATTGGCCCGAAAATAAGACGACCTCGAATATAAGACGACCCTGAATTTTTGAAGGGTAGTTACGAAAAAATAAATAAAATAGCTTATTAGTACATTTTGCTTCACATAAAACAGAAGTTTGAAGTTCATGTCGTAACTTCTTCTCTCGTCCTTATTTACGCATTGAAACATTGAAGATGCTTTCTTTTCCACATCGTCTGCCATGTTGGTGGTCAAACAAAGCATTATGCATAGAGAATAGAGATGCCAAGCAGTGCAGTACACGGCAGTACAAGGAGAAGCACGAATTCGGGAACAATAAAGTTCGGTAAAATTCGGTAATTTCCGCGCGACTTTGACCTTGGATCGGACGCACGCCATTTGCGTGGGGATCCCCGGCCGCTACACACGTGCACAGCTGCATTCATGATTGGGGAGTTGTTGAGTCTTAGGGTGCGCGTATAAGACGAGTATAGTTTTTAAAAGCACATTTTCTGGGAAAAAACATCGTCTTATATTCGGGCCAATACGGTACATATAAAATGTATATAAGGAGTGGGTCTCTGTCACCACAACATGGCGCGTCCTCAGGTTGCGGATTGAGGACACGGCCTCCAGATATGGAGGGTAGCTGTGAATATATTGAATAAGCAGTCGCGGACAGACGACAGAGGTGGTCTTCCAGCTTGGGGGTTTGGTGTAAAGTTAACAACCTCTCATCAGTTAAAAAAAAAAAAAAATGTTCTGAAATGCTTACACTATTGATTGATTCTGTCAGTGCAAATTTCTCCCGAGATAAAATAATCCCTCATTCAGATCTCTGGGTAGGGACTACACTGAAGGAGACTATATATATCATGGGCACAGAATAGGGTTGAATACAGCTTACACATCACATCACTAATAAAAAAGCACAGCATTATCCGTCTCATCAACTTGAAGTCTTTCCTTTTGGTCACTCTTGCTCCACCTTGCATACCTTCAACATTAAGCAGACCTTTTCAACATATAGTGAGCCTATACAGATTGATTTGAAACTCCATGTCTACAGTAGATAACAAGCAGCCGGGATTGTCTGCCAAAGGATGGCAAAACATTGGTGATTAACATGTAGTGATGGAAAGAAATCTTAACACTCAGCAATAATAAATATATTGTGTTTACAGCCCTGTTTCTGGATGGCACGGCTCCTACCCGCAACTAAGCAGACGATACAGCACTTCATAATGCCATTTTTGGTTAATTTGGTGTGGAATTACTAGAAACGTTACTTATATGTACAATATTCCTACAAGAAAAAGATGCTTAAAAGCTTATATGGATTCTACAGGTTTTGGAGTACCAGAAAATGCAACTTTGGTAACTTTCCTTTAGTTATCAGTAGGGGGTGGATTTCTATGACCTAAAAAATAGGATATATGAATGCACTTATGACCTAAAAACATTAAAATATGACTAATATAATTCAAAATATGACTTTCCCACTTACAGATTGTGTATATTCTTTTTAAGTTTCATTACAATTCACTTTATTAAAATATAATGTTAATTATATTAAATATCTGTAAACTCTCAAAAGTATCATTATATTGCAAAATTTACAAAATACGATATGAAACTTCAAAATTTCTTTAATATGCACACAAATATGCAAAAATATGACTATATTCATACTAAAGATGCTAAAATAGTTGAAAATGTCCTAAATATGCAGTTATATGCACAATAAAAGCCGTTCCATTTTCACCAGGATGTTTGGAATCGGGTTTAAATTATTTGGCCTGAAATAATGAGAAGGGGAAAAATATGACATGTCATAGAAATCCGCCCCCTAGTAATAAGGAATATCCTTCTGCAAATTCCTGAATTAACCCTTTCAGTGCCATGCTGTTTGCCAAAGAACTGCTTCCGCTTCCCTGACAATAAATATACAAATATCCTTCATGTATAATGACATTACCATAGAATAATGGTGGCATGCTCTGGAGTAGTTGCCTTGCAGGCTGAAGCTAATACAGTTCCATCATGTCTTGCAGCAAGTGCAAATAACTCATAGCCATGTCCATACAGTTTGTGAACCTCCGGCCATAACGTATTTTGCATGAGATTCTCCTCAGTAGGTGGCTCTGTAAATCACACAAAATACTTTAGGGATTATTTCCTTTTTTGAAAAATTCAGCAGAACATAGTTTTCTGCATGGAATGATTTCACAGTACAACAAACTAGGTATTCAACACAACCTTCGGTAAACAATGATCTTTTGTTTCAAGCAGCAGAACAGTATACCCTGGAGTTCACTGAAAGTGAATGTGAAACAAACAAGCCCAAATCATGTGTTGAATTTTGACTACAGTTGTTAATCATTATTGCAGCCTTCACATTCCAAGAATTTCAAAAACAGTTTTAATGTGTTCTTCATATATGCGACCATACAGTCATGGCATAAACAAGGGTGTGCTGCATATGCCATTTAATAGGCCTACATTTAAAATAAAGAAAAAAGTGTAAGCCTACTTACATAATGAAGAGGGTATTACTTATACAGCCTATTAAAATTAAAAGCATTTGAAATGTTGATTTTCTAAATATAACACAAGAAGTTAATATTGACTGCATGACACATCAGTCTACAACCAGTGCTTTACTCATAGTGGCTTCCCATCACATAGCACAATCAGAGCTGGAAAGCAGGAAACCCCAGCAGAGTATGCACAGTGGAAGTTTCACACTAACCAAGAGTAGATTTGTAGCAAGATTGAGATCGGAAATATACACACAAAACTTCACTAAAAAGGTATATTTACCCAGAATGATCATTTCAACGGGTCTTCCCGCCATCATCAGCTGACACCTTTTTAGTGAAGTTTTGTGTGTATATTTCCGATCTCAATCTTGCTACAGATTTGAACACTTCACTGTAAATTTCCATCTAATATTTATATTCAAGAGTAGATTGTTGTGGCTGAAGCTAATTCAGCACTCAACACTGTAGTTTCTAGTTATCCAAGAGAGCACAAAATATATTTCCGTCTGTTTTGTTTGCATAACGGCTTGCACTCAAAAAGAATAGAAGTAATTTTAGTACAGTATTTATAGTGCTCCCCATTGCTATCCTAAACTTGTCGTGGTGGTAGGGCTTGCATGATTACATGATCCTCAGAGCTATGCTGGTGGTAGCTTAGCTATTGGTAGGGCCTCCCTTGCCGGATAGGTTAAAGGTGATGATCCGGACGAAATGGGATACCCTGATCCTCCAGGTTGGAGGTTTGTCGTGGGACCAACAACTCCCACAGTATAACAAACTTGTTACGAAACAAGGACAATTGCCTCGGAATGATGTATATACTGGAGTACGACATTGGCATGGATCATGGAAAAGTGATTTGTATATTGCGACCTGGAATGTCAGAACGATGCTAAGACCAGGAAAGATTAATGAAATTGGAAATGAAAACATCAGATTTAAGCTAGACATAGTGGTTTTGCAGGAGGTTAGATGGCAAGGACAAGGTAGAATTGATAAAAGAGAATATTCACTGATCACAGTAGACCAAATACAAGAACAGGTCAGTGTGGAACAGGATATATGATCAAACAGAGTATGAAACAGCGTTTTAGAATTTGAAGCTATTAATGAAAGACTCTGTAAATTAGGTCTGAAAGGGAGATTTAGAAATGGGTCAATCATGTTTACATGTGCACCAACTGAAGAGAATGAGGAAGAAGAGAAAGAAGAATTCTATAAACACCTTTTCAGTTTCAGTTTGTTTATTATTAGCTGTAGATTCCTTAAGAATTTCAGCTTCGTCATTAAATTACAATATACTACAATAAAAAACAATTACAATATAATATAATAAAAATGTTAGAACAATAGTGCTGGTAGCTATAAGTAGCATTTCAGCTTCATCATTAACTTACAATATAATACAATAAAAAACAATTACAATATAATACAATTGTGTTTCAATAGAGCAGATTTCAAGAGGAATACAGCAATATGATACCTTGATTATCATGGGTGATTTTAATGCAAAGATAGGAAAAGAAGAATTCCTGAAAGGAATTGTAGGTAAACATACGGTACATAACACCAGCAATCAAAGGGGAATGATGTTTGGACAGTTTGCTGTCAGGAATAACTTGGTAATTAAAAGCACAAGTTTTCCACCTAAACAAATACATCTATGTACATGGAAATCACCAGATTTTTTTTTACTGTAAACCAGATAGATCATGTACTCATTAATGCCAGATATTCTTCTTCAGTCATTGATGTGAGAAGATATAGCCTAGAGGACCGAATTGTGAATCAGATCATTATCTAGTGAAAGTAAGTAGTATTCAGAGAAAGATTGGCTAAAGCACAGGTAACATCTGCTTTAAAGAAAATTACCATAAATATAGAAAGACTAAAGAATGATGATGTTAGACAGGAATATCGAAAGGAAGTGGAAAAGGAGCTAGAAGAGGGAAGAGAAAGAAGTAAAATTAATGATGAGTGGAAGCAAATAGAGCAAGCAGTAAAATAGGGAGCAGAAGAAAAAAATTGGAAAGAAAGAAAGAGTCCAAAATGAATGGTTTGATCAAGAATGTAAAGAAGCAGTAGAAGAGAAATATGGGGCAAGAGCAAAAATGATACAAAAGGAAACAAGAAGTAATTGTGAAATATATAAGCAGTTGAAATTAAGAGCTCTTGGGCTAAGCAGAAAAAAAGAAAAATAATAAATAAGGAAACAGTTTATAGAAATAGAAGAATTGAACCAAGTAAGTGAAGGAAATTCTATACAGCAATGGAAAAAATGAGAAAGGGCTTCCAGCCTAGAGAACTAAGATGTAAAGACAAATATGGAACAATGTTGAACGATGAGAATAAAGTTTTAGACAGATGGGCTGGACATTTTAATGAACTCCTTAATAAGAATTTGGAATCAGGAATGGACCAGCCAGGACACTGTAGTGTTATGGCTATACCAGGAAAATTAATCAGACTGATACGAACGACCATGTATAATACTAGAGCCTGTGTCAAAAACGGAAATAAGCTGAGCAACTTCATTAACATTAACATGAGGCAAGGAGACAGCTTATCAGCAGTACTCTTTAATCTTGCGCTGCACAAAGCTATCAGCAAAGTGGATCAGGAAAGTACAATCTTTTTCAAATCTAGTCAGATATGTGCCTAAGCAGATAATGTTGTTATTGTATCAAGAGACATTTTAAAGCTTAAGAAAGTATTTCTAGAGAGGGAAAAAGAAGATGAAAATGTTGGGACTGACTTGCATTTGATAAATGTTTTCTAATATATTACCATAAAATAGGCACTAAATTGGGTATTTTTTTAAACCATAATATAAAATTACTTCGGTACCGGTCAACCGATTTGATTCATTATCAATAGGCTTCTTCCCATGGGCATATACCAAGTTTCATGAAAATCTGATAAAGCATATTTTAGTTATTGTGCATACAGACACATGGACAGGCAGGCAGACATATGGACATTTTCCCGTGCACCACACAATCTCAGAAGGTACCATTCTGGCACCCTATAAGACTGTTTAAAATGAACTTATGAACTGCATGCATTTTATAGTTTCTTCCAAACTGTTCACTAACTGTAGTTTGATTAATTGATGTTTTTGTTATCAAGCAGTGACATTCAATATTGGTAGATTTTTTTCTCAATAAAGACAAGATTATGTAGTTATTATAGGTTCTATATTTTTAATGTGAATTCTTCAAATCTTCTGTACATTTCTGTACAATTATTGACAGTTAATAATAAAGAGTAAATGAACAGAGTCATAGGGCTACCGTATTTGCTTGCATAATTTAAGATAAATTTACCCTATTTTGGTCACTGAAAAATGGGGGTGCATAGAATATGCTGAGTTTTTAAAAAGAAGTCATGATATTACTACTTTTGTCAAATAACTTATGTGGCAATTTCTGGTACAATGTAGTTCTCCTATGCTGTTGCAGATTTTTGTTAATCATTAAATAAATTAAGAGAGGAAAGCAAATAAGCATATTAAATAATATAAATTGATAACACAAATCATGGAAATAGTATAAGTTACTTTATCATTCATAACTACTTACAGATAATATGAGTAAAATTAACAAGAATATTACTATGAGTTCAAGTATAAATGTATAAATTCAATGTGAAACGTTTGTGTCTAGATACTTGTCTACAGAATAGCAGGAATATACAATACCTTTAAGGCTAAGAGGTGTAAAATAGAATGCTGGATATTCATCTTTCACGTGCCTCTCCTCGGGTTCTTCCTCTTGTGTATCAAACACAGCTTTATTAGAAAGTCCCAAAGCAGGAACGGAAGCTCCCTGAGGAATTGCAGCTGGAAAGGAATTAGAATAATTATTGAGAGTTTATGCAAAATTCACTTACAGTACAATAATAGTTTAGTTTAGTTTTATTCATCCTTTCGATCATTTACATGATACTGATCGAGAAAACTGAGATAACTAAATATTCCTATTCCATTCTCTTTCTTCACCATAGTCATTAAGACTAGGGAATTGTCAATTTTTATAATTTAGTTTATCCTGTAGTGAATTTTCTTGTATTTATGTAAATTTTATTGTATAGGATTGTGGTCATTGAAGAATTCTGTTATGGAGTAATAAGCCTTTAAAAGTAGGTATTTTCTAAGTTTAGTGATGAAAATTGTATTGCTATTTATAGTTTTCAGATGTCTTGGCAACACATTATAGAGTTTTGTGCCCATTATTAGTGGTATTTTGCTAGTTTTTGATAACCTGTGTTGATGTAGATTGTAGTCTGTTTCGGTATTTCTTAAGTTATATTTGTGACAGCCTGTTCTTTTTTTTGGTGGATTTTGTTTTAGTAATTTTAAAGTTTCTAGGATGTAGAGTGAAGTCACGGTAAGAATACTATTTGTTGTGAAGAGTGGCTTGCAGTGCTCTTGAGGATGTGATGTTTCAATGATTCTGAGTGCCTTTTTTTGTAGTATGAGTATCTTCAGTATCATGGTTTCTGATGCTGCACCCCAAGCTATTATGCCATATCTCAGATGACTTTCAAAAAGGGCGTAATAAGCAATTTTTGCAGTATTTTTATCTGTTATATTTCTAATTCTTCTGAGTGCGTATAAGGCTACAGATAGTTTTTTTTGTAGAGTTTCTATGTGGGGTTGCCAGCTTAGATTTTGATCAATTATTATGCCCAGGAACTTTGTAGAAGTTGTGGTTGAAATGTCTGGTGTTTCATTTAAGGTGTTAAAAGCTATTTTTGTGGCTGCAAAATTTATGTTAATTGTTTTTTCTTTGTTGATGAGTAGATCTAATGATGTGCAGGTGTTTGTAGCTATATGTAGTGTTTCTTCTAAGGTCTGTTCCCAGTCAACTTTTACAATATCTTATTTTTATAATAATGGTACTTTCAAAATTACAAAATACTCAAACTTGTATTTTCATAATATTCTGTAATTGGATTTTTGGAGGCATCTAGATTGGAGAAGAGGATTGTTGGAAACTGACCAATCAAGAGTCAGAATGTAGAAGGAAAGAAATGAGGCACAGATGATATGTGGATAAGGTGTAGGTAGAAAATGGTCCAAATGAGGACCAGAAGTACTATAGCTTTGAGAATTCTTGTAGATGGTCCAATTTTGTAGTGAAATTAACTGGAAAGTCAGGTGGCTCGGTTGGTCTAAAGCGATTCAATAATATGGAACCAGTCAGGGCACAGGTCACAGGTTCGATTCCCAGTGAGGTCAATGAGATTTGCAATTGACCTAATTCTTATGGCCCTGGGGTCAACTAATAGAAATGAATAACGGGAGCAATCCTGGGAATAAAAGTGTCTGTTCCATAAGGCTGACAACTTTACCACCTTCATGTCCCGGATTTCTAAAAATCTGGCAACCTCAACCTCACTTTATTTTTTTATCAAGCTTAAATACTGAAACAAATCAATAATGAATAACTAACAATAAATAAAAGCACTCAGAATCCAGATGGCTACAATAATTTGTTCATTATGATTAATGATCAGTGAAACATAATGAAACATTTCAAATGCATATAAAATTAACTCACCACTGTCTCTGTAAGCATCCTTATCAGATTCTACTTTGCATATATTGTAGAAATTCTCTACAAAGTTATTTGGTGCTTGAAATGCTCGAATCACCTTTTCTTCTGCTCCAGAAGCAAAGCGGTATCTTGATAACATTGATATACAGGACATATCATATCCATGGACCTGAGGCCTTGCAATTTCATGCCATGTGACCTATTAATAGAGAAGAATTAAGTATGAAATTTGTATGAAATATGGATCACATAATGAATACGATAACACCTAATAATTTAGCACGTAAGGTAAAAGAAAGACTGTATGAATATTTTATTTATATAAGGCAATACTTGTGTACCGGAGTATAAGGTTATAAGTGGAAAACAATGTAAGATTACCAACCCTCCACTGACATGAAATTTATTAATATTTCTGAACAGTTTCAGCTAAGAACCCCCTTTCAATTTCATATAATTTCTCCACTACTACTAGTGCTATTGGAATTAGCACACAGTAGCAAACTGATTTCTCAAAAATCTTAAGGTCTCGAAACCCAATGTACCTTAGCTAAAAATTTTAAAAAATAAAAATTTGAATGTATATAAGTGAGAAAGTTTGTGCAACTTGTATGCACCATTTATTTGTTTCTTATGGCTTTATTAATATTAATTTATTGTTGTTAGAGATCCGTGAAGAGACACGATATGATGAATTGCATTCATTTGAACTTACTGTTTGATATCTGCTAAAACACAAATTGTTCTCATTTCGACAATGGGTATGCACTTTCCTTTTACCACCACCCATAACTCCAAAAAACATACTTTTGAATCTCAAAATAATGAATTCATATAACGCAAAAAATTAACATAATCTCACTTTTATGCAAATTCCAATAAAAATTGTTTCATTTGGACGAAATCTTAAGATTAATTTATTTTTAAGGAATATTTTCATAATTTCCTATACTTCTTCCTTCGTAATTTTGTTAAAAAATTACACATTACCATTCAGACGCAATTTTTACTCCAAAACCAACTGCTCCTTGCACGCTGAAAGAGCTAATGGAAACGATTTATGCATGCAAGAATGTCGTGCAACGTCTGGCAATGTAGCATACTGGGTTATCTTCGTACTAACTTAGGTTAGGTTAGGTTAGGGCCTGGGCCAGGGCAAACTCTATGAATAAGACTCCAAACTTCCTTTTTTTTGGGGGGGGGGGGGGAGGGGGATGGCTGGCTGGAATAAAATTCAAGTTGGTTTTTAAGAAATGTTTATTTCCTGCAGACATCAATTACGAGTATTCATTATCAACTTATGAAAAGTTCAGAATTATTACCATATTTTACAGACATGAGACGCTCCGGACCATAAGATGCACCTTGATTTTAGAATGGAAATTTAAAGAAAAAGAAATTGAATTCTAAATGATCCTAAACAAATTGTTTAAGAAGGGAATAATATACTTCATTCTATAAACAAATTATAACCTTGAATAATGGAATCAGTGTAAATCACATCTAAGTTAAAATCTGCATTGTACGAAAAACTCTTCTGTACAGATGGCATCGCACAAATTTTAACAACTGAACTGATTTCTCATGAAAGGCTGAAAATACTTTTACACCTTCTAACCCTCAATTCAGCATACGGTAACTGTAACGGGACAAGGCTGCTCAGAGGTCATTGCCTTCATTTAAACCACCCGGTGAAGACACTCCTTTTGTATGAAAGAACTCAACATTCCTTTCTTTTTGCATTGTATACCTGGCTTCCAACTACCCTCATTTTACGATTGTGACAAGTGGAATGATGTGCCAAAATTTGTAACTATCTTAATGTTTACAACACATTGTTTATAACTATGATATTCCGGCAATATTTACCATAATTTAAATTTTTTTAGTGTACTTTGGACTATTAGATGCACTCAACTTTCAAGGTAAAAAAGTGAGTCTTATAGTCCATAAAATATGGTAAATATTTTCTACAGCAAACAAAAATACAAGTGGCGGAAAATTTGAATTGGGCTGACAATTTTTAAAAATCTAGTTGTAGTAGACTAATAAGGTAACGAGTGGGTAATAAAATTTGCACATATAGGTGGTATTTAAAAAATAACACTGCCAAACTAGTAATAACATCGAACTATTGAAATTTTAAAATAAATTTAGTTTTAAAATAAAACTATTTTCACTGATCTCTTAATTATTGTGCATAGCCAATTTAAATGGTTTTATTCATTGAGGTCTTCTAGACAATAAAATAAATAAATAACACCCAAATTACCTCTTTACAGCCTTCTCTAATCCATGGAGCATGTACTCTAGTAGTCTGATCTGTGCTCACACTCATCAGAAACTGGCCACCAGGTTCCCACTGCATGTCCACAACTTCACCAAAATGACCTCCTACTGTCACGTCTGGTTTCCATGTTTTTGATTCCTTAAAACAATTTAAGCATACCAAGTTTCACCACCAACACATTCTGCACGACCTCAAGAGTTAGTTGTATCCCTTACCTCTTGGATTGAAATTATTTGCATTAATGTTGCAATTCACATTCAATTTGTCTCTGGCTATTCTGCAGTTGTATTTCATGTGTTAAATTATATGTGCCCTTATGAAAATGACTCCATATTTATATATATATATATATATACATATCAGATGATCAGCAGTAATATCGTGTACCCTTATACGTTGTACGAACTGACTACAAATATTTATTCATTTATTTATTTATTGTACTAAGAATATTACAGGCTAATGCCCAATTACAATATTCTCGCTTACATTAATACATCAGATTCTAAAATTAAATATTTAAAATGATATTCAAAATAATTAAGCTAATGCCTGTTGCTCACGGTCAAATTTTTCTTTAAATTTATTGCACAACTATCACTTTTCAACAAATTGGTATTGCTAACGATCAAATTCGCCTTTTGTCAAGCGTTTGGTTATTCGCGTCGGCATATAGGACTTGTTCTAATTCTAGCAAATAAGCTGTCAAAAGGCTGTCAAAAGCCAATCAGCGCAACGAACGTGAACAGCCCGCGCCACGGGCGGTATTGTGGAGAACTTGCTGTCTGCAAGCCAAATGATTGCAATGCAGCCATTTTCCTTCCTCACATATTCTTCTTTTCCTAGCGTAGCAACTACATCAAAATAGCATGGGTATATACCTGTGTAGATATCGTTATTCCGAACGGATTAGTATAAAAATCATGACGAGAACACGACTCGTTGCCATACAAAAACGAAATGAAAATTCGAAGCGGGATGGCATAGGAGCCGTATTTGTATACGCACGATTCACGCTTGCTTCCATCATTCCTTCATAGCCTTGTGGTAGGATGCTAGACTGTGGTGCTAGAGGTCTCGGGTTCGATACTTGGTATAGTAATTTTTTTTTTCTTTCATAATTATTTTAAATGATCGTAAGCAATGTATGATTTTAATATTTCAAAGCTTCACGCATTGTTTGCTTTCTTTTATATGAAAAATTCAAATACACAGGGCAAAGGAAACAACAGGATGTGAAATTTATAAAATTACAATAGTAATTATAAATAGCTAAAGTATTAATGTTCGGCAGATTTAAAGGACAACTTTAATGAAATCATGGCAAAAACCAAATACAAGGTGCATCGTCGCATGAGAAATAGCCCTCCCCCATCGAAGCACTTCCTTTTATACCACGATCTAGCGAATTCTTCGAGGATACACAGGCTGACAAACTGTTGGGTACAAGGCAAACCTGTGGGAACTCTCGAATTTTTTATATTTGGTACAAGGGGTACTCTCGAATTTTTAATATTAGGTACAAGGGACACACTCACAGTTTTAATATTTTTTACAAGGGGCACTTCCGCATTTTTAATATTTGGTATGGTCGGGAGTGTCGGCGACAATATACAAGGATAGTTTGTCGCCATGCTGCGCGGAGAAACAACATGTGAATATCGAGTGGGCGGAGCTTAAACCGCATGTTATATTTGTCTTTCGTAAATATCATAACACTGAAATAAATTATTTATAAGTTTTGTAAATTATCTTAATAATTGTTGTCTTTTAATGTAAACTTTACAACAAACTACCATTTGCAGCAGAGTATGAGTAGCTGAAAATTTAGAGTACAGGAGTCTACCACTAGGTGGCAGGGTAATACTACGATGTTGCGAAATTTAGTACACAGAGGGAGAATCATTTGCTAGTATGCATTTGATGACTCATTTTACCGTTAGCAAAGGTGGATTTGTTTAAACGATTGCTTAAATTTGTTGTACAATAAATTTAACGAAACAATTTGACCGTGAGCAACAGGCATAATGCTATAACAATAAGAAAGAAAAAAAAACACACAGAAAAGAAAACCAGAAACACAAACAATATGACAACTACACAAGGGAACATAATACGAAAAAACAAATAATAATATAAATAATAATGTAATAGTTTTGGAGGAAAATATACATATCAGAAAGATTAAGGACTATATAAAGGACTATAAGTTGCATTTCATTATGTGTTTGTGAAAGCTGCAAGAAACCCTGTGAGCGTATTTTGGGCTAATGAGTACTAAGTAAGCAACAGTTGGCAGAAGACGTGTGTGAACTGAGCTTTGGAAGATTTGGTTAAAAGTGGCACAAGGGGCAATTGGAGTGGAAAAGCAGTTTGGAGAGCTAGAATCAGGTCCTTTGTGAATAAAAAAGAGTGCATGGAACGCTATGCGACAGAAGTAAAACTTTATTTAATTTTTTTATTTCATCAATTTTTGATTATTGGATTTTTTTTCAATTTTGCATTGTTGGAATTTTTAATATTGGGTTTTTGGACTTTTTAAATTTTGGATTTTGGACTTTTTAATTTTGGGTCTTTGAATTTTTAATTTTGGATTTTTTAAATTTTCGATCTTTGAATGGTTTATTTTTGGATTTTTTAAATTTTAAATTTTTGGATTTTTAAATTTTAAATTTTATTATTTATTAAATTTGGGATTTTTGGATGTTATAATTTTTAATTTTGTTTTTTTTAATTTTGGAAATTTGTATTTTTTAATTTTGGATTTGCGTGGTAATGAACCTCCAGGTTCCATAAAATAGATAATATACCTTTAGATTGCTTAGGAATTGTCTATTGCCATTGAGGAAGTAAGGTCTCAAAAATTTCCTTTGATTACTCCAAATCATCGAGTTGATTGTTTTCTGTGCAGTCCGCACCGAAACAGGTCAGTTTTAGTGTGACTGATTGTGACTGATTTCGTGACGGTTTCAGTGTGACTGATTTTCGCGATTTACCCTTTACCGCCACTAAAGAAGTTTTACTTCAAAAAGAAGAAGGAGTTGAAGGAGCAAATAAACAAAGAAAACACTGCCAACACATTGAAATAATCAATATTATTGCCCTCCTGGTGATAGGCGGAATTGAAATGAACCCAGGACCAGCGAGCAGACAGGGTAGCTTCGAAGAGATAATTAGAAAATTAGATGGCTTGGAAGAGCGACTGAGCAACAAAATAAGTGTGGCGACAAAAGAAGTAAAGCAGGGGATCCAAGAAGAGATCAAGTATATGAAGAAGGAAGTGGAAGAATTGAGGATCAGAATACAAAGATTAGAGGGAAAAAAAACGAAAATTCAATTTAGTTTTCACATGGATAGAAGAAAGAAAAGGAATCAGGCCTAGAATGGAGATTAAGGAAATTTTAGAAAAAAAACTGGAGGCTCCTGAACTACAAGGCTGGGAAATTATCGAGGCCTATCGGATCAGCAATAGGAAGGGTGAACGAATGATAGTCACGAGATTTGCCAAGAAACAGGTTGTTCACATGAAATTCAAGATGGCACCTAAATTAAGGGGTACGGACATTTATATCAATAAAGACCTATGAGAACAGGAAAGATCCATCAGGAGACAACAATAAAAACTTGATGTCATCAGCAACATTTCTCTCATTTTTCACGTTTTAGAGTTTTGCTCACATTTTACATTTTAAAGTAGGTTCCATAAAATACAATCATTTAGTGTTATTTCATTGCTTCAATTTGCAAAAATAAAATCTATGTGGAACAAATATGTGTCTTTGGTAATGTAAAATGTGTCAGTTGAAAATTTTGCGGTTATCATTAATACCAGATTCGCAGTTCACGGGTTCCATTATAAGATCTGCTCAGTGAAGAAATATCACGAACCAGGTATCCAGTGTCAGTGCGTATTGTGTGGACAACCGTGTGACAGGTATCACGCATTGAATTGTAACCGACGTGGTACCTCGCTAACAAAGTTCTGCGAAAATTAAACTATCAATGCACATTGTGCGATATACCAATTTTATTATTATTATTAATATCAGATATCTGGGCTATTAGCTGTGAAACTCTACGGCTATGAAGTAAACCCCTTCTTACCTTAGAATAACACCACAGATGGAAAGAACCTTGATAACCATGACCCATTATCTTTTGACCATCTGGACTAAATTTGCTACCATAAAATCCAAGGGAATTTCCACCAACTTCTCCAACCCTGACAGCTTCTAACCATACTCCTGATGCCTCATCTGGTTCCCATATTATTATAGTTTTGTCTAAAGATGATGAGAGCAGTTTCATAGGCTGGGTCCTCTTTCCATCTGCAAGAACAGGTATCTCATTAAACTACAGATTCCTCTCTTAGACGTCATCTTCATTGCAATTCAATTTTAAAGAGGAAACACAATGAAGCAATGAAATAAGAAACTAAAATAATTAACACTCAACTTCACTATCATTATAGACCAGCGTTTCTCAACCCTTTCAAACCCGAGGACCTCTAAAATGTCTAAAAAGTTTTACGGATCCCGAATTTTACATCCCATTTTTAAAAATAGGCTATATGTAGGCCTATACTCTTAATAGTTGGGGTATTAATTATAGGTCAATATAACAAATAAATCTAAATACATAAAACCTTTGTTAAGAGAGCGTCTCTAATAACAAATTCCGACAAAGTCATATTTTTCAGGGTTTTTAATGAAAGAGGGAACCATAGACATCAGTGCATCAGGAATTTCAAACTGTGGTTCGTAACTGCAAAAGTAAGGAAACTTGCAATAGGACCTGTATTTTCGAAGATTTTAAAAACTTTGACATCTAGTGTCCATTTTGTGGGAAAAATTTTTACTTCTTTACTTTCCACTTGCTTTATGATATTTTTCAATTATGTCTGCGGACCATCTGCACAATCTTCACGGACCACTAGTGGTCCGCGGACCATAGGTTGAGAAACGCTGTTATAGACCATTCTTACACAATATATGTTTCATTATCAGTTAAGATCAACTGATTTGTTTGAAACATGTCTTTTGTAAGTGCACACTTGTAATCATTTTTTCCCCCTAGAAATAAAGTTTACAGTACAGTGTGGATTTCAAGGTGAAGCAACAGTTGTTTGTCTGGGGATGTGACAAGTGTACAATAGTTGAGTTCAGTTTAAGAAAAAAAGATCAAAATTCGACAAAAATCAATAATTACTTCCAGTAAGGCACATAACTGTATTGTTATTCATTGCTATTTTTATACTTTTTTTCTAAATTATGTGTTATTTTAAACACATTCAATAATCAGAACAATACTGAAAATCCGAATCACCCTCAGTC
Organism: Ectobius pallidus; assembly: GCA_964059195.1. Classification (NCBI taxonomy): domain Eukaryota; kingdom Metazoa; phylum Arthropoda; class Insecta; order Blattodea; family Ectobiidae; genus Ectobius; species Ectobius pallidus. The sequence goes on from CAXKWD010000009.1 coordinate 93,489,877, forward strand.
TCAGTTTGGATAACTGACATTCCACTGTATTTTCAATTACCTGAGATAGTCGGAGGATGCCAGTTTATGCCATAGATCCAACCTTCATGACCTGTCAATACAGATTCCAGAGATACTGCAAAATAAGCAAGACCAACATCTGTTTTAATGTTAAAGATTTTTTCTTCTGGTTGAATATCTTCTGAGACATCAAGCTCAAAAATTTGTTTCCTTGTTTTTGTTGCCACATCTTCATCACGTGGAGCAATGCGCCACAAACGAATAAGAGCGTCTTGTGAACTGCTGGCAAGGAGTAAATCTCCTGCATCTGAAAAAAATTAAAGAACATCTACTGTAAATGATATTCTTAATTCATGTTTAGAAATTCAAAAGGATTGTAATAATTCCTTTTCTGACAAATCCAGGAAAACTGGAATTTAGCTAACTAATTGTGCAGTTGTTTATAATCACATAAGAAATGTTCAAAAATGTTTATTTCACAGAATCCACTCGCAAATAATGATGATTATATATAATTAACTGAACCCGTAGAATATAGATTTAGCACATTCATAGTACAAGTTAGGGCGGAGTACAGTGAAACCACCTTCAAACCATAAGCAATTAGTCAGATTATTATTGAAACAATAGATCAATTAAGAAAGGGATGTTTAAAATGAAAGATATCCGCATTAAAGTTTAATGTAATTTTACATAGAGGATTCAGTAAATGTAGAAACTATTAATGGGAGTTCTTGAATGAAAAAACTGAAATTATTAGATTCTTGAAACTTCTTGAGACATCCAGAATCATATAAAAATATTCAAATGATCGTTCAAATTACTTAATGCTATCAGAAGCATGAAGTGAGAACAAGTTCTTGAGTTATCGTGCAGTCGTATCACTTCGGTGAACTTCGTTAACAGCGAGTAAGTTTTGCAGGCTACCATGTACAAAAAGCAGTTCAATGTTGCCAAACTACCGATGACATCATAGCACAGCAGACAAGACAGCATTATTATGTTAAAGATCTTTACTCTGTAAACGCTTATAGTAGAAATACCGGCACACTAATGTGTTCATTACTTTATATTTTATACTACTACACTTACATTATTATTTTCTGATGGTACAGACCAGTATGGGGACTGTTAAACTTTTCGGTGCACTTTTAAAATGCAATTGATTTTTACCAAAGACTCCCATTTCTACTGGTGAATATGAAAGTGGCTTTTTCCAAATAAACTTAATATGGACTCCAACAGGAGCTTCTCAACATCTGAAGACAGTGAGTACCCTATGTTTATGTTGAATAAGCTGGTCAATCCTGTAATTTTTCAGCCTTTACTTTGTTCCTGAAAAACAGACACCTAACAACCAACACCAAGAACAATGAAAGACATGTGAAGATGGAAAAAACGGGGGTTAATCATTGTTTAGAAGTTATTGAAATATAATTAGGCCTACATTACTTTTAACTAACTAACTCCGTGGCGCTAACAACCCAGGAGGGACAAGGCCTACCACCCGACCACTGTGTCATCTACCATAGGCAGTGGCAGAATTGGGGGGCATGTGGTCAGCATCCCGACAAGCACGGCCGTTAATGGTGGTTTCCATGACCAGAGCTGCTACTTCTCTATCAAGTAGCTCTTCAATTTGAATCACGAGGCTAAGTGCACCCCTACCAGACCTCCCTACCTCAGAAAAATCCAAGGAGGTACCTGGGATCAAACCCGGGATGACGGATCTGTAGTAGGCAACGCTAACCACAAGATCATGCCGGCGGTCATTACTTTTAACTAATTTCATTTAAAACTTGGGGTTACCAATACTTAAATAACGAGGTGTTTGATAGAAAATCCTACCTAACATCACTTCTCAAGTCCCTTCAACCCTTGAATAAGGTATAATGGTTTCTTGTATTGTTGAATGTCCAGGCTAAATGAACAATAATAATAATCTTGACTGTCCGGGTGGCGCCATGTCATCAAATCTAAAACAACGTTTCGGCCCTCTTAGACAGGCCCTCCAATGACAACCATTCACGTCAGACAACCAATAATGACCTCATGAGCGACTTATCAGCCGACTGACTAATTAAACCGTCACCATATAAACAAAAGGAGAAAACAAAATATCATAGTTCAGAATACCCAGAAGAAGGCCACAACATGAGGGCCGAAACGTCGGTTTTAGACATGATGACACAGCGCCACCCAGACAGTCAAGATTATTATTATTGATATATTTACTAAGTTTGCATGCAGGATTTAGATCAATCTGAATCTGTTTTTCTCATAGATCATTATGTAAACAATGGCTCAGTCTGAAATGAATTTTCGATCCAATCACCTGATTCAGATCAAATTCAAGTCCATGTATATCTTAGCGAAATCAATCCTGGTGGCTGGTGAGCACTTACACCCGCACAGCTGTCTGCAACTTGTTCTGTCAGCTGATCTGCCAATTTAATTTTAAAAACTAATGTATACTGTAATAGTAGTATGTCTTACTCCTTTACGCCATAACATGTTTATGGTGGCTAGAAATTATTAATATACCGGTAACACATACTTTTTAATCATGAAATAAATATGGTGATTGTTTACACAGGTTAGTCATACAAATAGTCAGTACAAACATTGCAACAATACAACTTTCCTTGCAAACATGAAATGTACAGTGGCAGGTTTAATGGTAAGCGGATTAAGCGGCCGCATGGTGCCCCATGATACCATAGAGCCCCGAATTTCACAGCATTCAATTTTTCTAACAATTCCCTTAAGAATCTAACACGCCCAGAGAAAGACCAATTTCTGTTTTAAAGAGAGTACAAAATTATTTAAGGAATACAATGGGTGAGGAAAGACTAAATAATTTGGGCATTTTGTATATAGAGCAGGAAATTTTAGACCACATTGACACTGCCAAAATAATTGATGATTTTGCAAGAAATAAAGCAAGATGAAAATTTGTGTAAAAATATTTTTTAAATAAATTTATTTAATGCATAATGGTATGAAATTTTTCAATACTTTTCTTTTTTTTTAATAACTTTAATAAGTTCTTGCAACCTGTATTTCTAACTTGCCCCAAAATTTTTACTACTTGGGGCCTCCATTTGACTTGAGCCTCCACTGAAAATTGAGTTGAGATCGATTTCAGATTGATTCAGTCTTGCCTGTAAATGTGGTAATTGAAATAAGGATTTTCCCAATGACAACTTTACCGGTAAATTTTTTTCGAGAAAAAAGGCACTGCCCATGACAACTGGTAATCTTACCATCCAAGGTGAAATCCATTGCTCTAATCCAGTCTTCATGCCCCACTAATGTATTGACTTTCTGGAACTGTTTTATGTCAGAGTCCTTACATGTATCTTCAGCAAAAAGATGAACTTTTGCATCATCTCCTGCACAGGCAAGTAATGCTACATTTGTTCCAGGAAGAAAACTCCAGCTAAGTGATAGACAGAACCCTGAACCAAATGTCAGAGTCTGCACACATGTCACAACCTCTGAAACAAAATCAAATGAGGTAAGTTATATCTTGTGAAAACAGCAGAATTAAGCATAACAACGATGCGCAACTGAGCACCAGTAGGCACAATTGAGTATGTTCAATTACATAAATTGTAAGTAAACAAAGCAAAGGGGTAAATTTGGCCCCAGGTCGAACAGTACGAGGGCAAAACATAGTTTAATTCACGCAACAGCAAAGATCCGCCCAGTCTCGTTTTCCCTACTTCCACTGGCTGCCTAGCCTTTACCCTGGCTATGAATCTGCTCAATGATAGTATTGCAGCTCACTGTTATACTCTTAAACATATGCACTAATTACGATATGTTATGAAAATGACCCTAGCACCATATCAAAAATACAATATAATACAATCATCACAGCCTCTTTAGTGTTAAAAAAACTACCTTTGCAGCACCTAAACGGTTATTTCTCATGTATTACAACTCTCTAAACTTAAACAGATGAATTTTCCCTTCACCGCTCAGCAATCATTCGAGGCGTAATGGTTAAGGTGACGAGTTATGATGCTAGTGGTCCCATGTTTCAGTACCGATCGATCCGTAAAATTTATGCCCACCTCGGCCGAGCGTTGATATGGCGATAGCTCGCTTCCCTGCTGCTCCTAGTTGCCTGCACACGAGCAAGACCCTTGTACCAAAGCATATGTGGCACTAATTACTACCATATGCACTAATTAGTAAATGCAAAAATAACTCTTGTACCTGGTACACCTGGTGCACTAATTACTACAATAGGAGGTATACCCAATACAAAAATAACCCTTCTACCAAACCATATGCACTAATTACTACCATACTTAAATAACCCTTGCACTACTACAATATGGTTCTTTTCAGAGCCAACATAATATTTCACAATTATAAAAAAGACCCTTGTACCAAAACTGCTATTTCCCACGTATTAAAGCTCTCTAAACTTATAAAGATGGAATCTTGCTTCACACCACAACGATCACTCGATGGAGTAGTGGTTAAGATGACTGGCTATAATGCTAGCGGTCTTGTGTTCGAATCCCATTAGGTGCGAAAATTTTCAGGATAGGAACAGGTCCCAATTAGGTAGGTAGGTTGAACGAGAGAAGGGAGGAAAGAGGTGAAAGAGGAAGAGAAGAGGAGAACAAAAACAAAAATTAAATTTTTCCCAATTTTCAATGCTACTAGTAGTTCCATCATTGCCACCTAGATGTCTCTCATTGTTTAATAGCGAGTTGGGTGGGTGGAGCTTAAGTGGCAACCCATTTTCCCGTAAGTGTACTATTTAGGGCGGGTGGGTTGGACTAAATCACTCGTCAAGACAACATCTCCTCTCCCAAGAATGATGCATGTTGGGCTAAATCCAAAAACAGGCTGCCCCTTAAGCTCCACCCACTCGATATTCACATTGTGTGATATATTTTGTTTCCGAGCGAAGCAGGGTGACCTACTGTCCTTGTATATTGTCGCAAGTGTCTTGTACCCACCTCATTATCTCCCGCAAGGTATGTCAGCGTGTTACCGGTTGTCTAGTGGTATGACGTCACACCTCCAACGTCCAATCACGAGTTTCTTCATAATACGAGGAGAGAAGAATTCACTAGATCGTGGTATAAAAGAAAGTGCACCATTTTGGGTGGGTCGGGCGATACCATCATCCAAAGGTGCAATCTGTTTCTGGATTTTCCCACATGTTGAAATACAGTAGAACCCTGATAATTCGAGCTAATTGGGGCTGAGGCTACCTCGAATTACAAAAAACTCGGATTATACGGAAATATCACTAAATCAATGGGTAAATTGCAAATAAATATTTAATGAGCACAATATTGGTTTAAATAATAAATAAATAAACAATATAGTAGGCCTACATACCTGTGTTACGCCTGTATGTATATTGGCAAACATTTCCAATTTGCTACATCGGCATCCTTTAAGGATTAAGTCATTGTCTGACCCTTAATGGAGTGGAACGCGAAAGCGGTGCTATAGGAAAACACTTTTAATTACCATTTTCGCTGAGTAGGGATTACTGAAACAATAAAGTATTCTTTTCTGAAAGGATGGTATGCACTCTACAATTGATTGGCATGAGGTCCCAACAAAAAAAGATCAAACCTCGGTTTCTGTCAATCTGTAATAGAAATGCATTAGCAGTCTGAAGCCAAGGTTATTTCTGTGTATTATGAACAAAAACCCTTAGTGGGACACTTTTACCTGCATTTTTGTACATGGAAAAAATGAAAGAAAGCTCAAAATGTGAAACATTCGAAAGTGCGTAAAACTTACAAGTGGACACCGTATAAAAACGGGATTTTACTCTAGTTTTATGGAAAATTTTAATATTCTTAAGACCAGCTCGAATTACACGGAACCTCGAAATACCGGGGCTCGAATTACCGAGGCTCTACTGTAATTGTGTTTTTGGGAAAAAACAAATTTAAGTCGCACCTTGGGATGAATGTTCCCGCCCACCGCACCCTCGGGATGCACTTTCTTTTATACCACAATCTAGCGAATTCTTCTGTCCTCATATTACGAAGAAACTCACGATTGGACGTTGGTGGTGTGACGTCATACGGCTAAACAAAAGGTGACAGGCTGACAAACCTTTGGGAGATATAATATGCCACATTTTCAAAACCTACAAACAGTGTATCGTACATTATTCGAAAATGCAAGGGCACTTCGCAATGGCTGCCGCCTCTGCTTCGCGCACTTAACTATGTGATTAGTGTTATGCATTATTTGGACTATATGCAGAGGTGATTGTGGTATGGTCGGGAGTGCCGAGTGAGCTAGCAGGTTGTCATTTTGGTACAAGGGTTGGTAGCTGGTATTTGGTACGGTCGGGAGTGTCGAGTGAGGGCACGGTAAGGAGTTCCGAGGTGGTAGCCATAGCAACGCAGTGAGCGGAGCATAAGGGGCGACTTACATTTGATGTATGCCGTGTTTTTAACTACTTTATGAAGATATCGAGTATTAAAATGGGGGGGGGGAAGTTGATATTGGATTTTACCAATTATAATTACCTCCTACATCCTCTCTTTTCCATATCTTCACAGAAGAATCTACAGATGCTGTTGCAACAATTAAAGTTTCCTTTACATCACCAGCATTTGTGTTGGACACATAAATTCCATCTCCAATTGTAACTGCATTCTGATGCCCCTTCAACACCGTAGGGGAGAAACTGCTGTCGACTGTTTTTGTCCAGATTATGGCTGTCGAATCAGTAGATGTAGATATAAATTCCATTTCAGGTAGCCCATCTCTGCGTCTGAGCCATCGAACAGAATTTACACGACCATTATGCTGACTCAAAACAGATACCACCTTCCCTGCACTTGCATACTAAAAAATTAGAATGAAAATCACAGGGAATATAAAGAAATTCCTAGTTTGCAAGAAAATCATTGAAAACTTTGATTAGAATACCCGAATTATGCAAATAGTATATCCCAATTACAAAATTCGGGATTTCGTGAGAACTTAAAATAGGAACTCACATGCCAAAATCACGTTATTCATACCGGTACTAACCTGTGGATCATATAATGCTATGGAATTACAGGCACCGTAGCATACAAAATTGTTTGTTCCCCAGTCAGCACTATGCGGAGTACGATTACACGCGCTAGAAAAATAGACAAGTTCATGTTTCTCCATGCTTCACAATCTCCAAAGCACCAAACATAACCTTATTTCAAAACATGCCTTGAAACATGCTAGTTATAGCAGTGCCATCTTCTGACAGAATTCAGAAAATAGTTTAACAGTGTCACCAATAGTACGATTTCCAAGTCCGCTAGAGAAAGTAGCAAACCCAATAACAGTACGGTACCGTTAAGAGTTTTATCCAGAGACTCTAATTAGGCTTTCAGTTCTTTAACATTCCGTATATCTACGACATGCATACGCATTTTATAATAATGTACCATAAACTGAATCAACAGGTTTCGAAAATGTGCCATATTATATCTCCCGCGAAGTTTGTCATCCTGTTTACCCACAATTAAAGCTGAGGGCGGGAGGGTTGGACCTAATCATTCGCCAAGACATCTCTCCACACAACTATCTTTAACAAATTTCGTGTGATATTAGGTGTTTTATGAAGAGGATCTCGATTTTAAAATACAATTTGATTTTACCGAAAATGGAGATCATTTTCAACATCTTCTGTGACAAAGGTAGGTGATTATTCTAACTGTAGATTTAATTCAGGAATCCATGTTCTTGAACTAAGGGTTTTTGTACGAGCCTTTACCGACCAACAACTTACTTCCAGGCCGCCGGGCGTTCAGACACAACGCAAAAATAATCTCTCTGTAGTTAAACTTAGAAGAAAAAAGCTATTTCAGACTAACTCATAAGTAAATGAGGTCCGGCTAATACCTAAGAACCAATAAATTACTTCTTAAAATTTTCAAAGTATAAAGAAAACTCTGGACACAGACTCTCCTTAACACTTGGGTAAAGAATGGGTAGTTTTCTGTTTTCCCTCCACTAGCACTAGGTGGCACCTAATCTCAATTTTCGTTTTTGTACATATATTACTTTACAAGATATCCATATTATGTGAGAAAATTTTAGCTTTTCTTGAAAGTTCTGTAGTCTACATTAAAGAACGCTGAAAAATGTGTTTGGTGTGCATTTCATTCCTTTTGTCCGATACTTGTATCTGCAGAAAATTTTTAAAGAAAAACTTACCTTTTGTTGATTGATCAGAGCATGGTTGCTTTCTAGATGGAGAGATTAGCCTCCTGTGGATTGATGCAACTTTCAACAATTTCAATTAGGCTACCTTCATTTACCAATTGAGCTTAGTGTATCGGTATTAATATAATTTTTTCCACCCATGCTCAATTACCGGTGTATATATAGCCTATATCGGTTGGCCTATTAATTATACAAACTAATTTAAAAAGTCTTATAAAATCATTGAAACTTAACATAAATTATTAATCTAAAATATTAACTTATGTACATTAACAATAAATAGACCATTTAATATACAAACATCAACTTATGTATATTAACAACTTTTTCATTGGGTAGCCTTCACATATATTGAAATGAATGTACTTTACTTTAAATATAATTACTGAAAAAAAGTTAGCATTCACCAGGACTGTACATAATGCACACTACAGTATTTTTCAAATGAGAAGCCAATTCCTTCACCGCCAATCACGTGTACGAGCTAATGGGGTGCCGCTATCAGTAAGGGTCTTCCCTCCGTCTCGCCGTCTCTAATTGGACCGCGTATCTAAGCAGGAGAAGGAAGAAACGGCTTGTCATCTGCAAAACACTGTAGGAGCATTTATGCCTATCCAAACTAGAGTGACAAGATTTGAAGCTTGTAAGCTGTTAAAGTTACTAATTCAACATGTAAACTATTTCTTTTATTTAATTTTATTTCATTCTTAACAAAAGATTTTAGTTAGCTCATTTCTTTCTTTCCCCCTTTCTTTCATAACATTATAAGGGCAGGCTAAGAATACAAAGTAATATGTATCACTCTAGGATACTGAGGTACAAGAGTAGTAAGTACGTGGTTCATTGGAAAATTAAGGAATTTCAGATATTCTTCAATGCACTTAACACATATAGGCATTTTTTCTATGATAGTGATTTAGTAAATAATAAAATTGAAAATAATTGATCACTAACAATAGATGTGCTGAAGTTTCAAGGGGTACCAACACTAAAATCAAGTACTGTTTACTATTTTAATATTGGTGGCGATCAATACATCAATTACTTATGTGCATATGCAAGTAGTCTCATCATACCTTAGCTCTGGGAATTGAATGGTTAAGTCAATAGTAAGAAATAAAAGTAAGTCAAAACACAGGTAAAACTGAAATTGTAAAATTCAACTAGCAAATACAATTGAATACCTTGGAGTAGGAAGGTTTTAACTCATGTTTATTAGTTTCGATATATTTTGAGGCAAAGTTAAAGCTTTGGAACTTTTATGTAAATGTGAATTTTTATTTTTTCCACAGAAGAGTAATAAAATATTTGTTGAGTAACAAAATATCTCTAACGTGAGCTACAATGCTCTACCCTTACAATGAGTTAACATCTCCTTGCATAAAGAAAACTAAAATCCAAAAAAGGAAAAAGTTAACACCTTCTTGCACCAAGGTTTTCAATTATATTCCATGACTGCAATGATAAGTACCGTTATATATCAAAAGTTAGAGACTTTGATATAAATGATGCACCACATATAAAAGTAGGTGAAATACACAGGTAGTTTAGTTTACTGGCAATTGATGCAGGATGTTCGAGTTTTCAACACAATAGCATGAACAGGAAATGGATGAAAAACACTAACATAGAAAAATCAAATACAGTAAAATAATCTCATTTTCACACGTGTCGCATGCTGCATGTCTACTGACATGTATGATATACACTTTCCAAATGAACATGCGTTTGAAGACACAGAGGTACAATGGTTTGTGTCATGGTAAAGATAAGGAAACCAGTGAAGTATAATTCAGTATCAACAGACAAACCAATCATACATGTTATCAACCAATTAAATTCTGAAATAGAAAATTACAGTTGTATCAATATAACTTAACACAGGTTAAGTTATCAAATTTTTATTTGTTTAGGAATGACTAATGAGAAGAGGCATTTGTCTTTTGCAAAATGTGAAATGTTTTCACGAAAAGCTACAAATTCAACTAAAAATGCATTAGTTATTCACCTTTCAGCAAAATCACAAAATAACTGATGTAATATATGAATTATACTGAAAGCGATTTGAAGGTGGCAACCTGAAATGGTGACAATTGGAATTGGATCATCGAAGATGAACTGTGACTATAAAAAACGATAGTTTATGCTTCAGTTGATTTCATGACAATCTGATATGTAGCCTCCTGAAAATGAGATTTCATTTTACTTGTATATGAAACCAAGCCGCATAAATTAAAATTAGTGTTAACTGAAGCTTTTTTTTCCCCCTAAAAATAAAAAAATAAATAGTGTTGAGGAATTGAAATAAAAATAGTGACAAATAAACTCAAATTGCTATAAAAAATTTATAAAATCTAGTACAATCTTTACCAAAAATAGGGGCCTCCATTAATGAGTGGCTGATGCATAATTGATGTGCTCAATGCAATAATTACTGTTGTTATAGTATTATAATATTTTTCTTGTAGATTATCTTGGTACTATATATTCGTCTTGAAATAAGGGGGAAATTTATACACAGACCCCAGATGCACCATGGTCCTATATAATAAGCACACCTCACATTTAGGGCAACACCATGTGTACTGCTCGTATGGTTTCAACACTGAGGAAATCATAACATTAATTGAACATGTGTATGGGAATATCACGGTGGCTAACAAATTGTGCCATTGTTGAATTGTGCAACGGTGGCTAACAAGTTGGGCCATTGTTGAAATGTGCAAGCGCAATTTCTACAAAAGACCAATAAGTAACAATCTGACTGGAGAGAGGGTCTCCAATAATCTGATTCTGTTATCGTGAAGTTTGGGAACCATATAAAAGATTCTTTTTATTTTTTTCTATCTCCTATAACACCAAATTTCTTGAGACTTAAAGGTGGACTTATAATATACTACCCAATATCTCATGCATGGTTTACTATGGTAAAGGTTAATTCAAAGAAAAATTATACCGGTGTATTAATTAAATCTCCATTTATATGATTTTATTTTGTCTGTAAAATACAGAAAAGATACACCAATAATATACTATTAAAATATAACATGGTACCCACAGATGCAAGAATTTCCTGTTTTAATCATAAATCGAAGAAGTTTCCTATAAATAATGAAATGACATCAAGACACCATATTACATTTAAATAAAGAAGTCTGTAAATGTTGTTGAAGAATAAATTGAACAATGAACATGCCAATACATAAAACATTTAAGGCACAAAACTACGTTGCAATTCTTGAAGAACATGAAACCAGTTGTTACAAAATGTTTGTGTAAGTCTTGGAAAGAAGTTTAAAAAAGCGAAATATATAGATATCAATAGTTTTCACATATATATGGATCCAAAAATGATCATGAAACATCACAATTATTTATCTAAGCTACTCTATTTATAGACAGTAATCTTTCTTGGCAATTTAAAGAATTCTGAGGCAGTTTTCTTTCTTGTTGCTGTTCAAACCTGAACAAAGTTGGGTTTTTGTTTCATTAGGTCATTTAAAATTTTAATAATACTGATCATAGCCAATGAAATACTGTATATAGAAGTTTGAAAACACCTGGGCTTATGGTCCCAGAAACCTTGAATGCATAACAAGGTGAACGGATTGGGAACAAGTCATTGAAGTACCTAATTATAATTCAATATTTTCTTGAAAACAGGGACTGGAGCCAGCAAACAAATCAGTAGATTTATCAAAACCACTTCTTAGTAATGTATTTTTATTTCTATATCAATTATTGTAGCAAAGTAGGCTAATGTGACAAGCATGGGACCCAATCTGGTCTTAATAGTAAAGTGAAACAAGAATAAAAATCATTTTTGTACAAGAATTCCGAATAAGATAAAGAAAGGCTATGTTGCTAATACTTACCAGTGCATGTTTTCCTAATTTTATGAGGATTAAGTTTATTTATAATTAAATAATAATATTCACAGTTGACAATTAATAATTACAGTAGAATCCTGCTTTTCGAAACTTCGATCAACTGAAACTCAGGTTAATGGAAACCGATTTTTCCACTTGTAACTTGAATTTATTTTGGTAGACCTGTGCTTCAAAACTCCAAAACAGATATAGTTCAATAAAAGACGAGATGAAGGGATAATGGTACAGTAGCTTCTTTCAGTAAAAACATTGCTGCCTGGTCCATTTAACATGTCATAAATATGTCTCTCATTTTTTACAAGGGATGGATTTAGTGAACAATAAGGTCAGTATTGTATAAAGAGAGAGCAGTTAGTCTGCTTCCAGCAATTCACATAGTGTTATCTTTAAATTATTGGTGGATAAAAGTGAGGAGGCATCTCCCGTAGAGTTCTACAAATTAGGCATAGAAGCAAGCAAACATTGTGAAAAGAAGATTCAATCTAAAATATCTGACCATTTTAAAAGACGAATTAATGGATGAAACTGAACATTTTCTTTTATGAAATCACCCCTGCCTCAATTGTTTCAAATAAACAGGGTTCTACTGTATAGATTTTTCTCTTATATTGTATTAAAACCTTGATTAGGGAATTAAACAGAAATAAATATAAATTGATAATAATATGCTATATTTGTTTTCCTCTATTCTGAATATAGATGGTCTGATAATACTGCGCTTTGATAGATATTATAGCATTTTATTACACAATTATTGATTTCCTCTTATTAGTTAAATTAATCGTTGTAAACAAAAACTATTAAATAAAAGCATGTTCATTCCTAATTTAGAAATTATGAAGAGAAAAGCACATTTGAACATTTGTTCAGAACTTCCTTTATTATTAGACTATAAATAATTTATACTGGAAAAAGGTGCAGAAACTCAATATGAAATGCATTAAACTCCAGGCCAAATTTTCTCATTTCTTTTTTAATTGTAAACATCAAAGGATAAAGGAAAATGTACTTCCCTGACTTGTTTATATTTTCATTTACTATTTCACTACTATTGTAGGCCTTTTATTTTTAAAAGTAGAACAGTTGATGGTCAGATTTTATATTATTATTATTATTATTACTACATTATTTTGTGGAAAGTGTATATTGTTTAGAAATTTATAAGTAGAACTAAATATAGTAAATCTACTATAAAATTTTATATTAGAAACTGAACACAAATCTTTTATACATACGCAGCATAAGGTACACAATTTACCATATATACAAGACTTAAAAAACCATTTATCAATATATAATTTTCTCTTATTTTACCAACCATGATTACTATGTTATCTTAAACTCTGAATTTGCAATAAACAACAAAACAATGTCAGATTTTTCTAAATAAAACATCATTTTATGACTTACTGTTAATTTCATTTTTTTTAATGGGAAATATTTCATAGCCAAAATTTCTAATAGCTACATTCCTCTCACGTCAGACTTAAATTATTTGTTTAAAGAGGACACTGAGAAGAAGAGGATAGAAAAACAGATGCAGGTAACATGTCTTTAGAAGGCAAAAACGAAATTGTACTTTGGTTTTGTACTGGGAAAGGGACTGAAAAATAAGACAGGTTGATGTCCTTTATGAGTTTAAGAAAGTAACTTAATATGGAATACATGGAATAAGATTGGAATAAGCACATTTCTTAAAACTTTATAAGAGCAACTTGGCACTCTGTTGGACAAAATCTTCTCTGGGCACATTAATTATAATTTTTTCCAGAATGTCTGTTTCTCTTTATTCTTCAAACAAAATTAATTTCTATTACCATTTCTCATCTTCTGGTGTAACCATAATGTCCATAGACAAAAATATATATTTTTCCAAATTTGGTTTTGAATAACGAAATTAATGCTTTTTTCATTAAAAGAACTATGACATATGACTCACTGGCTGAAATTATTTTCTTCCAGCACAAAAGGGGAATGCGTAATACAATTCATTTAATAATGTTATACGTTCAAGTATCTGTACTGACAAGTACAGGAAAACTTTCATCTCATACCACGGTCTTTAAATGTAGATGTAAATTCAAAACACATTTCAAAGCTCTAAATGCTTTGATGACAAACTGCTGAACTATAGTCGTAGCACAATATTGTTTATAAGAGATAATACATTAATACCATCAAAGTCTTTTATAAATGACAAGCTTTCGCCTTGAGAAGCTGCCATCAAACACAGAAGAAAAGACTGTACCACACATTCAAAACTTTAATCACTCTAGTGTCTTCAATGCACACCATCTGACCAATTTAGTGATTGCTTCATTAGTTCCATGGCCAATATAAAAATCACACAAACAAAAATCGTGGTATTCTTTTAATTCTACAACAACAAAGCAACATTATGTATATTTTTTTTATTAATATAACAGAGATTCATTTTTTAGAAATGTTAGAAATCTGTCGACATACAAAGCCTCTCAGTCCTTGCTGAAATACGTCATTATGTTGTACATTTCAGTTTACACAATGTCCAAGGACAATGCTGAATAATGAATCACATTTTCAGTCATGTGAAAAGAACACTACATAGTCTCCCAATGATACATACATATTACAACACATTCATACATACAATGAAGAAATTATTTTATTTTATGTAGGTTATGAAGAACTGGAAATATCTACAACAGTAGATACTTTCTAATCCCTTACTATCAAATTTATATACAACAGTTCTAATAATGATGAATGAAGCCATGTCAAATACTTAGCGTAAAGCATCACTGTGACTATAATATATATATATATATAATGTATTTTGCTAATAAAACCAGTGTGCGAGTCAACCCAATAACGAATTTACTTTGGAAGTGGGGTAATTGAGCAAAGGAAATTGGCCTTATAAATATATTTCGATGATTTTTTTAGATTTGTACAAAATTTCTACATGTCACAGATCTGCTTCTGTTGAGCAATCAAAACCCAGTCTATGAAGCATTCCAAATAAATAGGAATACTATTTACTGACAGCATTTCACTACTGTACAACACCTTGTCTTGTATATTAACAACTAAACAGCTATGCATCCCTTCCTAACTTCCATAGTGACTCGAACACTGGTAATAAAAATTGTTTAACATTCAGGGAGTTATAAAATACACAGCACACAAATATTCAGTACAATGAAAATTTCTTTCATTATTAAGGGGGAATAATTCTTCACTTGGTCCGATAGCATTGTACATTTTTGCATTATGTTTGGAAGTGAGGGATATACGGTTCATAACTAAAATACAGACAAAATGTACAGTCGCTAGTAATCTTAATTTTTAAATATACAAATTTTTGATCCCGTTCAGAAACTTCCAATATAATTTGCTTTCAAAAAGCAAAGTCATTTATCATAATGATACTTTTTCCTTTTTATAACTTGCAGATAAAAACTCTGACAATGCTTTCTATTACTGGCAAGATTGTTACTAACAAAGTTAGTGCACTGTTTTCCCCCACTAAAGAGCAAGATGATGCAGGTTGGTAGAGGATGTTTCTCTACAGTCTCTCCGTGACGAAAGTTTTAACCTCGGAGCGTAAAGATTCCCTCCGCACTGCATAGGATAGAAGGATCCCCAAAGCTACCAACACCATAGCCAGAGCATTCAGTACAATCCCTTCCTCAGGCATGGATGAGTATTCATTGCTGAAAACAAACAAGAAGAGAAAAATAGGCACACAAGCAATTAGTAGTGTTAAGAATCCCGCTTTCCTGAAGACCAAACTTTGTGCATTAACGTGCTTCTATTCATTTAAGAGTGCACAGCAAGAGCAACCACTGTTTCATATTAAATAACCCAGAATTATCAGTTTTACTTTATCTTTTATATGGTTACATATTGTTAGAGTCTCCTGTTTTTAACTACATGGAATTTTTTTAAAAAGAAAAATCACAAATTTGGCTCTAAAAATGCAGAAATTTATGAAAGGGGAAATGTGATGATAAAAATAACCGAAAACTGATGTTTCGCCAACTTCACAACCTACTGATACTAAATCAAGATTTAATAACTATGAGGGCTATTTTTTTTTCAACCTCCAATGGGGCATAAAATGAAAACCACAGTCAATATCAAAACTGTTTTATTTGGAACATTTAGATACCTTCTAGCTACTTCTCTACAAAGTCGCACTCCGATTGAGACATTTGTCGAAGCATGGTGCAACTATCAAATAACCTCTTCATAGAAGCTTGCCACCAGCATATTAAGAAGGGTCTTCATAGCATTTTGAAGTGTTTTGAAATTCTGTTGGTGTGGAAGCCAGATCTTGGGTTTGTTCGGGAAATTTGTGTGCATCCATTCTTTGGATTGTTCTTTTGATTCTGGATTGTTGTAAAGAATCCACGTTTCATCCCCTGTCACAATGGATTTCAAAAACTCGTTCCCATGCCTAGTGACGTTCATCTTTTTCAGCAGCTGAAGAAAGATCTGGGAGGTTAAAAAAAAAAAATAACCCTCATAATAAAGATTTGGCAATCCCTTATTTAGTCTTCCAAGAGTGTAATTGAAAGATCTGCTCTCACACACCTTAGGAGTTCTATTTTGATCCTTTAATAGCTATTTATGTATCAAGTATGCAAAATAACGCTTTAGCAGACAAATCTAGTATAGCGGCCGAGGCGAAAGCCAAGGCTGAAATACTGGATGAGTCCGATAAAGTTTTTGCACACGTGGTGCATAGAATATTTTTTAGTAGAAGCTCTCTAATTTATATGAAATTAAACAAAAATACCGTATAAAATTAATTATAATGAAAGATAGTCAGCCTTTTGTCATATTCTCATCGCCCCCTGAATCGGGAACAATGAACCGTACGTACCAATACGAAATGCGATATAGATGCAATATGAGTCGCTTTTTGTAAACAATAATGCATACAAACTAGTATTTATAAAAAGCTTGTGAAAATATGAATGATAATCCCGAGGAAATTTCAATCCAAGCCAGAAATATTGAATTGGAGCTGGTGCCAGCAACATCCCGGCAGCAGTTGTAGACTATGAAAAGGAATATATTGCAATTAAATGCTGGTGCATTCATGTTTCTCATGTGAACGGAGATGTGAAAAGTTGTTGGATTATATTTGTTGTTGTGTGATGATGTAGGCTACCATATTCTGTTTTGTGAAAAACCCTGGTAAAGTTTCTGATTATCATAAAGAAACATGTTGGCTTAAATTTGTTGTTTTATGACCAATTTTATGCTGTAATTTTTGTTAAAGTTGGTGTGACTGGTCAATGACATCTGGATTTTGTTTATAGATTGCCATGACAACTTTAAAGTACTAGGCCGATAAAACTGCATTTTGAATGCAGTTTTATGCAATTTTAGCGGCCTTTGTTGCTAAAATGCAATTTTTTGACGTGTCTGACAAGCAGCTGTTTTAGAGAGCGTGTACTAAAAAATCATTTATATTAATTTTTATCATCTTGTGGAACTCTTCCTTAATAAGCATTTGCGATGTAACTTATTTTATGTCTTTTTTTATCATTCGTTGAATTTTGTTTATCATACTAAAATAACACATCTCATCTGCAAAGATATATTTTTCTTTACAGTTCAGTAACTCTCAGTCATTGAAATTCTTTTACGGTATAAGGCCTGAGAAGCAAAGAAACATTTAAATTTTGTACTATTATTATGTAATTGGATTGACTTTGCTCAGATTTGATTGGAAACTACTGTTTACCATCAATAAAAAATAATATAATCCACCAGACTGCAAAAGGAAACACCAGCATTTGATGCACTGAGTAGGGATGAGGAAAATGAGAGAACTATTCCAGAGATCACACATGGGCCTCTATAACTGTAATCAGTAAACATTAGACAATTAAGTTCATCTAGAGGGTCATAAAACGGGGCGCACAGTACTGAATATTGTTTTTTTATTTTGATTATTTTTAAAAATAATATGATTTCAATCTGCATTATTAAAATAAAGGGATACATTTTTGGAATGCTGTGGTTCTTGCTCTATACTCTTAAATTCTACTATAGCATGCTTTCATTGATGTGATTTGAAACAGCTAGAATAAAGTGAATGTTAATAACACAACTAACAAATAATGTGCAAAAACATGACACTAAACAATGATACATTGTCATTTCAAAAAAGAAAAGAAACAACAACAAATTACAAAATCTAAGAAGCATCTAAGAATCCTAACAAACTTCCTAAAACTTAATAAACCCTTACCGGCATCTTGCAATTTACAGTTATGAGTTCATTGCAATAGTTATTTATGACGTAATATATTATTTAGGACTTCATGTTCCTTAATGTTGTTCAATCATGAAAGTGTCCTGGATTGGAAGTAAAAAATGTAGTAAGCCTAATAAATAGTGAAGTTCGAAGTTTTGTTAATTTTATAATTATATAAAATTTATTTTATTTTATTTTATTTAAAAAATATAATGTACAAATACCTTTGAGATGGTGAAATATAATTTAAAATTTGGACATAGTAAGTATGTATAGGCAAAAGATATTTATGAAAAACACAAAATTCTGAAAATGGATACAAAATATGGGCCTGGAATTCAAAGTATTAGGTAGGTTATCTACACCGTCTCTAATTACTCCTTAAGACAGGAAAGAGAAGCAGAACAAAAAATATGTCTCATGCCTCACATTGGACATGAATTTCAAGAAAACTTGAAACTTCGGAAGCAAAACCTGCACCTCATCTAAAAGCTTTTAAGACACATAATACAAGTAGCTTTAAAACTACTGATGTCACTTCACTAATGGATTGCAACATAACTTTTGTTAAAACGATTCACAGAAAGAAGTCATCACACAGTGGTTCAATGCTTTAAAAAGAATTCAATTTAATATTTATGATGTAAGACCTTTATATAGAACTTAAGAGGCAAGCACGAAGTAAATGAACAAGTAAATTTTAAAACAAAAATAAATTCAGTGCTTAGAATAGTAATCAAAAAAACTTTTTGAAATTTCGTTTGTAGCATAATTCAGGCTCTCTTGTTTGAAACAAATCATAGGCTATATGAGCACAGTTAAACACAGCAGAAACATTTGCTGAAAATATTAAATCATGATCTATTCATAAATAAATTTTCTCTCTTAAAGGAAAATAACATACTAATATTGAAAACTCCTTTGCTACGACAAAAATTGCAGACTTTGAATTTTGTCAAAAACATTTAAACTATCCGTATCTAGTTTATGGACCAAATTTTCATTGCCAGAATAGTCATTTAGTTATTCTGAATTGTAAATGATAAATAGGTATAAGATAATAGTAGTAGAAGTAATAATAATATTTGTAATGCAGGGGTGCCCACCCCTCATAGCTTCATGACTCACCCCCATCTTGGTACCACTGCAACTTTATGAAAAATAGCTCCCCCTCAGAAATAGTGGAACAACTGTTGGCCTATTCTAAAGCATCTTCACAAGGAAAAGGTATTGCTGAATTTGAAATAAAAAAGTGTCAATTGAAAAAGTATGTTTACTGAGACTGCTTTTAGATTTTATATATATATTACAGAATAATATAAATTCTAAGACAAGTTTAAGTAGAATTGGACGTTTCAACTTCTTTACAGTTTAAGCAATAAGCAATAAGTAAACAACAATGCAGGTGAGAAGATGGCGATGGGCCGATAATGGCTGAGCTGCATAGGCCTACAACTTAGTGATTGATTTCGTCGGTGTTGCACTTGTTTACAAGCAAATGCATTTCAGTAACTGTGAATTCAATTTTAGTCCTACAGTAGTACTGAATATTTTATTTACGGTATTTCTAAAGAATAAAAGAAACGTTTACTACCTTTCGAAGTAATAAAACTAAACTGTTTCGATTTTTAACATATAAAATGGTAATTTTGCAACAATTTTAAAAACTCCCCTCCCCCAGAAATTTCATTTATGCACTCTGTGTCTTAACCCCCCTGTGGGCACCCCTGTGTAATGGTTAAAATGAAGGAAAAAGATAATTATTTATTTATATGAAAGGGAAGGGAACAATAGTGACATCTGGTAATATCCTCAATAATGCTATAATTTGCTAGCACCTTTTTCTTTGCCCTTAATATAAAATGAGACTTTACATAGATGGATAATACATTATCCCTTTATGACAAAAGTTACACAATTCTGCAATGTGATTTCTGTCATTTTATTTTATCTTCAACGATAATATTACTTAAAAATAACAACATTCTTTCTCATTGATCATGGATAAGCGCTTGACAATTGAAGAGAGAAAGCTATGGGAAATAATAAATTATTAAACATTCCCATGCATTTAATTGATATAATTTAAAGTTATAGGCTATATGAAGACTACAAATTTTGCATTCAAGTGTTACTAAACAAATAAAGTTAGGAGTAACGCAGCAGATCAGCCTGTCACCAATATTATTTGATATACAGTACACTCTAATTAATTTGATCTGCCAGACCAGGGTAATGCCAGATTAATGAACATTTTGGACTACTAAATTAGCAAAACTAATGATGAAAATTGCAGTATAATATGCTATATACACAGCATAAAATAATGAAAGCATTTATTTAAAAAAAAATCCGTGGTGATACATCCCTGAAGGAATTAGGCCTAATATCCAACCATTGCATCATCTACCATAGACAGATCGCACAATTAGGAGGCAAGTGGTCAGCATGGTGTAGATCCTTAATTTCAATGAAGAGGCTGAGTGCACCCCATTCCAGACCTCTCTTCCTCAGAAAAATCTGAGGTACCAGGGATCGAACCCAAGACTGCAGATCCTTAGTCAGAGATGCTAACTTTGTGAAAGCATAGGTGGCTTTATTGAAAAAATATTGGACATCTCGAACGAATTAAAATGGAAGAAAAATTAAATTTTACAGTACAATAATGAGTTTAATTCATTAGATTAAATAACTCAATTTTCTTTTGTTTCTTTGCCTTAAATGACACTTCTAACATCTTTCCTTGAAGTCTCTTTCTCTAAGGTTTCTGACATCACAAACCTTGTTTTCCCATCCCATCATGCTTGCAAGTGGTAATTTGAAAACGGACAACTGAGGGGATAGAGGGCTGGACTGGCGTAGTGCCAGATTACAAAGAGTGTTCTGTATATCTCTATAAAGCTGTCATGCGTTGGAAACTCCAGCTGATTAATTTTAATATTTCAGAGAGAAAAGTAATTAATAAGTCATGAAGAAGTAAATTAAAACAAGTTATTATTAAAAACAATTGGACAAGGAAGAATAGGTATGATAGGACACACCATTTTGCTTTATGAATTTATAACAAATATATTCAAAGGAAAAATAGTAGGAAAGAAAACAAGCATTCTTCCAGAACATAAAAAGGATATAGAGTTTGCATCATACAATAGTTTGATGAAAATGGCAATAGAGAAACAGATGTGACTATCTCGAATTATCACTTAAATAGCAAGCCAGCTACCTAGCTAGATAGACAGACAAAGAGAGATTTCATACAATTTGGAAGAGAAATGTGTAAGGAGCTTAGTGTATTCCGTTGACAAGGCAATCCTAAAAATCATGAATACATTTTCTTAAATTACTTTACTCAAGTTATTTGGTGCCAAATGGTCAGTAAGATGCAAAATTGCTGTAGAGAATAAATTATGGAGCAGGTTCCAACTATAAATTGCTTAGAATCTTCTTGGCTTTCGGGTATCTGCAGACTTCTTAATCCATTATGACCGGAAGACAAGAAAATTCTATTAGGTTTGTTTGCAAACCAAATCCGTGACTGCTTGAGAATTTGTTGTACTGCGCATGTCCAGTCTGTAACTTATCCGTGATTTGCTCTTTGCAAACGGTTAGAAGAATTTGGAATTGATAGTTTCTGTGTTTAATCGATATGATATGTGAATAGAATATGTATTTCCCTTTATCATGTTATACATGCAATATACATCGCCAATATAAACCATATTTTGGGAAACTTTAAATTATCTTCCATTATTCATACTTATAAGTAGTCTATGCTTATAAATCAGGGGCAAGGTTATTGGTGGGAGGAGTCAGGCGCATGAAAATAGGTTACTGCATCTGTCTGTGAAAACAATTCACGATAGAGCCTGCAAATTTTTCTTATAGTACAGAAACTGTCCGTGAGAACACATCGAACAGAAGATTGACAATCAGAATCACAAATTCTCGCTTTGCGAATGCGTGTGGAGAAGAGCGCATGCGCGAACGATGTGTTCCTGGTTTTTGACTGCTTTGCGAATATACCTATTGTCAACTCAGGCCACAGAGGCGTACAATCTTATATTATAAATTTGCTTGGCTGCTGAGTGAGTTAACTGGGAGAATAATCTTCTGTCACAAAACAGGGGGGTTTAATATTGCATGTAGGCCTATGGCAAAGTTGAAAGGAATCTTAAAACATTAAAAAAACAGGAAAGAGAAGAATAAATGTTATTCTTTAGATGTATGGTAATGAAAGCCATGAAACCTTGACCATGACAGTGAAAGACAGAAATAGGATACAGGTCAAAGGTTGTTTACTTAGGTGGGTTGTTGAGATCTCAAAACTAGACCCAGGACAAAAAGCATGTTTTTGGTGCAAAGCATGAAATGCAAAATTATTTACTGAAAAATCACAAATTTTGACTAAAAACAAGGAAATTATTCACTTCTCAGCATAATCACGAAATAACTGATGAAATTATGAGAATTAAAGTGGACAAAATTCATTTCACAGCCTATCGATATGTAGGATCCTAAAAACAGGAGTTCACTTGCATTTCTTCAAACAAGTCAATTCAAATTAATGTTTGCTGAAGCTTTCTTCCCTTAAAATCCCTACAAAAATATTGTAATTGACGAAATAAAATAAAAATAGCAAAATATATACCAAAGTGCCTAAAAAAATAGAAATCTGGCAAAAATGTTAAATTAAAATAGGTGTCCCACTGGTGATTATCCCTAAATTCATAAAATACAAAAAAAATAAAAAAAGTAGGCCCATAGATCTTGAGGAAGGACATAGGTTAGAGCACAGAACATCCGGTTCAGCGATGCAACAACAATAGGAGCTGCCATGGGCTTAGCACTTGACCAAAAAAAAAGAAAGGATACAAAAATAAAAAAGAAGAAGAAAATAAGCTATTATGCATGACCTTAACAAATCATACCATGACATTCATGCAGATCTGAAATGTTACGTTATTTATTAATTTACATTTCATGCAGGATAGGAAACTATTAACAGAAAAATCCTATACCTATTGATTTTTTTTACACATGAAAGTAAAAGTAGCTAACAAAACCCGCACCGTTGAACAAATTTTTAAGATAAAAAATAAAAGAGGGGTACATTCTTATAAAATATACTTTCTAACATCAACAAGCTGTAAAGAAATTACAGTACATACTTTATACACATAGCAACTTGTGTAACATTGCGACTAGACAGATCGTTATTTTCACATTTTCCACTTCCAATGTACGCCTGCTCTCTGCAATGAAGGAAAGGTTTTGAAATGCGAACTTTGGATAGATTTTCCACTATACAACAACAGAATTTGTAAAAATGAATGGTAAAACACAATGCGAGTCATCATACAATGAAGCCATC
This sequence comes from Ectobius pallidus, assembly GCA_964059195.1. Taxonomy (NCBI): domain Eukaryota; kingdom Metazoa; phylum Arthropoda; class Insecta; order Blattodea; family Ectobiidae; genus Ectobius; species Ectobius pallidus. The sequence continues at coordinate 93,513,611 of CAXKWD010000009.1, forward strand.
AGACTTCTTCTGGACATAACATGCGGCCTTCACTGGGAATCGAGCAGAAAATCTCTGCAACAGCTCTGCTACTTCCATCTCCTGCTGAAGATTCAAGTAAGAGAAATGAAAAGAAGAATTTTAATATTTAACTTACCTATCTTAAAGTAGATGTTGAAAATGCTGTCCCCTCTGATCTGTACATATCTGACAACGTATAAAATTTAAATGGATGGAACGTCAAACTTTTAAGTCCCTTTAACACTGGTATTTGAGAAATCCCAACTTCCTGAGCTAAATGACTCAGAAATGTATGGCCTATATTACATGTACCCCGAAACAACTGGCATGGGAAGAGCTTCTCAGCAAAATTTTAAAGAACTGGATTACAAAAGTAGAAATGATCATAAACACAAAATTAGGGGTAGACATTACAGAACAAATATTGCCACATTTTCTTTTTTCAGATTTTAAGTCTTTTGGAATGACTTACCTGCAGAAACTTTCAAAACGCTTCGTGTTAATGCCAAATTTCTTTTAAAAAATATTGAGTAGGGTATGTGTTAAATTCTGAGATGAGTGAATGTGAAAATGTGTTCAGGTCTGTGTATAAAAGTGTATGTGAATGAGTCTGTATAATATGTAGTTATGTTTGTAAATATATTTATAGGGCAGAGTTTTCTTTTTTTTTGTATTATTACGTATGGGTATTGGTGTGTAAATAGTTAATGTTATTTAATGTGTGTAGTATGTATGTATGTGTAAGTGGTATTTATTTGTAATGCTGCCACCGGGTTGTTGGCTCATTTGCAGTGTAACAAAATAAATAAAATAAAAAAGTTTCTCAAACATCAATGTTAATGAAACATAAAAGTCCAAAGTTCCACCCATCCACATAAATTTTTTACATAATTGTCTGATACATTGGCCTTTAGATCAAAGGGGATAGCATTTTCAACAACTATTTTAAGATAAGTGAGTTAAAAAAATACTAAAATTCTTCTTTTCATTTGGGTATTCTCTTACTTGAATTTTTGGTGGGAGACAGAAGTACCTAAGATAACTAAACACTGTTGTAGTGAGCACCCGCGTAATTCCCAAGAGAAGGCTGTGTAATGCCCATGTTAGAAGTCTGACGGCTTCATGATTGGTTTGCACTGTACATCAAGTTTTTGTATATTTAAGACAAGGATTTAAAGTAGATGTGCTGAGCGTGAGGAGAAGCTTTTGTGATAATATTTAGTTGCAAAAGTGCATCACATGTACAAGTTAATATTTGGCAGTGCATGTTAGCTGGTTTATACTTCACAGTTAAAGCTGTAAAAATTAAGAACTGATGAAAAAGGTCAAGATGAAAGCTGTCTTTACCCATGTATTACATCTGGTCAACTTTAACATAGACCTAAACTTTGAATATAAGATTGCCAGCCATAAAACAATCTGTTATAGAATATAGACAACATTTTATTCACTATTAAAACACTTTCTGTCTCTAAAAGTGCAGGAATAGTCAGTTATTTACATTCTATCAAAACATAAACTTATTAAATCCAACACCACCTTAATTACACCCAAAGATCTCCACAACACAAGACAAGTCACTCATCTCCTTGTAACTCATAGCGAATCCACTATTTATGGCCTAAAATGAATATTATCTCATGCTATAAAATTGTATTACATGTTACCTGAAAGTGTGTCTGGTTCTCTTAGAAATTTTAAACCAAAAGTATTATCATATTTTTAGACATTTATTGTAATCAGTAGAATAGATAGGCCTACAATTTATTTCTGTGAAGTTGTAAAAAAAATTGTACATTTCAAAATTGATTAGCATATTTCAAGGTTTTTTTTCCCCCTGGTATGTAGTTATGTTTGTTTCTAGTGAATTTTTGTTATAGCCTTAAGATAATTGTAGTATGTATTATTTTTTTCCTTTGAACCAAATGTATGTATGTCACCCCTCACATGAGCTTTGCTCTTTGGAGTTGTATATATACAGTATTACATATTAAATATTAAATTATTAAATTAAATATCATCTGATGAGTCTGTTGATTTTTGAAAGAAATCCTGAAATAATTATGAGTTTCCCCTTTCATTTAATTCAAAAGTTGCTTCAAATTACCAAGAACACAAAAAAATGGATGAAATCAACAAGGAAAATTTCAGTGGAATAATTTCCATAAATTGACAATAGTACGAGTAGTATGTGGGAAAAATATCCTCATAGTTTACATAAAGCATTAATCTATTGATAATAATATATCCATGCCTCTATACATTTTTTGAGGTGATGCATTTATCCGTCAGTAGAAATAAAAAAGGCTAGATCTTAAATTTGAAAAAAAGTTTTGTCTGTTTAGGCCACTTTATCTGTTGAAGAATTAATTCCACTATTTATTAAATGACAGAGCAGTCATTCAAGCTTTTTTATGCATTATGGGTACATCATACTTATCCATTCTCAAATCAAGATTACGTAAATTCCAATGTATCTTTATGTCTGGGGAAAACCTGAATCGCTGGACAGGAGAATGAACCCGTGAGCCCCCAAATGTGAATCCACTACATTACCACTTCAGCTGACCAACTCAATATTAATGAATCTTACAAATCAATTAAAAAATTATCCAATCTACATTACTGATATCCATTTTCAAATTAAAATCAAATTAAATTATTACAGCTTGTCACAATTTTGGCAATAACATGTCTTCTGATAAATCTGCCTGACCTTTTTCATGAGTTCTTAAATTACAGGCGTTAATGTTAAAAATCCTCTGCAAAGCAAAAAGTTAACATTTACAATTTACAGTACACTAATACAGTAATCGTGTTAATCTGTACACTATTATGCATGCAATCAGTATGGTGACTCTGTAACAAGAACATGATTAATACAGACAGACATTGATTGTAAGATACTACGTATGTACATGTACAATGTCTAAGGTATGGTGAAACACAGAACACTTTTTTTCCTCCACCTCCAATCCCTTCCACAATCCACTTATAATAACTTACTGTTCTTTCTTACCAGTTCATCAGCCCTTATCTGTGATATTAATCAGTATGGTATTTCTAGGATCCAATTCATTTTACATCATTGAGGCCTGATGTTTATTGTTATTAATAATTCTAATATTTGAATTAGACTGCTTTATTTTTCTTAAAAAAAGATAAGTAACTACAACTTAACCTGGCAAAAGAAAACATTATCAATAACTAAAAGAGAATTAATTTTTTAAAATTTGCAAGCCAGTATGTTGAATTTCAGGCAGCTTCTTGTGAGCAGTATTCATAAAATGAAATATGAGATAAAGGAAATTTAAAACAGGATGAGTAATTCAGTAAATCATTCTCTCAGAATAATTATTATTTATTTTTTAACATTTATGTTATTGGTATTGGCCCAGAGGGTTCCAGGAGATTGAGGCTCTCAGATTTCAGACATTCGGCAGGTGAAGCTGGTAAGGTTGTCAGCCTTATGCACCGGCCACCTTTACATCCAGGATTGCTCCTGGTACTCATTTCTGTTAGAGGCTGAGTCAACCCCAGGGCCATAGTGCCACCAGAAGGATTAGGCCAATTGAAAAACTCTGATCTCATCGGGGATAAAACCCATGACCTACTGGTTTGTAGTGCAGCGCCTCAACCACTACACTACGGTGTACCCCCTCTAAACAATATAATTTTGAATAATCGTTTCTAACTATTTTTTAGATAATGGAGTTAACTATATTATTATTCATGTAAGAAAATAAAGAAGCAATAAAACAGATTTCATAAGGTTTATTTACAAATTTTATAGGTTTACATTATAAGTCAATTAATCTTCTACAACAAGTCTTATTTAAATTATTGCTCATATATTATCCTACCAAAATACTTTTGCAGGGTGTCCACCAAGTAATGCTGAAGAAATTCCCGACTTATTCCCTGATTTTCATTGATCATTTCAGAAATTCCCGACCAAAATATCATTATGAAGCACTTTCTAATAACTGTGTAAGAAAAATTATTGGATTATAATACTTAAAATAAGAAAAATTTTTAGTAAAAAAAGGAATTGCAAACAATGATTACTTAGGTTATAACAGATACAAAAGTAAGGAACAGCAAAATACATTAAATATACTTTCATATAGGCCTATTATTGTCTAAAAGTCCTTTTGATCCCACTTATTTTTTCTTCAGCAACTTAATTTGTTCATCTAGAGTAGTTTTATTTTCCTCTCTTCTAGTTCTTATCTTCAGCTTTGCAATTTTTCGAATTTTCCCGGTTATTTTAACAAATTCATTGACTTTTCCCGGATTTTCCCGACCATACGAAATTCCCGGCCTTTTCCCGGATTCCCGGATTTTCCCGACCAGTGGACACCCTGTTTTGTTCAAAATAATTATATTATTATAAAAATACAAAATCAAAAAATTTACAATCCTTTGTAAAATTCAAAATTAAAACTGATCACACTAAAGATATGGGGAGGGAATGTTTTCAAGTTCAACACTAGTTCAGTGTTAGGGTTTTATTTCTTATAAAGACTAATCACAGTTAAGTGAAGTTATTTTTCTTTCAAGAACATGTCACTATAGTTCCAAATTATAAGTAGTCTACAGTATACGGTAGTCTTTTAGGGCAAGAACTGAATTTAAGTATATAAGAGTATATAAAAAAGAAAAAGGTTATATTTAATGATCAATTAATGTCTTATTCTTTTTCACATGAAATACGGTATGCCTTCTAAAAATAACCTTAAACTACCATGCTAAGTTGATCTATAAATACTAAGTTGTTCTATATTGTTGGTAAATATAGTTGTTCTATAAATTATAAAAATACTTAATTCATTCTGGTATTTTTCTTCCAATTTAATTTTTCTTACAAAAATATATCTAACACACACAACTAAAGTTCATATTCAGATGATACAAAATATTAACACTATTCTGAAGAACTGGACTCATTCAGAATCTTCTGCATTAATTATTTACTCTGAAATACTACACAAATAAGTAGACCTAAATAAAATATATGCTACTTTCTTGAGAAAAATGAAACAAAACTCGTAACTCATTTAAATCCTGAAACACAAAATGTACTATAAACTGTACACAAAAAGGTTTAAGGGTACAGTCATCACTTCTAATCTCCTTGTGCTGTAATTAGGATATGTCCTCTGTATTTGAAGTCATCTTTAAGACAAATGTAGGCCACTACAATCGCACTTGCTACAAGAACCATGGACAGGGCATTCACAACAACAGCTTCTTCAGGCAATGTGCTGTATGTTCTTCTGCAAATGGAAGGATTAAAGACATTTTTTATCAGAAACAAAATTTCTTCTGCAAGGCAGGACCTCAACAAAAATGCTAGAGAAATGGTAATTAGAGGTAAGCCTATTATCTAATTTGCCTTAACTCTCTTTACTATTATGAGAAAACTGTTTAGGACTCACCAGTGGTGATATTCAAACAGTTTAGCAACCGGTTCTCATAAGGGTATTTGATGTTGATTCAAAATAGCCTAATATGCTCTTTGTCTTTTCATACTCATACTAAACAACCAGTTCTGATCAGGGTATTTGATGTTGATTCAAAATAGCCTAATATGCTATTTTGTCCTTTCATACTCATACTAAACCAATTTTCATTAGGGTATTTGATGTTGATTCAAAATAGCCCAAATAGTGCTATTTTGTTATTTTTGTCTTTTCATACCCATACTAAACTTACTCAGCTTCCTTAAAACATAACCTTACACAACAAAAGAAGACCACAATCCGTTTTATAATCGAACATCGAAAGCAAAGGGAGCGAGTGTCGAGACGATCGGCCGTGCGCAAATAAGAGAGTCTGCCCACTTAACCGCACGCCTATGGTGGTAGTCCACCGCTTGCGAACATAAATGGCGTGTTTTGGTTCTAGCAAATTCATATATGTATTATCACTTTTGTGGATTGGCGTGAATCTGATCTTGGAAAAAGGCAATCACTCATGTGAAGCTACCGGTTCGGAGAACCTACAGGATATTAACAACCGGTTCTCGCGAACCGGTGCGAACCAGCTGAATATCACCACTGGGACTCACATATTAACAAAGTGATTACAGGTAAAGTATCCAAAACAGTAACTTACTTAACTAGTAAGAAGTTAAGACAAATATTAGAGAATGGAATATCTGTGTTAATAAAAATCCTATTTATCATCTGAGTTATGGCAGCTTAGATTTTAAATGTCTTGCTTGAGAAAAATTTATGTAATATATGTAACACTACATGATGTTCCATTCAAATCTCTCTTATTTCATTAATCATTGCTAATAAGGTATATAAATTTATGAAATGAAATTGGTAGTTTAAAAAAGAGAACCTCAAAATAATTGTTAATTCATTAGTTTGAATGTGACTTTTTGTTGCTTGTCAATCGCATAGTTTAAAATGGCAACTCTGCAACAGTGCACATGAATCCCTGGATTCAGACCTCTGATTCTTTTTTATTTCCACATGAATTTTAGGATAAATTCTCAGATGACTACAAAATTCCATTCATATTGACCAATAATGTTTAGCAATGCCTGAAATCAACCAATCACAGTCAATTATCTCATAATATGCTTGCTAGGAACAAAAGGATGCAATTTTATCTGATAAAACATAAGATATCGATATGCAGTGATTATTACATCACATGCTGCCAATGAAAAGAATAAAATGCACTGTTATACAACATAACTTATTTGAAAACTGAATAATATAGGCCTAAATGTGCATTTTGCAAATTTGATTTGCTTTTATTCAGTATGATATTAATTTACATGAATTAGGGCAACTAGTTCTTGTAAGCATTTATTGGTTGCATTGTTCAAAATCTGATAACTCATTTGATTAATCGAATCAAATTTTATTGTTCTTTCATTCAGTATACTATGATCTCACAGCGGATAGAATATTGATTTGATTTTAAATCATACAAGTTTGAAAGTAATTCTCATTTATACAATTCGTTACATTTTATTCATGGAATCGTCTTAATAAATCTAACTTGTAATCTGTTGTGGAATTACCTATGATAAAAAATCCAAGGTTTCATATGGTGTTATACTGAATGAAGTAAGCCTATGGATATCATTTGACAATTTCTATGTGTAAATACAAATCACATTTGTCGAGTGCTTACTAGCTGTTCTGATTTATTAGAAGATGGAAGGATTATGTAAATGATAACATCTGTAGAATTGCTTGGTAAAAATATAATTACTATCAGTTTCTGCACTATCATTTTCTTTCTGCACTGAACTCTAAGAGATGAACAATCAGTCAGGTGGACATTTCTTAGGAGATCAACAGTTCAATATTCAAAGCTAAACCAAATTTGATTTGTGACAAAATCAGTATCAACTAATAAAGCAGCAAGCATACTGTACATACCCTAGAGTGAAGATTGCTTTTTCTGTGATTCCTGTAAGGCAGGTAGCGACGGCCAACATGAATGTGGTAATACCAAAAGTAGCGTGGATTGGAACCAGTGAAGCACGGAATGCTGCTGTGGCTCCCTCACAACACAGTAGGATCAGGAAGCTGAAGAAACCTACTACAAACTACAATCAAATAAAATAACAAATTATAATGGTTTTTAGACATTTCCTTATTCTGTGTGCAAATTAAGGAACCTTACCATCCTTCCATGTGGATGATTCTCTAACTTTCAGGAATTGTTGATTAATTAGGTTCAGGATTTATATGATTTTCTATATTTTCTTAGAAAGGATGATAAGATGCTAAAATATACAGAAATTAAGGCTATGAAAACATTTGAAATTAATATAATTTTTTTAGCATGCTGGTGCATGATCAACAGTTATATCACGAAATTATTGTAATTAGATGATCTTTCACTCATTTTCAGTATATTTTACAATACGGCATTTTTATTAATTTGACAGTATTGAAAATAAATTTCATTTCCCCTATGAATTTTTTTGATATTATTATTGTTATTATTAATTATTATTATAATTACACTATAGACTGCAGTACTTATTACAACACCTGCTTTGTCATCCTTATTTTGCACACTATTAACTAATAAATTATATTATTCACAATCTAGATGCTGCTAGGTACTATAAGCAAAAGCCTTTCTGAGCCCATGATTAAAAACTTTCAGAAAAAAGCCAAAGAAAACTACTCTAAATAGGTAAGCAGAAGAATATGTCTTTGCAATAAGTATCTAAAATTATATAAAAAAATTTCCTTAACAGCTATTATGGCGCAGTAAATCTAATATTTAAATTTATATTGTATCTTATTTTAGTAATGGAAATTATAGTTAATTAAAATTACACCCATCAATAATAATATCTAGTTGCAGGGTTTTGCCTATTTTACTTTACAGTTTAAAGTACCAGTAAAGATACGGGTGTCAGATTTTTTTACAGTTTCTAATCCCAGGCCGGGAAGGAAAGCACTGGATGTGCAAAGTTAACCTCCCTCTCGCCCCTACTACTCTCTTTCAATTGCAGGTAGAGACAACTAAACTGGTCAATTATGGGACTAAACTGGTCACGTGGTAGATAGAATAAGGAAGGGGTGACTGTAGGGGTAGATCATTTCACACTTTCAGTGCATTACTTCCCGAGCCTGTTCTTCTCTTACTGACTATTCAGCAACACACATCCCAAATGTTTTGGCAAAATATACTACAATCAAAATAATTAGCCATCATCTAGGCTACTTAAAATTATCGTAATATTTTAACTAAAAACTTACTCCTTCCTTATCTCTGTATACATTGAAAATGTAAGCTAATTGGTTTCAATACACACAGCAGTGTATCTCAATTTTATTACTGATAAGTCTACAAAAACTTATTAAAACTACATTTACAACTCACTCAAGAATCTGACAAAGTACGAGATGATTTCTTCAGTAAATACTGCTTCTGAATTATTTCTAATATCCACCACTTTTCAAATCCACTTCCTGAGGCAGCAAAGGAAAATTATAGACTTTCATAATTCTGTTATTTCAACAACATAGCACGATGTACAGCTGGAATGTTTTGACACCACCATCACAGAAGACTTTTTAAAAATCTCCATAGTAAAATGAAGCATTATCCATTTGCATTGGCAGCAATTAACTACTGATACTTTCACACACCCTGCGAGTAGTTCTTGGAATGTCCACTACAGCACATGGGTATATGCATGGAGCTTTTAGGATAGCTTGTGAAATTTAAATGCTAAATTCTTAACAATTAAAGTCCATGTGATAAAAATTTCAAAAAGGTATTGATTTTCAAGATCCACCTTCTGAAAGAGTGATAAGATCAATGACCAGAACATTGTGAATTCACCTTTAAGCATTTAAACATGCAATTAAACACATTAACATCATTAAGTGCAGTATAACTAAACAGAATCTCCACACTTGTTTCTTGCTATTCATGGTATACAGTAGAGTCTCGATAGTTTGATATTCCCATAGATCCAAACTGAAACTTTTGAATTAACAATTAATAAAAAACTAAAAATAAATAATCAGTTTTCATTGTGTGAGTGCCTTAAACAAGCCTAGATACTCATGAGCAGGGCCCAGATTTTGATGACCTAAAAATACTTTTAAAAAATTAGCTATAAAATGACTGCAAAAATACAAAAAAATGACCCAAAAACTATAAAAAATTACCAAAAATTTGTATCAAAATGCTAGTTTCTTCATTAGATTTGTGTCTATTCTAAATTTATGTTGTTGACCCAATTATAGGCTTGTAATTAGTATATTACATATGGTTAAATGCAAAGAGCAAACAGTCTTTCTGTATTAAAATTAAAATTATAACAAGCTCTATTTATTTATGCTTATTTAGAGTTATGTTATAATGCACATAAATGTAAAAAACTTCCATATAATGCAAGAAATAACACAACATAAGAAAATAATTATTTTACATTAAAAATATCACCTAAAAATATGAAATGTGGAAAAAGACCAAAACATGACATTAAATTCTAGAAATTACCTAAAAATTTAAAATGGGGAAAAATGACCAAAAGATGATCCTAAAAATTACCATTTTTATAATCTAGGAGTCATGATTAGAATACCTGCGCTAGTGGGCGTAGTCCATGATGTTCCAGTTAAAAGATGACATGTCATCAAAATCCGGCCCCTGCTCACAAGGATGTGACAGGATTAAGAAGAGAGAGACCTTGTATTTATGAAAAGCATGTTCCGTTAATTAGTCGTTACTCCAGTACTGGTCAACCGATTTGGTCCAAAATCACGAGGCCTCGTCCCATGGACGTTATAAATGTGTATGTCAAGTTTCATGAAAATCCTATTTTAATGTATTCCGGTTATCGCAAGAACAGACAGATGGAAAAACATTTTTCCCATCCACCTTACAACCTTTGAAAGCACCATTCTGGCACCATTCTCCCCTTGTCAAATGAAGCAAGAAATCAAAATAGATTTGAAGAATAACCGATACCAGTTATTAACAGGGCAACAATTGAGTTGGTATATTTAAAGGATAACATATTCAACAGGACATTCAGTCATTTTAACTTGCTATTTATCAGTTTTTTTCCCCCAAGGGGGTGACAAAGGGGCCCCTTTCAGCTTCCCCCCCCCCCCCCAGTTGGCCTTGCCCATCGTTCAACAAAGCTGCAGCAAAGAATTCTAGTGGCTGCTGTCACATCCAAGGGTGACCTCTTAGAATACGGTATCATTATATTTTAAGTGCTGCCCACCCAGATGATTTTTAAAGGCCCAAACAGTTGAAACACAATGGGTGCAGTCAGGGCTATGGTAGACCTGGACTCGAGATGGTGGGTGTGATTCATCTGGACGATAATTTCCATCCTTACATAGCAATACAAACATAGGCAATTTCATTGGAAATGCTTGGAATATCCACCATATAGCCCTGACTTAGCCACCAGTTATTTTCATCTTGAAGACAAGAGGTCACTCAGATGCAACAACAGCCACAAGAATTCTTTGCTGCATGCTTTCAAGGCCTTGACAAACAATGGGATAAGTGTTTAAATGTAATGGGGAAGTATGTTGAGAAGTAAAATAAATTGCAGGCTACTTGCAGAACTGATGTCAATACCCCTTTTTTACTTATTTATTTATATGGACGCAGTTCAATAAATTAAAGACATTGAAGTTTATTATTATAGAAGACTTTCAGCATGTAAAATGCTTTATTATCTGTGCATATATTTTTAACTAAGAAACTCTAAATTTAATCATTTTATCTACAAATAGAAATAAGAGATTTTACAAACAAATGATTTGAAAATTGTAGGCCTACATTTAGTACTCACTTATGTTGCCACAGGCAAACAGGTCAATGAAATGCATTATTTTTATGAAAATATTTACCTATTTTAGTTAGTATTAGAATTACGACCAATATCATATAGGCCTATACATAGACCTGTTTTCAACTAATAAAAAAGAACTACATAAAAAGCAAATTTCTCTTATTGTAAAGGTAGTCCACAAATTTATATATATATACTTCCTGGCCTTTTAATGCTATTTTGAGGGTATAAGGCGAAAAGGTTTTAGTTGATCAATGTGAATTCCCTCAAAGAAAAAGATAAAATTTATCAACTTATAGACTCACCCTCGCATCCAAGTGCAAGGTTACCTGACTAGCCATATTAAACATTTTATTCTCATGTAACACTTACTTAATTGGAAATGTATTGGAAAGATTTAATAGTAAGATAGTAAAGAGGAGCTCAGAATTGTTAAAGAACCCGAAGTGTGTTTCACAAGACCTTGCTTACTATGAAGCAACTGCATCAACACTTTAACCAGGTTCTAAACTAATCTAGTCTGATTTTAATTCTAAGGCACATTTATAGTGGGATTTATAAACAACCATTTCAATAGGAATTCATCACCACCAGCTAGCGAGACCCCCAGACGATTGTCCTGATAAATGACTTATGATCAACACCCAGCAAGGAAAAAAATATGTAGCAGAAAGCAGAGTTGAAAATTATTCTTGAATGTTATCCATTTAGTAATGATGTTATGAAATGAAATTATTAAATGTTTGTCTTGCAACAACTGCATGGTATGCAGTGACTTGCGGGTTAGATGTACCTACTCACCAGTTTGCTGAAAATTTCTCCCAGAGGAGCAGGTGTTTAAAAAGTGTTTGGTAGCCTGGGTAGGCTTTTAAGATCAGTTATCAAGTTATGAAGTGCCATATGGAGGGGTGATTATAAATCCCACTTTCAATTTAGCATCTACCTGCTACCACCCTTCATCTACCACCGCATGACAGAGATAGGAAGAAGCATTTGCCTAAGTTACCATATTTGCCTCTCACACCAAGTGGGATGTCTGTTACCGGTATTTACCCCTCTGAATACCTGAAGTGCAAACAGTCCCATTGTAACAAGTCCCATCCAACTGTGAAGTGAGTAGAAGTTTGGAATAGCTCCATCAGGGTTAAGATTGTGGGAGTCGAACACTGAGATGAAACCCACGACGATGCAAGGAATGGCCAATGCATGGAATATCGTGTGGAACAGCTTCACATAAATTCGGCGACAGCAGCGGCAAATACGGTACAGCAGTATCGCTGAAAAACATTAAAAAACATAAATTCAATTTTTTAATCAGTAATAGGAATACTGAAATTCATTAGCATTGTTAGAATAGTTGAGAACATAAAAATAAATACACTCATGTTCTGTAGTTTACATAATGCTAAATTAATTATTACATAATGAAGAATTCAACAATATTTATTTATACACGAATGAGCATTACAGGTATACACCCAACTATACAATGTTCATAACTATGCTAACAATACATAAAATAGACTAGTTACAATAACACAAATGTAAAAAAATAGCAAAGAAGAAGAAAAAGTTGGATATTAAGCTATATGAAGGGCAATTAATAAGAGAGATAACAATCTTGAGAAAATAAAGAATTAAAATAAAATTGGCCAAAGATATGTATGTACAGGTAGGGAAATAAAAAGCGGACCAACTAAAATATCTAAGTTGCCGATATGAGCCACTGCGCATGCCTAGCAGAATTCACAGAATAGCAGGGAATGTACTGAAATTTGTTCTAGACAATATAGACAATCAATTGAGAAATAGTTTCACGTAATTTGCATTGCTTGTGAAAATAAACGTTACATCTCTTACATTTATTTACATATCACAAGGCTCTGAAAACAGTTACAAGAGTCGGTCCGCTTTTTTTTCCCCCTACCTGTACATATGGGGAAACATTCCTTGCATATGTGCATATAATGGGTGAAATTATGCTGCATGAACACGGGTCCAAAAATGCTTTATTTCCTTGTTAGAGCCCTTTTTCTACACCTGCACCACTTAGCAGAATACTCAGAAACAAATATGAACAAAAGAAGAATTATATGAAATGGTACTCAAAAATAGAACTGTGGGTGACAGAAGATCAAATTAAATGTTCAAAATATCCTTCGTTAGCACAGATACATCCTTGAACCCACCGTTGCATGGACTCCCTGATGCACTGATGTACCCCTGGAGTATCTTTGTATTACCTTGCAGCCTTGCAGAATACAAGAACAGAGACTTTCTTCAACTTGCACCAGTGTTACATACAGGAGAGTTTTTAAATGCATTGTTTGATACTAAATATCGATATTTGCAGTGATTTATTCAGAGAAAATATCGCATACTTTGGAAGCAACATTCTGTTCTGATGGGGTCGAATTATTATTAATTATTCAGAGAAAATAAAGAAATGCATGATGACAACACTTGCATTTTCATCGTAAACAACAAGGCAGTGCGTTTTCAATTTACTGATAATCATGACATTTTTAAATTATTATAAATTATGAATAATAAATCACACTTGACAAATTTTACAGCATAATAGTGTTCTAATGGTGTGCATATTGCTCTTTATTGGAATGGATTTAACGCCTTATGAAAGGTTGAGAATGGTGTACAACTTCAACATTTGTAGGGTCTACTTATTACGAAGTGCACTGCTTTTTTGTTATTACTTTATTATTACTATTATTATTATTATTATTATTATTATTATTATTATTATTATTATTATTATTATTGTCACTGTCCTCGTGTTTTAAATATTTAGAAAAATATACTGTTATTGATATGAAAAAGTCAAAATGGCACAAAAGAATAAACTGGGTATGGAATTCTCACCTACATAATAATTGGCCCCGCAAGTTACTTTCGCGCCGGGCCTTGCAAATTGATGGGATGGCGTGGCTGGTACCCCTTGAAAGTTATGCATACCATTTCAGAATTGTTCTAGAGATTTTATTTTAGTATTTTTTAAATGTTTTATTGCACTATATAGTCATAGTCATGGTATGGTGATTATATGGAACAGATCTTCATCTCCCCCTGTTCCCACTTTCTCCCCCAGTTCAGTGAAGCATCTGTCACATCATGTTCTGGTATCTAAAGGAACTCTCACTGTCGTTTCCAATGTAATGTCACTCCCCCTTCTCTTCCACTCTTTTCAGCTCCGGTGGACACAGATCTCATGAAAATGATACCCAGGAAGAAAGTTCAGAGCTGTGACCAGGTTAAAATAGGCCAGCCTTATTATTTCTGCTCACTATTTTTCTTTTGTTTACAGGATTTCTTACTTTTCAGTTCCTAAAGTATGGGTCAAAGTAGAAAGTCTACGCACCTTTCACAACACATCTTTTTTATTATTATAGTTAGGTTTATTATTATTAAGTCAGTAAGTAAAATAATAACAAACTACATCAATATATATGAAATACAAAACACAAATTATTACATATTAGACTAATAAAAAAATTAAAAAACTCTTTAACATTATACATAGGATTATTAGAAGCCATGTTTTCAATTTGTTTTTAAATGCATTACTGGGCACCTATATGATGTTGAGCCAAACGTATATACATAAAATTCTGTGAAGTATTGTGCAGCCTAACCTGAGGCATCTGTAGCAAATGAGTATTTCTAATTCAATAAGTGTGTATAACATGTTTTCATCGTACAGATTAAGATTATGTCTAAAAAATTAAAATTCATAGATTTAAAGATTATAGATTAATAAGGCATAATCTGTATATTCTAAAAAAATGTCTACAATGAGCAGTCTGTTTCGAATTTTCTATGGCTCTTTTCTGTAAAATTGTAACTTTGGTCATATGACAATTAGTTTCTTCAGAAAATACATTGGCTATTACACTTTGGAAAAATGCAAAATACGTAGTTTGAAGTGATAGGCTGCTAACACATATAGTTACTTAATATTTCTTGTACATAAAAATAAAATCACTAATCATAACTAAAATAATCATTGTTTTAACACTGATAGTTAATTATTTAAAAATATTTTTAATGTAAAAGAAAATGTAAAAAAAAATAATCTTCATGGATTTATTATTTCGAAAATACTTATACTGTAGATATTCTAATGACTATAGATGATGATGTTCATATGATATTTAGAAATAGATAGAAAAAAAGAATCACTTGGAAATATATATATATATATATATATATATATATATTTGTGCAAATTATCATGGAAACTGCATTTCAATGCACAAAACGTAGCTTCCATTTTGCAACAATAACATGATTAAAATTATTTTAAGTATAATTACCCGTAACTGTAACAGTGTAATTAATTCTGAAAATAGTATGTAGTACTCAATAAAGAGCATATCAGATTACAAGGCTACAGGAAAAATTCTTTGCTGAGGAAAAGAATAATTAATTTCACCTACTTCTCAGCACCCAATCCTGTAAGCCCCCTCCCCCCCCGAAGGGTGAGTGAAATTCTTTCTTCATTTGGATATTCTCTTAAAACTTCAATATTAAGGGGGAGGTGGTAGTAGTGGAAACAGTAGTAGTAAACACTGCCACGGCAATCACTCATCCAAATGCCTGCTGTCGGCCTCATGCTATGCACGGTAGAAGTCTGGTAGCTTCATCTTTGGTTCGCTCTATGTATAAACATTTGTAGAAATAAAATTAAATCTCCATATTTTCTAAGAATAAACGCACCTAGACCAGGGCCTATGTTGGACATGGGTTAATAGGGGGCTGGAAGAATAACAATAAACTAGCAGCATACTTACAGAAACCACTGAAGGTAATGAAACCAGCAACCATGAGCACAGGATGAAGGTTGAACTGTTGTTTTGGGTTTTCCGTCCATGCGAATCCTCCACGGTAATACAGCACCCAAAAGAGTGTGAGTGTGACAGATCCCAACAGCAGGAGGCTGGCTAGCACCACTACCAGCATGTATTCGAACCAGTTGGTGCATGCCCATTCGTTTTCGTCTTCGTAGTGGCGATGCCTAGAAATAAAACAAAATATCACTTGTAGTAAGTAGTTACTTTCCTACTGTATCCAATTTTATCCTGTTTTCCGGGACAGTCCCGGTTTTGTATAAAATAATTCAATGTCCCCAACAGTCCTGGATTTGTCAATAGGCCTTATAGGCCGCGGCCTAGGGGCGGCAGATTTAAGAGGGCGCTCACTTACTTTTACTTTAAGACTGATTAAATCGTTTATTACCTACTAAAGGCCTACAAATGAGTGATTACGATAGGTGGGAACTATCTAGGAAGGAGGAAGGGGCGGTGCAAATAAAGTGGCCTGTACTTATGAAAAGTATAAATCCGACACTGGTCCCCGAAATACTTTAGAGACTTCCATTTGTCATGTCTTTCAAGCCAACTTTTAAATATTAAATAAAATTTAATTGAATATTAATTCAATTAATATGAAATTTAATTTGTAATATTATTTGTCAAATTTAAACCTCCATACTAGACAGTAATTTTGTAGCATTTTTTAAATGTATGTTGGGTAATAATTATGGAGTTGGTGATTGAAAATAAAACTGATGTTACTGTAGCCTACTCTTTCATATCCCCAAGCTATAATATGATGAAATTTTATATGGATAATGTTTAAGACTTGCCTTTCATGACAAAAGAAAAATAATCTCAATATTTTTAATTCTGAAATTTAAATTTTCAAACTTATCATTATACAGTTTTAATAAACTGCAAACTGCTAAATGAAATCTATTCACCAGAATTTTAATAATTGTTTTTCATAACGGCAGTATTCAGAACAAGCTGTAGTAGAATTGTTAAATTACTTACACTGGAAGAGGAAGAGGGAATGTAGTTGTTTTAAAACGTTTTTTCTCATAAAACTTTTTCTCAATATTTTTTAGAGATAGAATAAAAAAAAGGATTATCAGTTTATTGTTCAGTCACTAAAGAAGAGTCATGCAAAATTTCATGCAGTTATTAATTTTAAAATGTGGAATTTATTATATAAACAATTTCGAGAGATTGTGCCAGGGTGTCAGATATTTAAAAATACATTTATCTAACTTTCTATGAACAGAAACTTACATTTCCTTTACCACAAGAATCAATGTTTTCAACTATACTTAACTATATATTACGCTTAAGATTTACCAAAAAGACTTAATTGAAAATCTGTAAAAAAAAAAAAAAAAAAAAAAAAAAAAAAAAAAAAAAGAGATGATTAGCTCAAGTACTGAAATGAAAATCGTTTACACAGTGCGGGTTACAGCAGACTGGAACAAAAAAAATGCCCCCACATTTCGCTCACTGGGGTTAGTTATTTTCCCTGATTATTCCATATCTTTTTACAATTTCACTGACTTTCCTTTACTTTACATAATTCCCTGACTTTCCCTGACCGATTTAAATTTCCATGACTTTTACTGACTCTCCCTGACTTTCCAGAATGTGGACACCCTGCTTCTAGATTCGTAAAACTGTGATTGCTCCCTAAAATATACTTAATTGCATATCTTGGTCACTTTTTGGATACCTTAAAAAATTTCACAGATGGAAAGTTCACGTAAAATCACCATAAAGAAAATTAACTAAATTTTTCACACTAAAAGGTAAAACATAAAAATTAATAAAGTTTAGAATGCCCTACTACTATTATTATTATTATTATTATTATTATTATTATTAATATTATATTTTTATTATTGCTATATTATTATTATTATTGTTGTTATTATTATTATTATTAGCGGAGTTCTTATACTGACATTATTTTTATAATATCATTGGTCCCAGTCTCTCAGTATAATCTGACATTCCTATTAGAATGTGGAGCAAGAAAATCAGAATATCATGCTTAGGGAAGAAAAAGTCGTGCGAGTGTTTTACATAATTTCATCTTGTGTGTGTGTTTAGTCCCACAGGTTGAAGTAATTAAAGCTACTGTATATTTCCCTTTCATCTGGCATCAAATGCTTCTACATCAGAATGGCAGTATAGAGACTGTCTCTACTTTCCCATACTGATATCTGTATTCAATGTGAAACTACCAAGCAAGATATACCGTGGTGTATACAAAAAGTAGAACTTGTTCTGAACAGATGTACAAAGTTCTTTGTTGAAAAGCATTATCATCAAGATTGTACAATCATCCCTTTGTAAATGGACATCCATTTGCATACAGTTAAATAACAGCTCAAGAGAGCCAATACATTATCCCCATTGAGAATATTCCAGCTCCCATGTGGCAACTTTAAAGATAAGTGAATGGGTGAGTCTTATACCCAGGAGGAGTGTGTTCGGTATTAATTATAACTGTCTTCTGGAGTTAAGTCTGATATCAAGCTTAATGGTACTTTAACTATTTCAAGCTTTCTTTCGTCTTCTTTTCTATTTTTTTTTAATGTTTAATGGTCGTGAGACTTACAAGCCTGAAGGCGTAGGCGCCTTCTACAGAGAGGAAAGAGGCAAATACGTATCCCACCTAGACGAACTGAAAGAGTTTTATGATCTTATATAAAATATAATTAGGAATGACTATTATTATGATTATATTATACTAGGTTCTAGCTTGAAATTCCCGCCGTCGCTCGGGTTTTGTATTTTGTAAATTCGAAAATAACTTATGAAGGACTTTCAATTTTCAAACTCTAGGTCTTTATATAGGCATTTAGAATTTGAAATGAGAAAGAGCGACTTATCACACTCAAACTATTCCTCAGAAAACGCGAGATACAGCTTTCTATAGCTTAGGCCTATAACAGATCCCCGCGGCTTCGCCCACGATAATTAATCGGAAAATTAAACATTAAGAGCAAAATAATTAAAATATATATTTATTAACACTTTGCACGCGAAACATTCATAGGGGTAAACTAAACGATTGATGGGCCTAATTAATGAAACAGCTATAAATCCGGCTATGAAGTGAATTCCACGATTAGAAAGCGCAGCATGCGAAAAATAACCTCAGATTCGAGTTCCCTGGCCACAAAACCCCTGCATAGTGAGTTTCGTCCAAATCAAACAATGTTTGCCCATTATTTAGGCCTATATTCATTATCCTTCTTCCGTCTCGGGTGAAAATTTCGGATGTCTGCGTGAATTGCCATTATAAACAAATGAATCGACCAGCGTAGGCTTACAACAGTCAAGTGATCGCGATGCTTTTATTTCCAAGGTATGACAAAAGTAGGCAAAGCCTAAATTTGAAAAATTTAAATTTAAAAATGAATTTATCATTTGTAATAATAATTAAAGAAAGGAACTCTTAACAACTTTTGTCTCGTGGGTTGTCACAAGGTGCATAGGATACAAATACTATTCAACTTGAATTTTACGATCTTCAGATTGAAATAGGGCGAGTATATAAGTGTTTTAATTTTGTTTTTTATTTAATTAAATATAAACTTTTGTTAGGTACCGGTAATTATTTTCGAAGAGTAAAAAGTCGCATCAATGTAAAAGTAAAACCCCGCTTAATTAATCGATTTGGAGCTTAACTCGGAAATCGATAACAAAAATAACTTACTTTCTGCATACTGTATCATAATTGCAATTATCACTGATTAAACAAAAGCATTCTGGCACTTTGTTACATCAGTTTACCTGATTTTATTTAATTCGTTGGACTGAGAACCAAAGGGGCGTAATACTGTACGAGGTTAAGCAGCATATTACAACCTTCGTTAGTAATGACCACAAGAAACAACATAAATAATATTATACAAGCAAAGACTTTACCAACAACAATTCATGATTGTAATGTATTCTATAAAATTAGTACAGCGAATTTAGAAATGTCACCAGAAAAATTTCCTCTACAGCATAGATTATTTCTACTATGTTTCTACCTTGCAGAACATTCTATTCGTCCCAGTACCTTCATATTGAGACGACAGACTGTAGTGGAATTGTTTAGTAGCTATTTAAAGTTATGACATGTTATTTCCTAAATACGATAGCATGGTTTTGAGAAGCTGGGCGTAACTAGTGGCAGGTTTCAAGAAGCCAGAGTCACGTAGACAGATGATAATTACAAAGTTGTTGTGTGACCCTCTTCTTCTTTTACAACCTTAATACTCAGGGCCCCGGGGAACTGCAGCACCCATCAAGGTCAATGACCTCCAAGAAACCTCTCCTTGAATTCTAATATTAATCTTGTTCATTCTAATTGCTTCAAGATTGAATAATTGTAACAATTAGTGAAATGTCATTTTATTAAAACATTCTCGAATTACGATTTATACATATGTATGCATGCCTATGTATGTATGTATGTATGTATGTATGTATGTATGTATGTATGTATGTATGTATTTACGGAACCCCACAAGGGGGGGGGGAGAGACGGGTTGGCAGCGATCCTAAGCACGAGCCCCCACGGAACCCCCCTACATCCAGCAGGAGCCTGAAACTTAACCGCGTGCGCCACGCCTCCGGTCCCTCGGAGAAAGCCCATAGGGTACCACCCCCCGTCCCTCGGGGAAAGAATGTAGGGTTGCGGCACACCAGAGAGACCCTAGATACGCTCTGACGATTTTGTATCAATTTTGTACATGAAGTGTTTATATTAAGAACTGAAACTTTTATTTGAAATTTTTTTCCCCAAAAATTGTCTGAAGGTTAGTTATAAGCCATCCACTGTTACTAGATACTGCCTGGTGAGCAATAAAGCGTTGTATTTGGTTCAAACAACTGAATACGCGCTCTTTGCAATAAGGCCGCTTCATTCTCTATCAGAATGTGAGATCAGAAAGATGTATTGCCCATGCTTAGGGCAAAGAAAGTTATGAGTGCTTTAATAAGGTTTTATTTGGGTTGTGTATTCTTCGGGAATGTGATGCGATGTAGTAAAAACATTTTCATTTTTACAACCAATTTAATATTAAGAGAATGTCATAAATACTGGGAGGCAAAATTGTTATTTGGGCAGAGGAAGTTAAGTGTTTCACATCAGATTTCGTCTTTGTTACGTTTGCTCCATTATTTCCTTTGCATTGTTTAACGGAACTTATGGAAATATTACAATACTACAATATTACAATAGCGCATGGGCGTCTAATAGTCTATTCAGCGCCGAATCACTTTAGTAGCTTGTTTGAGTTCATTACATAACGGGAAAACTTGAAGCTCTATGATGTGGAGTGAGGTGAGGCTTGCATTGCAGGTTGCATAGTGAGTAGATACTACTATAGCTAATCATCTTTTGGTCATCTATGCAATAGCCGAAATCTTTGAGGAGACATGAGGAAGGGGAAAAGTTAGATTCTAGCTATAACCCACAAATCACCAGGACCGGACTAGTCAGATCGGCGATCGTCGAGGGTCCCCGACTCAAGGGGGTCCCAAAAAGTGGTTTATATTTTTTATTACTCATGTATTTTCTAACTATACTGTTTTATAATTAGTTGCACTAGAAGCTTACGAGTATACAATCAATTTAGTTTAGTTTATGTTCAATAGAAGCAGGTGACTTTGGTGATCACTTTCATAGTTACAATACTAGGTGGAAATATCAATTGTATCCTGAACAGACTCAGTTGTACCATGACTTTTTTCAACTCAGTTTCTGCATACTTATTTAACATGTTGCCTTGCAGTGCGATAGACGCTAACTTGAAAAAAAATTGCTCATCAATGTTAACCCATTTCACAGTTTAGCTGAATTTTATGAATCAGATCATTCTACTATTACATTCTAATTGTCATTCTGTTTTATTTTGCATATGGTGACGAGATCTATAACAACTCTGTTCTTTGATCAAAAGTGCCAAAATAGCGGAAAATGTGAGTTTCAAGCATGTTATTTCGAAATATCTCCCGGGCGACGATCCCCGGACCCCCCCCCCTCTTCAGCCTCTAATATACTTATTTATTTATTTGAAAGTGTTATACGTGAAATGTACGGGACGCCCTTGTGGTCAGATTTCACATCATACAGTAGGTTTCGGTTACTTATATAGGGGAGAAGGGAGGATTGCTATATTTCCCGTCACGACACGAAAATGAAAACCATGTTGCATGCACGCTTTTACCCACAATCCTTTGTTCACTATTACCCAAATCCTTTGTACACTATTACTTAGGTCTGGAAGCCTCATGATGTTTCGGGATTTTGTCCTCAATGAGCTATTTTACATGCGTGTAAAACTATATAACGTACTTGGTACTGTCATACTCACAGATAACACAATCTAACTTGGGAAGAGAAAGCCAATATCTTGCTGATTTATGAAGTTAGCATTTTCTTCTTTGGTACCGCACACTTGGGTATTATAGAGAACTTTGTTATTCCAGCATGAGAGGATTACACGATATGGGCCATGCATCCCTAGGCGATCAATTATTAAAACTCGGGAGATGGAAGCATCACACGTGAAAACTGTGACTAATATTTTATGAGCGATGTTTAAAATATAACTGAATAATCAGTAAGCCTACGACAGAATTACAATATTGCAAATTACCTTCATTATTCCTTCATCATGAATTATCATAGGTAATCGCACAAGAGATTACGAGTTTATCGATATATTTGCGAGAACGAAGTTCGAGAGATTTCGAGTTTATCGATATATTTGTGAGAACGAAGTTCGAGTAAATTTATCTGATGAAACTCGTAGTCTCGAATAGGATTTAATAACACTATTCCATATAACGGAATTTGTAAATAATAATTATTTTCTTACTTTGTTGTCAATATTCGGTCAGCCGTAAGGTTACGGCATACCAAATGAATGAACAGCCCAAAAATCGATTCGATGAATCTTGTCAATGGCAGCTTGTGACGTATTAATCACCGCACGTTGATGCCTTATGTGTCCAGTAACGAGCTGGCGTTTTATCATAGGTAATCCCAAGAGAGGTTACGAGTTTATTGATAGATTCGCGACTGCGCAGCAGGAGCGAATTTATCTTATGAAACTCGTAACCTCGAGTTGGATTTATTAAGACTATTTCACGAATAAAATGTAATAGATTACATGAATAATAATTACTTTCTTCTTGTTAGTTTAAAATGAAATCATTAATACTGCCAGTTGTCAGATCACGGCATACTAAATAAATGAACAGTCTCCATAATGGAATACTAATCAATGCTACCAACGTATATTGACAAAATACCGTAGTGAACCACTACCAACGTATATTGATAAAATGCCGTAGTTAACCTAAAAATCAAGATACGAAATAAAGACACATTTTAATTCAAGAACGTAATTTTAATGTTCCTCACAAAACTTTTGGAACTGAATCCATATGCATTTTCTATTTATTTCGGTATTTTGTGGCCTAGCTTCCTTTATAATAATGTCAATTTCGTCAACAGATGCATTACCAAACTTGAGGCTGCCATTTCTGTTTTCAATTTAGCGCCGACAATGGATGACGTAATCTAGTATCACTGCATACCGATACTGTTACAGTTCAGTAACGAACAGCGTGTTTTACCCACAGATATCTGTGGTTTTACCCGATAAAATGCTATCCTCGCGATTCCCACAAGAATATTGTAAGATAAACGGCCGTGATTGGTCTATATCCGAGGATTTGCTAAACGTTATTGGTCAATATCAAACACGCGGCATATGAGTGGAATGGTATATATATATACCAATCACGATAATTTATCTTATATATATATATATATATATATATATATATATATATATATATATATATATATATATATATATATATACGCGCGGCGTGTGAGTGGAATAGTCACTGCAAAATACATGTCACATATCCCTGGTTAAATATAATTTAATATTATAACACACAGTGAGTGGTAAATGGGATATTACCCTATGGATAAGGATATTAGTTAGTAACAATTTAACGACCAATGTTCAAAGTCTAATTATTAAATAACAACTACAAATGAAAATTTACATTGTACGTCACATGCATTTCTCGTACAGCGCAGGTTATGTCACATTAATAAAAACAGAATAATATAGAAAAATGTGTAATGCAAGATGGGTTAGTCAAGTGGTTTGAGGCCCGAACTGGCTCCTTTGGGCACCCTCGGCTAGAGACCGAGGAGTGGTCCTTACCAAGAGGGGGGTCTGGGGGTCGTCAAAAGGGAAATTTGTGAAAATGATATGCCTGAAAACCACATTTTCCGCTATTTTGACACTTGAAAGGTAATTTGAGTAAAGGCAAGATCTTTCTAAAAAATTATTTTTTTCTGTTATAATTATCTTACGTTTACAATGCATTTTTATATTTTTTGCACTCCTTAGCTAGTAAGTGTTACTTACGAAAGTTGTTTACATGGATCGTAAGTTGACATTCCCACACAATCGTGTTGCTAAGGCCGTTGCGATGAGGTTAAATTACTTACGGTCCAAGCGCTACGTCATAATTCATTACGATACACTTCATAATACATGCCTTTATGAACAAGGCCCCCAGGACAAATATTTGGTTCCCATAACAACAAACACATGCGAATCACTTTCTGAAATAAACAGCTCTCTTCAAGAATGTATACACATAATATTTTCAGGTAATATCACAATTAATATAATTAAATTGATATAAGTAACCGTCGTGCAAAAAATAGCATGCAACACACGGGCCGTAAAGGCATTTACGGGTCTCGAAAACTTAAAAACCCTCGGCTGCGCCTCGGGTTTTCAATCTGTTTCCTCGACCCGTAAACGTGCCTTACGGCACTTGTATCGCAATATACTATTTTGTATATCTAAACTTGGTACACACTAGAAAAATAGTAATCAATTACAAGGGGTTTAATACTTGAAAATGAGAGTGAGAAACATGTTTAGATTTAGGCAACTTGTGCTAAAGCCATCATCTAAATGCTGCTGCAATATCTCAATAAAAAAATAATAATTAGGAAAACGCTAAAGAGTAAGCCTAGCATAAGTAAAGAAAAAAGTATTTTACGACGATTACTTTTTTTAATCAAAAGAAAAAATGCTCTGCAGCTAAGAGTAAACATTAACTGGCGTTTTAACAACAGCTTATTACAAGCATAAAAGGATAAACAATGGTCATTCCTTCAAGTTAATGTTCCGAGGTAATAAGTTCACTTTTAAATTAGACTTTTAGCTACAAAGCTACTTCTTACTTCTATTTGAAAAAATAAGGAACAAGTGCATGGTAAAATACAAAGAAATGATGCCATCTCGCGAATTTCTCTTGTTTACGAACACGATGCACGATCGATTTCGGCATTAATTATGGATTAATAAGTATAGGCCTACATGGTTTTGTTGTATGGACTCATACTCTTGATATCAGGAGAATTTCTTTTCATGCATTTTCCCGAACACAGGATTAAGGATTATGTTTAACATCTTTAGACTGACTGCTTATGTTGAGGTCGAACTTTTATTTTAAACACCTTTTCATTGAAATTTTGAAACGCCTTTTCATTGAAATTTTGAAACGAGTAATACAAGCGTCCAATCTCTTCCAGAGAGTGTGGCAAGAGAAAATCGTGTTGTCCAGTCATGTGAATGTTTCACAGCAGATTCTTTTACAATAAGCTATTAGTGACAGACAGCATACAGACAGCATACAGAAAGCAAATATGAGTTTGCAAAATCATTCCATATAGTTCAGTGTGTCGCACCACGGATGTCGGACCATTTCTTTTTGTTGCATTGCCAAGTAAACTTTCACAGAAAAGCACGAAGTTGCATTGTTTGAAGATTGCCAATGTAATCCGAGAAAACAGTAGCAACATGATCTGCAATTTCAATAGCTTCTTAACCAAGAGTGCCGAGTACACCCCTCCCCCCCCCCCCCCAGTTTCACGAAAAGGAAGCTCACAACTTCGTATCACCCCAACCTCATGAAAAGTACCCCCACCCCACAAGTAGTGAAATAACTGTAGGTCTACTCTGAAACTTCTTCCTAAAGAAAAGGTATTGCTATATTTGTAATTAAAATAGTGCCAATTGAAAAAAGTATGTTTTTGTTCGATCATAATACGCTTATTATGTGTGACGTAGGGGAATCATGACACCACTGTTTGTCATTTCAAAACTGGTATGATATCGACTACTATCGAACACGGAACGATCTTGAGACCTTCATTATCAGCTGCTGAACTGTTTATTATTTAGTTTAATGGCTTTTCCTTATGATTAATGTAACTTATATCATGTTAGTTGTAATTACTATTTTCAGTCTCTTTGATTGTATAAGTAATATCTAGTACAGTATACTCCCGTTACTCGCGGAATTTGGTGGCGGATAGCCTAAGTGAATGCCCCGGATAATACAAAAAAAAAAAAAAAAAAAAAAAAAAAATACAGAAAAAGGTCAAAATTCATCACGAAAATCCTTTCGAACAATTGTTACTCATAACAGGGGTCCTATACATGCAGTTATGACAATACATAAAAGTTTTCTGTATTTACAAGTTTGTTTATTTACTTTACAAAAAATAAAAAATGTGTTAACTTCTTCATTCGAGATCGAAGTTTTTCTTTTAACTCCGCATTAATTTACCGTGGCAAAAACTGATAGAAAGAAAAGGATGACCGCGGATAATCCGCAAAACAGATACTAAGCCCTCGGATAATCGAGAGGTAATTGTACTCGTACTATACAGGATGTTAATGAATAACACCGAAATATTTTACCTGTCTATATAGGAGACATAGACAAGCAACTTTTATTAGGAGATTTTTGCTCTATGAATTCAATTTTTCCTGTTACAGCATAAAATCTCCCTGGGCATGGCCGCCACTGACTTCTAACATTAGAAAAAAAAAAAAAAACAAAGGAACTTCGTTGTTAACACTGAAGTCAGTAGCTATGAATAAAAAAATATAAAAAGACCAATGCAGTGGCGACCAGTCATGTAATTAGTCTGTAAATTTTGCAGATTATGGAATCACTAAATTATGATATAGCTGTTGATGAATGTTTAAGAGTCAGGTTTTTGCCAATCACTACGAAGGCATAAAGTCAATTTAATTAACATTTTAACCCTATTTCGCTACATTATTGAGTTATGAGCACCTAATTGTAATGACTTTAATGCCCTGTAGCATACAAATTTTACGTCATAGAGCAAAAATCTCCTAATAAAAGTTGCTTGTCTAAATGCCCTCTATAATCTTACACCGGTAAAATATTTCGGTGTTATTTATTAACACCCTGTATATGCATCGTCAAACATTTAATTTGTAATCCTATGACATCACAGAGGTTCAGTTTGATAGAGAAATAAAATAATAATAATAATAATAACAACAACAACAATCTAGTTTCAGGCATAAAAACCTTCAAATGCATCCAATATGTATTTATTTACATATCCAGTTGACCAAACTTTCACTGGATAACAGTTTAAGCGCAAGTTCATTGTCCCATCTGTTCTCGCAATCATTAGTTCATTACTCTCTAGTTTCTGGTTTCAAACACCTCTTTTACAATGTTTATTCGTTTTAACAAAAACTCAATTCTTCTCGTTGCAAGAAACCATCAAGCAGAAAATCCGTACTCGGTCTAGTTAGAATGTCTTTTTTATTTTATTGCCACAACAAAGATTGACAAAGCATGTGAACCAGCCTCATATGACATTTTAAGGCCAACACTTCGGAATGAGGTTTTCTTGCTTATGACTCTCTTTTCGGGCAAAGTATGTTGCTGGTTGCAATACGTTCATTATCTCTTTGATGTACCATAACACGACTGAAGAGGGCATGTAACAGGGTTAAAGGAAGTTGATGTCAATGCAATTTTCTCTTTCCTTACAACCCTACTTTGGTTTACCACATACTTATAATATTTATACTCATCAGCATTAAAAAAAAATTATTTAACCACTAGCATAGTTTTACATTCTTACAACTTTGCCAAACCATAACGGCAAACCTAGTATAAACCTTTTCACTGAGGTATTATTACAGGATTCACCAAAAATGCATAGAAATAGAGAAATGCTCAGAAATTTGTGGGGCAAATCATAGTTTCCTGCCAATTGTAATTGAAAGTGTATCCACAAATAAATTTATGAATTGAATTTCAACATTAAGAAAATCATCAGATGACTGACTCAAGTAATGGTCTCTTAAACCAATTAATAGTAGATTAGTACTACCTACTTTTGATGAGAAGAATTAGTTAAATTAAATAACATTAACTTGATCAAATTAAAATTAAATAACATTCACTTCACAAAATGTGTAGAGTAATGCTTTATGCTACAATATTGAGGAATTTTATCCACGCATTAGAACTGCCATTCCTGAAAATCAGCTTTTCCATTGAAATTCTTTTCATTGATTTCAAACTTACGAAGCCACTGATGAATGCTTATATTAATACAAATTCCGCTCTGGAACCGTTAAACTGTTAAAGGTTATACCTTTAGATTCATAACTATTCAGCCCTTAAGGTCTTAACTATACCAGATTAAACAAAGAATAATATTTATTAATAGTATTATCATATCACTAGCCCGTGGCTTCACCCGCGATTATTTATTCAAATGTTATATTGTTTTAACATTGACTTAGTTTTGACAAAAATAGCATGAATTATATAATTTTTTAGTACACGCTCTCTAAAACAGCTGCTTATCGGACTGGTAACAAGCCGAAAAATTGCATTTTAAAGGACAAGGCCGCTAAAATTGCATAAAAGTGCATTCAAATTGCATTCAAAATGCAGTTTTAGCGGCCTTGTCCTTTAAAGTCGTCATGGCAATCTATAAACAAAACCCAGATGGCATTGACCAGTCACACCAACTTTAACATGGATTTACGCATATAATTGCTCATAAAACAAACAAATTTAAGCCAACACGTTTCTTTATGAAAATCAGAAACTTTACCAGGATTTTTCGCAAAACACGGTAGCCCACTTCATCACCTGACAACAAATATAAGCCAACAACTTTTCACATCTTCGTTCACATAGCTTACATGGATGCACCAGCATTTAATTGCAATATATTCCCTATTCCTTCTGCCGTGATGTTGCTGGCACCAGCTCCAATTCAATGTTTTTGACTTGGAGTGAAATTTCCTCGGGATTATAATACATATTTTCACAAGCTTTTCATAAATACTAGTTCGTATTTATTATTGTTTACAAATCAGCGACTCATATAACGCATTCATAGCCTACCCCATTTCGTACGGTTCATTGTTGTCTTGCGTTTGAGAGGGCCGTGAGAATATGGTAGACTACCTTTCATTACAATTAATTATATACGGTATTTTGTTTCATTTCATATAATTTAGAGAGCTATTACTAAAAAATATTGTATGAACCACGTACGCAAAAACTTTAGCGGACTCATCCAGTATTTCAGCCTCGGCTTTCGCCTCGGCCGCTATACTAGATTCGTCCGCTAAAGCGTTATTTTGCGTACTTGATACATAAATAGCTATTATTCTTAATTATATTGATTTATATAGTAAATATGAATAAAACGAAACTTGTGCTGCCAAATTGACATACAGATTGAAATGAAACGATTAAAACAAACCACAGATTCATGAACCTTACCCAAATCATGCATAAACAAAAACGACCTCAAATTCGAGTTCCCTAGCCCAGAAAATCCCTCATAGCGAGTTTCGTCCAAATCGTATCATTCAATTTTTTCCTATTTAGGCATGCATTCATGACCCCTTTTATTCACCTATGTAAAGAAAATCATATCTCTGCGTGTCGTAACGTTATAAACAAATAAATTAAGTAGAGCGGGTCAACAAAATCGAAGCGATCGACAAAATGATTGTTATATTGCAAAAATTGATTTCAACAATGTTTGTTTTTTTTCCCCCTGCCTGCTATGGCAAACCGATCAAGGCCACCTTCAATTAGTTTCACAATTGAAGACAGTCTTGTTAGTAGGAGGAGTTGGATGTACACGGAAACACGAGCTCAAATATTATATATTGTTTAGTTTCATATCAAATTGTCAAAACTAGCAAACACTGCAAAATAGATTTAAAAGTAGTGAGTTGCATCTACCATTTTGGATAGAATGAGAATTAACTAGGTTGAGATTGAAATAAAATTTATTTAAGGCCCTATGAGTGTCTGTATGCACACAACTGAATAAAAAATCATAAACTAAAATGGTGGTTCGTGTGGTCATAAATTGAACCGTTATGTGATACAAAGAATTACTTTCCTTACTCTTATTACCATTCCACTTTCCTTCTTTCTATTTTTTCTCTCTTTTCCCTAATTTCTTAGAAAATGGTTCTACAGCAGGCGAACTGTTAATATAATGAGCACAGTTTTTTGTCCTTTTTAAAAATATAACTTCGATTGCTCAAGTCCCGGTTCCCCTATCACATCGCATTACAGAAAGCAGAAATTTCATTTACGAATACGCTCAAGTCCTTTCTTTTAGAAAACTGTTTCTGTAATATAAACCATTTTTATTTTTTGTAATTCTGTTTATTTCTTCATTAAATGTAACTTATGATTTTTATTGAATTTTATATTATCAGAAGTGTTATATTTATTCTCAGATTAATATTCTATTAGTATTAATAAACTTCATTTTGTGTCCAATGAGGGTTTATTATATTAACGTAAGATATACTTTTACCACCTTATACCCTCATTAAAAATAACAATGCTTGGATAGTTTGCCCTAAATTCCTCAAGTATTTATTCTTTAACATAAAATAATATTCTGATACTCAGGTTAAAATTATCAAGGTAAAATTTTTAGGCCTATTTCTTTTGTATCAAAGAATTAGAGTTACAATAAAATTACAATAAAATCCTGTTACCCTGTTAAAATTAATCTTATGATTAAAACCAATATAACATGTAAAAAGAGATAGTAAAATAATAAGAGAACAAGTATTGCTTTATAATGTGTGTCTTGTTCTCTTATTATTTTACTCTCTCTTTTTACATGTTATATTGTTTTTAATCATAAGATTAATTTTAACAGGATAACAGGATTTTAGTGTAATTTTATTGTAACTTTAATTCTTTGATACAAAAGAAATAGGCCTAAAACTTTTACCTTGACAATTTTAACCTGAGTATCAATATATTATTTTATGTTAAAGAATAAATAATTGAGGAATTTAGGGCAAACCATCCAAGCATTGTTATTTTAAATGAGGGTATAAGGTGGTAAAAGTATATCTTACGTTAATTAATATTCTATGTTCAGCAAAAATGTAAATGTAAATTATTTAAATATAGATATTAATAAAGAATAGTGTTTTTAAAATATAGCACGTTAAAACTATAAGACTTTATATTCTAGATGTATAAGCTTTCATGAACCACAGATTATTGTCTCTGTTGGACATTACATGAGAATATTATAGGAGAAAAATTCCTCCGACACTGAGACTTGAACCCAGGACCTTTGGCTATTCGCGCCAATGCTCTACCAACTGAGCTAAGCCGGAGCTCAATTCACAGCGCCGGATGGAACCTCTCTCCTATGACTGATTGCCCTAATGGTCTACCTCACAGACAGACAAGTTATGTCATATGCAGTACTGTGAGGCACACTAATTAGTGATTTTTGTGACCGGGCTCCCACTGTTATTGTACAGTTGACATTGAGAATTGAGCTCCGGCTTAGCTCAGTTGGTAGAGCATTGGCGCGAATAGCCAAAGGTCCTGGGTTCAAGTCCCAGTGTCGGAGGAATTTTTCTCCTATAATTTTCTCACTTAAAATTCTGATATTAATAAAATTATATATCGTATATTTCAAATTTAAAGTGTAATTTAGTAAATTTAAATGTAATAAATATTAAGAAATGTTTAATAGTAATAATTATGTAACCTACTTTATAGTAACATGAAACATAGTACTGCCTAATCCAAATAAAATCAGCTAACTCTGCCTTGCTTGAGATGGAGAAAGCACACTCTTGCTAGTCCGTCCCTTACTCTGCACTTAGGGAAAGTCATGTAAGTGTCAAAAATATTGTATTAATGTACTACAAGCAACATCACTCACATCCCTTGCAAAAAAAAAAAAAAAAAAAAGAATAGTGCAATAATTGCAGCTCAGTAGGAAGGAAGAAAATTGAATGCATGCTCATCTTTCGCTGGAATGTTACATAATAAATCTGACTGGTCTTGCGTCCACCTGTACATTTGCATATCAGGTTGGACGTTCATCTCGCAAATCAGGTTCGAGATCCATCTCAGGGTTCTTGAACTTGTAATCGAAAATCTCGTCCCTTGGGTTGGGAATAATCAAGTTTTATGTACGCAACAGCATAATAGCTTGTTGCTTATCGAAGAGACAAACATGCAGTGAGGTGTTGAATAACATGTTAGATACCGTTCAGCTCAACCAATGAAATTAAACTATGATGTAGCTGTTCTACTAAACTTTAATTTTTTTTGTCAAGGCATTCGATGCTAAGGCCATCTTATTTACTTTCTCTACCTAGAAGATAGACTACAGGTGGAAAAGTATTGTGTTCGATACTGCATTTTGATGTCGATTTTTCAGCATTATTACTAGACTTCGGATTTTAGGTAAAAACCTATTTTAATCCTTAAGTGATATATGGACGAAAACTTGTACATGCATGTTTCATAAGTGACTATGCCCAAAACTGATACTTTTATAGGACCTAAAATAGCCTATTATTACGTTAAAGCCTAATATTTCCTTTTTGATCATTTTTCCTCTAAGTTCAAAATAAGTTATTTTTTGTTATAAATTCTAGCATTTATTTTCAGTTCGTACTAAAGTTTTAGCTCGGAATGTGCAGTACATAGCACATTTGTGACGTGGTTAAATAGTAAGGAATGTTTCGTCTTTAGTAGAAAAATTCCTTGGAATTCCCAAGAAAGTATAGTGCTTTTCTCCCGACTCCCACATCCAGTAATAAAAAATAAAAAATAAAATAAAAAGAAGTTCTCTGAATCACTGAGGGAAACAAGCGGTTGAATATGCTAGCGTGCGTAGCTTCTGGGCGCAGGGATTAGGTTTTCACTGTCATGGTAGTAATACAGGCCCTAGTAATAGGTCTATATAATTCTGTGTACCATAGGCCTATGTCTGTGTTTTATCTTGATTATTGATTAATGGTGGCTTTAATAAATATAATATTCTGCATTGCAATTGAGATATTTAAGAAAATTTGCAACTTTACGATTTTGAAACTATTTTACGAATTTTAGAACCTATTTTCCAATTTTTAGAGCCTATTTTAGGTACCTAAAAGTCCGAAGTCTAATTATTACACGTTTTGCGCTCCCCTGAATCCAAAAATCCACATTTCCGAAACACGTCCATGAGTCTCAGTCTGTGTGTAGATATTCTCAATCGCACTGTTCAAAACGACACAGTTTTATCTTTCAATGTTTCAACCCAATTTATTCCATAAACATTTCTTTTTCTGTTTTTTGTAATATCTATAAAAACCACTGGTTAATGATGCAATATTACTTTATATATATTATACTCATACATTTATAATTTTCGTTTGTGGTAGGCCTATACTGTGCATTGATATATAAATAGATTTATATTAATCTATTATACCCCTAAACACGAGCTTTGCTCATCTAGGGGCATATCTTACATTTTAAATGCTAAAATAGAAATAGTATTTTCTATTGGTTTTTGTTTTTACTTGTATTAAATGTGAAATAATGTAAATAATGAAATGTAATTATGTATGTATGTATGTATGTATGTAACATGTGACAATCACTTCAAATATTTTATACGAATAAATCTTCACGGAATAGTTGTGCAAGAAATTTTACAAAAATAATTTTACAACGATTTCTTGAGGAATTTCTTACACATATTCGACATTCCGAAACACACAGAGAAATAATTGTTGTAATTGATGCTTCGCTTGTTTGGTATGAGCATTTAAGTTCCCGTTACTGTTAGGAAGCCGTGGTCAGATGAATTCGTGACCAGTTTTTTTATGCAAATCTCCACATGGCGGCACCCGAATCTTCAGTCAGCGCAGAAGCAGAGAAGCGTTTCTGCATAGCATAAGCGAATAATGAACCCTGGATGCCGACAGAGATGGCCTTCTTTCTCGATATAGTGGCCTACTTCTTTCTATTCTAGTCTATCGCGACCAATTATAAAAATATTTCATGCACGTTGTTTACTGCATTTGCTACTATCGGGGTACGCCGTATTGCAGTTTGTAGAGGTACAATAGTTTATTTCCTCAACTCATGGTACACATATAAAACATACAGGGTGCGAATCACGCTTCTTCACGGGGGGGGGGGGGGGCATTTACCTCGCGTTCTTCTTCGAGCATTCAAATTTCTGAAGTAAATAACATTAATTCCTACTTACATAAGTAGGGTTCGGATGTTTATGACATGTCAAATTTTTATCCTGACCTCCATTCTCGCCACAAACGCAAATTAAACATGAATTGCACATTTGTTATCCTAATCGGACCGTTTTTATTTTGCATATAAAGTCATATTTTGGTCATTTTCATGGTCTTGGTATATTTCGATCATATTTGTAATTTAACGTCATATTTCAGTTATAAACTCAGTAAAAGAGCACAATTATACAGTATGTGCACTAAATTGTCGACTTAATTTTTTCCGAAAAACAGTCACAAATATTTTGGTTTTATGTAACTGAAATGTGAAGGGACAGTAAGAAGTAATAGAACAATTACCTCTTCCTCCTTGTTAACAATTTCCAATATACACGTTTTAAAAATGTTTTCTGATCACATTTGCAGTTGTCAAATTTTTTATCTGGAAACATTAACAGATTAGAAGTTCTTTAATAGTAAAACTCTAAATCACCTGTAAAATTTTTAAAAAGTGATTATCTCATTGAATTAATGTGATATAATAATTTAGTGTTATTAAACGATTTAAATTCGAACATTTATTTTTAGGAAATATATATTTTTTTGAGGTCATATTTAGGATTTTTGGGTCATGTTTAGTCATTTTTAAGGTCACATTTGAAGTTTTTTTTTTTCCACTTCTTTATGTCATAAACATCCGAACCCTATACATAAGTATAAGTTAACCCATGCACTACCATATATGATACAACAGCAAGCTTTTGTAATTGTATGTGTACCAGTGGTTATAATGATGTGACTTACGTATTCTGACGATAGTCGATATTAATATGATTTACAGAGGAAGAGGAGAAAAATAATTTTCTTTTTATCTTCCAGGGAAACACAGTTTGACAAGCCAGAGAATTTCCCCTTCCCTCCGTTAATTCGCAATCTGGTGCGCATCCTTCTGATACTGGTGAGTACATACGTTTCAGCATATTCATTTCGAGGACATGTAGTAGCCTATATTATTTCTATTTCGCCGTAAACTGGGGTTACTTTAACCTACTTAATTACATTTTAAAAAGAGTGAGGTAGACCGTTAAGGGTAAGTCAGTCATAGGAGAGGGGTTCCATCTGGCACTGTGAAGCGAACTGTGGCTTAGCTCAGTTGGTAGAGCAGTGACACGGATAGCCGAAGCTCCTGGATTCGAATCCCAGTATCAGAGGAATTTTTCTCCTAAAATATACTCATGTAATGTCCAACAGAGGCAATGAATGTAGGCCTATATATCCACATTTTTAAAGCTTTTTATTGGTTTCTTATGAAATTTTGGAACAGGAAATTCCAAATCCCATATACGAATGCAGAAACCTTTACAGAAAATGCACGAACAATGATAATAGTCACAGGCAATAGTTAGTGTGAGAAATCTTAGTACAAAACTCTGGGCCATAGTTGCCTGGTAGCCTAGACGGGGTTATTTTGACGCACCTCTGGTTTCTCACAATAAACACTGTAAAATTGATGCGATCCAATACAATACCGCGCTGGGGAATAATAACATATTATTAAAAAATAAGTCAGCTTGAAGCTGTCAAACGTTTATTTGAAGAGAAATTGGTAAACGTTTAGAAAGTTTTTCTTATAAATTCTTGTTTTAATGGTCTGATCACTGAAATGTCTGAAATAGTATAGAAAGAGGTACTGAAAAGGCTGCAAAATAAAATAAAATAAAATAAGGTAAACTGATATAAACAATGGTTTGGTTTAATCAGTGATAATTGCAATTAGGCTATGATGGGCAGAAAATAGGCGGTTATTTTTTTATTCGATTTCCGAGTTCAGCTACGATTTATTAAGCAGGGCTTATGGAAGAACAAAGGTCTAGTTTGATAAGCATATGCGAAGGAATATATGGATAGTGTTATTTGTCAAAAGCAACGTGTATAGCAACTTCCAAAGCCATATATGAACACTGTAAAACAATATGTTATCATGAGAACTGATTAATATAATACCATAAAATAGGCACTAAATTGGGCATTACTCCGGTGCCGGCCAACGGATTTGGCCCAATATCAATAGGCTTTTTCCCATGGACGTAATAAATGTGTATACCAAGTTTCCTGAAAATCCGATAAAGCGCATTTGAGTTGTCGCGCGTACAGGCATACGGACAGACAGACATTTTCCCGTCCACCACACAATCTCAGAAAGTATCAGTCTGGCACTTAATAAACAAAAGAAAATATTTGTTACCAGTATATTCAGTTGACACCTTGCACCCTAAAAAAACCCCTACTTTGGCCTGGACCAATTAAGCACCTATTAGCATAGAGAAGTGCTTTTTTTTCAGGGTAATATATACAGCCATGGGATTTTTACAACAATGAGATTTTGTTTATACATCTTATAAGCCAATACTTTTCGCTTTAAAAAAATATACTTACACGATTTTTTCTATCACCAATGTCAGATGGGCACAAGGAAGTTTCCAATAGCAATTTACCACTTTTGCAACGACAAATACCACCAACAATGCTACCTTGAAATGGAAACCATTAGTCAATCCTGGTGGTGGGAGCAAGGGCGCCCATACCCGGGGGCAGGGGGGGGCCGCGGCCCCCCCCTAGCTCTCAGGGAAAGGGAAAAATTCTATATTAATAATTATAGTCTGTTTTTTTCTTTTAAGACAATTATTTGAAAGACAGTAGAGACATAAGTTTGCAGAAGTTTTACCATATCGACACCATGGAAGCAGAATCCACACTGGATTAGAAAAGGGGATCCTGGGGGTTTGGACCCCCAAAAATCAAAAACCAAAATTCTATTTTTGTATTTTAAAAAAAAATTAATAAATTAAACAATTTTTGTGGGTGTGTCAAATATGATATAGCAGTTATTTTGTTTCCATAACATAATGAGTAGGTCTGTTATTTCCATTGTTCCTTGTGTTATTTAACTTTTCTTATAAATAGTAATGAGTAGGGCAAGGCATTTAATGACCATAAAAAAGTGAAAAAATGCAAAATAAAAAATGCATTTATGACCTAAAAATAGTGAAAAAATGACCCCAAAAAATAAAAAAATTACCAATAAATTTTATCATTATTACTTATAATTATTTTTTTAAGTAATGAATTGCTTTTAAGGACCAATTTAATGGATGACATTTCGTTATATATAAATTTACAATATAAAACACATTTATTTTGCTGCTAAAGAAATAAGTAAATTAATATTAGGCCTCCTTGAATACCCTTCACTAATTTTTTTTTCTGAACTGGCATGCCCATCATATCGGCGCATAAAAATGCTGTACACAGTTTCTCGCAAAACGGCGAAAATGTTGAACAACTTTCCCCCAGGAGTGTCTGTTGCAGGCCACGGTTTCTTTTCTCTTCAAGTCGCTGCAGACCACGTTTATGTTTCTCTCTTGATACATGTTGTTCAACCGTAAATTTTTTTTCGGCAGAAACCCTCACATCACATAATTTGCAGAACAATATTTTTCCATCGGTGGAAAAAACATTTTCTCCGTACTCGGAAACAAATCGTTTTAATTTATCAAACGTACTTTCTTTCACTTTGGGCATTTTACTGAACTCTTCTGTCAACAAACTATCTCATACAACTCTTACAGACAACCGAAAGACACAGTGAAAGTCCTCCTACCTGAAAATGAATAACAATAGGATGCTCGGATTAGTTCACGATGCACATTCCTTTAAAATAATAAAGCAGGTATAGTCGCCTCGCTTATCTCTAACGGAGCTGTGTCCCAAGTGTTGTTTCTTTAATGCAAGAAGGACACATTCGTCAATAGCCGCTTGTATTTACAACGTTGTTTTCTTGGAAATGTAGACTAGTTCAAAATGCTTAAAAATAGGAGAAGCAGGTATTGCTTATATTGTATTTTCTTGGAAATGTAACAAGAGTTCAAAATGCATATTCCTTCCAGTAACGCTGCAATCTGCTTTATTTCCTGTGGATGTTATTTGCTTTTACAGTTATAATAGACAAGCATTAAAAATAAAAAATAATAAATAAAAAAAAATATATATATAATGTAATGTAAGACTTCATTTAAAAAACTATAAAAATGCCGAAAAAGACCTAAAATGCCGAAAAAGTCCTAAAAATGCCGAAAAAGTCCTAAAAATGCCGAAAATGACCTAAAAATTACCAAAAAATGACCTATCTATTAAAAATTATGAAAACAATGCAAAATAAAGCAAAGAATGCAAAAACAAATAGCTCTTATTTGATCAATTAATTGATGATACACATTTATATATATTCGAGCTATCTTTTAACCATCATATAAAAAAGATGCAAAATCATCAAATGTCTTGCCCTAGTAATGAGTATTATAACTTAGGTTTGTTTAAGTTCGCATGTCTTAGAGTATGGTAAACAAATTTCCTAACTAGTTTTTCAGAGCTAAAATAGCGTAAAATGTTATTTTAATTAGCTCAATATTTAAAAATTTTCCGGGGGTGGACCTCCGACTTAGGTAATGACTTCTTGTTTACGTTGGTATGTCTTAGAGTATGGTAAATAAATTTCCTAACTAGCTTTCAGGGCTAAAATAGCATAAAATGTGATTTTCATTAGTTCAGTATTTAAAAATCTTCCGGGGGTGAACCCCCGACTTAGGTAACAATTTCTCGTTTAAGTTGGCATATCTTAGAGCATGGTAAACAAATTTCCTACCTAGTTTTTCAGAGCTAAAATAGAGTGAAATGTGATTTTCATTAGTTCAGTATTTAAAAATTTTCCGGGGGTAACAATTTCTTGTTTAAGTTGGCATATCTTAAAGTATGGTAAACAAATTTAATAACTTGTTTTTCAGAGCTAAAATAGCGTAAAATGTGATTTCAACTAGTTCATTATTTAAAAATTTTCCAGGGGTGGACCCCCAACTTAGGTAACGATTTCTTGTTTACATTGGCACGTAAACAAATTTCCTAACTAGTTTTTCAGTGCTAAAATAGCGTAAAAAGTGATTTTAATTAGTTGAATATTTTAAAATTTTCTGGGGATGGACCCACGACCCCCTTGCTTGGGGGGTATTCCAAATCCCCTGCCACTTCCAATCCTCCCCGAAATTATTTTCTGGCTACTTCATTGTTGCACTTACATTATTATATTATTAATGTAATGTTACAAACTAACCCAAGAAGTTAAAGGGACAAAAAATAAATTAACTAAAAATTTGGCCCCCCCCCCTAGAAAATATCATATGGGCGCCCTTGGGTGGGAGATATTCTTAAAACAGCTTCCTGTCTTACTGCTAGCTGAAATGAAATATTCGAATTCAGCTCGCGGAGTTGGGGAGGGGGAAAACCACATGTGAGCCAACGTAAGAGCTAAAGTAACATGCTCTGGGCCAATGTAACCCCGGTTTACGGTACTGTATTTGCAATCCATATAACAGTTATTCGGAAATGTATGTAACAAGTTAAGCAGCTTCATTTAATACTTTTAAATATTTTCAGGTTTTTAACTTTCTAAAAATGTACAGTGTTTTCAGTTATCCTGTAAACATACTATAGAATTGTATAAATCAGTACAGAATGTAACTTATATGTACCCAAATGTCACATTATAAAATAATTTAAATCACACCATTCAAAAATAAATTGTATAGGTACCCATATACTTTCTCAGCAATTCGAAGATAATGATTTATTCTTATCAATCGATGCATTCCTTTTAATAGTATATTCTCCGATAAGAGTGAATTTCGTAAACAACTTTTGGACCACGGTACAACTCGTATTCCGAGAGCACATTTCATCCCTGTAACATACAATCCCATCTGCCATTGAACTGTTGAGCAATATCAGATTCTAATCCTCACATCTCCATCGTCTGAATATGGATGACATCACTTAACGCACAGGAAATTGTGTTGTCACGAATGCCAGATCAGGCAGTCAATCAGTTACACCAATATGTCAACCTAGGTGGTGACGGACTGAAGGAAGACACATGCAAGAGTCTGTTAATGTAGACTACAGATACGCTTTAGTTCAATTCATACACACTACTATATATATATTATATATATTTATATATAATTATATATACGAGGGATGGGGGTTTAAGTCAAGAGAACTATTTTTTTTTCTTTTGAAAAAGTGGGACCATTTTAAAACCTTGAAATATAGAATGCACTTATAACGAAGATTATGGACGGTCCTACTAGATGTAGGACAGTGTAGGACAATTTCCCCAGAACCTAACCTCATATAGTTAACTTTTTGCAAAGTTTTGCATTTCCCATATCAATTTAGTGTATAAATACAGGCCTAATAATTTTAAAAGTTCCTTACCTTCATGACATGTTAGAGTAAAGATGATATTTTCCGTTTTGGTATTGTTGGTAGTGAGTTTGTTGAGGTCAAACCATTCCTTGTCAGTTTCTACTGATAATACCATTTGTTGCTTTATGAAGTTATCATCATTGTTAGTGTTTAATAATGTGGTATCATCTAAATATAATCCTATGTATGAAGTTAAAGAGTTTTTTAATGTTGATTTATCTGGTATGTGAGATATGTGTTTTTATATACTTATGTAATTTGTGTTTGTTTATATAGACGTAGCCTATTGTTATTTTACTTAATGATTTAATAATAATAATAATAAAACGGAGCGACAAAGTAAATTACACATTGTCATTTATATACAAGATAAATATGCACTGATCCTTGTGGGACGCCTGCCTTGGTTTTCCACAGTCCAAAGGTAGAGAGTAAAATATATAATTACATAGAAATCCCAGCTCTACTAATTAGAATTACAGTTAGTCAATACTTAATGACCCTAATGCATGTATTATGAACTGCAATTATTGCGAAATGACTTGATCTGCACATGACATTAAAAGTAAGTAATAAAGAAGTCAATTTAGTTATTTTAAATGAACCAACATTATTAAAGAGTAAGTTCAATGAAACGTTCTATTTTTATTTATAACTGATCTATTTTAAACAAAGAGGAATGTATTTCTCGTTCGGTATGTTTCACATGCAACTTGTAGGCTAGTTATTGATGAGACTGGCTTAAACATTCAGGAGTCTTACAATATTGAAATTTAAAATGTTCTGTGGAAAAAACCTCTATTTCTGCTCATTCGCTATAAAACTGGTTGAGGATTGTATGTATGAGTGGATTGGTTACTTCCTGAAGCAAAATTATGTAGTCCTAAAGTGAGACTTCATTAAACCACTCGATTATTGATCCTCACTCTTCCACTTTGCCCTAATAGAATACTGAGCAAGGATCGGCTCATTTTTTTTTTCTCAGGGACTGTCTCTAACAAGTTAATTCTTCTTTTACGAGCAAGGCATCTACGAAATTGGACTAGAAGGACTTTTCTTCCAAATGCTAGCATTCTGAGAGTCCTGATTAGAGAAAATTCTTACCTTAATTTTGTATAAACGGTCACAGAAAAATAACGCTGCGGAATGTTAATTATGTATAAAATTGCTTACTAGCTACCATTTAACTGAGGATTCTTTGTCCTCGGAGTTTAAAGGGCTTGGCCCCTGCATTTGTAGTTCCTTAGAACTGACTTCTGTAATAGGGTTGTATGCCCTTGGGCAATGTTAGAGTACTTAGCCACTAAATACTTACATGCTTAAATCTAATAGGGCCATAATTATCTGGCTTTAGCGGTTTAAAATGTACAAAGAATTATTTAAATTTGTTTTACATTCTTACAAGTTGTTATGCTGTCCCTGAATGCCAACAATTTTATAGGAAAAATGCTGGTATATACAAAATCTTAACAGTAAAATACTGGTACCAGGTTATGGTTCTATATCGATATGAGATCAAACAATCAGCAGAATTCGAAAATGTAACTTAAAAGCATCGTGGAATTTACACCATACCCGAACAACATTATTTATCCTAATGCAGAAATGTGCTAGTGAGATCGCTATATGTAGGTACATTATTTAATGGCTGGAGATAGATTATATGAATCCGATAACCAAAAGAAAAAACTGAGAAATGTGCCATTAAAATTTATAAATAATTATATGAGGTTAGAAGAGTATTTTTCGCCAAATATACCACAAATTATATTACTGCATTAATTCCGGCTTGGATAACGTTTCGAAGGAATAAAGAAGGTTATTTTATTTTTTCCTATGTGCCACATTATAGTAAAAATTTACCTTAAAGTACCTCATAGGCAGGTGAATCTACTTTTTACTTTCATTTATTACCTATTAGGATGCTGACAGATATTTAATTAAAAATATGATTGAGAAGTTATTGATTAAAATGTATGGCAAGGTTATCTACTACATTCCAATTAGACAAGGAAAGGTTAAAACGTATTTTTGAACTCGCTGGACCGCGAAACATCTATCAATAATACGAAGCGTGCAATAATACCTAAGTTACGAGGAGAGAAAATAAAAACAGAACAAGAAACGAAAATCAGAAATGTAATTTCGGAAAGACGATTTCACATAGTCACCCTAGCCTGTATATTGTAGACCTGCACTACAGTTAATTCGACTTGAGTTGTGAAATTTTGACTCGTTTTAATAGTACAGGACTGTAGGGATGTCATAATAGAGTGAATTCTTGCAAAAGTGCGTAGGATATCGAATAATGAACGTCTGCACACGTGTAATGTTGAACAACTGCGCAGAAAGCCCCCAGACTTGTGTACAATCGATAATCGAGAATGGTTTCCTCCACGCGTTCTCAAATGGATAGTGCAATTTATATTTTTGCGTCCACGGCGAATGCGTAATGGAGCTACAAATACATTTTTCCACTTTATCAAAACATTCTGACTTCAACAAACCTGCTTCAAATGTTAAACTGCAACTTGTTACAATATATATAGGCTATAGAGCTACCAAGTTTTAATCCTGGTTACAACACTGGAATACACAGATTTCAACTATCCTTTGTACAACAGTGAGCATTTCATATAGGGTTTTTATACTGAAAATAGACATCTGTATTTTTGCTTTTCTTTTGTTATCGAGTCATCTTACCCTTAATTGATCTTTTAACGATTAGATAGTGCCCTTTTTGGCTGGCATGCGTGATAGACTCAAGGTTTGAGAGTTCAAACCCAGAAGAGGGCGTGGATTGTTTTAGGCGTAAAAACCAGCAGTACC
Source organism: Ectobius pallidus (assembly GCA_964059195.1). NCBI lineage: Eukaryota > Metazoa > Arthropoda > Insecta > Blattodea > Ectobiidae > Ectobius > Ectobius pallidus. The sequence continues at coordinate 93,557,365 of CAXKWD010000009.1, forward strand.
CACGCCTTTCTTTGCAAGGTGGGGAAAACCATTGGACGTGTCGTAGATTTTCAGTCAATTAAAAATTACAAATCCTTAAAAATTGACTTTACTCAAACCTATTCATCACTTCACACTTGATGTTATAGACTTAATAATAACTGACAAGCTGTAGACTAGCCTTTATATGAATAACTCTAGACTCAAGAGACCATAAATAAAATACAAAAGCTGTAAGCCCTTACTTATGCACACATATTATGAAAAAGTAACAACAGAACAACAACAAAAACACGCAGGGGATGAAATATTTGAAAGAACAAAGAACAAAGTAATAATTTAAGTAGAATCACCTTCTGCACAAGATCATCCATGAAATTCAATTATAACTTCCAGAAGGTCACATACACCTGCTCCCATTAAAAATGCATAATGCTTTATAAAATTATTGTATTCCTCACTTATCTAAGCCCTATTGAATTACATTATTATTATTCTTCGTGTTTAATAAAACTTGCTATTTAAACTAGAAAAAGTTATAATAAATTAGATCTATTAACGTTTTGAATTTTCTAAATTTTCATTGTGATATTTGTGCAATATAAAAATATATTTATAGGATTTTAATATATTTTAGTACTGAAATTATCTTGTTATAGAGATATTTATTATAAAGCAATATTTAGAATAACAAGATGCAGCAAAGCAACTGTTATAATATGTGCTCTGCTAGAAGAAAAAATCCTAACCATTTTTTACATTTAATTTCGAAGATAAAATTGGAACTACAATTTGCTGATCACACATCAGAAAATTCCATGTACAACATTATGGAATCCTCTAAAATTGTGGACCTTATGAAATGATATAAACTGCTTTAATTTAATGACGCCAAAACTTAAGCCATATTCCATAGATTCTCCAAATTATTAGGCCTATAATAATTGCACATATAAAAAGACATTTTGTTGCATATGCCTAATTTGTCAGTTCTATAATTTAATAAAAATTCTTTCACAAAATAAAGCTAAAGGAGAGAGAAAACCATTTATTAGCAAACAAACAACGATGGAGATTACATAAAACAAGTTCCCCAAACAGCTTACCACTGACCATGAAGATCAATGAACAACGTTTCATATTTTATTTTTAAGTTAAGCATTATGTACACATAATAAGTTCCTATTCATTATGGTGGTGTATGATTCCAACAAAATCAAACATCATAGTCTCTGCGATCATTACGATATATGTCTTATCAATCCCAAATTATAATAGAAAGTGCGCAAGAAACCGATAAATGGTACCCCGTGTCCCAAATAGCGCATCAAACTGATAAACGGTACCCCCTGCGCCGAATAGAAGTTCTTGGAGTTCTTGAAGTTCTTGCAGTTTCCAAATTGAACGGTTTATTTTCGTTTAAAGAATGGTATACAGCTCATGGGCGTCCGCAGAAATTTTGTCAAGGGGGAGCCAATGAACAAATTACCGCCGCCACCACCACCATCACTAAGCTACTATTACAACCACATTATTATTATTATTATTATTATTATTATTATTACTATTACTATTGCTATTATTATTATTTCTATTATTATAATCCACATAACTGATTTACCATGGTCGTACCATGGTTATGAATACATAGAAAAAATATGATGTAGTACACACACATTATTTTTTTTCCCATACAATTTCACAGGTGCTATTCAAATAAAACGCGATATTTTCATTGTCTTACCTTTAATAAAAAAGTGTTTGGCTAGAAATGATTTCAAGTTTAGTGGAAGTGATTATTCATACATGCTCATATCTAAGTTACTGAGTAGTTACAACTCATTTTTGTCTAAACAACTCCAACTACAGTATGTGGAAACTTAAGTCTCATTTCATATTAGTTGCTCATAGCTAGGGACCGGATTTTTAGGTTTTTAAAAACACTGTTTTAAGTTTTGCATTAGGTGAAATAGTTTTTTTTAGGTTTTTTATCCAAAATATCGTTTTCGGGTAGAATAATTGGTTTAATGAATTTGAATGTGCTACATAGGATTCAATACATAATTAATACGTCTTCTTAAAACACAGTGTGAATAACAAAACAGTACTAAAGGCAAACAAACGCTTTAAAACACAGAATTCTATACCCTTGTTCATACACGGCAACAATGGTTGTTCGTACGAATATTTTAAAAGGAATACGCCGGTACTCTACACTTCCTCTCTTGATACTGTCCATCCTAGACGACAATGGGTTGAATGAAACGCTGGTGGTATTAATTTCAACCCGACAAAAATTATTGTCTCTCCGCAAAATATCGATTCCTGAACTGACAAGCAAAAAAGACAAAAAAAAAGTAGCCTAAATTAGATATTTTAGGTTTTATATCCCATTTAGGTATATTTAGGTTTTTATACCCCATTTAGGTATTTTTAGGTGCCACAGAATTAATGTGGGTGAATCCTATGGTCATGATTCGAAAAAGTGTATGAGCGCTTTTTGTTTGGAAGTAAGGAAAAAAATAGGTAAAAACCTAAGAATCCGGTCCCTACTCATAGCCATATAGTTCAGAGATTTATGTGTAAACAGAATTTCCAGGGAGGGGCAGCGGCCCTACCCTGCCCCCCCTTCCGGACGGCCATGATACAGCTGTTATAAATTTTCTTCTTCTGATCATCCTGTTTTGCATGATCTCTAGCATTATTTTAGTCCCGTGTATTCAATTATTTTTATCGTATTTTTTGAATGCTACAATATCAAAAATCGACACGATACTGATCATATTATAACACTGATATAATGAGTTTTTTTTTTCATTTTGAAGGTGTATGTAGCCCCTTAATTTTCTTCCACAGAATTATAAAGCGTATACAAGGTCACAGGACGTTCAAAACCATAATAAATGCCGTCTAGTCTTGAACTTAATATATACGATAGCATCAAAGTGACATAAAGAACCAGTTTCACTGTTAACACATCCAAGTAGGTCAACGAACCAAATGGTCAAACCACTGTATACCAGGTCAACCAAGAAAGCAAGCCTTACGAAGACACGTCTTCTTGAGGTTGATTTACTGAAAATCGTGCTTCTGACTATGGAATATCGTTACATTAACAGAATTTCTTATTAAGGTATTCTTGTGAATAGGAAAGTTTTTAATGTCTTGATTAATTTTTTGCTCAAAATCTGTTGCAGAACTTAACTGAGGCGGAAGTCTTAAGCCGATTAAGCATTTGTTGGCATGTGTATATGTTCAAAAAAACGAATTGCCCAATAAATCTCGTCTAATGTGTTCGATGGTATCTTTAAAAAATTAGGTTAAGTTCAGAAAAAAGTATTCAAGGATAGGAATGATATGAATACCGAATAGGCTTAGAATATTACTGTCAGGAAAAAAGAGTTATGTTGAATTCTGTCAAAACTGGAATAAAGGGAATGAATTTTGTTACATTTTTGCAAATTGAAGCATACGAATCAATACTTTCATCAAGTTCTTTTTTTAAATTCATTTTATCAATATCACAAATATCTCATTTGAAATTACTGTTAAAAAATCAATACCACAAAAACTGAGTTTTATCAGAACTTGCATTAATTATATTAAATTATATAATTAATAACTTTTAATAGGCTATATCACTATTCATAAACTTCTAGTTAAAGTGTTAACAATTTTCAAGAATGATTCTTGAAAAATCATTACGGAAAGATATGACAATTGGTAACTAACAACTTGAAACATCAAAATGAATAGATGAGAAAAGTCTCTCAATAAATCTATCAATTATAAAAAGCATTGAAGCTAAACATTTACGGTCTAAACAAACCAATAAATATAATGTTCCAATTAGGCTACCTTGTTATTAAGTTTACAAACGTTTGCTTTCCCATCTATATGTTATTTCTAAAGTACGAAGTTAGCTTTCTTTACACAGCAAATTCCCATATCGTTTCCCTTACAGATAAGTTTTAATGAAATTCTCGTGGGTATGAATCAACGCTGGTTTTCACATTCCTGGACGCCAGGTTTGCTTACGATCGTTAATTGAGCGAAGTCATTAATTATGAACTTCCGGAAATTACTCTTTTTTGTACTGTGCATCTCAAAGAGGATCAAAGGAAGTGACGCAGCTTTGTTGAAGATGCCTTCAGGTCCCGGTTGCGTGCTCAGAAACAATTTGACAGCAACCCTTCGTCATGATGATAGCTCTGTGGCAAGCTGGAATATTGAGCTAGAAGAATGTTTATTCCTTTAATAGATACTTGGAATCTTTATTCATGGTATTCGTTCGTTGAAGAAGCTTTACAGTTTTCTAAGGCAACCACCAAGCTGCAGTTAGACCTATATGTGAGCCGGTTTAAAAAATAAATAAATAAAAACAAAACAAACAAAGAAAAAGAAGATGGGCCCCTAATAGCTATTTATGTATCAAGTACGCAAAATAACGCTTTAGCGGACGAATCTAGTATAGCGGCCGAGGCGAAAGCCGAGGCTGAAATACTGGATGAGTCCGCTCAAGTTTTTGCGTAAGTGGTGCATACAATATTTTTTAGTAAAAGTTCTATAAATTATATGAAATAAAACAAAAATACCGTATAATTAATTATAATGAAAGGCAGTCAGCCATTTGTTAAAGTTATATTCTATATTAAAGTGGGCTACCGTGTTTTGCGAAAAATCCTGGTAAAGTTTCTGATTATCATAAAGAAACGTGTTGGCTTAAATTTGTTGTTTTATGGCCAATTATATGCGTAAATCCATGTTAAAGTTGGTGTGACTGGTCAATGTCATCTGGGTTTTGTTTATAGATTGCCATGACGACTTTAAAGGACAAGGCCGATAAAAGTGCATTTTGAATGCAGTTTAAATGCACTTTTATGCAATTTTAGCGCCCTTGATTGCTGAAATGCAATTTTTCGGCGTGATACCAGTCCGATAAGCAGCTGTTTTACAGAGCGTGTACTAAAAAAGTTTTTTACACTTCTTAGCTAGTAATGTTACTTACGAAAGTTGTTTACATGGATCGTAACTTGACATTACCACACGCAATCTTGTTGCTAGGGGCGACGGGCAGAAAGTTACTTGTTGCTAGGGACGACGGGCAGAAAGTTACTTTACCGCCCGCAAACGCTTATTTGCGGGCTGTAATGACCAAGGCCTCCCCGCTTTATAAATATCCGGTTGCCATAAGCAATAACAAATGCGAATCACTTTCTGAAATAATCATCAATCTTCAATAGTGTATATACATAATATTTTCAGGTAATGTAGCAATTAATATAATTAAATTGATATAAGTAACCGTCGTGCAAAAAATAGCATGCAACACACGGGCCGTAAAGGCATTTACGGGTCACGAAAACTTGAAAAACCTCGGCGCAGGCGCCTCGGGTTTTCAATCTGTTTCCTCGACCCGTAAACTTGCCTTTCCGCCCTTGTGTCGCAATATACTATTTAAGTTCGAGTACAGAATATTATGCATGCTTGTCTCGTCATCGCCTGCATACACAGGCCAACACATATGAACTTGTGTTTCGATGTACATCCAACGCTACCTCTTAGCAAGAAAGTATTCAATTGTGAAGTTAATTGAAGGTGGCCTTGCTTTATTGCCATACTTGATTCATTTGTTTACGACTGATTCTTTTACATAGATGGACGAACGAAACGACTAGAAGGCACTGACGAAACACATTAAGCGTTTTTTTTTGGGGGGGGGGGGGCTATGGAACTCGAATCTGAGATCTTTTTTCCGGGCAGCGCACTTTAATCATGAAATGCACCTCGAAGCCGGGTAAAGCAGAGAAGACAAAATATTAAGAGAGACGAAGAAAAAGCTCTTGAAGCATTTTCTCAAATAAAATTAAGAAAGATATTTGAACTCTCTATAATCATGTCTCATTCCAGCATTCTTAGAAACATTATTGTATGCAGTATCTTAATAAACCTCACAAGACAATTTACGTCAATCTGCCAGAACGCCGCATGCTCTGGCATTCCAGGAATTCTGATAATTTGGCCCTGCAAAAAATAGACTTATTGGGTTAGAGCAGAATCGATTTGCTTTATTGGTTGGCGCATGAATAAGCTTTAAAACACCAGGGGAACTGGTAGAAAGGACATACTTTTAATTAAGTTCTTGTTGCATTAAACGTGACATCGGTTTGGTAACGATTCTTTTACCTTTCAGCGAGAGTTGGAAAGCTTTCACGATGCAGCTGATTAATGGAGTACCGTACATGATTGGATACACAGAATGCAATTTAAAACGTACCTCCAGTTTCATGACAAACTTGCAACCAGGGAAAGCTGGCCACTTGAGATACAATACCTAAAAGTGCCTCGTCAGGCTTAATTTGTCGATGATAATATATCTTGTGTTATTCGTTTAAGTTTCCATGAAAGGAAGAAGAAAGTAAATTGGAGACATCACATCTACCGTGTATATCATAATTTAGTGATCATACAACCTTCAGGCAAATCACTTTCCATACTTTTTCCATACCTGATTCATTCTTGGGCGAAAGGGGTATAACAGCTTATTCCTTAGAAAGAAACAAAGATAAATGTTTGTTACGATAAAATGGCCGTCACGGTGGCTCATGCTTAGCGCGTGGGCCTGGCATGCTAGCGGTCCCGAGTTCAAATCTCGGGGCTGGCGGGCGTGTCATTTGTGGTGGACAAAGCCGTGACCTTTGGGGGTTTTTCTCGGGGATCCTCCCGTTTCCCCCTTCATTCATTCCACCAACACTCTCCACTTCAACTTCCTTTCCCCCCTCATTATCATCCCGTTCCCCTTTACTGGTTTTCGGGCCAGCTCCTGCTGCAGACTCTGCTGCGGGCCTCCCCCGTCCTGCCCCGCTGCTTGTGGTCAAGAGTTGCTGGTGGTGTACCGTGCCTTTGGGGCTCTCAGAGGGACCCTGGGTTGGTGGCGCATGTCTGGTTGTGCCGCGCCTAGGGGGCTCTTGTACGAGGGACCCTGGGTACGGTGCACGTGGAGTGGTACCAGGTCCTTGTTGGATGTAGGGGAGCTCCGTGGGGGCTTGTGGTGGAGTCTGTTGACTGGGGGGCCTTAGGGCATGCACATCATTCGTTTCCTAGGGGGTGGGCAATGGGCCCGCCTATGTGGCCTCCGTCCGCGAGCCCGTCAGGGCTCAGCCCCTGAACTATACCTATACCTATACCTACGATAAAATGGCCTTTCCTTTGTTTCAATATTTCAGAACAGGTGTGATTTCAGAACATTAACGGCTCGAACAAAGTAAAAGTGGAACGCTCTTAGTTTGTAAGACACTGATAAGATTCTAAATAGCTTTACTCTAAATGTATATTATATTTCTGTCATGTAATTAGGCCAACAACCAGAAAATCAGGCATTGTTTTTGTTTCGTATATATCCTGCTAGCCTCCCACAAGGTTTATAAGCCTACTTTTTCAATTTTCCTTTTTAATTTAATCTTAAAATGAACAGCAATTTGTTAAATGTAGTATCAAGTCTTTTAAAATTAATTTAAATTTGTTCCATTAAATGTATTAACATTTGCTTAATGTAAAAAATGTAACTTTTAAGTAAATTTATAACAAAGGAAAAAGTACAGTAGTTATATTTATGTACCGGTATTACGAGCAGGAAGTATACAAAACAAAAGCTCAATTATTATTATTATTATAATAATTATTATTATTATTATTTCTACCAATAGCAGTAGTAGTAGTAGTAGTAGTAGTAGTAGTAGTAGTAGTAGTAATAGTGATAGTAGTAGTAGTAGTAATAGTAATAATAATAGTAATTGTAGTAGGCCTGATAGTGGTAATAGTAATAATAATATTAAATCAAGAATAAACGGATAGTTCATTTTATAGTAGTAGTAGCAGTAGTAATAGTAATAATAGCCTAATAGTAATTGTAGTAGGCCTGATAGTGGTAATAGTAGGCTAATAATAATATTAAATCAAGAATAAAAGGATAGTTCATTTTATAGAATATGAATATTAAGCACGTAGAATGAATTTAATGTTAAAGAAAATCCAAAGGAACAAAGAACATTTTCTTATTTATCTACAGTAGTATCTATGTAATTTACGAAATTGCCAGGAACTTTGCAAATACAACCAGTATATTCATTGAATATGAGTAGGCCTACTTAATATCTTAACTTAATATTAATATCTGGGTATGTTAGATACTTCTTCTCGAAACCAGACCTGACATTTAATATTTAACGAATAAAACTCAAATTATTAAAACATGAAACTTAAACATATAAGTCTACTAATACTTAGTTACTCTCTTGCGAACTGTATGAGGCATCCCATTTCAGGTACTAACAGCTTTTACAGTCTATCGATTAGGCAATTGAACATGGTATTTTCGAAATGTATATGAGTATTTACATTTTATTATTCTTAAATTTCCAAGTACAAGAGCCCTATTTTACCTAGGTATGATAGAGCTTTAGTTACAGTATAAGTATGCGTATGTTATAATTATGACATACATAAAATTTCAAAATGTGGCAATAAACAATAAACGAAAGTAAACATAAACACAAAACATTACAAAGTTACATTTAAAAAAAACTATAGAAATTGTTGTGAGAATTGATCTCAGCGTTTTAAAAACTTTGTTGACAAATAGTTTGAATTCGGTGAAGCAGCATTGGTTTTTTAAAAAGTCAATCATATATAACAGAATATCATCTATTATTATTATTATTATTATTATTATTATTATTATTATTATTATATTGCATCTAAGTACGCTTCATCTGTTTTGTTTTTTAAACATACAATTCTATTATGCTTTAAGTTACGCTTGAAATGAACGGACATCGTCCCCTAGGAGACAATAAGAACAAACTAATAATTTTCTAGGGACAGGTCTACACCACAAGTTCTCTGATATGCAATGAAGCAACAAGTTTATGTAACATACTATCCACACATTGTAGTAGAACACATATACGACTTTTTTTCTCCGCTTTTATCGCAGATATAGTAACTCTACAGGAATTCTTATAGACCTATCTTCTTTTCTTGGTTTCACAAAACAGTATAACGGTATGCTTACTATACGCGCTTCATTAAGTTCCATTCTTTTATTTTGCGGCTTTCTACAAGCCATTTCACTGTCGCCTGAATCCAAGAACAAAATTAGAGTCTAGCTTTACTTCTGAGGTGAGAAGTAATTTAGACTTTATAACGGTTCTGTTTTCTTTACTAAACCGCAGGTGGCCATGGCCTCAAATTTACTTTTCTCCTCGAATAGTGAGATTCTCACGACTTGTCCATGTAGTTACAATGCAAATTATGATCTGAAGAATATATCAACGGCTTTTTACAAGGGAAATGGATTTTAACAAGTGAACCGGCAACCTGTGCATAATTTCATGTGTAGAAAGCCTCGTAATAGTATTTTATAGTCGGCGAGCAAATGTTTTTAGACAGTGAGACTGACCCTAAGTAAGCAAATATTTCTCACTCTTACGTACATACGAGTAATGCCCTGAAGTATCTACTCATTCCACTGTCTAAAACATTTACGCGCCCACTTGTGCACGTCATTAATCCCTTTTTAATTTCAGCTTTATAAGTTGCATGCTTCAACAGCGAGGTCATATCACGTATTATATCAGTAGGCCATTAATGTAGGTCTAAACTTGTTATAAGATGAACGACCGTGATTGGTCTATATCCGAGGAATTGCTAAACGTTATTGGTCGATATCAAATATAGGCCTACTAGCCACGGAATAAATCCTCTCATTGAGCTACCTAGGTATATGCTTATCACGGTACACTACACCCAGTACTGATAATAACATGATAAGAACGCACTTAGTTCAATATTATCATCCCAAGAAAACACAGATTTTCGTAGACCTGCATAAAACAAATAAATTATCAAAACGCCCGTGGTTTGCATGCGTAAGGATTAAGGAGACAGAATGAAATTAATTATGTTAAAGCGATGGGTTAGACTCCCGCATCTCACACAACTTTAATAATTATTGTATTGCAGAGAGTTTGCAGAAAACTTGTAAATCGTAGCAAATACGACAACTCTCTATCGCAATGAATTTTCCTTCTAGGAAAGAACTTAGATGTCAGTTCCTACCTTATCTAAACGTGTCTGTATCAGTGTCCATTAGGGTTGCGATTACCCTATGGCATAAGTGCAATACGCTGTTTCGATAAGGACTATGCCTGAGTCTTATTATACTTTTCCAAGAAAGAATGTCCATGAAAACGCTCGTAAAAAAAAGTATATACCAGATCTGTTTTACACGTTTTATGGTTATCTGATTGCGAAAAGGAAACTTTCGCAATTTCACTATTCATAGTCTGTACGTCTTTCATTTAGCTTTTGGGCAAATCGACTTGGGTACCTTATCCCTGTGCACCTTGTTTGAGTTAACAAAAATGCCTTCTCTTTATAGCCTATATCTTAGATAAGAATAAAATTAGGTAAACTGATATAACAAAGTGCCAGAATGCTTTTATATAATCAGTGATAATTGCAATTATGATATGCAGAAAATACGTTATTTTTGTTACCTATTTCCGAGTTAAGCTCCAGATCGATTCATTAAACAGGGCTTACGGAAGAACAAAGGTCTACTTTGATAAGCATATGAAGGAATATGTGGGTAGTGTTATTTGTCAGAGTTAACTGTATTGCAACTTCCAAAGCCTTATATGAACACTGTAAAACAATATGCTGTCATGAGAAATGATTTGCATTTGATAAATTCTTTCTAATATATTACCATAAAATAGGCACTAAATTGGGTATTACTCCGGTATCGGTCAACCGATTTGGTCCAAAATCAACAGGCTTCGTCCCTTGGATGTTATAAGTGCGTGTACCAAGTTTCATAAAAATCCGATAAAGTGTATTCGAGTTATCGCGCGAACAGTCACACGGACAGACGGACAGACATTTCCCGTCCCACACACATTCTCATAAAGTACTAATATTCTGGCACTTAATAACGAGCTCATTAGTCTTACTCCAATTTTAAAGAAAATAGGCCTAGTATGAAATTCGTTTGTGGGTTTTCTAATATAATTTTAAAAAGAGGACACCTTTTGATATGATCACTGAGTGATATATGCCGGTTTTACTTCCTAGTAATTGGTTATGAAACACATGCGTCTTCACAAGAGAAGACATAGTGTTGATGGATAATATCTTATGCATGAAGATGTATCAGACTGATGAAAAGTTTTTTCAAATGTAAGAAGATGTTGAAAAGCGTTTATGCAATCTGACGAGAGGTATAAATCATCACAATTATGTCATATCCTTTCTGCCCCCCTCTCCAGATGCATCTTTCGGTGGCTGCATTCTTTGTTACGAGAACTAAATTTTTCTACACATCAATATATTGTTTTCTTTATCCATAGTACGAGTACTATAGATACAGTACAATTATTGCGTTCAACCCCGAAATTCTATGTGAAGTTTTCAATTTTAATACGGTACTATAAATTTAAATTAACACTTTCAGAAAAAAATGTGTAGCATATGTTATAAACAAAATAGTTTTAAAATATAAAACCTTATCATAACTAAATTTTTTGCACTCCTTAGTTAGTAAGTGTTACTTACGAAAGTTGTTTACATGGATTGTAAGTTGACATTCCCACAGTGTCTTGTTGCTAAGGGCCGTTGCGATGAGGTTAAATTACTTACGGTCCAAGCGATACGTCATAATTCAAGCCTTTATGGCCAAAGCCCCCAGGACAAATATTCGGTTCCCATAACAACAAACACATGCGAATCACTTTCTGAAATAAACATCTATTTTCAAGAATGTATTTACATAATATTTTGAGGTAATATCACAATTAATATAATTACATTGATATAAGTAACCGTCGTGCAAAAAATAGCATGCAACACACGGGCCGTAAAGGCATTTACGGGTCTCGAAAACTTAAAAACCCTCGGTTGCGCCTCGGGTTTTCAATCTGTTTCCTCGACCCGTAAACGTGCCTTACGGCACTTGTATCGCAATATACTATTATACTTCAATAAGTTCCATTTTTCTGAATTAGCTTTAAAAATGATCATCATACAACTAACATTAGCTCAATTATAATTACTGTCTAAATTGATTCAAGAGTTTTTTATATTTAATTCTTTTCGTCTTGTTACTTTTTGTTTAACAAATGTTTCTACATCGATGCAAAATCATAAATAGGCCTACAATACTCAATAATTTACAAAGTAGGTTAAAATTAAAACTAGGTTATCATATAACGGTTAGGATAAGTTGAAATGGACTACCATGTAATTAATAATCTAAGCCACGTTTATTCTTCAGGAGATGTGAAAAATATAATAATTAAAATACGAAGGATTTCAGGTCGATGCAGGTACAGTAGGTAGCTATTTCCCGGGCCGTTTTCCATGGTCCATAGCTTCCATATATTGCATCTTTCAATAAAATAGCTGCATTATTAGCTATGAGAATTAACAGAGGTTTCTATACATCAACTGAGTTTTCTTTCTCTAAGTACGGCCACTATAGATACAATACAATTATTGCGTTCAATCCCGAAATTCTAGTTTTATTTTGCACGGTCAATATTTCCCGCATAGCCTGAGCTACAAGCCTAATCGTAATCATGCTGCTCTATGTTCTGCTGTAACAGACCTACTAACAAAATTTATTTTCACCTAGATATTTAATACTAATAGCCAGTCAGATCACTAGTTTTCAATATTATAACGGTTAGCAATACAAACGTACAAGTTATGCAGTTAATTAGGCTATTTGTTATTTACAGAAACGTTTCGCATGAAACGATCAAATAATATATTCTAAACTGCTTTCTAAGAAACAACCAAACCCACTAGAATTTGATGTCTTAAAGTTGAGACTTTTCTTTCCCCATGAAGTAATAATCCGTCCCGTTCATTTCCCGACGCGACGGAAAGAAGGCAGTGAAGATGAAGTGATTCCACAAGAAGATCCCGGAAACAAATTTAGTGAACGGCGACAAGATAGACGAGGGAATTTCCTCCGAGTCTTGGAAATTAACTAGATTAATTACTGTCATTTAATTGTCTAACCAGTTAGAGAGATTATCGGTATTTATTTTCTTGAGGAATTAAATAAGACATATTGACTCAAATAATAAAAATAACTTAAGTTCTGTTTCTTAAGTGGGGGTTTCTAACTCTACAGCAGTGGTTATCAAAGTGGGGTCCGCGATAGTGTTTCAGGGGATCCGCAGGCGGTTTAAGAAGAACTAGGATATCCCGTAATTTTGAAGGGCTTAACTGTGTTCCCCACTACTTATCTATGTGAAACAGTATTCTCCCACCTGATTTACTTGAAATCAAAGTTGAGAAATAAACATGAAGTTGAAAGTGACTTAATATTGAAATTATCAGACATTAAACCTAACATTGCAGAGCTAATTAATCAAAAGCAGCTTCACTGTTCACATTAAGGAGTAAACTCTGTTTGTTACCATTGATATTGTTATTTTGTCTATTGAATTTAATACATTTGAATCAAAGTATTTATTTAGTTTTTTATTTAAAAACCCAGAGGGAGTCCACGGACTGAAAAGTTTGGGAACCACTGCTCTACAGAACAAAAAGGAGAAGCCAGTCTATACCATATTGTGTTCATTCATCACAGACCCACATCAACTCTATGTTTTATGTACAAACCATCTACTCATACGGTACAGATTCCAACAAAAATCTTCACGAAACAAGCTGTTAGAGCCATAATAATGAGCGAAGATGTCTTATCCAGAATCTGCTTTGTCAGATAATTATTCAACGCTGAGACCGCGACCAAGAGTAAAATTTTCTAAATAAAAGTTAGTCATATGAATGTTAGAAAGTGCTGATTTTTTACCCTTGTGTTAAAAATATCACCGTGAAACACTGCTCGTTTATTAGGTAGATTTCGAAGAAAATCTACCTATTGCAATCGATACCATGTCATGACTTTCGAAAAATTCTTTCATATCTTTACGTTTCATGCTTCCCTAAGTACGAAACCACCGCCTGTTCAAAAAAAAATTGTGAATCCTGCATAATTCGAAACTGATGGTTCTCTCTTCCATCAATTTTCTCAGTAAGCAAGTCTTTCATAAGTCTTTATGGCATAGACGTATTACAGAAAAGCTGATTATGGAAAAGTATGTAGGCCTAGAAAGTTCATAAGGTGATCTCGGTATTCCGATAACGGACAGAAGCACTGCACATCTGTAATAATTGAGTTTAAGGAAGTATATTCCAGTTCTGTGCAGAATAAACACGCAAATAAAACATCAACTTGTGTCACAGAGAATTTGATGAAATAGGAAAAATATAAATGACGCTACCCTGGAATCGACCTGAGTACATACACAGCAAACTGATCCATGTCTCGTTTTTGTTTGACGGGATTATAAAACTATTAAAGACAAATAAAACGGAATAATTAACTGGTAAATATAAGATCGTAGGCTTCCGCGGCCCGAGTTGACAATAAAATCTTCTTGGCTTCCGGGTATCTGCCGCGTCATGTTTAAGAATTTTGCCGACGTTTCGACCATCTTGCCGTGGCAGTAGCCTTGATAAAGACCACGGCAAGATGGTCGAAACGTCGGCAGAATTCTTAAACATGACGCGGCAGATACCCGGAAGCCAAGAAGATTTTATTATTAACTGGTAAAGTTTCAATTCTGACTCAAAGTGAATGAAGGCCTCATAGGTATTGCTTTGTTGTGGCGTTGCCCAGTGATTCAACCAACGTAAAACATTTTGAATATTATATTTTAATTTTAATTTATTAATATTAATACTATCCAAGAGATCCTTAAAATTAAATTCTTACTTAATATCGAGTAAGTAGTGACCACGGGAACAGATATTTAAAATATAAAATTTTCATGGTCGGACCAGGAATCGAACTCTGAACTTCGTGATTTTTCAAAACCTAGGATATGAAAAAATACCATTGTAGGCTACTAGATGGCAGTAAAGTAGCGAATTACTCTCACACTTTAAATCATCAGTGCACCTAAACGAATAATTTTTAAACAAGGTGAGTGACCAATAATGATTTCAAATAGCAGTGAAAAGCAACCTAGCTTGATTTCCGTTTTCAAAAAATTTTTGTGAATTTTGAATAATACTACGCCATGATTATATAATCCCTAATTTAAAAATTGTGATGCCAAAACTGTCGAAAAAATTCCAGCATACAAATTAATATAATGTTGAAGTTCTGCGATGTGTAGAAAAATCTTAATCGAGTAAAACACGTCCAGCAACACCTCCACTCCAGCAACACAATTATATGCCGCGAAGTAACTATATATACGAAATGCTTGGAAACGTATAGCGTTGAAGTCCGGTGGGATTCTGGCTAGACGCTCTCCCTGCTATGCATAAGGAGTGCCGGACGCGGTAAACTCTAGTCCAATGGACTCAAGGGTGCCTCTTGTGGGGAATGGTGGAAACTAGCCATGGACATGCCCACTACTAACTTCAACAAACCTTTTGCTTCTGTGTACTTATAATTCCTTTAACCGTACGAAAGATTCTATAGATAGAGCAAGTACTGTACAAGGTTTGACCCCGACAAATAAATCCAATTGCCATTTGTATCCTAAGTTAGGTACTTTTCTAAGAAACATATTTTTGCTTATACTATAAACTGTGCAGCACAGCAGTAAATTTTCGCTTTGCATTTTTTGTAGTAAAGTGTGAAAATTTAATACAAACATTGTACAAGGATTTATTGTGTTTAATCCACCTTATTAACCATTATAACACTATTCAACACAATTATTTCACGATTTAACATAGACAAACATTAGTTAGGGCACAATATTTTTATTGTATATTGTACTTATATATGTGACATAACCTTTACAGTATATAATACATACAAATAGGCTTAAAATATTTACAATTCCTTATAAAATCTAAAAATAAAAATAAAAAGATTGAACTTCGACACGATTATTTCCATTTCAACGGCAGACAAATTAGAACACCAAAAATTCAGCATAAATGATTGTGTTCATAGTGGATAGAAATTGGCATATATATACGATCTTATTTTAGACAGAGCTATAAGCAACAAGACACTACACACATTTTTTTACCACTAATAAAAGTTTTAATCTGTTACTACAATAGGTAATAGATGTGTATAAAACGTATGACAGAGAATTTTCTACCGCAGAAGACAATTCTAAGATTCATTAACCTAAGGCTTGTATAAAAGCCTATAAATATAAACTTTTACTGTTGCATTATAGAAAGTTTATGCCGAATCCATTTAAATTTTGTCTCAAAACTCTGTTTGTGATATCTCGAATCCTATGCCCCCATGTTGCGAAGGGCCTCCAAATGGAGGTTTCTGTGTACCGATGTGAATTTTTGTTTACGCTTATTTTCCTAGAGAGAGCAGAGGGACAAGTGGTAAGCCCATCGCCCCTTAACCCCCCTCCGGAAACTGAGGTATTACTTGGACGTGAAAGGGCCGAGAAATTTTGTTCAGAAGGTACAATATACAACAATAAAAATAAAAAAAATGGTGCCCTAACTAATTGTCTACGTTAAATCGTGAAATAATTGTGTTCAATAATGTTGTAATGGTGAATAAGGTGGATTAAACACAATAATTCCTTGTACAATTTATAGGTAACCATTACGGAAATGAAATTCATCAACTTCATACAAACATTCATAACGCAGAAACCATGCTCGAAAGAATCAAGACCACAAGGAACACAGCTCACACACGTCATCAACAAATGATCCCAGGTGGATGCAGAACAATGGCTAAATAATAGGAAGATTGGGATGTTTTCTTGGATCCAGATTTTGGTTAAGTCCGGAGGTATGACATAACTGCTTGGCACCCCGGGGTTTAAGGGAGATTATTAAAAACAAAAACAAAACATAAAATGGACCCGAGTTCTTGTGAAGATTTTTAAATCTCTTATTCGAATATATTACAAATATTTAACATATTAGGATCGACCAAGTTTCACACCCATACAACATTATGCTCCATACATATATTTTCATCAAATTCTTTCTTATTTCTAAACTAATATTATTGGATGTGAATAATTTATTTTTCTGACTTAAGGCAAGTTTTGCTTGATATATTCTACTTATAATTTCTTGTTTACTTCTTCCATGAGATATTTTGCTGCTTAGATATTGAAATTCTTCAGTTTCAACCAATATTTCTCCGTTCAATCTAATTTTTGTTTTATGAGTTCCTTTTTTAGGTAGATTTCGAAGAAAAATCCACCTATTGCAATCGATACCATATCATGACTTTCAAAAAATTCTTTCATATCTTTACGTTTCATGCCTCCCTAAGTACGAAACCACCGCCCGTTGAAAAAAAAAGTGATATTTATATACACACGCTAGTGGCCGTAATTTTGAAGATATTTGAACCAAATTTTATTATGTTATTTCTAGGCCCAATTGTTCGGACGAGTTCGTCAATGAGCAAAATTAGCCCAAGTGGGGTCGGGGGCGGGGATTTAAATTTTGATAAATTTATATCTTGGCCCCTATGAAGTATAGAGGGAAACTTTGTTTGAATAAATTAGAGAACTCCCTATGGAGTTCACAGTGACACCAACGATTCGGGAGTTTTGGGGGTACGAGTGGTGGTGGTTGGTGGGGGGATGGAAATTCGAAATTTTTGAGACCACGTCTTATGGGGTATCGTTGAAAATCTCTTGATGAGTACTCTACAAATCAATAACTAACTTAGTTTTTCGATAGCTCTCATATAGGGCGAGATTTAGCACTTCGAAATCTACGTCAGCCTGTAGGCCTGCCTAAAGGGAATTTTTGAACACTTCCTCCGTGATTTAACAATTATCATCCGCGTCACAGTGTTGGCTACAATGGATAAAGATGGTAACATGCCTGATGTCTGTACAATGGGTTAAGTTGTGGATCTCCTGAGAAGAAGAGGAAGAAGAAGCTATTTTAGTATTGGTGAGAATGTTTTTGGTACTTTGTGAAACATCTGAGAAGAAGAGAAAGAGAACATTTTAGTATTGGTGAGAATGTTTTTTAGTACTTTTTTAATCTGAGAAGAAGAGGATGAAGAAGAAGCTATTTTAGTATTGGTGATAATGTTTTTGGTAATTTGTGATATATTTGAGAAGAACATGAAGATATTTTACTATTTTTACTATTGGTGAGAATATTTTTTGTACTATTGGCATTACTATGATCTGAAGATGGGGAAGAAGGTATTTTACTATTGGTATTACTATGGTGTCTAGTTAAAGGATTGGGGTGGTGCATTACATAAAAAATAAATAACTTGATACAGAGAATTAAAGCCCTTGAAAATGGAAATAAAATGATGAGCAGTTTACTAGTAGAATCTCAAAATCGACCCCGAAACTTCAAAACGCTTTGACTGTTTGAAAATAAATTAGCGGAGGTATATATATATATTCTTGAAGTAAATTTAATGCTGTACAACTTCCTTTCTTACGTGTTTCCTGTAAAATGGAAGTCAAAACAGTTGAAAGGGCAAGTTTGACAAAAAAACGTGATGCGCTACAAATTTTTATGCGAATTTCTCATTTTCGCTGGCTCATTTATCGGAGACGGTAATACCTACAATAAATGTAAATATACTGTTTTGTCGTGAATTTAATACGCTTTTTAAGTTTGAGAAGAATACAATTTTCTGTGTGACGCACCGTTTTTTTTTAGATATACGTAATGAACTGAAGAAGGGGACCTTTGAGCCTCCCCCACCCCACGCGGCACCTGAAATCGGTGGGACTTTATTAGGTGCTGTTTAGGGGACCTTCCCCTAAACATTCCTGAAACTTTTGAACTACATGATTTAATGCAGAAAAAAAATCCTAATTTGATCGGGCTATAATGGGAAAGTGTGATGTTTTAGAATTAAGTTTTACCAAAAGGATACTCTTATCTAGCATTAAGTAACAGCACTAGTATTAGCTCACTTTTATGTGAATGATTTTTTTTTACTAAGCTAGCTAATAAGAGCTGGATTTTTTTCTGTAGATTATGACCTTCTAGGTATCTTGTAAAGAAAAACTTCGATGAACCTAGATCTTGATAATTTGAGAGTTGTCAAGCTACGGGTATTTGTGAGGTCGGCTACAGAATTACCTATCATTATCCGTCTGTAGCTGTCAATATTATGTTCAGTTTCTTTTGCGGACTCGTTCTGACGTCAACTGTAATTAAGTACAAACGGTCGATCACATTCAAGTCAAAGTGTGGTTAATGGTAAAGGATATATGACATAGGATTTTGTTTAGTTTGTAAATCTTGTTTCCAAAAACTACAAGGTTTTTGCCTAATTCGTGCATAAAAATTGGTCTGAATATGAATATCCTTCCCTCTGTTCGGTCCTTCTCAACGGTGCTCATAATAAATGCAATTTTATGAATACAACATTTGCTACAAACAGAATTATTTATGAAAATAAGCCATTAATGTATGAGATTAAGACCTAAGAATTTCTAAAAGTATAATGTTATGTTGGTTCGCATCCTGCTTGGATCAAATTAACCGGTAAAAAATTATGACATTCATTCAAATTTCAAGAGAAGTCCAAAGATTGAACACTGTCGTCTCATTCCCACCGTCTGTGTCTCGAGGAAAGAAGATGGGAAAATAAAGAGAGTAAGGTTATGATTCTTGCTTAATACTTAGGCTATGTCCCTAATCTTATAAACCTAACTGATGAATGGGATTTTGACATTTATGTTTATATTAACACATAAAAGTGATTTAAGTTCTATATTGAAAATATTTTAGCAGTCAAATAAGGGGTACAAGAGTATCAGAATGTGGTAAAATCCTCAGGGATAAAACTTTTCTTCCTTAAAGTGCTTAGCAATCAATAGGCCTACGTTAAACTTAAATTGTATGAACAGATTACTCGTGTCTACAGAATATAATATCACTTTATTTTATTCCCCTACCTGAACATAAAAAGGTTCTGGAAAGTATTTTCGCTTAATACAATTCTTTGACATTGGACAAGCTTGAAAGTAAATACAATTTTTAAATAATTAGAATTGCTAAGACAGAATATACTGCTCTTTAAAACTAGATTTCTTGCACCCACAAATACTCAATCATAAAAATTGAGAAATATCATGATTTAGTACTACAAATATCTACTGCAGATTTTTCGGAACACTAAACCCCACTCTAATTAGCAAGCCTCTTCGAAATCCACGAAGCAGCAGGTGCTTTAAGTATAGTTATTACTTATTAGTATGGCTGCACTTTCATCAGATACCACAGCGCTCCATTCTCACAAAAAGCACTACAGCCTATCTTATAATCTCGCAGTTTGTATTCTTACTTAATCACTTACTACAATCATTAATTACTGCATGTTAATTAGAAGGTAGTAGGTAGTAAAATTACTGTGAATTCATGCCAGATTATAAAAAGTGGGAACAAAATATAACTAGAATTAGTAAGAGAAAAATTATCCCATTAGCATTTTGCTGGGACACCAGGCCCAGGATTTTAAATCTAAATAAAAAACGAATAAAAAAACTAGACGTCTGATCTCTCTACTCTACAGGGTCATCTGGAACGGGTCTGACTGAATATGTGTCAGGGTAGCTGAGCCATTTCAGTGTCAGAGTACTAATCACAAAATTTACTTGATTCTCGCCAAAGACAGTGTATGTTTTTCCAAGGGCTATGATATAAAATGCAGGGTATTTAATTTTATGAATAATTCTCCAGGTTTGCTTAACAATTCAATCACTTACTTTGCAGCTCCGTACAAATACGATTTCATCACAATTCAGAAACTTACCTGAAAAGAAAGAAAAACACCATTAGCTTCTGAAAATTATTTAACATATTTTCTGTACACATAATACTGAATTCATGAAATACAACTATTACATTATAGTGATGGGAGATCTCGAATGAAAAAATCGGAATAATTTGATTCTTGAAAGTTCTCGAGATATCAAGAATCGTATACACACTCGAATGATCACTCGAATTATTTAATGTTAGAAGTGTGAACTGAGGACAAGTACTCAGGTTCTCACGCAGTCGTATCACTTCGGTTAACTTCGATAACGCGGTACAAGACCAGACAGCGTACTTATATTATGAATCTTTACTCTGTGAACGATAGTAGCACAATGAGATTAACGCAATATCTGACAATGCTGCGTGAAACAAACTCCTATTGGTTTGTGGTACACGGAATGCGTGAGACGCACCCATTTCGGGAATTAATAGCAGTAGATCTTGTAACACGATGAAATTGCCGAGCTGTACATTCAAATAACGATTTGACTTATCAATCGAGTCAGCTTTTCTCGGCTACCGACTCGATTTCTCATATCTCGCATCGCGAGTTCTCGAACCTTGCTTTCATCTGATCATTATTATTATTATTATTATTATTATTATTATTATTATTATTATTATTATATTTATCTGTCAGATATTAACGTACAAATAACTTATACATCAACCTATACTGTATATGAATTCAATTTTAATTTAATGTCACTGAATATTATCTTGAACTGTTTCCTTAGTGTAGTCTTCGTTCATGAAACAGACTATTCTGATAAGTATAGTGCAAGGAGGAAAGTTCAAAAGGGTTTGAAAGATAACGGCAGGCAGATAACGTTAGCTGAACTTATGAATAAGGTCACCTGGAGATCCATGTTATTAACTAAGACAATTAGGGGAAGTTTATATTTATAATAATAATAATAATAATAATAATAATAATAAATATTTTATTGTCGTTAAGCCAGAAGCAATAGACAAAGTCAAAGAACAAGAATATACAACAAATGCACTAAGTGAAGAAATCATGAGAAATTATAAAAGATTTACATTAGAAATGCCCTAAACATGTAAACAAGACCAAACATCCCAACACATGCTATTATAATATCAATAGAAAATTTGTATGGGCTTATTAAAAATCACTGAAAGACCTGCTTTAATTTGCAGCTCATATGTCATACGTGGTATGTCAATTAGGAAAGATAAATAGACCATTTGAAGTTGCTCCATAAGATTGCTCTGTAACGTCAATGTCCTCGACTCTGGCTTCACGTGGTAAATTTCTGCGAGGAATTTGTGAAATGTTGGCACCATTGAACAGGGGAGAAGAGGGGTATTAGTATTGCGGCAGCGGAGATTTATGCCCTAAATTCCAGCACCTAGCCCCATCAGACACAATTGACTTGCGTGTACGTCCTTACAAACGTCATCAGGAGATGAAACTGCTATAGGAATTTTCTGAATGTTTGCTGAAATTATATCTGCATTCAATGGAAACATATTTTGTGTGCAGTTTTCTTCTATATTGATTTAATCTCACCTTGGACTATGAGAACTGATTCAGTATCATTCACGTATGATTCACAATGCGGTTGAAAGACCACAAACGATGTGGCACAGGTTACGTCAGATACTTCCTGATCATCTTGTAGTAGGGAATCTCGGTGAACACCTGCCCTGCCTGGGGAAGTAACGAAAGAAGTCTCAGGAAGTGACTAAACTACCGGTTCTAAAGGTTAAGTGTGGGTGGAAACAATGCTTCAGATCATTGTAAACATTTCTGTGCTCTCCATACAATGGCCGTGGTAACACATTTAGTGTTATTATAGCTGTAATAGGTTTTTTTAAACGTTGTTCGGTATTCTGTTAAAGAAATGTAATCCAATATAGGCCTATGTTCTGAACGAAAGTAATACACACACTAGATGAGAGAATTTAATAGTACTATATTAATCTAGATAAGTTATTCTAAAACGCTTTACAGATTGTTCCCCGGTTAAATATCTAGTGCCCCGTCGTAATCTTTCCCTAAAGCACGATTTTAAATAAGCAGTAATTTTACTGCAATTTTAAACTATTTAATTGAAACATGTTTTTTTAATTTGTTTGAATCTTATATCTAATTAAGAAATTAAGTAAAAGGAATACACTTTTTGCAATATAGGCCTAATTTCTTCACAAACGTTTTACGTGTTTTCTAATCCTTTTTACTGACGAAAGAAATTGCTTAACATGATGCTTTCACAAAGTTTTTAAGTGCCCAATAAATTGAAATGTTTAATCCCGATTACACACTGTTGTAATCGTTCAGGTTAATGAACTTTATTACAAGCGTTATTTTCATCAAAGAATGCCGAAATCCCCGATTCGCGAATCTTTTATCAGGCTGGATTTGATAGTAAGGCCTAAGTAGTGTATCCATTTTAGCTGATTATTCCATTCATACGAGCGCATTTGATATTTAACAATTCCTCGGATATCGACCAATCACGATCGTTTACCTTATGCTATGCTTGCTGAGGGTCACAAGGATGCAATTTCATTTGATAAAGTGTCAGCTCGTTACTGGATATGTAAGAAATCAATTTGCAATGATTAATACGTTTATTTTTTTAAATACATAATTATTTTATGCAATATAACATGTTTTGAAATTGAAAAAAACACGAATGTGGATTGATTAAAAACACAATTTCGATTCGGTTCATGCCAGTTCGTGTGCTTTTATTTTCTCTGAAGTTAGCAATGTCTATCTTATGGTAAACACTACTGGTAGCACTGGTTAGAATTTGATAACTCGAATCGATTCGTCGACTATTCACTCGTTCAGTATGCCGAGATCAAGCAGCTGACAGACTATTGACAACAATGTAAGAAAATAATTACTTATACAATCCGTTACATTTTATTTATAGGATTATCTTAATAAATCCTACTACAACATTGATCAAACTATAAATGGTTCATCAGTGTGAGCGGTCTCTTATTTATTAATACTATTCCATAAATTTCCAGTTTTCATTAACATCCTGCAGTCTGTTTATAAGCCTAATGCAGCAAATAACTTGTAGTCTGGCCTAGTACAGCGATCACAGGTGTCGTGATCCGACAAAAACAGTGAAGGGAATCAAAGCGCACGAATTCCCCTTCATAAAAACTAGTCTGGAAGACCCTGGCCTTTCACGGGCTGTCGTGTCATAGAAATTTCAGGTTAATGGGGATGAGGAAAAAGTCGAAATTTTATTTTATCATTTTAACCACATTATTAGACCTATTATTATTATTATTATTATTATTATTATTATTATTATTATTATTATTATTAATTTTTTTATCATGAACCTTATTATATCTAGGTTACAATAATAATGTTTCTTGCTGTTATTACCTGCTTCCTAATGTGCACTTTCATTGCCTTCAACAAAATTTAATGAAATATAAAAAGGCTTTTAAACTTCTTAAAGTAATGAGCCAATGACATCGCTAGGTATCAACAACATTAATTTTGTATAGTTTAAAGACGTCACTTTTATTTACATGAAGTCGGTATTCATTTACATTTACACTAAAGTAATGAAAACAATGGTAGAACTAGAAAGGTGTAGCCAAATTAACGATGTAAATTCCTTCTGTGCTATAGGCCTAACATCTGAATTTTTCGGTCAAATTTTCTCTTCTTTGGTCCTGTTCGCACCATTCACTTGTTTAAAAATAAGACTTCTGCTGTTTTTGACGCAGGAACTAGATCTGGTTTTAACATTTCATACGAATTCAAGAATCCAGCTTAGGAATACAGATGCTAGTGAAATAGAATTTATCTGGCAAGAATAATTTTGAAACCATAAAATATGGAACATAATTATTTAAAATTATACGTTCAATTATGTAAAAAATATGAGTTTTAGTAAAATATGTAAAAAAAAATGTTTTCTACCTTTAAGCTTGGACGAATATGGAAAATCATAAGTATCTTAAAATTTTAAATAATATAAAAACGCATATATATTTACTTAGTAATCCAAGCCCTGGGTATCGCGCAGTGTGTACATCACATTAGCTTTCAGAGCAGCTGTCTCATATTTTTCAACTCCTGAGAAAATCTGAACCTGTTTCCAAGTGAGGCAAATGCACTCACTGCTGGGAAGTTGTGCTGGCAGCAACAACAAAAGAGAACAGTAGAATTTAACCAGCACCTTCCATATCTAGTACTTTTTATTCCGGTTTTTTTCTCTCTCTCTTTCAGCTCAATGTAGAGGGATCCATCTTTCTACCTGGTTGCATAAGCTCAAGAGATGCATGAATCGTGAATAGAATCAGCCCCAACCCTCCTATCGCCATGGATATTTCATATCAAAGCAAGAAAACTGCTGTGGGAGAAGGAATGTGAATGTGGTGTCTGGTTTTATTATTAAACTAACAACCATATTTGTTACCTTGGATACTAAAGAATGAGTTGAAATAACTTTGTGACATTAAACGTCCTAGACACCTGCAATATCCGAAGAATAAAATTATTTTATATTTTATTTTGTGTCTTGTGTGAGGTTTTTCAGAGAAAAGGACAATCCCCATGAGAATAAGAGGACTATTCTGGACCCACGAATTATTTTAACTGTTTCTCTCTCGAGTGCTTTTATTACTAGGGTTATTAATTCATAAACATTAAAAATGAATATAACAGAAGCTGTAAAACTGCACATTAATGGATACGCGGCATCAAAGATCCCAAACACGCAATACGACTTATAAGCTGTTAGAAAGTTAAATAAAGCAGAAATTTGGTAGTATTGTGATGTCAGTTTACTTCACTACTCTGCATCTAGTATCCATAATATGCATTATAGGATTACACACAATCCATACCCTGCCCTTTGATTTGAATATTTCAAAATTAAAAAATAGTTTCCCATTTTCAAAAGAAGGTAGAGTTGTCAGGACTTGTGCCCTTTCCCTCGTATGTTATTCCCTCCAGTTAAAACAAAACCAGAAATAGTAAATATCTCCTCATAATAACAGAAACCCGGAGTCAAAACAGATGCTATACTAACTTTATAAAAAAAATATAAATCGTTTAATCGCTTATTTTATCTCTTTCAAAATGCATTGCAATGGAGCCTAAGTTTATATAACTCAAATGTGCAACTAAGTGGAGAAACCAGCAAAAACATCGCAAATAGACAGTACTTAGCAAAAAATGACCACAATAACCTCTCGTAGGCCTATGTCCTGCTTATTTTGTCATGTGTGCCTAAACATCGAACTCACATTCCCAGATAAGAGAAACCTCTCGGGTAATTTATCTCTTCACGAGGTGTCGCCTTGCTATGGGTTGGTGTTCACATCCAGTTGCCAACTTGTCAGACGTGAAGGAGTTTAAATGACGTACCGCACTTTAAAATTCTCTTTCACTAAATGCTTGCCTATAGAATGAAGGAGATTAATCATTCATGGAAGGTCGTCTGGAAGAGTAACAGCATAAAATTCAGTATGCATTGCTTGGATAAACGCCAGGTACCTGAGAAAACTAGCAGAACTTATATCAGCCTCTGCAGAAGGTCAACTATTTCCACTCCACTTTAAGAAATCTGATGTGAAACTCACATAACCTCCTCTGCCCAAATAAGTTTTCCTCTTACAAGTTAGTATATTATGTATGACATTATCTTCATGTAGCCTAAATTGGTTATAAAATGAAGACCACATCGTATTGCATCCCCGAAGAATACATAGGCCTAACCCAAATAAAGTCTGATTAATCCACTCACGTAACTTTCTTTACTCTAAGCATGGCCAACAATACATCTTTCTCATTTTAAATTCTGATAAAGAATAAGAGACCGTGAAAGAACGCGTATTCTCTTGTTTCAAACCTGATGCAAAGCTCTATTGTTCAGTATGCAAGACCGAGTTTCTATAAAAATTGGGTGGCTTATAATTACCCTTCCGAGAATTTCTTAGACTTTTTTTTTCAAATAAAAGTTTTAGTTCTTCGTATAAGAACCTCATTGTACAAAATTTAAAGAAAATCGTTAGAGCCGTTTTCGTGAAAATCGTGAAAAAACGAAATTTTCTTTACAAATAAGAAAAAGTTGTCGCCAATCTTCGCGTCACATCCTCAGAAGGTACCTAACGCAAATACAAAATTTTTGTTTTAATACGATTTTCCGTTCTGGAGCTAGGCTGTTCACAGAAACACACGACACACACAGACATGTTTCCCAAAATAGTATTTGTGGGTACAGGAGACCTACAAACGTGTATTTGTATTAAAAACTCAACTTCAAATTTTGGGGTCGAAAACAATACTTCCTCTACCTACAGTAGCTATGGTAGGGGCAAAGGAATAAAGAAACAGGCTGCTCATACAGTCATGGGCTAGAATCTGAAAAATCCACCATATCCCCGCTAATATAACAGACTTGTGTCCAATCTAAGAAGTCTAGGCTAGGAAAGAATACAATTATTGGATAATAAAATTAATTTTAGGAGCCTATAACATTAACGAGGGCTTAAGGTGGATTTTTAAATTATAGCTTATATTAACCACCCGTTGGCCAATATGAAATTTACTGGAAAAAATATAGCAATGATAAATTACAGGGGTGTGCGCAATGGGGGCAGATGCCTCTACTGAGATCTCCATTTCATTTTCTAAGGTAAATATGGAATTCATTTGCATATTAGTCGCACACACTTTGACAACAAAAATATAATACAGTACTATAGTCCACTCTTCCAGAAGGTATACGAGCTGAGTCAATATGTGCATTAAAATGACGAATTTCCAACAAGTAATATTTAGAAGTTCTGTTGCCTAGTTAGGAGCCCATGGCACAAGCGTGAGCAAGTCTATTATTTTTCAATCCCCCAAAAATACTATTGGAAATTAGTCATTTTCATTCACGCATTGGCTCAGCACATATGTCTTATAAAACCGTGCGGACTATAGTAATTCTGTGAACAGTAGACCTTGCGTAAAAAACCTAACCTTTGCCCCTCGTTTGCCGGTACACTATTAGAGTTATGTCAAAAATATACCCACTGTTACTAAGTTGTAAAGAAGTTTATACTGGAGAATAGAAGTTGTTTTTAAATTTTTATAGCATAAACCGTTTGGCTAGAATCATTGAAAGAAGCTGAACAATACATGAAACAGGACAACTAAAACTCCCACCAGCTTGAAAGGGTATAAAAATCCTACGTGTTTCTCGGGGCTTTCAAAAAAGTACACATGTAGGCCTAAAGTTTTCTAACGTACGATACGTTTATTTTTTGTTTGATAATAATTTGATTTATTTTATTCTGTCAATAAATAGGAGATTTATAAATAATTATGTTTTCATAAATAATAAAATCCCCATTTTGACATAGGCTTAGCGGAATAGTATCCCCAATACTGCAAGGTATGCTGATCATTGCTTTGGAGAGTACGTAACTTCATTTAATAAGAAGTTAAGTACAGTAAGTAAGTAACTCATATAACTAAATATATATAGGAATTAAATAAATAATGATAAACAACAGTAGAATTTCTGAGTTCAGTGCGTACTGGTTTGTATCTTAAGAATCTAAAGAAGAAGCATGGATCTTCACTAAGGCGCAACAAGGAAACCGAAGCAGCTTGCTCAGCAAAATCATTAGAAATGGGCAATTCGGGAGGGAAGCGAGACTGATAATAATTGTAATTTATAGTCATGGACAATGCGCCCCAAGAGCTCCAGTTTTCAGTTCTGCGTATCTCCCCTCTTTTGTTTCCTCCGTTAACTTTAGAAGGTGTTTGCGCAGCTCTTTAAATACAGTATCTGGAGAAAGGTTTGTGTGGTCAGGCAGGGTTACAACTTAACTCTTCTTGTATTGAACTTTAACCTCTTCTTACATCACTCCTTACTGCAAACGTGGGTAGATTGCACTTCCTTGAAAACATATTGTATAAGGTGCTTGTTTGGCTTTCTCTAATAATGGGATATTTATCATAAAACATACGATCATCACGGATCTTATTCGTTTTACTGTCATAGGTTATTTGCTACGATTTTACATTTAGCCAGTGATGCAAGTTTCAGAGAAATGAGTAAGGCAAGGGATCCGCCCCCACTAAAACCTCTTTTTCATTACAGCATTTAATGAAGTTAAAGAAAATGATTTCATATAAAAATTAGCAGTACACAAAAAATCTTACGATTGCCGAGACAATGGGCACAATGCTTTACTGTATTTTTGTTGTTCTATCTACCGCAATATTTAGTCCTTTGTTGTGTTCAACAATGAATTGCTGCCAGCAACAGCAGTTGTTCATACCTTGTAGGGGGAATGAGATACAGGTACCGGTAAGAAATAAGAAGGTAATGAACGGATGTGGCGAAGTAGGCCTACTGTTGCTACACCATTCATATAAAATCCATTTATCAGTGGATTATCAGGTAATGCCACGAGTGACTTTGAATTTACTGACAAATTCAGGAGTGACTTAGTTCCGAGAGAATTTACCTAGGCCTATATAGTCCAGTCACCAGGTACTGAAAATTGGGGTTGCCTGGAAAAAGGTCCGAAGTTAATAATTTTTAATACCCACATATAATATCTTTAAAAATTATTAACCTCGGACCTTTTTCCAGGCAACCCCAATTTTCACTACCTGGTGACTGGACTACAGGAAGCTATAAGGGAATTTATTATGTATGTAACGCCGTACAAGTTCAGAGGCAGCAACTACTTCACCAGAAGAGTAATGCGGGTTGCATTAGGAAGCTATAAGGGGATTTATCACGTATGTAACGCCGTACAAGTTCAGGGGCTAGCAACTACTTCACCAGAAGAGTAATGCGGGTTGCATTAGGAAGCTATAAGGGGATTTATCAAGTATGTAACGCCGAACAAGTTCAGAGGCTAGCAACTACTTCACCAGAAGAGTAATGCGGGTTGCAAAGATGCGTGTGCAAATTATGTGGAAATACATGTGAAAGATACCATGTACTAGATTGCAAATCAAGGACACTTTCCCTGAGGAAGTTCCGTGAATAATAAAACACAATTCTACTATCTATGCACATTGTGCGCAACTTCTATATTATCATTAGTAGTCCAGTCACCAGGTACTTTTGCCTCCGAAGTTAATTATTTTTTAATATTTTGTATGTGGGTATTCTGTGGTGTAGAATCCAAGTTTTCCCATTCGAGAACCCTGTGCGAACTTCAGGGCAGCCGAAAAACCCCGAAATTTTGGGGCTTCTTTCAGTGTTTTCCTTATAACTCCTAAAAAATACATTTTAGCCTGAAACAAGGCTTTTATGAAACAATATTAATGGATAATTTGTAATAATTTACATTTTCTACTTAGTTAATATACTCACATATCATCACATGTAGTATAATTTTTTATAAAATAGACTACATTTTTATACAACGATAATTGTGTACTTTATTCTTAAATGAATATCTCATTAAGGATGGGATTTCTATTGTGTAGGTTATTGAACGTTATTCATGCAGAAATTTTTAAAAATGAAAGTTACTAGGGAAAATGCTGCATTTTTCGCAGTTTTTCGATATTTTGAAAATTTTTCAAAACTTTGAAGTTCCATATCTCGGTACATATTTGGTTTTAGAAAACATGTAAATAGTGAAAATAATATGAAATTTTATGTTCTTTAACTTTCGTAATGGAGTGTTTTAGGATAGAATGCATTGTTACCTTCGGACCTTTTTCCAGGCAAAAGTACCTGGTGACTGGACTAATAGTCCTACAAGCTAGAAAAGAACCTGCGCGGAACGAAGCTGTGTTTGCTGCCACATTCTGATATAGAATAAGAGGCCATGTTGCAAAGAGCGCGTATTTAGTTGTTTGAACCTGATGCAAAGCTTTATTGTTCACCAGGCAAGACTGAGTTTCTACAAACAGTGGGTGGTTTATAACAACCCTTCAGAGATTTTTTCGAAAAAGTTTCAAATAAAAGTTTTAACTCTTAGTATAAGCACTCCACGTAAAAAAAATTAAACAAAATCGTTAGAACCGTTTTCGAGAAAATCGAGAAAAACGAAAATTTCAAAAAATAAGAAAAAGTCGTCGCCAATCTTCGTGTCACATCCCCACAAGATGAGACACATAACCCAAATGCAACACCTTATTTTCATACTGATTTTCCGTTCTGGAGCTAGGCTGCTCACATCACAGCCACACACAGACATGTTTCTGAAATAGTATTTTTGGATTCAGGGGACCTCAAAACGAGGCATCATGGTTAAAAACTCAACTTCGAATTTGTGGGTCGAACGCAATACTTCCTTTACCTATAGTACATGTGGTACGGGCAGCGGAAGTAAAAAAACTATCATTGCAGATTGCAAGGTTCCAATTGACTTTCATTATACCACATACAATTAATATAGGCCTATCTATAGGCCAAAGGTAACAAGATATCACCCTTAGCAATCTGGCGGTTAGCATTCCGTTCTCAGAAATAAGTAAAACATGTTTAATTCCAATTCCAATTCTAACTTAAATTCCAATTAAAAATAAATTCCAATTCTAATCACACGAGCAATCTGAAACACATCCACTTCTTTCAATTTTATATTGTTACTTCCCAATATCTTGACCTTGAATTAACTTTTGAGAAAGTTAGTAGGCAGAAATAAATTAGAACTGAAAAGGTGACTGCTGAGTAAAATGTACGGTATATTTCGAGTAGGCCTATCTATTAGGTCATGAGTTCTCAATTTTTTCAACCACTGTACCACTTTTTGCCAGCAGTAATTATGCGTACCCCTCAAATAGTGAACTCAGTAATATTCAGAAACTGTTCCTTACGGGTTTGTCAGTTAATATGGGCTAACCTCTGTAATTGTATTATGTAAGATATTTCAATAGAAACTAGAGGTATTACTTAATATGTATATTTTAATGACATTTTTACTAACATAACATTTAAAAGTAGGCCCACTTCAGAATAAATTAATAAGAAGGCTGAGCTTGTTTTCTTAATACAGCTCAATGTTCGGCTCTAGCTTTGTCAAATACAACCTTAAATCGTCCTCAACATTAAGTTTCTTTCCGTAATAACATTGAACTATGTTCTGAGGGCTGTGGGGAAATGTAACGAACTAGTATTAATTCCTTTAGTACAATAAACCCTTTTGCAAAATAGGCTACGTTAAATAGAGCTTCCTTCTTTCTGTTGAAATTTGGATGAGTTTAGGTCTCACATAACTGGGTTTGGGGGACCTCTGAAAGAATTAATTCTGGAATAGTACTGAATTATGTCAAATGGCAACTTAGCCGTGGCCGGATGAAACGAATTAACTACGTTCAGTGAATGAACTGTCCGCTTATACCAAAGAAATCTTCTCTCGAAACACATAGCTGAAACCAACTTGTTTGTATTGAGCAGATTTCTTTGTTGAACTTAATTTGAGAAAGGTAAAGTTAGCCCACATCAATTTAAGACAAGATATGCATAAATTAAGTTTTATCTCGAGAGAAAATAATTTAATTGTTAAATTTCGCCTGTTTTTCTGCAAGGTTTTCACACAACCAGAGTCAATATAATATTAGCCTAACTCTTTCGCGTCAAAATCTAATATGAATATTCTACATACACTGGAATGTTATAATTAGGGTTCGGATGTTTATGACCTAAACAAGTGGAAGATATGACTAGAAATATGTCCTTGAAAATGACTAAATATGACCCAGAAATCCTAAATATGATTTAATAAAATAACGTAACCTAATAAATGTTCCAATTTAAAACGTTTAAAGAAATTAAATTCTTACATGACATGAATTCTATCAGGTAATCACTTTTTAACAATTTTGGTGATTTACAGTTTTATTTGTAATGAACTTCTATTTTTAAAGAATTTACTCCTGTTGGCTCGCTTCGTCAGCTCCAAATACTCGTAATATTTTGTAGACCTTGCGTAATAGAGTAACATCACAAATTTGTAATAATTTTATATTATTATTTATTTATTTGTTTGATCAAAGAACAGAATTGTTATAGATCTCGTCACCATATACAAAATAAATAGCAGAGTGTCTGATTCATAAAATTCAGCTAAACTGTAAAAATTGGTGAACAATTATTTTTAAAATTCTTAATATTAGCGTCCAAGTTATAGCCCTGTGAGGCATTAGAAACGTGCAGAAATGGAATTGAAAAAGACATTGTACAACTGAGTCTGTTTTGTTCAGGATACAATTGATATTTACACCTAGTATTTTAACTATGGGCTTAATCACCTGTTATTAAGCTACTATGTCTCTGTTTAACATAAAATGAACATATATACATATGCTAATTAATGATTGTAAAAATTATTTTTTTGAAGTGAAACTTCTTTAGCCGTGGTAGGGGTAAATCGACAGCTTGTGTAACGCTCAAAATCGTCAAGAAATTAGTGTTACGCTCAAAATCGTCCGAAATTAGTGAGGTGTGACGGAACGAACTGCACAGAAAACAATCAACTCAATGATTGGGCTTATCCAAAATTTAAAAATCCAAAAATTTAAACATCCAAAATTAAATTTCGAAAATCCAAAAAATTCAAAGATCCCAAATTTAAAAAATCCAAAATTCCAAAAATAAAAAATCAAAGATCCAAAATTAAAAAGTAAAAAATCCAAAATGTAAAAAATAAAAATCCAGAATTAAAAAATCCAAATATCCAAAATTTAAAAAACCAAACAATTCAAAATTAAACAAATTTAAAAAAATCCAAAATCCAAAATTTAAAAATAAAAAAATCCAAAATTAAAAAATCCAAGCAATAAAAATTCTAATATCTAAAATTAAAAAATCCAAAATTCCAAAATTAAAAAAATAAGATCAAAAATTTAAAAAATTAAAAATTAAAAAAGTCCAAAAACCTACATTAAAAATCCGAAAATTAAAGCAAGTTTCACTTCTGTCACGAGGCGTTCCACGCACACTTTTGTATGAACAAAGGTTTACAATGATTATTGTAACAACTGAAATTCATAATTCTGATGGTCATCTTTTGCAACATAAGCCTTGAGGAATTTTATAATTCTTCTTAAAATAATTACTATTTACTGACGCTAATTTTCGATATTGATTTGGTTATTAACAATCTCGACCAAGAATCATAGCTCTATCTTAGACCTGTTACACTTTAGAAAGAGGACGAGAGTATTAAAGACTGATTTTGACTGCTG
Organism: Ectobius pallidus; assembly: GCA_964059195.1. Taxonomy (NCBI): domain Eukaryota; kingdom Metazoa; phylum Arthropoda; class Insecta; order Blattodea; family Ectobiidae; genus Ectobius; species Ectobius pallidus. Next base: position 93,591,371 of record CAXKWD010000009.1, read on the forward strand.
AATCAAAATTAGGTATCGTAACGAGATTTCATTCTCAGTACTAGACATCCTTTATAACTCCTTGCTCACAGAACATTTCATACGAATTTATGAAAGCGATTCTTCAATAAAGATAATTTTTTCATGGATACTTGTACATGAAGAAACAAGCTAATTTTATTGTGAGGTAAGCTTTTTTTCACGCTGCACTTCTGATGCGCCTGAGTATTTAGCATGCGTGAAGGAATTTACAACCAATTTGGGTCAAAGAACAATAGTGAATTCCCACATAAACTATTTTAGAAAGTATACTCAATACAACATACAATGATGATAGTATTATTTCATATTATGTTAATGCCAGAGGACCTTTATTTTATTATTTTGAAATTTTCGAACCGAACAACTAACTTTCCCTAGAAAGCTAAAGAATTACTACAGTAGTTATTAATATATCAAACGTTTTCCGGACATCTTATTTAGAACAATAGTCAGGAACCTATAAATATAATGGGGATGTAAGTTATATGTAACATCGAGGGTATTAGCCATAAGTAGGTGATTCTTTTGGGATATTAAAGAATTGAGGTGGATTTTTTCTACTAATATTAGGCTATTTACACTTGGAGGCCTTCGATAAATGGTACATGGCTTGATGGTTATAAGGGTATTTAACGACTAGGCTTGTGACCATCGCCAGGGTGTCGTAATTTTGTCCCACAGCAGTTTCTTCTACATGGGCCCATCGAACCGATGAGCTTGGGCACAGAAAGCTATTCAGGCCGATCGTATACGGTAGGTCGTTACTTTTGCTGAATGAATACCGGAAAAATCACTCAAAGCTTTCCAATACTGAGAACAGAATTTATTAGGCTGTGTTTTTATAAAATAATCTTAATAGAAGTGCTAGACTTCAGTAACCAGGGACAATAGTCACGATCCAAAATATTCGGTTTAATTAGACGTACTTTTTTCATGTATTGAGGTCCCGTAAATCCATAAATATAATTTCAGAAACACGTGTTTGTGTATGTGTGTCTGTGAACAGCCGAGCTCCAGAACGAAAATTCGTTAAAACAAAAAAATGTATTTGGGTTTATGTACCTTCTGGGGATGTGATATGAAGATTGGAGACAACTTTCTCTTACTGTTAATGCCATTTAACCTGCGGGTGGCCTACATTACATACTGAAACAACTGTGAATAACATAAGATTTATTCTTTCTTTCTTTCTTTCTTTCTTTCTTTATCTTAGTTTTACCTCTTCCTTTTAGGATTTAAGCGACCCAAGCCGCCCAAGCTTTATAGGGCCGCGACCTGTCGGGAGAGGGATTACCTATGGATCACATACATACTTTTTTGACCGGACAAGGACATGGAGGGCCTCCCCTGATGAGTGATCAGCCCAATGCCGGGGCCACACGAACACATAGAACGAGACACACCATTCACACACACACTCACTCCGAACAAGGCGAGGATGGGATGAAGATGATAATGACGGCCAGATTATATCTGAGGATCACAAGGGCCTAAATTTACCCGACATTTGTCTCACAGGTGAGGAAAAACCCCAGAAAAAAACCCCACCTTGGTAACTTGTCCCGACCAGGATTCTAACCCAGGCCCGCTGCGTGAGAGGAGCGAACGCATCCCCTACGCCACAGCTAATACGAAACTAATAATTTATTCGATTTTCATGTAATTTGTTTTACTTATTTTGGTGCTTATTATTACTTTTTCGTGCTTATATGCTAGCTAATTTTACTGTTTTATTTTGCTTATAAATAAAGGCTCTAGAGACTAATAAACTTAGATGAACTGGAAATATATAAATTATTTACCAGAAATGAATGAAAAATCAAATAACCTGACAGATCAAGGCAATTGGAATTGGTTCAACGAAAAGGTCAAGGAGAACTGTTGGAACATTTAACTCGAAACTGGATTCCGAACGTTAGATACCGTAATAAGTGAGTACCTGTAGCGGGTATAATCTGAAGTTAACCACGCATGTCGAATTCCAAGATATGGATGGCTTAACAAATGAAGGGACTAGGGACTCTGCACTTTTTAAGATATGCAATACGAAACTGAATTCAAATTTATTTTGCAAAACAATGGAAAACATGTTAAAGCCAGGAAAATGAAAATATTATGGTCCATTTCATTTTATTATTAGGTCCTATGAGATTAGGCTTTTCTTACTAACTGTAATTTTATAAGTAAGAATGCTCAATATTCTGTGTTTTCGTGAATAATTCTTACTTATTTCCTTATTTACTCAATGGCAATAGACAATTCCTAAACAGCCTAAAGGATTATTATCTATTTTATGGAACCTGGCCACGCTTACACGAACCCGCCATTCAACCCTATTCTGAGCTAACTTCAACCAACCCTCTTAAATTTTACTTTTCATAAATCTATTCTAATATTGTCCTCCCATCTATGTCTAAGTCTTCCAAGTGGTCTCTTCCCTTCGGGTCTCCCAGTCCGTATGTTTTAGCTTACCGCCCCCATGCGCGCAACATGCCCAGCCCATTTCATCCTCCGTGTTTTAGTAACCATTATTTATTCGGTGAAGTGTAGGCTACAGGTTATGAAGAAAGTGATAATTCGTGAATAATTCTACATCTTAAAAATACTTTAAAAGTTTCTGAGCATGGTTTTTGATGATTCCTTTCAAACGTAATGACTGGCTTGGAAATTCTATGCAACGGAGGACTGTTTAAAAAGTGTACGGCTGTTAGTGTTAAGAACAAAAGCAGCTCATATGTCACTCCCCGCAAGATAAAATACTATTTGCCTGAAGATAGCGTATGGTCGCCGAAACGCGTCGTAGCAAAAGAAGACACTACATATAAGCATAAGCCATATAGGTTACTACATTTTAATGGATTTTAAGATCGTTTTTAATCAATTGTAAGCAATTTTAATAGTAACTTAGACTAATATATTGTCTGTACATATTTTATATTTCTGATTAGTACTTTTGTTACTTATAGGCCTAATCCTTCAATGGCTGTAGCGTCATGGAGGTAACTAACCCTTAAGGGGAATGTACTTAATCGAAAACCACAGAAGGGTAATGATGAAAAAGTCTAGACTCTAGAAGTAACGGTATTGCCTTCCAGCTTTCTTCGTAATAAAACTGAAACAAGAAAAACGTTAGATCTTGATAAGTGAACTGGATTCCAGACTTCTTATTACATAGTCAGGTGCGGGATTATGACAGGCCCTCGTGCCAATAAACACACTCAAGGTGAGCCAGCGCAAGTCTATAGTAATCAACTAATGGAACGATGCCTCACCACCTTTGCCTATAATACGTCTGTATAGAATGCAGTCTTGATGCAGCTCTTCACTCATCCATCAGACACTTCGCTGAGGAAAGATTATTTCTGAATTCCTCTTCAGTTTATTAGCCTATACCAGAATGTTAGAAGGAACAGTCTTAATAGGAATAGTCTAGTTCTTTTTTTGACTAAACTATTAGACTCATTTTTAGGCCACTAAAGTGGGTTTGCTCGAAGGACCTAATCAAAATAAAAGAAACATGTATTCATTCATTCATTCGACCTAGTAAAAGAAAATGAATTAAATATGTAGATGCCTACAGTATATTATAATGTTGTATAATGTTTACACAACACAATCAAGCCTACTAAATGAATAGTAAACAACATTTTTCAATGTAGGTATATCAATCCGTACGGGACTTCATAAAAGTGATAACATTACCCGAATGATAACATTATCCGCGATGTTGTTTATTGCGATAACATATTCGGTTTATGTTATGCAATATAATAGGAATTATAAAATAGTTTCTACGTGGCGACCATCGATAACTATATTGTAAAGTTCAGTTGTAATAATCCTGGTTGAATAAAAAAGAGAAGGCATAATGGCCTTAATTCCACCAGGTAAAATAGAACAATTCTAATTCTAATGAATACCTATATGATTAATTTTTTCAGGATGTACTACGGTCAGCTTTCTGTAGAATAGGAAATACTTAGGTAATACAGTGAACGCCGCTTAATGTAATCGCGGATAATGTTATCAGCCGGGTAATGTTATCACTTTTATGAAGTCCCGTACGGATTGATATACGTACATTGAAAAAATGTTGTTTATGGCGATACAATATTCGGTTTATGTTATCACATTTTCTGTTTTGTCGCTTTATTTTCAAGTACTGTACGTCATTCAAAATTGTGTTTCTAGGCCTAAGGGTTTAGTTTCTAATTCAACTAACTTATATTGTGTTATTATTAATAACTTCCATCTTGTCTTCTTTGAGGGGAAAATTTACAATGTATAAATGTTATTTTCGCCTTATACCCTCAATAAAATTTTAAGATGTCAGGATAAATAAAATGCATCTTAAAATTGCGGTTTTAACTTTAAGATGCCAGGATAAATAAACTGCATCTTAAAATTTTATTGAGTGTATAAAGCGAAAACAACATTTATACATTGTATATTGTGTTAGAATATATTGTAAGTAATGGTACTGTTCCCAACTCACAGGATGGCCTTTTGCTGGTGTGAAAAAGTTATTAGAACAGTAGGCCTACGGTGTGCTATATATATTAATTAGTAGTGGTGAACAGATAATTCTGTCATCAGTTAGACAAATGGGTAGGTAGAACAGAGTATGTTAAATTCTGGTGTTTGAAGATCGATGCTTATACACTTCAACACGTGTTTCGTCAGGGCCATCGGAGATCTATTCTAATTTGTCAGTCACATTGTAATTTACGAACGGGCGTGTTAGCCAGCCTGTTTTAGTAATGTGTGCACGATTAGATTTCTAACCGAAGTGAACAATAAACAACAGGGTGTACTGCAGGAGTGATGTAATGGGAAATGTAACATTATAATTGTAATAGGTAATTTATATGGGGATTCGATAAACAACAGTTGGAATATTTCCAACATAATTCATCTAAGAGGAAAGAAAACACATCAAACTACAATATGTTGGTAAAATGTTCTACTCTGCCTGGTTGATAAAGACGTATATTACAGCCTAGTTTTATAATCAGTTACGTGCTGTAGCATCCCTATAAGGATAATTTATAATTTATTTTATTTCGCGAAATACCCACGAAATAGAAGGAAGTTAATACCGAAAACAGTCATTTTATTTCAACAAAAAATACGCTCCCTAACATGAGCCCTTTGCGCAATGCTCATGAGGATGGTTATTACTCGAACAGTGGAAATGTAAACCGTACTCTAAAAGCTTTTCATAATCTGGTTTTAACTCGGACGAGCGAGACCAGAAGAGAAATTAGAATATGTCCGACTGCTTTTAATGTTACTTTTCCAAGTTTCAATGTCGCAAGGAGGCCTAACCAATCACATATTATATTACGATATATACGGTTTAAAGTAGGCCTATGGTGAAAACCATTTTAGCATGAAACACAAATCTTGGAAAATTATTTTCAATATTTTGTAGAAGTCAGATTTTGTGAAGTAAATAAACAACAAGGGCTAATTCAACACCAATAGGCTACATACTATGAAACTGTTATTTAAAAAAATGTATATTAATTAAAACTTTTTACAGGATTTTTTATTCACCGCTGTGGTGCAGGGAATCTTTTGCTCCCTTCAGGCAGCGGGCCCAGGTTCGATTCCTGATCGGGACAAGTTATCTAGGTGGGGTTTTCCTCACCTGAGAGACGAATTTTGGATAAATTTAAGTCCTTGTGGTTCCCGGATATCATCCGGCTTTCACTATCAACTTCATCCCATGTGTGCCTTATTCAGTGTGAGTGTGACCCAATATGTTAGTGATGTGATCAGCATTGAGCTGATCATCCTTCCGAAAAGACCCTCCATGTCCTTGTCTGGTCAAAAAAAGTACATTATGTGATTCAAAGGCAATCCCTCCCCGACAGATCGTGAACCTGTAAGGACCGGGCAGCGTGGGCCGCATAAACATACCTACAAAGGGACAGGTTAAACTACGAGAATGAAGAAGATTAAGTAGTCATCATTCTCTGATCACTGGTCATAACAAATAGAAAGAGAGAGATGATAATTAATTTTTTTTCTAAATACACTATAAGTCTCGGATTTGGAATTCTGTTGCGGTAGGCAACGAACTTGTCCAACGACCACATCCAGCCATTACTGTCCCAGGGGAGATGTAATAATTATTGTTACCATTGCTGATAGTATTTCAGCCAAAACATAAAGATTTACGTGGGATCTGAGTCAGAGTATGCTTGACATGACTTGAAAGAAGAAAATCCGCATAGGCTAAGCTTATATACTTGACGGACCCCAACACGAAAGCCAAACAACTTATTCACTAGATCATCAGCATGTCATAGGCTTATATAATATATCCACTTTATTTTAGGAAGGCCCAATGGTGAAACTTAAAATTTGTACATTTTTTAACAAATTAACATAGGTACTTCCTAATATACACTCCAAACCACGCTTGACTGCAACTATATTTAACAGTTCTCTTTTAGTTTTGTTTTTAAGTTGCTATTAAAAAAATTGAGACGATTTGGCTGGTGAAAACATGAGAATTCAAACTTTTAAAATATTTTTCTGATTTCCCAATAGGAACATAAGTTATGGTTTTGGGTTTCTTTTCTGAAGGAGAATATTTCACTATCTAATAATTTTCCCTCCCACTTTTAAAATTAAAGAAGTTTAATTTTCAACATATTGCAAACTACAAGAATTCTTAAAAATCACATTACAACATTTTTCATCTTTGGAGCAACGTATTGTGAAATTTTGATTGAAGCTGCTTACATATTTAACAGAGAGGAATATTTTTCACACTGAAGCATGCACATTAATACCGGTTGTCGACCAAGATCTAAGCTAAGTTAGTTTAGCTTAGCTCACACACAGTGCGAGATTTCATATGTAGTTGTACCGACAAAACTACATATGAAACCCGGCACAACTATATATGAAATCCCTCACTGTATGTGAGCTAAGCTAAGCTAAGTTAGCTTAGCTCTTGGTCGACAACCGGCGTAAATGATTTGCTTGAAACTAAGTTGTAGTAGCTTGTTTGTAAAATGCTATCTATGCATGGGTAAAAATGTATGCACACCAATACAACAAAATTTAGTTTGCGAGAAATATAATATTTACTTAATATTAAAAAATATATATAAAAAAAAATATTTAAAAAATCAGTTCGTTTTATCATTTCATGAAATTTCACTGTTAGAATTTAATAAATGGTTTAATAAACGTGTTTGCACTAAACTTGTCCTCTAACAAGAAAGCACGAGAAAAAGCAATCATAATCTTACAAGTAGATTGCGATCGTATGTTGTAATGCCACCAGGATATAATACGGTTCAGTGAAGCGGCATGTATTGCATTGTTTTACTACAGCGTTCAATGTCCTATAGTGCGACCATTCTAGTTACATACTCCGGACACGTCCCATCTTTATGCAATTTCCTTCTCCGTTTTTACATAATTTGGATGAATTTCCGGGTGTCATTTTAAAATTGTGATATAACTGCTTCCTCTTTATGTGGGTACAAATTAGTTCTTGTAATAATGTGTGGATGCGACCATTACGAAATTTTTATTGTAGGCAAAGTACGTAACATTTTATAAATTAAGTTTTATTATAAAAGTTATTTATCCTCGTAGATACAGTGGGGCTGACAGGAGGAAATTAACCTTTCAGCCCCACCATTCAGTCAGCTGACGATAATGCAATAGGGAAGTATTAAACGTGCACTTGATCAGAGTTGTGAACCAGTGACATAGCTTAAAAATAGTAAAGTGTTCCCTATACAGGCCATGGAAGCCCAGAGGGTCCCAGGAGGTTGAGGATCCCATATTTTAGACATTCGGCACGTGGAGGTGGTAAGGTTGTCAGCCTTTACCCCCAGGATTGCTCCTGGTGCTCATTTCTGTTAGAGGCTGGGTCGACCCCAGGGCCATAGTGCCACCAGAAGGATTAGGCCAGCTGAAAAACTCCAACGACCTCATCGGGGATCGAGCCCGCGACCTTCCGGTTTGTAGCTCAGCGCCTCAACCACTGCGCTACGGCGCACCCCATAGCTTAAAAATGCTTATGAAATTCCTCTAAAGGCGCATTAATAGGCCTAAGGCCAGGAAGTTTATGAAAAATCATATTTTCAATAATGTACTGTATTACATGCTGTAAATGTGCTACATCTATATTAAAGAGTGTACAAGACACAAAGTACTAGAATACTGATGGTTTCATTTTGCATGCTGTTGCATATTTTGTTAGTTTTCTTAGTATTTGTTTGATATTAAATATTTTGAAGAAAAATCTTAATTTGTAATATTTTTAACGGCATATTCCTGACATATTTTAAATATTGTGCATATCTCTGATATTAAACTTTACAGAATATTAGGCTAAGCCAATGTTTTGAAAACCGACTGTGTAATATAGTTGACAGTAGCCTACATAGAATGTTTTCGGAACCAATTGTAAAACGACGTTTCATTTCAATAGTTTTCAATATAGCCTATGTACTGGAATTTGTTGCATTGACATTGTTTTCTAAAAGTTTTGTAATGCAATTTATAAATTACATTAAATCCTATATATCGTGTGTATGTAAAAATAAAAACTTTTTCTAACTTTTAAGTTATAAGGCAGAAAAACTTGATTTAATAATAGCTATATATGAGGGCCTGAGAAGCAAAGTGATACAAGTGACATTTAGTTACTTTCAAGATAAAGTACTTTGAAGTAAAAATAGCATTAAAAAAATAAATTGCTGTGCTCTTCTGAGTGCCTCATACGATATGATATATTTTTATAACGAATTCTCAGAAATATCGATTTCCCACTTTTAATAAGATTGGTCAGATTCAGTTTAAATAGTGAATGCTTTTTGAAATGAATTAGGTTGATTAATTTTCGTGACAAGCGTATGATGTTAATTATTCCTTCTGACATCCTAGGCTTTGCAGAATTGATTGAAATGGCGTAGCAAGCAGTGGCATGACACAACACCATCTTGATTGTTCTAGGATGAACGATTAAATCCGCTTGTCACTTGTTCAAGTGACATCTCTACCCCACATAGAGGAAGCAGATGAGGACTCGTATTCTGTTCTGTTCATTAGTATTAGTATTATGATCATCTTATCACGAAGGAGATCTATGTTTGCTTGCAAACTTCCTCTCACGTCTGAAGAAAAATAAAAATATAATAATAATTATAATAATAATAATAATAATAATAATAATAATAATAAAAATAAAATCAGGTAAACTGATGTAACAAAGTGCCAGAATGTTTTTATTTAACCAGTGATAATTGGGAAAAAAAATAAGTTATTTTTCAATTGATTTCCGAGTTAAGCTCCGATTCATTATGCCGGTTGTTGACCAAAAGCTAAGCTAATTTAGCTAGATATATAAGCTTTCATGAACCACAGATTATTGTCTCTGTTGGACATTACATGAGAATATTATAGGAGAAAAATTCCTCCGACACTGGGACTTGAACCCGGGACCTTTGGCTATTCGCGACAATAATCTGTTGTCCAACAGAGACAATAATCTGTGGTTCATGAAAGCTTATATAACTATCTTGAATGTCAACTGTACAATAACAGTGGGAGCCCGGTCACAAAAATCACTAATTAGTGTGCCTCACAGTACTGCATATGACATAACTTGTCTGTCTGTGAGGTAGATCATTAGGGCAATCAGTCATAGGAGAGAGGTTCCATCCGGCGCTGTGAATTGAACTCCGGCTTAGCTCAGTTGGTAGAGCATTGGCGCGAATAGCCAAAGGTCCTGGGTTCAAGTCCCAGTGTCGGAGGAACTTTTTTCCTATAATATTCTAATTTAGCTAACTTAGCTTAGCTTAGCTCACATACAGTGAGGGATTTCTTATATAGTTGTGCAAGATTTCATATGTAGTTTTGTCGGCACAATTACATATGAAATCCCGCACTATATGTGAGCTAAGCTAAACTAACTTAGTTCAGCTCTTGGTCGACAACCGGCCTTAAGCAGGGCTTACGGAAAAGCAGAGGTCTAAAGTTTGTTAAGCTTATCTGTTGGAATGTGTGGGTAGTGTTATTTGAGAAAACTACCTGTACTGCAACTTCCAAAGCCGTATTTACAAAGGTAAAAACATATGTATGTGCAGTATACATAAGTATTTTTATATATTACATATAATGCCACAGAATATAATAAAGCTTGTATTCTGCAACTCTGCCAAACTAAAGCCTATTTTATATATTCAAATACCGAGGCAAAAAATATTTTCTTTCAAAATTAAACAAAACGTCTCCTACGCCGTTCAAAACCATTTAACAAAAAATAACTTGTTTCACTCAAATCCCCAGTATTTAGTTACACAAGCCAAATAGCTGTCTAAATCTTTAGTAAGTTGCATATACATCCACAGTATAGTGATGATCTACCACTTAAAAAGCATGTAACTGTTAATTAGTCGTTACTCCGGTATCGGTCAATCGATTTGGTCCAAAATCAATATGCTTCGCCTCATTGACGTTATAAATGTGTATGCCAAGTTTCATAAAAACCCGGCAAAATATATTCTAACTATCGCGCATACAGACACACGGACAGGCATTCTTCCCATCCACCGTACAATCTTAGAAAGTATCATTCTGGCACTTAATAACATGTAAAAGAAAATGGAGTGAGACATGATATAGTTATTTTAAAAATTGTTGAACACTTGAGTGTCTTCTTATGAATGAATAGCTGTTTAAAGCTCTAAACAGCTGCAAAGAACAAGTTCTTTCATTCTTACATTTCTTTCTCTAAGCTTTGTTTTGTTTTTGTAATGGATACTTCTGGTAATTGAAAACGCCGCCTGCAGCGTGAAGCACTGAGTACAAGACTAGAAAACAAATTGTTATTTCTCTTTAAGGATCTCGTGTAGTACTAGTATGTCACCAAGAGGAAGTGAAGATGTTTTGGAAAATATGCATGCAATTGTAACTGAATGGAAGTGACAATAAATTGAAAACACAGTTATATATGCTCTAAGTCTAAGAGGTAAAAATGAGATTTTCTTTTGCTAGTAGAATTTTTGCCGTAAGGGAGAGTAGCAATCCTACGAAAAAAATTATAATGTGTATCATATATTACTTTTTTAGACAACAACCGTTAAAATTTGTGAAATTTAGCTTTAATGTAACCAATTACGCACCATGAAGCGAGCAGACAGCTGTTTTCATCAAACTGAGTGGATTTAGTAATTCCGTATGTAAATGTTTTGAACTAAAAGCATAGGCGTAACCAGGCCGACCATATGGGGGGGGGGTTATAACATCTGGAGAGGGGGGTTCCGGGGTCCTCCCCCCGGAAAATTTTAAAAATTAAGATGCACAATAACGAGTTTTAAACTTCCCACGCTTTAAACTCATATAAAGTAATTTATAAGCAGATTTTTTAAAAAAGGCGATATATCACAATAATGAAATAAATAGTACAATTTTCCCTTTTTTAATCAATGGGGGGTTCCCAAACCCCCAAAACCCCCCCTCGTTACGCCTATGACTAAAAGAGTATGTAAACTTGTATATTATGTTTTACACTAACTCTAAAAAAACTTGTTCTGTAACTATTTTAAAAAAAAAGTTATTCTACAATGGAAATAAAATCAAGTTTCCACAGCAAAAATTTTATTCCTACGATATTAATTATACCAATCAATCATCAGAACCGCATTATCGTTTGAAATAATGGAATACGCTCTAAATGTTTACTCAGTCGGAACGCGACAACACTACTTACGTTGGATGAAAAGACTATGTCATGAATATTTCTGGAACTAAGAACTAATTGGTGAAACTGAAAAAAAAATCTCTTCAGAAACTTTACTTATGCGATTCTGGCAAAAATACCTATTGTTTCTGCTTTTATTGAAGGTATTATCACTATTATCAACAATGAGTTTGCTCCAATTGAATTTGTTCTGCGGTACCAAAATAATAAACCGTATATTCAATAGCAGCTTGAGGAAATAAGGCAGGTCTTACAGATTTGAAGTCAAAAGGACGTTCTCTAATACTCTAAAATTGCATGCTATTGAAGAAGAAAACATAGCATGAGATCACCAAGATTTAAATCTGGGAAGATCACTTGCGGACAATTGACCGGATGACGTAATGTAATAACAGGTTATCCATGCAGCATTATGCAAGGAAGAGAGCATCCGTGTGGGTGTCTGAGCTAAATTGCTTCTGGTTGCGGTCCAGCAAGTTTGGAGTCCAGCTGGGCACGAAACCGATGTCAGACTACAAGGGCGATGTAGTTCATATACTATCGCTATAGAAGCCGTTAACACCAAGATTTCGATCTTGACATTTTACTTACTAGACTTTTTTAAATTTTTTAATTTACTTAATTTTTATTTTATTTTATTTTATTGTAAGATGTTAGCTATACAGAACATGATGGGTCATGCAACTAGTTCAAGCGAAATAGAATGACTTAATAACATAATGGTGGATCTATACTTAAATCTTTCAATACTTATAATATAGGACTATTACAGAAAAAAGTGTTTTGCACCATGAAATAATTGTTTGGATGAAATAACTTGGAATCACTTACATCATTTCATTCTAGGAACTCTGTAACGATGATATACCGGTTCGGTACAAATTATAGATACTTTACAAATTTATTATCTTCCATTATTAATGAAAAAATCCTGGGCACGGAGTCCTCCGGGAGGGACTTTAAGCTGGGGGTCCCGTGTCGTAGATTTACGGCACGTAAAAGAACTCCATGCCTAAATTAGAGCCTCTGGACAAAATTTCTCGGCCCTTTCACATCCAAGACATACTTAGTTTCCAGAGGGGGGTTGCGAGGCGATGGGCTTACCACCTGTCCCTCTACCCTCTCTCGGAAAATAAGCATATCAAAATTAGTATAGGTAATGAAACCTCCATTGGAGGCCCCTTCGCCCCACCTGGGGATCATAGGGTACCAGATACAGATTATTAATGAATAAATATAAGCATTTCTGTTGCCTTTTAAACACTAACATCCGCTCATTAAAATTATGAATTACAACAACACAATATTTTGAAAATAATGTATTATAAGACTATTTTAATAACTTTGTGTAACAATGTCAGTAATATATTTATATTTTGCTGTTTATCTCTCCTTTTTCTGAAGATTTACAAGCCAATGTCCTTTAGGCCTACAGGAGGACACGGTGGGACTTACTAGTTTAACTTTAAAAAATGTATATATATATGGATAAAGAACTTTCGGGTAGTTTAAGTAAATTCCAACCTGATATTTGCATTTGCGGATGCGAAAATCCCGAGAGAAAAAAAAAAGCATTAGACATGATGCACCAGATACCCCGGAAGCCAAGAAGATTTTGTCAACTCGGGTCGCGGAAACCTACGATTACATATTAGACTAACCATTGCGCTCTTTATGCCACAACTTTCTTTGGGTGCTATTTGGCATTAGTGTCATGTTTATGTTGGCGGTTCCTTTATGACTATTTTTGCAATTATCTATGTTATCATTGGCGCTTTTCGTAATCCTTAAGGTCAATGATTGGCGCAAATGCAATCCTCCGGACACAATACCATACAAAGTTATCTAACTTCAGAATAATGACCTGTATAGGCCAATTGGTCTGCATATAAATTCAAATGCTCCTCAGTTATTGTAATGGTAGTTCAACTTTTATAATGAATATTATTAATATCTAGATTTTAAAAATAGGTTTAGTGATACAAAATTTAAAATCATGTTTCCACAAGTCCCAAAAGTAAAAGAAACATTCATTCAAACTACATAATTCATTTTATTTTTTTTTATTTTTTTAGGTATGCAGTAATATGCATACTTCATTCATAATCATAACTTAAAAGTCTCCTCTGAAGGTTAACGCCAAGTACATAATGTATCTGAAGTACGTGTCATAACTTGCATTTGCATGTAATTATCCATTCATAGCCATGGTCATAAAATATAAATAGTGTAGTTTTTGGCCTTGTCTGGGTTACAATTCTCATTTGTTTATATTATTCCAGTCTTACTAATTGAGTTGTTTCGTTCAATAATATTACATGGGCGTAAAATATTGTTCTAAATAAAAGGAGAATTTGCTTAAGGTGCTGTGAAATCAACTCTGACAACCTCAAATGACGTAAGAGACGTATTTTCTGGTACGGGTCTAGCGAATAGCAGCATCGCCTCAGTCATAAGGGTTGTACTGCTTCGTAAAATAATTAATCTAAATATAATACCACGTAGGCTACACTCAGACGAATTTCATAGACATAAACTAGGCCTACAGGTAGTTAGGTTTAAAATGATCATAATTCTGAACCATGTAGGCTACACCAAATGGCTCATACATTGTCAAGCCTTAATTTATAATCGTATCTTTTTACCTTGCAGGGGTTATTTTAGTGATTTTTTGTTATGTTGATAAACATAAATCTAATAAATTCTGAGTTAAAATAACAAGTTTTTTTCACTAGGCTTTATATTCTTATCATATAAATAATATAGGCCTATTCTTTCTTTCTTTCGTTCTTTATCGTAGTTTTACCTCTCCCTTTTAGGATTTAAGTGACCCAAGCCGCCCGGGCCTTACAGGGCCGCGACCTGTCGGGAGAGGGATTATCTTTGTATCACATACATGCTGTTTTGACCAGACAAGGACATGGAGGACCTCCCTAGATGAGTGATCAGCCCAATGCCGGGGCCACCTCCGAGACAACACGAAAACATAGGACGAGACACACCATTCACACACACACTCACTCACTCCAAATAAGGCGAGGATGGGATGAAGATGATAATGACGGCCAGATGATATCTGGGGACCACAAGGGCCTAAAGTTACCCGACATTTGTCTCACAGGTGAGGAAAAACCCCAGAAGAAACCCCAACTAGGTAACTTGTCCCCGACCAGGAATCGAACCCGTGAGAGGATCGAACGCATCCCCTGAGCCACAGCGGTGGACGAATCTCTTTATTCACTGGGAAATTTCATTACTGCAATAATGTGACTATTGCTGACTGAGCAAACATTATTGTTTCACTGACATGAGCATTCTAGAACTATCCCAATTTTTTATTAAATGACCATGCCGGAGAATATAGGAATGTAATCCGAAACTGCCATGGTGAGAGAAATAATTTTGATTCAAGCTTATGATAAAATATAGCTGATCATATGACGCTAAGGTAAAACTTCCAGGTGTAGAATTTCACCCAAACATTGACACACGCAATCTGTTCACAGTATTAGATTTGAAGAGGAAGATACAATGACCAGATACGCATCTGTAGTGTAGTAGGGCACTCGTAAATGTTTAATCTGATAACGAGTTTTACCGGACAAAATGTGCACTCAAGCCTACCGCATGACGCATAAATTTCATTACGCATATCGTTATGTCGGCTATGCATAATATGAAGGTCAGTGTCTCAGGAGTTATTCACAAAATATGAGGAATTCAAAGTAAATATATGATGGTTCCTATGTAATTTGAGAAGCGCTAGCCAATATTATAATTAGTTAAATAAATATAGTAATTAAAAAGTAAAAATATTTCTTTCTTCTTACATTCATAATAAACTATAAAAAAAGATAATCATAAATTCATAAGATATTTCACTCAATTGTCAATCAAAACTTGAACAAATAACAGGCCGGTATTTTACATGAATATTAAAAATACATATTAATGGTTTCTTTATAACATATATTTAAAAATGGTTTTGTTAACTTCACTCCCGGCCACAAACAGTAGTTTATTCGAGAGTATCTCATAAATGCCGCAAATATAAATTAAATGTTACAAGCACATATTCATTTTGTGATTAATTTTATTCATTTAAAGAATTGAAAATTCTGTCAAGAAGCCTTCTTTTCTATCTTTCTATCTTCCTTCTTGCTTTTTTAATTCATTCATTTCTTTTTTATTTAATTTCCCTTAAAAACAATTTTTCCCATTGAGCAGAATACAGACCTTTTTTAAAATAAGGAAGTAACAATAAAAAGGTTAACAATAATAGTAATAGAAATGATAATAATAACAGCAGGATAATAATAACAATAACGATAATAAAATGATTATACTCATTACAAGAGATCCAAACCTACATGAGGTTCCGAGGAGAAAATGTTGAAAAGCATTTCAGTAAACTATGCAAGCGGCCAATTATAGGCCTATGTCTTTTAATCTAATGTCAGTTCTTGAGAGCACAATTAATAAATCAAAATACACATAAACAGAATTTCTAGGACTCTGAGAGTCTGAAATTACTCCTAACATCACAAAATAGAAGTCAAGTGGTAAACCTTGGAAACCTTTCAATGAGTATTGCAAAGATATATCTATTTTATAAAAATATGTATTATCTTGTTTTCCCATTTAATTTCTCAAAAAGATTAAAATACATTATATAGCACCGTTGAGCTCGTTGAATAAAATAAAATGTATCATTCAAACCATCAGCTCAACAACCTTCATTTTATGCTCCCTAGGTCTTTCGACACTCTTATGTCATGTTCAGGGCATCTTGCTGTGTTGGCGTAGACGCATTAACTGTCAAAACTTGAAATGACATTTTCTTTACCAGCATGAGAAGACAACAAGAAAAAGCAATATTAAATTTTTGACAGTTATCGCATCTACGCCAGCACAACATGGTGACGTACAAAAAATGTCGAAAGGAGTAGGAAACACAAAATCAAGATTGTTGAGTTTATGGTTTTAATCTTAAGTTTTATCTTATGAAAGACATATTTTGAAGTTACCATGAGTGTAACAACGAGAGGTCAACAAAATATCTTTAAAAAATATACAACTTATATAGTGATAGGTTATTTTTAACCCTTCAGTAAACTGTTACTCATAACAAGAGATGCAGACTGTCTACAAAATAACAGGCTTTCCCTTGGGAGATCTGGAAGAAGGATATTGCTCGCTTGTTGAAACTGACGTAGAGTGCAAATAAATATACCGGAAACACGTTAAAATTAGCATCAAGCTTTCGTCGATAGCTAGGAATGTTGCGTCATATACCATTTCTGATTAATGTTGACTGATTTACTTCGGAAGATGGGATTTAAGGGGAAAAAAATAGCTTTTGACCAACTTATAGCCTATAACGAATTCTTCCATTTCAACGTACCTGCTAAATAAATTGGGTCATATAATCGTGGAGCAATTTCAATACAATATTTAAATTAGTAAAACATAAAAAGGTAAATTTGTTTATTTGGAATGTAATATATAAAGGTTTTTTTATATATTTGCTCACTATCGAGAGTGCCCACAAGGATTACATAACTTAAATGTTGAAATGTTGAATATCAGGATAGGCCTATATAATATTGATAACTTAGTTTGTATAGATGGTGTTGGAGATTGTGAATTGAATTTTTCAGAGTTTTCTGTACAATTTTTTTGAATGTAATATATTCCGAAGGCCTATATTTCTTAATAAATCTACATGTACCGGTAACTTTTTATTAACCGATTTTTTTTTTCCATTTAAGGGGTTTAGACAACTTAGTATTTCCTATACAATATGAGAGTAGTGTTTAGTGTAATGTTTATATTTAAGAAACTAAGTCATACCGACTTAACTGTGCTAAAGAATTTATCGATTTTTTTTGTGTGAAACCAACCGAATGAATAAAAAAAAAGCGTTCGGACGAAAAGAGCTAATTGGTTGTAATTAATTCAAGCATCACGCATACACAAGATCTGTAACAGCGGAATTAATGTGGCTGTAGAAAAAGAAGCTACAATTACACTTCATCCTTTCTCTTACCTTACGTAATAATTAGGATAAGAATTTTTTGTCCAGAGAAGCGCTTAAGTTTCAGTAAATATCTATATTTTTTTTAAATTCCCAAGTTTTTTGGCAAAAGTTCATTGCAAAAAAAATTTACATGGCTTATCATTATGTTGGCTGCTATTATTGCTTTGGAATTTAAGTTTATGATATAAGATCAACTGACCTGAGACTACATGGCAATAATACTGCTGAAAGAAGGACTATGTAGAGTATAGTTTAATATTCACATATTAAGCTGCTTCAAACCACAATCATAAATTATGTTTGTGGTTTGTAATTTTCAATTTTTAAAGAAAATTTAATAATATTTTTTTTATTTAATTTAAAGTCTCACAGAAATGAATTAATAATTATGAACAAATGTTTTTGCATCTTTTGGGTGAATTTACACATGTTCTAACCGACATGTTAGTCCATATTATGCAAAATTTTAGTCCACTTGTAATCTAGGTCTATATAATTGTTAGCCTCAGCGATATGTGTTTATATATATATATATATATAACTGCAGGCCTGCATTTATGATAACTGAAATTCAAAGGGAAAATAAATTTTATAATATAGAAGTTATAATATCTAGAACGTTTATTTTGTCCGTTCCTTATTCTAACTACGCAATTATCTAAATGTAAAATCTGTCATTTGTTTCTGTCAAGTACAAGCAGTGATATTCAAGTTCATAAACGTCCCTATTTGCCACATTCATGAAAAGGGAAGTTATTGAATACGAACCTCACGAAGTTCATTAAATTTTAACAATTGAATTAAATAGCGTGAGATAATACGTACGGTAGAACTTTGGTTCTTGTTTTGAACGCATAGTATTATTAATTATGAATGAGGTGGCAAACAGAGTGGAAAGAAGGGCAGTGGGTCTCAAGAACTTATTCAGCTGCTCAATGAAGAAAGACAAACACCAGAGTTTATGTTCCGTCGGGTTTACTTCCGCTAGAAACAACGGGAGGGGTCGTGTTTGATTCTAACCACGCAACCCATACAATGCTTACAAAATATTTAACACTTGCACCTGTCTGCAGCAGAATACCACCTTGTCGGACGGATATGACGATTCTAACGGACATGCTTACAGATCAACATGCTAGGTAGTCTTTTCTTTACTTAACTTTAACTAAATGCAGGAACTACGAGGGCCATCCATAAAGCAAGTTTCCTTGGGGCCGTTTACGGAAACAAAACAAAATTTCATGGAAATGTTTATTACAACAGATACTGCAAGTGTTCAGCTATTTTTCAACATATTTGCCACCGCAATTGAGACATTTCTCATTCCGTGGAACCAACATTTGAATACCTGTGTCGGAGAAGTCTACCGCCTGGGATTTGAACCAGTGTGGCAACCATGTCCTCCTCATTGTCATTCTCTGTCATTTCTTGAGGTGTAGGAAAATACGTAAATCAATGGGAAGGAGATCCGGGCTATAGGGTGGATTTTTAAATACCTCCTTAGCAAGTCTCCTGCAGAAGTTCGACTGGGAGGTGTTTAAACATTCACTTTACAGCCCTGACTTCGCTCCCAGTGATTTCCATCTTTTCCTACACCTCAAGAAATAACAGAGAATGACAAGACAGGCGGAGATGATTGTTACACAGTGGCTCAAATCCCAGGCGGCAGAGTTCTACGACACATGTATTCAAAAGTTGGTCCCACGGTATGAAAAAGTCTCAAGTCTCAATTCCGATATTTTGAAAAATAGCTGAACACTTGCTGTATCTGCTGCAATTCCATGAAATTGTGTTTTGTTTCTGTAAACGGCCCCAGGGAAACTTACTTTAAGGACGGCCCTCGTAAATACATTCCAATATCTAAGAAATTTAATTATAAAATTATATTAAATAGGTATTTCTGCCTTGCGGAAGACCTATACCCCAATAGGGGTGGGTGAAATTTCACTCCCCAATTATATCTTCTGCTGTATCTTTTAATAAGTTCTCTTCTTCTCATGATGAGTTAGGTTTTGTTTTTCTTACAATTTCCTGGACACATCTCTTCTCATCCACTCTTCTTTCATTCGTTATAGGCTACTGTCTGTCTACCGGATCGTTTTCATTTTCCTCTAGCATCACATCTCAAAGCCCTCTTCATAATCCTCGTGTTCATCCTTCAGCTCCATATAAAGCAATACTCCATATGTATCATTTCATAAGCTTTTTCTTAGCTGCAAATCTAGTTTTCCGGCCAACAGACATCTTTCTATTGAAAATAATTCAGGCCATTGTTACCCTCTTCCTAATTTATTTCGCTTCTTTGTAATTAAGCTTCCTGAATAAGGAAATTGCGCTACATTCTCTGGTATTTTTGTTATGT
The DNA here is from genome assembly GCA_964059195.1 of Ectobius pallidus. Lineage (NCBI taxonomy): Eukaryota > Metazoa > Arthropoda > Insecta > Blattodea > Ectobiidae > Ectobius > Ectobius pallidus. Next base: position 93,611,534 of record CAXKWD010000009.1, read on the forward strand.
ACATAACACCTGCAGATTTCTTCATTTTTCAAAATATTCATGTTTTTTAAATACTTTTCCGCATCTCCATTCCATATCTTAAGTGAATGATGCTACTTTTAATGAGGCTGAGACAACTTAATGCGCTCTACTGGAATAAGTAATTACTTTATGGTGGAATAGGCCTATATATTGCGGGTAGAGAAAATTATGTGAGCGTTTTGCAATTTTTAAACAATGTGTCCTATTTCAAGCAGAATATTTAAGTTCCTGCTGGCCTTGTAACTTGAATGGTAATTTACACGCGTATTCGGCAAATAAAACTTTAAAATTAAAGTAAAGTCTATGGGAAGGAACACTTAAGTCTTGCAACTTAGTAAGCACGAGCTTCAGAAATTAAGTCCCGCTAAGATTAATCTTAGTTGTCTGCAACGGGACCTCATAGCTTTTAAAGAGTTATTAGAGCCCGGAAGTTGATGAAAAATAATATTTCAAATAATTAATTAGGCTATATTACGTGTTAATATTAAATGTAGGCTATACAAGACACGAAAGAAATAACAGAAAATAATTGATGGATTCGTTTTGCATATTGTTGCATATTTCATCAGTTTTGCATAGTGCATCATACTCGCTTGATATTCAATATTTGTGCATGTTTTATTCATTTGTCACATTTTTAACGACATAATTCTGACAGATTTTAATTATTGTGTAGATCTCTGTTAATTCAAACATCTACCGCATATTTGGTTAAGTGAATCTTTTGAGAAACGACTGTGCAATGATTGATAGTACATTGCCTAATGTTTTCGGAAATGATTTTATAATATTAAAGCAACGTTTCACTTCATTAGTTTCCAATATACTACCAAAATTTGTTGCTTTGACCTCGTTCTTTTAAAAAGTTTAATGTAAGTGTTGTAAGTTTTAATGTAAGTTTTAATCTAATTTATACAACTTCTACTACTTTTGTAATCTAGAATGTAATTCGGCCAACAACAGAACGTCGTGTATTAATGAGAGAAAATAATTAATTGATTCCGGAGCATATTTTACAAATTTTAGAGCATATATGCATGCATACTTCTTTTTTATTTTTATTTTTAATTATTCTGGCAGAGCTAAGGCCATTTGGCCTTCTCTTCCGCTCTACCAGTCAAAAACTATATTACAATTACGTAATACATATACATATTATAGATAATTAATTAATACTTAATACTTAAATACAAAACACTAACATAGCTATTAAAAACATGTAAGCCTAAACACTCTACAAGTTTGTTATATGCCTAATGTAAATTTAAGATTAATTTATAAATTATTAGAATGTTTAGAGTGCTATAAAACATTCGTCTCCCTGGTCTTTGCTGTTATCATATAAGTAACTTAGGCCTATATGAGTACACATCACGAGGATTTAAATGCTGTTACGGACATGTACTATATTTACTATATTTACTCACAGCAGGAAGTGGTTGAACTTTTCCTCGTCATCATCGTGTTATATCAACTACCGCCTGAAGAATAGAGTGGGAGGATAAGGAAGCTTGGATAATAATAGTAGTTCCCATTGTCTGTGATCTTCCTCGGGTCAGGGAAGGTCGAAATGACAATGCTGTAGCATTTTCCTTTTCACGGCCCTTTTATGCAAGTTTCACATCAATTAACTGATGACGAACCTGAAGGAAACAATATTTGCAGTAGCTAAAAATACCAGCTTACTTCTCAGCTCAGATTTGTATCTTTTCATTGTCTGGAAGAATGGAAATGGCTTTAATCCTACCAAAATAAATAAATATTTAAAAAAAAAATGCATGTCCTTATGTCTACATTGGACTTCCTGCGTTACCTTTACCATTTTCACTTTGAAAATATGAAGCATCAATATAGAAGTAGCTCCTCACTTTCAATAACGAGGCTGAGTGCATCTCTCTACCTCAGAAATATCTGAGGTACCGCGCATCGATCCCGAGCCCCTGGATACGTACCCAGCGATGCTAACCACGAGAACACGCTGTTAATCAATTTAGAATACGGACACTTAATAGCATAATAATAATAATAATAATAATAATAATAATAATAATAATAATAATAATAATAATGCGTGATACTCTATCAACGAAGTGACCAATATAAATTTTATTTAGATAGTAATACGCTTAATATAAATGCTATATTATATATATATATAATGCAATATAATATAATATATTATATATATATATATATTAAGCGTATTACTATCTAAATAAAATTTCCTAGACACACTCACACACACATATATATATATATATATATTTATATGTATATATATAAATATATATATATTTATATGTATATATATATTTATATGTATATATATCCACCTTATACACACAACTTATGTTCTATGTTCTTACACAGTAGGCCTAAATTCCATTTCCTTTACATAACATCCATTTAAAGCCATGATACCTGTAATTATTTTAAAACCTAATGTTTGAAATTCGAAAGTTATTATTAACACCCCCATCTCATTAGGATTACATTTTTACATGAATTATGACACGTTATATTATAACTTCAAGTACAAAGTGTCGTAAAGTCACATAATATAAAATAATTAATTTCCTAATTACACAATTAGTGCTCAAACTGCATACAACGGCATATTATTGTTATTATTATTATTTTATTTATTACATTTCTCCACATCACATATGGGTAGTAACAGGGCACGGGATGCACCAAGTGCCTCACAATAATATAAAACATTTATATAATTGTAATACAAACGGTTGGGAGTTTGCGTGTCGACCACGTTCAATTGTTAGGAGTTTACATTTCTTTACTCCCAACGTCATTCCTACATCAGATGAATAGAAGTCTATTACTTATTATTATTATTATTATTATTATTATTATTATTATTATTATTATTATTATAAGGATAGACCCACTTGATGGACTGAAGATTGTCTATTTAGGCTGAAATGTATACATATCCATTTTATAAACACCGAGGAGGACTCTTACACAGATACGCAAGATATTAGGCCAAACATTTTAATTCTATGACAGTGATATAACCTAAGGACTTGCAACTTTAATGTTGTAACTCATTGACGAGTATATTGCACTATTTTGTAAGCTATTAAATATTGTGCAAATCAACATAACCCTCAACGAATATGAAGTATATAAATAACTTAATTGGCCTACTACACGCACATGTAATGGATTGTACTTGACGTTCAAAATGATTTACAACGAAAAATGAATTTCCGTTTTCCACTTTTTAACACCTCCACACAAAAACCACTACTGAAGGTCGAATGTCTTTCATCCGGTGTATCACTTCGATTTAGGAGGAATATTTCACGTTATGCACTATGCAATACTGTATCATATTTCATTAAAAATTATATTTTCTTTCTTGTTTTATTTTTTCTTACAATCTCATTTCAACGGCAATGGCGTTTTCTGGAGGCTTAAATATTGAGTGAAGGGATTGTCAGTCTTTCTTGTAATAGGCCTATTATTGTAAAATTACCTTTCTATATTTAAAATCGTCTTATATTCTTCTTGATTCTAGTTTTAAAAAATACTTTATCAGAATCAGATCTAAAAACTGTGCTAACTTATAATACTTCTGGTACGTTCATGGTCGAGAACTCGTCTGGGTAGGCCTATTTTGCTCTCTTAGAATGTTTCTGTATACCAGTAGAATCTTTTAATAATTCATTCGTGTGCATCTGTTTCTACTGTTCAGAGATTTCTTCTTTTCTGATAGGGTATTCAGTTTAAATGATTATAATATCTGGTGACATAGCGGCTATGAGTTATGGAAAGTAAACAAGTCCTACAAATCCCGCGTTTGCCTTTGGGAATGACGAAAAACCATGAAAAACCCAACATTAGTTATTCACTGGGACAACGTATCAATGCATAATTATTTAGCATGCTCGGGGTTTTAGAAGCTAATATAATGTCGAGTAACATAGAACATGATTTTATATCCGAACAAATACAGTAGTATCCCATACATAGTCTAACTGTAATCTTCATCGTAGAAGTAATTGCTGCAGTATAATGACGAATTTCTCTCATGTTTTCTTCTTCATATTTTTGTACTGAAGCTGAAAAAGCTCCAACAATATTGTTTTATGATTATCTGTTCTTTCCTGACCATAATATTTACACTCAGCAATATAAACTGATATTTTATGGAAAAGGCCTCAGAGAGAGAGAGAGAGAGAGAGAGAGAGAAACAAGTAGAATGTCTGATTTTACCAATAGGCCATTAAATATTCATGTCTATCAGCTTATTGTGTCATGCCTTATGTTCATTCTAACTTAGCCTATGCCGAATATGAATATTATGAATTTAAGATATTAGGTGAAATAACAGAGGTGTGTGACAGACTATTGTCCTAAAACCTTGCCGGATATAAAAACTATGTTCATGCAGAATTTCAGTTCTATTAGTTTTGTAGTTTTTTGTAGGGAACAGAGAGAGACGAACCATTACACTTCACCAAAGCATTGTTAATTATCCACATTATCTCCGGTTAAATAAAGCCTTTCAATAACAAGGGATATTATTAAATCAACTAATAAACAAATTCCGACCTAAACAATTTCATCAACTAATGTTTTGGAATAAGACGAAATGTTCAAATCCGAATAATACAATTTCATTCAACTGAAAAGAAGACAAAAAAGAAATATATTTTTTTAAACACATTTTTTAAAAATAAACTGACTATTCTGGCAATAAAACAGGAAGAAATATGTGATTGATGTGATAATGTGTATCTATTTATACGCTCTTAACAATGTTTTAAGAAAAGGATTTTCTTTTTGCAAACGTCCTAGGCCTATGATGTTGTGTGTAACTGTCGCGAAGTAGTTCCCGAATGCCATGATGTAGGCTACTGTATAAATTTTGGCATTCTCAAGAATTGAATTTGAATTATTTGTTGTATGAAGCACAGGAAATATACATCAGACGATACCTGAATGAGCAAGTGCTTCATGTTATATTCTATGTAAAATCATGTTTAATGGAAAAATTCAATGATGCAGATTGTGATCAGAGAACGGCTTTGATGTTACAACTTTGTAATATTTTGCCACATGCTAGGCCTATTATTGATCTACATTATTGGAAATAAAGTTTATTCTGCAGAGCAATATCATTAGTGATTTATTATATTATATAACTTGCGATAAAAATAAATTAAGAAGAACACATATAACATGCCTCAAGAAAGTTGTCTAGGCTGTACCCGGGTCGCAGGCGTAGAGTACGTGAAACGTACTGCCTAAATCTAGCACACTCCGTTATGTTACAATTTCTTTTCTCGCTTCACATATGTTTTGCCTACTATTTAGTTAATACTTTAAAATTAATATAGCTACATTTTTATTTATAATTATTATTTTCCAAACCGTCTGCCAATGGAGGTAACACTTAAGGGCTCAATACACACATAATGACTGTTAGTACACGTTGAAGTGTTGCAATTATTAAAACAACACGAGGGAAGTAACAACACATTATTAATTAATATTTGACAAGCTTTCTTTAGCATCGTGGTGACAATATCTTCTCTTATAGTGGAAGGAAAGCCATTTTTTAAAAGAACAAAATTGGGTTTAGTCCCATGTGCTCCAATTAAGAGGCCAATTATCTCTACTGTGTTCAGATTATATTTTTTCACACGATAAAGGATTGTCGGTTCATAAATTCCCTTCTTTTCATTTACTTCTAGTGGTTGTAGGTGACTCAGTTCCACTCTTATTGTAGGATCGATAATAATAGCATGCCTTGAAGTCTCATTAATAGCTATAACATCCACCCTTCTTGTAGAGCCAGTAGTAGCAATATAGGATATTTTCTCCTTGAATCTGCCATCCTTTAACGTAGCCTATAATATATTGCCTGTTAAATTTGTAATATTTAAAGCAATTAAAATTATCACAAACATCTTACTGCATTGTTGCCAAGGCTCTCTGTATTCCATATTAAGAATGGAATAAACCTACTGAGGCCATGGTTACTACATCCATTCATCCATACTTAAAGGCTACCACACACAGAAAGCTATGCTATGTTATGCTAAGATGAAAATAACAAGTCGCTCCAATGCAGTGTACCGGTATATAGGATGGCACATACAACAGCTATGATAAGCTGAGGTATGCTAAGCTAAGCTACATTTCCGTTATATGCGGTTTTAGAACATTACCCCAGTAAGATCACTATTAAAGACGTTTACACGTCATAAAGCGTCCTGACTCAAACCAACAATGATTATACGCATTTTCGATTACGCTATAACCTAAACGAGATTTTTTGTTTGGGTTCATACCGTTTCCTTCTTTTATGTTCGACCATAGGCCTACTATTACACGCTTATTATATGTAACTTAGCAGTGCCATATCGAACACGGAACAATCTTGAAGCCTTGAGAGCAGCAAATAAACTGCATAATAAACAACGAGTATTTAAAACAAAATCAATTCTCATCGTATTAATTCCAATATTATACTGAAATGAGTTCATTTCGTGCTTGGTTGGAGGTTACAATGCCGAGAGAAGCTTCGAGTTCCCCTCACGCCATCACCATTCATGTATCGTAAAAGACAAGAATCTCAAAACTTAAACATTTAATTATGATCGAACAAAAACAGTCGTTTGCAACTTGCCTATAACAGTATTTAAGATACTCGTATGCAAATTATGAACTCGCTTCGCTCGTTTCATAAATAACACACTCGTCTCTTAATTAATGTCATTATAGGCTCCTTGCACCTAGTTGCAAGGATACACCTAGGTGTATCATAATTATCCAACAAAGAATCCATCCGTTAAACCAGTTCCCCTAGTACATTACATTGCTATGATACAATTCTTATGGTTTTATGACATAAATACCCTTAAATTCAAGCAGCTCACTAATAAAAATTTAAACTCTGGCAATTAACTTAAAATAACAGGTATGATACTGCGCATGGCAGTCAATAAAACAACTTTTAAAAATAAAAATTTAATTAATCAAATAGATTGTTAGGCTTTTCTATAATATATTTCAGAGTGATCTGCCAAAACACACGAATAAAGCGAACCGCATTTTATGTTCCTAAGATATTTCAAAAATACTAGGCATGGGTCGATACCAGATTTTCTCGATACTCGATACCTTCAACATTTCCAGTTTCAATAAATAGGTACATTAAAAATTAAAATTTGAGAGAACTGTGTAATACAAACTAACTTAATTACAAATTTACAAATTTTTTATTACAAATTAAAAAATACAAATTGATACAAAATTATTACAAATACAAATAATATACACACAATTTGTACAATTTGAAAAGAGTATTATTTGCCCCGCATGAGCATAGCTCGTGTTCGGGGTCAGTTCAGTCATACTAAAATTATATTTTGAAAATTATATAAAAATAACAAAAAACATACATATTATAGTTTTAGGTAAAAAATAAGAATAAAAATAAATAAGATTGCTTATATGAAATAAATACATGAACAAAGATACGAAAAAATAAATTACAGTAACATAACAGAGTTACAAACAAAATACCCAATGTTAAAAATTAAAAATTTACAGTTGAGAATGATTAACATAAAAAGTGGTAAAAGTACAATTACAAGTTAGATTTAATCAAATCGAGTACTCTTTTTTTAAACAATTTATTGTTTAGTGGTTGTTAAGTCTGCATATTTAATGAGACAAAATGTAATATCATCAGTAGCCTATAATTATTTTTAAACTTTACATTAAAACTAAAATTTGTTTTTTAAACAGTCGACTTACAAGTTTTTGTTAAAAAATACTAGCATTCTCACTTAGTTGCAGAATTGCAGAATTACAAAAGTATCGAAAAAATATCGAGCGAGTTTTCTGAAGTATCGTTCGATGCCGATACCATACAAGTGTCAAGAGTATCGAGGTATCGAAAGTATCGAGGACCCATCCCTAAAAAATACTTATTTCCAATCAATCGGTGAACTTTAATTAAGCTCGGCTGTATAATTAACACTATGTTATAAAATCCATAAAATGAATGTAGAATCGCCAAATCCATACACTGCCAATAACCTCTAACGAGAAATCAACTAATTTGGCAACACTGCAGTAACTAGCTCTGCCAAGAGGATGGTTACACATGTCGATATTTTTTACAAATAACACCAGCCTGACTGGTTGTTATTGTTTTCACATTCCAAGTCTAGGAATGACAATGACAAGACAAATCTCTTTCTTTTTTGTTTGGTGGTCTGGACATGCGGTGCTTGTATAAAATTTTAACTTTTTTAATTACTTACCGCAGCATTGGTGCCTGCTCATGAGACGTGCCTCCTTTTATTACTTTAACCCTGTGCATTTTGCAATTGAAACTGTTTACAAGTCTGGGTGTAAACAACAATACTAAGCCATCATAAGCCCCTATACTTTGTTATCAGTCAGCTGTCTTTTGTCGCCTCTTCGCTACTAACTTCAAGCCACGACTGAACATCGATTTCTCCACTTGAACAAATGAAGCCTATCTTACCTTCCTGAAAAACATTGTCCCTGAACTCTGTACGGTGTTTCAACATATACATGCGCGCGATGAAAATTGTCAATATTACTGCTTATAGACTACTCGACTAAGTTATTCTTTTTACAGCGCAGGCCTAAAACGAGTACGGGACGTACTAATTTTTTTATAAGGTAGGTGCACGCAATCTTGCCATCTTAACACTTTTATGATACCTTATATTTTTCATATTTTGAAATAAAATTATTTACGTTGGTGTAGGCCTATGCATTATAAGATTATGAAAGATTTCATGTTCTATAAAATTATTTATTACACAATCGGGAGAAATGCAGTAGTTTTTTCGATGCCTGCAGGAATGTCGGATTGAAAACTAATACAAGCCTATAAAAGATATGGTCATGAAACCTATAGTAATGCGATACAAAATACTGAAAAGGCAGATAAAGCATTCCAACAAGAGGAGAAATTCACATATCCGTGATAGGCCTATACAGATATAGATATAATTAATTCTATATTATTTGATATACAGATACAAATAATATTAATGCAGAAAGTTAGGTTCAACTAACGACAGGAAATGCTTGCTTTTATGAAATTTAGAAACTTATCTTCTCGTCTTCTGTCCAGAAATATAAATATAAAAATTTGTAAGGCAATTATTATCCTGCTGGTTCTATTCTTTAGGAAGAACGTAATCTGAGTGTGTTTGAAAAGAGGGTGCTTGAGAAAATATTTGGACCGCAGACAACTTGATGTCCATGCCCGACCAGAGTCCCCAAAGACCGCCCTTGATACATATGTCACGATATTTTTATGTGAGAGAGAATAAGACTTTTGGTGGTACAGGAAGAGTGCAATTAAACCACTCAGTATCGAGATCTCCATAGCGTCCATTTAGACAATCAGAGTGGACGGGGCCACTGCTACTTCCCACGTTTCATTGAAGTCACCACGAGGGGGTCCCTATAGACAGCTACTGACCACTTCTGCCTCTGAATCTCTATTCAGTGCTAGTCTGTTAGATACCAAAGCCACAAATATTATAATTATATTTCTCTCCTATCCATATTCGACAAATGGTGATGTAAGTGTTAAAACCTCGAATCTGGTGATCTGGCTTGTGTTTATTATTATTATTATTATTATTATTATTATTATTATTATTATTATTATTATTATTATTATCATTATCATTATTATTATTATTATTAGCATCATCACCATTTATAAAGTACAATCGATACCATTGACATATATATGCGTGTACGTCGTCGCTTTCTCATATCCTACTTCTAAAAAAGTCAGCAATCCAAACAAACGTAATCTCTGAATACGTCAATATTTTTAAGTTGCTGTGTTATTGATGGACCTCAAATCTTAAGTTCTGATTTGTTTTGTCAACGCCTACATTACAATATTGATAAAAGAGAGCCAAACTGCCTTATATGAGTTTAAAATGCGGTAACTCCGCCCAAATGTAAAATGTGAAGTGTTAAAAATCAATTAGCCTATAATTAAAAAATCTTGAGGTAAAATAAAACATAGCTACGTCGTACCAATGTAATTATTATGTGGCTATGTAGCTATGTAGCTAAGCTGGCTGGCTCTGAAGATCTGCATGGCTACATAGCCCAATGATAATGTTGGTTGGACGTAGCTATGTTTTAATTTTTACTTAAAGATTTTATCACTGAAGATGACCACAAGTTAGATGAAATGTATCTGATTTTTAAAGTTTCACATTTACATTGACAATGCGGAGTAACCGAATTTTAAACGCCTTCGTTGGTACCATAGGTAATTATTTAATTATAATTAAAACAATAATTATTTAATTGAAATTGCATCTCTCGGACGATGCTAGTTTTTCAACAATTCGGCTATTGATTTTATATAACATAAAACTGTGTTGGGATAAATAATAATAATGATGAATGTTAGGCTACATAAAAATTCACGTAGGCCTACATCAAAATGAATTAGACCCCGGAAGGGCAGAAGTTCAAGCTGGGGTGCAGTCCAGTTAGAACAAAAGTAACAACATATTAATGAAATTAATTTAAATTAAATAGACAATGCCGTAAATTAATAATAATAGAAATTAGTAAAATGTATATAATAAAGTGGGGTATGAATAAAAGTTATAAGGTAACACAAAATAAAATTATGTAAACAGACAAAAAAGAATACAGAAAGTTGAACTGTGAATACAAACAGAAATAAATAAATGATTGATTTGTCCCCTTAAGGGTGGAAGGCGGGTTGGGACGACCCTAAGCACTTCGGCCTTGCGGCCCATTGTGCCAACCTCCGGGAATGGAATGATGTGCAAGCCCAATGGCCCCTCGACAACATATCCCACCGCGAGCCCCCACGGAACTCCCTCTACCATGCCACGTGTGCCACTGCCTCGGTACCTCTTACAGAGCCCCCAGGTTGGCAGCACACCAGCCAGCAACTTCAGGACCACAAGCCATGGGGAGAACGGGAGAGGCCCACAGCAGGCGCTGGGGCGAGGGTAAACCGGAAACCGGGAAAGGAAACGGGATGATTATGAGGGGGAGGTTTGAAGATGAAATGGAGAGTGTTGGTGGAATGAGAGGGGGAAACGGGAGGACCCCCGAGAAAAAACCCCAAAGGTCACGGCTTCGTCCACCACGAATGACACGCCCGCCAGGCCCGGGGTTTGAACCAGGGACCGCTAGCATGCCAGGCCCACGCGCTAAGCATGAGCCACCGTGACGGCAATAAATGATGGAAATCATCGATATATAACATCCAGGTTTTTCGTACAATATTTTTCTTGTAGAACAGAAAATTAATTTATCAACCTAAATAACAACACAATACAGAACTATATTGATAAATTTCATTTTTCCTTTTGAGGGTAAGTATCATTAATGAGATTTAAAGAGATGTTATCCACCTTATACCCTCAAAAAATATATAACCTACAAACCGTCGAATGATTTTGGGATTGCTTCGAAATCATTCGACGGTTCGTAGGTTATATATTTTTTGAGGGTATAAGGTGGATAACTTCTCTTTAAATCTCATTAACAATATAGAACATTATGGTATGAATTTAATCATAGAGAATTAAACTTTGGATGCAGGATTCCATTAGGATTGCTCCGATGCAAATTTAAATAACGTCCTAATTAATAAGGATCCGACTACCTCCTTAATAACATAGCATTCTATTTTAGGAGTGTATTAACTTTATGTGCTTCAGGAATAATTATGTGCACAACACACACCAACACTTCAACGCGACAAAGCGAATTTCAGAAATTCCTTTCATAACACAAGGTACGTCTTATAAGCCTATGCCTGTTACAGCTGCTATAAACTGGGGCATAATGATATCCATCTTAATGAAGCAATTCAGAGCATGCAAACTGAGCTGGTATACAGACCTAGTTAATGTCATGACAATTATGCAAGTAGTACAGTTTTATCTTAATTTTCCATAACGAAGCAATTACAGACTTTAATTTACAAAATTAACTTCTATGTAGGCCTACTACTGTATTTCCTATGAACATGGAAAGAAAAAAGATTAAAAGGACTAGAACTAGTCCACCGCTGAGGCTTAGGGGATGCGTTCGCTCCTCTCACGCAGCGGGCCCGGGTTCGATTTCTGGTCGGGACAAGTTACCCAGGTGAGGTTTTTTATGGGGTCTTCCCTCACCTGTGAGACAAATGTCAGGTAACTTTAGGCCCTTGTGGTCCCCGGATATCATATGGCCGTCATTATCATCTTCATCCCCATCCTCTCCTTGTTCTGAGTGAGTGTGTGTGAGTGAATGGTGTGTCTCGTCCTATGTGTTCGTGTTGTCTCGGATGTGGCCCAAGTATTGGACTGATCACTCATCCGGGGAGGCCCTCCATGTCCTTGTCTCGTCAAAAAAGTATATATGTGATCCAAAGATAATCCCTCTCCCGACAGGTCGCGGCCCTGTAAGGCCCGGGCGGCTTGGGTCGCTTAAATCCTAAAAGGGAGAGGTTCAACTAAGACAAAGAAAGAAAGAAAGAAGAAAGAAAGAATATCAGTGTTTAATTATAAATGATATAACGACACCGCTGTTGTTTGCTTTAATTATTCATAACATCAACACCAAAACGTTATGTCTATCTACGGAAAACACGATAATTCATTTCAGTGCGGAGATACCAAATAAAACACTTACTTTTTGACGGAGCGAAGTATAAAAGTGAACTTACCTGAAACAAAGAAAATTATTAAGTTAGATCACCTTATATGAATCAGCCAGTAGAAACACACATGCAATTACCCTTTATGAAAAAAAAACTATTCTTTTACAAGCTATTCGAAATGTAAACAAACTTTTTTCTGTCAGTACTCTAGATAGGCCTAGTAGTCTACCTTTAGTTTATGATAATTTTTAAAAAGCAGAGGCAGGAACTACATATTTTTGGGCGGCAGGACAGGAAAAAATAGACTTTCCGGCCGTATAGATGTTCACTTTTAACAAACATATAATATATATTTATATATTAATATAATATTTCATGTTTCTAATATGATTGTGTAAAACCTCCTTTGTATTAACTTACTTTGTAAATTATGAATGAATAAAAATGAAAAGTACGAAATACGTTTCAGTTGAAAACTGCATAGGGTAAATATTGAGCTATATTTTACAAAAGGAAAGAGATAGGTCTATCTTTTTTAGTAAAAAAAAAAGTTATTTAAAAAAATATATCTAATTTCTAGAGCATAAATTAGGTCTAATCTAACATTAATTCCTTCATTCTTTTAACTACACCGACGTTTGAAATCCACGATACCAAAAATGTTGTATTTATATCTTAAAAATCATGTTATCTTCCTGCTAGCTTGCTTCAGAGCACAGTAAAATTTATATTCAGCTATTAAAACGATATAACATTGTAATTATAAATCAACAGGATCCAGTCTTACTATATTAACTGTTATAGACTAAACGTAAGCTTTAATAGATAAACTTATCGACTATTGTATATACCCTAAGTTAGAATATTTAAAAATATTTTTTGGACATTCACTGTGTTTAGCCTGCTGTAAGAAACGTCCTTGGCATGAAGCCTTTAGAGCATAGCAAAGTATAGGCTATTCTTTGACATCCAGAGCATGACTTTTACATCATACCAACATACACCGGAAGAGCGGAAGTACACTCGTGTCTTTCTCATGCGTTCACAAAAATGCTTAAGTCGTCGTCGAGTATGGGCCAGTCCATTCATTTCAACCCATCATCTCTGTCTCGCGCAACTCTGTGGTAAAGGCAGAATGCCACGGCTGAGGTGAATTCAGTTATTATGACACAGGAAGTAGTTAATTTCACTAACTTCTTGCGAAAGATGACGAACTCTGAATCACACAATTAAGTTGCATCTCTCATGAATTACTCATGACTTTTTTTTGCATACTTGTGTAATTAATTTTGTATTTATAATGCGCTACTGGGTTACCGGAACAAGTCCTGGAAGAGTACTTTTCATCACTTTGTTTCACAGAGTGGCACGTCTCTCTATCTGCACTGTAATTTGTTTATATAAAAAGCAAACGTTCATTTTACTCGAAGGGTTAAATATGAACTCTTCCGATAGAGAGGGATTGTCAGTTTGTTATAATATTGCCGCTATTCCTATTCTTCTGGCCTACATTATTTAATTTTTATTTGTTTATTTAACCTGGTTGGAGTTAAGGCCATAAGGCTTTCTCTACCACGTTGCAAGATGGAATTCATGAAATGAAAAACATTAAATACACTGAAAAATAAGAAATTCCATGAAATACAAGAATTATAAACTTAATTATAATAGAGAATACGACTGAACTAAAATACGAAAGAAAAAGAAAAACTAAATACCACGTAATAAATTAATGCCGTATAGTATTGTGTACAAGTACTGAACAATTCTAAAATATTTACTTAATATCATCATGAGACCAATAAATAAAAATTACTATTTAGTCCATGAACTACATATTTTTGGCTGGCAGGACAGGAAAAATATACTTTTAGGCCGTATAAATGTTCACTTTTAACAAGCATAATGTATAGAATATAATATTTCATGATTCTAATATTGTCAATTTGTTATAATATTGCCGATATTCCTACCTATTCCGCTGGCCTAATTTATTTACTTTTTAATTGTTTATTTAACCTGGTTGGAGTTAAGGCCATAAGGCTTTTTCTACCACGTAGCAAGGTGGAATGCATGAAATGAAAAACATGAAATACAATGAAAAATAAGAAATTGCATGAAATACAAGAATTAATAACTATAATAGAGAATACGACTGAACTAAAATACGTAAAAAAAAAAAGAAGAAAAACTAAATACCACGTAATAAATGAATGCCATATACCATTGTGTACAAGTACTGAACAATTCTAAAATATTTACTTAACAATATCATTGTGAGACCAATAAATAAAAATTACTATTTAGCCCATGAATCAGTGACCTATCCAGTAAAAAATACCGGTATGTGGAAATTCAACCACTTCGTCCCAAATATAGGCCTATGGTTTTATTTTTAAATTTTAAATTCTAGAGGAACTACGTAATATTTTAATGTTATTTTTGTGGTTTTAATAATATTCATTAGATAATAATAATAATAAAAACCACCTTTATTGTCCATAGGCTTGTAACAAGTATCGAACATAGGCTAGTCTGTTTACAGTTTTAAAACTATTTACATTTCCATTTAAAATAGCATTTAAAATAAAATACGGTACATAATTTTCTTACAACATAGGTCTATTAGATCAACAATTATTATTTCAAAATTCATCAAGGCTGTAGAGGGCTTTTTCTATCATGAAATGCTTTAGTGCCTTTCTGAATTTCAAACCTATGCGAGTGTCTTTATTTCCCATGGTAGTTTATTATAAAATATCACTCCGATTACCATATCTTTATTTATTAGTTTTAAATTGTAACTCTGAATATGTATGTTCCTACAATTCCCGGCATGACTGTCTTTTGTCAATTCTGTACATGATTCTAATATATTTTTTCTGCACTATGAGAAGTATATTTACATGGACTTTAGCTGCACAACCCCACAATTTTATTCCATAACATGCATCTGTGGCTTGGTTCTAGAAGGGCCACAGTTAATTTCTTGCAAAAATGAGATGTATGCATTATTTAGCTCGGCTAGTCTTTATCTTTCGTATACTAAAAGTGCCAATGTCTGTTGCTGTTAATGGGCATAATACAGAAACCTTAGATGCCAATGTCCGAAGTTCTCAGCAAAAAATGTTACTTCTGTAAAGGCTTCATGCTGGTTGTCGACCAAGAGCTAAGCTAAGTTAGTTTAGCTTAGCTCACATACAGTGCGGGATTTTATATGTAGCTGTGCCGACAAAACTACATACGAAATCCGGCACAACTATATATGAAATCTCTCACTGTATGTGAGCTAAGCTAAGCTAAGCTAAGCTAAGTTAGCTTAGCTCTTGGTCGACAACCGGCATCAAAGTCAGTTATCTCAAAAGCAAGATTTATGACACTGGCCATTTTAGAACCAAGCCACAGATATGTGGGAAAAATAATCCATAATGTAACATTTTTAGAATAGTTTCTTCTTTATAATTGATCAGTTGTCTTAGAATGCTTAATTCTGTGGCTATACGCTAAATAGTCACAATAAATGATGTAACTCGAGGTAAGGTACCTCTGAAGATAAACTCACGAGCTACTTTTAATAAACTAACCTGCCGACCGTTTTGTGGCAAGTAAATTGTTATTCTTGTTAATTGTGAAGTTCATGCGTTTTAGCGATCATTGGCCACGATTCTGAAATTGCTTTCTAAATAACATTCTAGTAAATGATGCTTGACATTGGTTTATATCTTGCGGCTATGCGAAATTCCATCATCTAGCAAGCCTTCGCTTTCTATATAGCCACAGGCTGAACAAGCCCATCACCACAATATTACCAGATGATTAACGTTATTTAGGCCAAGGGTTGTGATTGAATTAAGATGTTAGTAGAAAGCACAATTTGTTGTTACAGGAGTAAACGTATAGTCGGCGCACAAATGTTTTAGACATTAGACATTAAATTAATATTAGTTAACATATACTCCATAAAAATACATCAATAACAGAAACAACTGACAATCAATACTTCCATGGTCTACCCTACTGTATAGACACAAATCCCGAACTCCTGATATGCCCTCACAGCTAAAGGAGTATAAACTCAGCTGAATTAAAAAAAAAAAAAAAGAGTTACTATTTACACCAGTAGATAGTAAAAAAAAAGCAGATAGGCCTACCTAAAGTTGGGTTATAAAATAAGCTACCCTTTTTTTGTTATCACCGATTATCTCTAGTATAGTCTACTCTTCAAGTTTTCCAAAAGCCAATTACGTTAAAGTTTTATTGAGTCTCTGTCGACCCAACGTATCTGCCCCATCTTCTCTATAAATGACAACCAATTTATCACGACCGGAACTATTCTTCTTTAGTGCATTGTATTCATGACAAAAAACCCTTTTATGACACTATCATGATTGTTATACTGTATTTCCTCTCAAGCTTCATTAATCTTAAAAAGAATTTGTGGAATTAGTGAAAGGATGTGACGAACAAAGAGGACGGCAAGCTGAATACCATTCACCATTGTAGAGCATTATATAAAACTCGTTGCAAATGTAACTCCCAATGTGGAAATTATTAAATTTAATCTTCCTTACTAAGTTAACTCACAGAAACAATGGCATTCACACGAATGAACTCATCCTTGATTCTAACATTTTTGTCCTCGTCGCCAGTCTCTGTTGGCAGAATTTCAGAATGAACAATTTGCACAATAAGGAGACTGCATTACAGTGATGATCCATGGCCATCTTACACCACAAAAAGGACAATTCTTCGTATGTTCTTAGTACTTTTAAAATGGTGTCATTATGTCAATTACCAGAAAGAATGGCGTTACACTATTTTCATAATTGATTTGAAAGGATATAAAATATTTTATAAAATAATTGTTACACGTTTCTTAGGAATTTGCAGGTGCGCATCTAAATTTTATCAATTTTATTTGAAAAAAAAAGTCTAAGATATCCACTACACCGGAAAATAAGCAAAATTAATATGAAAGTAGCCTACAAATTTTGAACAAGAACACACCGAATGAAATATTTATAGGCTATCCTGTTGACGATAAATATTTTAAAGTTTATTTAGAGAGAATTATTTTTAGTTCAGTCAACATTAAGTGAAGTAATTGGTGTTTAGAGAGCGAAATGTCTCTTTTATAAACAGTAACACCAAAGTTCAATGTACAATTTGCTCAGCTGAAATTTATGAAATGAGGGGGACACGGTAAGAATAAAATAATTTAAAATAATAACAAGGCACTTTAGTTTCGTCCATTCCATTCGTTAAATGTGTCAAAGCTTGAGGTAAATTTAGGTATTTCTGTCCATCGCCTGTAGCTTACTTCCTCTGCCACTTGCCCTTTTTTCGAAGAGGTTGGAAAAGTTGACTGAATGTCTAATTACGACTGCATAAATTTCTAACAGCGATTGAATTAAAAATTGAGAAAAGATGATAGAGCATTATGTATTTTCCTTTAAAATATTTAGGCCTATACTAGATAATTTCCGTTTAAGGAAGCCTAAACTTAAATTTGGTTAAAAAGCAATTGGAAAATTGGCATTATGTGCTTTTGAGAATATTCCCAGAAGAAAAAGCAGATTATTTTTGGGACTTCTATTCTCGGGTCAAATGGTTAAAATTTTAAAATATTAGCACGCGGGACTTACATTTTTTAAAAATACGTCAGTCCTCTTTTCCATCCTAAAAACTATCATGTCATGGAATAATGATTCCACCAATCTCAATATAACTTCCGATCCTACTATAGAAAAGGTAGATAAACATAGCCTCACAGCCTCTTTCTTGTATATCTGAATAATTCAAAGTTTTAACATATTTTAGACATTGAATTATACAAAAACGTCGCGAAAAATTATAGGAACAAAAAATTGAGGGGGGGGGGAAGGGAATTCAAGAGGAGAATTGGAAAAATTCATGATATAAGTTATGTTTGTTTCGTGTTAGCATAATAAAAGTTATCATTGTTAAACATTTTGATGCGACATGATGTTTCAGTAATATTTAAATAAAGTAATTAATAACACCTGAGATAGAAATATAGAAATAAAGGCTCAAATTAGCTTCGCAAATCGGTGCTGTTATGCTCTCGTCAGACATACGAGATCCACGCTTAAAAGAGACACTAACTCCTCTACAAAGTACTAAGGCAAGAAGTACTGACCAATGGCTCAAAGACAAGGACTCTGTCAAAGAACCACAACAATTTTCTGTGTGGATTTGAAAGGCGAATTCTTCGCACAATATTTGAACCTGTTTATGAGAGAGGTAGTTGGCGCAGAACAGGAAATGCTGAATTCTATGACTTCAAGATGCTGTGAAATATGCAACGAATAGTCGGCAACGGGCCATGATATGAGAATGGATGAAAGTAACTTTGCAAAGAAGGTACTCGTAAAAGACCCTGGCGGGAAGCGTAGTAAAGAGACCAAGGTTTCTATGGGAAGATGCAGTGGAAGAAGGCCACAACTAGGATGCAGGAGATGGTAGGATGATAGCAGCACACGGAATGGAGGATATTAGCGAGTGGTAAAAATTTCATTATGATGGTTGCAAAGTAAGAGATTCTGATTTGGCTCTAACTTAGAGGTTTACTTAAAGCCCTATTAATGGTGATAGAAGTTACCTGGCTCTGCTTTTAATATCTAATATAGAATTACGTAGAAAGCCTACTTTAAATTCTACTCTGTGTATGAAATGTATGTTAAACCGATTCCTAAATTTTGTCTAGTCAACATTACCTGGTTTACAACAAGGAAATACTCTAATGAATTCCATTGTGTCAAATTTACTATGGATAACGAGTAGATAAGACGATTTTTGCTCATCTATTTTAAATATATATTAATAAAATTTAATGCATGTGAACATACTGTAGGTTGGGTACTTGTAGCACTGTTTGAGAACTTGGATATCAATTCAAAAGGCTTTAAAATAAACAATAAAAAAACGTAGTAGACACTTGTTGCATAACCACTTGCAATGAATAATAAATATGACCCATCGATCTTCTACTTGCCATGCAATTTGATTCAGACAGGTGAAGCGTGTTTGTGAATTTTTTATATTCACAATAATTCTACATCTAGTACCTGGAACGAAAGAGTTATCTGCAATAATTGATACCTTTAACCTTCTAGGATAGTAACTTCTCTATAGAAGGCAGACATTATAACACATTTTCCATATGGTCGTACAAGCAGGATGCAATACAGTATATTAATAGTATTACTTACTAACTCAATCGCAATAGTCAATTCCATAGCAAGCTAAATGAATATTATCTATTTTATGGAATACGGAGGTTCATTGCCGCTAGTGATGAGCGAGACCAGTCTTGGTCTTGCAGTCTTGGTCTTGGTCTTGCAGAAAATGCAAGACCGAGACCAAGACCAAGACCGCATCATCGTTAGCAAGACCAAGACCAAGACTGACCATGCAAGACCGAGACCGAGACCAAGACCGAGCCTGCAAGACTCTGGCAAGAACAAGACCTAACTGCAATACTCTTGCAGTCTTGCTACTTGAAAATGTTTTATAAAGCCCCGTTGTATAGCCTATGCAGCTAGGCAGCGACCGCTACTCAAAGGCGCCGCAGAGTCGCTAGCCGGGGTAGTCCCAAGGCTGGTAGGCCTATAATGCAGAGGTTGCCTCGTCGTGCGGTAACCAATAAGAGCAGACCCGGTGCGCGACACTGTCCGTATCCAAAAACGACCGCACCATTCAAATAATACATGTGAAATCCGTATACAACCTCTCTCACCACTACGTTAAAACAAATTACTGCAATAAAAACATACAATTAATCTGATGGATTTCCCTGAATGGCATTCCATACAGCTAGTTCCTTCAATTGGTGGGAGTTAAAATCACGATAAACACTCCATATTCATTTTTATAATGTTTAATTGCAATAGTTCTCTAGTATTAGTGTACGAAAGGCAAACAAATGTAACAAAGGCCCTAAGACATATGTGAAATTTCATTTTGCATACAAATACTGACCACATAATTTATCAATAAAACTGTAAAAATTCTGCCATACGGTTATTTAATAACTAGTTTCTCTAACCTCTCACTGGGTTAAAAGAAAGCTATTACTGAGGATTTATAATAATTCTTTATTACAACCAAATGGTCATACTATGATGAATCGAGCAACGATGGAATGATATATGGCAGGGGAAACCGGAGCACCCCGAGAAAGCTTGCCCCGACCCCACTCTGTCCACCACAAATTCCACATGGATCCATCGAGATCCGATCCCGGGTCCCAGCGGTGGAGGGCGAGCGGTCTAACCACTCAGCTTTGGGGGCGGCCTATGACTGAGGATTTGAAACATTAAACAGTAGCCCCCGTAACTTAAAACGCCTATAACCACGATGATATCCTTTTTTACACCTATCATTATTATTCATAGCCTACTCTCACATATAGAATCTTTCCTGTCTACTTGAACAAAATATAACATAGCTATTCAGCTCATTCCATTCTCCTTGCAGAAAATTTCAAAATAAAGCTAAGTCTGAAAATATCAGGTTAAACGCCTGGTATTCTTTATAATTATTCAATAAAACACAATTAAACCGTAGATTAATTAAAACAGGAACTTATTTGACGGGTTAATACTAATTATTACTTTACAGTTACGTATCTGATTGTACTGTAGCTATACAGGCCTGCAATTTGCTTATGATAGGTAGGACATCCATTGAAAACTTTTTTTGCTACTACAATTTTGTTATTGACACATAATGGTGGTGGTGTTTAAGTTCTTGCTGCTGATTCATATTAACGATGCATATCGAATGGGAAAAGATACTAAAAGTAGAAAATGCCTTGTCTAGAAACATTTCCTTGCATGAAGAATATTTATGATTATTTATGACCCAATTAGTTGAAGGCCCGAAACTTGAAAGCAAGTAGAAAGTAATTTAAGGGGGCGGCGGAAATCTTTAAAGTGCAGAAATGATTTGTTCACAATGTGTTATAAATTAGAACTAGGTTATATGGAAAGTGAAATATTATTTTAATGCAGCCTATGGGTTTGGGTTTCGAATGGACATTGTATGATTTTCTATAGACTGCACAATTTCTAAAGCATCTGCTTCAATGCCGTTATGTTTTGTTACTATATTATACAGTTTTAAACAGGTCAGATAGAACCTCTCTCCTATGCGGAAATCTTTTAAACATTTCATACACATCCTGTTAATATTACTTCTTGTCTGCACAGCCGTTCAGTTTAAAACTTTACAATATAATATTCATAATTTTACACTCTCAAATAGTGTGTAGCCATAAACAAGAAAAGTAAATAATGGCTAAATTTAGGTGGTTACTTATTGATGAATGGCTTTTAATTGTTTTATTACTCTTTACACGGTCAAAGCAACTAAAAGCAATTACCTTTCGTTACTTTCGCAAGCAATAACACACATGTAATCGATGTAACTTTAAATCATGTAAACGCCATCGATCACAGTAAGATGCGTAAAAAACTGCAAGACTCTTGCAACAAGACCAAGACCGAGTATGCAAGACCGAGACCAAGACCAAGACCACTGATGCAAGACCGAGACCAAGACCAAGACCAGGGTTACCTATGCAAGACCAAGACCAAGACTGAGAGTGCAAGACCAAGACCAAGACCAAGACCGCCTTGGTCTTGGTCTTGGTCTTGCATTTGCTCATCACTAATTGCCGCGCTTACCTGAGCCTGTCATTGGGCCCTATTCTGTGCTAACTCCATCCAACAATCCCTAGCAAATCCTACTTCTCTTAAATCTATTCTAATACTGTCCTCCCATCTACGTCTAGGTCTGCCAAGTGGTCTTTTCCCCAGTCAGTATGTTTTAAATATGCCTTTCCTCCCCCATGCGCGCAGCATGTCCAGCCCATTTCATCCTCAGTGATTTAATAAAGTCACAATAAAGTTGATTTAATAAAGCTGATTAAATTTTACACATTAAGTGGTTGTTATAAGATAGGAATTTCTTCCACCAACTCAGGATTTTAAAAGTCTTGCCTCTTGAGATAACTTCATACACCTTTCCATATAGGCCCATGTCCATTTCCTGTAAGACGGGAGAAAAATATTATTATCTAAGGTAAAGAAAGTTACGTTTCATGCAGTCCTAATATTCTAACATAGTTCTAACATTAGCATAGTGCCCCAAAGTATGCCCGAAAATGACAAAGACTACGTCTACCATTGATTCAGGAATCCTATAAATCCCTTCCAAGCTGCAGGTCCCAGATACAGTAATAACACCTACAGTAGTCGTTAACCCACAACAGTGAGGACAGTAAGGCAGTGATGGACAAAACTCTACGGGCCAAATCATAAATGTCACAAGGCGGGTCGAAATAGTTTACTGAAATGGAAAATTTTTAGAACTATTTTATCTGTTATTTATATATGAAGAAATATAAGATGAGTGGAACTGTGACTGTACTTTCGTTAGGTTTTCATAGTCCGTTGCAACTGGAACGAGATGAACCTCATGAGTGAAGTCAATCTGTTTCTAACAACTTTTTTCGAAGCTTCAAAGAAGAAAACACTTCACGCAATATGAAGATCCAAAAATTATAATAACCTTCTGAGCACAAGAAATCAAATTTGGAAACTTATTTTCGGTAAGGACTTGTAGAATTCAAGTTCTGAGACGTTAAAAAACCACAATTGAGTGTTATTTTGCAACTTAACTAGTTTGTACTGTTTGCAGTCCTATCCATAGCAAATGGAATAATGAACATATTCAAGACCTGTACAATGTTAAAGGTCTTAAAGTTATGTTAAAATTCACTACGAAGTTGTGCAATGGAAGGAAAGCAATCGAGTATGACATATTTTTCTCCTCTTCCTGTTGCGGGCCGCATTGAATCTGCCTGAGGGCCGCATCTGGCCCGCGGGCAGTACTTTGCCTATCACTGCTCTAAGGGGTACTGGTAAACACCTCCACTTTGGCGAAATGCTCATAGTTCATCACTTATGTTGAAGACCTATCAATAAGAGGAAGAAGAAAATACATTAACGGCCATAATTATGTTCACCTATATTGTGAACATAAAAACGGGTCAGTATTTACAATATAACAATTTATAACATACCGTTATATTTTAATCATGCAACTGGGTAGGAAAACAATCCTCCACAGAGATGAATGAAGATACGAGTTTTAACATTCCACCGTTGCATGTTTTAAGAGAGTTTGTTTTAATATGTTATTAAAAGATGATGAATTAGGTCAACATGTCCTAGAAGACAAGATCGCACTATTAATGTAATTAGGTTGAAAGGATGTATAGTGTTTTCAAAACATAATATCTTCATGATAATCAATGAAGTTGCGTGTATTAGTAATGCGTCGGTCCCCTAGTGGGAGAAGTTATTTATGGTGCTTTGGTGTAAAATGAAGTGTAGAATGTATGATTAAATGCTCAGACACCACCCCAGTAAAAGGGAATGCTATCTGGAAATAAAATAACAGTGATTAATATATGACTCTCCAGATAAGAACGTCAAAGATGGGATTCAAATGCCGTGTTATAAGTTACCCAAATTCTTGTTTTACTTTTGGGTACATACTGACTTCATAATATCAGTTCTTACTTGCTTACTTACTCAATGGCAATTGGCAATTCCGAAGCAAGCTAAAGAAATAGTATCTATTTTATGGAACCAGAAGGTTTATTGCCGCGCTTACCTGAGCCCGCCATTCAACCCTATTCTGTGCTAACACCATCCAACCATCCCTCGCAAATCCTAGTCTCTTAAATCTTTCCTAATATTGTCCTCCCACCTACGTCTAGGTCTTCCAAGTGGGCTTTTCCCTTCGGGTATCCCAGTCAGTATTCTTTAGGTTTGTATATCCTCCCCCAGGCGCGCAACATGTCCAGCCCATTTCAGCCTCCGTGATTTAATTACCATTATTATAATATCCGGTGACGAGTACAAGTTATGAAGCTCATCGTATTGCAGTTTTCTCCTGTTCCCATTTTCATCTCTCTTAGGCCCAAATATTTTCCTCAGTATGCTGTTTTCGAACACACTCAGATTAAGCTTACGTTCTTTCCGAAGAGTAAGCGACCATGTTTCACATCCGTATAATAACAGGCAGGATAATTGTCTTATAAATTTTTATTTTTAGATATCTGGGCAGAAAACGAGAAGATAAAGAGTTTCTGAACTGCATAAAAGCAGACATTTCCTGACAGATTAAAAATATAATTTTACAATCTAAAAGTAGGAATGTAACTTTTTCACTGGTACTGACGTAGGCCTACAAATGCGACACAACGAACAGTTTAAAGCAAATGTATAAGTCTAATAGAGAAATTCTTTCTGTAAAATCTGAGGATTTTTATCCACGTATTACGAATATAATTTATGAAAACCAGCTATTGTACCGGAATTTTCTTCATTCACTTCAATCTTGGAGCCCACTGATGGTATTACGTGATGATTATTTATATACCCAAAACAAATTCAGCTTTGAAAGGTTAATAGGGGTTAATAGAGCGTGGGCTACTGTATAACCCCCATCCCCCCCGTGGGATTTTCCGACCACATATTTTTTTGTTGGTATTGCCATCTAGTTTCAGTTTTTAGTTGTTTGCCTCTTATCCATTACAGCATTCACCCGGAAACCCCGGAAAACTACGAAAATCCGGAGGAAACTAGTTTATTTTAATTTTATTTGTTCTTTGCTCCTAATATGCCCAGGGAATTTCTGAATCACATATTTTTTGTTAGTATTGCCATCTAGATTAAGTTTTTAGTTGTTTGCCCCTTATCAATTACAGCATATCCCCGGAAAACAACGGAAATCCTGAGAAATGACTTTGTTTTAATTTGTCTTTGTTCTTTCCTTCTAATTTGCCCAGGGAATTTTTGACTCACGTATTTTTTGTTGGTATTGCCATTTAATTTAAGGTTTCAGTTGTTTGCCTCTTCCCAATTACAACATATCCCCGGAAAACCCGGAATACCACGTATATACGGAGAAAATGACAATGTTTTATTTTTTTAATCTTTGTTATTTGCTTCTAATATTCAAAGGGAATTTCTGAATCATATTTTTTTGTTGGTATTGCCATCTAGATTAAGGTCTCAGTTGTTTGCCTATTATCAATTACAGCATATCCCCGGAAAACTCCTAAAACCACGGAAATCCGGAGAAAATTACTTTGTTTTAATTTTTTAAATCTTAGTTCTTTGCTCCTAGTATTCAAAGGGAATTGGTGACTCATATGTTTTTGTATTGGTATTTCTATCTAGATTAAGGTCTCAGTTGTTTGCCCGTTATCAATTACAACATATCCCCGGAAAACTCCGAAAACCACGGAAATCCGGAGAAAATTACTTTGTTTTAATTTTTTAAATCTTAGTTCTTTGCTTCTAGTATTCAAAGGGAATTGGTGGCTCATGTGTTTTTGTATTGGTATTGCCATCTAGATTAAGGTTTCAGTTGTTTGCTCCTTATCAATTACAGCATATCCCCGGAAAACGCCGAAAACCACGAAAATCCGCAGAAAATGAGTTCGTTTTAATTTATTAAAAATCCTTGTTCTTTGATCCTAATATAACCATGGAATTTCTGACTTACATGTTTTTTGTTGGCATTGCCATCTAGATTAAGGTTTCAGTTGTTTGCCCGTTATCAATTAAGGTACAACATATCCCCGGAAAACCACGAAAATCCATGGAATTTCTAGAACTCGAAACTTGTGATCTACAGTCACTGAAACCGTTATTGCGAAGTAATTCTGCTTCCGGTGTGTCCTTTGCAGGTTCAAAAGGGTGAGTATGTGGACTACGAGATATCTGCCATAATTGTGATGGTCACATGGAAAGAAAATGGGAATCATATCTTCTAAACATGCCAAGTGCAAGTCAACGTTGCTTTCTTTAGTTGCTCGCTGATATCTCAAAATCAAAGACACTTTGTCGATATTACCAATCCAAAATTGTGCTGTTTTACCCAATGTCCCTTCTATAACTTCAGTCAAGAAAGTTTGATAGTGACTGTGGAAGGTTTGGCAAGATAAATTATCATTCACAGATGTCAAATTAGAATATGAAGGGTGTGCTGCCAGGTTTTCAATCGCTTTCATCCGTTCAGCAACAGGATTTTTTCCAGTATTATTTGTCATGCTGTAATTGGTAAGGGGAAAACAACTGAAACCTTAAACTATATGGCAATAGGAAAAAAGGTATGTGATTCAGAAATTCCCTGGGATTATTAGTATCAAAGAACAAAGGTTTTTAGAAAATAAAAAAACTCATTTTCTCCGGATTTTCGTGGTTTTCGGAGATTTCCGGAGATATGCTGTAATTGATAAGGGGAAAACAACTAATCCCTTAATCTAGATGACATTACCAACACAAAAGCATATGATTCACAAATTCCCTTTGAATATTAGGAGCAAAGAACTAAGATTTTAAAAAATTAAAACAAAGTAATTTTCTCCGGATTTCCGTGGTTTTCAGGGTTTACGTGGATTTGGTGCAATTGATAACGGGCAAACAACTGAAACATTAAACTAGATGGCAATACCAACAAAAAACATATGAGTCAGAAATTCCCCGGGAATATTAGGAGCAAAGAACAAAGATTTTAAAGATTTTTTTTAAAAGTCAATTTCTCCGGATTTCCGTGGTTTTCGGAGTTTTCTGGATATATACTATAATTCATAAGGGGCAAACAACTGAAACCTTAATCTAGATGGTAATGCCGACAAAAAAACATATGAGTCAGAAATTCTCTTCGAATATTAGGAGCAAAGAACAAAGTTTTAAAAAGAAAACATAGTCCTTTTCTCCGTATATACGTGGTTTTCCGGGGATAAGCTGTAATTGGTAAGGGGCAAACAACTGAAACCTTAATATAGATGGCAATACAAACACAAAAACATATGATTCACCAATTCCCTTTGAATACCAGGAGCAAAGAACAAAGATTTTCAAACATTTAAACTAAATTAATTTTTCCGGATTTCCGTGGTTTTCGGTGTTTTCCGGGGATATTCTGTAATTGATAAGGGGCAAACAACTGAAATCTTAATCTAGATAGTAATGCCAACAAAAAAACATATGAGTCAGATATTCCCTTTGAATATTAGGTGCAAAGAACAAAGATTTAAAAAATAAAACATTGTTATTTTCTCCGTATATACGTGGTTTTCCGGGGATATGTTGTAATTGGTAAGGGGAAAACAACTGAAAACTTAAACTAGATGGCAATACGAACAAAAATGTGTGAGTCAGAAATTCCCAGGGAATATTAGGGGCAAAGAACAATAAAAAATTTAAACAAACTCATTTTCTCCGGATTTCCGTAGTTTTCCGGGGTTTCCGGGTAAATGCTGTAATTGATAAGGTGCAAACAAGTAAAATATTAAACTAGACGACAATACCAACAAGAAAATATGTGTGTCAGAAAATCCCACGGGGGGGGGGGGAGGGTTTGCTATTGGTAGCCCATGGTCTATAAATCGTTCTAATTATGGCTCCGTATGATTTTGTTAATGTAACTTCAGAAACTACAAATATCAATGCTAAATACATTTTTTATAATGCTTGAAAATTAATTTGAAACTTATTATACTATGAACAAGGAAGGATAACATTCTCTTCACTCCTTGTACGGAGTACAGGAGCCTTTGAATTGAGGTTGTATTACAGAAAACTAATATTTAGCCACGCTTATTGTCTATAAGAGGACATCGCCTCTATGAGCATCCAGAGGAACTTAAGGTAGCCTAATTCTAGGCCGTGACAGGGGCAGGGAATTTTGGTCCAGTAGAGTAAAGTGTTCCCTATACAGGTCATGGAGGCACCGATGGTTCCAGTACTATGAGGCTCCCAGATTATTAGACATTCGGCACGTGGAAGTAATAAGGGTGCTTACGCACCGGCCACCTTTACCCCTATGAATCCTCCTGGTACTCATTTCCGTTAGAGGCTGAGTCAACCCCAGGACCATAATGCCACCCGAAGGAATAGGCCAATGGAAAAACTCCAACGACCTCATCGGGGATCGAACCCACGACCTTCTGGCTTGTATTTTGGTGAAATTTTGGTCCAGAGGCTCTAAGTTAGGCTTGGAGTTCTCTAACGTGCCGTAGATTTACGTCATTGGACTCACGGTTTATAGTCCCTTCCGGACGACTTCGTGAAAAATCCATCGACCGCGGCCAGGACTGAAACCGTGACTTTCGGATCCAGAGGCGGACACGCTACCTCCCCTGACATGAAGCATCAGGCTTAGTACAGTTCGATATGGATTGCCTTCCTCTTCTTTGATCAGATATTATTGCACATGTAGCTTCTTCAAAGAAATGCTGCAAGGCACGGGGGATATTCAAGTAGCAGAATCCAAGATAATTTGTGAAGTTGTGAAAATTCGAAGTAGGTCACGCTGTTAATGGATATAAATGTACTTTTAAAAAGAAACAATTTCTACTATAGTGACAGTAATTGTTACATGTAATATGAGAAGAACAAGGAAAAGCAGATCACTATCAAGGCTACCAGTTAAAACTTCCAGCATCTCTCGGCACTGCACAAATACAAAAATATATTCTTTGTATTAGTTTAATTTATTTTTAATTTATTTTTCTTCTTTTTCTACCTATTATTATTCTTTTTTTCTTTCTAATTTGTTCTCCTTACAATGTTGAATTTCCATTATTAGGATATAGTTTAATATAGTTTTAATTATAGTTTTCACTAACATTATCTACATCTATATAATATAATCATGTTTCTCTTTTTTATTATTATTTTTTTATTCTTAATTAGATTATTTGGTAAGGTTTGAATGTATCCACCTGATTAGTGGAAGAGAAGGCCTTAAGGCCTTAACTACACCAGAGGGAAATATAAATAAATAAATAAATACTATAACATGCTTATTACGTGTGACGTTTAACGGTATCATAATGATATCCATTACGATAGAGAGTTTCGTTATAACATTGGTGTGGTATAGATTATTATCGAACACGGAACGTTCTTGAAACCTTGAAAGTAGCAAATGAAACTGCATAAAAAAATATTTAAAAATAAAATAAATTCTGTTTAGTGTCAATTTTAACATTATACTAAACTGAATTCATTTCGTGTTATTAAAATCTGTTGGTTTCTAGAAAACGACCAAGAAGAAGCTTCTTTTTTCACATACTTCATTTTACTGATTAAAGTTTAAAACACACGTGTTTTATGCCTTTACATAAATGTGGATAAAAATAGTGTCTATTTAGGACGTGCAATTCTGCTGTCACTACGGCAGTCGCACAGGCATTTAAAAAATAAAATTAAAAAATTAATAAAAAGTAAAAAAAAAAACAAATAAAAAAAAAATTAAAAAAAAAAAATGAAGTTTCGACTTGACCGGACGCCACCAGCTGCCATCTGTCGCAAAAGACAAGAACTACGAGAACAGTTGATTGCGGTAGGCAGCCGTTACCGCTTGTTTGAGTGAATCTAAAATCTCAAAACTTAAACATTCAATTATGTTCGAACAGAAACAGTCGTATGCAACTTGTGTATGATGTTAATTAAGACACATATGATAATTATGAAACCAGCTTTGCTCGTTTCATAAGCATATTCGTGTCTAAATAAATGTCATTATAGGTTCGTTGCGTAATGCACTAATAATTAACTAATGATACATTCTACAGTAAGGTAATATTATTATCGTAATCTTCAACAAGCTACCAGAAGAAATATTTAGGTAATCTGATGGATAACATGGTAGGCCTACTAGAGAATATACCTAAATGTCGATGTTTAGGAAACTTTTTACAAGAGATGCCCACTGCACAAAATAAATTAGGGAAAGGATACCAATGACCAAAACGGCTTACAACAAAGATGACTCAGTTGACCGGAAAACTAGATTTGCAGCTAAGCAAGAATTATGAAACGCTACATATCGACTGTTGATTTATATGGAGCTGAAACAAGGGCGTTGAGTAAAATGGAAGGGAAAAATTTAGAGGGCATTAAGATGGGGTGTTGGAGGAAAACGAAGATTCGCTGGGCATACAGAATAACGAATGAAGAAGTTTTAAGAAGAGTGAATGAGAATAGATCAGAGGTGCCAACCTTTCAGGGTGGGTTATCCGTAATCCTATAGAGTAACCCCCCCATCCAGCTTTTCCAAAAATTCAGATCCAAAATATATTAGTTATATAGCCTATTATATTTTATGTTTCTTCGAATCAATACAGTCATCTCAATGAGCTTCAGAAAAATCACAGGAGTACACACTGCAGAACACGTGGCTTTCACTAACATGTGATGTAACTAAACATGGCCACTCCTGCGAGTAACATTCTTGATATTTTTTATAACACTGCTGTGTTTTTCCTAGTGGTTGCAATTTGAGAACTAACATGCTTCATTTTATAAAACGCCAAACCAATCAACTAAAATTACAATGATCAAAATCACAGTCACTGTGAAGTTGGAACACCTAAAAGATAATGACCAATTAATGGATACGTAAATTCGATACTAGACATAGAGAAAGCAATAGCCAAAGAAAAAAAGTCATAGAGAAGGAAGAAGAAAGCAACAATAACCCAAAAACTACCAGCTGACAAAGAAGTATGTTTGGCCACGAGAGTCTCTGCTGTCAACGCAATTCTACTGTCGAAAACATGACGGAAGTGATTATTTTATTTGCTTAGATGATGATCATAGAAAAGCGTTTATAGTTCGGTTTCATGATTTCCTTTTTCTTTTTGCAATAAATTTAGTTTTCCATAGTAATTTTCCCTTTGGCCGTAATTCCGTATTAATGAGTGGAAAACCGTAATAATTACGTACAATGCACCTCTGAGACATGTATCTTGGAAACTGTGAGGGAAAGAAAAGCTTTGTGGCATTATCATGACACGGAGACAACTTCTGCTGGAAGTAATAGGAGGAAAATTGAAAGGTGCAAGAAAACGTTGATAGAAGAAGAATTGAGACACTGGATGACATAAAGAAGAAAGGAGGCTATGGAGAGTTAAAAGATGCAGCAGAAAAATAGAAAGAGTTGGGAAGTGAAATTTCACCGTGCCGTAAGCCAGAAATACCACTAAATAAATTATGTTTAAATTATTGTTCATTGCACGAAGAACACGATGAGCAATTCTGTACTGTACACTTCTGTAATATGACGGCCTGTATATGAACTGGAGCAGACTATACTGCTGTAATTCACTTAATTCAAGTTGATGAGCTTCAATTATAAGAGCTATTGGAAACAGAACCTACGTCCTCTATGGAAATTATGTAACTCACTGCCCTTCTCACTTGCGAAGTTCATTGTGGCGTTTGCGCTGTCGTGCATAATTAAGTGCACATCTGAGTATGTGGCAACGTTAGTTTAGCAATATACAGGCCTAACCAATGTTACTTGACATACCTAATATAAAATAAATAAATAAAATAAGCCTATCGTGTCCCATGTAGGGCAAAGGCCTCCTAAGAAGGGTTTAGCTCCTCTTATCTAGCACGGCGAGCTACTCCGCGCTAGTGAAGTTGTTTGTGATTTTGAGCGCCATGTACACTTGAACTTTAACACTTAGTCTTGAGAACTTAGTCTTGCGTATTGTTCAGGGTTTTCCCCAGTTCTTTCCACTCATTTCTTCTTTTGGCTACCCTGGTCCATTGTTGGCCCACTTGATCCTTGAAAAGGTCCTCCCATCTCCTTTTTGGTATGCCCCGCAGCCTTCTTCCTTGTCTGGGGTCCCATATGGTACTCCTGTATGTCCATCTATCGTCCACCAACCTTGAAACATGGCCGCCCCATCTCCATTTAGTGCTTTCTGCTAGGTGACCGATATCTGTCGTTTTTGGTGACTGGATTAGTGTAGCATTGGGGATTCTGTCCCTCAATGTTATGCCTAGTACTTTTCTCAACATTTTCCTTTGGCATACCTGTAGCAACTTTTTCTGTGTCGATGTCAGCGCCCATGTTTGACAGCCATAGAGTATCACCGGGTAGATGCAGGATTGTAGAGCTTCTATTCTTAGTGTTCTGCTGAGTTTTTTTTATCCATAAGCACAAATTTGAGGGACCAGAAAGCTCTTCATGCCTGTGTGATTCGTCTGTGTACTTCCCTGTCCATGCCGTTATCAAAGGATATTATTTGGCCTAGGTATATATACTCATTTACATATGGCATTTGCCTTCTCTCGATTGTGATACCTAAGCAGTTGAAAAATTTCGCCTTTTTTTAAGATTATTGTAGCTTCTAACAGAACAATAATAATAACACCGGTAGCAAATACCACGCATATTAAACTCATCAATTATAAAACTCATTTAAATGACAATTCGAATAAAAGCTTCTGTACTCTGTTAACTACAGTATCCTATTTGATTTTCGTTATATGTTTAAGTGTTGATTTCCGCCTTACACACTCAGGATTCTACTTACTGGCACCCCTACAAGATGTATTATTAAGAAAAATCATTTGGGGTATAAGATGGAAACCAATTCTAATACCCAGATAACTAATTAATTATTTATACTGAAATTAATATTCTTATGCTTCATTTGTCTGTTGAGACTGTCTTATAATCTACAATAGCTCGTATCTGTCTGTCTTTCTTTTTTTATCTTAGTTTTACCTCCCCCTTTTAGGATTTAAGCGACCCAAGCCGCCCGGGCCGCGGGGAGGGATTCTAGCTCATATCTTCATCTTGACATAAATACTCAATATTGTTCGTTTGCATCCTTCAACGCGTATACCCTTTGTAGAGTGTCTAAGCTGGCAGACCCGCTTTTGCGGCATGCCATATTCATTAAAATATTTTTTTTACTACGATATTGAATTTCATTTTCCAGTGTAGGTAAATTATATATTAGAAGGGTATAAAATTGTGCTTTTTAAACAAGATTTTAATGAGGTTCTTACGTTCTGATGTTAGTAATTTCATATCGCACTTTCTATTTAAATAAATAAATAAAACTGCAAATAGGTTACCTACTGAATTAACGTGACCAACTTAAGAGCCGCTCCCAGCTGCCTAGTCAGCCCAAATATGTCATGCAGTCCCGGACCTATCGTGGCTGAGAATACGAAGTGTAAAGAATAACTCGAACCCGGATCTTCAATATTATTCTAGTCTATTTAATCTCTTTATTTTTCTACAATTTATCTTCCTTCCACTAATACAATTAATCAAGTTCAGGTTGCATGCAGTTACGAAATCCTATTTAATTTGAGGATTTTGTTGCCTTGGTAGAATTCGAATGAAGGCAGCTTATTAAAACTCACACGGCTAAATCAGTTGACTGAGAAATTTACTGCGAGTCAAATTTTCACCAAAAGAGCATGAAATCTGAATTCTAGTTAAGACACACACACAAAAGCTGCAGGAATGACTGTGAAAAACACAGGTTGGTGTTCGTTTACTCCAAAATTAATTGTAAAGGTTAACGAGAACAAGACATGGAAAGTCAACACAATTTAATATGTTATCAACATTAATTTTAATCTCCATTTCCAATCTGATATGTAAACTGAGGCCATCAGTTTGCATAAACTTGTTATAATAACTTAAAATCTACCGTTGGAAATCTCCTTGCTATATTTCACTCAATTGCCTCATTAACCGTCAATTATGAACTTACACGTCCTGTTTAACGTGTGAATTGGAAAGATTTCTCTTGTGAGATATTCTTTTCCCATGATCCTAATAATGTATTTCAATTAATGCAATAGCAACCACATACATAAAGGTGAGATTAACCATTCCGTAACAAGACGATATCATGTGAAATCTTTTTGCATGATATGAAAGCTGCCGGTATATCAAGTATTGCTGTGACTTTGTTTGGAGGAATGCTCAATTTCCACAAAAAACCGACGCCAAGTCTTAGGCAGAAATAATTGTCTGTTATGGTTATATAATGTAGTTTATGTTACTTAGGTCTGAATCCGTCGCCGGTGAACTGAAATTCTGCTCCAAAAAGGAATTCTAACAAGCTTGTAAATCTCCAAATGTGGGATGCCTCAAATAGGCAAATACAAATATCATCGATCTGGGTCTGTATTGAACCCGCGAACTGGGGAACAGAATGCCAGTTCTGCTACGATAGGGAAAACCACATGAAGATACTGTACGTCAAAAATAATTAAATACAAAGAGCTGTTCGAGAAGGTGGTCCAATGCCAAGGGCACCAACCTTACAAAGTTAATGATTTTAATCTTGGTGGCGATCGATATATCGATTATTTAACGCTCTCGTAACTAGTAGCGTCAAAATATATGCTATGAATTAATTCATAAGAGAATATTAAAAAATAAAATGGAAGTAAAGACACCGTTAAGATTAATATGCTATAAATTCAATTAGCATAAACGATTATATTCCAAGTATGAAATATTAATTGCCTCAAACGTTAGAGGCTTTAACACAACGACGCACATATTAGCTGAAAAGAAGGCAGAAGGTACTGGTAGGACGCAGGAAGTTCGTGCTTCTATCATGACAGCACGATTGGGAAACACTAGTTGAAAAATATTTCACCACTCATAATCCTGATTTTCTCTTTAAAAAAATTAAAATCCCACTCAAATTTTTTAACTTGTAAAGAAGTGAAAATAATTGGAGACATATAATAAGTGGTTGTCATAAAGTGGATGGGAACCTTTGGTAACACAGCCTGACAGCAACAGAAGTTGAGAACACACTGTGAAAGTAAATTGAGTAGTAGATTGGGTACTTCCTCAGTCACTCCAGACGAGATATAATATGAACCCATTCAACACAGTTAATTTACAGAGGGGGGACTATGCCACACTCAAATGGTCTGAACCACATTCTAAGCGCGATGGCGAAATTATATGGATTGTGCCATTCAGTATATTGATGACTTCTCTTTGAATCTATCGTGAATGACGTGTAGGCTAAATATTACGCAATGCCAAGATCAAATTGAAATGTTATTAGCACTTCGGTTCACAACGAAAATTATGGAATATGTAGATATGCATTATTACTATAGATAATTACTATAGATAATTGCTATAGATAATTTTTATTTATTTATTTATTTTAAAATTACATGCAAACACAGGTAATATAATTATAAGATCCTGAAACGCCGAAAGAGCAGGAGCTCGTGCTCGGGGGCAGAAATGTATCTAATAAATTCTAATTTCTTTATAGTAGCTTTTCCTGTATATTGCACACCAGCTAATATTAATAAAACGAAAAAGGATTTTCATGTAAAGTCACTAAAAGCTTCTCAAATAATATGGTCATATGCATCATGAAAAGCTGGTTTGCAGCAAACGCGTTCGCTATAGGAGCATAGATCGCTTAACTGTACAGCCAAACTAGAAGGCGTGTTTTTAAAGTGAGTACCAATAATGTTTTTAAGTAACAGAACGTAATTTTCAAAATATTTTATTATCAATCATTACTTTACACCTTACACTAGCCTACTTATCCACATAATCACCGCCGTTATTCAGGCACTTATCGTAACGAGAAACCAGGTTTTGTAACTTATGCATTCATCAAAGAATGTTGCCGCCTGTGATGAAAGTCAAGTCTGTCCTCCTTGTTTCACAACATCATTGACGTTGAAATGTTTCCCACCAAGGAATTTCTTCAGATGAAGAAATAGACGAAAATCGATTGGTGCCAAATTCAGACTATAGGGAGGGTGGTCGAATTGTTTCCAAACAAATGATGCGATCAGACCTTGAGTTTGTTTGGCTGTGTGTGGCCGGACATTCCATTGAACCAGAAGGATTCCTCAACATCCGAACTGTTTCCCCATAGACCTCACACAATAAGCGATGCATGTTTGCTGGCGTAACATTTCTCGCATTCAAAAAACGAATCACTGATCTGACTTCACAGACGGCGGGTCGTTCGATTGTTTTCATCATTTGGAAACGCCCTAACAGGAGTAAAAGACAAATTGACGATCGCTCACATAAGTCTGGCTTCCTAATGAATGGAGTGATTAAGCATACTCAAAATTGCGACTCCTACGCTCCAGCGGAAAAACATTTAAACGGTACGTACTTTAAAAAATCCCTTTAGGCAAGCCTACAGGCTGAGGTAGATTTCGAAGTGCTTTTGGTTTAATTTATTGTCGCTGCGCAGCACTCTTCTTCTTTAGACTTGGCATGACAAACCCGCAGCACTATTCTTCTTTCGCCTTGGCATGACAAAGAACACTTTTTAAAACATTCAAATCTCGCCTTATGAGAGCTATCGAGAAACTGGTTATTGATTTCTAGAGTACTCATCAAGAGCTTTTCAACGATACCCCACAAGACGTGGTTTCAAAAATTTCGAATTTCCATCCCCCACTCGTACCCCCAAAACCCCCAAATCGTTGGTGTCACTGTGAACTCCATAGGGAGTACTCTACTTCATTGAAACAAAGTTTCCCTCTATACTTCATAGGGGCTGAGATATAAATGTTTTAAAATTTCAACCCCCTCCCCCGACCATCCCCTTGGGCCAATTTTGCTCATCAACTAACTTGTCCGAATTTTTTATATATATGGCCCAATAATTCGGACAAGTTAGTTGATGAGCAAAATTGGCCCAAGGGGATGGTCGGGGGAGGGGGTTGAAATTTTAAAACATTTATATCTCAGCCCCTATGAAGTATAGAGGGAAACTTTGTTTCAATGAAGTAGAGTACTCCCTATGGAGTTCACAGTGACACCAACGATTTGGGGGTTTTGGGGGTACGAGTGGGGGATGGAAATTCGAAATTTTTGAAACCACGTCTTGTGGGGTATCGTTGAAAAGCTCTTGATGAGTACTCTAGAAATCAATAACCAGTTTCTCGATAGCTCTCATAAGGCGAGATTTGAATGTTTTAAAAAGTGCTCTTTGTCATGCCAAGGCGAAAGAAGAATAGTGCTGTGATATATATCACAATTTTTTTTAACATGCTGTGGTTTCTTACTTAGGGAGGCATGAAGCGTAAAGATATGAAAGAATTTTTCAAAAGTCATGACATGGTATCGATTGCAATAGGTAGATTTTTCTTCGAAATCTACCTAAAAACAGACCTAGTATTAATCATATTAAATGAACCATTACATGCAGCGTTTATTTTCGAACAAATCCTTTTACGAAATACAAAAACAAATACCTAAGTTTGCTGAGGTGTACCGTAAGAGCATTAGAATTGTAAATTATTGCGGAAGTTACAATGCATTTCCAATGCGGTTGGCTACACAGATAATCCTGTTAGGAAGCTCATTTCTGGTGTTTGCACGCCAAAATTAAGCATCCACATTGTTTTAACGAATACACAGAACTCCCAAGTTGATTCTGCTCTCCACAGTATTTTATCAGAGGCTAATCATTATTCACAACACGCACTAGTTGTATAAAATTTTCATCAGCAATTGCAAATCTCTGGAAAGCACTTAAATGTAATTCTAAAGTAAAATCAGTGTGGGGTTTATAATAATGAACAGCGGCAGAATTATGGTTTCCATTCACCAATCTTGGATTATAAAATATCAGATATATATATATATATATATCCATTTTTCCAATGGGATATATTACAGTAATTTGAATATGTATGAAGTTACCTAATTCCCTCAATCATAGATAAAGTTTAACCTAAGCTCAAAGGTTGATTTATTTCTGTCTAATAATAATGGGCCTTGTTGATAGGCCTATACATGGCAACGCTGCTGGAAGCCTAAAATCCTATGTACAATTAAAATCCAATACAAGTTATGTGCAAAATTATAATTTACACAATTTACAAATTGAGAAAAACCCCAGTTATGACTATGAACATTCAAATTGTTAAAATTTAAATATGTACAAATTTAAATTTAAAATATTTACAAATTAATGAAGGTCCTAATTATACATCTCAACATAATCCTTATCAAATATTAAGTCAAATTATGGTAAAAACACTTCTTAAAATCATAAAACTAGGCTGGGCTAGGTTAAATCCTTCTTCTTAGGCATAAGAGCAAGATTTTTTTTAACTATTGGTATTGCTATGTTTTTACCACAGTATTCTAACTTAAAATTAGATAAATTGTGTATAAACTCAACGCAGGGTCTCCTCCCAGGACAAGGACAGGATGCAACATAGTTCTGGTCCAAATAAGAGGGAAACTTATAACTGAAAAATCCCTGCCCCAGCAGCGAATCGCACTCGGACCGTCGGAGTGGAAGGCAGGTGCGCATTCAAATAATACAATTATTAATACCAGGCCTAATAATTATTGTTATTCAAATTTTATCAGCAAGAATTAACCCTTTCTCTTATTTAATTAACCACAAGCATTAATCAAGACTAATTACTCCTGTTGTGAACTAAGATTTAGGGTAATAGGTACGCTAGTACACAAGGTTCCACACGGAATAATTGAACGCTTTAACAGTACGAGGCAATCAATTGAACAATACCAACCGTGTCATTGGGAAGGTCGGTCACAAGACGAGAGTAATGAACTCTGTCGAGGTTTATGTGGTTTTGTCGAGCACATCAAACGTCAACTTGCTGTAATTGCTAACTGCCACTAATTACTGCAACTTTCATCAAGAGAGAAGTTCACCAACTGATTAATAGATCTGCCCACACCGATTTCTTACTCCGTACTTCTTTTATCCGCCATTTATAGGCTAAGTTTTATTTCAAGCATACGACGACCGGTTTCTGTCTGAACATGTTTTATCATAGGTAATCCCACGAGAGATTACGAGTTTATCGATATATTTGTAAAGCTGCGTCTCCATTGATATACATTTAACACAACACGTTGCAGTTAACATATGTTAAATGTTTATAATCAACTTGTTGATGTATACAAGTCAAGTGATTTGCCAATTAACAACTGTCTCCACTACAATATTATAGGTTAACATGTGCTGGCGCGGTTACGAACAGAAATGAATAACATTAAAAAAAGAAAAGCCTCTGAAGAGCGCAGCCAACATTACAAAATGAGAGTACTTTTATATACTTGTTATTATCTTCTTGTTAACTGTCTATGACTTTCTTAAATACTAATTATGTACAGATATCTTGATCCTTTCAAAATAACTAGGCCTATCACATTTTTCAACAATGGAGTATGCCATAAAAAATTTTTAGAAGTAGATGCAATACTATTGAGAACACTGATATACCAAATACCAAATACTATAGAGACAATACCGGACACTTACTGGTAGAAAAATGGGGGACAGATTTTGCAGCACTCCTGGTGGCACAACCTAGAAACTTTGGGCAAAATTAAAATATTCAAAACATATATAAACTGTAATATGCTATTCTGAGCCATTAGGTAGATACCCTCATACATAACATGCCGAGTCTGGCTATTTCGGCTCTTCTATTAAAAACTGTTTAACATATATGTATCTAGATACTGCAATTGTATTCAGTAGTAGCAGGTTGGGCCGCTAGATGGT
The DNA here is from genome assembly GCA_964059195.1 of Ectobius pallidus. Taxonomy (NCBI): domain Eukaryota; kingdom Metazoa; phylum Arthropoda; class Insecta; order Blattodea; family Ectobiidae; genus Ectobius; species Ectobius pallidus. Next base: position 93,651,691 of record CAXKWD010000009.1, read on the forward strand.
GCTCAAAATATTGTCCCCCGATATATCGCAAAGTGTCCTGTATTGTCTCTATAGTATTTGCAAATACTCACATAAAACAAAATGGATGCCGGGAATATTGAGGAAGCTGTCGACTGCTTGTTGATTACCTGGAAATTCCCGAACCAAAGCCGATTAAGCTGACGATCGCTTTTCGTTTCCCGGAAATTCCCGAAACAAAGCCGATATTGACCGAATAGTCAATTGACTTGACATGTTGTCCATTTTCTCCGGAAAACAAATTAACATCTGAAAATGTTAAGTGCAACACGCTGGGTTTGCATGTCAAGTCAATTGGAACGCGAAATTGCAATATACATGTCAATATCAACTTGTTAATATTGACATGTTGGTGTTAAATGTATATCAATGGAGACGCAGCTTTAGGGTTAAAATGTGTACAAGACATGAAAGAAATAACAAAAAAATCGTGGTTTCTTTTTCATAATGTTGCATATTTTGTTAGTTATGGGATACGGCATCATAATTATTTACTTGATATTAAAATATTTGTGCATATTTTATTAATTTCTGACATTTTTAACGGCATGGCATATTTCTGACATTTTAACATGCCGTAAATCCACGAATGGGACTCACAGTTTATAGCCCTTTAGGAGAATTTCGTGCACAGGACTTTTACATCTCAAAACGTCCATTGACCACGGCCAGATTTGAACACGGAATCTTCAAATCCAGGGACAGGAACGAAATCTCTGCACCATCACCACAGTCGACGATAACAATAACAATAAGAATAGGCTACAGTAACTGAAACATAATATGTTTTCTCAAGCATAATAATTGAAATTAATAAGTTAATTCGAGATAATGTCATATAGTTATCTTTTTTCTCATAACAACAACGGTAGCCATTTTCACTGCTCTTTTTTAGTAACTTGAAATCCTTAATTTAAATCCATTGTAATTTTCAGTTTTTCCTTTTAGGATTTCACATACATCATGAAGTGTAATTTTTAGTGCTTTCTTTCAGTGATATTGAAATTTCCTATGTTTTTGTAGTAATTTAGTAATTGTAATAGTTTATAAATTAATCATAACTTTATATTTGGAATGCAAACTGTTTGCATGCATTTTAATAGTAATTTAGTTTTTATATTTGTGTATTATGAATTGTAGTATTGTTTTGATTGGAAGAGCGGAAGAGAAAGTCAAATGGCCTTAGCTCTGTCAGAATAAATAAATAGAATAATTAAATAAAAACACAACTCGACAACATAAGACAGAACACATTTGTGTTTTACGTTATCTTATTTGCAGCCACAGTATCTTTATTAGGCCTGTTATGTACAACCAGAAGGCCTTCAACCCTATGAAGATCTAGCTTGTTTCTTCTACCGATTAATAAAAGCACTTGTGACATTGTACTTCTATTCTACGACAACCAAAGGATTTACTTCCAACGGTATTTTCTGTCATAAAGGAACAAAACATAAGGAGAAACTGATCACAAACATACAGTACTCGGCCGGATATTTCGTATTCAACATTGGTTTGCAGAAACTCTTGCTGTTTTCCGATATAGCCGGGCATCACACTATTGGGAATGATCTTCAAGCTCAAACTCGAAAATGCAGAATAATAAATATCGACAAAAGTACGAAGTAAAATGTAGAAAAAAAGAATGTAGAGTGAAGTAGGCCTGCATGCTTTCAGCTTGGATGCTAATTCATGGTAACATTTAAGACAGAATGAATAATAATACTGGTTTTATCTGTGTTTACAACGGAACTATTGTTTAAGTTAGATAACAGATAGGTTCTCTAAATTTAAGTTTCCCGGTGTACCAATCCCTCGACAACAAACTAGTTCATTCCCTACACATTTGAGTTGGCCTGGGTGACGCAGTTAGTATCGCGCTGGCTTCCTGTGCCCAAGATTACGGCCAATGGTTCGGTCCCGGCCCAGATCGATGGTATTTATGTGTGCATAAATGAGACATGCCCATGTCAGTAGATTTACTGGCATGTAAAAGAACTCCTGCGGGACGAAATTCCGACAGACCGGCGACGGTCACAGGCCTAAGTTGCAGTACATCCCCGTCGATAATTAACCATATAGGCCTATCAACCAACATAAAATTTTGAACCATACATAAACTCTGGTGCTGTAAACCATATCATGACATTCTGTAATTGCTAGTATTAATTTTTTTACTGCTACTGAGTTAGGTCTATATTCGCATCACCTATAAGGATCATATAAAACAAGAGATATGTGTTTAAAAGCATAATTATTTACTTAAAATCAGTGAATTTTTATCCACATGTTGACATCCATATAAATGACAACCCATCTAATGTTCTAAAATGTTCCTCCCTGTCATGAAACTTAGAGCGCGCTGATGATTTCAGTTGTTGATTGCTTATATTAATATATAAAATCCAATTCTGAAAGATCTGAAAAATTTGCAAAAAACTAGGCTAATTGCCGAATAAAGTATTTTTATCACTAAAAAGGCCTGTGTTGAAGCTCTAGGTATTGCCCGACTACCTGTGTTATCACCAGGGCCCGGATTCTAATGACATGTCATCTTTTTATGGGTGCTGCGTAGAGACATTGCCAACTTGTAGATAAATCCTAATCATGGCCTCTAGTTTATAGAAATACATTTTTATTAGGTCATTTTATGCAATTTTATATTTTTAGGGCATTTATTTCAATTTTAGGTCATTATTTTGTCATTTTCGTGTCATTTGCTTCCTTATTTAGTCATTTTCATGTATTTACATTGAGTGTATTAACTTTTTTCGTCGCTAGCGGTGCTGTTTGTTTAATGCAAGAAGGAAAAATTCGGCGTTAAGTGTTGTCATGTCTCAGTCGGAAATGAGAATCAAAGAAACGCCAAAATTTTGTATTACAGTATTACTATTGTTATTAGATTGACTTGGCACCAAAGTCTGCCACCTGCTTGGATTTGAGAGTGCAAACTACTGTTTACCCTCAATAAACAACAAAATAATTCGGCAGACCACAAAAGGAAATTGCGAATTTTGATCGCCAGTGCCTCGGTGTCAGTATAAATTTCTGTGAGAAAAGAACATTCACAACATTACAGTTATTTACAGTTTGTACAATTATGTACAAACTAGTGTATAACTCTGTGTGTACAATAATAATTTTGTATAAATAAAATATCAGTTTTTAGGTCATTTTTTATAACTATTAAGTCATTTTCTTTAAAATTTAGGTTCATTTTATAGGTCAATTTTCAAACAATTTTAGGGTATCAGAATCCGGGCCCTGGTTATCACTCTGTAGGAATAATTTATCAATGTTTCATTATTACTCTCACCTGAATTTCAAGACAGACCAGACCAAATTGTAGATCTACCTATTTTAGGAAATACAGTAATGTATAAACATATAATTGGGGGTACGCCGTAGCGTAGTGGTTGAGGCGCTGCGCTACAAACCGGAAGGTCGCGGGTTCGATTCCCGATGAGGTCATTGAGATTTTTCAATTGGCCTAATCCTTCTGGTGGCACTATGGCCCTGGGGTCGACTCAGCCTCTAACAGAAATGAGTACCAGGAGCAATCCTGGGGGTGAAGGCGGCCGGTGCGTAAGGCTTCATGTGCCGAATGTCCAAAATCTGGGAGCCTCAACCTCCTGGAACCCTCTGGGCCTCCATGGCCTGTATAGGGATCACTTTACCTATAAACATATAATTAGCTTTAGCATGCACCGTGCCCGAGTTCTATTCCTGGTCGGGACACCTTTTTTTAGGTGGGTTTTTCCTCTCCCGTAAGACGAATGTCTGGTAACTTTAGGCCCTTGTGGTTCCCGGATATCATCTGGCCGTCATTTTCATCTTCATCCCATCCGTGCCTTGTTCAGAGTGAGTGTTCGAGAGTGGTGAGACTCGTCCTATGTGTTTGAGTGTTTCGGAGGTGGCCCCGGCATTGGGCTGATCACTCATGCGGGGAAGGCCTCCGTGAGTTTGTCTGGTCAAAAAAGTATGTCTATGATCCGAAGATAATCCCTTTCCCGAAGGGTCGCGGTCGTGTAAGACCCTAGCGGCATGGGCCGTATAAACTTTCCTGCAACGGGAGAGGTTACACTAAGAGGTTGTTGTTATTATTATTAGTATTATTATCATAATCATCATCATTAGTTCTCTCTCATCCACTGGTTTTGGGAATATACAAAGGATACAGAGACCAACATTTGATATTTACTGAAATCTTCCTTTGAAATGATTGCTCCAACGTCATGAAAAATCCCATTTTCTGGACAGAATATCTCACGCATTGAACTTCGGCTCCGGCAAATTTTTCTGCAGAAGCACTTGCTGCAGATTTGTTGCGTGCAACTGGAGGGCGTAGCCAGAGTTCAATGTTAAATGTTCCTTCTTAATCTTAACCTACTTAAGTAGCCTACTTGATGGCTAGTTAAGAAGTCATGTTCTTATTAGGAATTATGCAATTATGGACTACTTAACTGATTTAATTATATGGCTATCATAAAAATTATTAAACCCTTCATGAGATAGGTCCCTACTTTTCTAGTAAGTTACATTTGTAGTCACATTACTTCAGTTCTACTAAACAAAACACGTAATGTTACAAGTCAATGGATCATTATAATTCTGAAATGTATGCTGTAAACATACTAGCTAGGTATCTTAGGATGATTGAAATACTGTAAAATTGTGAATTTGTAATAATTGTAATTGACAGATATTGATTCAATTTCATTTAATAAATATGATTTTATTAAAGAAAATGTCTTCAGAGAATGGCACTTCTTTCACTTTAGTCTCAATCTATAATAGGATTAAGAAATTAACACATGTCTATTCGTTCTATAGAATATGACTGAGCAAGAACTGGCTAAATATTGAAATTTGTCAAGCATTGCTCAGACAATTTTTCGAGCATTTTATTAGAAGCCTTTCATTCTCACTTATTATAGTTACTCACATTCAGCAGTCTAATGAAGTTTCAGAGACGATAAAGAGATTCAACTTACCTGTAAAGAAAGAATACATGAATTAATATTTTTGTAATCCCATTATGAAAAAAAAAAAAACTTTGAAGTGTAATGAAAATATGATAGCTGTATAAAACAAGAACGTATTCTGGGGGGGGGGGGGGGGAGAATACGAGTCTAAAACAATCTGGCATCAAATTGTTTGCATTAAGTGTGAAATTTGTTTTGGTGTGAAAAATAACTTAGCTACAACCTCCAGCAGGAAGGTTCGCGTACAGATGTATTAATACAGATATCTTTTTGTAACAATATATAAATCCATTAATCATTAATGATTGTGTGATCATCATGTACAAAATTTAAAAAAAAAAAATCCTTTAGGCAAGCCTACAGGCTGAGGTAGATTTCGAAGTGCTTTTGGTTTAATTTACTGTCGCTGCGTAGCACTCTTCTTCTTTAGCCTTGCCATGACAAACCCGCAATAATAACTGCAAAAAAGAGGAAAGAGCACTTTTTCAAACATTCAAATCTCGCCTTATATGATAACTATCAAGAAACTAGTTATTGATTTGTTGAGTACTCATCAAGAGCTTTTCAACGATACCCCACAAGACGTAGTTTCAAAATTTTCGAATTTCCATCCCTCCACCCTCACTCGTACCCACAAAACCCCCGAATCGTTGGTGTCACTGTGAACTCCATATGGAGTACTCTAATTTATTCAAACAAAGTTTCCCTTTATACTTCATAGGGGCCGAGATATAAATGTTTTACAATTTCAACCCCCTCCCCGACCACCCCCTTGGGCCAATTTTGCTCATTAACGAACTTGTCCGAACTATTGGGCCTATAAATAACATAATACAATTTTGTTCAAATATCTTCAAAATTACGGCCGCTAGCGTGTAAATATATATATATCACAATTTTTTTTTTTTGAACAGGCGGTGGTTTCGTACTTAGGGAGGCATGAAACGTAAAGATATGAGAGAATTTTTCGAAAGTCATGACATGGTATCGATTGCAATAGGTAGATTTTTCTTCGAAATCTACCTAAAAACTGCATGCTGTAAGGTGACATAACTTTCTCTACCTAAAGCATGGGCAACACAACATTTTCAGTTCGGGTTAAGAAATTGCCATTGCCTTCATTTTCCTCTAGATGCAATGTCAGTAACCAGACTGACACTTTCTTCCTTCCGGTGAGCACAGGCTAAACAAAGTAACAAGATGAAAATCTGAAAAGAGAGATCACCGCTCCGCTGACAAGATGAATTCAGCGGAACGATCTCATAGCCATGGTAGTCATGAAATTTAAATTATATTTCGACGTAAAGCGAATCTATCACGCTCTTGACAAGCTGAGATGTCTTGGAGGCTACGGGAGCATAAGAAAAAAAAGGACTTATGTCGCATGACAAATTCATCTTGTATTATATTGTTAAAACTTTCCGGGCTCTGTTGCCGTGGTCGATCGGATTGCTTTCCGGACGTCCGGAAAGCAATCCGATGGACCACGGCAACAGAGCCCGGAAAGTTTTAACAATATGGACACCGGCCGTGAAAGCCTACACCATGTTTCATCTTGTATTGTTTAGATGGATTATAATTTTCAAAGACTAAATGGGAAGCATACTCCTATTTGTAGGTTCAGGAGGGCCTGTATTTATTTCTCCACTTACGAGGTGGATTGTGAGCCGAAAATGATAGCTTAACGGGGGTCTTCCATATGCTTCTAGAATCTAGATTACTCACGATAGGTCGTATGTCTGCAATATTAAATTGGACACATTATTACCTTCAATATACTTTTTAACACAACCTATTATCCACTGGAAATGAAATCCTGTAGTCTTGTAAAGTATGCTTTCCCTTTATACTGATGCTCGACAATTCCAATTAATGTACTCATTAAATGAGACAATAAAAAAATGACTAATTATATATTTGGTATAGCCAAAATTTTAAAATGTCATTGTTAATATTTAATACTTTTTCAAAGACAGAAATTCAGTACGTAAGATGCACTGACAATTTCAATTTTCAAGGTACATTACGTGAGGAAAAATTAAAATTAATCTGATAAGAGGGAATATATTTTGTCGGGATTGCATAAATTTGAACACGCACTAACAATTAATAACTTTTTTTTAGCTAAAGAATTTTTAAACATTATAGGCTATATAGATTCTGAGATGTCCTCCGCAGTGACACAGGGGAAAATGTCACGTCATCCCATCCCATCAGTGCCTTGTTAGGAATGTTTAGCCTATAAGCTTAACTGCGACTGGTTATCTCGTCCTGTGTTCGTACTGACTCAGAGGTGGCTCAGGCATTGGGCTGATCACCCACCCGGGAGGCCCTCCATATCCTTGTCTGCTAAACAAAGTACGTCTGAGATCCAAAAGTAATCCCTTGAGACAGGTAACGGCGTGGGCCGCATAACATCCCTATAACGGGAGAGGTTAAACTAAGAGAAAGAAGAATAAGAAGAAAGATGAATCCCGAGTCCCTTAAAAAATTAATAATTGGAAAATAAAGAAACCGTTGTAACGGGCACGTTCAAAAAATAAAAGGGATAGAAGACCATCGATTATTATTGTAATAAAAAAAAAAAACATTCTGTATCCCTGTAATCGGCAAAATACGCAAAAACCCACAAACACCCACTGATCACTGAAAATAAAGTCTTTATTAACTTTTTGCACGACTTAACTAATTAGTGGTACTTACGAATATTGTTGCCGTGGATCGTAAGTTGACATTCCCGCACGCAAACTTGTTGCTATGTGCGGTAAGAGTTTCCGTGCGGTGAGAATTTACTTACGGCACATCATAATACAAGCCTTTAAGGACAAGGTTCCAGGACAAATATTCGGTTCCCATAACAACAAACACATGCGAATCATTTTCTGAAATAAACATATATCTTCAATAATGTATATATATAATATTTTCAAGTAATATCGAGCAATTAATTTAATTAAATTGATATAAATAATCATCGTGCAAAAAATAGCATGCAATACTCGTGCCGTAAGCGCATAACGGATCTCGGAAAATTGAAAAAACTCTTTCCTCGATCCGTATGCACCGCTTATGGCACTTGTATCGCAATATACTATTAATTCATATATAATGGACGACCCTATCGACCTTCAATGCACTAAATAATACATCAAGGCTACATAGCAAATCTATTCCAACAAGATGAGTTAATTCCTACACGCGGGCTGAAGTCATGCTCCGGGAAAAGTGTTGGCGTACCCAATGCCGATATTAAGGATTCCATGTACTTAATAAGAATGTGGTCGTGTAAAACCTTGAACAATCTTCCATGCAATAAATAATTAGATGTGTATTGCAGTATCCCAAGTGCGCATTATTGTCATAATGCTCTCATCTCGAATAGCCATGTCGCTGTAGAGTGCAAGAACAAGCTACATGATAACTACAGCAATTATTTTAAATTGCTCTAATCAACCGTCAACTGGAGTCATGAAAAACTGAGTCATGAGTATTATGTTAACCATGTAATTAATGCTAAAATGTGCAGGAATAACGGGACGCCGTATTAAAGAGAATAAGAGTGGTTACCGGTTTCAGTGTGTTTCAGGAAAAATGCCTGGTATTTCATCGAGGCCTATTAATACAACGAAATAGTACTTACGATAATTTGTAAGCAAGCTTATGAGGCTAGGAACAAGGAACATGTTTGAAAATGTAAAAACTGTTCTTATAAGTTTTAAAAGTATTAACGAAGACAAAGTACCTGACACTCCACATCTGTGGCGTAGGGAATGGACCTGGTTCGATTCCTGGTCGGGACAAGTTACCTAGGTGGGGTTATTTTTTCTGGGGGTTTTCCTCACCTATGAGACAAATGCCGGGTAACTTTAGGCCCTTGTGGTCCCCAGATATAATATGGCCATCCTCGCCTTGTTTGGAGTGTGTGTGTGTGTGTGTGAATGGTGTCTCTCGTCCTATGTGTTCGTGTTGTCTCGGAGGTGGCCCCGGCATTGGGCTGATCACTCATCCTGGGAGGCCCTCCATGTCCTTGTCTGGTCAAAAAGTATGTATGTGATTCAAAGATAATCCCTCTCCCGACAGGTCGCGGCCCTGTAAGGCCCGGGCGCCTTGGGTCCCTTAAATCCCAAAAGGGAGAAGTAAAACTAAGATAAAGAAAGAAGAAAATAGGCCTACCTGACATCAAACACAGATGACAAAGAAATAGAACGACTACTCAGAATTTTAAAAAGTTGATCATTTCAAATCTCTGAGATTGGTAGGAGAACTGGATGGATCTTCAAAATTAGGAACAGATAAACGTATAGCCTATGTCAAGGAAGAAGGACCAATTAAATATTAAGCTCTTTACTATCATGAATAAAACGAAAGTACTTAGGCCTATAGGGCCTACACAAATCAATAGTGGAAAGTAACTTATGTTATATGGAGCGGAAACGCGGACAGTAAATAACATACCTAAAGCAAAACTACGTGCCACAGAAATGGATTACTGGAGAAGACCGGCAAGAAAATCAAGGAGGAAAAATTAAAATAATTAATGTTGATAAATATGTAGAAATTACTGAGAAAAAAGATGGTACGGTCATATGAAAAGAATGAACAATGGAAGATTCCCCAAGGTGGTAACTGTAAGCACCGTACGATCTTTTGGTAACATAAATGGTTAATTCTTCTTCTGATATACATCCTTTTCCAGATGCATAGGCGTATCCTGTCGATCCAATCCTTGTTTTCCTTATCCTACATAGGGTAAATTTTGACGATGTGAAGAAGCTTGTGAAGTTGTAAAGGTTAGGATGAACAATCAACAGCATAATATAATAGGCTATATTTGTTTTACCGTTAATTTAGCGTCGATGAAGGGCGTTTCTGAAGCGACAGATTTATCTTATTGAAGTTAAGACAATGCAAAATAGTCTATGAGGTATTTTTTTTACTCTCTCTAGTATTTAAAACAACTCTTCGTTTGGCAACACAAATAATATAAGTTATTAATTTATTTGGAATCAATATTTTGTAACAATCTAGAGTTAAGCACACAGTCTTAGATCAAAGACCCTGAACTCACTTCAGCACATGAATACGATGTCTCACACAAACTGATTACAATTATGTTGAAATAACTTCTATTTGGTCAACAACGGAATGAAGTGTGTCTATTTTTCCTAGACAATGGACTCAAAGAATTCACTATTCAAATTATTTACGTCAAGTTTACTATCACACTGTTTACCATAACAATTTCTTAAGTTTATTTAAGTGACATAGTAAATGACCGCTAATCTTATTAGAACCATTATCAGAATAATTAACAAGGCTTACACATGTATACTAGTGAATTGTCAACAGGTAGTGATGCAGAAGTAGGTACACAGAAGTTATCTCCAATTAGCAGTCCTAAATACGGAAGTATTTGCTTTTTCTTCTTGACGCTTCATTTGTTCCGCTTTCATTTATTATGGTTCAAGTTTTACGAACTCTCTCATCAGATGCTAAGATTAGACTATGCTTTACTGGCTACAGCAAATATCAGTAAGGTCATGGAGTACCGTATTATGCTCATTGATAATGAAAAATAAATCAAAAACCGATTACAGTAGCAGAGAAATCAGCGAATTACTTGAGTTTTCCAGGGAGGGGCTCGCGGACATCTCATTGCACGCTGTCCCTCGTATTAAGAAGACTGATGAGTTTTGCAAAATAACAATGTAAATATCAAGTTCAATTCCGTATTCCAAACTATGCTAATAAACAATCCAATAAATTCACATTTTATAACATTCTATTTTGGGGACGAGCAACTAAAATAAAAATAAAAAGTTTTCATTATTCAGAAAAAAAAACTGTTGAAACTGATAGCCTATTTAGAAGGAAGCCAAGAGAATCTTCAGGAAAACTAAAAACGAAAATATATTATTTAAATGTAACAGGCATATTCGGCTGGCACTATATTTTTAGAAGCCAATAAATTCTAAGCTAATTACTATCAATAAAGAAATTCAAAGCCGTGATACAATAGAAGTTATAGCTGCGTATTCATAAATACAGACTTGATCTATGCAGAAACTCCTACGTTTGCACAACTAGCATAACTGTTAAATTACCATTTCAAGTTTAAGTATCCTTAATATAAGGCAGTTTAAACTGAAGATGAAGAACTATCTACGTGAGAAATCTTTCTACAACTTCAACGAATTTTTGTAGTAGTCTCTTGCAATTTACTTGACTGTGTATCTGTATTAAGTATGGTCAAAGACGTTAATAAATGTTAAATTCAATACCAATATCAATATTATGATCACCATACACAGTTATGTCACATCTATCGAAGAAAACGGAACCGACTTCAGATGGTATCCTCAATAAGTATCGTAACGGGCTAGAGCCTTTTTCTTTATAAATTACTTAACGGGCTAGCACTTTTTTTTTACAGCTCAGCCTGTAACACGGTATTTTACATAGACGGAAAGAGGTTTGTTAAACAATGTTTACGATTCAGAATTTAAAAAAATTAACATATTTCGCACAAACATTGCGTAAGGAAAATTACAGAAGTTTTCCTTTAACTTCAAGCATACACTTTCAATCAGTAGACACGCAGACCCCTCTGGAGGTCAAGGCGGCAACTTGCCATGCAAAAGATTTAAGGGAAGACGGTGGGAGATTTACACTGACATATTTGCAATTCCATATCTCCTACATTTTAGGACATATATTGAAATTTGATACATAATTAGGGAGATTTTCTCTGCTTTTGGTAACTTTTACAAAATATTCATCATCATCATTAACAAACATAGTTTAGGCCATGTGGCCTGTTCCGTCTCAATAGTTTACTTACTTACTTACTTACTTACTTACTTACTCAATGGCAATAGACAATTCCTAAGCAAGCTATCTTAAAGGAATATTATCTACATTATGGAACCCGAAGGTTCATTGCCGCGCTTACCTGAGTCTGCCATTCAACCCTATTCTGTGCTTACTCCATCCAATCATCCCCCACAAATCCTACTTGCCATAAATCCGTTCTAAGATATCTATCTCCCACCTACGTCTAGGTCTTCCACGTGGTCTTTTCCCTTCGGGTCTCCCAGTCAATACTTTTGAGATATGTCTTTCCTCTCCCATGCGTGCAGCATGTCCAGCCCATTTCATCCTTCGCGATTTAATTACCCTTACTATATCTGGTGAAGCGTACAGGCCCTGAAGCTCATCGTTATGCAATTTTCTCCAGTTCCCATTGTCATCCCTCTTGGGCCCAAACATTTTTCGAAGCACCCTATTTTCAAACACTCTCAGAGAATATTTATCAGTGTTGAATTAAAACTGGTCTATCCAACGTCTTCTGGATCTTCCAACATCTCGTCTTCCTCCTCGTCTTGTAGTTGTATAATATATTTGGGATTCTATCTTTTCTCATTCCTTTTATGTTGTCATACCATCTGTTTACATAATCCTGTGTTCGTTTCTGAGATGCTGCTTATTCCTAGTTTTTCCCTAATTTCTGTGTTTTGTTTGTGGTCCATTAAGGTATATCCTGCCAGCGGTCTCAGAAATTTCATTTCCGCTGCTTCCATTCTCCTTTTTTGCTGTTTATTTAAGCTCCAAATTTCGGATCCATAAATTAACGTTGGAACAGCCATGGCTTTATAAACTTTTAAGGCTGTTTCAGTTCTTACTTTCTTTCCAAAAGTTATTTTCATTGTCCCAATTAATCTTTGATATTTTGGTAGTTTGTTGTCGAAATCTTATATACAGGGTGTTAATTAATATCACCGAAATATGTGTATAGAGGGGACATAGACAAGCAACTTTTATTAGGAGATTTTTGCTGTATGGATTCAATTTTTCCAGTTACAGCATAAAATCTCCCAGGACTTGGCTACCACTGATTTCTAACATTAGAAAAAATGCAAAACAAAGGAACTTCGTTGTTAACACTGTAGTAAGTAGTTATGAATAATAATAAAAAAATAAAAAAAGATTCATGCAGTAGCGACCAGCCATGTGATTAGTCTGTAAATTTTCCAGAGTATGGAAACACTAAATTATGATATAGCTGTTGATGGTTGATTAAGAGTTAGGTTTTTATCGATCACTAGGAAGGCATGAAGTCAATTTAATGAACATTTTAACCCTATTTCGCGCAATTATTGATTTATGAGCACCACATTATAATGACTTTAATGCCCTGTAGCATACACATTTTACGACATAGAGCAAATATCTCCTAATAAAAGTTGCTTGTCTAAGGTCCCCTCTATATACAGGCAAAATATTTCGGAGTTATTTATTAACACCCTGTATAATTAAAAGATATTGTGCAGCCTAGATAATTGAAACTATTCAATTGTTGTATAATTTTGCTTAAATGTTTAATAGTTTATTAATGAAGTTAGGAAATTTTGATATTTTTTCGCATTTCTATCTTTCGGTACACATTTTTCCTACATCCAAATAAAAAAAATTCCAATCCACTCCACAGAAAAAATAAAACTCCTTGTAACATTTTTCCTACATCCAAATAAAAAAAATTGCAACTCTCTCCACAGAAAAAATAAAACTCCTTGTAAAATTTTACACGAACATAGCGTAAGGAAAATTACAAGAGGCTAGAAGTTTTTCGTTTTAACTTGAAGCATACAACTTTCAATCGGTAGTCATGCAGACCCCTGTGGAGGTCAAGGCGGCAACTTGCTATGTAAAAGATTTAACACAGGTGTTTGAGAGCTTACAAGAACCGTAACTAAGTTCCTAAATCCTGACACGAATTGTAATCCGTTCCAAACATAGAGGTTTTTAAACAAGCTCTTCGCCACCTAATAACTGTACATATACATTTCGAAAGGCACGAAGATTCATAAGAAAAACAGACATACAGGATCTTCGACGATACAAAACCAACTGAGAATGTTAATGGAAAAACACCCAAAATAATTAAAAAATTCAATGATTCTAATGACGTGTTATTTTAAGTTACTTGTCGGTGTTTCAATTTTTATTAGTAAGCCGCTTGAATTTATGGGCTTGTTAAATTACTATAATTTAAATTGAAACTTAATTAGCTGCATTAATAATAATTGAATTAATTAAATCAATAATTAACTTATTTATTATTTATTTAATCAATAATTTAATTAATATAACTAGATGCTGTAATAATAGCATTATAATGGCAAATGCTTCAAGTTACGGCTTGAATTAAGCCGCTTGAATTTATGTCATGAAATCATAGGCATTGCTTCGTAACAATGTATAGGCCTAAGAACTATCGTTAACTATAGTCTATCGGACATATCCTTATGGGATAATTATGATCAGGGCATAGGTTTTTAGGTTTTCATAAACCTTGTATTAGTTTTTGAGACATATTAAAATAGTTTTGTTCAGTCTTTTTTTTTATCATTTCAGACAAGTAACTTATTCATTGGCAATATATGAAACACTATTAATATTTCAATTCAACGTCGCCTGTACGAAACAGTCAATATGGCACTGGATTTTTATTTCCGAGTCAGTGTGTTCGATCCTGGCCCAGGGCATAGGCTTTTATATGTCCCATGTAATTTATAGGCATGCAATGAAACTCCTGCGGGACAAAATTCCAGCTTACCGATGAGGTTTACAGCAGAGGCGTAACGAGGGGGGTTTTGGGGGTTTGAACCCCCCCCCCATTGATTAAATAAAGGAAAATAGTACAATTTTTTTTAAGTCTGCTTATAAATTACTTAATACGAGTATAAAGCGTGGGAAGCTTAAAACTCGTTATTGTGCATCTTAATTTTTTAATTTTCCGGGGGAGGACCCCCTCTCCCCCCTCTCCCTGGGGGGTATTCCATAACCCCCAGACCCCCGGATGTTATAACCCCCCATATGGTCGGCCTGGTTACGCCTATGGTTTACAGAGTTAATTAGCAGTTCACAACTATCGTTAAATAACCACAACAAACAATCATTAATACAGTTGTAGTTTTGCGTCGTGAAATATATTCACAGAAAACGACTTTCATATTTTTGCGAACTTGCGAAACGTCAGTAAATCATATTTTAAAGCACCCACATTGGATAACATACAAGCCGCGCTATCGATAGTGAATTCAAATATTATCATCAGAAGCTTGTGCCAAGCCTTGACAAAAGACTCCTTGTAAAACATCCATTGTTTGGTTTTACAGCTGTAGGCTTAAGTTGTGAGAATTTTAATACTATTTATAACGTAATAATTTTAATAAAAAATAATAAGTAATAATATCAATAGTGAAAGTAATGCATCTAAAGAATTGTAAGTACAAACACATGCCGATCTTTAATATTTTAAAATATTTAAATCAATTTAGCTTGAAATTAAAAAAAAATATATATATATATAGACCTAACACTCATCACTGATGACATTCATAATAATTTCAGTTTAACGTTATAGAATGTCAAAATCTGTCAGTGCAATTCTAAATTACATCATGATGTCAATACCCGTCGACTTCCAATCAGACGACTTGGACCAGAAAAATCTTTCAGTTTTCTCAAAATCACGGGAAGATCACTAGTAGCTCTTCTGAGAGTTATTTAGGCCTACGAGACTTTATGACAAACTACCTCACTGCTGCGAACTCCACGTTGATAACAAAAATAAATAACTTATAATACTATAATATTGCATTATACGCTTTCGTACTGATAAACTAATCTGTAGGCCTATAGAACAAGGAACTTCTTTTCAGCTAAACTGCTGTTTTCTCTTTTCTGTTTATCTTTTGGGGTTTCTTTCTAACTTTTTATAGGAATTGATTTACCACTGGCCTACACTCTCCTCTTAATGGAGCGAAAATTCTTACAAGATAGCTGCCTTAAATGAAGGATCCCAATTGGACACAGCCTAATATAATTAATTTTAATAAAAAAAAAATTTGAATTTACATTTTTTTTTTAATTTTACTTTTAAATAGGCCTATGTGTTTCCTCTGTAATATCATTTTTAGGCAAATTTTTTCTGATGGACTTTATTTTCATTTGTTTAAACTTTGAGAATATAAATGGCTGTAAACAATAAATAAATTATCGCTAATTCTTGCAGTGTGCTCGGTGATATACCGAAACGCTGGAAAAAAATTAACACAAAATTTCGAAACTGTTCATCTCGCTCCTTCCAAGTATTGGCAGCATGGCTGAGAATTTTTTCCCCTTTTTCAGATCAACCTCCTTTGCATATTCGCCGTCCTTCTCAAAAGTAGGCCTACTGTTGAATGATCAGTCCAGAGTAACCTAAAGCACTCCGGAAAACATTTTCGTATGGAGGAAATATACCTATTCGTGTTTAATTTTAATTTAATTTAATACAGGTCTTGTGATGTAGGCCTACCTAGCTTATACTCCCTTGAAATGTGAAAGATGAATTTTCAAACTGTGTTAAATCTTACAAATTTATTGTAAATACATATACACATGGATTGTGTTTACTGTGTGAAAAAAATGAAATTTCTAATAAACTGTTAAAAGTTGACGGGAATAATGGATTAGTGAAAAATGTCCTCAAGTCACATTGAATTCCGTCACTATAATAATTACTTGACATTAACTGCCAGTTCCCAGACAATCATCAGAAGTAGGGCAGCAATCTTGAGAGAAGACAAATCACAACTCGAACATCATTTAGCCAAGGCCAACCTTTTAAAGCCATGCCGGAGTCTGTTACGTGTTGTTCTGCGAAAGTGACCTGCAAACAGCTGCCCTCGTGGATTCAGAAGCAGGATTTAACAGATGTGAACTTCAGCAATAAATTAATAACGAATCACCGAAGTTAGTTGTATTACAGTTCCGTGTAGAGACGAGATATCGATACCAACATATATTTAATAAAAAGGGCAATATCGACGTTTTAGCAATATAAAGTTATAATTAATAAAACTGAAATATATGCAAAAAACTGAAATATATGCAAAATATACGAGGGCTATTTTTTTAAACTTCCGATAGGGCATAAAATGAAAACCACAGTGAAAATCAAAACTTTTTTCTTTGAAACATTTAAGTACACCTTCTAGCTACTTCTCTATATAGTAGCGTGGTACCAACTTTCCTATACCCTCTTCATGGAAGCTTGCCGCCAGCATATTGAGAAGGGTCTTCACGGCATTTTGAAGTGTTTTGAAATTCTTCGCTGGTGTGGAAGCCAGATCTTGGGTTTGGAAAATTTGTGTGCATCCACTGTTTGGATTGTTCTTTTGATTCTGGATTGCCTAATGAATGCACGTTTCATCCCATAACACGATGGACTTCAAAATCTCGTTCCCGTGCCGAGTGACTTTCATCTTTTTCGGCAGCTGAAGAAAGATCTGGGAGGACAGCGCTTCCACACCAACGAAGAACTTCAAAACACTTCAAAATATCGTGAAGACCCTTCTCAATAAGCTGGCGGCAAGCTTCTATGAAGAGGGAATAGGAAATTTGGTACCATGCTACGACAAATGTCTCAATAGGAGCGCTACTATGTTGAGAAGTAGCTAAAAGGTGTACCTAAATGTTCCAAATACCATTTTGATTTTCACTGTGGTTTTCATTTTATGCCCCATCGGAAGTTGAAAAAAAAATAGCCTTCGTATTATTGAACTGACGGTAATCAACTTTGATTACACTTATTTTCAGCCATTCTGGTCGTCAATTTGAGTTTTGCTGGTACAAGGGCATCACTCGTTAGAAGTAATAAGCCTAACAACTCGTAGTGATGCCAAACCATTCCCTAAATCACTATAATTTAGGGTACAAATTTTGCATTAAACGACAGTAGATGTTGTTCCTAGGTCATTCCGAAACCATGAAAACGTAGTTTATGCATGCGCACAATGCCAGTTTCCATACATCGCGCAGCGAAACTGCCAATGTGCGCATGCGTGAACTATTTGTTAACTGTTTCTGAGTGCTCTAGGAACAAACCTATTATCATAGGTAATCCCACGAGAGTTTACGAGTTTATCGATAGATAGAACAAGGCCGAAGCCATTTATGTGACAGGTTTGTAAAATAACTCCTGAGGGACAAAATTCCGGCACACCGGCGACGGTCACAGACTTAATTTCAGTATAGTATAACCATATGACAATCAAATCCGGCACTATTTCGACGTGTCAGCAAATATCACTTCTACACGAGCAATGTATTTTTAAAGAAACATACAGTGATACTTGAAATATGTGGGAACTATAGAAGTAGATTTTGTTTTAGTTTACCTTTCTGTGGAAAGTTGTAAACTTGGACGATAAAATTAGGATTCGGGCTTTTCACAAGAATTGCTTACCTTCCATATACCTCGAATCTTATTATGCTGACAGTTTATACTGTTTCGCACATTTCACCGAAGTCGTAAAGCTATGCTTTAATTGTGAGAGAACTTTCGCATCCTTACAAGTTAACAATGCACATCGTCATAACCAATAAAATTTGAGATAAATGAAGGAAAGTTTTTATGGTTTATATGGTGTTTTCTTTTATTATTCTCCGTAGTAGCCTACATAACCTTAAAATCTGATACATAGTTTTTGCCTTCAGTAAGAACAAAAAATATTTAACTCAAGTGTATGTGTTGAATATGCTTTCGTATGTGTTCATGTGTGTGTAGTATTTTGAAATTGTGTCTAGTTTAGTTTAAATAATAAATCTTATTCAATACGTGTTCCTATAAGTAGGTTAAATAATTGTGTGCCGGTACTGATTTTTTATCCTGCCAACCGCTGTATTTATGTTTTTTTTTCTTTCTTTAGCTTACAGCCAAAATTTATAACAAAATGAAAAATAATAACAGCTTTCCTTTTCTAGTAGAAACTTGCAAATAAGAATGTCTCATACTTCTATGACTGTTTTTGTACCTATTTTCATATCAAGTCGTTCTGAACAATCATCTTCTGCCCTCTGGCTTCCTTAGAGGCAAATAATTCAATCACTGTAGGTAACTCTTTGTCCCTTGCCTTCTTAAATTCAATACTCAACACACCGAATGCATTAAGCCTTTGTTTACTCATGGTACTTCTTAAATAGTACTTACTTAACTTGAACTTTAAAAAATATCTTTCATCAGTAGATTCGGTACCGCTAGCAGGAATAAAAGAAATGCAATGCATAGGTCTGGTAAGCTTGATGCAAAATGCAAATACATATCAGATTTATGCGCGCGATTCAAAATACCCGCGTTGCGGAGTCTGTGGGGGTGTAAGTTACGCCACTGACAATAAGCATAATTGGTCATCATATTTCGGTCCGAAAACAAACGCATCGCGCATTGTAACGAGCGTACTGTAACATGGGGGATCAAGGACTACTCCATTTTTCCTACCTTAATTCTATCCTAAGGTTATGGGATCGATCCCGGCCCAAGTCGATGGCATTTATGTGTGCATAAATGTGATAGGCTCATGTCTGTAGATTTACAGGCATGTAAAAGAACTCCTGCGGGACAAAATTCCGGCACACCGGCGACGGTCACAGGCATAGGCGTAACCAGGCCGACCATATGGGGGGGGGGTTATAACATCCGCGGGGTCCGGAAAATTTAAAAAATTAAGATGCAAAATAACGAGTTTTAAGCTTCCGGGGGTCCCCCCGGAAAATTTTAAAAATTAAGATGCAAAATAACGAGTTTTAAGCTTTCGGGGGTCCTCCCCCGGAAAATTTTAAAAATTAAGACGCAAAATAACGAGTTTTAAGCTTCCCACGCTTTATACTTGTATTATGTAATTTATGGGCAGACTTAAAAAAAATCATATAATTTTCCTTTTTTTAATCAAACCCCCAACCCCCCCCCCTCGGTACGCCTATGGTCACAGGCCTAAGTTTCAGTATATCCCCGCCGTTAAATAATCATATACCATCCACTTTAATTCTGTCTGATTAATTTTACATTAAATTTAAATTTCACTTCCTATTTCTTTTTCCATACTTTATTAGAATCTTCAGACAAATCACTTTACCCCCACAGAATACATTATGAATATAAGGGTTAAAATAACCCTTAACTTCCCCAGCTTTCAGTACTTTATCTCAAGTGAATTACATTGTAAACTTGCATTTATGGCCACATTATTAAAGTTGTGCCCCGCCACGTCTCGTTGAGCAGGAGATCTAATCTTGGTGAAACGGATGGTTTGAGAGGTCTTTTTGCTCAGTCCCAGGTCATGCTTTCTAGTTGTAAAGTATAATCCCCCACGTAGCTACCCATGTAGGTCATTTGTAAACTCATCTCATAAGAACGTACCCTTGTGAAGCTACGGCATCCACGAACACTGTTATGGGTAAATATTACGTTAGGGACTCTCACATGGGAGTGGTATTTACGTAGCTGAGGATTACTACTTGATTAACATGGTTATACATGTGGGACCATCATGTAAACCCTACCTAAGTGACTAACCCCATATAATCTGTGCAAGAAAATGAGATAAATAATCTAAATTAATGGCTTTCTGTTAACAACATAATGGTCTTCCGAGCTTAGTTAAACATTTCAGTTTTCAATACCACAAAATTCATATTAGAACGCTGATTTGGCACATTTTGGGAGGATTGACCCTTCCCCATTCCATAACACCAGTACCGGTGGTGGGTCTTGTGAAAATCAGTAGCAAATTACTTTAATTAACTTATATAATTTGTTTTCTGTTTGTTTTAATATAATATAATTTTAGAGCTATATGGTTATTTAACGACGGGGATGTACTGCAACTTAGGCCTGTGACCGTCGCCTGTGTGCCGGAATTTTGTCCCGCAGGAATTCTTTTACATGCCAGTAAATCTACTGTCAATAAATAATTTTTCCCACTTTATTTAGTCCAGTGAAAAATACATTGGAAAATTCATTGAAATTCCTCAAATGAAAATGGGGTGTATTCTGTAATTATTTATTCCATGTTATCTTCAACAATCAAAGGCTAACTTATTCTTGCATTACTTGAAACCCCTTTCGCTACGGGAAGATACGAGCCTAAATTTTGGTCTTTTAGTTTCTGGAAGGAGGTTCTTTGACCATTTTGTAGTTCAGTCTTCTACAAAGTAAAAGTACTCGTCACTGCAATATCTAAATTGCCCTCGCTATCTTGTGCCAGTTCATCAGAAGACTATGAATCAGAATATTTATGTTTCTTCATTTAAAACTTCCCTGTAGGATAAAGCCTACATCATCTTCCTTTTTTGTGTAGCTACTGATGAGTAGGCCTACAGTTTCTCATTCTGACATTTATGAACAACATTACTTCTGATCTAGGTTGAATATTTATCTCATGAATCAGTGACCAATCCAATAAGCATATAAGAATGTGTGTAATTTTAACCAATCACAGGTGTCTATCGTCATAATTTTATAGTTTCACTTGCTAACTTCATTTCATCGCATCTACGTGTACTTGTTTTTCATGTCAATTGACAAGGACTGAACACTGAAACGTCTTCATTTGTGTAAACTCTCTGATAAAAGAAAATTAATCATTGAACACAACAGTAGAGTGCTTATACTCTGTATATGATCAAAAGGAGATGTGAAAATAATGCTTCGAGACTTCTTTAAAATATATTTTAAAAAAGCAATATAAATAAATATTAAACTTTACTTACAACTCGTTATTTATAATTTGTCTAATTTTGTCCCCTTATCAACTCCTGGACATAATATTGGACATCGGGTCCTTATTATAGAGTCAAAGCTATGCAAAACTAGGAATGATAGAAAAACGCCGAAACAATACTTGTCAAACAAGACTAAATTAAACAAAAAATTGCTAACCAGACAATCTACCACTAATACACACTATTAGCTTTGACAAACACACAATGACGAAGGCAAACAATGACAATGTTCTAGTTTCTGTTATCTAAGCACGGAAATTCTTATCTTCATTTTATTAGACAGTTGTACTTTGCATTTTAACAGAAAGTCTTGTATTTTAACCCTAACAACAGCATGTAGACAATGCTAAGTTTTAGAATCAATTCGGAGTATCCTTTCTTAAAAGCCGCAAATATATTTGTGCGTTTTAGAGATTAATTCAGATGTGCACCAAACTTATGCTCCCATCGGCCTTCTTAAAGAATTTTGGTTTGGGGTTCTTTTTCGAGAGAAATAATCTTCCAAACATTATAGAGTATTAGCCTAAGCTAATTCAAGAGGTTACTGTAGGTTGACTTTACTACATCTAACTTAATTAAAATTCCCTACGATAACTAGGAACGGAAACTGAAGTTGCTTTATGGAGTTATTCTTCTTACACCAACTGCTTAGCTAGTAATAGGTTTCTTGCAAACAAGAATACAGCCTATGGAGGGCAAGACCCAGAGCCATTCTGCATCTCAATTAGCCATTCCATCCAGGAGGAAGCCATCCCATAAAGGCTACACATTTGCAAAACAAATTAGTTTAATTCATCTCTTTCGAAGCTTAAGTTTCTTGAAACTTTCGCGAGTCCTTCACACTCTTCATTTGAACTCTCATTGAAAAGTTACGATTCTGTCTCAACTTCCTGACTTAAAAAAGGAGAGGATTCAAAGCTTACAAATTAAGCAAATGCTTCATTCAATGCGATTTATAATGAACACAAAAGAGAGAATGTAACGAAACTCCATCCTGTGTTAGCTTTTCTACTACACTATAAACTAGTAGTTCTGTGAACAGCAAACCTCGCGTAAAAAAAAAAAAACCTCTCCTTTTTTAAACAGAATAAAAAAACAAAAATGCTTAAATAACGTATACGTTTTTTACCTTTTTACTAAAGTGCCGTGACCGTGAAGAAAATTTGCTTGAATGTGCTCACATAGAGTCGGAAATTAAAAATGTAAGTACATAATAATGTTTTACGTTATGTTAAAAGTAGAGATCGTTATCCTTGAGCTAAGCAATTTTAATAAAAATGTTCTTCAGCGATTTAAAAATTATATTCTACTTCACAGTGCTAACAGCAGTTAAAACTTCAGCATAATTTCAAAGAATGATGCCGGTTGTCGACGAAGAGCTAAGCTAACTTAGTTTAGCTTGGTTACCTTAGCTTCCATGCTGTGCGGGATTTCATATGTAGTTGTGCCGACGAAACTACATATGAAATATGTGCCGATAAAACTACATATGGAATCCGGCACAATCCCAACTGTATGTAAGCTAAGTTAAGCTAAGTTAGCTTAGCTGTTGGTGGACAACCGGCATGATGTCAGATCGGAAGAAAATCGAACAACGCCTTTGGTCATGACTGCGTAACAAACAAATTTACCGACAAATAGACAACATGCCGGAAAGTTCCTCGAAAGCCGAGGGTCCTTCGTCAGCGAATTATGCCGGTTGTCGACCAAGAGCTAAAGCTAACTTAGTTTAGCTTACATAAAAACTACATATGAAATCCGGCACAGCTATATATGAAATCCCTCGCTGTATGTAACCTAAGCTAAGCTAAGTTGGTTGAAATTACTGTTATTGAAAAGCGAAGGATCATGTTAATGAATGAAGATTAATGTAATTTTCAATGTATGACCAGGGTTATAGCCACTGGCCCAATAACCCCTGGGATAAATAAATTAACAAATAAAAATATATATATTTTACGAAATTATCCTAATTATTAGGTTTTGAGAATATTATAATGGTATTATATGGTACTCCAATACAAAGGCCTAACGAGGGGGAGGTTTTGGGGGTTTGAACCCCCACCCCATTGATTAAAAAAAGGAAAATTGTACAATTTATTGTTACAATAAATAATGACGTACGGTATAAAACATAATATTTTATGTTTTATTGTAATAACGTCTCGAATTCAGACTAAATTAAAATATTGCATTATACAGTAATAATGTAATTTTGAATATGTATGAATTAATTTCATTATTGTGATATATCGCCTTTTTAAAAAACTGCTTATAAATTACCGGTACTTAATATGAGTATAAAGCGTGGGAAGCTTAAAACTCGATATTGTGCATCATAATTTTTAAAATTTTCCGGGGGAGGAGCATTCCATACCCCCCAGATGTTATAACCCCCCCCCCATATAGTCGGCCTGGTTACGCCTATGCTCCAATATAAGTGGTAGCCCAGTATCGAAATCTAGTGTGCTTCACATTACTGTATATTACATAACTGTATTTTAGTAAGGGCAATTATAGTCGAGAGATATTCCATCTGGCGCCCTGAGTCAAACTTTGGCTAGCTCATTTGGTACAGCATTAGCATGGAAAGCCGAAAGTCAAGGGTTGGAATCCTAGTATTCAGATATAGTGAAACCTCTCTATAACGGATATGTCCGGGACCGTAAAAATCGTCCGCTATAGAGGGGTGTCCGCTCTAGAGAGGTTAAAAAATTCTGGAGTAAAATAATCTACAGTATTACAGTTCTTACACGAGAGTGTTAGAAAGTAGATGAAAATCTCTTTAGTTTACACTAAACCATTACACAGATATGTTATGCTGTAGGCCTACATATTGTGAAAATCCCGAACGCTATACAGTAGTCCACTTTAGGCCTACATTCCAAGAACTACAGTCTGCGTCAAAACTAAGTCAACAGAAGAAGAAAAGAAGTTCAGTACAATACAGTACAGTATACTGTAGATATATGATTTTCTCGTCAAGTGTCCGTTAAGAGAGGTTTGAAGAGGCTTTTTAAGTGAATTTTTTGTGTCCGTAATATAGGGTGTCCGTCTTAGAGGGGTTAATTGATTTGAAGTTTCATTATAGTGACCTAGGGACCAGAAAAATCGTCCGTAAAATGTTCTCATATAATGTTCAATAGAAAATTCTGTAGTTTCATAAGTACATGACTGCTGTTTTTATGTTTGAAATACGACAGTAAAACAGAGGCAGTCATCTTCTACACAAATGCTGCACTCATGTCGCCTGGGAAGCATTGCGATGAATCAGACAAGCTGTGCTTAATTTCTTTATGCACTTTTTTGAGTAGCTTCGTAAATACATGTTACAAAACACCACACTTCAATCTTTTTATATGTCTCCCATCAACTTCCATATTGCTGCACATTAAAAACTACTGCAATTTCCTTGCAGTACAATGCATTGCGGAAGTAAAGAAGTCAATTATGTGCTTTCAGATCTGGAAATATAGTGCAGTGAAAAACTAAGTTCAGAAAATGTCACGACTGTCTGTTTTCAGTTAAACTATTATACTATAAGTATCGTACAGTTAATTATAGCAGGCGCAAGAATTATGTTTCCACTTGGGTGTTTTTAATTCTAGCATTGGGACAACTCTGATACATTTATGACCAGGGCCCGGATTCTGATGAGTGATGACCTAAAATTGTTTTAAAAATGACCTATAAAATGACAATAAATTTTAAAGAAATTGACAATAATTATAAAGAATGACCTAAAAACTGATTTTATTTATAAAAATGATTACTGTACACACAAAGTCATAGGCCAATTTATACCTAATTGTAAAAAACTGTAAATGCAGAAAGGATGTCGTAGGTCTAAAAACTTTATTCTTTGTACTTCATTGGTGCATCTGAGAAGAAAATTAATAAAACTCTTTTAAAAGTAGATTCTACAAAAATGTTGCATTATTTTAACCTAGTAATTTATTTAAATATAAGAATACACTCAATGTAAATGCATGAAAATGACAAAATAAGGAAGGAAAAGACAAGAAAATGACTAAATAATGACGTAAAATTGAAATAAATGCCCTAAGATATAAAATAGCGTAACATGACAAAAAATGACCTGATAAAAATGCATTTCTATAAACTAGAGGCCAAGATTAGGATTTATCTACAAGTTGGCAATGTCTGTGCAGCTTCAATAAAAAGATGACATGTCATCAGAATCCGAGCCCTGTTTATGACTCTTTTAAGGTGTTGAATAACAAGCAGATAGCTTAATTACGTGGCAAACCTTTCACCGCCTACTGTCAGTAATTAGAGATAACCTAAATTGCACTCTCTATCAAAAAATTCTGACCAAAGTACATATCAATACAAACCAAAAAGAACAATGTACTTTGGAGAAATTTTCAATAGTTAAAGGAATCGTAGACCTACATTATGAATGGCCGGCCTGTAAAGCATAAAGTCGAATTAGTCAGGCCTTGATTTTATAAATGGGCAGACTGGGCATTTAACAGGGCCGCAAACCTAGAAAGGGCGGTAAATTTTTTTAGGAGTGAATTTTTTTACACAATGGGTATTAAAGCTATCGGAATAGCTTGGGTAAAACCCATACTTAACACTAAACTGTAACGTGGAGATGGAGGTGGGTGGGTGGTTAGGGGTAAAAGTAATAATAAAAATAAAAATATATAAATAAATAAAAAATAATAGTAATAATAAAGGGGCGGTTATAGAAAGTTTTGCCTATGGTGAATTGTACCTGAAATCGGGGCCTGACAATACAGTAGTTTCATTTTACTTGGCAGACCTGGTCATGCGATTAAAGGATAGTCCAGTTATTCATTGCATGGCCAGGCGGATTCAAAGGAATAAACCATAAGTTAGTGTTCTTTATGTTAATTGATCTGACTACATCGGTCTTGGTTTCCGTTATCAAAACAAAAGCAACATTGCAATATTCTATCACTGTTATCAATGACGTTACTTCTTCCCTAACTTTAATAAATTCACACGTGTTATTGTTTACTGTTAACTCGCCCATTTAGGATCAGAGAGACGTAACTACATTTTTGCCGTTTTTGAGTTGATACTACCATCAGAAACACGGAATTGAGATCTATCTTGGGATCAAACAAGCGTAACTCTATCTAAACTGGTTTCCATTCTAGCTGCTAGCGTATCTACATTTTTAGGAAAATAATAAGAATCAAACAGACGGAAAAGCTGTTCCGTCTTGAGACTGCAGCAAGTAGTGTTAATTTCTGAAACGGAACAGCTGTTACGTTTCTCTGATCCTAAGAGAACTGTTGCTTTTCCCGCCATGTGTCGTAAACGGATTGCCGCCATCACTGTGACAACAATGAAAAAGAGCTTCCTATCAACAAAATTTAACAATTATCAGTCTTGAATGAGTTTGCAAGTAGACATGATCGTAATGGAGTCCAGTCCAGAGGAAGAAGGACGGTGAAAATTTGTCAGAAGGATTGGAATTTAGAGAAATTGTGTATGTATTAGAATGTGTTTATTAGTGTGTTTGTGATTATTATAAACTCCGTGGCGCTTCATCCCTGAAGGGACAAGGCCTACAACCCGACCGCTGCGTCATCTACCATAGGCAGATGGCAGGATTGGGGGCATGTGGTCAGCATAACTCAGGGCCGTTAATTGTGGTTTTCTTGACCTGAGCCGCTACTTCTCTATCAAGTAGCTCCTCAATTTGAATTGCGAGGCTGAGTGCACCCCTACCAGACCTCCCTACCACAGAAAAATCCGAGGTACCGGGGATCAAACTCGGACCGACGGATCTGTAGTCAGCGACGCTAACCACAAGACCACGCCGGCGGTCTGTGATTATTAACTATTACAGTTATTGTTATATTATTAATTATTATTAATTGTTGTAATCTGAAGAATTACAACATTAAAGGTTGAAGAGATGGCATTGAATATTTGCTTTATTATGGTTACAGAGACCAGTGTTGAAAATGGATCCTGTCTTGTAAAGGATGTTGACAGTGCGCAAGTAAATCATCAGAATCAGGACAGAGAAATTGTAGACGATAATATTAACTTTGAAGAAAATAATAAACCAAGAAAACGCAAAAAGCGAGCAGTTAAAAAGGAGTGAAAAAGAAAATTAACCAGCAGTATGATAGAGCGTATTTTCCAACTAATAATTCTATAGTTCCTGCAAGACATGAGAAGCTTAGATTGCTCTAAATGCCTCCGACAGTGCAACAGTAAGTTTACTGAGCAAAATAGACAAAATATTCACAGAACCTACTGTGACCTTGGATCATTTGAACGACATAGGAAGTACCTTACTAAGCTAATAGAAGAAGAAGGAAACAAAGTGCGAAAACAAAATCTGATACATTACGAAGGAAGGTGATCAAGAAGTACCATCTAATAATGAAGTACGAGCTTATGGAATTTTTTTTCTCAAGGCATTTGAAATTTCAGAAATCTTTGTAAATAATACTATTAAGAAAAGAGATGGACATATGTAATTCAGAAAGAAAGAAGAGGATGCAATGAGCCTAACACAAAAAGACCAGACGAGAGAAAGGAGACTATAAGGAATCACATAAAGAATTTTCCTGCTCTTCGTTCTCATTACAATAGGAAAGAGTGTACTGCAGATTATTTACCTAGGCAATATGAATTTTAAATAGTTAATGTACGAGTTGTATCAGGAACAAAGCCTCGCTGAGGGAAAGATAGCAGAGAAATTTGGTCGTATCGGCAGGTATTCACAACATAATTTAATCTCAAATTTCATGGAATATGTGTGATAAGTGTTTAAAATTTTCACATACTTCTCCAAAAGAAAAGGAAGACGAAGATTTATAAAAAGGGAGAGAAAGAGCATACTGGTATTAAAAGGAAAGAAATGGCAAAGGATTTTAATAACTTGGAGAAGGAAAGTGCACGAGAAAACGAATCTGTGCTGGCTAATTTGACTTGCAAGCAGTGCTCTACTGCCCTAAAGTGAATGCAAAGTCAGTATTCTATAAAAGATTTCTGTTTATAATTTCACAGTTCTTAATGTAAGAGAAAACAAAACAGATTATTACATGTGGGACGAGGAACAAGCGCCCGGGTTATGATAGTCCTCTTTGCATAAGCAAAGAAAAGAAAAATGATCTTATGCTTGTTTTCCTTATTGGATATCGCTGATAAACATTCCAATTGTTTATTTACCAGTAATTGTGCTGATGAAACATTATAAATACAGCTGCGATAATATCTGTTGATGCTTAAGGCTGCAATACAGTCATATGTTCTACAGCAATAGCCACCAAGTTAAGGATCAGACAAACGTAACTACATGCATAATTTTATAAAATAAGTTATTATCACCTCCTATGTGATTAGAATGTGTAACTTCTAATAGAAAACAACAATAAATGAAATATACTTCTTATTTACAACAAAATATTTCGCAAAAAAATATTAGAAAATATCCATTTATTAGTTCAAAACCTTTAAATCGATTTATCTCAAAACACTGTTTTTGTAGTTACGTCTCTCTGATCCTAAATGGGCGAACTGTTGCAACCTCGCGTTTCACTCCAGGCGGAGTTGACGAGTAGTTATCACATCCGTCGCAGGACATTCTTAGATTTTGATTGGCTGGGGTAACTAGCTGATTGGTGCGGTAAAAGTAAAGAACATGGGTTGAGCTGTCGGCAAACTTTTCCTCTTAACAAAAGAATGCAGCCTGGGCCATGTAATGAATAACTGGACAAAACCAAAAGCAGACCGTCGAGTTGTTAATGAATAACTGGACTATAACTAAAAGCAGACCGTCGAATTGTGGACACAATGTTAGTGTAATTTGATTTTGATCCTTTGTAATGCAGTACGTGCTTAAGCGAACCTCTTCGAGTAGACTAAGACCACAATCAAATTCCCAAATTCATAGGGCAGACACGTCTTGGCATTTTAGTGGAACGTAGTCTCTCAGTATTAACTTTAGAGATCTCTCAACAAAGTAGACTTCAGATCCAGAGGCCATCTTTTACATCTCCCCCTCTTGATGGTAGGGCCTAATGACTGGATGGTAATGGCAAATTCTGACGCATGCGCGTACGTTTCCCAAAGCATCCCCTGTTGTTGCACTCGTCCATCCCCCCTAGCAACAGGGTCGGGAGTGGCGAAATTCTCTCATTGTCTTCCATTATTCAACTTTATCAGAGACGTCATCTTAATCCGCTCAATTTGTTCTCAGCATCTGCTGTAGCTCGAGGGGGATTCGAACTCAGGCAAGTTTAGTCTGTTCCGAGTCGGTCCTGTATGGCCGCATGAACATACTTACAATGGAAGAGGTTAAACTAAGGGAAAGAAAGAAAAAAATGTAATATAATCTGTTCCTAATCATACCAAAATGTTTTTGCAATTCACTTTCCCATGAATCTGTCTTATACGATGAAAAACGAATGGAGTATCCCCACGAGTTTTTACTGTAAATGAATAAATAAATAAATATGCCGCACCAGAACATCTTGCAGTGTTTTCACATACCATACTGCAAGTCTCCATTTCATTCATCTCCCTCTTCGAAATGTAACAGGCTGCTATATTGAATCAGTGTACTGTGTTTTCCATTATGGGCTAGTAATAAATAATAAGTAGGGGCGAATTTCTATGACATGTCATATTTTTCCCGTTTGCATTATTTCAGGTTTCCGACTAATTTAAACCCGATTCCTAGCATCCTGGTGAAAATGGAACGGCTTTTATTGTGCATATAACTGCATATTTAGGAAATGTTCTACTATTGTAGCATATTTAGTACGATTGTGCATATTTAGGTCATATTTTCGGCATATTTAAGAAGTTTTGAAGTTTCATATCATATTTTGTAAATTTTGCATTATAATGATAACTTACTTTTTGAGAACTTAGAGATATTTTAAATAATTAACATTATATTTTAATAAAATGAATTGTAATGAAACTTAAAAAAAAATATACATAATTATGTAAGTGGTAAAGTCATATTTTAAATTTTATTGGTCATATTTTAATGTTTTTTTAGGTCATATATGCATGCATATATCCTATTTTTTAGGTCATAGAAATCCGCCCCTAATAATAAGAATTTGATTACCACCTGTTCTTAATTATTAGCTCTAGTTATACCGCCGAAGTTACCGTATAACCGTAATAACGATTAAATTACAAATGACAGTACAATAATTGTACAGTCAGTGTACAATTAAATTATTGTGATGTGCATAATCTAATGTATACCGGTAAAAATATACTGTTTCTTCACCTGAGTTTCACCTCTCCCTTTTGGGAACATTTAAGCGACCCAAACCGCCCGGACCTTACAGGGCCGCGACCTGTCGGGAGAGGGATGAACTATGGAACACAACACAGAGACACTTTTTTTGACCAGACAAGGACATGGAGGGCCTCCCGGATGAGTGATCAGCCCAATGCCGGGGCCACCTCCGAGACAACGCGAACACATAGGACGAGACACACCATTCACAAACACACACTCACCCCGAACAAGGCGAGGATGGGATGAAGATGATAATGACGGCCAGATGATATCCGGGGACCACAAGGGCCTAAAGTTACACGACATTTGTCTCACAGGTGAGGGAAAAACTCAACCTAGGTAACTTGTCCCGACCAGGAATCGAACCCGGGCCCGCTGCGTGATAGAAGCAAACGCACCCCCTGCCCTACAGCGGTGGACAATCTAGTGTATACCGGTAAAAATAAAAATTCACAAATAGGCTATATTTAATTGTAAGTTGAAGTTTATAAAATAGCTCAGATAGAGAAAATTGCCTGAGGACAATGTTACGTCGATAGGCACGTCAAAGGCCTACTACCAAGCTTGAAATTCATAGAATTCACCAACATTGTAGAAAGAACAGGCTGTCAATGCTGCACAGAGTCGTCTCAGTTCTATGGGTAAATTTGTAATGCTATCTGGGAGTTTGTAGAAAGATTTTTAAATTCAAAACTCTTACAGGATGTGGCAAATTGGCATTTGTTGATATAGATATTCAACAGCTGTTTTTAGTTGAGTAATCATGCATCTACGGGAGGTTATGATTTTTTTAACATGCAGGAGATAGGCCAGCACAAACATAGAAGTACAGTATACTCAATTGAATAATTAATAATGGTTTACAGTGGGGTGAATTAGAAGCTCCACAGAACAGTCTCACAGCTCTCTTTTGTAAGAGTCTATGTGAGGTATGATTGCCCCAAAGAAAAATACCATAATTTAGACTACTGTAGACTACTGTAGACCTAGGCCTACGGTACATTATTTTATAAATTCTTATTTGCACGTTAGCCACCCAAAGTAACAAGACTTTATAAATAAATGTTCTCTTCAAATAATTATGTTAATTAGGTACATCAGAATGTTAGCGTAAATGGCAAATAAATTTACGCTAACATTCTGATGTAAAAACATTAAATTAAAATTGCAATGCGCTATTTATAATATCACTACAGTAGGCTTAACACTACAGCCAATCGTTGACCATTCGCGTTGAAGTAGTGAGATTTTATTACAAACAAGGTAGTTTGGTAAACTTGGAATAACTGAAATTGCAGCGATTAATTTAATCGGAAAGTAATCTTGCCAATTACTATGAATAATAGACTTCTGGCATAATAGCCTGTATAAGAGCAGCTTAGCTTAGAAGTTTTACGTTAAATTCCAGATAAAATACATCTGGACTACTTTGAAAATAAGTGCTATCAAATTAGTAATTACAAATAAAACTGGTTGTAACAGAAAGTTATGAAATTATTTCCCATGGGAAAGAGTTGAATGATTAAGATGTACTGCTGACAACGGTTTCAGGTTATAGTAGTTACAAGAGAACAAGATTGTCGATACATTTGCAAATTTGCGTACGTAACGCTATCCATATAGGAAATTCTTCCCACGGAAATACAGTGTGCCCCCACTTGTAATATTCGACAAAAGGTTACAGTCGTCCCATTCATTAGTGATTAGGGAGTAACTAGCATTGTAAAAAGCATTGAGTAAACTTATTGGATCATTTTCATGGTTAGGTTATTTGTAAATGTGAGTAATCTTATCATTAGTGCTGTAGTGCTCAGACGATTCAAAATAATAATTTCTTTATTCCAACCAAATGGTCTTATTATTATAAGTGGAGTAATGGTAGAGTTATATTATGGCAGCGATTCGAGAAAACCTGCCCAACCCAAATTTGTCTCCACAAATTCCACATAGATCCACCGAGATTCGATCCCGGATCCCACTGGTGGAAGGCGATTGGTCTAATCACTCAGCCATGGGGATTAAAAATGTAAATAAAATTTAAACAACGAAAACATCCCTGACGGATATCTGTATGAATTAAATATCGGTATTTTCCCGGGTCAAAGGCCCTGAAATAATAATCTATTATAACTAGGGGGCGGATTTCTATGACCTAAAAAATGGGATATATGCATGCATTTATGACCTAAAAAACGTTAAAATATGACCAAAAAAATGTAAAGTATGACTTCACCACTTACACATAGTTTATATATTTTTAAGTTTCATTACAATACTTTTATTAAAATATAGTGTTAAATATTTAAAATATCTGTAAATTCTGAAAAAGTAGGCTATCATTATAATGCAAAATTTACAAAATATATGAAACTTCAAAATTTCTT
The DNA here is from genome assembly GCA_964059195.1 of Ectobius pallidus. Taxonomy (NCBI): domain Eukaryota; kingdom Metazoa; phylum Arthropoda; class Insecta; order Blattodea; family Ectobiidae; genus Ectobius; species Ectobius pallidus. The sequence continues at coordinate 93,684,969 of CAXKWD010000009.1, forward strand.
TATTATGCACACAAATATGACCTAAATATGCATATTCATACTAAATATGCTACAATAGTTGAAAATTTCCTAAATATGCAGTTATATGCACAATAAAAGCCGTTCCATTTTCACCAGAATGCTTGGAATCTGATTTAAATTAGTCGGAAACCTGAAATAATGCAAAGGGGAAAAATATGACATGTCATAGAAATCCGCTCCCTAATTATAACTATTAGGGGTTCAATAAGATTGAAGATTAAGTCTGAGACCACTGAAGCACTGATTAGAAATAACCTTCCTACAGTATAATATTCGACAAAAATAATATTGTATGGACCACTCACTAAGAAGCTGAATCTGGAAACCACTCCGCTAAACAACCTTAAATAACGCATACAAAATACGATTGCTAAAAGGTCATTTTCACAAATCACTTACGAACATTCCAATTACGTTTCCGAAATATTTGATTTCATTAAAAAGCTTCCTTATTCTGCGAAATTCTAAAAAAGTAAACAGCTTCGAATTTCTCAAAGAATGATGGAAGTCCTTTGGAAATATCAAAGGGAAAAAATATTCAAAATCGTAGCAATTTTCACAGAATGGGGCAAATAACATCCCCGAACCTCCCTACAAAAAATTAAGCAAATGCGCCCACCTGTTTTTGTTCTTAATGTGAAATTCATCCCCTGATGTATTTATAATAATAATCGTAGATAGTACCTACAGTATAAGGGTTCATCTTCTAACCTTATCCGATTAACTTGCAGGCTAAGCAATTATTAGACAAAATCAGATATAAAAATATAACGGAAAACAGAAATAAATCGAGAACTTAAAACTGGTTTTTACATGCTTGATTCTAAGGAAAACGAGATCACGGGGTTGGGTAGCATTAGTAAGCAATAAAGTTTACGCCTCACAAGGGAAATAACGAAAATAATTAAAATAATTCTGTATAAACTTACGTGGTATGCATTTTGGATTTCGCCATGTTGATGGGGTAAAGAAGTGGCGTCCGGATATAAACACACAAACACCAAACAGCTAGACTTCAAATGTCTCCCGCCAGAACAATGCTTGAATAGAGACGGATGTCACTACAATAAACAGTGCTTCTATTGACCACCCCCTCTCTACACACAGATTCTATACTTCGAGTCACAAGTGTCCATCAAGGCGTATTGCACACTGCCTCTACCACCACTACACCACAATGTTACTCCACTCTCCAGCAGCCACAACAAAATATGAGATCTCCTCAACGGAAGAGAGACAGAGAGGGAATGCAATCTCCACGAGTTCGTCGGTAACGCGACTGACACCTATCGGCAGAGTTTAAAACTTTTATAACAAGTCCCGGTCGCTCAAATCCTTTGTTTGGTGGTACGAACTTGGACATCGATAAAACACAAAACGCATTGAAAAGCTTGACTGAAAATTGACCGTACATCTGTGTATTTTTTTTTTATTCATCCATTGATCAATACATATGATGGACAATGTGCAGTACATAGCTTCCTCTCTCTCTCACACACACACACACACACACCAGTGGCGGCCTCTGATCATGTTGCAGTGTTGCACAACGACCAGTTTTTAATGTAAAGAATATTTAGATTTTTTATTACTTTATACTATTATTCTACTTCGAAATCGCCTTTGTGATAGGTTCTTATTGGCCGAAAACATCCTTCACAAGATATTTTGCCATTTTAAATCATTTAATCGTGTAAATTCGGGTTGGCCGTTGCTTTGAATTTGCAACGACTTCCTGCCTCATTCTGCGGGCGAGCAGCGTGAGCTACCCGTGTACGAGATGCTTGACTGCCTGGTAAATCTCCCGTGCTTTCAGAGCTTGGGTGTTGCAGGGTAAGGTGCGACGACAAAGCATGATTCTTGTCTTCACCACTAGAGCGCTGTGAAGCACACGAGCTTCTCTACGCGTCGGCTGCATAAGATTTCCTTTTTACCAAGAGCGCGAGGTATGAAGTCCCTTACAGAGATGTCAATTGCCAATGTAATCACTTTGTGGCGAGATCTATATTGCTAATTTCACCATTCTATTAGAAACTAAACTGAACTCCATGACTCTACATCTCTGTAGGAATCTGCGTCATCTACCATAGGCAGATAGCAGGATTGGGGGCATGTGGTCAGCATGCCGATACACACGGCCGTTATTCATGGTTTCCGTGGCCAGAGCCGCTACTTCTCAATCAAGTCGCTCCTCAATTTGTATCACGAGGCTGGTACACCCCGTTAGAGACCTCCTTACCTCAGAAAAGTTCGAGTAGGTACTGGGGATCGAACCCTGTCTGTGGATCCATGGCCAGCGACGCTAACCACGAGACCATGCACACTATAATATTCCAACAATATAAAGTCACATGGTTGACTTACTGACAATGTTTACTCACTTCCAAATGAGCTAGAAACTTGAAATTTAGCACACTTACAGCTTTTAGCCTTAAAACATTGGTAAAATTCTAAAAAAGGTTATTATTTTATTTTATGCCCCTCAAAAAACCTTCAAAATGGAGGGTAAAGCTTTAACGTCGCTGCAGATTTTTTGTAGGAAGCTTATAGACCTAGTAGGTAAACGGTAAGTCTTATCACAAAACCGATCGCACTTCCAGTAACGGGTTTTGGGAGATCTACAAGTTGCTCCAGTGTCTTTTTGTTGTATATCCATCGGTTATGCCTTAGATAGAGTTTGATATTTTTATTTTAACTAAATTGGGCATAATTTCTATACTTTATGTAATTTTTTACAACTTATTGAACAGCTAGAGTCATAAAGTGTGGCAGAAATATTGGTACATCCAACTTTCATAAGTATGCCAAATTTGGCGATTCTAGCTGCCCTACAAGTGTGGAAAAACTGACTGTTTAGCCTAACGCCATTCACATCTAGCACAGTTTAAATCACCCATTCACTGACATTAATGTTACCCACTTTTCCATGAGCTAAAAACATTGACATTTGGCAGCCTTATAGCATTTAGCCTATAATCGTCGGGAAAGTTCGAAAAAGTTCGAAATCTTAACTTTTTACCCCCCCCCAAAAAAAAAATTCAAAATGTTCATTGGCATTAATGTTGACTCACTTCCAGATGAGCTAGAAACCAAGTCATTCTGCACTTTTTGAAAAGGTTAAGTATGGCTAAACAGTAATTAAATACAAAGACTTCTTTATGAACTAACACTGTATTGAAGATAAAGCTTTTTATGAAAACCACACTGGGGGTTTGGAGGCAGACCCCGAAGGAGCGAAGCGAGTATTTATGTATTATCAGCGTGTATTTGTATACTTAGTTCCTGTACAATAGTGCAACACCCTGTTTCTACACCCACGATCCGCCACTGACACACACACATACATAACATTAACATACGTACAAACATACGCCAGCACCTGAAAATTAAGAAATTTAGAAACAAATTCTAGGGCATCATCAACAAATAATTTGTTGGTTAAAGATAATTTTATGAGATTGTAAAGATTTTTAGATAATTTTTAAGATTTTCAAAAAATTCCTCTACCGCATGATAACATCTTGCTTTTAAAAGACATATAATGTTATTTTTAAGCAGATTATATGGTGAGTGTTTTATTTCCACTGGTATTGTATCGTTGATTGTGGCAGTTAAACGCTTAAAATAAAAATATACAATTGTAAGGTCATAGAACACAATTTACAGAAATGAAACATAATGGTAATTTTTTTTCTAAAACTTGGCATTTAAGTGAAAGTTGCTTCAAATTATTGATTTATGTATAGCGTAGAATTCAAATTATTATCGGTATTCATGAAATTTAACGTTACAAAAAAAGATACATCATGGGAGCAACTATACAAAGTAATTTATCCAATTATAGGTAGAAACCAACCTGGCTTACACCAATTTGAACTCAGAACAACTTAAAGTTGATAATGCAATAATTTTCTTCAAATCAGATTAAAAATTCGCTCAATAATGTATAGTCAGGAAGATTCCTGATAAAATTTGGAAATAATAATGATGTAACTGTAGGTCTACGATTCTCTGACATGTATAGGTTATGACTGAATAAAATCCCATCTGTCAGGAATTACATTAGGTCTATTACTTGAATAGGAGCGTTTAAACTGAAAAATATATTAAAATATAATGCAAAAATCGCTAGCCGTACATTTCGATAGAATACACAATATTATGTCAACAGCAGCTGCGTTTAATTATTCAACGGCTAGATGTGCTTTAAATATTTTATTTAGGCTATATTTATTTATTTACACTGACATCGTTATAAAGAAATGAATCAATCAAGGCGGGTTAACAAAATCAATAAGCTTTCGACAATTTGATAGGTGATGTTTATAATAGAGTGGGCCCTCCATTATTATTGTAGCGCAATATGTAGGCCTATGTCCATTACAATAAATATTAATTAATGTTTATAAGAACCAGAGGCAAGCCTTGAAACTCATGGATGCAGGAGATCAGTAGGCCTACAGGAATGAAAGAAAGAAGACTATAAGAAATGGTCTGGATTGACAGAGACGAGTGGAGGAAAAGAATACAACTTTAGGCACAGAAATATTTTGTTAAAGTTGTGCTTTGTGTGTAAATAAAAATATTTTAATTAATTAACCCATCGCTTTAAATAAAATTTTCCTGGTCGAATGGTGTACAATTTTCATTATTTTGAACTGATATTCAGTAACATGTTCCTTTATGCACACGGGAACGAAAATTACTAGGCCTATACTTTTGCTTGTAAAATAAATGAATAAATTAGGCTTACTTTCTTTCTTTCTTTCTTTCTTTTTCGTAGTTTTTACCTCTCCCTTTTAGGATAAAGCGACCCAAGCCGCCCGGGAAAATTAGGCTTACTACATTTTAAAAAATGTTGGTTTTACTTTAAAAATCACAAGACTCAATTCAACCCTTAGATGTAGGATAAAAACCTGTAATAACTTTTAGTTGTCATCTATTGCAGACCTTCTGAGCAAAATTTAAATAATTCGGAGGAAAACTGTCCACCAGGGACTTTTTAAATGTAAAAAAATAAATGTAACTAGAAGAATATTTACAATAATTAATATATTGCATTACCGGTTTAAATCTGTTTCACCGCAAAATGTCATCAACCTATCTTGCAAGTGATATCTGAAAGTCCAAAATAAATAGACTATATTTTGAGCGTCCAGTAAGGGGGCATAGCGTTGCAGGGGAATTTAAATATCCACGCAATGACATTTATCCCTTTCCGACGCTGAATTTGTATTTTAATATAAGCATTTACCAAATAAAATCACCTGTGGGTTATTCTATAAGTTTGATAGCTAGGATAACTTAATGCAATACAGTAGCTGTTGTCCATGAATGACAATTTTAATATTAGTTAAATATCTTCATATTGTACGTCAGTAGCAGTGTTACGAGGCTTAGTGCACCCCGTTCCAGCCCTACCTAACCCAGAAAAATCCGAGAGGTGCCGGGGATCGAACCCATACCTGTGGAATTAGGCCTTAAGCAATACCAACGAGTAGACAAAGCAGGAGGTCAGAGTTCATCTAAGACGTGAATAGCGACAAATAAAGAGGAATTTGTAGAAATTATTAGGTCAGTTTTCGCCAGTTCTCTTCCACAACCACAAGACATAATGAGTTCGAGCTATCATGATGGAAATACACACTAAATACTAAATAAAGGAATTCGACGCCAACACTAAAAGCTAGAAGCTAGTTCGTATGTTTCAGTGAATTGGAATAACGACTTAGCCCTGAGTCGAATAAGATAAACTGCTAGCTTTCGTGACATTAATTGGATTGAAAAGATGGATTTTACACCACGTAGACCCCTACATTTATGTAACTGAAAAGTATGGAAGATTTATTATGTCATTTAAACTACATATCCCACAGGGGGTTAACGCGAACATTGATCCAACTCGGAAAGACAAAAAAATATTTTCAATTATTTTAAAACGCTCCGCAAGCTTCGTGACAAATGTGATTCCTCTGGATATTTCTGCAAAAAGAGTAGATTTATTGTTGACAGAATATATAAGAGAAACAACGCTTTCTCTGCTGTATTTTTTTTTTCGAAAACACTGTTTCTTTTTTCGAAGAAAAATCCACCTATTGCAATCGATACCATGTCATGACTTTCGAAAAATTCTTTCATATCTTTACGTTTCATGCCTCCCTAAGTATGAAACTACCGCCCGTTCATTTTTTTGTGATATATATAGGCCTATATATATATATATATATCTTTACATGCTACCGGCCGTAATTTTGAAGATATTTGAACCAAATTTTATTATGTTATTTCTAAAACCAAAAGTTCGGACAAGTTCGTTAATGAGCAAAATTGGCCGGGGGGGGGGGTCAGGGAGGGTTGAAATTTTGAAAAAAAAAATTATCTCGGCTCCTATCTGATAGGGGCCGTGCAAACTTTGTTTGAATAAATTAGAGTGCTCCCTATGGAGTTCACAGTGACACCAAAGATTCGGGGGTTTTGGGGGTAAGAGTGGGGTGGGGGGATGGAAATTCGAAATTTTTGAAACCACGTCTTGTGGAGTATTGTTCAGAAGTTCTTGATGAGAACTCTACAAATCTATAACTAGTTTCTCGATAGCTCTCATATCGGCTAAGGCGAGATTTGAATGTTTGAAAAAGTGCTCTTTCCTCTTTTTTGCGGGTTTGTCATGCCAAGGCTAAAGAAGAAGAGTGCTGCGCAGAGACATTAAATTAAACCAAAAGCACTTTGAAATCTACCTCAGCCTGTAGGCCTGCCTAAAGGGATTTTTTACTATTACATTACTTATACATTATAAGTTATATTTTTTTACATAATAGTAATCATGTTTAATTAAGTCTTAGAATAGGCCTACCTTATATATTTTCTAAATTATCTTTTAATTCACGGGACGCACAAGTTGTTGTGGTCTTCATTTCCTTCATTGTCCCCAGTTTCAGACCTTATCTAAATTATGAAATGGTTTAGGTATGGAAAAACAATTTGTGGTTCAGTAGACGACAGTATCTGCACAGCAGTAGGCACACACCGTCACTGAAACTTTTCTTTAATTTTCTTTTAGCCTCCGAGGTATATGTGGTTAGCGTTGCTGACTGCGGATCCACAGATCTGGGTTCAATCCCCGGTTTTCTAAGGTAGGAAGGTCTGCATTCAGACTCCTAATACTAACTGAGGAGCTGCTTGATAAAGAAGTGGCGGCTACGGTCATGAAAACCATCAATAACAGCTGTGGGAGACATGCCCTCAAACCTGCAATCTGTTTATGGTAGATGACGCAGCGATCGGATGTTAGGCCAAGTCCCACAAGGGACGTAGTGCCATGAAGTTTAGTTTTTATACAAGCTGTAATTGCAATTAGATCATACCGCGTGTTTAGGCCCTTTAGCGATCCAGCAGGCCGCATAACCTGTTCTTTGGTCGTCGTGATATGTAGCCTGTTGTGTTCATTTGACTGATATCCGGTTTTCATGATTATGCTATTTGGTAAAATAGCGACGAAGACTTATAAGACTAATAAGAGACGGCTAAGCAAGAGTTTAGTCTACTTATTTTTACCTTCTCAGTTGTTTCTTTAGCTTATATTGGTATATAAAGTGTGATAGTTATTCAGTAAGCCTGCTTTCTTTAAGTATAACAGACTGTATTTTGTGGTATAAGTCTGCTTTCTTTAAGTATAATAGACTGTATTCTGGGGTACTCCAGAATATTTATAAACAACATTTAAGCTGTAGTTTTGAAAGCGTTTAGTTAACACAATAAGAAATAATAAGTTATTTATTGTAATCTATTTTTCCACTCAGTTATCATACAGAATGATAATATTTGTTGTATAGGTCTAACTATGCCTATGTTATTCACAAAAATTAATTTATGGAAATTTAACCTCACACAAATGGTAAATTAAAATCACATACAATATTCATAGCATCTGGAAAAAGACTGAATTATTCATTTATCACATTGTCTCTAGCAGTGTTTATAGGTAACACATCAATAACTACCCACCCCACTAACTAAACATTTTTTGCGCTGGCTATTTAAGGAAAAGCCTTAGTATTAGGCATACTGTTGCATTGGCTGCAGTAAAGGACAGAAGAACGTCTTATGAAAGGGCAGTTTTAAATCAATTTATCACAAGCCTATTTCAGTTTTATTAAGAAACAGACGTTCGATTAATTAAAAACTGACATGAACAATAACATAACTTTCTATACCCTAATAATTTATTCTTTAAGGTTTAGCACATGTACAAAACTTTGACAGCATCGTTTTTTATTTTTTTGCTGAACAATGTCGAAAACCCATATTTTCTTCATCTAAAGAGGTAGCAAGAGTAAGAGGAAGGGATAAACACACTACATGTTGTAGAGGTGAAGCCATAAAAACTTATCTTAGACTCAACCTGTTAATACATCCATGAGTACATTTGAACTATTTGCATTAAATAGTATTATTAATTAAGAAAAATGGTAATAAATGTAATAATAGTTAACTCGAGCATTATAGTTAATTATACGATGTTGGCTTACAATTTATATCAAACTCATAACTCAACATTACATGTTGAACTAACATATTGTTACATTAACTAAGAACGTATTTGTTTAGTTTTTCATATATTTTTTTCATTTCTTTATTTTAGTCATTTGTATTATATATTATTCAAGTACTTTATGTTTGAATTTTTGTATTTGTATTTAATGTACGTTTCTTGTATTCAGGTATAGCATTTCTTGTTTTTCAATTATTATTATTATTATTATTATTATTATTATTATTATTATTATTATTATGTATTTCATGTTTTTGCCCTGGCTGAGTGGTACAGAAGGCCTTCTGGCCTTAACTCCGCCAGGTTAAATAAATAAATCTTGCTCTACCTACAGTATTTAAGTTACGGAAGAAAAGCAAATAAGTAAATACACAAATAAGCAGGTTCATAGCGAGAATTCAAGATCAGGGTGGGCAAAATGTTTCCCAGAATGGGCTAGGGTTATGTTATGGAAAAATATTGAATTTAGGCTTGATGTGGAATAAATAAATGTTTAACTGCAAAATACTATGCACAGTTAATATTAACTGAAAATTGTTGGTCCTGTACTGATTTATGTACTGTAAGATTAAAATCACAAAAAATATCAAAAAGCTCAAAATGTGTCCTTAAGCTTTTACTTTAAAACAAAAACCATACATAAAAAATATAGCAGGCTTACAGCTGAATCTTTCCCTCTTATCGAAAGATGAAATTTTCAAAGAACCTTTTCCATTTTCATTTCCTGCTGCTCTTCTCAAATCACTATTCTTGAGTGAGTCATGGTAAGTATTTGAGACCTGTTATTTTGTGTTAGGTCAGTGAAACTAGGTTCACGAACTGCTTTACTACATGCAAGTTTTTACTGTTGCTAACATGTTATAACAATCCTCAAAGGCGTTCCTATTCTTGCCATTTATATCTCTTAGAAGTAAAGACAATTTTCAATGTTTTTCTTATGTAAGAAGTTAGTTGCAACCTTCGTACCTTCTATACTTGGAACGTTAATGACTTAGCAGCCTATATGAAATGAACTGAAAACGATTACTTTATTATAAGTAAGGTTCGGATGTTTATGACATGTCAATTTTTATCCTGACCTCCATTCTCGCTGCAAATACAAATTAAACAAGAATTGCATATGTTTTATCCTAATTGGACCGTTTTTATTCTTCATATAAAGTCATATTTTGACTATTTTCAAGATCTTGGTCATATTTCGGTCATATTCGTAATTTAACGCGTCATATTTCAGTTATAAATACTGTAAAAGAGCACAATTATTATGCAGTAGTCTATGTGCACTGAATTGTCGACTTAAATTTTTTCCGAGAAAAAGTCACGAATATTTTGGTTTTACTGTAACTGTATTGTGAAGGGACAGTAACAAGTAATAGCACAATTCCTCCTTGTTGTTAACAACTTCCAATATACATGTTTTAAAATTTTTTCAGTTCATATTTGCTGTGGTATCTGGAAACATTAACAGATTAGAAGTTATTTACAAGTAAAAATGTAAATCAACTGTAACATTTTTTAAAGTGATTATCTGATTGAATTAATGTGATGTAATAATATAGTTTATTTCTACAAAATACGTTCCTTTATGAAGTCATATTTAGGATTTTGGGTCATATTTAGTAATTTTTAAGGTCGTATTTGCAGTCATATTTTTAACTTCTTTAGGTCATAAAAATCCGAACTTTAATTATAAGCATTACCGACAAGAAAGTTTGAGGGTGGGCGGGAAATTTACTCAAGGTGGGCAGGGTTCACTCTGGCCTCCCCCTGGCTATGAGCGTGTAAAAAATAATGTTAATGGATAACTAAACTACCGGGACTGTAATAACAGAATAACGCTCAAATTTTTCTTCTTCAGCTCCAGATTATGAGAAGGCTGAACCTATCATAGGTATAGGCCTATAGCCTTGCACGTGTTCATGTGATCTGACAAGTGACGCAGACGCCGCGATAAACTGTTGATAATTAACCTTTCCATTTGAAGGCAATTTGCTCCCATCTCTGTGAAGAACTCACGGCGCATGAAATCTGTTCAAGTCTTCCAGTTTGCATTATCTCACTACATTACCCCCAGCGAGGCGGTGGCTTCATATGGAACCAACCTAATGTGTTCTATATTCCATGTCTTGCCAGCTCTATAGTAATAAAGTACTTCACATATTCTAAATAATACATACAAGTCTAATGTGAAACCCTTGCATGTCTTTTTAACTAAGTATGGAATCTGTAATTCTTTAGCATCTTATTCTAAAATAGACCTAAGGAGTATAATTGCGTGATTGTTCATTCAGTAATCTCAGTAATGTGTTTTTCGCAAGGAAGGAATTGAAGTTTAAGTTCGTATAAAATATGAACAGTTATCTGCCAGACCAAAGGTGCCAGATCGCCATTGGCGACCAGAGTTCTGACGCGGGACCAATGATTCGAATTTTGAAGAAGAAAAAAAAAACTACCCGATTTACTTTCCTCAACAAAAATCAAATTTATTGGTAGATATTTCCACAGGTGAATTTACTCGGAAAAGTTCGAAAATATCTGGAAGTTATCGTTGTAATCGAATTTCCCACGCTATTTTGATTAGATTTGGTCCTCTGTACTTTAGCCAATCATGCTCTAGCTTATTTAGTACAAACAATTTAGTTCGTGTGTTGGAACTTGTTTGTTAGAGCTATTGCAATTTATAATCAGTAGAAATATTTTAAAAAATATATTTTGTTTGTTTTAATAATTTGTTATAAATTAGTTGGTGCCATGTAAAACATATAAACTAGTATAGGCCTATAGAATTTTCTAAATAGGAGGATAAATGGTGGGAGTGTCTTTAATTATTTACTTCTTAAGTGCCAGTATGGTACTTTATGAGATTGTGTGGGGGACGAAAAAATGTCTGTCCGTCTGTCTGTCTTTCCGTCTGTCTGTCTGTCTGTCCGTCTGTCCGTCCGTGCGTCTGTACGCACCATAACTCAAATACGCTTTTTCGGATTTTCATGAAACTTGGAAAACACATTTATAATGTTCATGGGAAGAACCCTATTGATATTGAACCAAACCGGTTCACCGGTACCGTAGTAATGCCCAATTTAGTGCCTATTTTAAAGGCGCAATAACTCAAATACGCTTAATCGGATTTTTATTAAACTTCGTATACGCGTTTATAATGTCCATGGGAAGACGTCTATTGATATTCGACCAAATCGGTTGGCCAGTACCGGAATAATGCCCAATTTAGTGCCTTTTATGTTAATATATGAGAAGTCGCGATAACTCAAATAGGCCTATGCTTTATTGGGTTTTCCTGAAACTTTGTATACCAATTTATAATGTACATGGGAAGACGTCAACTGATTTTGGACCAAATCGGTAGACCGGTACCGGAGTAAAACCCAATTTAGTGTCTATTTTAAAGACGCGGTAACTCAAATTCGATTTACCGTATTTTTATGGAACTTGGTATACACATTTATAATGTCCATAGGAAGACGTCTATTGATATTGGATAAAATCGGTTGACCTGTTTCGGAGTAATGCTCAATTTAGTGCCTATTTTATGGTAATATACGTATTCGAAAGAATTTATGAAATGCAAATCAGTTATCATGACAACATAGTCAATTGTTTTACTGTGATCTTATAAGGCTTTGGCAATTAAAATACAGATAGCTATGACAAATAACACTATTGCTTTACATGCGCTTATCCAACTAGACTGTTAAACTGACCCAGGTGGCTGAGATGGTAACGTCTTGGCCTCACATTCTGGAGTTCCATGGTTTAAATCCCGAAACCGGCCAATTTGACTTTTTTTTTGTATTCTGCATATCATAATTGCAATCATAACTGATTAAACAAAAACATACTTTCACTTCGTTACATCAGTTTACCTGATTTTATTTTATTTTACATAGGCCTACTGAACAGAGATATTTATGCAGTAACGTTTTATATGCAAAGAATAAATAGGGGAGAGGTACCGGTAGTTCTTCATAATTCTCAAATGCTGTAATGCTTCACCTTATGAAACAGTAATGGCGACTAAAACTATTTATTTGGCTGCTGCAATCTTCCTCAGGCAATTTCGAAGAAAAAAAATATTTTGTCGAAGTACGAACGAAATTTAAACAAAATCGATTAGCTCACAACAAAAGCATGTGGAATGAAGGGCGAAATTGAAGGGATAGGCTATGAAAATTCAGCCCGGTGTTCATGTCAAGTAACCAACTACAGTTTACCAGTTTGTTCATTCGAATTACTCGGTATTTTTTTAGTTTCTATAGGTACCGGTAGATGAAGTATTGGGTTCGATCCTGAAATATGATGTGGAATTTTCCGTAAAAATACAGGTTTTGGGATCCTCTGAATCTAAAAATACATTTTTTTCAGAAACATATAGGCCTATGTGTGTCAGTCGCGGATCCAGGGGGACTGCCGTTGATTTGATTTTTTTGATTCGTCTAAAATAATTATAATTAATAATAAATAATCTATATAAATAAAAATCAATTGCCACATGTATGTTGCCGCATCACTTGAGAACGGCTAGAACGATTTGGCTGATTTTTTGTTGTTGTGTTCGTAATTGTCAGCACAAGGTTTGTATGAAAGAAGAAAATCCACGGGAAAAGTCGGAAATGTGAAATGAGGCACAGTTTGAGAGTTCTGCTGTCAAATGTATTCATAACAAACAAAACAAAACAAAAAGTGTGACTCTTGCAACCAAGCCATTAAAATCAATTGCCACATGTATGACGGAACATCACTTGGGAACGGCTAGACCGATTTGACTGTTTTGTGTGTGTGTTTTCGTAATTGCCAGGACAAGGTTGTATTAAAGAAAATTTTTGGAAAATCCACGGAAAAAGTCGGTAATGTGAAATGAGGCACAGTTTGAGAGTTCTGCTGTCACGTGTTTACGTAATAAATAAAAATAAATCTACATTTCTTGACCAATTTGCACGAAATTTTGCACACGTACTCACTTAAGCCCGGGAAGTAACGAGGTCAATATTAAAATTCAAGAGGCTTTGTCCTGACTGAATGACTGACTGAATGAATGACTGACTTAATGACCGACTGACAGAGAATCAACGTAGAGCCTAAACTATAATAGGTAGAGACTTGGAATTTTGAGAGTAAACTACCTTCGTTTTATACTTTAAGTGCTCACTGTGAAAAGATTTTGAAAAAAATTTGATTTCAAATGCCAACAATCAAATCTTTTTGAGGATCCTTAATACCTTTTACACAGAATTATCAAATCCAAATCAAATTCCATGTACAGTTATCATGACAACAGTGTATTGTTGGCAGCGTTCACAGGTAGCTTTGGAAATAATTGTTACGGTGACAAATTAGAGAAGCTATCGATAGAATTCATTGGTGTAAATAAATATTGAAGAATCCACGAAAACAATGAACAATGTGATGCAGTCACATACCATTTTCTCACTTCACATTTTGATTTAAAATAAGAGGTCGTATTGCGGGGACAGCTTAATCCAGCTATCACGGTCTTAGTGTGTCAATGAGTAAGTTATGCCACATCAGAAGTCTGTAAAAAAATTCTACGTCATTCATAGCTGTAGGCTTTGTATTTTTAGTTGAGAAATATGGATGCTCATCATAGGCCCTAAGCATGTAAAAGAAAACAAAATAGGATGGAACATGTTTAGTCCTATGCGCGCAGTGTAGGCCTATTATTATATCCCAGGTTTTGGGGAGGAAAGTATGAAAGTGGTATTGAATTTCTTTCTGATTTCAGCCTCGAAATGGTTGTATGGTAACATGAGAGTGAGAAATAAAATATTCCGTAAGAATACTAAAATTATATGTTACCGGAAATTCTGTTTCTTCTTATTTGAACCCCTACCAGGCATGGTGTGTAGAAGCAATGAAGTGCAAGATTCTACATCCTCTATAAGCCATAAAAAGTTATATCAAGCGTTTTCTGAGGGAATAGTTTCAAATTCTACATACCTTTTTAAGGATCTGGAGTTCGAAAGTCCTTCATAAGTTAATTGCTAATGTCGAAATACAAAACCCGAGCGACGCTGGGCCCTTTAAGCTAGTTTATACAACATATTATATGTATATAAGTTGCATGTAGGTTAGATATGAATATGCTAGATAAGATGACATTATAATACCATTGTGAACCCTTACACAGCAGATTTTATATGTTTATATAAGCAATCATGAAGTGAAACCATCCGTGGGCTCTAAGTTTGAAATCATTTAAAAAAAATGTTATTGGAATAGCGGTATTCTATGAATGATAATTCTAAGATTTGAATAAAAATCCTCATAATTTACATAAAACATTACTGTACTAATCTTATATATCTGTTTTTAATAAGTGTTTATGTGATTCATTTATACGACAGTAGCAGTGAAAAAAGTTAATACGTGGAGATCCAGCTTCTGAGCTTCAGATATTTCTTTTACGTAACTCACTCTATGAAACAAATTAAAAGCCACTGAACATGATGGCCAGCCCTGACATACAGCATATGGCTATTTGCCAAAAACACAATATAGGAAGATTACTTGAGTGAGACTAGCCTGGCTATATGGGAGGATGTGTGTAATTTGAGCTGGAACAGTGCATACATCATAAAGGACTGCGACAGTTAATGTTAGTAATCCTCCATTCAGTGGCTAAGTAAATGTTATTCAAGACCAATTCGTTTCATAATTGTTTGAAAAGACGTAGGTCTTTCATACGACGTTTAATACAATTATTGTAGGCGGAGATGATGTCTTTGTTGCGATTAATAGGGCCATAAGGAACTGCAGTACAAATGCCTCATAGGATTTTACGTTGTTACATATGAAGGCCGTTGACTTGTTTCGTTGTTTTTAGGCTATTCCATTCAGGGGCGTATCCAAGATTTCTTTTCGGGAGGGACTCAAAAGTTTATGATCTAAAAATCCCTGAAAAATGACCTTTAATATGACCTTAAATTTATGGAAATATGACATGAAAAATTGAAAATATGAGTTAAGATTTCTGAATACAGATTTTAAAAAGGGAATATACACTAGTTAAGTATATTAATTAATAATAATAAACAAAGGGCAAGATTTAAGTATTTTATATTACTACTTTTATTATTTTATTTTATTGTTATGTTTTATATTATTGTTATGAGAAATTAAAGTGGCCTTATGTGCAACATATTAGCATTACTTAACATTTCGGGGGGCTGTAGCCCCCTCAGCCCCCCTCTGAATACGCCCCTGATTTCATTCATAAGACGCGTATTTGATATTGAGCAATAATGTTTAGCATCCCCGGATATCGATCTATTGTAGTCATTTATTTTTAATATGCTTGCTAGGAACACAAACATGCTATTTTATATTGATGAATTTCATTTCTCCTTTTGAGGGTAAACGTCAATGAAATGAGATTTAAATAGACGTTTTCCACCTTATACCCTCAAAAAATATATAACCTACAAAAAACCGTCAAATGATTTTGGGATTGCTTCGAAAATTACAAGATTTTTGCACAGATATTTATTTTGTATCTTATGCAAGTTAAATGGTTGAACAGGTGCCTTATAAAACTAAAACATATTTCTGCTGTTTAATTTAATATTTAATTTTTAATATTTAAATTTCTATTTAATATTTAATATTTCTCAACCATTTAACTTGCTTAAGATACAAAATAAATATCTGTGCAAAAATCTTGTAATTTTCGAAGCAATCCTAAAATCATTTTACGGTTTTTGTAGGTTATATATTTTTTGAGGGTATAAGGTGGAAAACATATCTTTAAATCTCATTTCATTGATGCTATTTTATCGAATAAAACTTCAGCTATTTACTGGAAATGTAAGGTATCAAGATGCAGTGATTAACATGTCGCATGCTGCCAGTGAACAGTATAAAAACACAGCATTTTATACAATATTAGCTGGTTACTCGCCCTTCGTACGGGCGAAAAAATATTTTACACGATGTTTAGCCTTGCACAAGAAACATCATGAGAAAGTATTCTATCGATACTTCGTTTTTCAGTGCACCTGGCGTTCTCCCGGAGTTTGGGAATGATACCTGTTTGCACCTAACTCCATGTGAATGAGTTGATTTTTTCAGTATTAGGGTATTTCAATATTTGAACCTATGTATGTACGCACATATTAAATAGTTAGATCGACCAGAGCAATCTCATCTGTGCGAGAAAATTAATCGATCGTGCCCTGCAGAAAAAGATTATGTTAGATGCTGGAAGACATAATTCTCAACGCTCTAGTGAGATTAACCTATTTCAATATTTTAACATATGTATGTAGGCAGATATTATCTAAATCGAAATCGAGAGAAATGTCATCTGTACGAGAAAATTAGCCGAGTCAAGCCCTCCAACAGAGATTAGAATTAAGATAAATGCTGGAAGACATATTTCTCAACGTTCTAATGAGACAATAAAAAAGCATTATGCATTTGGTTCGCATGGAGTTAGATGCAGACAGGAGTCATTCTTAAACTAAGAAAGAACATCAGGCACGCTAAAAACGAAGTACGGTTGCTACCTTGTGAAATTTCTCGGGTAAGGCTAAAAACCTTGCAGTGTACAATAGAGTCCCGCTATTCCGAACCCCGCTATTCCAAAAATCCGCCTATTCCGAACAGAGTTCAGAAAAAAATACCGATATTTTAAACTTAAAAACAGGAGAAATCAAAAAGACGTTCGTGAAAAATGTACATTTATTGTTATATAAAGAAGTTAAATAGAGACATACATAGAGCCTAAGCTTGGTGAAAACACCTGAAACCAAATTGGGATGAAAGCTGGTTACTTACAGCACATGTCGACTGACACTAGCAGAAGTCCTCGCACTTAATTTACGCCTTAACAAGTAAATACGTTGATATTATTCATGAAATCCGCCTATTCCGAATTCCCGCTAAACCGAACAGTATTCGGTCCCAATTAGTTCGGAATAGCGGGACTCTACTGTACTTTTTCACCTGTAGGACGGGTGGATAACAAGCCGGTCAATAGACAAGAGCTAATGATTATGTGACAAAACATCACGCTTAATGAATGTATCTTGTCATGATAAATCTTCTTCTTCTTCTTCTTCTTCTTCTAGAGGCACTACAACTTCAGGTTTTGAATGTCTTGGCCTTCTCAACAATTTCTTTCCATATTTTCCTATTCTTGACTGCTCTCGGCCAATTTTGGATTTTCATCTTTCTTAAGTCCTTTATTATATCATCCTCCCATCTGCTTTTCGGTCTTCCTTGTGATCTTGTTGCTATTGGGTTCCATTTGTATACCTTTCTTAATAATCTATCATCTGTCATTCTGTTAACATGCCCAAACTAACTCAATCTCTGTGCTTTTATGTAATTAACTATTGTTCTATTTTTAATTAATGTATTTAACTCAGAATTTGGTCTAACTCTCCATATCCCGTTTACATCTTTTATGGGACCATATATCCTTCGTAGTATCTTCCGTTCCATCACTATCAATCTCTGTTTGTCATTTTCATGAAGTGTCCAAGTCTCACATGAATAAGTGATGACTGGTCTAATGATTGTATGATAAAGTTTCAGTTTAGCGCTCTTTGATATAAGTTTACTTCTAAACAGCGTTGCGTTTGCATAGTATGCCCGATTTCCCATAATTATTCTATTTTTAATGTCTTCTTCTATTGTGTTTGTGTTATTTATTATAGTACCCAAATATTTATATGAATTTTGATGTTCAATCTCTATGTTATCTTCAGTAATTCATGATAAATATTACGATATAATAGTCGTGTAACCTTCTTTAATCAAGTAGGCCTATCTACTTCTATTGCATGCTCCAACAAAAAATAGGCCTACTTCAATTGTTTTAGAAATTAAAAACCACAATATATCCTGACAATATGCATTATGTATAATATCGACTGTAGGTGCCACTTTTTAAAGATTTTTTCCAATAATTTCCCGTACCTGCTATCACCTTAATCCTCTTCGACCTGTCAATCAGTGAATAGAAAGGTAATTAGGCGTATTTACACTTGTCTGCTATCCAGTACAATGTTGTCAAATACGTATAACAGCAGGGTTACTTCACTTGAGAAGTAGTGAAAGACAGCGGCAACGCTTGGGAAACACACGCGACTACAAGAGCAATTTTTGGCATGCTGGTGTTCAATAGATGTGAACTGCTGTGATTCAGACCGTACACTGAACATAAAACAGTTTAACTTTACGTACAATATGTTCACTGTTGCTGGAAATATTTTTAATTTTTGCATTGAATCTACTGTTGGATTTTAACAGGTTGTTAAACATACAATCATTATGCTTCATATTACACAGGGTGTTTCAAAAATACTTTTACAAACTTCGGGCATGTGTTTCTTACACCAAAAGAAGGAAAAAAGTTCATATGAACATATGTCCCATAATCCTTTTTTTTTCTCGTCAGGAACTGTTCAACACATTGGTACACAAAACGCTTAACAAATGCTCGAAATGTCCTCCTCTTGCTTCTAGACATGCATGCACTCGTCGAAGAGCAAGAGGAGGACATTTTGAGCATTTGTTATGAGTTTTGTGTATTCCTTCTTTTGGTGTAAGGAATCCATGCCCGAAGTTTGTAAAAGTATTTTTGTAACACTCTGTATATTGAGTTTTTATACTTTATTTTTTTAAACTTGTGCTTTATTGTGCTCCTAAAACTTACTTTATCCAGACCCTTATACCCATAAAATCATGTTCTGGGAAACAACCACAGGTCTAGAGCCGTATTTTGCTTTCTATGTTTATTATACTTTTGGGTTGTTCTGTTCATTAGTATAATAGTTTTCCAGAAGCACAAGTTACTTGGGACTAACACGCGCTGCATTCCGAGCTGGTTTTCCTAGCAACGAAGTAAAGTTCTAAATAAGCATTAATATAGCCAGGAAACCTCGATAACATCCCAGCTTAATCGAGTAAAAAAGTTTCTGCTGACGTTGTTAAACAGTCCCTGGGAAACAAAAATCTTAGCTTATGGATAGGAAAAGGGAGACAGACCCGCTCGGTCATTAGGGTTGCTCGTCCTGGTGCTATTATCTAGAAATTCAATTTGATCTCATCCTATGAGGAGGGGAAGGGAGAGGAACTTGATAACGCTCCGGAACAATGCAAGCTAGCGATGCTGAGGCAGCATCTCACCATATCAGCGTCCAATCTCGTGAAGATCAGCTCGTGTGTTTCCCACTACCTAAGTAGCATTTCCATCGGTTTCGATAATCACAACAGCATTAATATCCACAGTAATACCAATAACTACAGCATTCCGATTATTCTACCTAGCCTACTAGTACGTAATGAAGTCTAATCTAGAGATCCATGCAATTGTTATATTTTCAAGAAAAATTATTTTTAAAATTTCATTATTTCTGTGTTATTACTAATTAAAACTTGATATAAATATGAAAACTTTTTAAGCCACTCATTATCATGAATATGAATTATCCTACTAAAACGAGGTATTTTTATTGCCAGCTTAACAAACTTCACGGCGCTTGTATTTTCGTTTATTGCAGGAAATATTTATTTGTTTCGAACTTTTTATAAGTAAGCCTACGCAGTGAATGCTCATAATTGGGTTGATATCTGCACCAATTTAGGAAATTAACATTTCTTATAAATAGTTTGTATTTGTATTCCAGCATACAAACAAAAGTTTGGGAAGTCATAAGAGTTAGAATTTATGAAGCAATCTGTTCGGAATGTGCCTCAACATCTCAGGTTGCATGATGTCCAATGAACAGTTCGTTCTGGAGCAAAAAATACGTCCTTATGACAACATGGATGCATTTATTTGTTGTCACGAGAAACTAGTATGAAAATATTCCTTAAAATGAATTATTTTTAAGATTCGTTAAAAGAAGAAGAAGAAAAAAATGCTGAAATTCGTTTAAAACGTGAGATTGTGTTAATTTTTTCATTGTTTTAAGAAATTGCGTTATTTCGCGCTTCAAAGTACGTTTTTTTCGGGTTGGGTGGCGGTAAAAGAAAAGTTTGCGAACATTTTTCGAAATGTGAACAATTCGTGTCATCGTGTCTTGCGAATTTCACGGGTCTCTAGAGTGATAGGACTAATTTATTTAATTGAAAACCTAACAGTATCAGTAATTTGGTTATTAAAATAATAATGATTATTTCTTTTGATTTTTCATATTTTATTTCTGCTTGTCCGCCGCCATTGGGAGGGGGGGTGCCTAGCTTAGCTGCCTTCCACCATGGACGCCTGGGTGCGATTTCCGATCGGGTCGATGATTTTTCTATAATGAGAGTTTCCTTCCTAGGTTCAGAACAGTTGTTCTGCTGTCCCTTCAATCCCCATACCGCGACGAAAATATTTGCATTATCACCCTTGCCTAAAAAGCCTTCAACGAGTCGTGGTAAACATCCCATGACTTCGTTTCGGGTCTGGACCTGTCTTCGGGCAGAATACTCATAATCATAATCATCATCATCATCATCATCATCATCCTCATTTCTGCTTTTATGTCAGTCAGTAATAGAAAAATCGCGCCAAAATGGCCACACCTAAATTAACGACAAATGACTGTTTTCTGGATTTGCAAAATCCAGGGACGGGGTTAGACTGTATTCTCTTGTACAGCAGTATATTATAATTTAAAAACTCGGAAAATGAAAAATATAAACAATTACGATGTAGACCTACCGGTGTGAAAAATTCGCTTAACATATTTCTTCCAACAAATTCAGTCTTTGAAAATGTACCACTGAATTAAATTTTACGATTTATAATTTTTCTAATCTAATTAATAGACAGTGTTTTCATAACATGTTATTGTTTCTGTCCAGCCTGTTCAAAAATACTTATTTTTATCTTTCTAGGAATCACGAAACACGTTCTGTCAGTGTTACATCCATTTCGACTTTGTCACGATCACTGGAATGCTTTGTATATGTGAGAAAGTAAACTGGAAAAATAAGTATTAAAAATATACCCCTTAAAAAATTATCCCTAAGAGAATGTACTGAAGTTGGTTCAGTTTTTAAAAAGTTTAATTTCAGTAACATTCAACTCTGCTAACGGCAACTAGGTTTTTACCTTCAAATAATCTGGTAGAATGTGTAAAATGCACAGCAGCTTTCAGTCTTCATTTTGTCGTAGCTGGAAAATCTCTCCATCGAGACAATGTACAACATGCAAGTTCA
This sequence comes from Ectobius pallidus, assembly GCA_964059195.1. Taxonomy (NCBI): domain Eukaryota; kingdom Metazoa; phylum Arthropoda; class Insecta; order Blattodea; family Ectobiidae; genus Ectobius; species Ectobius pallidus. The sequence continues at coordinate 93,706,729 of CAXKWD010000009.1, forward strand.
CATAAACGGAACATTACACTGGGGATAGAATGCAACCACTGTTTAATATTCTATCTTAAAAGCCAGTAAGCACACCCCTGTCAGCTCGCTTTGTGTAGTAGACAGAGCGAGCTTTCGCTTCCGCCCGGATGATATGCAGCACAAATCACACTGACTGTCAGTTGGGTAGCAGAATGAATAGGCTGCCGCTGCCACAATAAACTTAAAAAATGGCAAAAACACGAAATGCTTACAATATAGTCTTTGAATGGTTATATTTTTTCTGGGTTTTGAATATGATTTAGCTTAGTGATACTACAATTTTTTAAGAATTATATACATATTTGATTCTTCGAAGGGCATCAGTATTTAAAGCCTCAATATTTTATAAGAATAATTGGAAATATTTTTAAATGTACTGCCCATTCTATAGGATTGGCACCTAAATTAATTTTGCATTTTGTAAGATATAATAATCACGTAAAAATCCTGGGCACGGAGTCATCCGGGAGGAATTTTAAGCTGGGGGCTCATGTCGTAGATTTACGGCAGGTAAAAGAACTCGAAGCCTAAATTAGAGCCTCTGGACAAAATTTCTCGGCCCTTTCACGTTCAAGTAATACCTTAGTTTCCGGAGGGGAGTTCAGAGTCGATGGGCTTACCACCTCTGCCCTCTCTCGGAAAGTAAGCGTAACAAAATTCACATAAGTAACAGAAACCTCCACTCATCCCGACATAGGGAATATAGGAAACTACATACAGAAGATATAATAATTATGCTCCTGTAGCATAAGAATTATGTATTTCCACGTTATTCTTTTAATAGGATTTTTGTTTATTTATTTATTTATTTATTTTATTTTTTGTGTATTACTCTATTCTTATCGATTGTGTTGTTAGTCATCCTTGCAGTATTAAGTACGGTACGGTATGTCTGATGCTCTTACATCTCCAAAAGACATTTTCTTATGAAACATTCTAATGTTTATGAATGAATTATGAGACATATAAGTAAAAGAAATATAAGACACTTCAACATACACCTCTCAATGAGTGATTTCCTTCTCGTTGTGCTCAGCAACCGACATTGCTATGATAAAGCAAATAGAAAAATTCGATCACAACTGAAATTAACTTTCCCGGGCCGATTTTAAATCATTATGCAGATTTTAATAGCTTATTTCTTCGGTAGAAACAAAAAATTCAAATACCATTTTTTCCCAAGTGATTACGTTTCTCTGCCAAAAAAAAAACTTTAATCTTGTTTTACTTGCTAATTTTAATATTCGCGCTGTTCTTTTTTTCACATTTACTCATGAAAGACTGTGGAATAAATTTACCATTTGCTGTTTTTCTATAAAATTGATAGTTTCGAAGTAAATTAAATTCAAAGATTATTAGTGGACCACACATTCCACAAATTTTGGCAACGTCGAGGAAAGTATCTCCCGTGATAGATTGTTTTATACAGTAGGCTGCAAAAAGGATGGGCCGCCTAGAAGTCACTTTGTTGCTGATATATCAAAGTCATTTTAAGTGGCTATATAATTCAATAATGGCTCCAATGGATTTTATGTTACTCAACTATATTCCTTTTTTAATTCTTCAGATAACCTAGTGTGTTCAGAATTGACTCTCCATTCGACTCAATAACAAAATATCAAGTTCATAAACAAACTACATAAAATTTCAGTGATTTAGTTATGAGTTAGCTTGTGTATGCAGGCGACGGCGAGACGAGCATGCGCAGAATCCTAATTTGGAACACGACTTTTAGACAGTCCCCCTTTTCTTCATTTTGGTGTACTTACAAATGTTTGACGAGAAAGGAATGTCATGAGAAATAAGTGACGGAAGACGTATGTTGACTTTGTATACAGTTCTAATTCGAGACCTCTAAGGCGTAGACTTAATGTGTGTTATGTGAGGTCCTACCGGGTTGTGAACGACCCCTGGGGATCTCTTAAGGGGATATTCACGGCGGATTTGTTCCCGGGGTGCGCCAGTCCCCTACCTAACACTTAAACCTAGGGACAATACAAACACCCAGTCCTGAACCCGGGAAAAACAATAGTTTCAATTGTGAAAAATCCCAACCCGACCAGGAATCGAACCCGAGCAGCAGGAAAGGAAGCATGCGTGCTACTGACTCATCCACAGCGGTGGACCAGACTTAATGTAAGGACCTCAAATACTTGTTCAGGAAAAACTATGCAATTTAAAAAAATTGCATAAATCAATGAATCCTGGTAGGTATACATTAAATTTCCCCTTCTCAGGGCAACAGGTTAGGTAATAAAATTAACTTCAAACTAGAATGCTCATGCCACATGAACCTAGAATGGGTCATAAAAACGTCACAATAATTGGATAGAGGTGAGGAAGGTGTCGTGTTGGACTGCATTACGAAAATGAGTCTATTTGGAATCGTAACACGCAACAGGCGGGAAGAGAAGAGTGTGAACCAACTCAGCAGTCTAGTATAAAATATTAATACGACTTTTTAAGGTGTGGACTCGGGCCTATATTGTCTGGAGTAACCGCGGATCGATACAATCAATGTCTTCTTATTCTTCTGTTTACAGGACACTGACTCCGTGTGAATATCACAATTCAACTTACTGTAAACACATTTAATTTCTGAAATAACACAATTTATCTGGAGATTAAGTGCTCATAGGGAAATCGGACTTCTAACCGTGCGTAGCGTGCTACCGTCACTAAGCATGAAACTATTGTTCGCCGGGAAATTGTTTAGCTCTCTCCGCTAATTCTATCTCTCGCCGAATATTTCAATAGAAGAATAGGAGAAATTAACAAGAAATAGCATTTCATTCACAATTTTTAAAGTAAATTTTGAAAACGTATATAAACATACGTTCTACATGTCGTAATATCCCATATATTGTAATATTTTCTAAACGTGAAAAATTCTAATATTAAAAAATATAAGTAATAGATCAAATAGACGATTTATGAAAGAGAAAGAATATATTATATCGATAAACATAAATTTTCACTTATGATTAGGGATTTACACCCCTTATCAAGGATATAAAATAGGCCTAATTACAGCTACAAGGTTTTCGATATGTCAGTAATTACTTGAATATGTTAATTCATATTATGTCCTTAAGAATAATATTTTTAGGAGCAGGGAGTAATTGTTTTGCTTATGCTATTTCTTAGAAGTTATTTTTACAACACACACTGTACGCTGAGGGTGCCATACGAGTATGTCAAAGATTTAAATAATTGTTTAGTGTAAGACAATGTCCATCTCAAGAAGACTAAAAAGTTCGCGAAACTGACTTGATGTTACAATTAAGAAGTTGATTAACCTACCTTACCTTGAATAAAATTTATTGTACTGTTTATTGTCCCTATATTTGTAGATGGTGCAATAGTGGCTAATAGTCTCAACACAGATGTATTAATTACCCATAAATATTTTTAAAAAATATTTCCTGTTCTACTTCAGTGTATTTGTTTTAAGAAAGGCGTTCGAATGAAACTGTTAATTATAAATGAATATGACTTAAAATTCTAGTGCACTATCGGATATAAACATATATATTTATATAGATAGGGTTTAAAAATGTACTATCGAAATGGTGAATTATGGCCTGGTTTTTCACTCCTGTATTATAGTAACCCTATGCAGGTACACTCTTCCAGGCAGTGTGATAGGCGCGAGTTGATATTTGTTATTTTAGTTGTCATAGCAACGGAAGCCGCGTGACAAAGCTTATATTTCCGTTTCAATTCCACAGAAAACAGCAACTGTCATACTTTGGTGGTTCATTAATCAACTTTGAAAACACTGATCTGTGTTAATGAAGCGTTATAACAAGCGACTGTTAATGAATCTTTTTTAAAAACGGTTTACGCAAAATGAATAACACCAGCACCCAGTATTCCATATTCCACATGTAACACGTTTTTACTGTCTGAACACCTCACATCGTTAAAACAAAGAAAAATAACCCTACCCTCTAAATGGTTCACTGGATAGACTTACTCGTAAATAACACAAATGGCAAACTTTAAATATTTTCTATTAACTATTTTTATCAGCGTAGATGTATTTGAGCATATTTTATCCTACAAAATAATATGATTAAACTCTTGACATGAAAATTCCAAATCTATTACACAAAGTTGAAAGTGCACTTTTAACTTAGGTCACCCTATGCAGGTGTGTGTGTGTGTTCTAAGTACAATATTGTATCTACATTCTTTGATAAATTTGTACGAAATTTTACACACAGGCCCTCTTCGACCAGGAAAACAGGTAGGCAACATTAAAATCTAAATAAACCTCCCCATCCCTTGTAAAATATCACAATATCTGAAATTATTACGTTGAATTCACCAAATGCAATTCACATTGCGTTTGCAGTTCTCATGACAATTCTACTGTTTGTAGTAGTGTTCAAAGGTGGCTTTGGAAGTTGTATTATACTGAGATTTGAAAAAATATTAGAGAGGCTATTGACAGAAATCATTTCTGTAAATCAAGAATGGAATATGAAATCCACATAAATAAATATCGATAATGTTCGATGCATCACATAACTTTCTTTACCATGGGCATTGAGAACATTATTTTCTCACATCACATTTTGATGTAGAATAAGAGATCGTATTGCGGGGACAGCATTTTCAGTTGTCTCAGCCTAAGTTTGTGACAACGATGGGTAGCGAGTAAAGCTACAAACGGTCCTATCCAATGATAGGTAATTCATAGCTGTAAGCTTTGTATTAGTTGAGAAAGGGGTATTTATTGTAAGCCCTAATCATAAAAAAGAGACAAACGAGGATGGAACATTTCGAGTCCTATGCGAGCAGTAAATTATTATATCCCAGGTTTCTGGGGGAAGAAAATGTGAAGGTGACATTGATTTCTTTTTTATTTTACCCCTGAAATGGTTGTATGGGAAAATGAGAGTGGGGAACAAAATACGACATAAAGACAGTAAAATGTTGTTACCAGAATTTCCATTTCTTCTTATTTCAACCCCTACCATGCTTGGTGTGTAAAAGCAATGGGTTGAAAAGTCCTAAATGAGCAATAAAAAGCTATATCTATCGTTTTCTGAGGGAATATTTTGAGTGTGATATGTCGTTCTTCTTCTCTTCAGACTCCAGATATCTATATAACGACATAGATTTTTAAAATAAAAAGTCCTCCCTAAGTTAATTACAAGAAAAATACAAAATCCTTTTAAGCTGGTATAATATAAAATATATTTATATAATTTTACTCTTCAAGAATACGTTTGTTAAATTTTTATAGAAAAATTGATCGAAGACTAAGCAAATGGTAATTTTTAAACTTGGGCCTTTGAGAACCTTTTATTACAGTAAAAAGTGTAATCGACTTAGGGGGGCTAATTTCTGGAATTATTAACTTCCTCATTGATGTTACACGCCTTGCGTGGTTAAATTCATTTTCACAACCAACACTTTTAACCTCTCGGTTGACCTTTCAGCAAATGCATTACACAGGAAATTATCTTCACAAGGTCACCATAATGTAATAAGAATTTGCCCTCTTTTTTCAGATAGTAGCCTATAAAATAATTCTTGCGGGAAGCTACTTGCCACTTTTTATTAAGTTTGGTGAAAACTACTTCCTGCAAACACTTAGTTAAAGGGTAAAGTAATGTTATCTTTTTTATACAAGCCTTGAAAGTCTTTAGTGATCCTAGAGTATGATGGTCCCGGATTTTTAGAAAATCAGCACTTAAAAGTGGAAAGTTTTGCAATCTTAAGCTGTCATAACCTTTACCCTGAAGAAGGCTCCTAGTAGGCTTACTCTTTTTGGTTACAGACTGAATCGATCAAAGGGCCATAGTGTCACCAGAAGGAAAAGCCAATTGAAAAAAACATTATTATCTTTTTTTCATTTTTAGCGTAATTATAATTATAACTTCTCATGCATAAAAGTATAATACAATAATGTAAGTCTACTAGCTGGGAAACGTCGAAATTCACTGGTTTATGTCTAATTTTGTAAATTAATAAAAAAAAAATAATTCTGCAGTGGACTCTACTGGGAATGAACCAATGTTTAAGTAGGAACACGTTGAATGGCATTCCGGGCTCTCATTGGTTCTTTTCGGCAGAAAAATAGAGTATTATGAGGCACTAAAAGCAACTTCGGGAAAGCCTGAAGGACCGATAATTTGAAAGAAATGACACGAAAATAAAATTTAGTTTTAATTAGTCCATTTCCGAGGCTGATTGCACATGCTTGTGGATGACTTTTTACTGAATTTTACTTTAAAAAACTAAGTATTTTCTCAATTTTCTCGAAAAGTCATAATCTGTCTTCATACAATACCAGATTGTATAAGAATCGACAACCTTACTTTGAATTTTTTTTTCGTAAAATTTCTGTAGGGTTGTTAGAAGCTAGCGCAGGGGTCGGTAACCTCTTAGTGTCAAAGTAATAGCCTATTTGCAAAATCTCTCAGCGTGCAATCCTCCATAATGTATTTTTACTTGCAAAAAGAGAAACAAATTAATTTGAACTGTATTACAATGTTCACGATACACTAAAAAAAAACAAAGTATTCTTTGTAATTTATTCATTATATTAACAGGAATAGAGATACAAAATATAACTTGAGAAAAATAGACATTCTGAACACATTATTTTGAAATAATTTTATTTAAAAAAATGCCGGGTCACTATATAAGTTATTATTGATAATGCAGAAAATCCAAAAATTTGAAAAAGGAAACAAATATATCAAACAAAGCATATTATTAAAACTTCTAAGGTTGAACTGTTAGTGAACTGAATCAATCAATTAAGGACTACCTTGTCCTTGCTTTTTCTTAGTAAATATTATTCAATGCCAGTTGTTATTTCTAGTCAGCTTCAAGCAGATTTCTGAATGTGCATTTTAACCAGCAACGTGAAAAATCTTTCTTTCTTAGGATTTGTAAAAGCACGATTAACTTTAAAATATCCTTTGCTTCCATCTAATAGAAAAACTTGCTCAAGCGAATTTTAATTCACTGAGTATGTCACTGATAATAGTTTGAACGCGTGTAATAGTTTGCCGAAACCCGAGCTAGACAGTGGCGACTCTTGGTTTTTTAGTTGTGTAGGATGGTGTGGAGAGAGCTAATTAACCCATTCACTGCTATTGACGTACATATGCGTCGCCGTAAAAAATGCATAAAGGCTGAGATGTAAATTTAATACAATAATGCTTTATCGTAAAATATGAAAATATTTAACCATGTATGAAAACTGTCGTTTGCGGAAATCAGCTATTCCGCTATAATTTTAGCTATTCCGCTATATAATAGTTGATATCAAACTTGATATTGCTCCAGGAATACTTATATTGAAATATAAACAGCACTGTAAAGTTTAATAATAACTAGACCTATAATATATACCAAGAAAAGAAATAAATAAATATTAATAAAAATATGATCACTCCCCTCTTAGAAAACAAGCTATCGAACGTGAGGAAGGACTGTACTGTAAGACGTCCTCAACTTCCTCCATATGAAACTGGCTTCTCACCGCCTTTTCCCTTCCCCCTTCACTTGCCAGAGCTTTAACAACGGCATGGATACACTGAGGACATCCTCTCAAATACCAACCTGCTCAAAACAGAACCGCTAACTTCCTTCCCGAGTGCTCTACAAAAACGCTGTTTTGTCATTTTATTGTTTTAATTTTGACAATGAATGCTAGTAAACATTTATGTAGATGAATTATGAAGTGTAGGATGATCCTCACATCCTATATGGAATAATCGCCACTGGAGCTAGAGATTCATTCACATTATTACTTTGCATACAAAGTAAACTTACTCTCAACAAAGATTACGTATTGAAGATAATTGAGTACAAGGGTCTAATGATGACTTTTACAGTGCAATATAATCTACAAATGTTCGTATTTGGACAGAAGGACATGGTGTAATGCAAGGAAATAATTTATGAATAATAAATTGCAAAATAGAAATCACTTGAAACGAATAATAAATGTCAAACAAATTTACATGAAAAAAAGTTTTCATTCGACCATATTTTAATACGCTTATTACATGTGACGCAACGGTGTCATAATGATATCCGTTTCGAAACAGATTTTCATTATAACACAGGTGTGATATCGATTATTACTAGGAGGCGGATTTCTATGACCTAAAAAATAGGATAACTTATATGCATGCATTTATGACCTAAAAAAACATTAAAATATGACCAATAAAATTTAAAATATGACTTTACCACTTATAAATTATGCATATTTTTTAAGTTTCATTACAATTCATTTTATTAAAATATAATGTTAATTATTTGAAATATCTATAAATTCTAAAAAAGTATCAGTATAATGCAACATTTACAAAATATGATATGAAACTTCAAAACTTCTTTAATATGCACACAACTATGCCGAAAATATGACCTAAATATGCATAGTCGTACTAAATATGCTACAATAGTTGAAAATTTCCTAAATATGCAGTTATATGCACAATAAAAGCCGTTCCATTTTCACCAGGAAGCTTGGAATCGGGGTTGCAAAGGGGAAAAATATGACATGTCATAGAAATCCGCCCCCTAATTATTACTATGGAACACGGAATTATATCGAAATCTTGAGAGCAGGAAATAAAAAATCTAGAAAGCCGGAAATCAATCTGCGTAATATACAATCTGTATTGAAAGTAAAATAAATTCGGTACGTAGTTCATTTTAATATCTTAGTAAATATAGTTCATTTCGTCTTGTGAAAAATCCTTACGATTAAATAACAAGCTTCGACTAGAGCGCACGCCATCAGCTGCCATCTCTCGCAGAAGACAACAGCAACTTACTTGAACTTGCCAACAGCATTGATTGCGCGGTGAGCTGATTTATTAATTTTTTTGTGAATGTAAAATCTCAAAAATTAAACATTTATTATGGTAAAAAATAGTCGTATGCAACTTGCCTATAGCCTAATGTTAACTAAGATTAACGTATTAAAATCATGAAACAAGCAACGCGATCATATCTTAATAAATGCAATTACAATTTGTAGACTCGCTGCATAATGTGTCATCTTCGTGCTAAAGAGTGAGTGAGATATCCTATTGTATCATACATACTAAATCCTCGTTATATGGCTAACATGGTTACAGGCGTGAAGTTTATGTGTTATTGCAAACATAGGCTGCGTACGGGTGGGAGGATTGAAGTACTTTGACCTCAGCAAGAATCGATTCCTCCATATCCAGTTCAAATTCATGTGCGATTGTTATCACCGGTTGTGAAGCTACCATTGTGTTATTACGTAAACAATGGAAGAAAATCCATTGTTCGCATGCTTTAACTCCTGGGTTTTACAATTCAAATTTTAATCTTATAACTAGGTCCCGGAAGTTAGGTAAAACTCCTTTTCTATTTGGGTGGATTTATTAAAGGGTTAAATAGAGATGCACATGCTTCTCTACATTTAGGGATGGTATGATCAGTTTTTATTTTACCTTTTTTTAGCTTCTGTTGCCTATTTTAAGGTTTCGATACTTATGGGTTTTTCTGTAATTTATTTCACATTTTAAAAAACACACAAAGAATTTCAATGTGTGAAAGTAAGAAAAATATTACACAAATAATGAAATTGACACTCAAGTCTCAAAAATATGTATTGAGGATCTTGTTCCCTATAAATAAATTTGTTTTCAAGCAGTTGAAAACTTACCTCCTCAATCGATTCAATAAAGGTCTAAAACAATGGCCGTTGCTTGTAATCAAGAAAAGTAACAGCAAGAACTGTATGTGATAAATAAATGATTAAGTATTTAGATAGCTATTTTCATTAATAAAGAGTGGGATTAGCCTATTCTCTGTTTTTGACTTTTAATAAATGCCTATTTTAATTATATTACAGCCTATTTTCAGTATTTTAGATGACTTTTGCCTGCCTTTAACCAAAATAAATACCTGAACTTCCGGGCTCTACTTATAACTAAGACCAGGAAGTTTATGAAAAAGTCAAAGGCCTATTTTTAATATTGCACTCTATTACATGCTCTTGTTAAATTGTGTATAAGACATGAAAGAAATAACAGAAAAATGATGGTTTCATTTTGCTTACTGTTGCACATTTTGTTAGCTTTGCGATAACGCATCATATTTGCTCGATATTAAAATATTAGTGCATATTTTATTAATTTGTTGCATTTTAACGGCATATTTCTGACAGATTTTCAATATTGTGCATATCCCTGTTAATTCAATCGTTTACAGTATATTTCGCTTGGTGAAAGTTTTGAGAACAGTAATTGATTGTAATGGACAAAAATATTTCTTTTGAAGGACTAGAATTATTTTCGAACTTCTGTACACTCTTTATTTCACATACGATCAAACAGTAATAGCCAAAGATGAGGAATACACTGAATACAGTAAGGAAAATTAAAAATAAGTATTAAATGGTAGTATCAGAAATCAATCTGAAGAATGCAACAGATGGGGAAAGAAAGAGACTATAAGTAGAAAACAACATCTAAATAAAAGGAAGAAAAGCTTCATATATTTGGAGTTTAGAAGAATTAGTTAAATAACATTACATTATACAGATAAAATTATCTAGAATGTATTATGAAATAATTGGCTGCGCCAGACAAATTCATGTACGCAACAGTTTAACTCCTGATTTGAAATAAGATTGGAAAAATAAAACGAAGATATTGATTCACTATGACACAAGCAGCTGAGGTAATAAACAAAATCATTCAGCTCTAGCAACAGAAATGACATCCCCAGGCCTCTCAATGAAGCAGAAATAATTGAAATTGTCAATGATTTGGATTCAGATGTCAGTGAATTTATTAAGTATGTATAAAGGGAAACATTTCATTGAAAAGGGATTACACAACCATCTGAGACAGTGTTAGAGATGATGATGTGGTAAGGTTAGAGTACCGTTTGAGGAAACCGAAAGAACAATGGGAGTACAAGATGATTTAATGAAATAATGGCTTATAGATGACAAGATACGAACATGTAATTTTTTTCTACCTGACCCTACTCAGAAAGATGCGCAGTAGTTCAAACGAGTCTGCTAGTCATTTGGAGGGGTGATGTTTCATTCGTACGCCAGTCTTCAAGGGAGTAACATCACGCTGACTAATGTGTACGGCTACGGCTGTCATGACTCGGGGAGGGGAAGGATTTCTTGCCTCTCTGAATTCAACTCTCACCGCTGAATGCCTTTCCCCTCACATGAGTTTAACCAGTATCAGGAAGAAAAATATATTACTGTAGCAAATTAATTAATAAAGTTGCCGAGTGGAGTACATACGATAAGCTGACAAAAGTGAGGATGGGGAGGACTAGGCGAACAGAGAGCCTGATTGAACGAAGGAAATAAGGCAGCGATGCAATGACTGATATCGAGTGAATTTGAATAATTAAATAAATTTGTCAACAGATGTTATTAACGTTGTTGGATCATACGGGTTTTCTCTCAGTCTGCCTTTTTTATTCTGCTGTAATTTAAATGAAATAGAAATATATACGATTTGAGAAGACCATTATAGTAAAAAATTCACAACACTGAATTGGCATACAGCCCACGAAAGAAAACTCAGTTTCATCCTTTTCCAGAATCGATCAAGCAAAAGCTGCTCATCTTATTTTATAGTACTGGATGCATGCGAGGAAATATCTTTCCTCGTATATAAGGCTATCTATATGATCTGGAAACAAGAAAAGCACAGCACAAGGCAATAAAGAAAACAGAACGAATAAAGACTTACGACGAAATGTTTGTATAGTTGTATAAAGAATGCTGAAAGCTATAAATGTCCTTCTTGTAGGTATGGAATACCAATTATTCTTTTGTGTGTTTTTTTCCTTTTTTATATTAACAATCATATATTTCGATACAAGAGCGGTAAGTGTGTCGTTAGAGCATCGAGGAAGAGATTGAAAGATGAGCTGAAGGCGATTCTTCTTAAATTCTCGAGATTTCCCAGTGCACTTAACGCAAGTGTATTGCACTCTGTTTTCTACGATAGCGAATTACAACTAATACTTACGTGAAAATAATTAAACACTAACAACTGTTTGAAGTGATGCTAACTGACAATGATAACAACCTCAAAAATAGGACTACTTCGAGCTACTTTGTAAACTATTTTAATCTTGATGGGTATTGGTACACCGTTTACTTTAACACAGGCACAACATTCGAATCCTACTAAGCTGCTGGATAAATTGGACCACATTCTGCAGAAAGGAACCAACCCTCAAATTTAAAAAAAACGGAGTAGATGCTACATTTTTGCTACTGAACTATATATTTACGCTGTGCACACTAACCAACCCCCTTCATCCATTTATATGTCATCTATGAACCAAACAAAAACACACTGAAAAGATCCAGGTGGCTTTTTATTTAACTTTAAATGTCTGTTTTTTAGCTTAAAAATCATGTGGATTGATTCCTTTCTGCAGAATGTGGTCCAATTCGCCTAAATCGTAAATTTTTTTTAAAAAAGGAAGTAAACTGTAAAATTCAACTAGCAAATTTGATTATATTCCATGTCTGCAGTAAGATGTATATAAAAAGTTAGAGACTTTGATACAATGACGCCGTAGGCTGCAAAGAAGGCAAAAGACGCAGGTAGGTTAGGTTAACAGCACTGGATGCAGGAAATTCAAGTTTCCACCATGATAGCATAAACGGGAAATGGACGAAAAACACCATCTCGAAGAAAAGCTAATTTCTAATTTAAGTATCTGTAAAATGTGTTATGAAACAGTCGCGTTTTATATCGTTTGCGGAGTTCAGTTAAAGCTGCTTGAACTTTATTTATTTTATCCATAGAGCAACTTTATACTTTAATATATTTATGAGATGCATTAAAACATTGCTGAATAATTACAGAATAAACAGCTATGTGCAAATCTATCAAATATTATTGTTAATCAATGTGAGAAGTAATCATTTCTCATTAGATATACACATATTGCATCATAACATGTAAAACACAGCAATATAGGGCTTTAATTTCGGTAAATTAAGGACAGAAATAATGGATTAACGATCAGTTTATGTACTGATCTAGTATCGTTCCTTGTGATTTCGTATGTACAACCGGCTGTAAAAATTAAAAATAGTAATAATAATAATAATAATAATATTACTAATAATAACAATAATAATAATAATAATAATAATAATAATAATAATAATAATAATAATAATAATGGACCGTCTCTTGTTCGTTAGAAAGTTAACGTTCTATGAAGCGACTTACAAACTTGCAGTAATTTTTCTGTGGTGTGTTCTTCGATAGAACGTCTATACCGAAGGGTGTGGGTTCACTTCCCGTTAATACGTTAAGGCAGTGTCCGGCAGATGCTGCAGTTGTGACGTAAGAGCCGATCATCTCGCAAGAGCTTGAGAGAGCGAGCAGTTGAGATGCATTCCTGTTAATACGCACTAGCGCAGTGGCGTTCAGTGCAGCAGTAGGGTTAAGGTGAGCCGTGATGGTACATTGAATTGCGTGCATTAACCATGGCAAGGGTGCAGAGGTCAGTTAATCAGTGAAATGTATGGTAAATTTAGTGCATTCAGATTAATACTAGACTTACGGAAACGTCAGGTCACCCTCGGAGACACGCCACATTTTTCCAAAGTTGTCTACAGTATGTCATTCAATTACAGACATTAATAATTATGTACAAATATTAGAAGAACTGGATCAGGATATTTTATTACAGATTTCAAGATTTTGCAAAACACCAATCCGATATTTGCATATTTGCGACACCATTTTCTGTGGATGTTGACAGTGTTCCAACGTCATTGCAACTAGAAGTCATTGATTTGCAAAAGAATATTGAAATGAAAGACTGCTTTCAAAACAAAAAGGATCTATCTATATTTTATAGAAGATTTCCCCGGGCAACTACATAATATATTTGCTGCTAGAATGTTGAGTATTAGGTATTTGTATCGACGTATGTATGTGAATAGTTCTTTTCTTGTATGAAGATCTGCAAACCACAACATGGAAACCGCCTATCTGATCAGAACATGAAAAATGTTCTCGTTTGTGTGTTAGCCAGACTATGTCTCCTAATATTGCAAAATTAGTGCGCGAGAAAAGAGGGAAAAAATCTCGACAATGCCTTGAGCTTGGGCACGATAGTGACACAAAGTAAGGGTGTGTATCAAAAGTCTGAATAGGCCTATACTTGGCATAGTGCTCACAAAGGTGTATAGTTTAATTTGTATATTTTGTGTATTTTGTATATTTTGTATACTTTAACATTTTTCAGTTTCCGAGTAGACAAAGTTTTGCAGTACTCCTTAAAGTATTCTTATGTTTTATGTATTTGTATGTTTATAGTAGTTTCGGAGCCTCATTTAAATAACCTGACGCACCTGGATGCATTTCAGATTAGTGTAAGTAGGGCCTATATTAAATTTCATTACAAACAAAACTGTTCTGTTACATTGATTTATCACAGTTGTACTATTTTGTTTTCGTACAAATGCATTGTAATTGTGCTATTCCCATACTATCTACGAAGATCGGAGCGCACTCTGCCAATGCATAGGCGTCGTTCCGCCACTGGCCAGTTGAACCCTTCCTCCACGCTCAGTACGGAGATATTGCCGAGCAAAGAGCGCGGTTGCTCTGTAGTATGACGTCACAGAGCACGGAACATGCCGGTCACTGCGTTAAGGCTTGTCTGAACTTCTTGAGAAAACTGAAATAAACAGATTTAATTTCTTTAGAACACATAAACAAACAAATTATATAAAGGTCTGTTGTTGGCGTTAGTATCTTTTCCGCTTGCTAGACATATGACCAGAAACTTGTAATTAAAACAACTAATGATCGTTTGAGATTCGAACTACAATTAGTTTTGCTAACTCGTTTCGAAAGTCAGTTATTTAACGAGTATAACGACTTCGCTACCTACCTTAGAGTCCCGAATCATTTGTTTATACCTATATATGATAGATTTCATTGACTGTGTGGCATTATTTGAATAACACAATTTGTGCAGATTATTATTATTATTATTATTATTATTATTATTATTTATTCATTCCACTGCTTTTACAGGTATTAAAACGATGTCATCGGCTTTTAGCAAGATGACACCGTTAAATTTAAACAGAAATGTTTAGTATACTACGGACAATGGATGTAGTACTCAAGATGACCGCTTTTTGCATACAATCCCTCACGTACTCTGTGATCTTCAAGTCTTTCAGTCTCTTCATTAGGGTCTTCGGTACAAGTCCTGTTGAGGAGATGATTAAAGGCAGCACAATGACTTTTTCTTGCCTCCAGAGTTGTCGAACCTCTTCAGCCAGGGGTAAATATTTGGTTACTTATTATTATTATTAATTATTATTATTATTATTATTATTAGTATTATTAAAAGATTATCGTTTCTGCTTGTCACTGGCTATAAAATTTCGATATTTTATTGTCCCTCAGGCAAGTACCAGAACTCTTTGAAGTAAAGGAAAGGGAGAACTTCAAACATGTGACGTATATTATAGCCTTTCATGATATAATCGAGTGGAATCTAAATAATTCGGGTATCGAATGTTTCGCTTACTTTGATGCAAAAATTATATACAAATAGAACTTGGTATTTCTCTATCATGGTACATTTCAAGGAACATTGCAATAATACAGGTTCCTGAAGCTAAGGATAGGATATACTTATGTGAACAAATATTATAGTATATTGCGATACAAGTGCCGTAAGCGGTGCATACGGATCCAGGAAATAGTTTGAAAAAACGAGGCGCTTGTGCCGAGTTTTTTTCAATTTCCGAGATCCGTTATGCGCTTAGGCACTGCCTTCTATATCTTAGGAAATAAAGAAGGCAGTGGCTTAGGCCTACGGCACGAGTACTGCATGCTATTTTTTGCACGATGATTATTTATATCAATTTATTTATATTAATTGAGATATTGGCTGAAATTATTATGTATGTACACTATTTAAGATGGATGTTATATTTCAGAAAGTGATTCGCGTGTGTTGGTTGTTATGGGAACCGAATATTTGTCCTGTTAAAGTCGCCACAAGCTGGGGGGCCTTGGTTCCGGTCTTCCATAAAGGCTTGTATTATGATGATTTTACTTATGGCACTTGTGCTTTTTGTAATTTTCACCGCACGGAGATTACTTTTGTTTTCATAGCAACCAGATTGCGTGTGGGAATGTCAAGTTACAATCCACGGCAACAATATTCGTAAGTACCACTAATTAGTTACGTCGTGCAAAAACCAATTTTTAAAATCTTGTATTAAATATCTTGTATTAAAAAATCTTGAGCAACATGTTTACAGTACTAATAACAGTTAAGTGTACAGCATCAATCCCACTTTGACAAACAGTAATATTTTACGCTGCTTTTACTCCTCTGCCTCTGCTACCCCTACAACTCGGAATAGCTAACTTTTTAAACATCCGAGCTAGTCTTCGTCTCGTAGGTACATCTAGAATGTTTGGAACGCCAGCGATCTCTATTGTCCAATTTGATAAGCACAACTTGATATTCATTGAGTCATGTTTAGTTCTAGTCATTGTGACATAAGACAACCTGTATGTAGCTTAGTTGAAAGTTACGCCTAACAACATACCCATTGTAGTCAGATATGAGTTCAAAGTCACTTAAATTAATTTTTTTAAACTGTTTTTAAACGAATAAAGTAAAGTGATCCCTGTACAGACCGAGGAGGCCCTTATAGGTTCCGAGAAGTTGCGACTCCCAGATTTTGTGACATTCGGAACACGAAAGTAGTAGTGCCACCAGAAGGATTAGGCCAACGGAAAAATCCCAGCTCTGGTTAAACAAGAACAAGTTAACTAATGCATGCATTATGATGAGAGTGCTAAATTCTAACGGGTGGTTTCTGTAAGGAACTATTTCACAAAATCTGAATCCATAAGCCTATAATAATATGCTTTGCTTTCAAGTACAGTAATAAATAGCTAAACCTTGCCAAACGTGAGCAAACATAATTAAAATGTGTACTAATATAAGAGTCCACCGCACCGCTGTGGTGATTCGGACTGGCAATACTCTGAACACGAGCCAAATAGCAGGGGAAATTTTTTAAAAAATTTGATTCTCCGAGTAGAAATTAATATGCATGTTGTGTGATTACAGGGAATGGATCTCCAGATTGGAAGCCATCAACATGCATTACACTAAATAATATCGGGCCCTGTTGCTTAATCACGAAAGTCAAGCTATTCTGCCAAGGTTTTTTTGCGGTTTTCCAAGGCCTTACAACGAATGTTCAAATAGTCCCCTTACAAAAGACGGGCCGCAACCCGCATAACACACCCCCAAAAATTTCAAATTTATTAGATAAAAGGACCGTTTTACCTCGTATGATTGAATTTTGGGAGATACAAAATTACAGGCAATTGTCAGAAACAACAACAGACTGGAGTACCGCACACCATACCCAGGAGAGCTTCCTGGCGGAACAATGCTAATTATCCCAATCGGACAAGCTATGACACTTACCTCAAAATTATACTCAAAATTATGGGGCAAATGGGCTTTGCCTAAGCATCCATTGCCTACGACATAGTAGTGGAAATAAAAGAGGAATAAACCACGTACCAAAAGTACGTTGAAGATTTCGATTCGAAATTTAATTTTTTTATGCTGCACAATTTAGTGTTTTCTTCCTCATTGTTAATTATTAAGAAGCATAGTAAGCTTTGTGATTTAGGAAATTTTGTAATCAAGAAAGCAAAAAATTAACAGGTCCATTGTTAATTTTTTGTACCTTACTCTGTAATGTTATATTAAATTTAAACGTCTGTTCTAATTACTTTACCGTCATTTTATTAAAAATTTAAATCAATTACTGGATCTTATAGGTTGCATTATGATTATAGGGATTAACACATTCTGGCTTCTTAACACAGAGAACCTTGATGGAATAATGAATTGTATAATCGCCGGGTAGGAACAGGCACCATTGTAGGCCTTCAGATTGTAACCAACCCATTAAACATATAAACGCGTATTGCGAATCACAACCTATTGTCTAAATATATTGATATTAATAAATTTAATTACAGAAGCCCAACCGAGGGAATAAAAACAAATTTCATCCATGAAGCATCAAACAGGTTATATAAAAATAAACGCGTTTGCGGAAATACAACACGAAAAAATCACAGAATGCTAGTCGTGTAATTTAATTTTATGATTAATCAAGGTTACTGTTTACAGAGCTTGTAGCCATATGATTTATGAGGTCAATATTCATTGTGACAGCGGTGATGATGAAGTATGAGTACATGAGTGGATACAGGCGGAGAGAGTAGGAGTCTAGTTTGCAGAAATTAACATCGTCCTTCTAAATGGATAATAAAAACGAGTAAATATCTGCGTAAGCTAAGGATGCACAGAGATTAAATGCAAATAGAGAAAAAAGTTCATTAATGAAATACAAATGTTTAAAAAGTACATAGACTGTATTTAGCCAGCTTTCATATAACGTTTAAAATATTTTTCACAATGAATGCGTGGATTATTCATATGTCTACAAGTAAATTTAACTTAACGTCGTTTTGGAAAATTTTACTCTTTAGTGTTTCTGCTTGAAATTTATCTTTACAACTGTTAGAAAAACGATATCCAAAGCTGATTTCAAGGTACAAACAATAAAGCTTAACATTTCAAAAATATCAAATATACAACTCATAACGCGGGTGAATAACATGCAATTACACAATAAGAGGTTCACAATATTACTCCTAACCGGAAAGGAAGTAACAAAAGTATTAACTTTGGAGGCTCTTAGGATTCCAGTAGGTTGAAGCTCAGCTATTTTCAGAAATTCGGTGATAAAGAATAATAATAATAATAATAATAAAGTTATGTAATCAGAAACTAGCTTTGTACTGATCATAATACATAAAAAGGCATTTGTAACAATATACCAAAAGTAGTAGTTATAATAATAATACGAAATTACTCAGTAATATACCAAAAGTAGTAGTTATAATAATAATACGAAATTACTCAGTAATTGCTAGGGCTATATTCTTAAGTAAGACATCCTGCAGTGACTTACCAGAGAAGATGGGATCAATTAGACACAGAATTAAGTGTTGAAAATAACATGGATCAGCAAACTCCACTTACCTGAAAGGCAAAAAAAAGAAACAACTTAGACCAATTATTAGCTTGAATCTTATTTTAAAGAATAATCTTATTTACTTAGTAATAAAAAGCTATTCTTTATTACTATTACATTGAGTAACGTTAATTGTTAATATTTCAGGAGATTTCATGACGACATTTTTTATTTAAAAGGTTTAAGGCAACAACAATTGACGTTGTTCTATGTCAATACGGTAATCAGGATTTCGGTGTTATCTTCAATTTAAACTGTTATTTCTGTATTATTGATTTTATGCAATTCAGAAGGTTTTATCTTCTCGTATTTTGTCCAGAAATCTAAATCTAAAAATATATATGACAATTTTATTATCCTGCTGGATGTACTCGTATTATATAGATTTGAGACATGGTCCCTTACTCTTCGGGAAGAATATAATCTGAGTGTGCTCGAAAACAGGATGTTAGGAAAAGGTGCACAATATTGCATAATGACGAACTCCATACCCTGTACTCTTCACCGAATACAGGGTGATTCAGAAATCTACCGACAATCTTTCACAAGTGTTCAGGGATGTCTAAGAAATACTGACTGGGGGACTCGAAGAAAAAAAGACCACTTGGAAGGTCTAGACATAGGTGGAAGGACAATATTAGAATATATTTAAGGGATTGGGATTTGCAAGGAGTTAGCTCAGAACAGTGATGAATGGCGGCTCATTTAAGCGCGGCAATGAACCTCCAGGTTCCATAAAGTAGATAATATTCCTTTAGCCTGCTTAGGAATTGTCTATCCATTGAGTCAGTAAATAACTAGATATTCCTGCGGCCATGCGAACTAACTCTGTGAGTTTTAAGTTGCACTGTCATATCTGGAATGTGTGTGGGAGTCAAGCATGGTAGGTAAGTTCATACCAGAGGTTTGTGGGAACTTCCTGGAGGGACACGACCGGGGAAGCGTAGTAATAAATCTCTATCAGGATAACAGCAGTAGCAGGGCAGGGCAGGGACCGAGTTTTGCAACATCTCCACATGAACGCCTGAAACGCCGCAACTTATCCTACTTGTAAGCTCTTCCAGTAATCTGACAACGGTAGCACTGGGGCTTGTTAACTCAAACATTGGCTCAGGGGTATTGCGATGTGACAACGCCCTAACGACTTATAACACGGCATGTTCAGTATGTGACGCGGACAGCTTTAATGTACATCTTCATATGCATAGCAGAAGATGTGCATTAAAATTTGGCTATGCCCAAGTTTTCGTGCATTTGATGAGCAATTTTAGAAATTTGCAGGGTTTACTGTTGACTGGTTCATATAGTGATTATGGTTATAGTTTTCGTAAATGACAAGACTAAAATTGTGTTTTTATGACTATTCCATCCATATGCTGCGTGTTTGATATTAGTCAATAACGCTTAACAATTCCTTGGATGCAGAAGGTTTATCTTGCTTGCTATTAATAGAAGGGTGCGATTTTATCTGATAGAACGTCCACTGATTACTGGATATGTAGTATTTAAGAGTGCATTATTAAAAATATACGGTATTTAATAAACTTCCGGGCTGCATTACTGATTCTCTTACTAAAGGTAAAATTAAATCAAGATCTATGGATTCGAGCACATAATGAAGTTGATGAAAAGAGAACTTCTGAATTTATTTATGTCATACTTATTTTTTTTTAAAGTGTGCGTGGTACTCCACGCAACAGAAGAGAAACTTGTTTTAATTTTTGGATTTTTACAATTTTGGATTATTGGATTTTCAATTTTAAATTGTTGGACTTTTTTAATATTGGGTTTTTGGATTTTTTAAATTTTGGATTTTCGATTTTTAAATTTTTGACCTTTGAATTTTTTTATTTTGGAATGTTGGACTTTTTTATTTTGGATTTTTTAAATTTGTATCTTTGAATATTTTCATTTTTTGGATTTTTTAATTTTGAATTTTGGGTTTTATAATTTTGGATTTTTAGATTTTTTAATTTTGGATTTTCGATTCTTTAATTTTGGATTTTTATTTTTTAAATTTTGGATTTTTATGTCCACCGCTGTGGCTCAGGGGATGCGTCCAATCCTCTCACGCAGCGGGCCCGGTCGGGACAAGTTACCTAGGTGAGGTTTTTTCCGGGGTTTTCCCTCACCTATGAGACAAATGTCAGGTAACTTTAGGCCCTTGTGGTCCCCGGATATCATCTGGCCGTCATTATCATCTTCATCCTCATCCTCGCCTTGTTCTGAGTGAGTGTGTGTGTGTGTGAATGGTGTGTCTCGTCCTTTGTGTTCGTGTTGTCTCGGAGGTGGCCCCGCTATTGGGCTGATCAATCATCCGGGGAGGCCCTCCATGTCCTTGTCTGGTCAAAAAAGTATGTATGTGATCCAAAGGTAATCACTCTCCCGACAGGTCGCGGCCCTGTAAGGCCCGGGCGGCTTGGGTCGCTTAAATCCTAACAGGGAGAGGTAAAACTACGAAAAAGAAAGAAAGAAAGAAAGAAAAGGATTTTTATTTCAGGATTTTTTATATTTTAAATTTTGGAATTTTTTAATTTTGGATTTTACCACGCCACTAGCTCGAAGCAGTAATAGCCCCCCACTCAATGCCTGATACCTTTCCCCCGCGTGCTCCCGTAATTGTTTTTAAATTTTTTAATTTTGGTTTTTATTATTTTTTAATTTTGGATTTTTTTATTTTTTAATTTCGGATTTTTTTATTTTTTAATTTTGGATTTTTTAATTTTTAAATTTTTTTATTTTTTAAATTTTGGATAAGCCTAATAATTGAGTTGATTGTTTTCTGTGCAGTCCGTTCCGTCACAGCCCCACTAATTTCGTGACGATTTTGAGCGTAACAATTTCGTGACGACTTTGTCCGTAACGCAAGTTTGGGTTAGTTCTCCTAGTTCTCTATATCTGTGTTCTCGATTTACTCCAACCGCGGCTAAGAAGTTTCACTTCAAAAATACATCTTTTCAAGGAAGTTTAAGTTCTATTTACTTTTTACAAATGCGTTAACAAGCATTTATTCGTAATTTTACTTACAATTATATTACTGAAAAGGGAAAATTATATAAAATTATATATAAAAAATTAAAATTATATAAAAATGAACATGTAGATAGTAAGTTATTTTCAGGCTAAAACTTACATTTCGCATTTCGAAAAAGAATTCTGTAACTATGCGTGAATAAAACTTTTGACTATCCTAATTAGAATTCTTTAGTTCATTTTTCATAGGTAATCCCACGCGAGTTTACTAGTTTTTCGATAGATTTGCGACTGCGTGAACTCGAGTTGGATTTATTAATAATATTCCGTGAATAAAAATGTAGCGGATTATACAAATAATAATTATTTTCTTACTTTGTTACATAAAAACAAAACTGTCAGCTGCAAGATAACGCATATTATGAAACAACCATCCAAGAATTGATTCGAGTTACCAGGTAACCAATGCTATTTATGGCGCCTATGAGACATAGTTATCCTAATTCAGGTAAGCTAACAGCAGAACAGAATAAAATCACACGAACTGGCTTACTCCGAATCGAAAGTGTTTTTAATCAATTAACATTAATATTATTTCAATTTTCAAACAAGTTATGTTGTGTTAAATAATGTGTTTTCATTCTGCTCATGGTAGCATGTGACGTATTAATCACCCCACGTTAATGCCTTATGTGTCCTGTAACGAGCTGACTTTATCAGATAAAATTGCATGCTTGTGAGCCAAGGAAGGATGTTATAAGATAAAAACAATCGTGATTGGTTTATATCCGAGGAATTGCTGAACGTTATTGGTCAATATCAAACACGCGGCGTATGAGTTGAATAGCCAGATTAAATTGACATTCTTGCGGCCCTAGGAAGCATATTATGAGATAAACGACCGTGACTGGTCTATATCTGAGGATTTGCAAAACGTTATTGGTCAATATTAAATACGCGGCTTATGAATGACAGTTATTTCAAAACTGCTCTTAAGAAATATAACTCCATGGGTTTTATTCACTAGACGTGTAGCCTATATTGGTTCTCAACAATAGTAACTTTAGTTTTTTTTTTAATGACTATATTTGATTTGACTTCAGCCTATTTATGCTTAGTTTTAATAAATGTAATATCACTAATATAACCATTAATTTTGTATAATACTTGTTCATGATCAAATTATCTGTTGAAAAGTACCCGACATATATTTACCTTGAATCCATAAAATGTATTAAGCCTTATATTTTATCACTTAAGAGGGCTGGAAACCAGGGCAATTTGCCACAATGGTCAGCTGGGGGGGGGGGGGGAATTTATATTGCATAAACATAAGAATCGTGTGTTATGGAGTGCCCGGGTAAAATCAACGTAATTTATTGATCATGCTTCCATCGCCAGTGCTATATGTTTTAAGCCAGAATTTACATATACCACGCTAGGCTAAAAGCACAGCTGTTAAAATTGATTTATCGTCTGCAGGGAGGTTACTGGCCAGGTGGCACTCTAGTCATCGCTGTAATTACTTCCCGTTCGTGCTTGGTCTGCAATAACAAAAAACCAATGAAACAGTGCAATGAGAAACCTACGAATGATACTGAGGGACATAGGCCAAACGAGAAAAAAGAGAACTATACATAGCATGAATGGACATAAAATTAAATTTTGATATAACAATAATATTCTTTTTTCTCTCACCATTACCTCTCCGTTGGACAATGGCGTAACTTACACCACCGCTGATCCCGCAATGGGGGGGGGGATGCTAGAAGAGGTCCAACCGTCGAGGAGATTTTCGGGTATTTGGAATCGCGCGGTTGGGCCTAAATCTGATTTACGAGACCTATGCATTGCATTTCTTATATACCTCAGACTTTCTTTTACTGTATCTATTACTGAAAGTTCCTTTTTAAATCATTAATGAACTTCATTGCCATAGAGGGCTTTTATTATTATTATTATTATTATTATTATTATTATTATTATTATTATTATTATTATTATTATTAGTATTAGTACTTAATTCAGCTGTTTTTATATTCCTTTTAGCTGTGAGGCCATATCAGGAGTTAGGGATGTGTGTCTACACTGAAGGGTAGGCCATATTATTATTATTATTATTATTATTATTATTATTATTATTATTATTACATTATTATCGTCATCATCATCAAATAGAACCTTACAGCCTAGTGCATAAACTGTCTTAATCCAAAATATTTACATTATACGTAGGTCTAGTAAATGGTCAGTAATAAAAATATTATGAATTTATAGTATACAATGTCAAGAACTTCAAAACTAGAATTTTCTATGCGTCGGTTACTTAAAATACTATAATAATTAAAAGTATAAAAATCGTTGTTGTCTCTCTCTCTCTCTCTCCCTCTCTTTTTTTTTTACTACAGGGTATGCATTTCGATATTAGACCTTAGGATGCAGTTGCACTTAACATTGCTGAGAATGTACTGAATTCATGAATTCATAGTTTAACAATTACAAACGATTTACAACAGGTTGAACATTACAACAAAAGCATATTAAAGATGTTGTGGATTGATATTAGAAAATGAGAAAAACAACATTGTTTTTTGAATACATGAAACAGAGGTTTTCCCAGTTCATTGTCACAAAAGTTCTAGTGATGATCTCTAGATCTTCCAAATTCATGACAGTCAAAAATCAAGGATCCATTACGAGAATAATATTTTTTTCTTGAGATCCAGTGTCGATTTCAGTGCAAAATGCTCGTGCCGAACTTTGAACTTTGTGCTTACTGAATTGGTATCCGACTATGACAAATTCAAGTCATATATCGATAGATTTATGACCAACGTCCCAGATGATTATTCAATTCATGCTTCCGCAAGCTTTAACTTGCCATGCAGTTTTATTAAATTAGATGTAATAAGAAGGAATATAATTGGACTGGAACTTGTCCTCAATTTTTTTTTTAAAGAAATCGGTAAACAAGTTTCCGCGAAACAATAGAAAACAGCTATCAAGGTGTAAAACAACGATTTTGAGATTTTGTCGCCTCTATTGGTTTCATTCTTGTACTACGAGTAAATTCTCTGATCATAACAAACATAAAGAGAGCATTGCCAACCATAGTAATTTCAGTTTGAAAAGAGGTCCACACTTTTAGAAGTTGATCCATAAATGGCAATGGAAATTTAACATCTTCCCTGATGTTTTCTTCGTTATTTTTCGTTAAAAAAAATTAAATACGGGCATCAGTAACACTTTCTATGCTGTGGTAATGTATTTGGACAATCTTTTTGCGCGTTACAGACCTTGAGCGTGGCGTTAGAGTATTGTGAAACTTATGTTTGAAACATAGAACAGTTGTTTTCAACAATAAATATTTCAAAGTTAATAAAAACCTCAATTTTTGAGCTAGAAGTATAATGCCCAAAATTTGATGCTGAAGTCGAATCCATTCAAATTAGAAAATGTATTTTCCGACTTATGGTCGGATTTTCCTGGCAAGGTCACATATATAAACAAGCAGTGGTCCAATGCTATGTTTACTTAAGTTAGTAACAAATTATGAAGTTTCAGTAATATTAAATGCAATCTTTATTCGTTTACCATTTTCATTCTAAAATCCGTAAAAATCATTTCCTTCCAGTTAACAGAATTACAGTAGAACTCCAATCACGAACTCCAACTATCCGGATGGGCAATTATCCGGATCGCTTTGAGGCCATGTTCAAGTGGTTTTTACAGCAGCAAACTTAAGGAAACCCTCTTTCAGGGCCGATTATTTGCTAAAACGCTAAACTTTTTGCATTTTGTCTGCAAAACAACTGACCCTAACCGATATGTTCAGGATACGACACTGTATGTAAGAGCATTACTGTACAATGTATTTTTAAAATAATTAGTCTACATTTTTTCATGATTTGTCCAATTATCCGTATATTTGTTTTTCCGGATCGAATCCGGTCCAAATTAATCCGGATAGTTGGAGTATAACAATTTTATTGCTGAGTATCCTGAATATGTAAATTACAATCTTAAACATTTTAAGAGGAAAATAAAAATAGTTATTAGATAATATTAATAGCACACTTTAATTTTATTTGGTCTTTAAATGTTTCAGTCCAATTTATTCTATTTTTTGTTGTAAATGCTATTTTTAACCAGTGCTAGTTAATGCTAAAAAATTATTTTTATTACATGTACTCATAAATTTATAATTTTTCGTGTATAGTATACTGTGCAGTGATATGTAATTATATTTATACTAATCTACTGTATCCCCTAAACACGAGCGTTGCTCATATAGGGGCATGTTTGGTTTTATTTGTTTTTACTTGTATTAAATATGTAATAATAATAATAATGTAATGTAAGTAAGTAATGTTAATAAATGTAAATGCAATGTAAATATGTGACGCTTTGATGTGTTTTCGTTGACTGGCATATCAGAAGCGTAATTAGTGATGCAAATATTTTAGTGAAAGCGAAACGTTCACTGCTATGGAACAGTTTTTCTTAACATCGTCTGGAGTCATTAATAGTGTAAAACGCAAGATCTTTATATCTGTATGACTGTAATGTGACATTATGTAGTAGTCACCCACGCAAGAGACTTATAGAATATTATTCTCACTTCAAATCGTTAAAATAAATGTCTGCTCATGCAATTGCGGGCGCCCCATCTTTTAATGTTCTGACGATGGTTTTAAAGCATAAATAATGAGCATGACGACAAACAGAACTGCACAGAGCCATTCTGAAGACTAGGACATCAAAGCTGTAGGCTATCAAATATGTACTAACATTAAGCTATAGGAGCAATGAAAACATTAGACAATCTACATTTCCACAACCATTTCGTAGCAGTATTTTATAGCATCGTGTACGCGTCTTACTTTTTAAAAATATTATCCGCATTCCCTAAACAAATAGTATTACATATTACTTTCGCATGATATGAAATGCATCGTATTTGATATTGAAAGAGGATGTTTGGAATTGTTTTTACAATGTATGCTTTCACAAAACTGGCGAAATTCAAAATTGCCTAACCTTCATTTTGGAAGTGGAACTAAAACTCATTTTATAATTTAAGAGATCTAAAAAACTTCACAGAAAAATTGAAAATGAATTGAACAATTCTTCGATGAAAAGAGGGGATATAGAAAGTCACTTTCTGTACGCTCCCTTTCAATTTATATTTTCAGCTCCTTTGCATCCAATTTCATTCATTCATTTCTTTCCTGTTTTCTTTCTTCTCTTTTTGTACACGTTTTACACGTAATCTTTCCTTTTTTGAACTTTCCAAACGTTCAACAAAACTTCAAAAAATTCGGGGTTACTTTCCTAACTAAATAAAGCACAGAATTGTGAGAAATGGATAATCGTAAACATTTTACAATTCCCTTGTGTTTTTCTCTGCCAAAAACTCTCGTTACGATAGCTAGCAATGAAGCATTCTCTACATATCTGGCTATTAACAATTCCGACGTTGCGTTTTTATTTAACTGATAACTGGATTGAACAAAATTTAACGAGTCAAAATATCTTGCAATTACAATAATTTTATCACATAATATTTACAGCATATAACTTTTAACTTCATGTACGGAATGCTATAGGCTACTTTTAACATTTCGATTGACAAGTTAATGGAGCATCTATGAGTTTGTTACTACTTCCTTCTGATGATACTGCCCCTTCTATAGATTTTTAAGCGAAATTAATTTACGTTTTACGTGTGAAAAATCTGCAGTCGTTTCAAGTATGCGAAATGAATTTCCAAGTTATGAGAAAATTTATTTCACTATAATTTGCGTCTTTGTTTCCATTTCACTTATTAGCACTTTTTCTACCAGTAATGGCGGAGATTCGGCGAGAGGTAACTCAAGCCGAAAGCCGCATTTCAACATCGAGATATGAATTTTGTGTTGTTCAATCTGGAAGATTTTTTCCCACAATATGATCCATATACTGGAAGCCAGTAATAACATTTTATAACGTTTGCAATGGAATGATTGAAAATTCAGTGTATCATACTGGGGTCTCGTTGAATTCTTTGTTCTGGCTTATGTGTAACTACAGTATACAGTGGTCTACAATCCGTAGCCCGGGACCTAATTTTTGGCTCGCAAATAAATAAAGATCTCGCACGAAATCTGTGCCGATGAGACCGTTACTCTCTAGAGAGAGACATGCTATTGTACGAGAGAGAGAGGTAGCTTGGCCTTTACAAATAGAAAGGGAGGTACTGTTGTGCGAGAGAGATAGTCAGCAGGACAATCGACGCTACAGTCCCCACCAAAACGTAATCCAATGACTTAGGCAATCGGCACAGATATCGTGCGGGAACTTCACTAACTTTAACAAAAATGCTTAAGTTTTGACGGCCTGTAAACAAATACTAGTTATTAATTACATTGAAAAGGGGAAGAAAAAATATAAAACACACTCATGTATAAGTTAAGTAATCCCTATAGTTATTGTAAGATAATAAAATTATGATATTTTTTATGTATCATGTATTATTAAATCAATAAATCAGTGCGTTCCGCTAGTCTTTCACCAAAACGAAAATGGCCTTTTAGTTAAACAGGTTGAAGACTACTGGCGTAAAGCATGATCATGGCGTTTTCCAAGCAAGATACTAGTAATTTTAAATTTGGTACAACGAATTTACATTATGAATAACACATTATTTCAAACATATTAATCAATTCGTGTTACTCTATAGGTCTACCAATCAAATAATAAATGAAAGCAGGCGCGCCGACACAAAAAACCATCTGGGGGGTAGGACGGTGCTCAAAAAATGAAAAATGAAATTAAACAGTTATCAGAGCTATCGGTCTACTGAACACCTATGACCGCGAAATTTTAATGCAAAATATTTATGCGCAAGCGTTCAAATTATCAGGAACCAAAAATCCTATTTTTAAAAGGAACAGCATAACGAGTGACTATGAGGTGTTTGAAAAAGACAATAATAATGTGATGAATGGCAAATAAATAGAACATAATTATTTAAAATACAGTAGAGTTCCGCTAATCCGTACCAACTCGTCCGGACATCCAGTTAATCCGGACGGGATTTAACTTACAAAAATTTAATGACAAAGATGTTTCGTTTTGTTATTCCTACTTCAGTTTGTAGGCTATCAACTTAGGTCTACATATACAGTAGTACTAGAACTAAATTAAGTCTTAGGATAGTTATATATTTGAAAAAAACCGTAAGTTTTTATAGTTTTACTCATCTAAAACGTGAATTAGAATACAGTACACGCGTTTCAAGGCAATTTCCATTTAATCCGGACTTTCAGTGATCCGGACATGATCCGGTCCCATCTAATCCGGATTAGTGGGACTCTACTGTAATATGAAATGTATAAATAAATATGCAAAAAGATAACTTCAATACTCCGTGGGTCCAGCCCGCTTAAATATTTTCTAGGGGCCCAAGGGGCAGCGTATGGGTTGTATGAAGTGAAATAAAGTCAAATTTGGAAATCTGGTGGTACGGACTCGTAACACCATTTTTATTTTATGATGATATTATTTTAGATGATATTTCCTAAGTTCTATTGAACTTTTTCAATGCTTCTGACGCACATCTGCGTCAACACAAAAATTGCATAAATCTAAAGATATGCAGTGAGTCCCACGCAAGAGTTGGCCAATGACGCGGGTTTCTGCGTCGCGGCGGGCACAGCTCCAACTCCCGGGCGATCGGGTGAAATATCTACGCTAATAATAATTTTCTCTCACGCACATAAGTTCAGCTTCCGAGACAGAGTGATATTGTCTTTAAGTTCTTCTAATGTATGGGAAATTGACCTATACACTTTATTTTTCAAGTTTCCCCATAAATAATAGTCACATACTATTAGAAGAACTTAAAGAGAATATCACAAGAGAAATTAACTCTGTCTCGGAAGCTGAACTTAATATGCGCGTGAAAGAAAATTTCCTAAAAAGGTGCCACTATTGTGTGGTTGCAAGAGGAGAACATTTCCAACGTCTCTTCTGATTGGGTACCAGGTTACTTTCACTGTAATTCCAACTGTAAATGTGAGAACCTGAATCATTACACCGATCGAGGCATTATTTGCGTAGATATTTCACCCGATCGCTCGGGAGTTGGAGATATGCCCGCCGTGACGCAGAAACCCGCGTCATTGGCCAACTCTTGCGTGGGATTCACTGTATAATTAATAATGCTTTATGTTAAAAAATGAGGAATTTTATTCACGTGTTAAAATTGCCTTTCATGAATACCAGCTGCTCCATTTAATTTTTCTTCATTGATTTCGAATTTATAAACCCACTGATAACACTAGGTGAATACTTATATTAATACAAATTCAGCTCTGAAAGAGTTAAATAGAAGTCATGTACTCGTACTAATTGGCTGAGAGTGGTCAATTTAAGATTTTTTTTAAAATTCAGCTAGCCTATATTTATAGTCCTTTCAGCTTCGAGCCCGTATCAGGAGCAGGGTTGCCATACGTACGGCTATTTCATATATTCGCACGACATACGTCGCAACCACGAGCCGTACGCCTATTTGTACGACTATTTAGAACATAAAGTTTTATATATTTTTTTTTAAATCAATCTACAGACGAATTTTAAATGTTGATATACATCCAGCTTTTGTTTTCTCAAGGTTTTTGTTGCAAGCATGTTGCTAAAATCAATTTTATTGGAAAGCAGTCCTGTTCCTTTTGCAATAATTTATTACAATACTGTGGCACGTACTGTTTATTTAATTTCATTGTATTTTATCAAATTTAGCACATCGGAAGGTAATGAAACACGCCTAATCATTTACAAATAAGATGATTTATTAACAATTAAATGACATAGTAAGGTGTATAATACCGATTATTATTATTATTATTATTATTATTATTATTATTATTATTATAATTGGATGCCATTATTTTGCGCCCAATACGAGTATTGCTACACTTCAGCAATATTTTAATATTCTTGAAAATAATTTAGATTGTAACAACTTTCAGGTCATTTTACTCGGTGATTTTAATATCCCTGGTTTCAATTGGCTGGCAGGTGTTGCACCCAATTTATATCACTATCATAAAATTAAAGGTGAAATTGTACACCAAACATGCTCTTTTCTAAATTTGTCTCAAATCAATGACACTGTCCCTAGTAAAAATTTATTAGACTTAGTTTTTACAAGTCTGAATGAGATCACTGTATCAATACCGGATTATTCACTGGTGAATATAGACAATTATCATCCCCCTATTGTTATGAATTTAATAAGCCAAGTGAGCGAAGGTACTCAGTTCCCAACAGAAAGTTTATGCTATCACAAAGGTGACTATTATAAATTATACAATACATTAGCTTCATCTGACTGGTCCACAGTGTATAATCAAAAATCACCTGACACTGCTGTTGAAAATCTTGCATATTTAGTTAGTGATGCAATTAATAAGTCAATCCCTAAAACATTTGCTGTTAAACCAAAATATCCGGCTTGGTTTTCAAGAGAGCTCAAATTATACATAAGGAAAAAGAAACATTATCATCGACTTTTCAAAAAACACTCGACTGATTTGTATTATCAATGTTTCTCAGATTACCGAAGACTGGTAAAAGTAACTATTAAAATTGATAGACAAAAATGGTACAAATCAATCGATCAAGATTTAAAGTCAAACCCTGCTAAATTCTGGAGTTATGTTTCGAAGTTACGAAATAAAAATGATCCCGTATTGTATGTTAAAATGAACAATACCATTGTTTCAGAACCATCAAAGCTAGTGAATATTTTCGCAGAGCATTTTCAGATTATAAATACGCCCACTAATGCAGTACCGGGGCCCTATGCTCAAACTGTCACATCTGAATGCCTACATGTTCCAACTATCATAGATTCCGATGTCTTGGTAGCTATTCGACACTTGAAACCATCTAAGAGTTCGGGACTCGACCAGATACCAAGCTTTATTGTTAAGGGGTGTGCCCCAATACTGACACCTGTACTTACATATGTGTATAACCTTTCGCTGGAAACAGAAACTTTCCCAGCAAGGTGGAAAATTTCTGCTTTCAGACCGGTACATAAAAAAGGCAAAAGCAAAGAAGTGGCGAACTTTAGGCCCATAGCCATACTAAATACATTTTCAAAAATTTTTGAAACCATCATTCATAAACATGTCTCTTTCTTCAGTAAAAATAAACTAAATGATTTTCAGCATGGTTTTACCAAGAGCATGTCTACAGCAACTAATATTATCACTTTTCTCAATGACATATTTATAGGAAATTGCTCACAATCTCAATCAGACGCCATATTTTTTGACCTGAGCAGAGCATTTGATGTAGTTAATCACGATCTTCTTGTTAAAAAGTTGAGTAATTTAGGTTTACATAACAAGTATGTCAATTGGTTTTCAAGTTATTTAAGAAACAGATCTGCTCGGGTTAGAATATCTAATTATCTTTCTGAGCCTTTTCACATACCAGATGGTGTACCCCAGGGGTCAGTATTGGGTCCCTTCTTGTTCTTAGTTTTCATAAATGACTTAGCTAACATACTAACATGTAAGAAAATAGCATACGCTGACGACCTATGTATATGGAATAAAATATCTACGGTTTCGGATTGCAAACTATTGCAATGGAATATTGATTGCATAAATCAATGGTGCAATTCAAATTTTATGATCATTAACACCACTAAGACCCAGAGTATGATATTTAGCAGGAAAACAAATCAAATAATATACAATTATCGTCTTGGCCAAAATATAATAGCTCGTTCAGAAAATATAAAGTATCTGGGAGTGTACTTAGACTCGAAATTATACTTCCATGTCCACATTGACCATATTTTCACACAGGCTTTAAAAACTCTTGGACTAGTTCGATTAATTTTTCATAATTTAAAAAGCATAGAGTCATTAATTACTCTTTACAAATCTTTAATTCGTAGTGGCTTAGAATATTGCAGTGTTGCATATAATAGCATTACTGTATCTGACAGTAATAAGCTGGAACGAATACAGAGAAAATTTGTTTCCCTTACACGTAGTAAGTTTAACAGAAATCTGGACTATGAGGAAGTACTTAAGCTATTAAACCTGGAAACATTATATAATAGGCGTATTTCAGCAGATGCTAATTTCATAGCTAAAGTCTTTCGTGGGGAAATACATTGCAAATCAATTTTAGATAGCATAGGGCTCTCTGTCCCCTATGCAAGAACAAGAACAAGAAATCGAACAATTTTTGCGGTACAACAGCCATATGAAATCCCTTCTAACAGAATGGCTATCGCTTGCAATGCCCTATTTAAAAATTCTGATATATTCCACATGCAATGATTATTATTATTATTATAATTATTATTATTATTATTATTATTTTGTTGTACAACAACCTTACACAGTTTCTTGTTTCATATTGGCCATTGTTTTTAATACGTTGTTCAGAATTTCAGATATATTCCACAAGCAATGATTCCAAAACGCTAAAATATTTTTAAATATAAGTGTTTGACCTAGTTTCCTTAAACCAGAATGGTTTCATATCAAATCTGTAACATATGAACAGAGACATTCCACCACTTGGAATGTGATGACTAGTCTAAACATGCTGACCTCACAAAATTGATCAATGAGGCTTACAAAGCTGACTAGACATACTTACAAGTCATATGTCTTATTATGAATCGTTATGTAATTATGTTATTCCTGTCTGTATGTCTCCTATTATTATTGTATATCATCATCATTGTTATTCATCATCATCAAAAACATCATTCATGTATCATCAATCCATATTATATAAGAAGCCTACTGTTTAAAATTTGTAAAAATTGTATGTAGCTTCTCTAAATAAATAATTGAAATTGAAATTGAAATTGAAATTATTATTATTATTATTATTAACAACGCAATACGTTCATTACACTGAAAAATCACAAAGTATACGATAGTTTTAACTAGCATACGACTATTTTCGAATATTGGTACGACTGTTCTACGTTTCTGATCTGGCAATCCTGATCAGGAGTCAGGAGTCTATACAGCAGGTCAGGAATTATTGATTGTCAATATTATTGTTTTCTATTGTTGGTGTATTTTATGGAGTAAATTTTAACTGATGTTACATTCAATGGATATGATGTACGATGAAATAGCGAGGATGATTTATGGTATGTAAATATCCAATTCGGCACCCCAGAAAACAATATTGGTGGCTGGGAAGGATACTGATCTGATACCAGCTACCATCCATATGGCTAAACTACAGGTTTGCAGTAACAATAATTCAACCTCCAACTATCGTTATGAAAGGGTGTTTCTAAAATAGCTTCATCGTTATGGTGAGTTACATTCAACATTATTAAGATAGGAAATTCGCCGGGGAAAACAAAAATATTGCTATA
This sequence comes from Ectobius pallidus, assembly GCA_964059195.1. Classification (NCBI taxonomy): domain Eukaryota; kingdom Metazoa; phylum Arthropoda; class Insecta; order Blattodea; family Ectobiidae; genus Ectobius; species Ectobius pallidus. Next base: position 93,741,285 of record CAXKWD010000009.1, read on the forward strand.
TGCCGGTTTATTGTTATATCGATCGTCGTTATACAGAGGTTTGACACTAAATAATATAGTTTCAGAAATTCTCTCCTGATATTATTTTAATTCATTTTTTAAATTTATAAATGTAGGAACTTTTTAATAATTCTGTTACAATTAAACCTGAGGATTATCTGTTAATCCCATTTCTATGTACCTTGTTCAATCCCATATGATTAGTATGACCAGGAAGAATTTCCTCCCAAAGAAAACTTGGATAATCGTAAGTATTTGTTATCCTGAAACCCTAAAAATGGCCTACATCTCTCTTATGTCAATGATTCAGCATTTAGCATTTAGATATGGCAAGATGATAAGCAGTATCCTCCCTAGAGATTGCAGGCCTACAATAAGGCGTTCAATAGATTCCTGTTATTCTGTGCAACAAGGAATGATAAGAGCTATTGTGGAATACACAGGGGATTACCCAACAAGAGCCAAGTCTATCCCATCTGACTTGAAGGATTCCTACTACTTCATCCCTGCCTGCAGCAGAGCTCAAGAATATGCCGGTCAGTAGGACTTGTAGGGATTTTCGTAGATACCAAAGAAGGAATAGCAAAATGTAATCGTGTCATTCGTATTTCACTCTCCAATTCTTTTACAAACATTGTGAAAGTGAAAAGTCAAGTGCGATTCCTTTCACTCTTCGAAAATTCTATGCAGTGGCGTAGGGAAGGGAGGGTCCAGGGGTCCGGATCTCCCCCGAAATCAGAACCTGAAGTTCTATTTAATTTATTTAAACTCTATTTCGTCAAATAATTAATTATTTTATTTAATAATAGTAATAAACTTGTAAATGTAGGCCTATTATTTCCACTGTTCCAAGTGTTACTTAACTTTTCTTATAAATAGTAATGTCAGAAACACCCGAACCCTTGTTATAACTTAGGTAATGATTTCTTGTATAAGTTGGCATGTCTTGCAGTATAGTAAACAAATTTGGTAACTAGTTTTTTAGTGCCATTATTGTTGTTTAGCCGTGGATAACCACTGGACATTATTTCTGTAGATAATTTGGCATTAGACCATTTTTGTCAGTAGACCAAAATATTTATAGCTTACATTAAATACTTTCACTTTTTTACTATAGACCTTCTGACTGAGGCATGGCTCTACAGGCTTCATCAAAAAAGTTTATAAGAGATTATATCGTTTGCAATATTCGAATTTTGCGGGAAATGTCATTCAATTTTAAATCTCCGTACTTGACCATTATGAATTTTGTTTAGCCTACCAGTACCGATTATTATAACAAATATTTTGTATAGTATTAGGTTGAATTTTGAAGACCCTGTACGTTGCTACATAAAATACATTCTTGCTAAATCACCTTTGTTCGGTCAATATTAGGCCAGTTGTTTAAAATTTGTTATTTTTTTCTTCTTCTTCTTCTAATTTTTAGCTAGTCTAATTTAAGGGGGGCATACAGCTTTCGATGCTGAAAAATAGGTGAAGTTCATCATTTGTTTTCCTCAGTAATGAATTGTTCTGTGGCCTTGTAATCTGACACGCTCTATATTGACTAGTTCTACAATTGCATACTAATTTCAGAATTAATTTAACTGTTACAGTTATGGGTAATTATCATTACAAATTTGCAACCAAATGTTGTGCACTGAAGTGCCGTTTCCCTGATAATTTTCATAAATACCAATATTTCTGAGTGATTCTTTTTTCTATTTATTTGTAAATATCATATGAATAACATAATCTAGAATATTTGGATTATCTGCAGTATAAATATTTTTTTTTAAATCATCACTTGTTAATTTTTTTACAATTTTTTATTTAAATAAACTATTCAAGTCAAATCAATGATTCTGCACAGTGTTGTTCACTAATATAAAATATACTTGCATGTAAAATGTCACTGCAATATGTTAATAGATGTTTGAGTTATGAGGGAAACGGCATTTCTGTGCACAAAATTTTGTTGCCAATTTGTAATGATAATTACCCATAACTGTAATAGTTAAATTGATTCTGAAAATAGAATGCAATTATAGAGATAGTCAATAGAGCATGCCAGATTACAAGGCTACAGAACAATTCATTGCTGAGAAAAAAATAATTAACTTCACCTATTTTTCAGCATCGAAAGCTGTATGTTCCCCCCTTAAGATAATTATTACATAAGGCTTCGCTTGGGGTTATGCATTCGTATAGAATTATAGTAACTATTAATTTACTGAGCTAATGTTTGAACTGTAATGACGTCATCTGGCTTGTTTCACCTGACATAGCATGAAACATGCGGAATTATCAGGGGGCACTGGATAAGCTGAATAACTCACATGTACACAAACAATTGTTGCAGCACACGGGTGACTGGTCTAATGAAAACAGAACCGCGTTAATATCTAACAGACTGTTACAACTATTATATCGTATAGGCTACCCCTATTTTGAAAATATAGCTTCATAATTGGGTGGGGAGGAGTTGAAAAAATGATCTTTAGCCCTTTGATTTGTCATAGGTTCCACGAGAGATTACGAGTTTATCGATATATATGCGAGAACGAAGTTCGAGAATCTCGTAATATCGAGTAGGATTTATTAAGACTATTCCAATAATAAAATGTAACTGCTTTTGTAAATAATTATTATTTTCTTACTTTGTTTTCAATATTCTGTCAGCCGTAAAATCACGGCATACTAGATGAATGTCCACGAATCGATTCAATGAATCGATCGAGTTCCCAATGCTACCAATATCACTCACAAGATTGAGGGCGTCGAGGTATTTGCTTACATCAAAAAGCTATAAAACCACACGAACTGGCTTGCACAGAATTGAAATTGTGTTTTAATCAATGGACATTTATTTTATTTCAATTTCCAAACAAGTTATCTATATTAATAAAAGGAAGTGTCTGTCCTCCGTCTGTCTGTCCTCCGTCTGTCTGTCCTCCGTCTGTCTGTCCTCCGTCTGTCTGTCCTCCGTCTGTCTGTCCTCCGTCTGTCTGTCTGTCCGCGATGCCCAGCGAAATCTACTCAACGCAGAGATCTGAAATTTTATACATAAGCGGACTAAAGGGTCAGAATGTGCACCTCGAAGTCGGAATTTTAATTTTCGCTTTCGTTCGTGAGTTATGAGTGAAAAACGGGCAGAAAACGTGTATTTTTTGCGATTTCGAAGCATCAGTTTCAGTAATATATTTCAATGTTAAATCAATTACAGCTGGCTTTGGCTATTTTTGTCATCATACCTCATAGCCTACCTTGGAAATAAAAGCATCGCGATCGCTTGATTTTGTAAGTCCATCGTGGACGATTCATTTGTTTAGAGTGTCAAGGCCCGCAGATATATGAAATTTTCAACCTACACGTAAGAAGGATATCAACATAGGCTTAATTATGGTCAAACATTGTTCGATTTGAACGAAATTCACTATACAGGGGTTTCCTGAGCCAAGGAACTGGAACCTGAGGTCGCTTTTTCTACCAGGGGACGCTACCTAATCGTGGAATACACTCCACGTGATTTAGGTGTTAATAAATATAATGATTTAACTATTATGCACTTAAGTTTTGAAATAATTATCGCGGGGGAAGCCGCGGGCACATGTTATCTTATAATAATAAAAGGACGTGTTTGTCTGTCTGTCCGCGATGCCCAGCGAAATCTATTGAACGCAGAGATCTGAAATTTTAAACATAGATGGACTGAAAGGTGGGAGAATGCACCTCGAAGCCGGATTTTTAATTTTAGCATTCGTTCGCGAGTTATGAGTGAAAAAATGGCAGAAAACGTGATTTTAGCGCTGTCGAAGCATCAGATTTCAGTAATACATTTCAATGTCAAATCAATTGCATTTGGCTTTGGCTATTTTTGTCATACCGTGGAAATAAAAGCATCGCGATCGCTTGAATGTTGTAAGCCCACGCTGGTGCATTTGTTTAGAATGTCAAGGCCCGTAGACATACGAAATCTTCAACCTACACGGAAGAGGGATAATCAACATAGACCTAAATATGATTAAACATTCGATTTGGACGTAACTCACTATACAGGGATTTTCTGGGTCAAGGAACTCGAATCTGATATCGCTTTTGCCAGGCGACGCTATCTAATCGTGGTAAGTAGTCCACGTGGATTAGGTGTTAATAAATATAATGTTTTAACTATTATGCTCTTAATTTTTTATTTTTGAAATAATTATCGCGGGCGAAGCCGCGGGCACATGCTAGTGTTGTAATAAATAATGCTTTTTCATACTGCTCAACGGCAGCATATGACATATTAATCACCGCACGTTGATGCCTATACATGTCAGCGAATCGTAGGCCTATACTTACATCATTAATATTACTGCCAGTGCATCTTGTGAAATGTTGACATATTTTAAGAATTTCTTATATCAGTGTATACGAGTATGAATTCATGTTAAGAATCAAACTTCAGATCTTCGTTCTTCTGTAAGCCCTGCTTAATGAATCGATTTGGAGCTTAACTCGGAGATCTATTACAAAAATAAGTCCTTTTCTGCATAGGCCTATCATAATTGCAATTATCACTGATTAAACAAAAGTATTCTGGCACTTTGTTACATCTGTTTATCTGATTACATTATTTTCTGAATGAACATACATTTTAAAATAGAAATCTGGTTTACTCACTTACTCAATGGTCATAAGACAATTCCTAAGCAAGGTAAAGGAATATTATCTATTTTATGGAACCCGGAGGTTCATTGTAATGCTTTCATGAGCCCGCCATTCAACCCTATTCTGTGTTAACTCCATCCAACAATCCCTCGCGAAACCTAATTCCCTTAAATCTATTCTAACATTGTCCTCCCACCTTTTGTCCTCTTCCAAGTGGTCGTTTTCCTTCGGGTTTCCCAGTTAATATTTTTTAGATATGTTTTCCTCCCGCATGCGCGCAACATGTCCAGCCCATTTCATCCTCCGTGAATTAATAACCTTTACTATATTCAGTGAAGAGTACAGCAGTTCCAGTTTGGTTTAAATATCAAAATCTCAGAATGACATTTTGAATCTGTAATCTCAAAACCGTAGACCTATTTTTCAAAACCATTTACATCATAACTTCCACCATTTAAAGTTTAACTGCAGAAGATTTTGCATGCTGCTTCTTTGTAGTTTGATGTAATCAGCAGACTGTAACTCAATTTCATCCTATCTTAAATGGAAATAAATTTTAATTTCTAACTCGAGAATATTTTAAAGGATTATATGTTGAGGTTAAATCTAGTTCTAAACTTGATAGCCATTCATCCACTAGAGCACTTTTTATGCCAATATTGAAACCATGCGTTGCAATCTAAATGCTCTCTTATCGGTGTCCCTTGTTTAAACAACTTCCCTCCGTAGCCACTGGAAAATAGAATTTCAAACCAACTTTATAAAATTTAGTTTCTAAGTGTTCTTGCGGTTGAGATTGCGATGTTACACCCTCACCTGGCACAGTTTTATTGCTTACTCCATAGAATCTTCAAAAACTTTTGTATTAAAATGTTCTATTTCCTTCCTTTTCTAGCAACTTCTTTATATATCTACCCCTTTATTGCAGAGTGAGACTATCTCGTCTGATGTTGACTTCCGCCCTCAAGGATCAGAAATGTGGTGTTATTTTCGGTGGAGAAGAAAGTTCCATTACCGAAGAAGAACTAAAGAGAACAGCGGCAAGGCAGTAATAATACCAATACTTCTTATGTTATAAAGACTAGATTCCACATTAAATAAATAAGGATGTGGTGTAATAGGGCCTACTCCATAGTGCCCATAGAAGAAAATTGTTTAGATATTTAAAAATCAAATGTTTCAAATAATGTAATAATTATCACGCCAGATGGCCTGACGTAACATGAATGGCAAGAATTGTCCCATAATTTTATCCAGGAGCCCTCTCTTTGAGTGTAGGGATTCTTCAAACTTTTGATAACTTCCATGACTTTACTTTGAAACCGAAAGAATGTTTACTACACGTTCACAAGCATGATTTAATAGTTATCTATTTAATTTTGTCCATGAAGTTTTCATACTGAGTCGCTCTTAGCCATTTCGCACGTTTGCCGACTTTAGTGAAGATTCTGGAAACATCTATGAAAGCCATTGGCAAGAAAATCCCACATGGCTTCTATTATTGTGTGGCACTATGCACAGAGTCCACGAATGTACTATGTAATATCTAACCTTCATTTTAATTCTTTATGTTATTATTAATATTTTTTTTGTCTTAGTATAGGTGAACATTTTTAATATTGATGTTACAAAAAATTAATGGTTTCTTATACTTTCTGGTTTATTATTACTATCAATGTATTGACGTTCCATATTGTATCTGGATGCTCACTATTTCCCAAATAAAATACCTGAACAAAAATAATCATAAGGGGAAATTCCGATAGAAGTGAAAGAAAAATGTCGAGCAAGCTGTATCGAGGACGCAGCTGAGGGTAGCATACTTGAAAAGTCTTGGACGTGCTGCCTAAATCTACTGCGCTTCGTACGTTACGATTTGTTTTCATATTTTCAATAAATAGAAAAGGAAATATGTGAACTCGCTCCTCTAAATATCTATTTAATATTTTTAAACATACGTTCGTTGACCTTAAACAAGGCCTAAATTTAAAACAAACAATTTGTTTTCATATTTTCAATAAATAGAAAAGGAAATATGTGAACTCGCTCCTCTAAATATCTATTTAATATTTTTAAACATACGTTCGTTGACCTTAAACAAGGCCTAAATTTAAAACAACTGACTACATTGTAGTCAAGGAGTATATTCAATATCAGGAAAGGAATAAGTCTTCGAAGAAAAAACTGTTCACCCTAAAAGCACTTGAATTTATATATACGAGTGCATACTTAAAACTCTGAATACTGGAAACGTAGATTACAATGTTCACTTGAAGCTTTATTAACAGTACTCACAATTTGTGAAGTCTATAAATTACACAAATATGTTAAACATGCACCAATAATCTTAGTAATGATATCCCTGAATAATTAAATATAGCCTACAGGTAGGCCTATACTAAAAGATTGAAATTTTATGTAATACATTTTCTTAATGTAAGTATACTTTAAACCTTTGTCTAGTTTGTTAGTAGTTATAAAATCAATATATTAATAAATTATTAAATTATAGTTAAATATCAACTAGTCATAGGTTTTAGTTTAATTAATAAAATTAATAGTATTTTATCACATGTAAGATTAGAATCGTCAGGTAGCCTATAGATTAATATGAAATAGTCGTATTTTATCCAATAGATAATAGGTGGATATTATATACCTACGAAGGCCGTGGTTTCAACATTCATTTAACCAGACTATACATTTTTCCGTTACATCTATCAATTACAAGGAATTTTTGCAAGTGACCCTCCATAAGACCTATTTTAGAGATGTTTACACGTCAAAAATAATATAAAAGGGACATAGGCTGCATCTCTCACTAAAAAGTACTTGGTACCTCGCCAAGAAGAAGTGATAGAGATGATTGTATATCTGACTAAATTGCACGACAATGCGTGCATGAATACGGTGATGTGTGTGCAAAGGTGCGTGTGCGAGGGTAATATGTGGCAGATATTCAATTTCAGAGCCACCGGAAGCTCATTTTGTTGCTATCGATCACTTAAAGGCAGATAAGTGCACTGACTGCAAAGCTCATTTCAAACCGTGAATCATGAAGCCAATCTGACGAACTATGCGGTGCGTTTTCGATCCTAATAACATTTTTAACGCTTCGTCAACAGCTGTAGCACCAGGGCTGCCAGATCAGAAACGTAAAACAGTCGTACCAACAACTGAAAATAGTCGTACGCTAGTTAAAATCGTCGTACACTTTGCGAATTGTCAGGATGATAATGATAATAATAATGTAATAATAATAATTGCCTAGTGCGACACTCTGTACATACATTTTTTCTATAAATGGTGGTTAAAATTTGCTTTTGTAAGTTCTATGACGTGCTACTGCTCCACTCACGCATGCTGACTTTGTTGTTCACCGCTACTACTCAGATAACTGGTATCTCGTAACTGTAGGCCTATACATAGGCCTACGTATACCCATTGTTGTTGGTACTCTTTGTCATCGGCTACCTGCAGATGTTGCAGGAAGGAATAATATATTAATACATTACAAACCATAAGAAAGTAAGATTTAAAAATATTATTTAAAGAAAAGTATACAACCACTTATGATATGTACGTGTCAACATTATATTATTAGTAATAACAATCATATGGTTAATATGTTTGGTCAAAGTAAAATAAAAACAATAAGATCAGATGCTCTTTATCGGTATAATTTCTTAGAGGTTTGGATTGCTTCGTTTAGCACACGTGCGGTTAAAATAACTTATAAAATATTTGGGGAAGAATGAGAGAAGTAGCAATAACAATACAACCTAAGCGAGATGCGGCATAGGCCGTGAAAGCCTGTAATAAATAAATGGACTGAGTTTTATGTGACAAAGGCTATTATAAGTTTATAACATTCCGCCATTCCATGTGTAGGCATATACAAAATGAAAATTCTGCAGTAGATTGCTAAAAAATAAACAGAAAATAGTAGCATAAAATGCTAATATTAAAAATAGTCGTATGAATAGGCATACGACACATGGTTGCGTCGTACGTCGTACAAATCTATGAAATAGTCGTACGTATGGCAACACTGCTGTAGAACTTTTGAAATTACAAAATAATGTAAGGGCGATGCACAGCCCGGCAATCTGGGTCCCGGCGGTGAAGCCAAGCCTTGCGCTATGCCGCCATCTTGTCTCACCTGAAGACACCCACTGAACTACACGCAATTCAATGGGAAACTATCACGAGAACTTAGAATAAAGTCTATTTTCACAATTTTCTATTGGAAATTTTGTATCCACTAGTGAACACACTGAAACCACATTGAAAAAGCACGTCCTCTTGCTATTTTTCTCAAGTATTGGTTCCTATTACTTGCTAAAAATTAGGTTTTAGATGTGAAACTTCTTTAGTCGCGGTAGGATTAAATCGAGAGCTTGCGTTACGGACAAAATTGTCACGAAATTAGTGTTATGCTCAAAATCGTCGCGAAATTAGTTTGGTGTGACGGAACGGACTGCACAGAAAACAAGCAACTCAATAATTAGGCTTATCCAAAATTCAAAAAAAATAAAAATTTAAAAAATTCAAATTAAAAAATCGAAAATCCAAAATTTTAAGTCTAAAAATTCGAAATTTAAAAATAAAAATAAATTAAAAATATAAAAACTTCAAAGATCCAAATTTTAAAAAATAATCCAAAGTAAAAAAATCCAAATATCCAAAATTAAAAAAAATCTTAAAATCCAAAAAAATAAAAAAACCAAAATTTAAAACATTCCAAATTTAAAATCAAGAGAAAAACATCAATACTATTAATAAACTACAGTATTGCTCAATTACAACACGCACAGTGAAATGACAGGCATAAATGAAATAAGGACATTATTTTATTAAGACTATATTTTAGATAACTTCCATTCCATTGATCAAAAGAATCAGTATATGGGTCATTCTTCAAATACGGGAAAATTTGGAGTGTCTAAAATCAAAATTTTTTAGTTTATATTTAAAATCTCAAAAAAATTGCTAAAATACTTCAGGGGTTTCTTGATAATAATAAGACACCAGCAGAGCTTAAATGTTTATATATATATTTTTTTAAAGCCATGTGAATGACATCCGTGTACATGTGGATGGCAGAAGGCCACATTAATGACTAACTTTGGCAACAATATGCTTTTTTTATGTGGTTTCATATTTTTCTCAGTTTACTTCAGTTTATTTTGCACCAAATTTGCAATTTTGTGTGCATACTCCGGAATCAATGCAATTTTAACTAGACTGTGTTTTTACGGTTGGGGGGGGGGGAATCAAGCAGAAATTCATTTAATCAGTTTTAAGATTTTAAATACAGGTCACAGACACCACAAACACAATAGTATCCTACATTTATCATCTACATGACTTGAGAGTCATCCACGTACCCCTTTATGAGGAATGTGGATGAAACAAAAATTAGGCATGTGGATGACAAAAAAAAAAGGAGTTTAAGTGGTCTCAGCAAGCCATTCCTAAACCTCTGTAGGCTTAACTTCAGTCAGGTACTTTGAATTGGTAGGTTTATCATAGTGCATAATCAAAATTAATTAATATTCACTTTTTGCCTATTTTCTAGAAGTCATGTTAATGACGGAGAATAAAAACGCTTTCCTTTGCTAATCCCAAACTGTTTGTAAGCAAGCAAAATTCAACCACAAGCTGCTCTGTTAGCTTCCTAACACTGTTGCCAGTTATACAAATTTCTCATTCCTGCAGAAAATTTTTCTATTCTTTTCAGCCATGTGGATGACCAAAAACCCTTGGGACATTCTTTATGTTCATTAGGTGAAATGACAATTTTATTTTCACACAATCATACTCATTGGCAGGAAAAAAGTCGAAAAGGAAGTAACATTTTGTTTTGTGGAAAAATGCAGTAGAATATACAAAACCGGGGTATGGGACAGGGCATGTGGATAACATTTAATTGAATTAAATTTGGTTTTGGAGTATCATAATTTAAAGTTAGTGACATTTCAAAGTGGTAGTTGTGGTATGGAAGTAGTAGAAAAAACTTTTATTTCAATTTTTTATAAAGTTGAATTTGAAGGGAAATATCACTCCGGAACGCAAATTTTCCCGTATTTGAAGAATCACCCAAACATGAACTATCTACTACATATCCTATGTCACAATATAGCAAGGTAGTGATATTTTAATAATTAATTAGTCATTTTAGTTAAATCAAATTTTTAAATATTGACAACACACAGTTTTACTGATTTGAATATATGTAACTTTTGTTAACTTGAGCTCTTTGTTCAAACATGAAAATATAATTAAAGTATTGATACTAACCCGGATTGGGTAATAGTTTTTATATCAAATCAAAATCATCATATAACTTAATCCTTGCTAAAATACTGACTAATAAACATACAAACAATTTCTCAATAGAAGTGAACTGACATTCCTGATTATTTTTTCTCTTCTTCAGCTTTCACATGTGCCTAATCAAATTAGTGGTATACTAGGCGGAACTTATTAAGATCATTCAAGTAATACATAGATTTAAAAATATTACATAGTCCAAAGACAACACAGTTATACAGAAAAACACACACTACAAATTTCAATACATTAATATGAAAAATAATATGTTATGGGACACTTAAAATAAATATTCTGCCCTTATTAAGGGTGAAAATGGCAAAAACATTAATTTTTACTTTATTTTATATTCTTGTGTTTCGTCCATTTTGTAGTGATGTAATAACTTAATGATTCGTTTAGAGCATAGGCCTATAGGTTTTTTTCACTGACACTCACTACTGTGGTATGGCAATGTTAATTACCTTGTTGGAGCACTTTCAACCGTGTGGAGCGGCCATCTTCAGCAACTGACTCCCATGATGCCACTGTTGTGGCTAAGAAGACATTTTTGAATTACTGTGTCGTAGAGTGCATGTGATTTGAACTGTAATAATTACAATTATTGTTCGTTTAAGATGTTGGTGTTGTCTTGTGTGGTGTGTTTGTATATTTCATATTGTTCGAGTGTGTTGAGCATATGACCTTTGTGGTTAATGTGTAGGATATCCATGTCTGTATTGATGTCTGCGTATTTGTGGCCTGTGCTTATTATATGGTTTGCATAGTCAGAGTCTTTGAGAGCTCGTATGTGTTCTGTGTATCGTGTTTTGAAACTTCGGCCTGTATGTCCTATGTAGAACTTTGGACAGTCGTTGCATTTTAGTTTGTAGACTCCTGGATTACTGTATTTATTTCTGTGTTGTTTGTCTGTAGGTAAGTTAAATAACATTGCCATACCACAGTAGTGAGTGTCAGTGAAAAAAGCTATATGCTCTAAATGAATCATTAAGTTATTTTATGTATTATAAAAATATGGACTTTCCTCTTTAAAATGACATAATTATCTCATCTTTAGCTTGCTTATAAATATTTTAAAGCACTGGTTTGAGTCTCAATTTCATTAAGTTAATTTTTTCCTTGTACTGGGGGGCATTTTTTCTAAACTATAAGAACCAGAGATTTATAACTTTCAGAACTTGTAAGAAATGCCACTTTACATTTTGTAACATGTAGTCATTTTATTAAAAGTGCAATCATAGAAAAAATATGGCCTACCGGTACCAAACTGAAAAAAAAAATTAAAAATAAAAATCCTTCATTTAAAAGAATAATAACTTTAGGAAAACATAAGTACCGGTACACTAAAAATCCCAATGGTAAAAAGAAAAACATGCAAAAGCATCATACAGGAAAAAAATTATTGTTCTAGTTCTAATAGTTTAGGAAAAATGTTCAAGATTCCACTCAATATGCTCCCTAGTGCAAACAGTGTAAGAGAAAATGTTGCTTTCATATAACATTGCAGATATAGGACCTTCCGGGTGCCCTTAACATACTTTGACCAAGATATTAACTATTTTAAATAATAGAATAATATATGAACTTTGTCTTCATAACTCCAAAAAGTAAAAATATTTGTTGAAAAATTTAAAAAATCAAAGGAAAAGGTTTTTAAGTATCCTTGGTCTCCCCTATTCTAAATTTGAAATTGAAGGGCCTAGTTCCATAAAGGCGTAAGGCAGAAGGACATGGTTTCGAGAATTCTTGATGTTTTTAAACAATGTTACCACTCACAAGTAGCCTAGGTGGTTTAAAGTTTAATTTTATAACATATATTTTTGAAGGACAGGCTAAATTTACAATGTATTGGGATTTTTTTACAACTAGAGGTACCTAAACATGTCAAACAAAAACTGAAGTACTTTTACAGTAGCAAAATCTTTTTACTTTGTATCATATTATTTGTTTTTACTTTATTTTAGTAAAAACCTTTATTTTAGTATTTACTTTATTTTATTATTTAGTAAAAAGATAAATTAACTTTATATCGGAAGCTGAACTTATGCGCGTGAAAGAAAATTTCCTAAAAAAAGTGCCAGTAATGTGTGGATGCAACAAGAGAACAATTCCAACATCTCTTGTGATGAAGTACGTGTTTATTTTCATTGTAATCTTAACTGTAAATGTGAGAACCTGAATCATTACACCGACCGTGGCTCTATTAGCGTAGATATTTCACCCGATCGCTCGGGAGTTGGAGCTGTGCCCGCCGCACCGCAGGAACCTGCGTCATTGGCCAACTCTTGCGTGGAACTCACTGTAGAATGAATGTGCAGTCTCACAGGTCTTTTCTTATAACTGAGCAGAGGTTTAAGGCACAAGTACAATATTTCACTGAGTATTTAAGAGATATGAGGAGAAGGCATAAATGTTAAAAACTCAAAATTAAAGATTTGTGCCTTACACCCTTATGGAACTAGCCCCTTCAATTGATAAACAGAATATTTACAAATGTTTGAAAATAGCCAGGCGATTGTAGACTGATCTGTGATCAATCTTATGTCTATTAGTTTCCCTAACTGCATGATTAATGCGAATTTTCAAATATGACAATGAAATTACTTGTATCAATCTATTAACATGAGTGTCCAATGGATTTAAGTCCAATACATGAGTATTTAATGAGGGAAACAAACCTAGTTCATTTGCTTCAGCTGCGACTTTGTAGGGTATGTTACTTTTCACAATTGAATTGATGCCTCTGCATAAATTCTCTCTAAAACATCTTTCACTTAATTTACATACTCTAACCACATCATTTGAAGGAATAAATAACTTCCCATTACTTTTGAAAGAAATAAATGAATATGGACATTCTGTCTGTGTAATCGCTTTTTTGCAGTTGTCACACTTTAGAGAACTGACTACTTTCTTAACAACATAACCTGATATGTATTCAACAATACTGTCTGACAACAATGTTAATGTTGAATAAGATGGGCAATAATCATGATCAGAAATCTGAACTGGTGACTGAAGACATAAGGGATCATCCTCATTTTGTATAAATTGAGTGCTCTTCGCATCACGAGTACTACTTACATTAAGGATAGGTATACTATCTTGTGAAATGCAATTTCCTGTTTTTATGCATTTTAGTTCATTCCTGGTAATCAGTCGTTTGAAGGCTGATTTGAACTGCAAACATGTGGGATTAACGTTCCAACCTCCTCGTTGCCTTATGAGACCAAAAAATAGTTCTACATGATCCTGGCTTAATTTGTATGTCAGAAGGTATTCCATTTTTTTTGTTTTTACAAACATGTCATATAAATTCTGCACAGACAATAAGCACACTTTTAGGCCCACAAATCCAACCTTCCTATTACACGTTATAATCTTCTGTTCACATTCCTTATCAGTGTATAGGGAGTCAATGTATGCAATAGCATCACAAATGAATGGACTCCATAGATTTTCATTTTCCATTGCAAGTGGGGCTTTGAATGCTTTGCCAAATTTGCTGGATGAATTGAGTAAATCAAATATCTTGTCCATATATTTAAGGAACTTCACAGTTTCTTCACAACCTTCAAATTCTTGTAGCTTTAACACCACATTACAGAAATCCAGTGCCTCTGCTACTGATTTACTAAGTGTCTGAACTGCAGGTCTCACACGCATTTTATGTTTATGCCAGTTGATATGTTTCGAGGTTAATTTGTTTGCCAGACACAAACCCTCGGCACTTTGTAATTCGAATAGAGATTTCACATAAGACCAGCGAATTGCACCGTCTTTGCGATAAATTATTTGTTTCTCAGCTAAACAGTTGCGTACAAGTTTGATCATATGACAGGCATCAAGTAATACAGCAACTGATGCTCCTGACAGAGATGGGTGAAGAAAACTGGTTTTGAGATTATTTGCATCAGATAAATTAGCTCCCAAGTTGTTGGCCATACTTATATTGGAGCTGGCTCCATCAAATACAACTGCAGCTATGGTGACACCAATTTCATGCAATTTGTCGATGCAACTTGACATTAAAAATGCTCTTTCCTGACCTGAGAGTGAATCGATAAAAAAATAGCCACAAGGGATCTTCCAGGTATCATTTACTGCTGTACACATAATTACACAGGCCATTTTTGCCGTGGGTAAACTGTCATTATTAATTTCGGTACCAACATCTACATAACCTATAATTTTATTTCCAGTATATTCTACATGTTCCTTCAGGCACATATCATCAATAGAGAGGCATACTATAGGAACTTGAGCCTTCTCGTTGCTTTCTCTAACTTTACATGCAATTGCATTAAAAGCTTCAGTGCACAGACCTGGTTCACAATCAATTTTCATATACCAGGAACGTATTGTCCTTGTACTAGGCAATGAATTATTGAACTTCAACCGTACAAACTCATATGCTTTTGGTGAGAAATAGTGCAAGGTCAATGCAAATGATCTTAACAAAGGTTCATATGCCAAGCCGTGTTTACTTACTCTGGTTCCAGCACTCTGCGCTGCTCTGTCTAACAAGCAGCATACATCAGAAGGGAGTGAATTTTTTAATATTTCAGCATTATTTTCAAGAATGAGTTTTTCTTTCACTAACAAGTCAATAACTTCTCTGTCATATTTTAATTTTTTCTCATGCCGTCGTACCTTTTGCTGCAAAATCTTTATTTTCTTTCTTGCACTGCAAAGCTCAACATTTTTCTCACTCAATTGGGTCATTAATTTTCTTTTCCGGGGTGTTAATGGTTCAGAGCCACCACTATTGTCACATGTACCAATACTATTCTCACCAGAATTTACACCAACTTCAATCTTGACAGTTTCTGTTATTGTGATTTCACTGGCACACGTAGCGATATCAGGTTTTGAAGACACATGTCTCACTTTAGGTGGTTTCCGTGGGACTACATGTCGCTTCTGCAAATGCACAGGATAAGAAGGAAATACAGAGGGAACTGCTCCTTCTCTCAGCCTCCTGGTTTGGCCAGTATAGTCCATATCTTCGGGACGAAAATGTTGAGAGCACACACCTGAAGCTGTAGTCGGTTGCCAATTCTTTCTGTTGATCGCCTTTATCCATGCTTCCCGAATGTCCTTCTTCTTAGGAACTCTGAAATAAATAAATAAATATTAAATATGTTAATTATTAAACTCAAATAAATGATGCAATTAATTAGATACGGTAGGTATTCCTGCATGCATATCATAAGGGCCTACTTATTTATTTACTATCCAAAAGTTTAACCATTTTTGTACCTAGAGGTATATTAAGGTTAGAGTTATTTACAAACATAACATGAAGTATAACATAAGAATATTAATTATAGTGCATAAGATGGCTTATATGTTAATAATTACTTAGGGCCTACAAATATTATAACACATGCTTAAATTCTTAAGGAAGTATGAATAATACAAGAAATAACTATCAATGTATGCTTACAGTTATTTATAAAAACATAAAACATTCCTAGTAACTAAAGCATATTATTTACAATGCAAAAAATACACATAAATTGAGGTTAAGTTGATTTGCAATTTCTAAATGCTAAAGTAATATATGACTATTTACAGTGTATGAAATAGTTAACAATATTAGGTTATGGTTATTTACAACCATATAATACATTCCTAGAAACTAAAGCATGCATAATGCATGAAATGGCTAACAATAATAATAATAATGAAATGCCTACTTACGCATGTATTGAAACGTGTTCCTTTCCTTGTTTCTTTCTGTCGTAGTATGAAAAATTACACCCGAATACCACACAGGTATTCACCATTTTAGAAAAAGTATTTATACTCCTCAGTCCAATTACATTATTAGCTAAAATGCTAAAATTCACATCGCTGTAACGCACTTGTAGCATGTACACGATCAGCTGCTGCAGTGTAGTAATATGGCGGTCCTTGCATCACGTGGCTTCACTGCCGCCAATGGTACAGCATACACCATTGCCGATCTATCTCTATATATCTGTGGGGCGATGCATACTTCACTAAAAATACATATAGTCCAGTGAATGAATGCCGAAAAGGGGCGTGTAGAGGACATGGAAGGGGGGAGAATTTTTTTCTTCAGGAATGTGTTGGGGGTAGTTAGGACGTTAACATACTAAAAGTCCCCACCCCTAGCCCTTCCGCTTCAGGGGTGGAAGGGGGTGGAAAAGGCACTTTTGTGGGTTTTTTTGCTTATAACTTGAAAATGGTGAGTCATAGTGAAAATCTATTTATATACTAAATTAAAGCTGATGAAATTCCCTATAAATTTGTTTATAAGCATTGTTGTCGTATCTAAAACTGTTTTCGAGATACAAGCTCTTGAATATCGCCTATTTTCCGAACATTTAAATTTACCTAATTTTTTTGTTAAATTTGTCCCTCTAACTCCTCAGCCTTTCGGTTTACAGCAAAGTTGTCAGGAAAAGAGCTGTAGAGCATTAAATTGTCTTTAAATACGTATATAGATATTTAATTTATCTTCAACAAGACAAAAGTTACGGTAATTTGAAATTCGGGGGTCAATTTTGTGATTTCTCAAGAAAATTGCACAATAGTTATTTCCCAATTCAACAGATACAGATATATATATAAACATATATACATACGTATACATATATACATATTATATATTTTAATAAAGTTCCGCCTTAACCCTTAACATAAAACTTAACTTATCTGGATCCACTCAAAATCAGCTTTTATAAGATAGACACAAATATAAAATATTGTTGTCAAATAAAGGTCACAATTATGTAGAAGAAATTTCTTAATTATATATATAATTATGAAGAGTATAAGTAATCAGTATACTAACAGCATAACCAAAAACATGGCTGATATTGCTAAACTCTCAACGTGGCTAGAAAATCATCCTCCCTTTCCTGAAACCAGTGATATCATGTCGATAGCTACAGGGGTGGTGGGAGATGATAAAGTCAACTGCTATGCTGCTGCAACTTGTGGTAGGCAAGCAATGAATAAAATGGTAAAATTGCCATTTTCAGATATCAAGTTGTCACGCAAAGACAAGGCACTCCCTATTTCCTCTGTTACTTCATCCATCAATATCCATGACGAAAATGTTTCAGTAGACCCTTTCCTACTCTTCCAAAGGATTTCCATTAGCAAAAAAAGTGATGAAGACTTGAAGGATTATTTACGATACGAATTGACTCCATTTCCCTTAGCCCTCTTCAATGAAGGTGGTATGAGAAAAACCAACAAATCTGTCCTGTACAAACTGTTTGAATCAACTGACGAGACCGTACATTTACCAAACTTTGATGTAGTTATTGATGGGGGATTTCTCATACATAAAGTAATCTGGCAAAAAGGATCCTCAGTCTCCGCAATTTGTGATGGATACGTCAAATTCGTCAAGACCCACTACCCCGGGAGGAGATGCACTGTAGTGTTCGATGGATACAGCAATTCACCAAGCAGCACTAAGGCAGCCGAACAAGGAAGACGCTACCGAATGAGAAAGTCGGTAGACATCAATTTCAATCTGGACACCGAAATAACAGTGAATGAAGAACTGTTCCTCTCCAATCCGCACAATAAAGACAGACTGATCAACCTACTGAGGTCAAAACTTGAGGAAAACGGCATCGCAACCCATCAAGCATCAAACGATGCTGATGCTGATGCTGATGTACTGATTGTAAGTAGGCTACAGCTGTTGAACAATCAACTAGAGAAACAACTAATGTGGCTGTCATTGGGGAAGATGTTGATCTCGCATTGCTACTTACTGCAAATACCCCACCCGATCACAATATTTTACTTATGAAACCAGGGAGAGGAAAAGTTGTAACCAATGTTTACTCCACCCGCCTAATGCAGCAGCTTGGTCTGAAACAAATTCTGTTCCTGCATGCTTTTACTGGCTGCGATTCAACGTCAGCAACATTCCGAAAGAGTAAACTTGGTTTTGTCAAACTCTACCAAAAGCACCGAGATGTTCGCAGAGCAGCCGAAGTATTTTACAACCCTTCCTCCTTACAAGTTCAAATTGAGGAAGCTGGACGTACGTGCATGCTAAGATGGTATAGCGCCCCAGCAAAGGAGTGCTCCCTTAACACCTACCGTTACCATTCATTTCTAAAATCGATGACCAATGTAAAACCTGATCTCTCGTCACTTCCACCAAGCGAGGGGGCAACGAAAGAACACGCCTTTCGGACATACCACCAAGTGCAGCTCTGGTTAGGAAACCAATTACCTCCAGAGTTATGGGGTTGGGAACGCAAGGGAAATCATCTTGCTCCAGTGCCGACCAAAGACCCAGCAGCACCACAAGACATTTTAAGCAAGATTTTTTGTAAATGCACCAAGGATTGTAGCAGTCTTAAATGCGGCTGCAAGAAAGTTTCGTTAAACTGTTCCCCTTTATGCCAAAACTGCCAAGGGAACTGTTTGAACAAGGCACCTTTAATGGACGAAGACGACGATGAGGAAGAAATGGAGCCCATTCAAACATCCCCTGCAGACGCTGAATCCGATATAAAAAAATGTGATGGAAGATAACGGAGATTCTCAGCTCCTGCTACATTCAGTTGTGGAGATGCAGCCAGAAGCCGGACTTTCTCGTCCCAAGAGAGCAAGGACAACATTAGTGTCTTGAATATACTGTTTTTCTTTAATATTCGTAGCAAATTCACATTGATTTATTTGTTTCATATATGCAATTTTTGTGTATTACTGTTCGTTACTATACAATCACCTTCTTCAACGATTTTCAAATTTTATACTTTTAAAATCTGGAATTTCTTTCTAGTATTCTTTTTTCGAAATTAAACCATTTAAAAATTGTTAGAACTGTATAATTTGCCCATTCCTAATTATCATTACGAACTTTTGGTAGAATTTAGACCTATCTCTACAGAGATGAAAGCGGTTTCTTGGATCCAGCGTGTTAAAACACACACATATGTTAATATATATAGTATGTATAGTGTGTATATATATATATGTATGTATATATGTATATAACTTATATGTAAATACATATCTTGAATTAGGAAATAACAAATGTAAAATTTTCTTGAAAATCACAAAATTTACCCCAAAATTTCAAATTACTATAACTTTTGTATTGTTGAAGATAAATTAAATATCTATATACCCATTTAAAGAAAATTTAATGCTCTACAACTATTTTCCTGACGATTTTTCTGTGAAATGAAAGGCTGAGGAGTTAGAAGGACAAATTTAACAAAAAACATGAGGTAAAATAAAGTTTTCGGAAAATTGGCGATTTTCAAGAGCTTATATCTCGAAAACAGTTTTAGATACGACAACAATGCATATAAACAAACGTGTAGCAAATTTTATCATCTTTAATTTAGTATATAAAAAGATTTTCACTAGGACTCACCTTTTTCAAGTTATAAGCAAAAAACCCAAAAAAGTGCCTTTTCCACCCCCTTCCACCCCTGAAGCGGAAGTGCTAGGGGTGGGGACTTTTAGTATGTTTACGTCCTAATTACCCCCAACACATTCCTGAAGAAAAAAATTCTCCCCCCTTCCATGTCCTCTACAACCCCTTCGTTGACTGGACTAATAAATAAGGATTGCATTAAGTTAAATCAAAATTAAATAAATATACAATAGCCAAAATCCATTTCGAGATTGGAGATATTGCCTTTGGCAATTGTGTTCGCTCTACTATATTTGAATCTTATTTCGAAGAGTCCCGGCAGCGAGTTTTCTGATACAATCTCCTGCAGATAATTTTTCAGTTGAATATTTGAAAAGTAATAATAGTTTTCTGACTTAATATAGTATTTAAGATCAAATAACATAATAAAATAAGTTAATATTCAAATAAATTATCTTATAATTTAAACAACATTGAAATAAATAGTAAGTTGCTTGTAATAGCTGACCTGTAACTGATGGCAGCATCACAACAAAGCAAATCTAAGCCCGGCGGGGGGGGGGGGGGCACTGAAATCGAGAAATAGATCATTCAATACATTTACTCATCTATATCTGAAATTGTATGGTGGACGGCAAAATGTCTGTCCGTCCCCGTGTCTGTACGCGCGATAACTCGAATACGCTTAATCGGATTTTTATGAAACCAAACAAGAAAACTCAGGGGTAGTAGGATCGGAGTCTTTTGGACGGAGAACATCCGCAATACAATGCTTAACAAACGTTATAAAAATCTTCAACAAATAGGCCTAAAGTATAGAATATAAGACTTCATCTAGGAGTTATATATATAAAATACAAGTTTTCAGATATTGGCCTATTTAACTGCATATGGCACTTTGTTACACCAGTATACCTGATTTTATTTATAACATATTTGGCTATGATATTCATAATCTCACACTTAAGTATGCATTTAGCATGTTTCTTTTGTAATAGTTTGTTTTCAACTTGTTTATAATTGTGTATCCTGTGCACACAGACACACATGCAAGCACACACAATATATCATTTTAGTTCACCTTTTTGTTTTCCACATTCTCTCCTGATTTCAACTTCTTGATAGTGATACTTTTTTTTTCTTATATTCCAATGTAGGTTATACCAACAACATTACTATTTTATTGCAAGTAGTTATATTGTATTTATTGTATTTTTGACGGTGTACTGTACATATGATGTATTTTGTATTCATCCTGGTTGAGTGAAAGAAAAGGCCATTTGGCCTTAACTCTGCCAGGGAAAATAAAACGTTATTATCAGAGCCCAGACTCTAATGACATGTCATCTTTTTATTGATGCTGCATAGACATTGCCAACTTGTGGATAAATCCTAATCATGGCCTCTAGATTATAGAAATGCATTTTTATCAGGTGATTTTTGTCATTTTATGCAATTTTATATTTTTAGAGCATTTATTTCTATTTTAGATAATTACTTTGTCATTTTCGTGTCATTTGCTTCCTTACTTAGTCATTTTCATGTATTAACTTTTTTTCGTCGCTAACGGTGCTGTCTTTGAAGTGTTGTTTGTTTAATGCAAGAAGGAAAATTCGGCGTTAAAGTGTTGACATGTCTCAGTCGGAAATGAGAATCAAAGATACGCCAAAATTTTGTATTATATTACTACTGTTATTAGATTGACTTGGCACCAGAGTCTGCCACCTGCTTGGATTTGAGAGTGAAAACTACTGTTTGCCCTCAATAAACAACAATAAAATCCGGCAGACCACAAAAGGATGTGCCGAATTTTGACTCGCCATTGCCTCAGTGCCAGTATACATTTCCGTGGGAAAAGAACATTCACAACATTACAGTTATTTACAGTTTATAAATTATGTACTAACTAGTCTAAAACTTTTTGTGTACAATAATAATTTTTTGTAAATAAAATATCAGTTTTTAGGTCATTTTTTATAATTATTAAGTCATTTTCTTTAGAATTTAGGGTCATTTTAAAGGTCATTTTTCAAACAATTTTAGGTCATCAGAATCCGGGCCCTGGTTATTATTATTGTCACCAAATAACCTAGTATCATCATCAAATTACCTTCTCTTCCAGTGTTGTCTTTAAATATTTGCAAATCAAAGTGGTTGTGTATGAATTTAGTAACATTCAAAATTGACTGTACTTCAACATATTCAGTGGAATGGGAAATGGGAATGAGAGAATCCCATTCTCAGAACTTCTTCCGCCAACGGTTTTATGTGCATTTTTACGGTGGTCAGTCAAAACACACGCCTGAATGGCTAAACTTGTGATGTGATGTAGGCCTACTGCAAACGAGTTAAAGCGTCAAGAAACTATGTCACGGAATGCATTGTAGTCATGCTAAGCTAACCCACATCCAGACAGATGGAACGGACAACTGCTGGAACTCGTGATGGGAATCTGCTACTGAATAAACAGTTTACATGCAACAGTTCTGACAGACGACAGACAAGTCAGAAGCAGTTCTTCACTTTCTCTACAAGACGAGGAAGTTTTGTTCAGATCGTATCTCAGCTCTAGTCTATCTGAAGGTAAATGAAGCACGCTCTGAAACATAGGCTACATCATCAACATCAACATCATTTCATTATATTATTATTATTATTATTATTATTATTATTAATTTTATTGTTTATAAAGTAAAGTATTACCTATTACAGGCCATGGAGGCCCAGAGGGTTCCAGGAGGTTGAGGGCCCCAGATTTTGGACATTCGGCACTTGAAGGTGGTAAGGTTGTCAGCCTTACGCACCGGCCGCCTTTACCCCCAGGATTGCTCCTGGTACTCATTGCGGTTAGAGGCTGGGTCGACCCCAGGGCCATAGGGCCACCAGAAGGATTAGGCCAATTGGAAAACTCCAACGACCTCATCGGGAATCGAACCCGCAACCTTCCGGTTTGTAGCGCAGCGCCTCAACCACTACGTTACGGCGTACCCCTAATTTTATTGTTTATAGTATCTTTAAATAAATAAATGAAATTATCATTATTATTATTATTTTTTTGTTATATATTTTTATTAGCGGCGTAGGGGATGTAGTCTCTTTTCTCACGCAGCGGGCCCGGGTTCGATTCCCGGTCGGGACAAGTTTCCTGGATGGGATATTTCCGGAGGTTTTCCTCACCTGTGAGACGATGTCGAAAAACTATAGGACCTTGTGGTCCCCGGGTGTCATCTACCACCTTCATCCCATCTACGCCTTGTTCTGCAAGAGTGTGTGTGCGACTCATTCTATGTATTGGTGTTGTTTAGGAGGTGGCCATGGCAATAAGCTGATTACTCATCCGGGGAGGCCCTCCAGTCCTCGTTTGGTCAATAAAGAAAATTACGTGACTAAAGGGAATTCCAACTCCGACAGGTTGCGGTCCTGTAGGGCCCAGGAGGCATGGGTCGCATTAACGTCTCTCGAACGGGGGAGGTACACTGACAGAAAGAAAGAAAGAAAGAAAGAAAGAAAGAAAGAAAGGAAGAAAGATAAAAAAGAAAGAAAGAAAATAAGGAAGAAAGAAAGAAAGAAGTTACACTTCAGCGCAGAACGTTTGGGAAATATTCCCTATTCCCTGATGGAATGGTACTCACTTGAGTTTGGGCTAAAGTTGGTACGAGGATTTCTCTCATTTCCACATCTCATTAATTTTTTTTTTTATGTTAAAGGCCTAATATTTCTACACTATGTGGACAATGTAACCAACTCTTTGGATTTGATTTGAACAGCGCTGTGAAGTTTATCGAAGTGATAAGCATTGTTCTATTTTTTCTGTAATGGGAAGAACTTCTGAAATAATTTTGACATGCTCTCGTTATTATTCTTGTTGTTTTTGCTATTATCATCGATATAGCTAAACCGATAGTTTTTTATTTTGGATGTTGTTGGTTTAATTTCATTAATTTTTTTACAGTACTGGTCTCACAAGGGAAACATAAAATTCGACACCTTATGATAAGAAGATGGAAGAAGAAAAGTCAATTATATTTGGACAGCCCTCTTAAGTAAAATTTCGCTACCAGGTGGTGATCATGCAAGAGTAGGGTGGGTGGAATATCTTCATCTGAATGCAAAGCTTGCAGCTTCCTTTATTTAACTCCGACCCACATACAGCTACTAATACACTTACCGACGTTTTGTGACTCACCATCATTTTCAGTTATTATCTCATTATCCGATAAAGCTGAAAAGTAATATTAAGGAACCTTAATTGATTTCAGTATTAATTCAAATTAATTTCACTTTCAAATACTGTAACTGAAAATCCATAATATAGTTCTATTCTAAAAAGTGTGTTCTTGGGGGCGGGATAATATTACATTATAGCAATGTGATTATTTTCCATAATCTATATTCTTAAAAATGAATTACCAAATGTATGTTGCCGCATCACGTGAGAACGGCTCGACAGACTTTTCTGATTTTGTTGTTGTTGTGTTCGTAATTATCAGGACAAGGTTTGTATGAAAGAAAACTTTTGGAAAATCCACGGGAAAAGTCGGAAATGTGAAATGAGGCACAGTTAGAGAGTTCTGCTGTCAAATGTTTACATAAAAAAAAGATTTAAAAAATTGAAGTGTGACAAAAGAAGTATGACATATTCACAGATTGAGAGTCCCGCTGTCACACGTTTTCATAACAAAACAAAACAAAAGAAAGAAGTGTGAGTCTTGCAACCAAACCAAATCGAAAGTGTATAAGGTAAAGCTAGGAGAGATTACGCGGGCGGAGAGATTGCGCACTCATTGTTTCAATGGGAGGGGGTAGAGTGCGCGCGCCTTCACTTGAGGACGCTTTACCGCTTCAGTAGCTCAGTGTCTGGTTAAATTTGTGGGCCTCTACGTTCGTTCGTCTGAGATTTGTGACTGGTATACTTCTTTGTTTTTCCAGGTAAGTGTCTGAATTTTCATCACAGTTGCTCTTAACTTTTATAGAATGACAATCGATCACAATATTTCAAAAGTAATCAATTTCTGAGTTAGCTAGTAACATAGGCCAACCGTACGATACACCATTGTTTGGTTCTCGTAACGGCAATGATGCTTTGAAGGTTGCGCGATCTCTCCTACCCAAATAGGACAGATTACGCATTCGCTGCGTAGGAGAGATGGCGCATTACTTCCATTGATTACCATTGTAGGAGAGATTGCGCAGGGAATTTACTTGTATTATTTATGCACGAATAGTAATAAACACGTATTTGGATATGATTAAATGTTGTTTTTATTTTATACTACTATTAGACTTAGTAGTATTAGATTTTATACTTAGACCTATCAGATTTTTTGTTTCTTTGCTTTAGGTTAAAATGCCGAACCTCTACAAGAGGAAGTCAAACAAAGGAAGCTGGAGCGAAGAAAACCTGTCAGCGGCTGTTCAAGCTATTCAAGATGAATCCATGACAATTCGAGGAGCTAGCAAGAGATTCAATATTCCGGAATCTACCTTGAGACATAGGCTCAAGAAAAAAGATTTTAAGAAGCGATCAATGGGTCCAGATTCACAACTAGGAATTGAAGCAGAGAACAAATTGGCTGCTCATATTAAAAAACTCCAGTCAGTTGGGTTCGCACCAACACAAAGGAATGTAAGAATGCTAGCATATAATCTTGCTGAAACACTGGGTAAAAAACACACTTTCAACAAAGAACAACAGATTGCTGGAAAAGTTTGGGTTTCCTCCTTTATGCGAAGACGTCCTGACTTAAGTGTAAGAAAAGCCCAAGGTATTAGCAGGGCAAGAACAGAAGGAATGAACAGAGAGGAGGTCAAAGATTATTTTACTCTTCTCACTTCCATATTAACAGAGAATGATCTTTTGGAAAAGCCCAATTGCATTTGGAATTGTGACGAGATTGGAATACAGCTGAACAATGAGCCTGGGAAAGTGTTAGCAGAGAAAGGGAGTAAAGATGTTCACGTTGTTACTAGTGCCGAAAAAGGAGAAACTGTTACCATTTTAGCTTGTTGCAACGCAGAGGGGCAGTTCCTGCCACCTTTTTGTATTTTTAAAGGGGTGTATGCTAAACAACAATACATCAAAGATGCTCCACCAGGAACAGTACTGAAGATGAGAAGAGAAAGTGCTTACATAAATGGTGAACTTTTCATGGAGTGGCTTACTGAGCATTTTATTCCACGGAAGCCTGCTGGAAAAAATTTGTTGATCCTAGATGGTCATGCGTCGCACATGAACTGCCCAAACATGCTGCAAATGGCTTCTGATAACGACCTCATTATGTTGTGTCTACCGAGTGATACAACTCATTATTTGCAACCTTTAGATCGAGTAGTCTTCAAGCCCTTCAAAACTTATTTCAAAGACGCTTGTAGGAAAATGGTAACAGCTCGATGTGGGACAGGAAAAATTTCAAGAGAGGATTTTGGCAGCCTGTTAAATTCAGCATGGTCTCGCTCTGCTAATGTTAAACTTGCCACTTCTGCATTTCGTGCAACAGGAATTCATCCGTTGAATATCGACATGATTCCAGAGCACGCTTATCTCTTAAGTTGTGACCAAGAAGTGAATCAAAATATTTCAGAGGTAGAACTCAACAATCTCCAATCCATCTCAACAGCAGTTGATCATCTGAATCCATCAAATGAAACCAACAATTTACCTGTCGTCGACCAACCAGCCCCTCCAGATCCATTAACCTCATTCACTCCTCAACCATCAACCTCTGAGCAATCCAATGTTACAACCAAAGAAACCCCGACAAAAGTTCTGGAAAAGCTTTCACCTATTCCAAGAAGTTTGTTACCCTCAAAATCGAGGAGGAAACAGAGTGCAATGAATGTTACTGATCCACACAATATAAGCGAAAAAAGGATTAAAAAGGAAGCAGCAACAAAAAAGAAGAAAACAGCAGGTCAGGATAAGCAACCTGTAAGCAAAGACTCATTGAAAACTTCTCAAACACAAAAAACTATCATCTTGAAAACGAAGAAACGGTTGGATTTTGAGGCATCTTCCACATCAGAGGAAGACAACGACGAAATGGAACTACTTTCGGACCACGTCAGTGAAGACAATGAAGACGAATGCACTGAATGCCTTGAACTGTACCAAGAAACGACTTCAATGTCTGATTGGGTAAAATGTGTGATCTGCGGCAGGTGGATGCATGAAAACTGCACCATTTATAAAGTAAAGTGCATCGACTGTGGACGTCGAGAGATTCGTCAAAAAAAATAAGAAAAAGTAGAGTTTTCACATTCTAATAACGAATTGTTTGTATTTGTATTGATACATCATGTTAAAGTGCATTCTAAGTGTGTTATTATTGTCTACAATCTCTCCTACCCATGCTGCGCAATCTCACCTTACCAGTGAGGAGAGATTGCGCAAAATATTCTTTTTTTGTTCTTCACCGTTGCCATGTTAAAATAAGTAAAACAGCCAAACAAAAATTATAATTTATAAACAAATGACCAAAGTTATTAGACACACAGATAAATTAGAAAAATAAATAATACTACCTTCCTAATTATTATTTTTTGAATTGTGCGCAAACTCTCCTAGCTTTACCTTATGTATGTATGTGGGTATGTGTGAACCGTATATAAATATACATTTCTTGACCAATTTGCACGAAATTTTGCACACTTACCCAGTTAAGCCCGGGAAGTAACGCGATCAACATTAAAATACAAACAAGCCACTCCTTTCCTTGAAAATTTATATAATTTCAGAAAACATTATACTGAAAAAATGAACTCCAATTCAATTATCATGACACCAGTGTATTGTTTACAGTGATCACATAGGGCTTTGGGAACCACATAATACTGGGCTTTAACAAATTCTGATGCTATCGATGTAATTAATACATTTGTGAAAATAATTCTTGAAGAATGAAATCCAAAAAAATAAAGCACAATGTGAAGTAGTCACATAACTTTCTCTACCCTCTACATGGAAAACATAATTTTCTCACTTCACGTTTTGATGTAGAATAAGCTGTCTTATTGTGGGGACAGCTTAAGTGTGTGCCAGTGAGTATGCTATATCAGAAGTAGGTAAAAAATCCTATCCACCGATACGTCACTCATAGCTGTAGGCTTTGAATAGGGATGTTTATTATAGGCCCTAAACATCTACAAGAAGACAAAATAAGATGGAACCTATGCCCGCAGTATATTATGTCCCAGATTTTGGGGGAGGAAAGTATGAAAGTTATATATTTCTTTTTTAATTTCAGCTTTGAAACGGTTGTATGGTAACATGAAAGGGAGAAAAAAAAGTCCATAAAGACAATACTATCTTATGTAATCGGAATTTATGTTTCTTCTTATTTCAACCCCTCCCAGGTATGATGTGTAGAAGCAACGGAATGCAACATTCGACATCCTCTGTGAGCCATAAAAAGCTATATCTAGCGTTTTCTGAGGGAATAGTTTGAGTGTGATAAGTCGTTCTTCCTCATTTCAAGTTCTATGTATATATTATACAAGGCCCTAGAGTTTAAAAATCGAAAGTCCTTCATAAGTTAATTTCAAATTACAAAATAAAAAGCTGGAGCTTTCAAGCTAGTGATAAAAATATATAGACCATTAACATATATAAATAACCCAGCTTTCGTGTTTTATTCGTAATCACAAAATTATGTTTTGGCGGTCAGGAACCTTTTAAATCCCTAATTTAACTTTTGTCATGTACTGTACATGCATACTAACACATTTTGCGTTTGCGAGATTCACCCATAAAAATTTTCCTCTTATTAGTTGACAGCAGTAACCTTGGCATAGGTGGTTGAGATCAATCACCGATAAGGCCGTATTTTTATCTGGTAATGTGTTAAGCTATTACAGGAAAATGCGTTTGCGGGCATTAACTCAACGAATTTCAGGAATGAAAACTGCATCTGCCCCTGCAAGCTATTAATAATTAGACTACGTGCAGTACGTTAGTGTCGGTGAAGTTGCTTCTGCTTATGGAGTTCGGGCGCTGAAAACTGCATCTGCCCCTGCAGGCTATTAACTAGACTACGTGCATTACACTAGTGTCGGTGAAGTTGCTTCTGCTTATGCAGTTCGGGCGTTGGGTTAATCTAGGGCGGGGGTGTTTCATGTGTTTGGGATCACCTTAGATCGGTGTAACTTTATCTGAAAAAAGTGCCTACCTTTCTATTTCTCCACTAGGCCTATAGTAATTTAAATAGACTAATTAATTAATGGATTTCGTTCTATCTAATATATAAAATCGAATGTGTGTTTGTAGATATGTGGATATGTGTGTATGTATGTTCCTTATACAAATCCACATTTCTTGACCAATAAGCACGACATTTTGCACACATACCAAGTTAAGCCCGGGAAGTAACGCGGTCAACATTAAAATTCAAACAAATAACTCCTTCCCTTGAAAATTTAACAATTTCTGAGAATATTATACTGAAAAATGAAATCCCATTCAGTTGTCATGACAACAGTGTATTGTTTACAGTGATCACATAGGGCTTTGGTAACTACATAATATTGGACTTTAACAAATTATGATTCTATCGATGTTATATAATGGCGAAAATAATTACTGAAAAATGAAATCCACGAAAATAAAACAGAGTGTGATGCAGTCACATAACTTTCTCTACCCTTGACAAGCAAAATATAATTTTCTCACTTCACATTTTGATATAGAATAAGAAACCGTAATGCAGGGACAGCTAAAGTGAGTGCCAATGAGTAGAGTATGCTAAATCAGATGGCGGTAAAAAAATCCTATCCACTGATATGTTATTCATAGCTGTAGGCTTTCTATTAGTTGAGAAATAGGGATGTTTATCATAGGCCCTAAGCACCTAAAGGAAGACAAAATGGGATGGAACATTTTCAGTCTTATGCCCGCAGTATATTACGTCCCAGGTTTTTGGGAAGGAGAGTATGACATTTATGTTGAATTTCTTTTTTATTTCAGCCCCGAAACGGTTGTATGGTAATATGAGAGTGAGAAATAAGATTTTCCGTCAAGACAATACAATCTTATGTAACCGGAATGTATGTTTCTTCTTATTTCAACCCCTTCCAGGCATGATGTGTAGAAGCAACGGAATGCAACATTCGACATCCTCTATGATCCATAAAAAGCTATAAAGTTTTCTGAAGGAATAATTTGAGTATGATACGCCATTCTTCCTCTTTTCAAATTCTACATACATATTTTATAAGGACCTAGAGTTTCAAAATCGAAAGTCCTCCATAAGTTAATTTCAAATTACAAAATACAAAGCCCGGGCGAAGCCGGGCCTTTTCAGCTAGTCTATATTAATAAAAATGAATTACCAAAATGTATGTTGCCACATCACTTGAGAACGGCTCGACCGATTTGGCTGATTTATTTTTTGTTGTGTTCGTAATTGTCAGGACAAGGATTGTACGAAAGAAAATTTTTGTAAAATCCCCGGGAAAAGTCGGAAATGTAAAATGAGGCGCAGTTAGACAGTTCTGCTGTCAATTGTTTACATAAAAAAAGATTGAAAAATTGAAGTGTGGCAAAAGAAGTGTGACATATTCACAGTTTGAGGGTTCCGATGTCACATGTTCTCATAACAAAAAAACAAAAAACAAAAAAAGTGGGTATCTTGCAACCAAGCCAAATCGAAAGTTTTTATGTATGTATGTGGGTATGTATGTCCCCTATACAAATCTACATTCCTTGACCAATTTGCACGAAATTTTGCACACATACCCAGTTAAGCCCGAGAAGTAACGCGATCAACATTAAAATTCAAACAAATCACTCCTTCCCTTGATAATTTACATATTTCTGAAAATACTATACTGAAAAATGAAATACAATTAAGTTATCATGACAACAGTGTATTGTTTACAGTGTTCACATAGGGCTTTGGGGACTACATAATACTGGGCTTTAACAAATTCTGATGCTATCGATGTATTTAATACATTTGTGAAAATAATTCTTGAAGAATGAAATCCAAGAAAATAAAGCACAATGTGAAGCAGTCACATGACTTTCTCTACCCTCGACATGGAAAATATCATTTTCTCACTTCACATTTTAATGTAGAATAAGCGGTCGTATTGCAGGGACAGCTTAAGTGTGTACAGTGGTATTCATCAGAGGTGGCAGTCAGATGCGCGTGAGAGAGGTGACGCATGTAGGAGGAATCATGGGGAGGGGTAAGAATGTTGAACTGCTCTTGCGGGAGAGGAGAAGCGATTGTAACAAGGTCTCTTGTTTCTTCACTGCATTTCCGCTCTGAAAGCAACGACACAACTAACCCATACACCCCTCCATGCAGTACGAATGTTTGTTGGACTCGTCTGCATCTACTGAGCATCCATGCTTGGACTGCCACGTCTGATGAATACCACTGTACCAGTGACTATGCTATGTCAGAAGTCGGTAAAAAATCGTATCCACTGATACTTCACACATAGCTGTAGGCTTTGTATAAGGATGTTTATCATAGGCCCTAAAAGAGGATGGAACATTTTCAATCCTATGCCCGCCGTATATTATGTCCCAGGTTTTGGGGGAGGAAAGTATGAAAGTGATATTGGATTTTTTTTAATTCCAGCTCCGAAATTGGTATACAAATTTGGTGTATACCAAATTTTTAATTCCAGCTTGTATGGTAACATGAGAGTAAGAAATAAAAATGTCCATAAAGACAATACTATCTTATGTAATCGGAATTTATGTTTCTTCTTATTTCAACCCCTCCCCATAGTGTGTGATGCAACATTCGACATTCTCTGTGAGCCATAAAAATATATATCTAGCGTTTTATGACGGAATAGTTTGAGTGTGATAAGTCGTTCTTCCTCATTTCAAGTTCTGTGTAGGCCTACATATTATACATATTGAAAATCGAAAGTCCTTCATAAGTTAACTTCAAATTACAAAATAAAAACCCGGGCGACACCGGGCCTTTTAAGCTAGTGGTATATAAAAATTAATTTGTATGCCTAATTGTGGCAAGGTGGCTCCTCATACATTTTAACTCCTTTATAATAAGCTGAAATAAAATTAAAACTGATTATGTCCGAATTATTCCATATATAGATTTCACACAGAACTCGAAATCATCGGAATTATGCTAGACCAGGGGAAGTCAACTACGTCTTGTGATGACGTTTGTGGAGCAAGAGCATGCGGATCCCTTGTGTGTGACGTCAGCAAGAGCGCACGGTAGTAGGGGTGTTTAGAGTACGCTAGAGCTAGGTCACAGAATAAGGAGGATATCCTCCTTATTCTGTGGCTAGGTACTAGAGGACCTATTCACTTTAGCTCTGTGGGTAGAACAACTTCTGGTTGGAAATACGGAGCATTTTTCAAAGTTATTGCAAGTACGCGATCCTGATAGTGTTCCCTCTGCAGAACATGTGTTAGTTCTGCAAAACATTCTTCTTCAGTTCGAATCGAGGTTTCAGGATGTGGAAAACCTTTCTCCAATGTTTAAACTTTTTGCTACCCCATATTCAGTTAATGTCAAAGACGTTCCTTGTCGGTATCAATTGGAACTGCTAAACTTACAATGCGACGATCTGTTAAAGGACAAATACGAACGTAAAGTGGTCTTGGGTAACTTTTACAGAAATTTCTCTGAAACCAGATTCCCGAGACTTGCCGCACGAATATTATGTAATTTTGGATCGACATATGTGGCCGAACAATTTTTTTTCACTAATGAAATGTGCAAAGCTCAAATCAAGAAGTACATTGTTAAATCACAACCTAAATGTAGTCTTCGATTAAATATTGCTCAAACATTACGTCCCAACATTGATACACTTGTTAAAGAAAAGAGACAGGAAAGTCAGAATATTGTTACTGTAATCTTGTATCATCTAAGGTGCAGACGAGCTTGTATGGTAATTAATTCAGTTCATTTTTTTTATCATTTTTACTGTAGTGAATTATGTTAATTCAAATGATAGTAGCCTATTGTCTATTTTTGTCAAAGAACATAGATTTTGTGGAAAGGCAATTGTTCTCACAGAATATAAAAATAGAATTATTTATAATATGTTAAACTGCTGCGCTGTAATTAACCGATAAACTATCAAAAAAATCAGTTGATGTTTCATTAACTCGGAAACACGTATTACGTAAGTTCTAACCCCCTAAATTCCCGCTGCCCGCAATACTAAAGCCCCTCTCTTCCCCCCTGTTCACTGATGCCTACATTTCACATGCTCCTCGCAGAGATATAACGCGAGCAGTAGAGCAGTAGGCAGTGACGTCACAGAGCAAGCTTCTGTCTTCCCCTGTGCTAGACGCTAGAGGTACAGGTACGGTACAACATTCCTGAAAACTACATTCAAGAGATTAATAATCCCTCCATCTAACCTAACCATAGACTACATAATATCAAGAATTATATAAGTAGTTAAATTTTAAAATTCTACGCTATTTAATTCATAAACTTTAATCCTATTTTTTTAGAATGTCCAATTAGTTTCTGCATTGTTTTATACTATTTGTCTCTGTAGGCAACCCATAGTTATGAGAAGATTTGTTAAATAAACATTAATTTAGGAGTCATGCATGCGGTAGATGCTTTAGTATATGATACTACAAAACAGCGATCGTTTCCTTCCGGCTGTCTCGTGCCTCACACAGAATTTCTGGTATATAGTGAACTATCTCAGTTGTAACTTAGATTTATAAGCCTAGTTTTATCTAATTTTGTTATTTAACTTATAATGTACTCTACAGTTTATCTGTGTGTTCTATTTTCATACTGTTGAAAATAAGCATAGGCTATTCCCTATAGGGCTTACGCATTATTCCGTATTTTTTAGAATTATTATCTTGAAATAGGCTCCCGGCCTAATTCATGCCCTTTCAATTCTACGCTTTGAAACGGAAGGGAACAGAAAACAGATTTAGGAATGTATTCGTTCGTAAATAGAACCTCATCCCATTGCATCAACCTGCCTGCAGCTGCTGTTGAAGTATTTCTTCTGTTAATAATTATAAAGTTTAAAGTAATCCTAAAAAAGTTTGTTATACTTGATTTCATATAATTATAGATATAGTATAGTTATACTATAAATGGCTAGAATCCTAGCAATCGATTTTGATGTCCATGTCCACTTTAACCTCATGCGTTAGGTAATTTTAGAAACAGACTGTAGACCTGATACTTAAGGAACTAAGTATTAAATGCGTTTTCAGTTGACTCAGCCTCGTGCGAAAATCTAAGTTATTATTCACCACAAAGTCTTGAAACCTTAGTTTACAAACAATGACTGACATATAACTACCCTTCAGGCAAGTACAAGCTTTTACTCGTAGTATAAGCCCTTCAAGTATAAAATTTAAAGAACATCATCAGAACCGTTTTTGAAAATATCAAGTTATTCATATAAACTGACATAAAGTAAGGGAAGCTGTTGCCAATCTTCCTGTCAGATTCCCAGACGATATCTAGCCTAATACAAAATGTTGTATGAGTAAGATTTTTCATTCTCGAGCTATTTTGTTTTCTTGCAGTGTGTGTTTGTTTGTTTGTTTGTTTCTGAAAATTATATTTTTGGATTCAGGGAACCTCAAATCGTGTATTTGTGTTTAAGACTCTAAATTGAATTTCAGGATTGAACGCAATACTCCCCCTCTACCCTTAGTGCTTAAGGGTAAAGAAAATAAAAATGACTTTCCATGAGGTAACAAATGACAGTGCACTCCCGCAATGCGGCCATATACGTTGAGAAATCAGAAACTAGTAAGATCCGTTGTTAGGGTACAAAGTAATGTTTTACATAAGGCTTTTTACAAGAAATACGCCTAATACATTGAATTTCTAAGTAGGGAATACATTTTTATGAACACACTAATGCCTTTTGTTTACTGCTCGCGGAACGAATTTCGAAACTTGGACCATAAAGCACGGATTTAATGATGAAGCAAAGGATACCGAACACCACAAATGTTAGACACCGAATTCAGTGCGGTCGACATACCACACACACATCGGCAAAGCTATCAAACCCGGGCCGTCCAATCATAAATTTTCCTCACAGTCGTGAATGAAAGTCATCTGAGCACATAACTACAGTATAATGCTTTAATGCCGTGCGCCACGGTCTAGGCTATAGGCTGTCACCGAGACTCAAAACAAGGAATAAAAGCTATTTTGCTGATTCACTTTAACTGAAGGACATGAGGGTTTATTATATTTCATACTGGTTTAAATAGATAAATTATTTACAAATAATTGTTTGCATTTGTTATTAGCTGCGAAATAGTACATACGCTTATAATTTATAAATATAAATAAAATCTAAACATTGATTTCATAATACTACTTTCTTTACCTTAAAACATGGGCAATGTACTGTAACTTTCTCACTTCAAATAATAATTATGATATAATAGCTCTATTAGGTCGTACTCCCTTTGCCTTCTCTATCAAACAATGAAATATTCTTCACCTAGTTAGCTCGCATCACTCATTCGTTATCTGTCTTCTTTCCATAATTTGGAAATTAGGATCCAAGAAAATTTGCAATTATCCATACCTCGCCATAGGACATCTCTGTATGCTGAGTCGTAAGTCATAAGATCTCTATGGTTCGCTGTCGGAATTCATTGTCTGATGAAATCAGGAACCGTCGGAGCCTCAATAGTTTTAAGTCAGAGGTACCTAACAATTACTGGACGAAACCACTTAGCAAAAATTTGTTTCCCAGGCTGGTATTTAATTTTTTTCTTATTTCTTTATGTACATTGTTTTGTAAAATATCAACTGTTTAATGTTCTCTCTTTATGTGTAGGGTAATCCATAATATATTAATTTAACTAACTTGAACATTATTGGTATATTATTATTAATAGTAATACTATTTAATTATTATCATTCCCTTCATTATTTCCTTACTTCTGTGGTTGCTGTATAGCCTACATTATATAATTTTTCCCCTTATCTCATATTATTGTACCGGTATTCAAATAAAATATTATTGAATTAATTTTGTAAAGGTATTAGTGTAATTGTATTGAAATTATTGTAAAAGATATATTGTAATATTGTTATTGTAAAAAATTATTGTATTGAAATTATTGAAAATATGTTTACAATAACGTGTAAATTTCTGTATCTGGTTGAATGGAAGAGAAGGCCTCTAGGCCTTAACTCTGCCAGATAACATAAAACCGTCTATTATTATTATTATTATTATTATTATTATTATTATTATTATTATTATTATTATTATTAATAGTATTATTATTATTATTATCATCGTATTTACGCACACATATTTTTCATATTATAATTGTTGTCATATTGTTTGTGTTTCTGGTTTTATTTCCTGTGTGTTTTTTTCCTTTCTTATTGTTATAGCATTAGCTTATTTATTTTGAATATCACTTTAAATATTTAATTTTAGAATTTGGTGTATTAAAGTAAGAGAGAATATTGTAATTGGGCATTAGCCTGTAATATTCTTAGTACAATAAATAAATAAATAAATATGTAGCCAACGATCTGACCATAATTTTGGGAATAGAATGTAATTGTTTTATTACTGCTTCACCCGCATCGACTACACATTATTATTGTATTATTATATTATTGATGATCATTATTATCGCCGTTATTATTAATACTGCATAGAGATCACTTTCACCCCAGTCTTCTCGCGACAATCCTCCTCTATATTGCCTCGACAGGAAGAAGCTTTTTAATATTCATCATCTCTTCCGAGCATCCCAAACATGGAGCGTTATGTGTAGTGTTGTATGCTCCATGGAGTTTTAAAGGTTCTTATTTCTTCCGTTTTAATATGTGAATATAAATGAAATATAAGAAACGCAGCTTCAAATGTTGATACGCCTATACGAACATTTATGACTGACTCATGTTTACACAATACACTGTAGTTTAAATGAAATATGAAAAAGCTCGACTGAAGGGGCATGTGCCTGGGGATGCTTACCCCTTCCATATTAAAAAGCAGGGAGCTGTGTTATTAGCTTCCGCACTGCACGCGTTCAAACATTTTGTTTTCAAAAAACTGAAAAGAACCGTTCACAGCGAGATACGAGGGAGCTCATACAGTAGAAAATATTAAAATAATAATTTTCTTATCGTTTCAAGTGATATAGTATGTTATTCTGTATGCAATTCTAAATTTTCAGACAAAAATTACATTTAAAAGTGGTATTATTCAATCTTTTTCTAAAGCTGTGTATGGACAAGTCCATGTCGTAAATTAACAAATTTCATTTTGACCAAAGAGGGTGTATTTATCCCAAATAGTTCTTCTCCTTATACCCTCTAATCAAAGACAACACACTGTATCCTTAAGGAGCTGGACCAATTTAATGTGATGGCCCTTTTTTTTTCATTCGATAACATTAAAATAAAGCATTAGGCCTACATTATAGAGAAAGTTGTGTGGCCAATTAAAATAATTAAAATTAATATATGTACACACTAATAGCATTAAGATAACATAAGTCACTATGCAGGCCTACATTGTCAATAGTTAAAAGATAAAATTACAATACAAAATTATTACAATAAAATAATTGGGTCTTGTAGGCTTACCAAACTTGATGGGTCTGTACAGTGTATAAACTCCTTAAGAGTTTTATACTACAAATTATTTAGGTTTAAGAGTATCCAAATGGTCCACCACTGTG
Organism: Ectobius pallidus; assembly: GCA_964059195.1. Classification (NCBI taxonomy): domain Eukaryota; kingdom Metazoa; phylum Arthropoda; class Insecta; order Blattodea; family Ectobiidae; genus Ectobius; species Ectobius pallidus. The sequence goes on from CAXKWD010000009.1 coordinate 93,779,312, forward strand.
GCTCAGGGGATGCGTTCCTCTCACGCAGCGGGCCCGGGATAGATTCTTGGTCGGGACAAGTTACTTGGGAGGTTTTTCCGGGAGTTTTCCTCACCTGTGAGACAAATGTCGAGTAACTTTAGGCCCTTGTGGTCCCCGGATATCATCTGGCCGTCATTATCATCTTCATCCCATCCTCGCCTTGTTTGGAATGAGTGTGTGTGTGTGTGTGTGTGAATGGTGTGTCTCGTCCTATGTGTTCGTGTTGTCTCGGAGGTGGCCCTGGCATTGGGCTGATCACTCATCCGGGGAGGCCCTCCATGTCCTTGTCTGGTCAAAAAAGTATGTAATCTAAAGATAATCCCTCTCCCGACAAGGCGCGGCCCTGTAAGGCCCGGGCGGCTTGGGTCGCTTAATTCCTAAAAAGGGAGAGGTAAAACTGAGATAAAGAAAGAAAGAAAGAAAGAAAGAAAGAAAGAAAGAAAGAAAGAAAAGTATCCAAATGTATGGAGTGTCCAATAATTATTAAAATTCCCTTGTTTTATGTGAATACACTGTATAATATCCATGTCGTAACTTTAGACTAGTTTAAAATTTCACTACAAAAAACGTAATATCTAAACAATCTATAATAACAAACAAATGTTTGATTTTATTAAAGTTTTGCATTGTTGTCCATTGTATTAATTTAATAAGGATGAGCCTCAATGGTTAAGATTTGTTTAAAAATTATAAAGTGGAAAACAAACATACAAAAAATTGAACTAAAATTTGTAACCCAAATCAAATGAAATTCTATATTTAAGGCAAATAGAACACTCATTGAGGTTCATCCCCAGAAAAAGATCTCAGTTTTAAAAATCAAATTGACAATAACTTCGTTACTTTAGACGATATTGCGCTTAAATTTTAATTGTTTCAACTTAATTTTTTTTAACCTTTACTAAGCTGAATTTGTAAAATAATAAAAGCAATTATCAAGTAAAATCATCCGTGGAATATGAGATTAAAAGGAATGGGGAAAATTTCAGTACAGTAGCTGGTTTCTATGAATTACAATCGTAACAAGAGGATAAAAATCCTCATATTTTATGTATAGCATTACTTTATAAATCCCATATTTCTGCGTTTATACAGTTTTTTTAGGTGTCGAATTTATACGTCAATAGCAGTGAAAAGGTTAAAATAAATTGAAAATCAGTCACATTGATAGTTTGTTAGATTAAAAAAAGCAAAATTGTATCAAAATCTGTTGAAACGACGTTAAATTATTCGAGAAAATGTACAAAGAGAGTTCGCGACTGTATTTTTCCCCTTAGGACCACCAAAGTCGAAGGGCAGGTAAGGATTAAAGACTACCCATGCGGGAAATGGGATGACACAGAGATAATGAAGAACCTCCTAACAATTTAATACACTGTAATATTTTAGTTTGACAAATTCACTGGGTACAAAGTACGTGTATTCACTGTTGCAAACAATTTGGTAGTAGAAAAAATCTTATGTGAAACAAATAACTTCCTCTGCCGAAATAAAAGGTTTGTCTTTTAGTATAATACATTCTATTTATGTAAATGAAGATAATGTTGTTACCATAACGCATCGCATCCCCGAATGATACACAACCCAAATAAATCTGATTTATATAACTTTCTTTACCCTAAGTAAGGATAGTATAATATTCTCATTTCGCATTCTGATACAGAATAAGAGGCCATATTGCAAAGAGCATTTATTCAGTTGTTTCAACCTGATGCAAAGCTTTATTGTTCACCAGGCAAGACTGAGTCTACGAATAGTGGGGCATATACTCAAGGTCCGGATTTTTAGATTTTTATAAACCCTGTATTAGTTTCTAAAACATATTAAAATAGTTCTGTTTTAGTTTTTTTACCAGTCTCAGACGATTTTTTTTAGTTTCACTTTAATAAGTACAATAAAAAAATTGAAACAAACTTGATATATTAACTGAATTTATTTTTACTTAAAAATCCTAAGGCTCTGAACCTTTAAACTATAGGGACACTTTTTTCTTTATTTTAAACCTTTTATAGTTTATAGAACAATTATTTATTTATTTATTTAATCTTCCCATAGTTATGGGTTGCCTACACAGACAAAGAGTACCAGAAAAGAAAAACAAAAAGGTAATTGAACATAGAACATTGAAAAGAAAAAGAGAATAAAATTAAGGAAAAATTAATACAAAATAGAAAATCATTAACATAGAATTACCCGTGTCATTTCCAACTCCACCACGTAAATTCAACAAGAACGTTTTTTCAATTATCAGTCAACGTCCTAGAATACCTTACTTGGACTCCTTGCAGGAGCAAACACTGTGAATAAACTGCGACTGTATGCTTCTTAAGAAGCCTTTAATTTGCTTCTAAAGAAACCGGGAATATCGGTTCACCAACGATTACCTTTACCAGGGCAATAGAGGTTACAAAATGAAATGCTATATTTTCTCTTACAAAATACAAAGATGTATTTTCTCTTACAAATGAACTGGAAACAATTAGCAAGATGCAAAATCTAGGAAAATATTTTAAAATAACTTTATAATTTGATGAATTACATATTATTAATTCGTATTTTTATCTTCTTTTAACTAAAAACAGTTTTAGCCACTTTTGGGGTTTAGATCTTATTTAGCCCCTTTTAGGTTTTATAAGATTGGACTACGTGACTGCCATGCCAACGAAACATATTTTTATGAACATAATTAAATATAATCTACCGTATGATTTAAAATTAGGAAATATAATACATAGTTTTGTAAAATTTCAAAGATTGCTTATATTACGTTTCACAAAGTTTTTTAGAATTCGGTGTGGGGGATAAAAGAAAAAGGGCTCTTATACAAAGCTTTGCCCAGGTTGAAAAGTAGGCCAATCTGAAATCGGGGCTTGGACTCGTAAGACTTCACAAAAGATCACACATAGTGAAGGTTCAAGGAACTTTCGGGATTGGTGGCAATTAACTTCCGATCCGCCAAATAAGACAAAATCTCCAAATATACCTACCCTCAGGCTGGGTTTGAAATGAAGACCTCCAAATTTAAGTCCTTAACGTTACCACTAATGTCAGACTCACTAGTGAAGCAATTTTTATTGTAAATTATAAACTTTAACATCTCTTCTAATATAAGATTTGTTATTATTAGACAAAAGGGAGAATCTAGCACTCAGTATGTGAATATGTTCATTTTTTCATTCTTTTTCCGAGAAGTTATGTCCATGTGGGTTAAGTCTGCTATAAAGAACGACTGTATGGTTGTAAGGCCGTCCTTTTTCCTCTGAGCAATTTGAATAAAAACTTACAGTATATTATCTCCAGTATCATAGAATGCAGGAGGAATAATGCTTTGTGTGTATCCGCGTGTTGGTTCTTATGACGTGATAAAATTGAAGATAAAAGTCAAGCTTGGGGTTGAGGAAGGTTTACAAACATCCAACTCTTCTCCAAGTTCATGAAAGACTCTATTGTGTAATGTTATCAATAAGGGATGCCTTGATATTTCCAAAAACGAAGATTAAGATGGAATCCAAGATTGAGGGATAGCATTCTATGTTCTGAGAAACAGTGCCTTTATAAATATAAAGTAATAATGCATAAGTTAATCGATTAATTAAGTTGTTCCCAACTTTCGTCCGCGGTGTGCTGCGGGTATTTAATCATTTGGTGCAAATTGTGTGTATATATACACACACACACACACACACAAACATATATATATATATGATTTTAATAAAATAAATCCTGACTTAAAATTACTAAACAGCATAAGGTTTCAGAACTGGAACTGATGCTCGTACTTACAGATTTTAAAAACAAATTTGTGTGTTTGTGTAGGCTTTCTGTGTATATTCGTGTGTTTAGATCTCTTTATATTATGCCTAAGCAATATGTATGGCTTTTTTTAAGTAATTGAATTTTTTGGAACTGAATTGCAGAGCCCGAGCATTTTGCTCTTACGATTTTAAATAATTTTCAAAACCTGAAATGATTTTGAAACTTGTAAATATTAGCTATATCTGAACTAAATATCCACATGTGGTAACTCAGAGATAATATATATATATATATTATATATAATATATTTTATATATAAAATTATTTTTATATATACATAGGTATATATACATTTTCTCGTTCCATCAATGTACCTTGATTAGAAACTAAGATTTTTAATTTTATCTTCAAGCTTTCGACAAATAAAATCTATAGCCATTCATTTTGCTTAGAGCCATTTATACCGGTACTTCAAAATTAGCGTTATGAACAGCCTCTTCTTTTCTTGCTTCAAAGTCAACCACAAATACTGGGTTACAAAGAGAGGTTATGTTATTGTCCAAGGTATTTAATTGCGGCAAGGAAATTAATTGAAGATTTTTTCGGGCAATACTCACAAGTTCTCTCAGTACTGCCTATAATAACAATTTCTGATCTTGCCTCTATTGACGTTTTAAGCTCTCAACATGTCCGCAGCTCTACTACAGCAAAGGTTTATTAAACCAGCTGGGAACCAGCATCCCTCACAAACGTTTACATCACATGTTAAATGACTGACTTCCCTTACGAACACATGTGATATCAATGAACACGCTTCTTTGCAGCCAGCCAGGATATTTTTCACTCAAAGTGAATGTTATATTTTCATTTGATTCTTATTTCACGAAGACCTTGAACATATTTTACTGTTTTGCTCACCTTACTATCAGTATTCTATTAGAACTTATTATTGAGTTAATTTATGATCTACCCTGTCCTTAATTACCGAATAAGGTGAGGAAGGCGGCAGTTTGAAGCCTCTTATTGAAGAGGTCGCGGGTTTGAATAGAATGGCAGGCAAATCTGAGTGTTTCGAAGTCGGCTCAATGATTGAATTGAAATTATCTTAGACATTTAGGGCTATTTTCTCCAAGTCAGTTTAAACCTGGGTTTATTTCAAACTAGTTTAATCCTGAGTTTAAACTAGACACACGGAAATCCCGTGATCGGTGTCAGGGTGAGGTTTTAGTGGTTTCTTCCCTTTCCAGAGGAGAGTGTGGGGTGAGAATTAACTTACCTTTTTAGAGTATAATATGAATAAAGATTGAAATTAGTATCAAACTATAGGCCTATCAAGGTTAAGTATTAATATGTTTTCTTCAACGGCAACGGCTCGACTTGAACCACGGGCCGTGGGAGTCTGAAAGTTGACGAAAAAAAGTAGTTATAAGCTCGTTCGTTGAGTAGAATGCAGTGACACCGAAATAATTAGATAGGTTTTCTTGTAGCCAAGCAAACTGCCTATTATTACATATTATTTACAACGTTTTAATGTTCTTCTTAAATTATTTAATGATGCGGTAGGCTACAACCTCAGATGATGGATCGTGTATTAGGAATTTTGAAAAATGTCGGTATGACGTGGGATTCAAAAAGCACTTAAAATGTACATTTGTTCTTAAAAAAGAAGCTACAGTCGAAGTTGATTATTTCGAACTTTTAAAATTCGAAATCGTGAATACTTCGAACTTTTAGCATGACTAACTTATACAAAAATTAAAACTTTAAAATTAGAAATAATGATTAATTCGATTTTTTTTTTGCTGGTTCCTTCAGCTTCGAATTATCCATGTTCGACTGTATCTGTTTTCCCCTCCTCTTTTCGTATCCTCTTCGGCCCCAAGATCAAATTAGGACAGTTGTATTCTTAGTTTTGTACTTAATTAGTTTCTATGTGTCAAAATATAAAAAAAATTGCCATAACAAAAAAGACAACTTTTGGTGGGGCTAGTGGGCTTTTTGAGAGTCTAAAATGAGGTTTAGACAGCTTTCAATTTTATTATGTGGATTAATGTGTTAATAATGACAAAAAAGCAACACGGATATGCCTATTTAAGAGATCTAATTTTTATTTTATTTTTTAGGGTGTGGGCTCTGTGGGAGTTTAGGGATTGTATCACATGTGATAGTCTACCTCGGGTCTATATTTAAGTTTTACTTCTTTTTTTTTTTTAATTTAACCATCGATACATAGGCTAGCAGACAGATGGAAAAAAAAATATATGATCATGCATTGACTTGTGCATAGAGCGAAGAAAAAAAAAAATATGATCATGCATTGACTCGTTCATAGAGCGAAGAAAAAATCTGAAACTCGAGGTATCATATGATTTCCGGGGACTGGGGAGATTTCAATCACCAATGATTTTTAGTACTAAATCCTCATCATAAAAGACAAGTTACAGTCCCTAACAAACCTTTCTTGGTATATTTTTTCCCCTCCATGAAATCACTACAGACTTTAATACAAAATGAATTGTTACTGAAGCCAATAACACGAGACATGGCATTTAAAATCCTGCAAGAGTTCTTGTGCTGGCTTATGTCACTGGGGATCATATGGTCTCCTGATGACGTAACAAGATCGCGTGTTACTATGGGATATTCTTCTGACAGTTCACAGATGTTCACCATGTGGGTCAGGTCGCTTTTCAATTATCAAGACGAGATTTCATATATATAAAACTTTCAATCATAATTTCGTTAATTAAAGATCAAATGGAACCACCTGAAACACTAAGGATACATAACTACCTCTGAAACTCACTACGGTTCGAATTCGCATTGTCATGATTATGTAGGTCCAATTATGCAGCTGGTTCGAAGCCAGTTTGATACAAATTACGCGCTTTATCTCAAAGAAATAGTAGAAATAGAATTATTTTGCGATATCGATGGGCTCTATCAATAATATTTAATTAATGCATCTGTGTTGCTGAACAGTCTTTATTTGCGATAAGGAATTTCGATGTTTTTAACAACATCTTCAGGGCTTATTTTAGTTGTTGGGATTTTTAAACGAAATACATAAAGCCTTCTACAATATTTTTAAAAAGCAACGGCATTGTTAATGATTAGAAATTCAAGAAAGTTTAGGCTTAGTATTCTAATTTAATAGCTTCAGCAACTAAAAGATTGTAAGGAATAGAACTAGTCAGAAATACTATTCTAAGTCATTTCAGTCATGAATAATTTTTTATAAAAATCAATAACATTGAAGCTATTTTTTAAATATTTGTTTAGATTTTTTTACTTCTTTAAGTTACGAACCCCCAATATTTAATGTTGTACAGTTTTCTTGTTGTTTCTCAAAAAGTAGGATTAAATACCTATGTGCGCTGTAACGAACATAATTTAAATATTACGCTTACCAACAAGTTACGATATGTATAATATTTTAACACTACTTACAATACAAGGATAAGTTTTTAAAGATGTTCATAAATAAAGCTTGTATTACAATGAAAAAAATTACAGTACAATAAGTTATAACTACTTCCGAATGAACCACTACTCGTGTTAAGGAGTACATAGGCTATAATTACCCAAGATTATTAAAGGGAAAGAGTAAGTCAATTAGGTCTTTAAATTAATTCCTAAAGAATATAAAGCTTTAGATTCAACCAAATAAGAAGACTATAAGCCATAAAAATGTTGGAAAGAATATATGTTAAGTATTTTGCAGTTAGTTGCAGAACTATTGATATTGTCAGTCAATGATAATGTTATTTTCTGTATGGTATATAAATGTTTCGACAAAAATAGATATAGAACAATTTTTTGCTATCTTACAAAAGTTCAGTAGGCCTACATGTCAATTTCTGCCATACATACAAATGCTATATATATATATATAATATGCACCAATCACTGAGCAACAGTCATTTTTTTTACAGAGATACTAATATCCAACTTAGGATATATCACTGATTTCGAAATTGGCCATTAACATGTTCGATTAGTTAAGTTGTTATGTAGATGTGGATACTATTTTTAATAAATTTTGTAATTATAATTATTGTAATAAAATAACTAATTAGTACGTATAAATGATATGACAATAAAAATTTGATTGGACATATGACACATGTTTTCCATATAGGTCGAACTTCCTGAAAACAATATGACAATAAAACACTGTCCCATATAATTCGACCCTTCTAAACATGAATATGACAAAAAAAAGTTTTGTTCGTACCAGATTTCGTGAAAATTCCGATTATACATCATTGTTAAAAAAAAAAAAAATCTGCCTAATTATAGTAACCAAATAAGAAATATAAATTATATGGCAATAAAATTTTAACTGGACATGAGATACATGTTTCCATATAATTCGACTCCCTTACGAATATGACAATAAAAATTTGTTGATTGCATATGTTCCAGTTTTCGAGAAAATTCCAATTTTACATCCATATAAAATTCGAAATCCTGAACCAACATGTTTTTGTCATATTCCTGCTCAGGAGGGTCTAATTATATGGCAAACATGTATGCCTACCTTATGTCCAACCAAATTATTATTTCGGTATAATTTATATTTCTTATAATGTTCCTACTTTACGCAGAAAATTGCTTTAGGCCTATATAATGTGAAATTTTATCGAAATCTGTAACAAACATATTTTTTATTGTCATATTTGTGTTCAGAAGGGTCGAATTATATGGAAAACATGTATCTCATGTCGAACCAATTTTTTCCATATAATTTATATTTAATATTTGGTTACTAATGCGCAGAAATTTGTTTTAGATTAATGTAAAATAAGAATTTTCTCGAAATCCGGGCCAACAAGAAAGTTTTATTCTCATATTCATATTCAGTTGATGTCAAAGTCATAATAAAATCTTATTTTCGTCTCTGTAACACACACAGAGTAAAAATATTGTTGTATAGTGATAATCTAACTAAGAGGAAGGAAAAATTCTAAATGAAACAGAACAGAGGTCTTATATACTAAATCTTAAGTAAACGGATACAAGACTGATCACAATCAGTGATTTTGATTAAAAATGTACACATGTTGGCAGTTGTTACTTAGACAGAAACGGCACTGTCTCATCAAACCGTTCCCGCATAATCACAAAGACTGGGAACTGCCCACTTCGGGTTACCATGTCAACAGATCTTCCCTTGAAATCAGATCGCCCACATCCGGACGCTAGGGATTGTCTACCTGTACAATCGACCAAAGTCCGAGCATGTGAGATATGATACGACTTGAAAGCTAAACAGCAAACTCACTTGTTTTAAACAACTAGGCTAACGTTAATGCCCACTGTTCTTACTGCATGAACATCAAAGAAATCGTGAGAAAATTAATCTAAATTAACTGGATAGAATTTTATGCATAAAATACCTAATTAAATGTATATGTAAATAAAATCCATGGGATCCTTACGTATCCCTGACATTAAAAAATAGTATATTGTGATACAAGTGCCGCAAGCGATGCATACGGATCGAGGAAAGAGTTTGAAAGAACGAGGCGTTGTTTCAATTTTCCGAGATCCGTTATGCGCTTACGGCACGAGTATTGCATGCTATTTTTTGCACGATGATTATTCATATCAATTTAATTATATTAATTGAGATATTACCTGAAAATATTATGTATATACATGATTGAAGATAGATGTTTATTTCAGAAAGTGATTCGCTTGTGTTTGTTGTTATGGGAACCGAATATTTGTCCTGGGGGGCCTTGTCCATAAAGGCTTGTATTATGATGTGTAGCGTAAGTAAATTCTTAACGCACGGAAACTCTTACCGCATGGAAATTTGTTTTGTTTCCATAGCAACAAGATTGCGTGCGGGAATGTCAACTTACGATCCACGGCAACAATGTTCGTAAGTACCACTAATTAGTTAAGTCGTGCAAAAAATTATAAATAATTATTAAAGAAATGTCTTTTGGGATGAAACTAAAGAGCCTAGCTAAACCATTCAAGGATTTATTATAATTAGTAGTATTAATTAACTTCTTTTCCTGAGTTTTACCACCCCATTGTAGGCAGGCTACATTAATGCGGCCCATACCGCCCGGGCCTTACAGGACCGCGATCCGTCATACTTTATTGACCAGACTATGGCATGGCCCGTGGGGGACTTAGAAACCCCTATCGGGCGCGTCCCTCGGGTGGCGGATGAGGGATCCCACCAGATATGGTGGGGTGGTCCGAATAAATTGTAATAAGGACCGGTGGACCAACAAGGAGCCTAGTTCGTGGGGCTTTAAAATACATGGACACCCTCTCTCCAGGGGTATAAATATGGAGAGCCCATGCCCGGGGTTGCGGGTGAAGACGGACAGAGAAGGTTCTACAGCCCAGTGAAGGCAGCTTCTCTAGGGGAGAAAACCTCAATTAAAAATCCTGCAAGTCTGAAGGCAGTAAGGTGGCAGCCCCACCATCAGACTGTGCTTGCGTAGGGCTTGTAACTCTATCAAGCAAGATTTTTCTTACTAAAAAGCTTCAATTTAATGACCCGGATGGACAACAATTACGAAGATTTGGCAAGGAAACGGATAAAGATTTTGGAGTATGGGACAAACTATTTTTGGGAACATGGAATGTACGAGGTTTAACTGGCAAAGAAACAGAACTTATTGCAGAACTGAAAGAAAGAAAATCTAATATAGTGGTTCTAACAGAAACAAAAAAGAAACTCAGAGGGACTCAACATATTGGAGATTACACCTTGATTTATAGCGGAGTCAGTAAAGAACAAAGAGCAGCCAGTGGAGTTGCAGTAATTATTGATAAGAAGTGGTCTAATAAGATAGATTCTTATACTTACATAAATGACAGAATAGTAACTGTTAGATTCAAAATATCTAGAGGATTTTTGACAGTAATAGGTGTATATGCTCCCGAAGAGGGTAAGAAGGAAGACAGTGAAAGCTTTTATGAATACTTGAACAAAGAAGTGAGTAAGTACGTCAAAAGTGACTATCTCATCATATCAGGGGATTTAAATGCTAGAGTTGGTAAAGCACCGATTAAAGATGTCCTAGGTACATTTGGCGAAGATACCTTAAATGATAATGGGATGAAGTTGAGAGAATTTGCATCATTTAACAAACTAAGGATAACAAACACTTTCTTCAGAAAGAAAGACATCCACAAATTCACCTGGTGCGCAAGAGGATGTAGGTCATTAATTGACTATGTTATTACAAACAAAAAACTGTCGTCACAAGTAAAAGATGTAAGAGTTTATCGGGGGAGTGATGTGTCAACTGATCACTACCTATTAATGTCCAAGATACACCTTTTAGCAAGATGGAAGAAAATCAAATGTTCTGAAAGAAAAAATGAAGAAGTATTCAAGATATATTTATTACAGGAAGAAAGTATTAGGGCTTTATACCAAAAGAGATTATCTGTTTACTTAAAAAATCAAGAAGTAAGCCAAGATGTTAATGAGGAATGGAATAATATTATACAAGCCGTAATAACTACGGCTAATGAAGTGTTAGGTAAAAAAAGAAAATGCCGTAAGAGAAAGGGTTTAAGGATATGGAATGAAGAAATTGAAAAGGCAATAAAGGATAAGAAATTAGCCCACCTACAATTGTTACAACGACAGACTGACGAGGCAAGAGAAATATATAGGAAAAAAAGAAACGAAGCTAAAGTTATAGTAAGAAAAGCCCATCAAGAGTCCTGGGACAGATTCATTAGTACTGTCGAAGATGATGTACACGGGAGACAAATGATGGCCTATAAAGTGCTCAAGCATCTGGATAGTGAAGAAAGAGATGTGGCAAATCTAAATGTAATTGGAGAAGAACAGTGGGTACAACATTACAAAGACTTGTGGTACAATGATTCTCTGGAAAAAGTGGAAAACAATGAAATTACTTATGGAAATGCAGATCCCATTACCTTAGAGGAATTAGAATTAGCATTAAAAGAAATGAAGAACAGAAAGGCTTCAGGTCAAGAGGGAATAAATGCAGAACTATGGAAATATGGTGGTGCGGTATTAAATCAGAGACTACTGAATCTAATTAATATGTGTTGGAGTGGATATCATATACCAAGTTCTTGGGCTCATGCTCAAGTTATATCTATATTTAAAAAAGGAGTTAGAAATAGATGTGAAAACTACAGGGGTATTAGTATTTTAAATACAGGATATAAAATATATGCAAGAATTTTAAATAAAAGATTAAGAACTATTGCAGATGTCTTACTGCTAGAAGAACAGAATGGTTTTAGAAAAGGACGATCCTGTACAGATGCCACTTTTTCAGTTAAGCAGATAATAGAGAAAAGAAGAGAATTTAACCTCGAAACCCATATAGCCTTTATGGATTATGAAAAAGCGTTTGATCGTGTAAGCAGGGAAAAACTCTGGGAAATCATGATTCGAAGAGGATACCCAAAACATTTAATTAAGGCAATAAAATGTATGTATAAGGACACAACGATTAGCATAAATGTTGGACATGGAAAGTACAGTAAACAGATATATATAAATCAAGGTGTAAGACAAGGTTGCAGTTTGTCCCCCACTTTGTTTTTAATTTATATGGACGATCTGATCAGAGAATGGTATTTTAGAATTAATGGAGGCATTTGTATTGCACCAAATTTTATATTTAAGACGATGCTATTTGCGGATGACCAAATAATTATAAGTGAAACTGAGGACGAACTGCAAAGAGCAGTGTATACATTGCAGAAATTATGCGAGGATTATAATTTTAAAATTTCGACAAAGAAAACAAAAACAATGGCCTTCCAAGGAAAATATTCTGTTAGAACTAAAATTGTAGTAAATGATACTATTTTAGACCAAGTAACGAGTTTTAATTATTTAGGAACACACATCAGTTATAAATATGAAAATGATTTCAATAACAAATTAACCATGTTTCAGCAGATATGCGGCACAATAAATAGAAGTCTGAAAACAAAAACCAGAAAAGAAACTAGAATGAAATTTTACAAAGTAATGGCAGTGCCTGCCTTCCTTTATGGATCCGAAACATGGACATTAAAAATAACTGATAAAAAAAAGATACAAGCGGCCGAAATGAGATTCCTAAGATCAGTTAAAGGATGTACTCTTTTAGATAAAATTTCAAATGAAAAAATTAGAGAAGAGTTAGAAATTAGTTCTCTGGAAGAAAAAATCACAAAGTATAGAAATGAATGGAGAGAGCATGTTGAGAGAATGGCACCAGAAAGGATCCCAAGAAAAGTATTTTATTACAAACCTAAAGGAAGAAGGTATCCGGGAAGACCAAGGAAACGATGGTCAGATGTATTTTTGAAGCCGGAACAGGCACTTGCCTAATCCATGAAGTGCAGAAGAAGAAGAAGACTATGGCATGGAGGGTCTCCCCGGATGAGTGATCAGCACAATGCCGGGGCCACCTCTGAGATAACACGGACACATAGGACGATACACACCAGTCTCACACTCACTCATTCCGAACAAGGCGAGAAGCATTTAGTGATGGCCAGATGGCCAGATGGTGTTAGTGATGGCCAGATGATATCCGGAGACCGGGAGGGCCAAAGTTTCTCGACATTCGGCTCAAAGGTGAGGGGAAACCCCACCTAGAAAACTTGTTCCCGATCACAAATCGAACCCGGGCCCGCTGAATGTAAAAGCGAACGCATCTCCTACGCCACAGCTGTGGACGCATTAATTAACAGCAATTATAATTATTAACAGCATTCGTTTATGCATACATTATTTCAGTCACTCATGAACTGTTGCAGACAAATAAATCTCGAAAGTTCATATTATTCTGAACATACAATCTCTCCTGGAGAATTAGAAAAGTAACGGTGAGGGGATTACAATAATAGAATTAAAAAAAAAAAAACACGAATAAACTGAACTCCACGCCGCTACATCCCTTGAGGGACTAGGCCTGACATCCGACCACTGCGTCATTTACCACAGGCAGATGGTAGCAGGCACCCACTGCCGTTTATTGATGGTTTACTGAACGGATGCCGCTACTTCTTTATCAAGTATCTCCTCAGTTTGAATCACGAGGCTGAGTGCAGCCCTTTCCAGACCTCCCTACCTCAGAAAAATATGAGGAAGTGCCGGGGGATCAAATCTTGGTTTGACCGCCACACAGGCGGCCAATTAAAATTCTGGCAAGTTTTATTTTTTACCTAAAACGAACAATTAATTCTACGTTTAATATTTTCTGGTTGAGGTAGAAATTTTATTCTAGTTTTCTTTGAAAAAAGATATAGGAACCTGTAATGTGAAAATACAATTTAACCTTTTCAGAGCAGAATTTATATTATTAATATAAGCAATCATCAAATGATATCAGTGGGTTTACAAGTTTTAAATCAATTAACAAAATGTTAATGGAATAACTATTTTTACAAATGGCAATTCTAACGTGTGAATAAAATTCCTCATATTTTAACATGAAGCATTAGTCATGAATTTTATTCCTCCGCTTTTATGCATGTTTTCGGTGACGCATAATATACGGAAGAAAGGTAACAAAACATATCTAAGACATTAAAATTTTCTACAAACTAGTGAATTACCTATGGGTAAATTATCCATGGACAAATTAGTTCCATTTAACCTACAATGATATAATGAGCAAGGCCTTGGAGTTGTACAGTTAATTTAATTCAGAAGGCTTTGATTCTCATTGTTTAAATATTACTATTGATCCTATGAAAGGTTAAATTTTATCCAGCCATCCATGAAAGGATAAATTAACCCGAAGATTTACCCTTGGAAAGATCTAGCCCGAGTTTGTAGGAACATTTTTTCTGTCTTTTTCATATTTACCCAGGGGACATTTATCTAGAAACTCGCCTAAGTGTATGTGATTGCTATCTTTAAATTATTTGTGTTTGTGTGGTGTTATTTTTGTGTAAATTCTGTCCATTGGATAATTTACCCATAGGTAATTCGCGAGTTTATAGTAACCGGCCATTAGTCGTCTACGTTAATCATCTCAATAATTTTGGAGTATAGCTATTTCGAAAGATTTCATATAAAAGAGAAGGTAATGATTATAAAAGTGTGGTAACTATCCGCAAACTGTAAAACATCTTCTTCTCACATGTTCAGTATTTGAAAACCAAAGGATCAGAAGAAACTTCATGTTGACAAGTGTGAAATATTATAAAACGCACCAATAACATAAAGATTTTGAAAGACACTACTGTAATCAAGCATTTATGAAGTACTAGCGTGTGCCCGCGGCTTCGCCCGCGATAATTATTTCAAAAATTAGAAATTAAGATCATAATAGTTAAATCATTATATTTATTAACATCTAAATCACATGGACTACATACCACGATTAGATAGCATCGCCTGGTAAAAGCTACCTCAGATTAGAGTTCCCTGGCCCAGAAAACCCCTTCATAGTGAGTTTCGTCCAATGTTCGACTTTAGGGATATATTGAATAGGCCTATCCCTCTTCTGTGTAGGTTGAAAATTTCATACGTGTGCGGGCCTTGATATTCTAAACAAAT